>JAMXBC010000004.1:17811712-20311712 GCA_024138005.1 Lumnitzera racemosa | reverse complement strand
GTATTATGAACACTTTTGTTTTTTCTGCTTGAAACAAAAAAGAAAATATAGCGAATAAACGATGGATTAAAAAAAGAAGAAGAAAAGAAGACGAGAGGGAAGAAAACTTACAACCAAAATTTGATGCTGTTACGATTTATGACAAAGTCAAACATGTTGAGGTATATCTAGATGCCATTATATGGTTAAGAAGATAAGCGTTGATGATTTGAGTAAAGATTCAAAGGGAGTGTAAGTTACATTGATAGTATTTTTTGAGATGTATTTGAACTGAAGGAAAGATATTATTAAGATATCTAGTCGGGCAAAATAGATTAAAAGATATAAGATTGGAGATTTGCAAATAGTTACATAAATATGGGTATAAGATATAATAGGGATCGGGGGGTTTGAACAAGATTTGAGAGAATATTATGAAGATTCATGAAGATCGAATATCATGTTGCAAATTTAAGTCAAGAAAATATATTAGAGTATTATGCTTTGGAAATACGTTTTACATCCAAAAGAAAAAAAAAAATATATATATATATATATACCATATCACCAGGGTATTGCTATTGCACCCCACACTATCTTCGTGCCATTTTACGACAGCACTACCTTGTTTCTTGGTATGAAATATATATATAATATGGTCGGATGAAATATTATTGAAGCTCTAAATTTTTATAAATGCTTCAATGGCTTTATTTTTCTACTAATACTCATAAAATGAGAAAGAAATGCCGAAAGGAGACAACTATATTAACTTTATGCAATGAATGTAAATCAATGTCATGAGAGTAATAAATCATCGCAAGATGTGATATAAAAGCATATCGAAGTATGTGTTCCAAGGCAGTAAAAATGAATACTAGCATATCATGCTCAACTCGTCAATGATTTAAAAGAAGCGTTAATTCTACGGATATTGGAAGTAGTCAAGCAAGCAAAGTCAATATTCGATATGTCTACATAACAGTTGAAAAAACAATTGCTAGAAATGCCCCAAATCCCTTTAACTATGTCCAAGGGCTTTTTAGTCAAAAAGCAAAATATAGAGGGTCATTTTGGTAATTAAGCCTTTAACCTAATTTAACACTATTGACTAATATATTGAGCTAGTGGCAAAGCTTGCGAAATCGGCTTATTTAGGGATGTTTTAGGGAGATCTAACTTGATAGGCTCAGAACGAGAATTTTTGAACTAGATATTTTGCTCTTAACCTTGCTCAGTTATCTCATACACAAAAAGTAGACTTGATAATAGTTTTTTTTTTTTTTTTGCCTATTTAAGCTTTATTTGGGTTTCATTTGGAATTATTAGATCTTAAGGAGGCTTAGTTGGTCTTTAAGCTTAATAATAATGATAATGGGCTTTCTTGAGCTAACAAAAGTCTTAAGCATACTTAGGCCTATATCTAAGCCCATGAAGCCTAAAAGAGAGGATAGGCTTCAATAACAAGCCTCAATCTCAACCATTCATCTTAAAGTAATCTAATGGATAAGATTGATCACCAAATTTCATAAATAAGAGGCTTTTCTTCTCATTTGATTGATTTATTGGAAACATTAACAAACTTGAGAAAAACATTGAAGCTCTACTGAAATTACTCCTTAAAAGATCAAACAACCAATTTATCAAGAACGATTCAAAAACACTAAGTTTAATTCGTTGTCATACGTACACTCTTGAGATATCGAGTTTGCCCGTTCTTTCCCTTATGCCTCTTCTTAACAATATCCCTCCATTTATCATTAGCTTAAGACGTCTCCTAGATCGACCGGCACACTTGTCGTACGTAATCAACCAACTACAATAAACCCACCATACAGCTACCATTTTGGTTTATGCCTTGATATGTAAACTCACTCATTTCCCTCTTTTCTTAATCATTAAATCTACATTATAGTTTCCCTTACTAAAAAAGTATGAGTAAACAAGTATTAACAAATGTAATTGAAGTAATCTATCTTTGTTTTCTTTACTTGTTGTATTGAATAAAATACTCTATTAACTGAAGTAAAGGCTCCACAAATAGTATATGATTCTAATAGATTCAAAACCTTCATTAAGGCTCATTAGGAATTACATTGACCTATCTTATTGCTCAAATTCCACAATTCTATCCTTTAATTTACCTATTTCAATTTGCTTAATTCATATTGTAATTAAATGATTAGCAATCCATTGTCATATCTATATAGCTCACTTACTTCAATCTATAACTCTAATGTAAATTGAGCATAAAGAAAATATTGTGAGAATTCACTTAATAATGATTTAAACATGCACATAATAGTATCTTTCTTCTGGTTGGCTAGCCAATGGCTTTTCCTTGTGTTGTTGAATTATTGGAACCACATAATGGCCAACGTTTTCATCGGGATGTCAAATGATAATCGACAAATTATATTTGCCATTGAGGCCCAATATATATGGAGCTAATGGCCAACGTTTTCATCGGGATGTAAAATGATAATTGACAAATTATATTTGCCATTGAGGCCCAATATATATGGAGCTTGATCTAGCTTCTTGGCTAATGATTTACTTAAGTTATCAATGCACTGTCGGGTATAGTTTAGTTATTATATTTTTATAGGTATAATATTATATAATTTTTTTAGTCCATTATTTTATTTTCCAAATTATTGGATAGAAAGACTCCTATGCTACTAGAATAAAACTAAAAAATTTATATACGGCATGTTTGTTGGTACAAAAATTAATTTTACAATATAAAATTAATATAATTTCCTATATAGTGCTATTATTGCAACCATCAAATGTGATATAAGAGGGTTGTATTGTTCTAATCTTCTATTTAGTTATCTTTGTATGATCCAATTCTACCAACCAAATAGCTACCTAGATTCCATTTTATCTATAAGTTTTTCGGGGAAGAATAAACCTAATAGAAGTTTAATTTAGGTATGTTTCGGTATCTCCATTCATTTAAATGAGTTCTAGAACGATGACCTACCGATACTAGTACGATGGTATTGACTCCCACACAGGATAGTTCACTATGCCTCTACATAGATAACCGACATAATGCTGTGGTCAATTACTAGCATGCGGATTATTTTTTGTAATTCATTTCTACAAAATCCTAAATGTATATCATTAAAGTATATATTATATATATAAATATATCAATATACACACACACACACTCTTAGGGCTTTATTTTTGTTTGTCTAACATGTTTATAATGTTAAAGATATACATTTGAGAATACTGAGACATTAATTATTCTCGAAAATCTTTTTTATCATGCTCTTGATATTCTTGTCACATATTATGGTTTATTAACGTAAAATTGTTTTGTGATTATCTGTTCTCCCCTTAACTTGATTTATTTATATATTTAATTGCTATTTAAATCTATTTTGCTCTAGTCCTGTTGAATCTCTATGATAAAAGCATTATGTGTTATGGTTATTCAAAAGTGGCAATACCAAATAGTTACTTTTGAGCTTAATAAATCACTTTATTATTGATAGTCTCGTTTTTACTATTAATATTACTTTTGATGATATAGTTTTACTATAAATTAGAGTGATTTACTAAACTTAAATGTGATTATACCATATGATACCATAGAATTTTTCAACATTATTATATGTCCGATAAACACAGAATTTAGGTTAAACGTTTAGGACGGTAGCTCCTTCTGCTTTTTACGTCTCTCTTAAACCAGGTCGTCTCGCCATTATACCATCCCTGAGTTTCCTTCCTCTAATCGATGCTTTGTATGTACTATGTATTATGTAGTATAACACATAGCATACGAACAAATGTGTGGGCCATTTATGTCTAAAAACGTTGTACCTTTTTTTGGTTCGTTGCTGGAGTGCTTCACCTTTGTGCCAGTCATGGGCGTATTCATATTGCGGGCGTTGAAAGATAATTACTATAACAAAGATACTAATGTCCTTATGAAATTAATTAAGTTTGGTTTATTTTGTGGTGGTTATAATAGTAGTTGGTTTAAAAAAAAAAAAAAGAAGATAATACTATCTATAAAATGTAACAATTCTAATGAAAATACCGATCATAAAACCAATAAAGAGAAAATCATAAAACAAATAGACAAAGCTTATAATAAAAGCTTAATGGTTATGTAGCAGGATCATTTTTGTAAAATTAAGTTTTATCAAAATGAGACTCCTACTTTATTAGAATGATGTAATATTACATGTCTCAACTCAACTTGTGGTTGTCAAGATCTGAATAATTCAATAGTATAAATAATGACCTTTATGATGATATAATAGTTGGAGAAATAAAAACAAAAGGAAAAAAAGAATTAAAAAAATCAGCTTGTGGCTTAGCAGGTATATGGCTACTAAATGCATGCCATACATGTTCAGTGTATTCTACGGAAGATGGCTGCATTTGAAATACATAACATGCGTAAAAACATCATGAAATGAATTTAACCACATGTGCAAATCATTTTCATTGGGCCATCCTCATTTTCTCAAAGTGAAAATTACAAACATGCTCCTTACAAGTTACAACCGACGCATATGGTTGTAGTTATGCCACTCAAAAAATTGAGCACTTAAATTCTAAAATGTTAAATATCATGTTTTTGAACTCTTACATGAGCATTTTTTCCTTGATAAAAGAATGAAAATTAAAATGACTATACCAAATCTGGAAAAAGGAAAAAAAGAGAAAGAGAAAGAGAACCTTCCATTTTTGTATTTTAAGTTTTAATTGTCTTGTTATATATAATATTTTTCTCTTTATTTTTACAGGGCAAATCAATCATTTGCAATTTTAAAATCACAAATTTAAAATTTTTGTAGATGTATAAAAGCTCAAAGAAAGGAAAAAAAAAAAAAGATAAGCGCATATTTATATTCCTGTACCTTTTTTTCTGTTTGTTTCATGGTAAAAAAAGATAAAAAGAAAGAAAAGAGACCTTTCTTGTCCAAACACAATAAATAGGAAGCTTTATGATGCACATGCATGCACAGAAAAAGCAGAGAGAGAGAGAGGAGAAAATGGATGGAGTAGTTGCTGCTTTTGAGTCATCTCCTGTTTTTGAAGTGGGAAGTTATAGCACAAAGTCCATTACAGTGGAGACAAGTGGTGGTTCGGCTTCGTATTCACCACCTCCTAAGCCCTTGTTCATACTTTCACCAACCGAGCGTGGCACTTACCCTCTTTTGATCTTCTTTCATGGATTTTTCATGGATAATACCTTCTGTACTGATCTCCTCCAGTTTCTATCTTCACATGGATTCATTGTCGTTGCTCCTCGGGTACATGATTTCACCTCCTGCAATTTTGCCCCTCCTTCGTTATATCGGTTCTCCTTCTTTTCTTTTTTTCTTTTTTAAATCCAGCTGTTTAAAGAAAAAATAAATTACAAACACATTCCCTTATACCTTATTCTTCCCATATTTAATTGTCTTATCTTTAAAATTGAGCACACACTCTTGATTTTATATATATATATATATATATATATAATTATCTTATCTTTAAAATTGAGCACACACTCTTGATTTTATATATATATATATATAGGCATTTGGATTCATACATAATCATTTCACCTTTGATTTCATTCTTTTATAATTTATTTTTTTTTTATTATTTTATTTAATAACAAAATCATAAAAAAAGGTGCAAAAGTTTTTTTTTTTTTTTTCGACTCAGGATCTAAGTGCTCGGTTGCATAGATAGAAGGCCAAGCATATATAGAATAATATATTTGTAATTTAAAACAAAAAAAAAAAAAGACGAAACGCGGATTGCTCATAAACAATTAAATCATTTGGGAAGAAATTAAAGGTGCTGGAGTAATGCTCCCGTAAACTTTTATAAACCACAACCAAGTCTTAGTTTAAAGGCAAATTGTAGATGCAATCTCATAACTTTTAAGTCAATTATATATCATAATTGAACTCTTAAATTGAATTATATATCTCGATTCAAAAATGAAAAGGCCTTTTTTTTTTAAATTAAAATAACTGTTCTTATTGCTATCTTAGAATAAGATTATTCATAACAAGTCAAAAATCATCGGTAACTATCATGAATAAGACAATTTTTTTTTTTTTTTTTTAAGGATGAAAAATTATTTGCCTTCTACTGTTTAAGACCTATACGAAATAAATATTAACAACTAGCATTAATATTTAGTGAGAAATCAGATAGAGTACTTGGTAATTTTTTTTCTCCATAGTTTGATATCGTTTTTCCATTGGAAAAGTTTTTATATCTTTCAAATTGATACTTTCCTTTTAATACTATCCAATTTAAATGATCTTTTTAAAAAAAAAAAAAAAAAGATAGAAGAAATCGATATGAGTTTGACTCGGTGTCAAATTCTCTAAATTTGTTCAACTACAAAAACTATCACATATATGATTGGTGGCGGTGGATATACCAAAGCACAGCAGGCAATAGGCAATTAATTTCAATAATCAATATCCGCAGGGGTTTTTAAATTAATGTCAATACATTCTAACCTATAGTGGGTTTTTTCAAATACCAAGTCCAGTAACTTGCTTTCGAAAAGACAGAAGCCAGGCCCAGCTTGTTTACCAAACCACATAAAAGCATCAGCCATTTTGGGCCGGGGTTGGACTTTTTAGCGATTGTTTTGAGAATTTTATGGATCCATTAAGAATTTGGTTACATTTTTTCCAACGGTTAGGAGAAGTGAATGTACGTCTTGACTTTTTGAAGGTTTATTTACATTCAACGAACAATTTTGTGCCGAGATATTTGAAATTGTCCCATGATTTCTAGACTACTCTCGTGACAGACATAATACCAACAAGGATTTGAGTTTATAATCATATGGTTTTAAAAGCAGGAAATTAATCAATTGAAATATATATCAAATTATATGTAAACGAACTCTATGGATCAGATCTATGGTTGGGATAGTCTACTAGATTTTTTAGATCACCCTATGCTGTTATGATGACATTATTTTTTTTTTTCCAATTATCCTAATTGTTGATTATCTATAACAATATTTGAAAAGAATAAATAAAAAAAAATTGAAAGAAAGTAAATTGAAATGATTAATTTCCTCTTGAGTCAACATGGACTTCTCATTTATCACCTTACATTGACTAAGTACGCAGGAATTATTTGTCTGCCTAAATAAAAGCATTAAGGGCAATAATGTAATATCCTCATAAAAAATAGTTCACTCTACGACTAGTAATTTTTTCACTGTGTTTGGCTTTATTTTTTTTCCATTCATTTTCTTTCCTATGGTGGCTGATTCCTGAACAAAGCCTAACAATAATTGACCAAAGCATCGTATTTTAGAAAAATGAAACTTCCTAAATGGTTAATACTTGCAATTCTCTCCTGAGTTATCAAAATATACATTTATTTCTCCATAATCTTTCTCAAAGGTGAATTTAGCTCTTTTACCTTCTTATAGTAGCAATGAAGATCCCTAAGATAACAATACTCATGTGGATCAAATTTATGTAAACACGATTATGGAAGAGCGTGTGAAAAAGCGTGTGACTAACGGATATATGAGGATACTAATTAATTAAGAGATTTAAAAAAAAAAATATCCTTTTAAATTTTCAAGATTAATTATACAGAATTATGGAAAAGCGTGTGAAAAATAAAAAGTTTTCTTTCTTTTACTTTCAACGTTGTATCGACATTGAAAATGATCTTCCTTGGAATAATAGATGGAAGAGCTCAAACAACCGTGGTGCACAAAATCAATAGTCGATTAACATGCCAATTACAATACCTCAGGATATGGATGATTTAACCTTATTTGCAAGCAATTCAAATTCAATCATCTTAATACTTACGTAAGTCCAACTCAATCATAGTTTAGTTGAGTTGTAACTTAAACTCAAACCCCTTACACTCAACCTATTTATTAACTTGAATTTATAATTTTTTTTAAAAAAAAAAGGTATTTCTTTAGATTGAGCTAAACAAGGTTAATTAAATTTGAACTTGAGCCCGTTGATTGCTATGTTAGGGTAAGCTCGTAGCCAAAATTCTAAACTTTAATAATTCTCGAGTTTTTAAATTTGAACATGAGTCAATTGATGGCTAATATTGGTAAAAGGTTGTAGTTAACATTCCTTGTTTTAATTATTCTTGAATTTTGAATCAAGTTTAAGTTTTAAATTAATATCATCTTAGCTAAAATAATTGTCAAGAAACCCAATATCACAACCCATCATTACACACAGTCTATGATAAGAATAAGATAAGTGTTAAAAACAAACTATGCACATTAAACAAAAGTTGATTGATGCTACTCAATCAGTTGCAACGATAATGGCAAAATAGATTAATGATTTATTGTATCATAGAATTTCAAATATCAGACATTTGTAAATAACACATGTTACTCTTATCTTATAACTTTCTATACTAATTTTGGAGAATGAGACTCCAATACAATATTGATATTAATGGTAAATGCCAATGTTAAAGAATGTGTTTTAAAATCAATTACTTTAGCTTATGTTTTAGGTTATCATTAGTTTCTCTAAGATCCAAGTAGTATATAAACATTGTGTTTGATTCATACAAATGACTAGGATGGAGTAAGATGATTTTTCAAATAGTTTCCATTATAATATTAAGGTTCACCCTATTACAAAATTCACCATTTTGAATATAGTTTCTCTTCCCTTTATACTAGGAATAGCTTTACTAAGAATCACTATTACAAATGTGAATTGTTTAGATTAAGATAAAAGGGACAATTCTCCAATCTTAAACAGTGTCTTTTAACTCATCTTTGCCAATCACCCGTTGTTATGTAAGAGTGAGAAAGCAAAAGCTTCCAACACATTCCGTAATTACCATGCACGGAAATATATGATTGAACAACTTTGGAATTTAAAAAAAGGAAAAAAAAAAAAAAAACTTATCCCCAATCTCAAATATACTACACTAAATGACCTTAACAATTACCTGAGTTAACAATTACCTGAGCTCATGAAAGTAACTATTCAATCTAAAAAATATAATAACGGCATTACAACTTGGTGATATAAATACTAATTTTCTATTATAATAGACCAGCTTCAAGTTATTCATCTTTCAAGTTATAATATAGTTGATAAAAAAAATTTTCTTAAAAGATATAACAATCAAACATGATATATACTTAATTTTATTATTTGAATGTTATATAACATCATAATAATAGTTGTATGCATAAATATAAAACAATTTTGTTAAGATATAAACGTTTCACTAATAACAATGAGTATAGAACAAACTCGTAATTAATAAAGTGTTATTAATACATTAAATTAAAATAAATTTTATTTTTTTATAACATTGACATATAATGAATTTATTTTGTGTGTTGGATTATCTCAAAATCTCAATTTCTAGCATTCTATTTATTATTAATGAAAGTTGATAGTGTCAATATATATTATAATAAAATCAATATATTTGTACCTATATAAAGATAATTTAGAATGTTAGTTAATACTAATTGCATTACCTTAATATTTTTCTCATTTTGGTTTATACTTATTTATTTTCTCTGTTTATACTCTATTATAGATAAATTCTACTTAGTATACATAACTTATGCATATAACTACTATTTGTTTAAATTAGAAACAAGATGCTATTTTTATTTACATAATTTGAGAGTAGCATCTCAGTAAATTTATAATAGGTGCTACTGGCTTTATCCGTTCAGTATGTAGATGTAGAGTATAGAAAAATCTCGTGTGATTTAACTGTATCAGATTAAGTTATGACAATTTAAAACCTTCTTTTTTCTTTTTTTTATTCAAATGTATAAATCAAATTTACCCTTTTAGGATCTTGGGTGTTTATTATACCCAACTTCATGACAAAAAACTACATTTTCTTTTTAGCGAAGAAGTGAAGTTGGCATTCTAAACTATTCTGAAGCAGTGAACAAACAGTATAATAGAATTCTAAGCTGTTCAATGCAAATTTCGTTCCCCACACGGTTGAACGAGACACAAGCATCTGGATATCGTCTTCACCGCCAGGGTTTTGCTCTTATGGATTTGAGTCGTACACGAGTAACCATCACATGTTTCAGAACATAATAAAATTGTAACTTTTAAATTTGAACGGAGAACTAACAGATATTATTTTGTCGAGTGATGATAAACATCACGATGGATTCGTTCAAATGCATAATGAAATGGGTTTGTTTAAATGCATAATGAAATATTAGAAAATAAATAAAGAATGGTTGAAAAAGTAACTAAACACAAGGCAATTGAACATGTGACAAGTCGAAAATCTTATCATGTGTTCTGTATAGACCTGTGTATTGGTTTAATCCAACTTTGAATTGCAAGGATCAGTTTAGTTGAATTGGTGGTTCAAGAGTTAATTTCGAAACCTTTGAATTGTGAATTTTATTTTATTTTTTTTCAAATTTTTTAAATTACTATAAATATTTTTTTTCAAATTTTCATCAATTATTATAGATAATTTATAATCTATTCATGTATTTCCTTTTTTCCTAACTAAATTTAAAACGTTATGTTGACATGTCGACTAACATTACTTGTAAATCGAATTTTCCTCAATACATTTAAATATTATATATAGTATATATATAATATATTAATGATTATATATTTTATGTAATATATACTTGTTTGTATTGTGTTATATATATAGTATATAATACATTATATTTTATACATAGCATATACACAATATGTTTGCATTATATATATAGTATATATATATAGTAATATTATATTTTATTTATGTATACCTATATATATTTTTAAATTTTGAGGTTGGCCTAACTTCGAACTCTGATGGTTCGACCTGTCGATTCAAGACCTGATCAACCTATGAATCTTTATATGTTAATCACCTGAGCTTTTATAGCCTAACGGTTCAATGATTGAGTTAAACCAACCTATAAGTGGAATAAAGTAATTTATGATTTCGAACCAATCTTTATACATATCTAACTCCATACACCAATTTTTATTATATAAAACATTTTGATATTTTGTTTGATTATATCTTAAACAACATGAGTAATAGGTCAGAAATATATCTTAAAATATCAATACCTTATCCAAGTCCATGTTTTAACTAATAGGTTAGCATATCATGAGTAGACAAAGTAATAAAAATTTTATAAAGTAGTTATTTTGCTAATAAAACACAGTAACGACAGCACTATAGTAAAAGAATAATTATGATATTCCACTCCTATGAAGTTGATGGGTTCTAAAAGGTCGACACTTGAGATAATACACGTTATACGCCCATACGATCATTATCTTTGATCGAGTTCCGGAAGGCATTGATACAGTGGATTTTTGGCATGGACAAGCGAATTTAGTATGGTTGGTGTTTCGTGGCAAAATTATACCGATTGGATGAAAATGCAATTTTGTCTCTTATTGGGAATGCGGTCCTATGCATAAGAATAATGTTGGCCATGTACACGCTACATGGTATTTATGGGAAATGGTGCTAATGTTAATAACCTACATATGGATGGGTGCATTAAGTTGAATCATTGGTTCTTGGATCGGTAATTAATTAAATCAGAACCGATTCTTAAGGTTAGTAGTCTGGGCTGATTTATTTGAATCGCGCCATTTTTTAATTTTTTTTTCAAATTTAATTTTTCTCATTTTCGTTAATTACAATTAATAATTTATCGCTTACTTGTATATTTTTATTTTTTTCTCAAATAATTCTAATACTTTATGTAGACATATAGTAATGCGAGTATGATTTATTTTTATTTTCGATTGAATTTTTTTTTCGTTCCGAAGGTGCTAATGTTAATGACAATTGGACGGAAAATGCAACATGAGCGATGGTGTTTGTTTTGTTTTGGTTTAAAAAATAAAAAATTTGAAGTTTGAGCAGTCATAGGTGTAAGTGCTCACTAGGTCGATGGTTTGTAGGTTGATTTAGGCCCTTCCCCATCCAAGTCGAGTCGGTTCTAAGGCTCGTTAAATCAGTTCATGATTCGAAACCAGCCTTTATACACACCTATTAAAGGAGAAAAAAAAAGTAATCCTTAGTATTTACATTTCCAAGTTAAAATTTGATGATACAACAAGGATTTTTTCATGCATTGTCATTTTCTCAATTATCTATTTATTAATTATCTCGATTTTTGTCTTTCTTATGGACGCTTCTCTTCTTCTTAATACTTTTCAAACTATGAGTACAAGTATACGAAGTGCTACCAAGGCCTTGTAGCATAATTTTCATAAACCCCACTTAGCCAAAGCAATATAGCTAGACATAAGTTCATTCCATATTATATGATTCCATACAATTCGATTTGTTCTTACTTTTAGTAAGAGTATAGAGTGAGATTATAAGTATAGGGATGAAAAAAATTGATCATGCACTTACGCTTTGATTGTGCTAGTAGGGTGGAAGAATGAGATTTCAAAAAATTAACACTAAATTTGATATGTTGGAATAGATTTGGAATAAAATCTAGGATTTTAGGTTTCAAGTTATTTTTCATGTTTGAAACAGCTTTTGGAAGCCATATTTGCAATTCCTTAGAGTTGATCTTGGTTCTATTAAGGAATTGCATTTTGCCTTTTAAGGGGCAAAATTGAGATTTTATTCTAACCTCATTAATGATATTTATGCAACTAAAATTATCATTTTTAATCACTTAAAAAACGAGTGTAGTAAATTTTGTGCAATACTTTCTATAAAATTAGACATACGAAGCACTAAGGTTATGTGAACATTTACTAATTAACTCAAAACAACATATACTTGACTTTACCACTCTTAGCAAAAAGAAAAGATAAGCTCTTACTTTGTATTCTACTAATAGCATGTAGTCAACACTCGTACACAACTGACATCATGTAATATCTCTTTTTTTCTCATTGCACAACCTTTTGAACTTTGATTTTTCATAGATGTATACAACCATGTGCAAAAGCTAAACAGAAGCAGTGGATAATGCAGCCAAAGTAACAAACTGGCTAAACCTAAGTATAAAATCCGCTCTCCCAGACAATGTCCTACTGGACTTCCTAAAACTAGTCTTATTAAGGCACAGCCGTAGAAGGAAGACTGCTTTTGCCCTAGCCTTGAGCTGTACCATTACACCTCTAAAGCTTAATTTTGAGGCCCTAATCGGCATCGACCTTACATAGGTTGCTACAAATTGTATCAAACCCCACCACATATTCTTGCATACAAGCCTCAGTCATTCAACTTATCAATCCCCATGACAGTGATCGGGACAAGTTTAAGGAGTATGAAGAGGAATTGTATGTCCCCACCTTGTACAAAGGATGGAGTAAACCATGAAGAATTCTTTAATGAGTGCAAACCACCTTATGCACATTTTGTGACAACCAATTATGGTCATATGGACATGTTGGATGACAATCTTAAGGGAATTAAGGGTTTGATGTCTAATTGCATGTGCAAGAATGGGGAAGGTGCTAGAGGGCTTATGAGACGGTGTATTGGTGGCATAGTTGTAGCATTTGTGAGAGCTTTCTTCGATGGTGAACAAGCAGGTTTTAGAGGAATTGTTGGTAAAACTATCAAAGCACCGGTAGATCTGCCTAATGTTAAATTTATTGAAATTTGATTTGATCGTATTGTCTTTAAGATTTCAAAAAAATCATGTTGTATTGTAATTTTGGAATTAATGTTTTATTTTTTTATTTTTTCATTTTAAGAAATTGACATTTTTCATTTAGAGGAAATAAGATAAATTATCAATTTTCAATTATGTTCATGGATGTTTAACACAAGTTTTTCTTTAAATTTAAGATATTCAAGTACTTTATAGGTCATTTCATATATTAAGATCATGTGAATGAAAAATGTCAATTGCGACTTCACGAGCATTATTACTATAACATGTAGCACTTGTTGATCAGCTTAAAGGAAAAATACAAATTTAGGACTCAACCTTTTATGCATTTTTTGTTTGAGTCCTAAACATTTTAAAATTTTTATTTAAATCCTCAACGTTTGCAAAATTTTTCAAATAAGTCCGCTATTAATATACTGTTAATTTTTTCATTAGCTATGATATGTAACACATTTCAATTGATTTTTTCGTTAACTATGGTACCGACATTTTCTTATTAGTCTAGATATTATTATTAAATAATTACTATAATGAAAAAATTAACAAAATAATAACAAAAATAATTAAAGAATAGGAAGATTAAAAAAAAGTAAAGAAATACAAAATCAAATAATAAGGACATATATATATAAGATAATAAATATATATACATGTATATTTATTATAATTTCAATAAAATAGAAAGAAAAAAAAGATAAAAGATAAAAGCTAGAAAAAAATTTTGTTTTCAAATGCTTTATTGATATAGTTTTAAACCTAAAATTTTTGTGTATAATGTTTAGGGGATATGTTAAATTGCTAAGAAGAGTTTTTCCTAAAAAGTATTTTCCAAATTTTTATCTAATTTTTAGGCCTTAAAATCTTAGTAAAAGACAATTTTTCAGGTCTATTTAGATATCTTAGAATATTAATAGATGTTAAGGGATGGTATTTATAATATCGGGAATGTTAGATTTGTATATTATGTGTATAATATGTGATAAATGGATAATAGGTGAAAATAGTAATTGAGTAAAGTGTATTAGACTAAATTAAGAATATTTTGACATTAGTAATATAGTGCAAATCCAGTTTAAAATGTAAATTGAGAGAATTATGTTAAAATTGTAGGATATTTTCATATGAAGAGTAAATTTAGAAGTTAGATTAAAAACTATGTGTATAGGATAAATTAGATTATTCCTTAGGAACTAAAAAAGGGGCTTAGTATATCCAAAATATAGATAATTGAACTTTACATAATGGATCAAAAGGAGTTCATAGGGTTTATATATAAAAATCATAATCAAAAACTAGTTTAGGATTAGGTTGATTATAAGCAATATAAAATTTGAACAACTAAGTAAAATTATAATTTTAAACTAAAAATGACAATTTGAAGCTTATATGTAACAAGTGTATATATACTAAAATGATATTTTTATTATAGGAACAAGTAGTAACACTGTGACCCATATCATTTCTTCATGAGTAAGTCGGAGACTTTAGGTAAGTTTAAGATCAATATGTTATAGTATTTTGGGGTATTTTTTTATATTACTCGAAAACTTAGGATTGTATTTGTAAATAGTTAGCCCATGTGTCTCTAAAATTAATTGATTTTAGTGGCTTACTATTATGGTTTGAAATTGTTTACAGTATGTAAACTTGTTTACTCACCTCAAAATAGACTTAATTAAACTTGATCTATAACTATAACCGAGCATGCATTGCAACCGTTAAAGAACAATTAGAATTCTCTGACCAAATATTAGCACCTTCGAAAGAGATAATATTGTAGCATAATGATTTTCTCTTCATCTTTAGTTGAACTAAACGATAAGAGAGAAGGTCGTGATAAGGATGAAAGCAGTGGTTCGAAGGATAGTCACAGGAGGGAAGATGGCCCCAATGCATAAACTTAAGTTTAGTCTTAAGCTTTTGCATATATACGAAAACTCCTCAAACCCTGATTAAAGCGAGTGAAATTTATTTAATTGCACAATGGACCGAACAATGTTGTATGATGACACTTTTTTGTTGCATTAAATTTAATTAATTGCTCGATAACCTTACTTGTGATTGGTGTACAATCTTATGTCTTCGTCCCTACTTACTAAATTGTTAGTTGCTCACATCGTTATAGATCTTCTTGTAAGTGTTGATAGAAATGTCGTGCTATAATTACCTAGAGATTAGTTCCTTTTAAAGGTTTTAGGGGAGTGAGGACTTAAACTAAAAGAACACCGAAATACTTCAAAGTTTTGCTAGTAACTTTTGCCTATAAGAATCTAATCATGTAAATTTTTTGTATCTTAGACTACTATGATGCGTAAGTATCTCCTAAGATATTAAGTCAATATATATCTATATAAATATGTTTTTAAATCTTCATATGTAACTTTATTGGTATTTTTGTATTAATTGTTTACTTCAAATTAGCTAGTCGTAAACGCCTTATGTAAATCGCATCTACGATAGTAGCTATGAGATCAGTTATTATCTTAGATTGGTTTACATGAAAGAACTGTTATAACTCTGTCATTTCAAGGTGTAACACTATTTTCTTTTAAATACTTTACTGTAGATTGTCATCTACCACTAAAGGGGTTGTGCAACCCCCTTAGAAGGGGTAGGTAATCGCCTACAGCTGGTGGTCGGTTTCTTCAACCTACTTTAATATGTTGGTCACAATCTTCTACTTCCTTTTGGCCGTTTTAGCCAACCCAAGGTCAAAAGATAACTAGAATGAATTTTTTTCATCTTTTTTCTTGTTTTTCAATTTAAAAAAAAAATTGTATTTTATTGAAATTATAATAAATATACATGTATATACATTTATTACATTATATATGTATATATATATATATCTTTATTGTTTGATTTTTCACTTTTTCTTTTTTCTGAATTTTCCAAAATTTTTATTATTCTATTTATTTTTTAAATATTTTAATTATCCAATAAAAGTATGTGAACCAATAAGAAAGTTTCACATATTATAATTAACGGTAAACTAATAAAAGACTCACTTGAAAACTTCTATAAACGTTAAAGATTTAAATTGCAATTTTGAAATGTCTAAGATTTAAACAAAAAAATATATAAAAGGTTGAGTCCTAAATTTGTACTTTTCCTATTGACCAATCATAAAATTCCACATGTCATAATTAATGAAAAAGTGAGACAAACTAATTGAGAACTTATTTAAAAACTTTTACAAATGTTGAGGACTCAAATAGAAATTTTGAAATATTTAGATCTCAAATAGAAATTTTGAAATATTTAGATCTCAAATAGAAAAGGTACAAAAGGTTGAATATTAAAATCATACTTTATCCTTAAAAAATAAAAGTGATATGTAACTTAGTTCACAATAGGTCATGGTCCTAGATTCACATGACGCAACGTAGTTTAGAGCTATGTAGTTTAAGTGATTCATTGGTTTAAGTGGTAAAGTAATTTTGGTAATTTATTTGAGTAGCTCTAATACATTGGTGATTGGTGGGGTTGATCGCAGTTATGATGGTTAAAATTAAGGGGTAAGGTAGGGTTTCAAGCATATATAGATGGAAGTTTTAAGAAATTATTTGAATGCAGCAATTCCTTCGTTTTTAGAAAATGAATTGCTATTTTACGAATCAAATATGGTAATAATCTTGTAAAGGGAGAATGACTATTCTAGTTTTAGTCATGAAACAAATCAAATATGCAATTGTATAAAGATATATGACATTAACTCTCTCTCTCTCTCTCTCTCTCTCTATATATATATATATATATATATATAAATAAAGGAAAAGCCTTCTATAATTATGGAATGGTACTCTAGACTCTAATGGAAGGGGCCTTCAAAGCCTTTTGCAAACACAATGTAATACATCATTGGTAACTTGGTATTAATTCAAATGCAGGGCATCGTATGGTTCCTTTAGGAAACTAATATTAGGAACTACTTTGCAATATATGTTTCGTTGATTGTTTAATGTTACTTAAGCGATAACAAATAGAAACTTAATATATCACTCATCATATAATATATATACATATATAATGACTAAATGAAAAAACTTAGACATATCAGATCTTAATTTATCCAAATATATTATTAATCGGTTTACGTGACATATTAGTTATAACATAATCTCTATAGTCTTAAGGGCATAAAAATAAAACCATGTTCGAAAATTAAAATGGAAATTGCAAGTTTAGTGTAAAATAAGGTATTAGGGCCTATTTTAACACCCTACACCCATCAATGTGGTGTGGACTCTACAGAAGTTCCAATCCTATCTCTCTCGCCAGCTTGAATACCAACATGGTAGAAACATGTTAGACCAACACATTACATTCTTCTAGATAAATCACATATGTTACTACAACTAAGAAGAAAGCAAAACAAGCCTCAAGGTAATTATGATTTCCTTACGTTTCATTTTATCATAAACCTTATATCCAATAGTTATTACTTGCTTAATACTCGTGGTTTATGGGAGAAAAGCATATAGTAAAATTTAAATTATAAACTTTTAAGGAATAAATTATGAAAGTGTTAGCTATTCTTATACTTAAGATCTAATGGGTAGACAAGAAAATAGGTTGGAAAAGATCAAAACATAATTATTCATTTGATCTTGCAAAGGAATTACAATTCATCATTTTGCAGCAACAACAATTTCATTAAACAGTAGTTAGCCAATCAAATGCAAGAATAGATCTATATGAAGTGGATAGTAATTTTTATTTCATTCTTATAAAACCAACCAAATGTGAATATATATATATATATGTGTGTATATAGGTACATACTTATGGCTTGATTTTTATTAACATTATTAGCCATCACTTAAAAAAATCCAGTTACTAATGGTTAAATATATAAAAGTTATTTGAATCTATTGGACTTAAGAATAATTCAAGAAAAAGGAAAAAAGGCACACTAATAAAAAAAAAAAAGGAGTGGGCTATGATAAATATTGAGGCCTTGGTTGCATTTAACATCATATTTTTCTATTGCGCTAGGAATTATAAATGTTATTTTTAATAAATTTAATAATTATTAAATTTAAGTTACAAGATATATATATTAGTATATAATATCAATTATTCCACTAATGCCTTTAAAATCAAATTGACTGTATTATTTTTTGGTTCAATTGCAAACACATCCCTTTTATATTTGTTCTTTATGCACTTAACCCTTTTATTTTTGAAATCGCGCACTTGAAACCTTATTCTGTTAAGCATGTGAAAATATGCATAAAATAACGTGCATTTAGATCCCTAAAGGTAATCAAAGTGCACATTCTTAAAGTTTTGGGGATTTAAGCACACAATCTCAATAATAAGGGGACTAAATGCACATAAACAAATATAAGGAGGTGTATCTGCAATTTAACCTTTTTTTTTTTAATTTTAGGAAGGAAAAGTGGCAATTAAAATAAAATAAAAATTCAGTGAATTAAAAAATTAATAATTTAATAAAAATTGGCCAATTTAAAAAGGAGAAAAATTCAAAATTTATTGTGAGATAATTAATATTTAAATAATTTAAAGTTAGAAATTAATATTATCTGATTCATAGCATTTAAGAAGGTAACTAAAGTTTCAAGAAATGGGAATGAGAATCTAAGTTAAGTGGTCCTATTTTAAAAGGATTTTCTTCCATTTGTATATGAACGAATCTTATAATTTACTAGTTTTATTTGCTCGCTTTTCGATTTTAATATTTTTTCCAATTATATAATTCCCCTCCTTCTCGGTGTCCGCTTAAAAAATCTTCTCAATCTCTAGGTACTTAAAGACGGTTTGTTACCGCTATCCTTAAGTTTAGGATAAGACATAACCTATGTTCAACCTACTCATTGGTTCTATAAACAATTATTTTCAAATAATTTCTCTTTCAATAAGACCAATAGTAACAAAAGCTTCCACATTAGCGAGTCGTACTCAAAGTATCACAATCACACACTTCTGTATAACATAAAATCTCTTTTATAAATACATATTTTTAGACTACTACTACTACTATACTAAACCTTTGGTGAAGTAATACTCACTGCTTTCCTGAATAGCTCTCTTTATGTACTTTAACCAAATTATGTAGTCAATAAATTCTCTTAAGAGCCCATCTTTAGCTAAAGTTTTTAAGGTCTCCTTGTCACTCCAATACCTTATTTTGTCTATTCATTCATAACTTGAAGATAAGAGAAACTTATCCCCTTAGCTACCGTGAGTTTAGTGATAGTAGACAAACATATAATAACAACCATAAAACAAGTATATTATTCAAGTAGTTAGTCCAATTACGTTATCTTATAGCTTTCTAGCAAAGCAATGCTAATAAGACAAGCGTGTGTCATGCTTATGTATATAACATGTATCGGTACCAATATCCAAGCCTTACTTAACGACTCATCCGATTCGATCAACTCATACCAAGCATTTGGATAACATATCCAAAAACTTAGTAAACATTTCAACCTAGCAATAACCACATAAAGTGGTTTGAAAATCTACTATATAGCTAGCCCAACAAATACAATGCAATTTCTATATGCTTAAAAACCTAGTTTTTACAAATCAAATAGTTCATTTGATAAACCTAGCTTTTCATATGGAAACCAACCTAGCAACATCTCGATTTTTAGAAAACTTAACCCATAGGTCTTTTTTCATGCCATGCCATAAATGCATTAGATTACACACCAAGCAAAACTTAACAAATCTAAGCAGACTTATTCATTACTTGCTACCCAACCTTTACATTGTAGTTTCGTTGGTTCTAAGATCTTAATACCGGGTTCACTTAGGTGAACACCTTAGGAGATCAAGTTAGTCCCTATATTCTTTTTAAAGATAACACAAACTCTAGCAAATGCACATATGCATTTATTAGCATCAATATAACAACTAAGTTTAATATCATATAGCTATTCAATTAGCAACAAACATAACAAATAGCTTCATATGGTTCATCGAACAGCACATCAACTTACAATTAATGTTCAGCCAAACCAAAACATTACAAGGTACACAAAGTTAGGAGTAAACATAAATCTACTCAAGCACACATAAATATCCACTTACTTGGCTAGCGATACATTCTCAATCTTAGTCATTAATGTAAACTTCCTCTTTCACTAATTCACATGGACATGTGATACTCGACGGTCCTAGTAGTTGATCTTGTTTGCTTCAATTATTTCCTAAATAATCAATATAATCATTTTAGTTTTACTAAATATAGAGTTAAATAAGTTCATTTTAATAATTTAAGTGTGGTTATAACTTATCTCTAACGAGGGATGTAAACTTTATATTGAGTTCCAACTTGTTGTCGAAGTCTTTGAACAAGGTTCGAAAGAGTTGCCTAATGCTAAGTTTTTTATTTGCGAACCTTCTGAACAAGTATCTAATCAATAGCATTAGTACAATTTTTATTTTAAAACATTTTATAAAAGTATTTGGAAACAGTTTCATTAATCAAGAACTCTTTGGAGAAGTATATGAAGATATCTTGATTAATTAAGAGCTCTTTGAAGAAGTATCCGACAACAATCTTACTAACTTAAGAACTCTTTGATTAACCTACGGATACTATATAAGCTAAGTATCTCATATCACATAACTTTCTAATTAAGTCTCTAAACCAGAAATTAACTTACTTTTCTAGCAGATAACCAGTCTGAAGAACTGTTTGAATAGGTTCATTTTATAAGTTTACTTAAAATAACTCATCCAATAATATATTCCTGATTACAGACATGTTATATCATGTTCATAAATCGGGGTTATTATACCAAGTAATACGGTATTACCAAATTCTTCAAATTCACATACTTACTTATTAATGTATTAATCCTGTCACAACCCAATGGGGCTAATTGTGGTAGGCATCGTATATCGTATAAAGGGCTGTAGATTGATTTCCCTTTTAACTGATGACCCTTTATATGATTTACAAGGCTGCTATTACAACTAACAACCCAGAGTTATGCAGGCGTAAGTAATATCACAATATAATTATAACAATATAAATATCAAACTTATAATTTTCAGATATAGATGATACATATATAATACAAATACTGAGTCATATAAGAACCTATTAATACATAGGATCATTTAATAAGTTTTCAATTCTGACTACAGTAATAGCATGTCACTCTTGACTCTAACCTTACATTCATACCTACCAATAGAGGATTCATTGACCTCGGGCATGTTATGGCTCGGAATGACGAACAAGTCTCCCTACACAAGTAAACTATGGGGGTTTAAGCTAACTAGCTTAATGAAATCTTTCCTCAACCATATGACAAACAAATTATTCAACATTTAAATTTAAACATATGAATGCGTACACATACATAATGCTAAACAAATACATGGAGCTAACCAGATACTGCATACAACTTAGATTTAATAAACTCCGAAGTCAGGATTCGAGTATACATAGCACCAATCAGATCCAAGTATCATACTTGAACTTATATAACAATAAAAATTCGTGTTTCGTATTCAAAATATATTTTCAGTTTTAACCAAAACTCAATTATAAGTATGATTATGAGTAGATTCTCGCACGCAGCCTTAACTCACCTTGCCTCTAAACTCAACTCTTAGCTAGATAGTTGGGCCTCCAATACATAGTGTTCCTACGGGTCATCATAAGGTCATATCGTACGTGTAAATCGTACAAAACACTATAATCACAATTAATCAACCCTCGTATGGCCTCTCGCTACCTCCATGTGATGTGACAACCGGAATTAGTTATACGATGCATGATTTGATTTAGTTAGTTCAAGTCTAATAATATTAAACCCATTTATAGTGAGATCAAACAAAGTCATAGACAGTAAATTCTTATCGAATCTATTACACAGTAAACAAAACATTATTATACTTTCAAGTAATTTCACAATTGACAAGCACTATTATATATATGCCTAAGCCAGCCCCATATAACATTCAATTATTAATAACAGTTAATATTCACTATCTACATACACAAGCATGTATGGAATCATTAGGAATATTCATTCGGTCATTCTTGTAAGCTCTAAAGTGAAGCCAAGAGACCGTAGGATTGAACTTAGAATACAAGATTTAGGGCAATCGGTTAAAGGATCCGATCAAACTCGAATTATAAACTATGGAGAGAAATATTAGTAAAAATGACCCCGTAAACTTGAATTTAAAAAAAAATAAGTAATAAAATAGGAGACTACAAAATTTTCAAATTTTAAGTATAATAATTGTTAATCATCGAAAAGACGAAAAGTGTAATCTAATAACTAATAAATTACTAGAGATAGATTATATGTATACTAAAAATCATAGAATGACCTAAATAATAATTAGGAATGTTCACATGTACTCTACATATATTTACGTGTAGGTAAAAATACGCGAAATTTCTTAAATTAACCAAAAACTTAGTAAGTAATTAAAGAAAATTATTAAATTAATTAAGAAAAATCAGAAAAAAATCAGAAGGGTATGGAGTGATGCAAATCAAGTCGTGGTAAGTCAGGAACAAAATAAGAAAAATTATCCAATTAGAATTAGGCAACACAAAAGCCAAAAATCAAGGAAATAGGGCAATGTCATGTCTAATTAATGCATATTAATTACCAAAAAATGTCTAGAAATAGGAAAAAAATTCAAAGAACTCCTTTGGACAGTTAGGGATTAGAGAAAAATGGAAAGACCCAAAAATTCAAGAGAAAAACTAGAAAAAAAAAAAAGAAAAGAAAAGCTGTGCAATTAAGGCTAGTGAACCAAACCCACACACCACCACCATCTAGTACCGAGCCACCACCACTACCCCATGCCAGACCCACCGCCTAGACCGGTCGATACACCTGGACCGGTGTTGGAAAGCCAAAAGCCATCGGACCGAGTGAGTCTCTAATTTGTTCCGATTTTGTATAATTTCTTAAAATTAGTTATTTTGCCCAGAAAATTATGAAACTTGTTATTTTGAGGTTTTATTATGTGTAGATTTAAGGAAAAGTAGTGATTTAGTTTAATCACCGAAAATATAGGGTTTTTAACAAATTGAGCAAAACCGAGCATCATTAGAATTAAAAATAGAAATAAATAGGCCTAGAAGTGTAGTTTGGAACACAAAATTTTTATATAAAATACTTAAAGGATATAGAACAGTACTATGAAGCCATTTTTTTTAAAATTAATTTTTGAAATTTTTAAGTTAATTTTTAGCCCTAAAATGATGGGAAAATTAGGTAATTTTGGGTTAATTAGATGATTAAGACACTAATTACTGATTTAGATAGTAATTAGATGTTTAGGGATGTTAATCTCTGATATAGAAACATAATCCTAGCCTTTGGAGTGTTAAGTATAAGTAATGAAGGCATTATGTACTAATTATAGAAAATTATGAATATTATAAAAAATTAGGTTTAATTAAATAATGTAATAATAGAAATCAGAATGTAATAGATCTAAAATAATATTTAATTTTAAGTAATTGTATAAAAAAGTGTAAGATTTTCTCACATCGGGAATAAATCCGGTACCCTAATTAGGATTAGCGTGTACCAAATAGTTTGGAATCCTAAATTTAGATCCAATGGGATATTAGAATACTTGAGCTTAATATGATTAATTTCACATTAGGATTTAAGCATATTTAAGATTTCAGAATCAAAACTAGAATTTGATTTAGGAACCGAACCTTGAAATATGGTAGAATGAATCATTAGTAAATAAAAGCTAAATCATAACTTAGAATGTGAATAATTAAAGTATAAGAACTAAGAAGACCCATTTGTATTATAGGATATTCAAAGACAGATCGACTTATAATTTAGTGATTGGGCGAATGAGAAACTTTAAGTAAGTTGGGTTATTACTTACTGTATTAAAGTGCTATTTTATGGTACTCGGAGACTTAGGATTGTATATGGTTGTGATTGTAAGTAGTCTACGCATGTGTTTGATGTATCTAAATGTGTGTTGAATTTGTAATGTGAGTGATTTTGTGATTGATTGAATTGGTGTGAAATTGTTTGAACACCCTAAATGAAATTTAATCTTATTCGACTCTAATAACCAAAAATGTTATGCATTGCAACCCGTTAAGGGATTATAGGATTCTCCAACCAAATACCAACCCCTTCAAAAGGGATAGCGCAGGATTGCGAAATGGTCCCTTCTTCATCCTTAGTCGAACTAAGTGAAAGGAGAGGAAGTCGCGGCGAGGGTGAAGTCAATGGTTCAAAGGTAGTCGCGGGAGGAGCAAGGTCTCCATTGCACAAGCTTGGGTTTGATTGTGAGTTGCTGCATAACATGGAAACTCTTCAACCCGAATTGGAGTAGGTGAAATTTCTCTGATTTCACAACAGACTGGATTACGTTATGCGATGACACTTGCTACTTGCTTATTGCATTGCATGAAAATAATTGCTTGATAATCTTGTTTGTGTTTGTATGCATCATGAGTCTCCAATTCAACTTACTGAGCTATAGTTGCTCATACTCCTATAGATCCTTTTGCAGGTCCTAATCTCTGAACACTTCAAGTATTATGCCGCCTTACAATTATCCAGAGATTAGTCCTTTTGAAGCCAGGGGTGTGAAGAGCAATTTACTTAGTAATGATGAGTAGCGAGAATGTCCTTCGTAGTTTGAGGATGAAAGACTGATAATTATTATGTAAATTAGTAAACTGTTGTGTATATGTAGAAATTTCCTGGGAAGTTCTGTGGACTTTACATATAATTATATAGGTTTATTTAAAATTTGTGAACTTTACCTTATTGGACTATTTACTTAAAAGCGAGGAGTCGTTGACGCCTTGTGTAGATTATGTCTATGGTAAGTACTGTGAGCCCAGTCACTATTATAGAATGGTTTACACGGCGGGACTGTTGCGATTCTGTGACTTCGGAACGTAACAATTCTCAAGGTTAAGGATTATAGTAACCTACTAGTAGATCAATATCAATCTCATATTCACCTGACATTGAAGGAATATGAAAAGTAGTAAGTGTTTGAATTAGATAACTAAATTATTATTATATTTAGTATTATCTACTTAAATTAACTATTTGTTTATATGAAATTATTAATTCGAGCTTTTTCGTTAATCGTATATAACTTTTTCAATTTAGTTTAGATTTTTATGAACTTCTAGTTTATTTTAATCATTTTTATATGTAATTTCTCGTAGCAAAGTACGTTTTGGACGTTATAACTTACAGTTTCAACTATAGTGTAAAAATATTACAAAATTCATTATTTTGATTTAAATAATTATAAAATATTATTTTACGTTTTTTCTTGTATATTTATTGTTTAATAAATATTTAAATTTTATATTTTGTAATTTTCTTATTTTTAAGTCAAGTTTACTATAATTTACTTATTTTTGCTAATTTTGAGGTTTAAAACTTAATAAATTCATTTTTACTACTTTAATAATTTTCTAATTAATTAATTATTTTATTATTTTTAATTACAAATTTAATTAAATTTAGTTAAATGTTGACGTAGCAGCTTAGGGGAATACTACGTGTCATTTCTAAACTTTTGTACTTTTTTCATCTTTTTGTTATTTTATATTTTTATGTCATATATATTAATATTTATTATTATACTTTACTAAATTCTATAAATTAGTTATTTCTTATATTTTCAAGTATTATCGTATATATATACATATTTATTATTTTACTTTATTTGTTAAATTAATATTATAGTATATCACATATGTACTATTCAAATATACCTGTATTTCTACCTATACCATACTATTCATATACTTATTTTCATACTATAATATACTTAAGTACTATAATTCACATAACCCTAGATATATTATATATACTATACGTATGGGTATATATATACATGTAATTATTTTTGTATTTTATACATATACATACATATACGATTATATTTACATATATATACTAAAATAATTATTATACGTAATATTATACGTAAATACATATGCATATATATCATGTCCTTAGGTATATATATATATATATATTCTATATAATAAAAATACAATATATATACACTATGGTATACACATATACATACCGAATATATATACACTTTATTATACTTATACTATACTATACTAGTATATATAAATATTTCGATTACATATATATATATATATATACTATACACACATACATATCGATATATGTACATAAACATAATTCCTGATACTAGTTATTTGTAGAAATTATTATAACATGTATAATATACATATGAGTATACTTTAATATTTAAACATATATGAACATACATATATAAAGAAATATTAAGGTTACATATAAATTCTAATATACCTGTATGTACAAAAATATACAAAATAATTAGTACAAAATAAATATATAAAACACATACTACTTATCCTTAATGATTTGAGGAATAAAGTGGGTAAAGCTCCTCCTTCTTCTTGATTTTCTTACTGAAATTTGAAGTCCAAAGGCAATAATAAAGAAGAGAGAAGGATGGTACAGTTTGAAAAAAAAAAAAAAAGGAAAGAAAAGTATGGAGATGTGTATTTTGTTCTTGTGTTTTGTTGACTTTGAAAAGAAAACAACTGAATTGCACATGGGCTCCAGCGGACGTGAATGGCAAGAGAAGGAGAAGAAAATTAAGTAAAAGAAAAACAAAAGCAAAATGGGATAATTAATGAGATAGGACATAGGCCTTATCTTTTTTTGTTCTTTTCACAACAGGAACACATGTAAAATAATAATGAAGCTCCACCTATCCATCAAAACTCTTTGGAAAGTATGGAACATGGATAAAAAAGAAAAATCTATGAAGGAAAGAAAAAGGAAAAAAGAAAAAGAAAGGAAAAAGAGGAAAAGGAAAAATAAAAATATTAGATTTTTCCAATTATAAAAATTATAAATTTAGTATTTATAAAATAATATTAAAATTCTATAAAAATTTATTAATTTAATTATTACCCATTACGTTTATAATATTCACGAGTTATTTTAACGTATTCATTAAAAATTTTATGTGATTACGCGTTTTGATCGATAATTATATTCGATTAAGGTTTTATTATTATTAAGGTAAATTTATTCATTTTTATAAGCTTAAAGTTATAGTTTTAGGATTTTCATCAAATTCGAGTTCGATTTTGGGTATTTAAGCGTACATAGGATTTAGGATTTTTATACGTGTTTTAAGTTTCAATCAAATTTCTAGGGTTTTTATTACTGATACTATATTCGATTTCATAATCTAATAAATTTTTTAACTTACTTAGCCTTATCAACTCATGACATTATCGAGAGTACTTGAATCTAATTTAGAACTTAAACGACTAACTGTATAGAGTTTATAAATCCCATAACCACCAATTTGTCTAAATTTATTCTCCAACTCAAAGCACACAACTCCAGATTGATTTTCACAATAGGATATAATCTAAGTATACCTCAGAACTTGATGTTAAGGGTTCAATTAAATTTCATACATTAAATCCTCAAGAAAATAGTATTTTTTATCCAATTTATAGGCTTAAAAACCCCTAAAAATTATGAAAATTATTTTTATCTATAATCTCTTCATAAAATGTTCACATGCAATATAAGAATTATGCAAAAAGAGTTCGACATAGAAACTACATCAATAAGGTTATTCAAATCGTTTCTAAAAATTGATCCGTTTTACTAGATCTCTTAAGGAAAACTATATTCACTAAAAAATTCTTCAATATGATATTTTTTCTATAAAAGTGTACATAAAAATATGTAAAAATAATTTTTTTTATAACTTTTCGAATTAATTTGATGTTCTTATTAATTTAACTAAAATTAGGGACAAAACTAAACTCACCGAAAAATTGACCTCCAATCATCCACATCGACCACCACCTTGTCAACATCACCATGTGCTACCTCCATTGCCAAGGGGTGGTGGTGGTTCACTCCTAGGTTGCCTCCGCACTTAGGTTCCATCGAATCGCTGGGTTTACATCGTATTGCTTTCTAATTTTTCCAAAATTTTTCTACTTGCTTCTACTCCTTCATATGTTTCCAAAATCCCTCATATCCCTAAAAACACTCAAAGAGGTTAAATGGTCATTTTCTCTCTCCTAAGAGCTTAAGTAACCCAAAATCATGCATACTAAGTGTCATTTGAAGTTTATTACTTCATTAACAACTGTCCTAAACTTGTCCACGCCTCAATCTATCTTGATTCTGGTGGTTAACAATTTTTCATAATTTTTTTTTATCACTTTTCTTGTTAGTTTTTGGTTAATCATATAGATTTTATGGTTTTTAAAACATTTCCAAGTAGATAATTATATAAAACAATCACACCAAGGTAAATGTACCATTTTTATATGTTATTTTTATATCACTTTATAATTTTAGTGGTCAAATAATTTATCTCTAAAGTTTCGTGATCATTCAAAACTCTAATTTTATATTTTTGATAATTACTAATCATACTCGATAAAAATACGTTTTATTGAGATTAAATATTATAATTACTTTATTTTAAGAAATTGATATTATTAAGGTCATTTGTCTAACTTTTATGAACTTATATTAAAATTTAGCTCAATTCGAACAAAATAGTCTGAAGGCACTAAATCATTTTAAACTCCTTAATTCATATTGATATCAAATAATTCGAGTATAGTCATTTGACTTAACCTATTTTGTAAACTTCTCTTAATGCCTTTTTTTTTATTACTTGCCTTTGCCATACTTCCTAAGTTAGATGGTTTGCTACTCTAAGTCTCGAGTGGTAGGTTAAAGGCCAATTCTCACAAATTATATCTTCATAAAGATTAAGGTGGATATTTCTTTGATTTCAGTGAGAAAATGATATCATATTATCATCTCAGAATATTTGCCGATATGAATTTGAGAGAGATTAGGCTTTGCACAAGTGAGTAAGCCTATAAAAGAGAGCATAGCGAGGGGGCATCAGGGTATTGTTTAGCGTAGCCATTCCAATACTTAAGTTAGTCAAGTATTTGGAAAGTCTAACTACTCAAGAGTAGTATTTAGGCTTAAGAACGCAAAATATCAAGTAAGTTACCATTGGTTGTTGGCTTCATATTTATAGAGGAATGGAATCGGCAATTTGAGAGGAGTTAGTAGGTAGAACCAAATTTGTAAGTGTTAGAGAATAGGGTTACAATATTTGACGTAGTTCGCGAGTAGAGGAGTTAGTTGTTAAACTTAGTCTTTCAGCCTCATCCAAGGCCTTCTAGCCATCAGAACCCTCTTATAACTAGATAGACTATGTTCTAAGCTTGGGCCAAGGGTGGAATGTCATAGGTTGTGAACCTTATTAAGTCGAGACTAGCTTAAAGAGCTCATATCCAAAAAGCCCTATCAACACATATCATAAAGCCATGTTACTTTGTGTTTAATTGAAAAGTCAAAATTATGTGACAGTCATTTGAAAAAGTATTTAATGCTACTACAATACCATATAAATTGATGAGTAGTATATAAGTGCCAAAAAAATTTTACATGTATTAGTGAAGAAACATATTTTTTGAAAAAATACTAATTATTTCACATATTAAAATTTTATCAGTATTTATAGGCCACTCATTAATCTATGTGATGTGTTAATACCAACAATTCCTAACCTTTAAATGTTCAAATATTAATTACCTCATAATAAACTTTGGATTTTGTTATTTATTTATTTATTCACTAAATTTTTTATTTTAATTATCATATATCCTTCCTAAAATTAAAAAATAAAAAAGTAATTGCAAGAACACCATCTTATGTTTGCTTCGTATACACTTAACCCTCTTATCTTTGAAATCATGCAATTAGAATCCCAAATCTTTGAAAAATATGTGCATTTAGACTCCCAAAAGTAGTAAAAAATGCATATTATTTTGGAAGATTTGGATCTAAAGGTATGATTTCAAAGATAAAAAGGATTAGTGCATATGAAGCAAATATAAAGGGGTGCATTTGCAATGTTACATTATTTTCTCCTCTTTTTTTTTTTTTTTAGAAGGAAATGATTACATTATCCCTTCTTTGATAAAATTTGGAATTATTGCCAAGAGTAAAAAATTAAGTCTACCATGGGATCCGTTACAATTTATTTTCTACACATCTAAACTCAAAATTTTTATCATTTATTTAAAGCAATTTATCCCCTTAAAATGATGTTGTATATAATTAATGTTTAAAAAAAAAAACATTTTCCAAAAGCTATTATGAACTTCTAAAATAACCGATAAGAGTTGGCTTAAATAGTTATAGCTCGTAAGTTTTCCTCATATGAGAAGTTCAATAGTCAGTTCTAGAGCAAAGAAGAGCAAAATATAGCATAATAACAGCATCTACCAGGTACAACGGGTTGTTATTTGTGTAGAAGGCCGAGTAAAATGGAAATATTGAAGTAAGGTATGATACATGTTAAAGGCTAAAAATTTTAAAATTAAGTAAAAAAACCTAGAGTTTTGGGCTACGTAGAGCATGATATGGTTGTCTCAAACCAAGGGATCATTACTTCAGATAGTGCGTCACCAGCTCAAAGGGCAGTTAAGTAAAATTCTATAGTTTTTAATGTGACGAAAGAATATTATCACAGGGACAAATAGTAGTTATATTAGTTTCTAACTTTTTATAGTTGCTTTTCTTGCAACGTCCAATCTTGTGTTGTAATAACGTAAAATTTAATAATTGATCGAGACATCCATTATGAATAGCATGTAAGTCGTAAACATAAATTAGGTCGTCGACATTTCCAAATAATACATGTAACTTGATGATTGGCTCCTTCAAATAAGCCCTGTATGTGGATGTCTCGGTCTTAGAATCAGCACCTGGATTCAAGTAGATGGAAAGGAACTTGGGATTTAGAACAGCTTCTACGGTTCATTTCAAGATTTTTGAGAGAGGGGATGCATGATTGAATTTGAATTTGATAAAAGGGTGTACTAGAACTGCCTAAAATTTTCCTCTTTCATTTTAACTTCTATAAATCTATAAATATTATGTGCCTAGGCCACTCGATTTAAAATTTAAGTTATTATATATATTACAGTTATAATTACCTTTTAACATATAATTTTATCTAACTTTGGTACAAGATATCCAAGTTTAACTAACTTTACATTGTTAAAACAATAAAATAATAATGTATAATGTAAAACAAAAACCATATATATGGCCATGGATGTCTTAAAACTTCAAGTCACATATCTTTCAAGGACCATGAAAAACCAATATTTGTTTCTTACAATAGATTCTTCAATCATAGGATATAACATATATACAAAGTTGAAATGATTTTAGTTGAGAATCTTAAGGTTGGAGTCAACCTATAAAAAGAATATACATAATCTACATGGACTGTCAAAAGTGGCTCTACCACAACCACTTAGATATTTGAGTCAGCAAGGGATACAAAAAGGGCTAGAGAATGAAAGATTTTCAGAGATCTCCTTACCTGATGAAATATTTGATTCTTATAAAAGTGGCTGGTGAGACATTTATGGAAAGTGTATCATATCTTTGAGATTCACTTTGCCATATCTAAATGATGCATTTTGGATTCTTTGAGGTGGATGCCAGTTATATACTTTCCTAATTAGACAAAGAGGCTTCCATCTTATGCTCTCATGATTCAGTAGGTTGAGCCTATATACTGTAAGCTTAATAGCTTGAGATCTGAAATACTAAATTAAAAAGGAACCTAAGCCATCACTTCTTAGCAAGAGCAACGGAGCTCGCAGGAGCTCATTTTGGGTACTAGCAATGTTCTCTCAATACTAGAAGTATCAATACGTAATAGAGTTGACTGAGCTCGAAAAGGTTAGATAAGTCTCTAAGCAGGTCAATGTTTAGAGACTTATGTTCAATATGACCTATCTACAAAAGCCATCACTATTAAGAATTACAAAATTCAAAGAACAAGAAAAATGATATATTTTGATAAACACTATACACTAAAAGTTAAGAGTTTTATAACCTAGTATGATAAATTATGTCATCAATAGAATGAATTAGGTATAACCATCCCATTTCTAACAATTGTAATATATGTGACAAAATGATTTAGTCACTTATGAAAGAGACTCCATGAGTAGTTTAGTTGAAGAGGAACATATGAATAAACTCGATTCAATGTAACAGTAATGAATTATTTGTTTTATAATACATAAATCTGCTGTATATCAGTAAACAAACAAACCAAACTGATTAATTGTAATAATTAATAAAAAATAGACAAGTATAACAAGAATAAATAGACATTTGTACTATAATATATAAATAATAATAAATATAATCTTCACATCCCCCCTCAAGCTAAAGCCTCTTGGAGGCTTAACTTAGTGGCTAAGTTAAGTAACAGCCAGCAGTTCTAGATTTAGCGAGAAGATTCACCAGTTAAAGATGAGAGGGAACATGTAATGTCTTGAAGGACTCGTTGAAACATGATCTCAAATGAAATACACATCAATGTCTATAAGTTTCATCCTACCATGCAAGTAGGAATTGGCCACAATTAATTGTGCACACTTGTTGTCACCATAAAGATTTATTAAAACTGAAGAGGTCTTTAAGAATTTCAAAAGCCTAAAGAAGCTTAAGGTGGTGATGCTATGATTCGCAACTTTAATAGTAGAAATACTTATGGTACATTTCTTCTTTTGTTTTCCATAATGCCATGGCATTACATAATATAAAACAACGATTAGTTAATGACTTTTTGCTAAGCAAGCATGAAACCCAATCTACATCCAAATAACCAAGAAGATTACGCAAATTTTGAGAAGAATAAAACAATCTAAGACATGAAATGTCCTTTAAAATAATCACTTTTAGATTGTACAAATTCCTTCCATGTAAAAAACCGAGACATCTTAATAGTTAATATTTTTTTGACATGAGGCTTATTTAAGCCTATAAGAAAAAAAACACATAACCGACATAATTGATTAAGAATAGCTTTTAAATAGACTTCAAGAGGTACCATTTATTTATTGTTTTATTTTTTTGACCACTTAAGAGGTGTCATATAAGTCACTTCATTTAGATTCTCGCGTTATAAGGTATTATTTATATTAATCTAATGTAGAGTTCAAGAATAAGTCGTTTCTACAACAATAAGTATTCAAGCTATCTTTATCTTGATTACGATCCTTTAATTTGGTTATATTTCTCTTCAACTAATTATGCTTTATAACCTTCTATGTTTCTGCCATATCCATACTTATTCTTATAGGCCCATTTAGACCCGATGCTTTCTTCCTTAGAGGTAAATTAATCAGTTTTTAAGTATCATTACACTACAATGCTTCTAACTCCTTATTTATGGTCAAGACTCGATCTTGACTTTTAGCTACTTATTAATAGTAATGCCATTCTTAAATGGCTAAAACATCCACAATTGCAACATAATTTAGACAAAATTGCTTTCTTCTTTATTTATAAATCATTTAATTTACATATATCATTAATCTTTAACGCTTCTAGTACTTTATTTATGGCCAAAAACCAATCTAACTTTTAACTATTTGTGAAGAACAATGTCATTCTTAAATAGTTAAAACATGTACTGCACGTGCAATGTAATGTAGTGGATGGTAATTATATATATTAAGTGAAATGAATGAATATGGCAAGGTAAGCTAATTGATATGGTGGGAAGAACATGAAGTAATTAAATCGGACATAGTATGATGCATTAAATGTCTATTTTCTCTTAACTATATAGGAGTTTTCCGTTATCTTTTAGAACAAGGCATAGTAAAAAAATCGATAGTAGAATGTTCATCCGAAGATGATAATGTCAACTCAATAGAGTTGATATGAATTATCAAATATTGTGACTAATGAAAAACATAAATTCTAGGCAAGATAATATTTAAAATGGTTTAAGTAAAGAGGATCTTATTAAAAAGGACTTTTTGAAGAAAAATGGGATGAAAAGAAGAACAAATTGACCTTTTATTGTATTTAAATAAAAAATATATATTCATAAAAGATCACATCTTAACTTACATTATGCCAAAAACTACATTACCTAAAAAAATGTATGCCTAAAGCTATATGCTTTTTTTGTCTATATACCTAACTTAAGAAAACATACTTAGTATCTTTATACTCAAATTTGTCTATGTGAGGAATAATTTTAGCAATAAAATAAAAATATCCTATTGTTCTAAGATAATATATGAGGGTTTCTCTCCAAATTATACTTTATAAGGAAATTTCAAATTAATATGGATATGGAAATTTTTTTGACTCTCCACAAAAAATCCTTTGATAAATCTACATGTAATCTCAATCCTCTCATAGTATTAAGGCAATGTATATATTTACACTCTATCCTTCTATTTTATTATAATGTATAGGTTATGTGTTGTCGAACATGGATTGACATATAGGAGACAAGAATTTTTATCTTATCAAATCATTTTAATAACAACAAAATTGGTTTATAATTTGCTTAAGATACTTATCAAGAACTGACACAACTTGAAACTTATTATTAAGTAAATAAGTCTAAGTACATTATGTATAAGCATCCATAATGGTAAGGAAATAGCATATTCTAGGAATAGAAGAAATATAATAAGGTCCCTAAACATTAATACATAACAATTGAATAGCAAACAAGAATTATGTTATAGTTTCGTAACATGTTTCACAAACAAAGTCACTCATATCAAGTTACTTATAAATATCTATATATTAAAACTTTATCAAAGAAGAATGACCTAATCTTTCTTCGATCAAGTTAATCAAGCTTGTTTTATATTACAAGAAAGACTAATATTGGAAAACTCTTGTTGTACGTTATCTTCTAAAAAACAAAAGCTTCTAATGAATTTTGTAGAAAGCTTATTTTGCATTGGGTTAGCCTAATGTAATGCCATTGACTAACTTTCCAGGCTAATAATAAACTTAAAGAGTAGGGATACTTTTATTTAAAGATATCTTAGAGAAATTTAGGTTAGTAGGCCTAGAATAAGGATTGTTAATCAATTTTATCGCTCTTGGCCTTTCTTAATTGGTTTGTATGCCTAGTGAGCTTATCTATAAATTTGTCCATGTGTTTAAATTATAAGAAGCCTAATAAAGAAACCACATGCATTAAAGCTTAAGAAAAAGGAGTTACTTAAATATTGATGATGATTGAATCTTATTGATGATTCAACAAATGTCATAAAACGCTAATCTTGTCCATCAATCTCTTAAGACATTCAGCAATTAAGAATGAGCTCTAAAATATTTAAATAATTGCTTCTTTCTCCTTATTTAACAATTTAGAAGATTCAAACAAATTCCAGTATACTACTATAATCTTCCTCTCAAAGATCAAAACACCGATCCAATAAAGAACACCCAAGAATGTTCATCCATTACACATAACATATACTACTAAGTTGCTAAGATCATCTATTCCCCCTTCCATGCCTCTTTATAATCACACGCCTCCATATATCACCAGGTTAAGACTTCTTCAAATTTATTTGAAGCACAACATTACATGATGTACACTTAATCGACCATCTTCAACATTACCCCTATATGACTTTAAACTCTACAATGTACAATCTATGATATACCATTGAACATATAATACATGATACATCTTTGTCAATTCAATGCAATTATTACTTTTTCAGTCATAATTGAATTAAAAGTAATCAATTTGCACCATCAACTTATTATTATTCACAATTTTCCGAACTAACAAGTTAGTGAAGTTTGGCATGAAGTAAGGTAAAGTCTAGTAGTAGTACACTAAAAATACACCATATTAGCCATTGCCTTCTCTCATCTTTTTTCAATCTCATTACTTTTTAAAAATAGTATGGATCAATTACCAATCTCTTAAAGTAACTTATTTTATGTAAAAAGTTTTTTAACGTCATACACATTATTAAAACTATAAGCGTATTCAAATCAACTTTATCAATGATACAATTTGCTACGATTTTAGCATGTGTCTTAATATCTCTTTTTCCCTAATAGTAGTCAAGTTATCCAATTATTTGAAAGAAATTATTTATGGTATGTCCTTCATCTTTTATAATGTTTATAAACTTACTCATCAATTCTTGAAAACTTTCGTTTTTTTTTTTTTTATATCTTTAAGATCTACACTATAGTTTGCCTCACTCAAAAAAATGAGTAAACAAGTGTCAACAAATGAAACTAAAATAATCTATCTTTGTTTCTCTACTTATTGTACTAAATAAAATACTCCATTAATTGAAGTACACGTTCCAAAATTAGTATATGATTCTAATAGATTCAAAACCTTCATTAAGGCCCATTAACTATATTGGTCTACCTTATTGCTCAAATTCCACAATTCTATGATTTAATTTTTATGTACAATAGTCCATATATGTCCATATGACTAATTGCATAGCAGTTTATGGATTGAAATTCATACTATCGATGTTTAGGCCTATTATAATAGATTCCTATCGATGAATTTACTTGTTTCAATATGCTTAATTCGTATTGTAATTAGATGATTAGCAGTCCATTACCTTCTTACATTGTTCACTTACTTCACTCTATAACTCTAATGCAAATTAAGTATAAAGAAAATATTGTGAGAATTCACTTAAAAATGAATTCAAAATATCAGCACCTTACTATATAATCATATAAGTCCAATGGATCAAATCTGGTGAACTTTCATTCAATTTAGTATGAACACATAGGAATACATCCATCTATACACCTTAACTTTAATTTTGCTACAAGTATCATTTTAATAGTTTCACTCTAAGCAAGATAATTCTCCCACTAAAAACTATATTTCTAAACTTATATTTAGGATTATAAAAAATATACAAATAATATAAATTAACTTGTTCTCTATGTATGTTAAGATGTAAATGAATTTCAATTTCCATTCTAAGTATAACGGTTAGAATTAACAATACTAGCATACTTTGTGTATTCGTTTTAATAGCATATGAGAATATGATTTGCTCAACTATGTAAGAAACTCCGTGAGTAGTTGAGTCGAAGAGAAGTAAGAGAAATGAACTCTAAAACAAAGTTTTGCCATATATGAAAAGGAAAACAAATTAACTTTTAGTACTCCAAACATTTGTAACAAGAACTAATAGGCACTTATATAGCAATAAATAATAATAATAATAATAATAATAATAATAATAATAAAGAAAAGAACTTTAAATTTAAAGTTACTCATTGATTCTCTACATATTTGATATTGTATGTTGTGTTTATATTTGTTTCATATATGATATAACCATAGACAGCCCTAAGGGGGGAGGGGGGGGGGGGGGCGGCTGTAAGGGCCCTGGCTTCCTAAGCTTGAGAAATAGTTAATTTTTAAATTTTTAAAAAGTAAAAAAGTGTAAATCAAATAAATATTTGAAAGAGTAAAATATAATAGAAAACAGTGCATAACTTAGTGTTTAAGTGTTTGGTTTCATAAAGAAGAAGTTTTAGGTTCAAATCTCATGTATGTTACTTTATATTTTCTAGATACATTAATTACTTGAATAGCATTTTTCTTTTTGCATTTATTGAACTTTTCTTTGACCAATGACATTAATTTCGTTAATTACAAATTATATTAAACTTAAAGCCATAAATAATAATTATATTGTCCATATTACATTTATACCGATTGTATTGCATAACTTATCGATAAATAGTATTGATTATATGAGTTGGTTAAGTACTTTTTTTTTTCAGTTAATGTTATAAAAACAAATGTGGATTATCTCAATCATTATTGCCTAATAACTTATATTTAAAATAATGTTCTTTTTTTTTTAACATTCTTAATAAAACAATCATATAAGGTTACCATGAAAAGGATTATGACACTACTTATTTTTTTTGCATTTATTAGACTTTTTTATTTATAATGACGGATAACATTAATTTCATTAATTATATTAAACTAAATAAGTTCTTCTAAGTTATTAATTTTTTTGTTGGTAACATACCATAAATAATAATTATATTAACTGTATCATATATATACTAATCGTATCATATATACTATTGATAAATAGTACCAATTATAACTTAGTTAAGTACATATTTTTTAATTAATATTATGCAAAAAAAATCCAAATTATTTCAACCATTATTGACAAATAACTTATATTCAAAATATTATTTCATTTTTTTTTTGCATTGTTAATAAAACAATTATATAAGGATATCATGAAAAAATTAGTACAATATTTATATCTATGTTAATTTGCTTTTTTTGCTTTACTTGTAATTTCATATCTAAATTTTTTTAATCTATTTTTGTTAAAAATAAAACTTATGTAAGTTTCATATATTAATATGATTTTTATAAATTAATAGATAAATTTTATTAAATACATATGCAGAATAACAAGATAAAAATTTTATTTTTTTAACTTCTTATAAAGTGGATTAATCATCCTTAATCTTATTGTACGTCAAATCATTGACAAGATTCTTTTATATATATAAGATGTAATATAACTATGATAATAAATAGAATTTTTTTTATCAATGATTTCTATATTAACTTAATTAAAATATGTGCAACCCCCTTAATTATATAATTCTAGATTTGTCCTTGAATATAGCCCCACGTCTAATCTAAATATTAAATATGAGATAAGTCTTTTACAACATTATAATGTTGCATCATTCATATTTTAAATTCTATATATATTCAAGAACTATACTGGACATTTTTAAGAAAAGTTCTTATATAATAGGATGTGATTGGTCATAATTAATTACCACGATATTTGTTCTTCATTAAGAAAAAGATGAGGTACTAAAGAGATATTTGTCTCGTACTTTCAAATTGCAACTATGCAATTAAGTTTTTAGAATGAAAAAAATACAAAAGAGATGTAAGAAATTGGTCAAACATAAATTTTCTTAAGCAAGATTAAGGGTGCGTTCAATTTTAAACAAAACATTTTTATTATTTTTCATAATTTAATCTTCATAATTTTGATATTATAATATATGTTGATAAGTTTGATAAGAAATTCCTTTTTGATATTCGATGTAGAATAGGATTAGAAATTCGATTAAGTACTCCTAATTCGTATAACCGTGTTAAATCTACAAGATAGAAGTCATAGTTATACTCTAATTTGTTTTTAAGTAAGATTAAGAGTGCTTTATCTATGTTATTAAAACCATTTGAAGATTAAGTAACCGTCACTTTTAAAGTTACATATTTATCCTCTATTTAATACTATTTAACAAAACGCTAACATTAAAATTATATATAATTAATGAATATATCACTTTATTTTTTTCCTCTTTCCTCTCAGTCTTCCTTTCTCTCTCTCTCCTATTAGTCTCTCCTACTCCTAAGATTATGCTTGGTGTACCATCCCCACTTTCTCTTTCTTCTTCATACTTTCTAATAGCATGATAACTCCAATTTTTCAACTTCACTATCTCAAAAATTGTAAATAGTTTTACACATATTAAGGTCTTCATACTTCCTTTTTATTTGATCCAAATTTTAGATATTATTGAAACCTTAGTATAAATTTTCATAAAAGGTATATAGAAGTTTTTTAATGTATTTTTTCAAATAGTTAACTTTTAGTTTCATAATTATTTTATTTTTTTTTTTACGGACATATCTTACAAGTACAATATATTTTAATCATTTTATTAATGATTTCAAACATAATTATTGATACACTTGTAACACGGGTGCATAATTTGCTAGTGTTTTAAGAAAACCTTCTTACCATTCTTTTAACATTTGTTATAGTTTATTCTTTATAACTTTATACCCTAAGATTTGATCAATTTGATAGGAAATTCCTCTAATGCTTAAGTACTCCTAACTCTTAGATCCATAAAAAAGTCTCCATAGCTCTAATATATTTTAGTTAAATTTTTCTATTTTCGGATCCATAAATGGATAATTGCGACCCTTCTTATAAAAATTTAAAAGTAAATTAGATTATATATATATATATATAGGATTATCAAAAGAAATATAATTTGGTTAGATATACTACTATTTCCCTACATTTTTCCAGATATAGAACCGATCCCTATATTATACAAAGCACTCTCTTTAAAACTAGAAAATTTAAGAGTTTATGAGCTGAATAATGGGATAATGAATGTAAAAGTGCCCGAATTATAAGTTCAGGCACTTTTAGATAGTTTTTGAATATTTAGGTACTAAACTACTTGAAATTATAAGTTTAAGTACTTCCATATGCATTATCCTGCTGAATAATTATCTAAATGTTAAATTGCCTAGCATTTAACAGGTGTTAATAGTTTCCTTTCCACTAAGTTTATGCACATCTTTAGAGAGATGTATACTTGTAACCCTTATGTAAACTTAAGTTTTGTTGGAACTCTACTGATTTGATTATCCATGATTGAATGTCAGTCTTAAATTGTAACGAGCCATGGGAAGCATTAAGTGCTGGATGCCCCATGAAAAGTCCATTACGTATGGAGTTTCTAGCAAAGAGACCATTACACCTTGAAACTATAGGATGTGATCAATATATTGCATATTTTTACCTTGATAAGAACATAGCAAGTTTTAGAATTTACTATTAAACCAAGAACCATATAAATGATATTCATACTCATACATTACATCCCTTCATTGATTAAATTTTACAATATCTAAGTATATTTATGAAAGTTATATAAATTTGTTAATCTAAACCTATTTGAGTTCACTTATTAGCCATCAACTGTACCCTTGTCACTCCCATCCTAATGTAGAAATCATAGTTCTATGAAATACCTGAAATATAAAAATTTGAATGAGACATAAAACCTAACATAAAACTACTATACAAACACTTATATATGTTGATAAGAATTAGACTACTGAGTCTTTGACCGACAGCTGAGCCTGAGGACTGGAAGACTTGGTAAGGCAGATTCTCCTACTCCAGTCGATTTTTTTCAAGGTCAAGGTCGACTACTTCTTTACTAAGTTACTCTTTATGCTGAGCCGAATGACTTCCCATCTCTCTATAGCACATCGCGTTGTAGACTACTCACTTGCGCTCAAGCCGACTAATGACTTGGCATCTTTTTTGTCGAGAAGCTGAGATAGAGAGACTTCAAACTGATTAAGCTACCCCTTCTCGGACAAGCAAGCTAATTGTACTTTTTATCTACATCTTTCAATGGCATCACTAATACTGTATCACTATGTGTACAAAATCATATATAGAATTCATTATACTAATGATTGTTTTTCTTAAATATTCATTTTTACCCTTTTGTATCTTGTATATTACTTCTTTAGGAGATGCTCTTTTTATCTTTTCCCTTTTAAGCATATTGCCCTAAATTCTCGGATATAAATACTCTTATACTTATAGCTTTAATCATCAGATTGATTATCATTTCTAATTGACTTAAGTATTTTTCTTTCCCTGTGTAAACACTGCTTGTTTACTTTTAATATCACTCTTATCCTAACCTTTGAGTAAGGTTAAGTGACGAGTAAGCTCACCAGACCGATTTGTGCTTTATATTAAATTGTATTGTGAGTCCTCGGAGGTTCTATTTGTGCATTATATCCATTAGGGCTATTCATGTGTTTTGCTTATTTTTTCATTTGTATCTATTCTTTCGCACGTTCCTTATTACTTCCTTCTTTAAGCTTTCGATAAACTTGAACCTATTCAGTGGTCAACCTTATTTGTTCTTGACTACGGTCCACATCATATGCCATAATTACAAACATCCTTATAACTTAATTTATATAAGAAGTAAATTCTTAATATATAAATATATATATATATATATATATGGTCTAAATATGCAACGTAACACTGACAATTCAAGGTTTGAGATGAATTATTAACTTTCACATTTACTAAAACTATATCTCAATATTCATGACAAATATTATGGTAAGGATTGCAAACCCATCATCTATGATAAATAATGTGACAAGGCTGTAAACCTTTCATTTGAGAAACATTTTAGAGATGATTGACTTTATTAATGTCCCTCGAAACACTAATCGTCTCATATTGAGTTTATCACTTGTAATGTTTTTGAACCAATGTCCCGTTCCATTAATTGGCATACTATTGTAACTTCCTTAGTCCTTTATTAAGAAAGTTCATTATTAAGCAACAAAGATATACGTCTAACATAATTAGAAAAAAAATCAAAAAGTGGAGACAATAAGAGAAAATCAAGAAGTAAATACTAACATATGAATTAAGGTGAGAACAAACGAAAGATCACATTTTTTTCTTTTTCTCACTCTCCCTTTAAGACATTGGTAATTAGTATTTGTAAAATGATTAGGAGGGTTTTAATTATCTATTATGTGGTTGGTTTAGGAGAAATGAAGGAAAGAAAAAGTGAAAATAAGAAAAGAGTTAAAAAGTGAAAGAGGAGAAATACAAGAATAAAAGAACTAGCAAGCATGAGCAGAAATTATATAAACGAAATTGGTGGAGATTCTATTTTTATAAAAGATGAAAAAGGTTGAAGACTTAAATAGAAAAAAAAAAATAAGAATTTAAATATGAAAGTAAATAACTATTGAAGATTGAATGTGTACTTATTCAGTACCTATTTTGACTATGATATTGTTAGAATCAAATTCAACAAGCCACTCTTGATTGGCCATGTCTATATTACATTTTGCAATCTTACTCTAAATTTTAACTATTATATTCCACTTTTAAATTGTTTTTATATTTACTACTTTTCTTGTGAAATTGATTTTAACAATGAAACTTTATGTGATTGATTTTAGGTAACAAAATTCCATTAAATCAAAATTTTTATAATTTTATTATTAGTGCTTGATGGCAATACATGGTTAAATGATTATAAGTATCCCATTATGTTCAAATTGTTTCAAAATTCTAAAAACTAATTGCAAATTAAAAAAAGTATTTAAAAATGTGTTTATATTTTCATCATCTTACTTTAATAAAAATATTAAAAATCTAGATTAGACAAAATTGTATATCCATATTATTAAATTCGCTAAGTTGGTTTTTGCCTTTTTGGTGTATTACATGTTGTTAGGATTTTTTTTCTCCGTTAAATTTATAATGAAAACTTTATATGTTTATTTTTCTTCATAGAGAAGTAACAAACAAAAAAGTTCATTTTTCCTTTATGAATATGATAAGGGAGGGAAAGACTAGTGTAAACGAACCAAAACCCTACTTTATTATCTATTTATGTGACAACTTTTGCCTAAATCGTTATAGTGTAATAGTATGAACATTAGTTTCTTAATGGCATTGACCAATTTTAGATCTTTCCTCCCATGTTGCATTGTAGTTGGCTAAAAAAAAAAAAGATAGAATGGTTTTGATATTTTTAAAAATGTAATGCCCAGGAACTTTAGAGGACATTAAACTTACTACATACCCTTACTAATTAAAGACATGCTTAGGCACTAAAGTTCCTCAAGACTAAAACAACCCTATAATAGTAAAACATCCAAAACCATATAGTAAAAATATAACTACAAATGGAGTAAGAGCATCCATGTACTCATCATCATCATTATTCTAAAATTAATTCAAATGTTAACAAACAAGGAATTAATCTTGCTTCTAACACCAAACTTAAAACATGATTGTTAGTAAGCTGTCTAACATACTTGTAAATCACAAGTAATCATAAAAGCTAACAGGACTCCATCTCCCAAAATAAATAACAATAACTCAAGATCATCTCAACTAAAATGTCTAAAATGTATCCAGTGTCTTTGACTAACTCATCAAAACTCCCAAACTCTCTCTACAAAAGGTTCCTCATATATGACAAAGTCCTCACTTCTTGTACCTGAAAAAGAAAGAATGAGACTAATTCTGGTACGCAACAAGCAAGCACATATGGATACCAAAGCCAATCGCATCACATGCACAAAATGTAAAAGTAAATAGGTAAACGATTATTATATTGTATATTAGCCATTAAGTATCAAATGAGTACCGATGACCCCAGTACACCATGCTATCTTATATATATATAGAAGTAGATAAAATATAATATATGTCTTTTAACTTACTACATGCATACTACAATGCTAATCAAGCTCAGACCACAACACCCATTAACTAAGAACCATGAATAACTTAGATTTAGCTGTGTTGTCTCAACATATAAGTCCATAGATGAAACCTCACATGAGATTAATAGTTGCCCCTTTTACATGGGGATAGGTTGAAAAAGCATAGCCAACAAACACATTTTAGGTAAAATAGGAATTAGTCCAGTTCATTTCATTCTAGTCTATCACATACACACAACAAGTAACCTAAGGTGTTGAATATGCTAACAATTTCGATTAGAAACCAATTAGTAAATAATACCAAGTACTTGACCAAAGAAGATATAAGTTCAACTCAGTTCCTTCATCTTCCATTTGACTATGTGATCTTAACTTAACTCAATCTTATGGCCTAATTGGCCTTTAGATTAAATCTTACTATAATAGTTATGAACTCACCTTTAGATAATTATTTGAATCTAAATATATCAATCCTTTAGCCATAACCATCTTAAACAAACTTCCCTTAAATTACTCATTAAGGCAACTCCTCAATACTCTCAAGAATGAAGAGATTTTGAAAAACAAAGGGGTCCTACACAAGGGTTGGCATCCAAATGCTACATAAGATGGCATTCGGATGCTTAAAAGGGTTTAAGCATAGAGAGCTATTGTTTGAATGTTGGTTGTTAAGGAGTCAGAATGCTAGCAATCTATTCTACAATTCTACAGAATAGCTCTAATTGAAAATACACTCACAACTTCCCGACTTCCCTTGACTTCTAAGCTCAACAATAAACAAATATAACCAATTTTCTAGCAAATCCCGACTCTAGATCTCTATCTAAAACATAGCTACAAGAGCCAAACTCTCATCCCTAACTCCAACAGTCCTCGACAAAATCCATAACTAAAAGAGGACAAACTAAGAAGAACTTACTTAGACCAACCTACACACTTGGAGAAACTTAGAAATGTAGCTGAACATCACAAATAACTATAATAAACAATTCATTTCATATTCAATTTTTACTAAAAACCAAGTGAAACTCCTCTAAAATGAGGTATTAGACCTAGAAAAGGACTTAGTTAAGAATAACCTTAAAGAAACTCACCTTAATCACTCGATGAAACTGCTCTTGGTGAAGAATTAGAAATTCCCAATTGAGACTTCCTAAGAATAAGTCGAGATCAACAAGAAATGGAAGGTTTTAAGATGTTAAGAGACTTAATATGAATTTATTTAAGTTAAACCTTCAAAACCTTACCTTAATCTCCACTAGATGTTCCTCCTTAGGCTTAACTTGGGGGATGCCCTTAGTTTTCCGTAGTAATGAAAGAGATTAGTCTATTATTGGTAAAGTTTAGGTTTTTAGAGAAAGGACACTGCTTAAGAGAGGTTGGGTTTTAACAACTCATTAAAAAATCAATTTGCCCCTCTTTTTGTAAATATCTTTTTGTAGTATTAAAAAAATAAATGAAAAAATGAAGTTAAAATCACAATATCTAATTATTTACTAAATTTTCAATACTCGGTGTCGTATTTGAGTAATGGAACTAAGCGGATGTCATATGCTTAAACTTGAAGAATTGATATTAACTTGACGAAACATTTCAATGGGGTCACGTAGACAACCCTCTTAAACGTTTCAAGATTCGTGTATAATCTAATCACCGGGATAAACTAAATTAAACAAACTATATCATTAAAAAAACTAAAAAAGAAAAAACAATGTTGTTGGTGATGTCCAACATGCTCGCTAATCAATAGTAGAGACTTAATTAGTAATTAAATTTTATGTCCCACTTACACCTGCCATACACCTAGTAGTAATAATCAAGTGGCGGATTGATGTCTACGTTCGTTGCTTAAAAGTAATAGATGAGTGATAATTATGTAAATAAACCAAATCCAAATTATATGAAAAAAAAATTTGATTTTTTAGCACCTATTTGTTCTTGGCACCATATTAGAATAGAGATGTACCCAAATACAAAAATTAAATATAGCAGTATAATCAAATTTAAAGTATAGAACGATCGCTCAACTAAATTATAATAATCACTATTGTTGATTATATAAAGAAAAAAAAAATTATGCATGAATGGTTCTAAGAATGCAGCAAATAAAGAAATATACAGCAACATAGTCACATAGATACATAATAAATCTCTATTGTTAAAAACTTAAAATAGATTAGGAATATGCCAATCGTATTTAATTAGCTTTATCAAAGGATTTGTGATGTGTCTAAAAACCAATCAATGATATATTTATTTGTAAATTTTGTATATAATGCTCAATATAGACAGATATTACTTAGTAATTAAGTTATTAAACACGTAATTAATCCAATGTGAACTTTAAAAAATTGTATGTGTGAAAGCTAAAATTAATTATAATAATGTGGAATATAAATAGAAATAATAATTGGGCAAATCTACGTAAGGTTTGCTCAACAAAACATCAAGCATTCCTTATATGATTTCATATATGTTGAAAAATCATGTTAAATATGTTTTTTTTTTCTTTTTATCAACTATAAAGAAGGAGAGATTCAACCCTTGATTTATTCCAATGAGAGGCTACTAGTGATACCAATAAACAGCTTTAGTATGTTAAATACATTAAACGACTGCAAAATTTGTTCATTTTTCCAATTAATTAAAAACATTCTGCTTTACTTTATTTAGATGGTTCCTAGTTCCACTATATTTACATGCATGTGAAGACTTAGTAAGCTTATATCAACGCATATACCTTGTATATATACTTTATAATTCTTAAAAATAATTCATCACTATAAATTATATACTCTTTTTTTTTTTTAAAGAATGCGGCTTGCGATTTGTTCCCGAATGAAAGTGGTTGGATTTTTCTTTTTAAATTATGTTACAACTTGCGGGAAGAGGATTCAAATCTTAAATCATGATAATTTGATTGTATTACAATGGTCTTAACAAAGTGGTTGGATATTTAAATGATACAAATTCTTAAAAGAAAAATAAGGTCTGTATATGTTCTTTGTCGTCCTATTTCACCATAATTTTTCGATTTCATATGAGAGAGATATAAGAAATTTCGACCTAAGAGAAAAATAGCAAATCAAACTAGAATGGTATATTACGATGTTCCTCAATTCTAATTTAAACCATTAATCAATTCATGCTTTGTTGGTCAGATTTTCCAATATAAATAATACAAAGGACGATAATAAATAAGAATGATAGGAAAAAGTATTTAAAATTATCTTTATAACAACTTCTTTAGAATCCATGTATAATACTGAACAGATAGTAATAAGTGAATGATCTCAAAATATCTGAAAAGACATATAAAAGGAAAGGAAAAAAAAAAGTTTATTTTTGTAAATAAAGCATTTTTTAATATGAGTTTAAGGAAAGGCATTTTGATTATATATTTATTAATTAGTCAAAAGAATTATTTTCTTATAATCAATTCCTTAAATGTCATTTTAAATTAATTTGATTGATGATTATATATAGCTGCAAGCTTCCTCGATCCATTAGCCTTTGAAAGCGGATACTTAAAATGTATATATATATTTTTTTAAACGTTAGATTTGCCTACCGAAAAATATGGTAGTTTCAAAGTTTTAAATCAATGGAAATCCTAATTTGATATGATTGAATGTTAAGTTGTATTTCTTATTTTATTTTAGATGTAACACACTTCTACTATTCTCAAAAAAGGGAAAAAAAAAATTATAGTAATACAAACTAGATAATATTAGTTACGTAATTATTGATGCTGAAAATTACGACATGTTTATGATATGACTCTAAAAATTAGTATTGCAACTCGGTAATCTACATACGAATCGCATCTTATAGGTGCAATTTTTGTTTTATAAAATTATAAAGAATGTTATATTTTGAATTTGCAACTTACTTTGCAATTCTAAAATTGCACCTTTGATATGTAATTTAGCAATGGTATTTATGTGGTTATTTGTATTTAGTCCGTATTTACACAATTAAACTAGTGACAAATCGATAAATTCCTCTTTTGTTTTGCAAGATAAGAATGGTATATTAATTGAAAAGTTTCTAATTTTAATATAATGCTTTATGAGATAGATAGTTTAGAATCTTATTTAAGTGGTTTCACATCTCAAAATTTTAAAACTTTTGGGAAGGAATTGTACGGCCAATTGCATAAGATATTCTAACAATTAATCAATGCCACAAATGTCTATCTCTCTCTTTAACCTTTAGAGAGAGAAAATACTTTCATTTTGAGAGCGGTCACACCCATGTAGTGTTTTCTTTCTATTATTCTATTTTGCATTTATCATACATTATAAAAAAAACGTATAATAATAATAATAATAATAATAATAATAATAATAATAATAATAATAATAATAATAATAATAATAATAATAATAATAATAAAACTAAAAAATAATAACAAATAAGTTTTATATTTTCTATAAGTTCATCATCAATGAGCTCATGCTTTCACGATTACATCTTTATCAATCTACTGAAATAAAAGTTTTCCGATGCTTGTACATTCTTTTTCTTCGCTCATCAATCTTCCTTACATCATCATCATCATCATCATCATCATGTAACTCCTTCCCTCCCTTTCTTTATTTTGTGAATAGTGTTCTTGTTATTGGTCGTTTGTTCTTTTAATTTCCTTTTTACATTGCTCTTAATGGGTTTTGAATTTCCCATTCATAGTAATTATTCTATTTTTTCTTTGTCTATTGTTTATTTGTTGGTAGTCCTATGAAGATTTAACACATTGAGATACCATTCAGGACCTGGAATTAGAGGTTAACGAATGATTAGTTGCTTAAAAGGGAAAGTGTTAGTTGGAAAAATCATTGTAGATAAGTCAATCAATAAAATCATCAATGTTCTCTAAAAGTCATGGAAGGAGTATGGTGAAGTGATTATATCAATTCTTGGACAAAACCTTTTTCTTTGTACTTTTCCATCTCCAAATGCTGCTAGTGGAGCGCTATAAAATAACCTATGAGCAGTCATGGATTTTTGTGTGGTGTTAAGAGAGTAGAGATCCACAACTAAAATTAAAGAAGTGGAGATAGATAAAATTGATTTTTAGGTCTAGATTTATGGACTTAAATTGGACCAAATGATAGTAAAGAATGCTCAAATTCTAGTTAGTAAAATTGGAGAGGTCCTAAAGGTAAAAGATTTGGGCTCTTTGACAAGTATCTATAGAGGGTTTTTTAGAGTGAAGGTGAAAGTGAATTATTCTAAACCCTTGAAATTTGGGCAATAGATATCTAGACTGAATTGTAAGAGGTATAAGGTGCAATTTAAGTATGAAAGAGTAGTGAATTTTTGTTTTAGCCTTGGTAGATTAGGGCATGGGGTTAAGAGTTGTAATTTTGAGGATGAAGCTTTTGAGAATTCGATCATTAGAAGGATGTCATTGATGTTGACAATGTTAAGAAACCTGTTGAAACCCATGTTGCAAAGGATGAATTGGTTAGTAACAAAAATTTAAAGCATGTTCCTCCAGTGGTGCAAACTGTGTTAAGGAAGTGGTTTGCTTTAGTGAAAATGTTTATGTTTCTCTTGAGATAGTGCCTTAATTGGAAAAATTAAAAATCAAAAGGATCAAGTATACTACTGAAGATAATGATGGGATTAGTAAGAAGTTAAAGTTAGCAAATGGTGCTTAGTTTGACAATAATTCGTTGCTGGATGTTTAGTGATAGAGTGCAATAATACAAGCAATGGTAGTTGGTTTATAATAGCCACAAAATCACCATGAAGCTCATTGATTGAGGGTTAGGGCCTCTCAATACAGTTGATAACCTAAAAGTTCTTATAAATAAATATAAACCTAGCCAGATTTGTTTGTTGGAAACTAAAAATAAAACAAAATAGCTAAAAAGATTAAGGAATAAATTGAGCCTCATTGATGGTTATTATGTACCACTTATTGGTTTATTGGGGGGGGGGGGTATTTACATTTGGTGGACTTTAGAAGTGAGGCTATCAATAGTTGAAACGAATAGAAATTTCATTGATGTAGTGGTTTATTTAGCTGATCATAAAACAGTCCTCATTACTGTGGTGTGTTCTCCCTTTAATTTTAAGGTTAAGCAAAAGCTATGGGAAGATTTGATAATTTCCCTTGGCTATGTGCCAAGAATTTTAAAGAGATCCTTGTAGAGCATGAGAAAAGTGGTGTTCAAAGGAGGGATGTGAGACTAATTAACGGATTTTGTTCATTTATTTATGATGCTAAGTTATAAGATCTTGGACTCAGAGGCTAGAAGTATACTTCGTTGAGTAAAAGATAAGATGGAGTTTTGGTGAAAGAAAGGATTAATAGGGATTTAGGGTCTTATGAGTGGTTTGTTGACTTCCTTAATACTCAAATTCTTCATTTGTTAACATTGGGATCAGATCACACTCCCTTATTAATTGATCTGTGTTGTCAAGAGAACAAAGGATACAAAAATTCCAGTCTAAAAATATGTAGTTGATTGAAACGAGTTGTGAAGGAGTAATTAGGGATAATTAGATGTGTAATAGAAAGGGAAATGGGTTTAAAGTGATAAGAGAAAGTCTTTTAAGCTGCTAAGCATTTCAATAATGAAGCAAAAAATTTTCCTTAATAATAGAGTTGAAATGAAGAAAATCTTGGATAGATTGGCAAAATTATAGGGGAAAGATGTAAGAACACATGAAGAGAAAGAGGAAGAGGAAGAGGAAGATGAAGATGAAGATGAAGAGGAGCTCCTTAATGAATTATATAGCTATGAGAAGAAGGAGGAGATGTCTTAGCACCAATAATCAACGATAAATTGGTTGAAATTTTGGGATCATAATACATCTTTCTTCCATTAAACAATCCCTTAATTGAAGACAGAAAAATAAAATCACTTATATAAATAGTAGAGATGTTAGATTATTGAATGATGAGAAAGAGATTGGCCATAGGCTGGCAAATTATTTTGGTGAGTCATTCTCCTCAAATGGTGTTAGGGAATGGTTGAAACATTTACAATAGTTTGAGAAGAAGTCAACTGATGACATGAATAGAGTACTTTGAAGGATAGTTAGTGCTAAGGAAGTGAAAGAAGTAACTTTTTAATTAGAAGCCCCTAATGCTCTAGGTTTTAATGGATATCTCGAGGTATTTTATCAATACTTTTGGAACATTATAAGAGACTTTATCATCACAGTTGTTTAATCTTTCTTCTATTCAAGTACTATCCCTACCTTTCTCAATCAAACTAATCTAATATTAATTCCTAAAGTTCATAACCTAGAAAATGTTACCCAATTTCATCCTATTAGTCTCTACAATGTTTTATACAAAATCATTTAAAAAATTCTAGTAATAGGCTTAAACTTTTCATAAGGTATCTTCTCTCGGGTAACAAAAGTGCTTTTATTTCAAACCAATTAATACAAGATAACATTATAATTACTCATGAGCTATTCCATTTTCTTAGGAATAAAAAAGAGGGTAAGAAATATTTTTTGTCTAGTTAAAATTGACATGAACAAAGCATACGATAGGGTTCAATGATACTTTCTTGAAGCTATTTTGTTGAAGATGGGCTTTAGACACATTTAGATTGTGTAGATTATGTCTTATATCAAAATAATATCTTATAATATTATTTTAAAAGGAAAGGAGGTAGGAAACATTAAGCCCCAAAGAGGTATTAGACAAGGCAATTCCTTATCACCTTACTTATTCATTATTGTGGCAAATGTTCTTTCTAATGGCCGTAACAAACTGAAAGACAAGGGTGCTTTGAAGGGTATTAAGATGAGGAAATTCTACCCTATGCTAACATATCTTCTTTTTGCTTATCATTCTCTTTTCTTTATTGAAATAAAGATGAAGGAGGTTCTCAAGTTGAAAAGTACTATACACACCAATTATTTAGCTTCTAGACAAGCTACGAACTTTGGGAAGTTTAGTATTTTCTTTAGTTCAAATACCCTAAGGGAAGTTAAGGAGAAGGTAACTGCTATCCTTAATATTCCTATTGAGTTCAATCTAAGGAAATATTTAGGACTTCCAACAATTTTGGAAGGTCTAAAATCGAAGGTTTAAGCTTTGTGAAGGAAAAGATCGTACAAAAACTTTAAGGATAGAAACATAAATTACTAAATGAAGTGAGGAGGGAAGTGCTTATCAAAGCTGCAGCTGTAGCTATAGCTATACCTACATATTCAATTGGCTATTTTAAATTTTTGCTCAAATGGTGTAATGAGGTAAACTAATTAATTGCAAAGCTTTAGTGGGGGCAAAGGAAAGAGGAGGAGAAAGTACATTAGTTGAATTGGCATAAACTTCACACAAAGTATGGCAAAGGGGGGTATGGGTTTTAAATATTTGACCTACTTTAATTTGAATTTGTTAACAAAAATGGTATGGAGAGTTGAGAAAAAACTGAATACTCTACAGGTTAAAATTCTTAATGGTTTGTATTATCCAAAGTGAGATTTCAAAGATGCTTAAAAAGGGAGTTGAGATTCTTAGGGTTAAGCTAGCATTTTGGAAGGAAAAGAGATATTATTCAAGAACGTAGTATGGTAGATTGGAGGTGGGGAAAGTGTAGTGATTGGTGAAGATTATTGGGTATCAACTTTGGAAGATAGGAAGCTTTTCTTTGTTTTACCAGTGGAGATTAACAGGATGAAGGTGAGTTCCCTTATAGATAAAGAGGTAAGTTCTTGGGATTTAAATTAGCTCAAACAATTTTTAATTGAATAAGAGATTAAGGCTATAAAGAGTATACCTTTAAGTAAAATTATGATGAGAGATTCTTTACAATAGTCTTTTGACAAAAGAGGGGAATTTACAACCAATCCTGCACATCATGGAATCTACTATTAGCAGTCGAAAGTTAGAGATAACCAAGTGCATCGTTCCAAATTTCATCTCAAACTTAGCAAAAGCTATGGAACATACCAATATTACCAATGACCAAATGCTTTCCATTGCTTACTTTTAGTGACTTATACCTTACAATGGTTAATCTAATGAAGAGGACTCTCAATCTTGTCTTTATTATAGTGAAGAAGGAATGCAAAAACATACCTTACTATTGTGTGGATGGACTGAATATGTATGGTTTGGAGCTTTAGGTAGAAGAGTGGTAAAAAAAAAAAAAAGTCTCGAACCTGGTTGCTTGGTGGTAAGAATGCATAAAGATTATGTCAAAGAGAGGCATGAGCGAAATGTCTTATTTTATGGCTAAACTTGTTGCTATATGTTGGTGTATTTGATGTGCACGTTGTGAGGCTATTTATGAGCATAAGGATGTTTCCCTTCCCTATACTATAGAGAAGGCAATTCGTATTTTCCATAAAATAGAAGAAATACTCTTAAAACCTTCGAATAAGACCATTGTTCCTTATAAGAATGAGCACATGGAAAAGTTTTTAGTGTGGTTTGTTGTAGCTTTTGATGAAAAGGGTATTAAATTGAGTTATAGGGGAGCATGTGATGAAGATGGATCAAAGCTTAATGGGTAAAAGTGTGAGGATCAATGAAAGGGGCTTGGCAAGTAAAAGTATTGTTAACAAGAAAAGGAAAGGACAACTATCTTTTAAGTAAAGTGTTATCTAGTTTTGACAGGCTAAGAAAAGTTAGATGTGACATTACTAAGAGTTTAGGTAAATTTAAAGCTAATTTGATTGAAATATGGGAGGTACCTCTTGGTAGTTGTATTAAGTTAAATGTTGACACTTCTTGATTCAGGCTTTTATCACTTGTTGGCTTGTAATTATGGTTCGAGATAATTTAGGCTCTCTTATTTTTAAGAGCTTAATGAATTCTATTGCACCTTGTGTGGAGGCAACTAAATGCTAGATGTTTGGCTTGGAGTTAGACTAGCAAAGTTAGGCGGATGGAGTAAAGTAGATTCATTACTGAGATAGACTATTTAATGCTTCATCGGAGGGAGTAAAGTAGATTCATTATTGAGATAGACTATTTAGTGCTTCATCAAGCATTGTTAGGTAATAATAATATTGGAGCGTTACACTAGTCTTCTTGGCCTTTCTTTCTAAAGGCCTAACAGGTACTTCTTGATTTAGTTAATCAGTTTTGAATCTTCCTTTATTTAGACTATTTATATTGCAGATTAGGTAGCTTTGAATGAAAGGAGAAAAATGTGATTTATGCATTAGTGGATTTACATCCCATTCTCTCTCCAAAAGTTACTCTTAGTTGATATACTAGCAAGTTTTTATTCTATTGTCATCAGTCAGTAGTTAAATAAAATTCTTGTTTAACTTGAAAAAAAAAAGAAATACTGCATAATTGAATTACTCAATTAGAATATAATTTGAAACTTTTTTCATTGTTGTTATTCTTATCATTATCATTATTATTACTATTATTACTTTTGATGGTTTAGCTTTGAAACCCTATGAAGCATGTTTACCTTAACTTTGAAGCTCCTATTTTTGGATAAGCCTTGAAGTTACTTAAAATTATAGAAGTATGTTTACCTTAATTTTGAAGTTCTTATTTTTTGATAGGCCTTGAAGTTACTTAAAATTCTAAGGTTAAAGTTAAGCAAATTAAATGTGGATATGATCGATAATACTTTTAATCTATATTCTTTACATGTAGTGTATTTCTTCTATTCCCATAATTTGGATTACCAAATTATACGATCCTTTTAATCCATCCCACTTAAAGAAAACAATTACACGATTCTTTGTTTTAAATGTTAATGCAAATTGGAATCTTATTTCTCTCATTTTCTTTCCTTTTATTTTTTATTTTTTCATTTTATGGCAAACTATTATATTAATTATATTTGATATGTCATTTAGCGATGGATTTTTTAATTACTTTTTAACTTAAAGCATGTATATGTATCACGGTACACATGTGCATTCACTGTTTTACTTCACCAATTTATGGCATATTTGATTTATAAAACATAACGAGTTAAGAATAGAATTGAAATTCTTTATGAATGTAATACAAAAGTAATAATTATTTATTATACTTATTTGAGGTATTATGAGTAGATATAAAAATATCTGATAAAAAAAATTACATAATAGCCATTTTCCTTATTTTTGTAAATGAATTGTAATTCCTTAATTTTTTAGTAATAATAATTTTATAAAATAGTTATTTTGTTAACTAAGTGTAGAAATATGTTTTATTTTTTTTAGAAATAGATGGCTAAGTAACAGATAAGTACTAATTATACAAGGACATTATCCATTAAATAAGTTTGAATTAGAGTTAGGTAAAAAAATTATGAGTTATAGATCGAACCGTAAATTGAATTAAATTGAAAGATGTTTTTTTTTTTTTTTCAAACCATTTGGTTACGATAGACCATTTTGAATTGAATTAAATCGTTTGATTCAGTAAAAATAATTTTATACAATTATTTTGTTATTTTTTTCATCAATCTTTAGGATTTCATCAAATTTTTTACATCTTTTTTTTTCTTTGTCTTATTTTTAAGTAAATTATTAAAATTAAGTTGAGTGAGTTCTATTTGAAATTTTATATTTAATTTTTTTTATAAATTATCATTTTCTTATATGTTTTCAAATCAAGAATTTTACTTTGATATTTTTTACTTATCTCTCATTTTTTTTTCTCGATTTTAATATGCCTCTTTTATTTTCTTTGTATTACTTTTTTATGAGAAACTTTACGTTGTTTATTCATTAAAATAGAATCTTTTATCTTTGTTTAATCAGGTTGAATTTATTAAGATTTTATGCAACTTTTTACTATATATCATTACATATGATAAATATATAAGAAATTAATTGAAAATATATTAAAGTTCAATACAAAGGAAAATATATTATTAAAGATAAAAATATTTAACAAAAATTTAATATAAACAGTTCAAACTGAATTGAATTAATTTTAATTAGGTTAAAAAAATTTATAAACCGAATTATATGATTAGGTTCAAATTAAAATAAAAAAAATTAAATTATTATATTATATTTGATTTTATAAATGGAAACTATACTAACCTGAATTACGTGACCCAACCCATATATATTATTGGTGCATATCACTGTAAAGATGATTGTCTACATGCGAAATTTAATCTTCCTCTATCCATTGTTTTTTAATTTTTAATATTTGAATACCATGTTTCTTAGATTTTATTTGCGTTTGTATTCAAACGTTTGGAAAAAAAAAAAAAAAAAAAAGAAATACCCGGACGGGGAAAAGAGGAGAAAAGGAAAACCAAAAACGACAAAGGGAAAAAAAGAAAAGCTACTTTCCCAATTATCAAACAAGGGGAAAAAAAAGTGAAAGTATGAAGTTTTTCCCTTTGATGCTCTGCTGTGTGTGCTGTTTGTGCTGTGAGTGCTCTGATCTAGTGCCTCTGAAAGTCTGAACTTCACATTTTCTCAATTCTTGATTTGTTCCTCTGCATATTCAGCTTATAAAGTGAAGTGAGTCTCCTCTCAATCACTTTCTCTACTCTCTTTTTTTAGTATTTATTTATGGGTTTTGTTGCAAGGAGATAAGAGATTTGGTGGAATAAAATGTGGGTTTGGTTGTGTTTCTGGTAGAGATCTTGTGTTACTGATAATCGAGTATCTTGCCTTTTCTGGGTTTTGCTTTTTTTCTCCCTTTATATGTAAGAACATATACCCCAAAACTCAAGACCCAGATGCAGTTTTCCTTAGAATCAAAGCCTTAATGAGTTAAATTTGCTTTGGTTTGTGTTAAATTTCATGTCTTCGTAGCTCCTGTTGTGCTTTTTGGGCAAATCAGCGTGTTGCTTGGCACAGCTCCAAGAGCTTGTTGGGTAGAAATTCAAAGTTAGCAATTTCTTTTTCTTTTTTCTTTTTTCTTTTTTTTTTTTAGATTTTTAGATTTAGAAATTTTGGTAGTCGATTTTATTTTCTGATAGTTAGTTATTGTGGAGCTGTTGGATTTGTTGCATCTGTTATGCCCAATGAGGGCTTTCTTCCCCTCTGAACCTTGTAAAGAGTCACAGCACAATGCACTCAATCCCCAGTCTTGGCTTCAAGTTGAAAGAGGGAAGCTTTCGAAATGCCCGTCCCACTATTCTATTCCATCGTCTATGTAAGTTTCTCGTCTCAATTTGAGTGATTAATTGAACTGTTAGTGTTGTTTCTGATGTGATAGATTTGTTTATTCTCCTTTTTGGTTTGTGTTGGTGTAGAGAATCTCTTATCAAGGTCCCCGAAACGCCAATCTTGCCATATTTTAAACCCGTTGATTATGTAGAAGTTTTAGCACAGATTCATGAAGAACTTGAAACATGTGCTCCTCGTGAGAGGTCATACCTGTATTTATTACAGTTTCAGGTTTTTAGGGGCTTAGGGGAAGTTAAATTAATGCGAAGAAGTCTTCGTGCTGCCTGGCAAAAAGCTAGTACTGTCCATGAGAAGCTTGTTTTTGGGGCATGGTTAAAATATGAAAAACAAGGTGAAGAACATATTGCTGATCTGCTTGCCACTTGTGGTAAATGTGCTCAAGAGTTTGGCCATATAGATGTTGCGTCAATGCTTCCAATTGAAATAAGTGCTGTACAAGAAAACGAATCCTTCAAAGAAAAGCATTTTTCTCGAATTGTAAATTTGAAAATCAGAGGAGAGAAAATATTTTGTGATAGGCAAAAAATTGCAGCACTTTCGGCTCCGCTTCGTGCAATGCTTAATGGTGGTTTCACAGAATCTTTCTTAGAGGATGTAGATTTGTCTGAGAACGACATATCTGCTGATGGTATGAGGGCTATCAGCAAATTTAGCATGATAGGCAATTTGGGTGATATTCCCCCAAATCTTTTATTAGAAATACTAATTTTTGCAAATAGGTTCTGCTGTGAAACATTGAAAGATGTTTGTGATAGAAAACTCGCATCATTTGTTGCATTGAGAGATGATGCCGTGGAACTCATGGAATATGCTCTTGAAGAGAACTGTCCTGTACTTGCTGCATCTTGTTTGCAAGCATTTTTACATGCCCTCCCTGATTGTTTGAATGATGACCATGTGGTCCAAATTTTTATGCATGCTAGTAGAGAGCAAAGGTCAATTATGGCTGGATCAGCTTCATTTTCGCTTTATTGTTTGTTGAGTGAAGTTGCAATGAACCTCGATATACAATCTGATAAAACTGTTGGTTTCCTGGAGCGGTTGGTGGAGTCTGCTGAGACAGACCGACAGAGACTGCTGGCATATCATCAGTTGGGATGTGTCAGACTCCTAAGGAAGGAGTTTGATGAAGCGGAGCATCTTTTTGAGGCAGCTTTTAATGCAGGCCACATATACTCCGTTGTAGGTTTGGCAAGAGTGTCGCAGAGAAGAGGTCAGAAATCATGGTCTTATGAGAAACTTAGCTCTGTGATTTCTTCTGTTGCTCCGCTTGGATGGATGTACCAGGAGAGGTCACTATACTGTGAAGGAGAGAAGAGGTGGGAAGACCTTGAGAAAGCAACTGAGTTGGACCCAACTCTTCCTTACCCTTACATGTATCGGGCTGCCTCCTTAATGAGAAAACAAGATGTTCACGGTGCACTTGCTGAGATCAACCGGATTCTTGGCTTTAAGCTCGCATTGGAATGCTTAGAGCTGCGATTTTGTTTCTATCTTGTGCTTGAGGATTATGAGTCTGCAATTTGTGATGTGCAGGCGATTCTCACGCTTTCTCCAGAGTATAGGATGTTTGAAGGAAGGGTTGCAGCTTCCCAACTTCGTACTCTCGTACGTGAGCATGTTGAAAGTTGGACAACAGCTGACTGCTGGATGCAATTATATGATAGGTGGTCTTCAGTTGATGATATTGGTTCCCTTTCTGTTATCTACCAGATGCTTTCTGAGTCTGATGCACCAAGTGGCGTTTTATACTTTAGACAGTCTTTGCTTCTTCTCAGGTAGGTCTTCGATTTCTCTACAGAAATCCCAAGATAATTCTATAGAATAGTTAGGCAAGAGTAATTTAATCATGGTGTGTGCAATATTTTGATATCCTGATATAAACAAATGCACTGAAACATACAGATGCTAGATATTTGATCGGGCAATAGCTTTATTGACTTGGACCTCCTGGATTGGTACTGAAGAAGTTTTTCTTTGTCAAACAGCAATATGCTTTCTTTGCAAGTCTACTCCATTTGGTTTTCTGGTTTTATTGTAGAAGACATGTTTATTTGATCAGCAGTTTTCTGATACATACAAAGCACATGTCCATGTTCTTTCATTTGCTTCAATATAATTTCCTACGATGAGTCATATTTTTTGTTATGTGCCTTTTGATTGTTATATTCACCATATAACATGATGAACTTCTTCAGGTTGAACTGTCCGGAGGCAGCCATGAGAAGTTTGCAATTAGCTCGCCAACATGCATCCAGTGAATATGAGCAGTTAGTTTATGAGGGATGGATTTTGTATGACACTGGGCACTGTGAAGAAGGTCTTCAAAAAGCTGAGGAGTCCATCAAACTTAAGAGGTCCTTTGAGGCATTTTTCTTGAAGGCCTATGCATTGGCAGACTCTAGCCAGGATCCATCTTGCTCAGCGACTGTCATTTCACTTCTTGAGGAGGCTTTGAAATGTCCCTCAGACAGACTCCGCAAGGGTCAGGTATGTGCACTCAGATTTCCAAAATTTTCAATCTCATGTAATGGCATCCATTCTAGTTCTACGTTGTTTTGAAGCTTCTCCGCATTGATATGAATTTGTCACTAACCTGCATGGAGTTACTTTTATTATTGAAAGGGTGACTACCATTCATAGTAGGACTATTGTTGTCATGATCACTTAAAAGCTCGTGAAATGACTTCATCATGTGCTATATGGATGGAATAATTGAATTTTGATGTTGAATTGTAAAATGCTATTATTGGCATATTTTGCAAAAAAGAGTTTAAAAGTACTAAGATTCTTACCTCTGCGATTTAAGAGTATGAGGAAACAATTAGAACCTTCCTACCGCGTAAAAAAGGTATAAAACAGTATTGTCATTTTTCAGTATTATCAAGGCAAAGAATAACAAGCTTATAAAACATATATTGTTTTGGATAGGGAAAAGACAAATGTGTAGACAAAAGTTTCTCACTGCTCCAAAATAGCAAGCTAGCCAGTATTACCAAAAAGGAAAAACAGGGATTTGCTATCTGACCATGTTGAGGGTGTTTACTAGGGAGCCAACCTACACTAATATCTAGCGAATTGGAAGATGTGAAGTATAACTCTTTTTAAGATGCAGTGACTGTGGGAAGCTGAGGTTATCTTGGGACGTGGCTGCCCTATTATTGAAATGGAAATAATCTGTGTCTGATTTTTCTTTTTCAATTTCTTTTTAGCTTTACAGTTTTAGTTCCACTAATTCATATTGTTGGTTCAGATTGGAAAGTTGGGTGAACAAAATTTTCTTTATTTATATATATATATAAAATGTTTTGCAGCTCTCCAGATTAATTTTTTAACAATGTGCTGGGAGAAGGTTTTGAAGAATCATTTGGTTAATACATTTTGTTGGTTAGATATTTTTGCTATTTTCTGTCTTAATGAATAGCAACTTTAATCTGGCTGATGTAAATTTGGATTAATCATGAAGTCAGGAGGTGCTTTATGTATTTTTGTGCAGTTCTTATTTCACAGCATAATGTCTAACCAGTAGGCAGAGTTGCATGTTTTGTCAATCTTATGCTTGCAAGAAGCAGTTATCACTTTCCTTTTTCTTTTTTTGTTTTCCTTGAATTGCTGTGGCATGATATTTGATGCGTAAGTGAAGAATTTACATTTTACTGTTCGTTGCTTTCTCATTAGTGTTTTGCCCGTCTGGCAGGCATTAAACAATCTTGGAAGCATATATGTTGACTGTAGGAAGTTGGAATTAGCAGCTGACTGCTACATCAATGCTCTCAAGATCAGGCACACAAGGGCTCATCAAGGCCTTGCTCGAGTACATTTTTTGAGAAATGACAAGGCAGCAGCATATGAAGAAATGACACAACTTACTGAGAAGGCAAGGAGTAATGCATCAGCATATGAGAAAAGGTCAGAGTATTGTGACCGTGAACTTGCCAAGGCTGATCTGGAGATGGTCACCAAATTAGATCCGCTTCGTGTCTATCCATACAGATACAGGGCTGCAGGTTTGACGATATTCTTGAACTCTCTTTCTACAGTCATAAGATTTTAGCATTGACATTCTAACATTAAAACTGTGTCTAAAGATCTATGAGAAATTTGCGGCCTCAATGTTATAAGAGCACTGGCATACATAAATTGCATGTGTTGGTAATTTTATCATCAGACCTGCTGTGGTTGCTTTGTGCTTAAACATAGTTGTTCCTTTTCTTGGTCCAAGATTTATGACATTCTACATCTAGCCACATAGTGTTCTGGGAGTTTTGACTGCTATTTGTCAGCTTGAAGAAACATATTATAGTATTACGGGATGATTGAGTTTACCTTTGTACAGCTCTTTGCTTCATCCTGTTTTGTCAATAAATCTGCACCTGTTTAGCTCCAATCATCTGTTGCGAAAGTTATAGTATGCTTGGTACAGCTGCCAAGCATTTCCAAGCCCCCATGTTGACATGACGAGGCACAGATCTTCAGGATATCATTCTGTGCCCTTGTTCTTGAAGCCAATCATATTCCATTGGTTTCTGCAGATGATCTGTGGCGACAATTCGAACAAAATTCTGTGAACCGATTAGCTGTAGATCATGGTGTCCTGTATCAGTCCAACTGCTACTTTGTCCTTATGATTAGAGTTCAAGCCGTCACAGTCAAGAGTATAAGTGGCAAAATAAATTAAATCAAGTTGGCTAGGGGTTGGGTTACATGTTGGTTGAAACCATGTTCTCCCTTTAACCTAGTACCAATATTAAGTTTTTTCAGCTTATAAGTCCTATGCAAAAATCTACTACTACCTTCTATTCATCTTCTTTGGTATTCCCAACTACTCATCAATTCCATGTCTAATTGGACGCGAGGAACTCTCTCTTTCTCTTCCATCTCTAGTCCATTCAAATAGGGCTGCAGTTAAAACAAAAGAAAGGAACCAATTTTGCAAGTTGCACCCTGCTTATTTTGCACCACTACTGAAGAAATGTTGGTGAAACATAACTGAAAAATTGGGGCTTAACCACCCATTTGAGCGCTGTACTAGAAGACATCAAGGAATAGTGGCCCGGTAATAAATGATAGGGAAAGCAGAAATGACTTCTATGATATCTTTCTTGTTTTCCTTACATTAGGGATCTGCTACAATCTTGCAAGAAGATATCCAAAAATTAATGATCTTGTTAAGTTGTTTTTTTTTTTTCCTCTCTCTCTCTCTCTCTCTCTCTCTCTCCCCCTTCTTCCCCCTTTTTTTGGTTTGTGTGTGGTTTTTCATTTTGGGGTTTTGGTGTTGGGGTGGGGGATGTGGGGAGCAGCTATTGAGGTTTTCATATATTTGCTGCATGTTGCCAACTTTACATAGAGAAAAAAAAAGAAAAGAAAACAATATAGTTCTTTTCTGGCCATGGAACATTAATCAAGTGTATTGCCTGTTGTAATCTTCCTCTTCTTTCCCTTCATGCTCTTGATACCTTCACAAGCCTTCAATTGGTTGGATATGGACTCTCTGAGCCGTGTACTCTCTCCTGGCCCAGGAGCAGTGTAAAGAGATCCCAGTAGACCAGGATGTGCTTCTTTTCAGTCTTCCACTTGAGGACTGTTTTCCTCTACTCCACATGGTCTTCCAACCTTGGTTGAGTTGTTTGCCTTTCTGAATGATCTTCAGGATGTGTGGAAATGCAGTCTCCTCAGGTCTGCAATGCCCTCAAAGAAGGATTTAGTGTGAGTCACCTCTTCTTCCTAAGGGCCAGGAAGCTTTTATCCTCCTCATTTTTAGTTCTTTGCCATATATGAAAAATCCCTGCCATACCCCACTATTACCAATCGAAGAAACCTCTTTTTGAAATTTAGAACAAGCTTCTCGCCTGTATGATCCTGCTAATCAGGGGAACTATCTTAACCCTGTCTAGGCCAGGATCTTGTCATTAATCCTTTCCTGACTGTACACTCGGAGTAGCACCATATTGATTGCTTGTTTTGAACCAATCCATCTGTATTTCGGACATCCATGAGAACCTTTGGAAGGGTTCGTGAACCAGTTTTCCTGCCATTTTCTATATTCAGTAAGGAGGGTGGTCAGCCTCTCTAGTTGTTTTTACTAGTATTATTAGGTTTATTCCATTAACTTTTTGTGTTTCTCAAGAATTTTCATTTTTACCAAAATGTAATTTCAAGCCTTAGTGCATGGTTTTTGCATATGAAGTAATTTGAAAAAGCTTGGTCCAAGGAGCTTGTTCAAGCTTCCTCAGAGAGGCAGTCCTGGACTACCATGGTGAGCGGAATTATGCTCAGATCCGATCGCTTTTATCGCTAAAGCTGTCACGGTTTTTTTAACCGTGCTTTTATTCTTGTTTTGATCTTTCTTGAACACTCTTAAAGTTAACTCAAGAAAATTCCTGCACCTATCTAGATAAGGGCTAATTCATATTTATGATCCAAGCTATCCATGAACATCATTGTTGCTAGAGTTTCACATGGCAGCATCAAAACCTTTGCAATTGTTCCATCCTTTTTTCACTTGATCACTTAATGGCCCTTCTTAGAGTTCCTTAATTTCAGCAGTAATCCTGTTCATAGCTTCTCCACCATCCACTTTAGTTCTCATAGCACCTTCAGTTGACACTATGCTGACAGTACAGGATCAAAGAGCTGCATTGACCCTCGTGCTGGTCTAGTACTCAATATTTCATCACCAGCATGATAAATCGCAGGGTTTGAGTACTATCAAGGCCATTTCTTGGGGCCTCATACAGTGAAGGCTGGTTAGACTTAATCAGGGTGTGGGTATCGTAGGGTGCTTTATGGGCTCTAAGATCGTGGATCCAACCGCAATTGTGGGTTTCCCTCATTCCAAATGAAAAAAGTACGAGCTGCTTTGGAGGTGTTTAAAAAAATCAACATTCCATGCATTTCTTATCCACTACTAGCAGTTACTGTTATGTTTTGGGAGGTTTTTCTCAACTCATCACAACTGAAAATATGTTTTGGATTTCTATTTGCTGAAAATATCTGTGGCAGGTCCAAATTATACGCATGTAAATGATTTGAGTAAATGATTCTTTGAAAGGGAGAAGGGGGGCCGGGGGGGGGGGGTGTGGGCTGGGCGCGCAGGGCAGTGTTGGGGGGTGGGGTGGGGTGGGGGAGGGGTTGGGGACTGGAGACATGATTCTTTGAAATGTTCTTTCTCGATAGATTATATAAAATATTTTTATTCTTTAATTTGGTAAGTTGTGGTTATTTTGAAAGTCTAAATGCAAGTAAGCACTCACAGGGTGCTTGTTAACAGCCTAAAGTGGAAACAATTACACCTTTCATGTACTTGCTTTTTCGTGATGTATGTAAACAGAAATGAAAATATAAATTTTTTTTTCCCCTTTATTTAACCTCTTAGCTAGTGCCTTAGGCTCACCCATTAATGAGACTTACCACCGTTGGAGTAGTCAATAGCATAAATCCACTGAACTTTATTTCTTGTTCATTTTAATGTTAACATGGACTTTCTATGTAATTCTAGATGTGAAAATTGAGAAAAGAAAATGAACATGCATCTTGTGCCTCATAGATACTAGTAAGATACTAGGACATACGAGTGTTTATGACTTTTACAGCAACTGAACTGCCTTCTTCTTTTGTCCCTGGACAGTGCTGATGGACAATCAAAAGGAGAAAGAAGCAATTGCAGAATTATCAAGGGCTATTGCTTTCAAAGCAGATCTCCATCTTCTCCATCTGCGTGCGGCATTCCACGAGCATATTGGTGATGTCTTGGGTGCCTTGCGGGACTGCCGTGCGGCCCTCTGTGTCGATCCATACCATCAGGAGATGTTAGAACTTCATAGCCGAGTCAACAGCCATGAGCCATAAATCCCGGTTCAGTCAAGATTAAGAAAAATATAGTTGTACGTTACGAATTTATCACCATGTACAGTAGTGAACGTAATTATGCGTCTTCATTGGACCACATTATGTTTGCGTTCTTGCCCTGTAATTTATGCCTTATGGGTATTTAATTTGATAGCAAAATCTCATTACCAACTCTTTTAAGTTCTGAAATTTTGAAAAGAAATATAGGGAGCTATATTTCTGTAATTCGTAAGACATGGTAGAACTTGCACAATCAGATTAGGGAGAAGTTGATTTTATATGCTATATTTCTGGCACATTTAGTTTGATTTGTTGATGCTTGATGGATGAGTTAAGTAATCTTTGTGTTGTTTTTGAATTGGAAGGATATATATGATTCTGGGTTGAGTTATCATGCGTTCAACGAAACATTAGAAAGTCGAGAAAGCAATTGTTGAGTTTAGGGCTGTAAAATAGTTTTAAGTTGAAATGATGCGATGTTGAGTTGGGCTCTAATTTGATTCAAAATTTTCAAAACTTGAATTCAGTTAAGTTCAACTTTAAGTGGTATTAAATGAGTTTGATATTGACTCAATTAAGCTTGTTTTAACTTGATGATCTAAAAAAATTATTAATTTAATTAAATAATATTGATATTTAAACTCAACTTAGATTTGACTAACACTTTAGATTCATTCAAGTTTGATTAGACTTGCAAGTTAGTTCAATTGAATATTATAAAGCTTGTACTTATCTTAACAACTTACTTAAGTAGCCTTGCATTTGAGCCGAAGTTGAAATTTGAGTAAATATCGAGTTGAAATTGAGTAGTATACTAAAAGATTTATCTTATTTATATAACTAGCAAAGTAGAGCCATAGAAAAAAGATACATAAAATCCTATATTTCGTAATTTTATTCCATATTTACTTAGTCCTCTATTTTTTGAATTAAACGCATATAAACCATAATCTTCAATAATGCACTATTAGATTTTTATATGACCACTTTGCTCATGAAATAATATATTAAAAACAAGAGAAGGAAAAATGGGAGTCTCTTCTATTTTTTTTTTTTTTAGTTTTATCTATTGTTCACATTTAATTTTTATTTTCAATTATTTTCATAAAAAATGAAATAAAATAAGAGTGAGCAGATATAAGATGGAAGGACTAGGATCCCTTTCTTATGTTTTACCTTATAAGTATAAGTTCTAAAATTTTGGAGTTAAAATTACCTAGTATCTGCTTAGATCCACCATTAAATGCATAGCTATAGAATTTATAAGGTTTCTTTTTACCTTTTTAAGTTAAATTTTTATTAGTCATTCATGCCTAAATTAGTAATATTTAGATTGTAAATCAATCATTGTTAATTATAAGCAAATATAATATAACAAAGATATAACACACACACAAATAACAACAAAATAAAACAAATATAAATGATCATACTGATCTAAGTTGTAGATTTGTTATAGATATAACTAGGTGACTTGATGTATGAAATAAGTTATGAGTTAAGCCAGAATGGTTGAGTTGAATTCAATTATATTTTTCATAATAAGTCGTATTAGTTAGATTGTAAAGGTTAAATTCATAGTGCCTTGCATATATTGAGATATTATGAGCTATTCTAAAACTTGTAACCTATAAATATAGAATAGGTTCCTAGAGAAGTTGTATCATCTATCTAATTGTGTGACTTTATGTTTTCGAAAGATAAACTTGAAAACTGTGCTATTTTACCTCACAATCATCATGGACCCTATCTAGCTGTACAAGATCTTACAAATTTTAGAGGCCCCATAAATTTCAATGCTTACTCCTAGTATGAGTGTATGTTTTTAAAGATTCATAAAATTTAAATACTCAAGTTTAAAGATAAATGTTATGACAAAAAAATACAAGACAACCAAGGAAAAATAGAGGACGTTCGAGGTATGTGGACGAGTATGTTTGAAGACTTAAGCATACCATAACAATAACATGAGGAATTATATGCATAATTGTTTTACAAGTAGTTGTATAAATAGTTAAAGATTGTAAAACTATCAACTGAAGAAAAAAAAAAAACAGATTGTATTTCATAATTGCAAATAAACTACCAATAATGAGGTACATATAAATGGGGAAAGAAAAATTAGTTAAGTATCAAAAGCCTAATAGTGGAAACCTTCTTGTAAGTGGTGTTTCTTTGGTGCTCGAAGTCCAGAGTTCATCAATCAGTAGTGATTTCTTTCTTTCCTTTTCTTGGTTTGTTCATTCATTCTCACCTTGCACAATAAAACAACTAGTTTAGAACTCATACACAATATAATCTAAATCTACAAAATAGATATCAAAACATAGATCGATGACTCTACTTTTCAGATCTATAATTCTTTCTTTCAAAGCATCATTGTAGAGTAATATTTTTGAAACCCTAATATTAATAAACAGAGAGAACTTAAACAATATAAGATAAGAAAGAAAAGAGAGAGAGTCGTACTTGTCAGATTTAAGGGAAGGATCTAAAAAGGGAGATTTTAAGTTTGGGTTATTGTTTAAGCCAATTTCATTAAATGTTGTGTTTGAACAATTAGGCAAAACAATTGATGCTTTCATTGATTCTTACTAAGATTGTAGTGAAGTTATGGCAAACAATACAAGAGTAATATCTACTCTACAAGAAGACATTCAAAAATATGATGCTAAGTTTGTAATATTGGAGTCAAGAATGGATAATATGGAGCATATGATCATGGAAATGATTGAAAGTTTTAAGAACTTTGTTAGGATTTTTCAACTTTCAAAAAAGAATTAGAAAAATCCAAAAGGAAATGAGAATTCTTCATCATTTTCAGCATACAATGATCAAGAGTCACATCAATAATATGAATCTATAAAGTTAGATTTACTAAAGTTTTCAAGACAAAATCCTGAATCTTAGCTTTTTTAGATAAATCAATTTTTTGAATTTCAAGAAGTACTACTATCACAAAGGTTGAAAATGGCTTCTTTTGCTATAAAAATGAAGCTTCATAGTGTTTTCAATGATTAACAAAGAATGATTTGTTAACTACTTAGTCAGCTTTTGAAAAAGTAGTTAAAACAAGATTTGGTCTTACAATTTTTGAACATTATGAGGGCTAATTATCCAAATTAATACAAAAGAGATCGGTTTTGGAGTGTCAGAATGAATTTGAAAACTTAACCATATTTTTGGATTATTAGACAATTTTATTTAGAGTTTCTTCATAGTAGGTCTTAAGGCCAATATACAAGCAAAGGTCATTTTGGCCAAGCCATCATCTTATTTGGAAGTGGTTCATTAGCCAAATTGCATGAGTCTAAGCTACAAAAACTTATCAATAGATTATTTTCTTTCATTGGAAATCCATACCAATCATATTTTTCAAACCTACCTTTTTCAAATAAAAATTCGAACCCCTCTTTCATTTCAAAACCACATTAATGTCATCACGAGACTCAATTGGATTAGGGCTAAATTGTAGACAACCAGCATTAAGCCCCTACCTACTTAGCAACGATCACCTTTTACGTATGAAAGAAAGAGCATGAATAGCACTTGATAATGTTATCTTCAAATGCTTAAGGATGAATAGTTGATATGTAAAATTGAAGAAATGGGTTTTTGTTAGAGCAAGTTGAGTTTCTATGATATACAATTTATGGCTCAAAGACAGTAGTAAACCCTCAAAGTGAAGGCAATGATTGAATTAGGGATGACAAAGCATAATAACTGAAGTAAGAAGTATCATAAGAATGGTTAACATCTATAAAAGGTTTATACAAGAATTTTTAAGATAGTTATGCCATTAACCTAGTTGACTTGCAAAAGTTGCTAAGTTCGATTGAAACGATAGGCTTAAGGAAAGTTTCCAAGAGCTTAATAGGAGATTAGTATCAACCTTTATCCCAGCAATATTAGACAGAATTGGTGGATATGCAATTTACTTCAATGCTTTTAAAAATAGGTTGGGATGTGCTTTATTGCAAAATGTAAGGGTGATTACATATGCTTCAAGACAAATTAGGTTATACAAGCAGAATAAACGATGTTTGACTAAGAAGTAACAACCATGTTGTTTACACTTAAAGAGTTGGATGCATTGTCTATAAGATGATAGGTTTAACGTATATACAAATTATAAGAGTCTAAGCATATTTTTATATAGGAGTTAAACTCTAGGGTAAGGATGATGGCTGGAATTACTAAAAGATCATGATATGACCATTTACTACCATCCATGAAGAGCAAATTTGTAACTAATGTGTTAAGTCAAAATAAGTGTAGTAATATGGTGGTAATTATAATATATAAGCAAGAGCCAAGGAAAAATCTCAAGGAATTATTAGCTTGATTTAATGTAAACTCTAAGAGAACACTTAGGCTTTATTTTAGCTTAGAATTGATTAATTAAAAAGATGTATGTTCGATGATTTTGGAATAAGAATAAGAGATGAAGAACCTAGAAACAAACCCTTAAAAAATTTAGGAAATATTAGTTCAGAGCTCCAGTTTTTACCCTCCAATAGCTTATCAAAAACAGCTAAAGCTTAATATTTTTTTTTTAATCAATCAAATCACGTCATATCAACCTTAAAGACTACATAATGCACCACATTATTAATTCTAGAACTAATGGAATATTGTCATATGGAATCCTAAAACCATTAGAATCATGCCATCTCAGATTCTTAAGAACCAACAAAATTGTGACAACTTAGTGCTTGCATGTCATAAAGACCAATCATCATGCTCCATGCCATGCTTTTTCGATGATCAAATTGTGCTATCCCATGCTTGATGGATATCAGGACCTTTAGAATCATGGCAACTCATCCTAGCAATTTGACACCACCTAACACTCCTAAGATGGCAGAATTTGCATAAAGTTGGACGCTTCACTACCGCAATTTAATGACACCTGATATATCCTTATCTTTTTACCCCCACTAGAAGGGCCCAAAACCACCCTTTTCCAGCTGCCTTTCTCCCATTCCTAGTTACTTCTTAGGACACTCAAAATCATAAAGCAATGGATCTTCCCTAAATCCTAAAACGAATAGGCATTCCCAAGGAGAATCAAGAGCAGCTTTGAGCTGATTAAAAGCCTATTTTAGCCGCCCCTTTCTCTCCATTTGCATGCCATTCCTCTCACTCCTATACTTTAATAACATAATTCAACTTACAACTCCTCATCTATAGTTTTCACCAAGCCTAGAATTTTAAAGATCCATCTTAGAACCTATTTTGTCCAAACCTCTTGCTAGTTTCTTAATAACTTTGGAGAGGCAAGAGACTTATTCAAGGGAATCCTTGAAGCATCAATAGGCAACAAGCATCGTACCTAGCATCTAAGCAAAGAACTAAAGTTAGTATCCTTGAATCTTTACCTACTATTACATTACATGCATAAGGAGTTGTGATTAAATGAGGGCTTCTCCAGGTAAATTTTATGACTTTCTACTTACATTATTGCGTGTGGAAGTAATTCATGCCAAAAGGAAAGATCCTAAGATCCATGACCACGGTTTCTAAGGAGACTGTCGAAGCCCCTGAAGCCGTTGATCAACTAAGGAAATTGAGGAATGTGAACCTGAAAACCCTGTACTCTAGGCATATCAAGCATTACCCCAGCATAGAGGTTTACCTATATAAAGCTCATTCAGGGTATCTTACAGACAAGATCATTTTTAAGCATTTCGATGACATATACAGGCAAATGCACTCACAAATTGTTCATATGTACACGCACTTATCGAAAACCATATCAAAATCTACTCACTATGGCCTAGTATTAGTGCAGTCTAATACTTAAGCTGTGGTGTCTTTTCGCCTTGTTCATGTAGTAATATATATCCACATATCGACTTGTTTCCTAGTCATCAGGGTTAATCTAAAGTACACCTTGTTCATGTAGTAATATATATCCACATATCGACTTGTTTCCTAGTCATCAGGGTTAATCTAAAGTAGTGGTTTACCCTATCTTGTAATTTCTTGTTTCAAACCTGATTTTAGTGAATTTTTATATCCACACACAACTCGGGTACTATTGAACTATGGTATATCAATAAGTTTAGGTGGGACAAAATCGCTGCCATATCATAGCCCATAGGTACTTTATCGTACTGTAAGATGAAAAAAGGCCTAACGATCGGAGCAGAGTTGCTATAGAGGGCCTGGAATAGCAGACTGTTGATCATCCACTAAGCTGCAATTGTTCGTGGTCCCATTCTTCTTAGCTATCAATTACACATCAATGAAGATTAAAAAACAGAAAAAAGAAGTACAGCTAACAAAGGAACAACCGTTAACATAACTGATCAACCTAGGATCAATTTCATCCATTTTTTATCAAAACATAGCAAAAGCGACATGGGAACGCCAATACGAGAAGATTTGAAAATGGTAAATGTTCTGAGCCTATCTATCAACAACATTGCACTGCAATATTAATACCTAATCCCAGACAAGACGAATGTCATGTGTCGAAAACTTACTTGCTCAAATTCTATTTATTGCCACCACCTGCAGATTTTATCGTGAACTCTCTTGGTTAGAACCTAATCGGAAGATATCATGCTAAATGGTGCGACTGCAGTCTTGCTGCTTATCTCTCCAGAAAACAATTGTCCTAGAGCTTGCGAAGTCACTTTCAAGCACAGGAATTGATAACGATCTGCTCCAACACAAAAGAATAACTTATGACATCAGGCCTAAAATAAATGTCACAAAATCTACTTACCATCATCCATCGATATGGATCACAGTTAACATAAGACGTATAAAGCAGGGTGTTTTCGAAAAATCACAACTCACCTCAATGTTTGCTTTTTCATCCCAAAGACATGGGAACATGCAAAGCTGCAGGGATGATTGTGCATCGGCAACAACAAAAGGTAGAAAATCATGCAGGTTCAAGATGTTGTTCGTTGCAGATCATGTGTTCAGCAATCGGTCAGTGATGGGCCTTGTATCACCAAAAGATGTTGCCTGGTGGAAGTTTCAGTCTTTATCTGTATTCAAGCGAAGCTAAATTGAATTTAAAACACAAACCAAGATGATGAAAGTTAACATCATGATAAGACTCTGAATGAAAAATTCACCAATCACATACCTCTTCATAGCGGTAGGAAATACAAGCTCAACCAGAGTCAAGATACCTTCTGGGACTCATCTCCTTGGAAGAGATTTAAAATAAGGATGACGCAGAGCATCATCTACACTCAATCGGTCCTCCTACAGTTTCATGCATCCCAATTAGCATAACATAAATATCTATCTTGTTCTTCCCTCTTTTTGTTAACAAAGAGCATAACAACACAAAGCTGCAGACTAGCGACTCAATAAAGAAAGAGCAGAATTCTCTCGATTTAAAAACTTACAGGATCCCATAATAAGAGATGCCGCACTAACCGCAGGGCAGAGATATTTGGAAAACTGCAATCACATCACATGGGTATAAGGGGTATAAAGTCAAGAACTGAGAAGACGATTATTATGGAAAAAAGAAGCCTCAAAATTGATCCATCTTGTTTTAAGTAGTGACAGCATAGCAGATTTAATAGCAGAAAACTAACCCAAGCTTGAGAGGATCTCTACTCTTTATTTGCTGGGCAAAGAACTCCTCTGAACATTTCCAAGAAGCTGGTGAAACTCCATTCTGCATATGTAAGGAAGTGAAAACCCACAAACCAATTAACCAGCAAAAATATCAGTGCAGCTAAGAACTAGCGTTTTATCAGCCCAAGAACTGTTGTGGAATCACAACAATGTCACTAACATCTCCATATAGATTAAATTACGTTTTAATGTTGAATACCAATACAAGTGCGATACATAACAAACTTAAATTATATACATCTGTAATCTGCTTATCCAAAACACAAACTTATTTCTAAGGTCTTTCTCAACCTTTCACTTGCAACTTTGGTTATGTCTTCTCCTCATCATGAATCCTCATGATCAGATGTGCGTTTCTTTAATGTGGTTTCTTCTCCATCCCTTGTTTGCTTTATCATTCTTATTATAGTTCCAAAAACAAAATCCTCTTAAGTAAATGATACTAGAAAAAGGCCACAGTTGGTATTAAAGTTAGTAACTAGTCTTTCTTCGTCATAATATTAAGGATCACTTATGCATATATTCACATATCATTTTCCTTTTTTTCATGTAATAAATATTTGTTACACGTATCATATCTATATTTTAATAACCACACGTTGGTACAACTTAGGAACACCTCATCTCTTCTTTGACCTTTAAAGTTACTTGAAGATCTGCACTGAATGTAAATGGAGAAATATTTCCAAATTAGTACCTAAAACGTTTAGAAAAAATCATTTTATAGAAGACAAATTGCATGTGTCCGTACGAACTAAATTGCTATGAGAATAATCAAATTGATTATATGTCTTCGCACATAGAATTTACTACGTATACTATGTCATTTTATTGTTTTTCCACTAGGAGAAGAGAGAGAGGAGAGAGAAAGAGGGAAAATAAATAAATAAATAAATAAAACACTATTGCAAAAGTTTAAATGTTTTCATATTAGGTCTGATTACATTCGATTTAATAATTAATCACAATATTATTGTCGCTTTCATTGTATTTCCTACTGATTGGTAAAATAATAGTATGTACTTGTATGATAAATTAAAACTTTATCATATAAAAGACAGTTATAGTTTAGATATTTACACTTGGAAGCACCTTTTGTCAGTATGCATATACACATGAGCCATTGATGACAATTGTCACACAACACGTGTACATGTATGTATCATATGCACATACATATATAAATGCATATGCATATAGTTGTATGTACATATGCATATACATCTACATATTTATACTTACATATTTATATGTAGAACCATAATGGGTGTCCACACTTGTTAAAGTGCCAATTGGGGGGAGGGGAGGGGGGAATTCACCTTTCCATGCACATTATTATTATTAATTTGTTTATAAAGTGTATAACCAAAGTTAAAAAATATGAAAATTTCATTATTAGGCCCTCACATAACATTAATAAACATTAAATTTCTGCAATATAACAATTTAAGGATAAAAAATAGCTTCCAGTGTAAGATTTTAGTAAATAATCATTGAAATAAATATAGGTATGTTTGCTTGTATTTAAATATTTATGTAGTAAAATTTCATAAATTCATTTCATGTTCTAATAACAAAATAATTACAAAAGCTGATCAAAATAAATAAAGAATTACAACATCCTGTATGTAAGGTTTTTCTTGTCTTTTATAATTTCTCTTGTAATATTTATAAAAACAAGAAAAAAAGAAAGAGTCATGTTTTAATTTTTTTTAGTCCCTTCTCGATCTCCCCTCTCTCTTCTCCCACCTTTTCATCTCCTTAGGGATGTAGCTGATTGGAGTGGGTAGCTCTAATAGACCCATATAGCTCATGGAAGAAATAAGTTCCCAACCACACAAGAGTGTTGTGTGGCAAAAAGGGGATAAGTCAAAACCCAATTTAAAAATTGCGTTATCGATGTTTCTGATGTTATAAATGATCATATTGCATCACAAAAATGCTTGGAAGGAGATGAGGAGGAGGAGGAGGAGTGGGGGTGGGGTGGTGTGCGGTGGGGTTTGTTAGATATTTTATCTCAATCTGCTAAATATCAACCTTTATCAACCAGAAAATGATAACCTATGCAACAGTAAATTGAAAACCTGAACTCTAGCGATATTGTACAAACACTTGATTTTCTTACCTAGATAGGTATGAAACTTGATTCTCTCCATACTTAAGTTCTGTGAGAGTGCTCTTTTTTTTTTTTTTCCCCCTTTTTCATTCTTATTGGCATCCAAAACTAGGCGTAAGGCCACCATTTGCCAACTAACTTAAAACAACAATTACACTTTTACTCTCTAGATTAAGCTAACTCTTCTTCATGAAACACTTTCATGCCAAATTGCCAATTTTAAGCATTATAAGCAAATAAAAGGTGAAAGTTAGTGAGAACATTTTGGATTACTGAGACTCCTCAAGTTGGTCTAATAAACCACATTCACTATACAGTTCCAATGATGACAATATGAGACTTTGGATTGAAAGAAACAAAAGATTACAAAGGATTGGAAGCAGAAAAAGATGCTGATGTAGCAAAGAATTCAATGATTTTGATCTAGCAAAGAACTTATTGATGAGATAACATCAAGTTTGGATAACCATCCAAGGCATGCTTAAGCTAAACTGTTGATAGGAGTATGGAAGTTGGCAAGGCAGTCTGGATGGAAGTCTGACACAAAAGGCCGACAAAAAGGGTATGGCATCAAGTTATGTCTTCAACACAATCCGTAAAACATCATCTTAGAAATGGATTCAAAGTTAGTGCTGCAGTAGATTATAGAGCTCCACCATAGTGGATTGATTGGAGTATCATCCAATGGGTCTGTCATACTGTGCAGGTACTCAAAGTAAAAGTATCACATGTTTGGTTTAAGGTAATAATGCTGCAGATTGGTTGGTCTTCTTTTACTGAAACAGATATAACTTTCGAAAACATTGTACATGCTTCTAAGCACAATAATCACTTGTATGGGGCCAAAGCAGTCCACTTTTGCAATCTTGTTTATCGTGGGAAACATTATAGTGAAACTACCAAGAAGATTGGGATTGTCAGCTCAGACTGTTCAAAAGTTGAATTTCGTTGCTTGATTGAGAGAAGGCTAGGATGCATACACGATAGTTATAAACTTCAATCCTAACAACTATCATGAGCAAAAGGAACAGTCACATGAATTAATTACTCCAATCAAAAGGAAAAAGGTAAACTTTTTTTTTCTTGTGGTTGATTAGAGGTGAATTTCTTTTGTTGATAAACCAACCAGCTAGCAAACCATAACAAAACTACTTACATCCAAACACACAGAAAGGATCACAGACAGTCTAAAGAATGGAAAAGGTAAACTTACCCCATACACAGGACTACCCAAGCGATGTTTCCAGGAGCTACCAGAGACTAAGATACACATCTCCATGAATGATCTGAGTCTGATAACATCAAAATTATGGAAATATAAAGTTTGAGGGAATGTGATGTTAAAGCATTCAAGGGAAAGAACTCCATCCAAGAGAATTTTTCCGCAGAACAATCTGGGGTAAAGAACAAGGTTCAATTGGCTAAAGGAAAGAACAAGGGTTACCCAATAAAAGGACAAGTCTTCTAGCTGTCCATTCACCAGACTAACAAATTTAAGGAAAACGCTTAATAGAACCCAAATCAATCTATGGATCTCTCTCTCATTCAATTTCAAAGCCCAATTAAATAGAGCTGACATTACCATTAGAGCCAGTACCAGAAAACCATGATAAATGCAGGTAAAACAAGCATGTTAATCTAAAGATAAGATGGACCATTCCCTACAGATGTGCACATCACATGGTTCAAAATTCTAACCATCATGCAGCTTTTAGAGGACCATAATAAATGCCAGGTGAAACAAGCATTATTGATCCCTAAAAGATTGAATATTCCCCCCAAGGTTCATGCAAATGTTTTTTTGGGTAAGTTGAGACTATTGTATATATAGAAAAGAATACAGGATGCACAAATGAAAGACCAAACTAGGAATCCACAATTACAAAAATAAGAGTTTGTGGATGGCGAGCTTGGTCACCACTATAGCTTAAAGAATCAAAAATCAAAATAAGACAAAAATAATCCTAGCTAAAACAACTGCAGCAGTTGGATGCACTCCCATCCATCATGCAAATGTTAAAAAAAACTAAAACAATGATAATGGTTATACATACCTATATGTCAACTCTTTCAAGCTTTCATCCCATCCCTCAAGATGCTGGTCTAAGAGAGTACGAGTAAAAGCACTTATCTGGAAAATATTTGGCGAACCTAAGATCAACTCTAACATCACCACACCAACGCTCCACATATCATACCTGCTATTATAGCGTAGCATCATTATGCAAACTCCACAAGTGAACAATAGCACAGGCAAGTAAAAAATATCCGATTAGTCAGAAATGCAGCTTAAAAATGTGTTCAGCATCTACAAGGCATACTTCACATTCATGCTTGCAGGGCCCTGATACCAACTAGCATTAAGCAATGCCTCTGGTGGGGTATATTCCAAAGTTTGCTCGGCTCTGGAGAAGAACAGATTTACAGCAAGGTCATGTTAAATTTCACCACTTAAATTTTTAACTCTAGTGTAGCAGAAGCAACATACCTAGAAGGCCCAGCCGATCCATATAAGTGCTTTAAAGTGAATTCATCCATTGCACTACCAAAGTCAATTAAGCGCCTAGAAGGCATCAAAAGAAAACAGACATCAAAGATTATCTCAAAGAATTCAAACAATTTTTTTGTTGGAATCACCAACTGAATTTTGACATATGCAAGGTATAAAATATAACAAAATTTAAAGACCACAAAAGACCGTAGTAATGATATATAAGTAAAAATATTCCTCAGGCAATTAAATTTGTATTCCAAAGCATACAACTTAACATAGAATGCAAATACGAACTGAAGAATAAATATTATGCCACACCAGCATCTTTATGAAAATTCATATGACCTGATACAACAATGAAGAAGGTGAAACCAATTGAAAGAAACATTGCACTTGGCTGAAGGTTTGATTTCATTGTAGTAGTCTAGGGGGGAGAGAGAGAGAGAGAGAGAGAGAGAGAGAGAGAGAGAAAGAGAGAGAGAGAAGGAGGGAAAAAGAAAAAGGGAGGGGGTGGGCTTGAGAACATAGTCATTTGTGCATTTTCATCCAATTTGCTAGACAAACTTGCTTCAAGTTATTATTAAAAGCTGACATGGTATCATTGCAGGAGTCTAAGTTCAGGTTGTTGCATTGTTATTTAACTCGCAAACAAAGTGCAAAGATCAATATTTCCATGTCTTTCAAATTCTGTAGTTCTATTATTAATGATTTTACTAAAAGCACATTACGTGCCTAGTTCTAAAGGATAACCAAGTTATTTTAAAGCACATTACATCCTTAGTTTTAAAAGATACCAAGTTATTTGGGATGTGAAATTATTGTATATTTGTAAGCTTAACTGCAAATACACCATGCTTCTTAACCCTTGCCCCATGACTCTGGGTTTTTACAACCATCTTTATTTTAAGCTGTGATCCTCAAAACTGAGTGACTTTAGTATAGGAGTCAACATGGACAATTAAGAACTGGTACGCAGCTTTAACTTATATTTCTTATCAAATTAGATTGCTTGCATTGATAGTTTTTATCTTTTTTTTTTTTTTTTTTTGGGTGTATGAGAATTCATTGCACTAAAATTGTACATAAAATTTGTACAAAAGAATCTCGATCCCTAGCATTAAAGCCTAGTATCAAAGCACAAAGGGATACTAGGTTTGAATAAAAGGGTAACGATCAACAGCGCACAATCTTTACAAAAAGCAAGCTAGGGCTGATCTAAATATAGATTCCATACAGTTTGTTGTCTTGTTCACCTGCCTTCCATTTCTTTCCTTTCAAAGGTAATAGCACATTACCGCAAATGCTTGTCTTTGTCTTGAATTGAGTCTTCTAGCATTAGGAGAGTTCAAAAATGCTTCCAAACACGTACTGAATTCAAGGGGGATATTTTCAATAAGGTGGGTTCCACGGCCAAAAGAAGGATGCTCTCCCAAGATTATAGAATTTTATGAAGATTTATTTTGCTTTTTTTCTTCATCTCTTTTCCTTCCTATTGTTGAATGATAATAGTAGACAATTTAATATGTTGACTTATTATATGGTTCATATTTCCCCCCATTTTTTTCTTCTCGTAAAATCCTGTGAAATTATTTGCTCAGATAGACTTTTTCCTCATTTAGGAAAGAAAACTAGATTTACATTTTTTTATATTCTATATCATATATAATTGACTTATAAATTAATCTTACATATTGTATTGAGCAGCTTCAACGCTTGATTTTGAGCAGGCACATACCTGCTAGTATGATTAATGCCATGTAATGAGATCTGCTTAAAATGTCAGCTCATTCAAGGGGGGTGTTCTCAACTACATTTACAAGTTTAAAGTGATATGAGTTGTTTGTAGTTTCAATCATTACTCAAAATTTGACAAAACAAAAGCTTACAAGACAGTAACATCTGAATAAAATGGAATTTTATTTATATGAAAAAGCTTGCAAGACAGTAACATCTTAATAAAATCGAATGTTATTTATATGAAAAGGAATTGACCTTTATTTTAGCAGATCTCTCATAGCCCTCTACTACTAAATCCTCTTCCCCTTTCCATTTCCTAGACACAGTGTAATGTCTTCTAAGATTTCTTGTATAAAATTAAAGTGGAAAAAAGGCTCTTCTGTTTGGATAGAGCAATTGCCTGACATACTTATTGATTATGTTTTATATATTACCTGCATCTTACTTTCGTGCTGGAATATATAATTATTTGCTATTCAATTTGGTTCAAATGCATTGATTCCCCTATTATCCATCAATTTAATTTAACAATTCCATTCTTCAATTCTTCATACTCCTCAAGGACCTAATATGTTTTTTATAACAATAAAAGATCTCTCTGTACATCATTTCCCTAATTACAAAAACTGAGCAACATTTGCAGTTATTTATGTAGAGAGCAGTGTAATCGTTTTCCTCATGGCATTTATTGGAACACCGCATATAACTTAAAATAGTTGAAAAACTTCCGAAGAAGGTATTTATTCTTGTAGATAGAGTAAAAGTACATTTATGTCTTAAATTGCAACGGAAGTCATTCAATGCCATCAACCAACATTCATTATAAGCAAACACTTGCAAAGATTTTCATCTTTCAAACTCCCTTCTGCCATTGTTCCTCATGGAATATCTTGTCCTTGGTCCAGACATTCTCCTTACTTGGAACTTTGCATAGTAAGCTATAAAAAGGCCATTTTGCTTAAGCTTTTCACTTATACTTTCAGAACCTATTAATATTTTTTTTTTAAAGAAACAAAATAGAATACACAGTGCATTGGATAGCTTTGGGGTTTCCTAGGGAATTAGATAAATGTAAAATTATTATTATTGATTTAATCTCTTAATTCAGTTTTTCCATTTTGCAGTGCCAAGTTATGTGTTTTTTTTTTTTTTCATGGGAATATCATTGCAAAAAAGTGGGAATGCTAAATAAGCCTAAACTCAGATCATCCCATAAGAACAAGCTTAGAACAAACAGGATAAGCTGAAAAGAAGTTATATAGATTGCATAATAAGAAGATGAAACTAGAATTTACATTCTTGTGGTGTAATTCTTATCTGCAACTGTACTTCCTCTTTGGCACATGCCTGTTTCCTGGTCTTCAAAGCATATGACCATATTCTCTAGGGAAAATAAAGAACAAAAAAGAACTTAGGCAAGTCCAATAAAACCTATCACTATCAGCAGGATAGTGGAGGCATTATTTAGATCACTAATGTTTTACTCGATGAGCCAGGACTAAGGTTTGAACCTTCTACCTGTGACTAGGAGGACAGAAAATCTACCACCATACTACATGGCTAATGGGACATCATTGCTATTAAAGGGCATGAAAATTATGACACTGAACACATTCCATAATACAAAACCCAAGAAGTTACGTATGAAATAGCAGAGGTCCCTCTAAAAGCTGGATAATGGTTCAAGAAGCTAACAAGAAAAGAGATGGCCAGGATTGTGATGGGAGAAAATTAACTTGCACGGTACATAATAGAGAAGCTTGATAAATCATAATAGAAAAAACAACTTACAGAAGCAACAGAAGAACGATTGCAAGTACATCCAAAGGACCATATATTTCCATTGAATATAGATGTTTTAACTTGATAGGAAATAGGAAATGGCAGCCATTGAAATGTCAAAGCAGGACCAAATATTCCACTGAAATAGAGATGCTTCAATTAAATGGAAAATTGGAAATGGCATTGATTGAACTGACAAAGTGAAAGCAGATGGGCTCGTAAGAGAATTGACTAACCCACATCCATAACATTGAAACAACTCAACTAAACATTTTAATTATAACACTGCAACTTTCCCAGCTATCTTTAAACTACTTACCAGGCTTGATATCCCTGTGAGTAATATTGCGGTCATGACAGGATTTTAATGCCAGCAACTGGACAAGGATAAAGGAAACATTAAATAATCCCCAAATTTGCATTTCGAAGTTCACCATAATATAGTTAATCAAAACATAGGAGGAACAAAACAAGATGTCCAAAGAACAAGAAAAATTTCCAGAAACTACATAACCAACGCAAGAAAGAATTGATGGACATGAAGTAATACGCCAATATGAGCAATATAGAAAATAAGACAAGGTGTTGACCAGCAAGGTGTTATATTATTGGTGAAATTACATTTCATTACTCCATGATGATGTCCATGGAATAGCTAAGGCTGTAGTTGTCAGATTGATGATATGAAGGCAGCAGCATCATGGTGATAAAGTGGATAGTGTTAAACGTTCAAGTTCACGACATCATAGAAAAACTTGTGTGATTTAGTGATCTTATCAAATAATGTCCATGGATATCAGTCTCCGTGAGATCTCCTTCATTAAGGGTGCAAAATGTAAATCGTGATCAACTTGTTTTATGGATGATCTAATAAAATAATCTGTAAAGAGACGATTCACCGTCACCATACTCTGAAAGTAATAGAAATACTGCAGCTAATTATGTTTCCATTAATATCCTACAGTCATGCCTTAAGCTTTTTGCTTAGAGTCATTCCTTAAGCTGCTACACATATTCCATCTTTTAAACTCCTGAAATAAGAGGAGCTGTCATAAGTCATATTACTCTGCTTTGTATCCATCAGACTAATTAATTCAGTTTGCTGTGATTTTGCAACATATGCCATACAGTCATGCCTTGTTTTTTGCATTCTAGCATGTTTTCCTTTTTTTGCATCCATTAATTTGAATTTCAAACTATAGGCAACTGATCTAATTTATTGAACAAACATCAAATCAAAATGCGAGAATTTAAGTGCAAGCCTTCTTGCTCTAATACTATGTTAACTTTAAATCTATCAATTGATCTAAGCGAGTACATAGGTGTGGATTGCATATTTTGTATTTCAAAAAGTTTTCCTCACAACACCATCTTCTTCATCTATCTTTTCAAAGTCTCGTATACACTAAAAAATGTCTCTATTCTATTCTTTCAACATCTCTAGGAATAATTTTGGTCTCTTGAAGCTCCCCTATCTATATCTATGAACCCCTTTACTCTATATTACAAGTTTTCAGACTTAAACTCAGCTTTCTTTAATTTCTAATGCAAAATCAGAGAATTAGGGGGGTGTTGTCTGAAATACCTCCGTATGATTTGAATAACTTCATATCAATTTCCTTTCCTTTGAAATCTATAGTAAAGAACTGTTGGTTCCTGATGAGGGATAGTGCAGGACAAATTGCTGCTTCAGGTAAAGGCTCCTCTCTCATGGTACTTCCATAAGATAGAGGTCTGAATCAGGCGATTGCTTCATGCCCAACCATTGTTTGCTTCTTGAGATAGTCTAACCATTTAAATCATTAAAGGCATGAAGGTCCTCCTTGATTGTTCCTTACATCTCTAATTTCCCACAAGAAATCTTTCTGGAGGCCATCTCCTACATAAGCATACACTCCCTCCATCCCAATTTTATGGTCTCTTCTAGCTTATGCACAATATTTATAATAAGTATGATAGCTTTGGAAAAACCAACTTTTCCATGTACTTTTCATTTTTTGTGCATTACCAAATTATCTTTAGCTCTTCAAATCACCAATTTAAGACAAACATAGTTTTTTTTTTTTTTTGGGGGGTTGGGGGGGTTTGGGGGGTGGGGTGCCAATCAAACATAGTAATGTTTGAAGCAAATATTCTGTAATATTAAATAAGGAAAACAATAATTCCAGGACATTCCAAATTGGTAACATGGACCATAAAAGTGGCATGGAGGGAGTACTCAAGTGACACTATTCATGAAGCAATCATCCAAGGAGCTCTGCCAGACTAGAAAGGTTTTCATCATTCTCGTGTATTCAACAAAAGCATCACTCGCTATGAATACAATTTATTGAATTTCAAGAAGGGAGATAAAAAAAGCATTGGTGAAGAGGACAATGTGAACAGATAGATCTATGAAAACTCCATCATGAAAAGAATTTCATGTCATTGTAAAGCAGCAACATCTGCATAGCTGTCTTCATGTCTAAGAACATCTTTGATGGTGATCATCTTTTTTGAACAAATGAAACCTCAGGATTTCCACACCAAACTTTTAGTTTCATCACCAATGTATTTCTTTCCTTCAACCATTGCTGATGATGTCCGAGCTCTTAACAATAACTAATGTTCATAAACCACTTTCTTTAAGTCTCACTAGCAGCAGCAATGGTAGATTTTTTGGAAATTCCAACCCACCCACACCCCCCGCCCCCCCCCCCCCCCCCCCCAAGCGCCTCTCAAAAGATAAACATAAGGTTCCCCCATTTTCTGGCATTGCCATGACAATCCATCTAGTCTATGATATAATGAAAATCTCATATGCTGTGAATTTTGACCCTTAAGCCTTGAAAGTATCTTAACTTCCAAAAAATATCATCAACAGGAGGAGACAGTTGAAGTTTCATACAATTCTCAAGAAATACGTATACAAGAAGACGAGACTGGCCTATTTACATCTGTTAGGTTCATGATTTATCACAATTACAGACTGCGCACAACCAGAATCGTATTTTCTCAACGTGCGCTTGAAGCATCAATTAAAACTTCCTAAGCAAAGATGGTGTTTATCCGAAAAGGGGTGATGTTCTGATCCAGAACCGTGAATCATTATTTTAGGGGGAAACGAAAAGGATCATAAGATTGTTTTGTTTTCATTGTTCGAATTTCAATTGCTACATATTTCTCTCTCTCTCTCTCTCTCTCTCTCTTCTTTTTTTCCCTTCCAAATCACTTATCACTTGAACTACTTAAGCATCAACAAAATGAAATACCTTTCCATAAAGGTTTTGCAATATTTTTCCTTTTATTGCTCAAATTTTTATCGCTAATAATAATACAAATGATATAATTTTACTTTTCTTCTAGGCTCCTTGTCCTGATTCCCATTGCTAAATAGTAAAAGAGAGGGTAAGTTGGGGGGACCAACCCAGAACCATAGTCTATATGACAGCTCCAGCTCCTCCTTCAAAGAACCGTGGAGGGACGATTTTAAAACCATTAATTGGCAATTCCAGGACTGTCATCATGCTTGCTTTTGATGTTTAAATCCTAGTCATTTAATAACAAACCAAATAAGTGTAAGGTTCAAAACCCATTGAAGTTTTTAGGACTATTATATAGTGCAAGCTTGACTGGAGCATTAATCCTATAGGGTAGTTCATATCTTCAGAGGTAGCCAATCCAATCAGAACCAAGTTGTTTTCAGCCAACTCTGCCATTCTTATTCTATTAATCTATATTTTCAAATACTTCTTTTTTGATTCCATGCTAATGTAACTTACACTTTTTAAATAAAAAAATTTAGGAAATGGGTAGTTTTTATGATAACCATACTTTTGAATAAAAGAAAAGCAAATTTTATAATCATATTATTCAATCAAGTTACATAATCATTTTACATTTAATCTTTAGCAGCTTCAATCTTCCATATTTCAGGACACATACATTGCCAATTATTTGATATTACCTACCAGTTGAATATAGATCCAAGATATTTCATCAAATCATATGATAAAGAAATTCAACTTGTCCCTTAAATCAAACAAATTCTTTTGGCCTAAAAAAAAAGAAAAATCAAACAAATTCTTAAAGAAATGAATTTGATAACTTCTCGATCCCTCTTTAAAACATGCACACATTCATTTTGATACATGAATACTAACATAATGGATGCCTCAATATCCATTAGATTTATAAACGAATAAAAAAATTCTTCTTTTTTTATAGATTAAAGTTTCGCATTCCTCTAGCTCTATAATTAAACATCAAAAAAAAGAAAAAAGAAAAAAGGAAAAACACTAACCACCCATTCCAGAGTAAGCCTTGAACTGTGGGCCTTTCTATCTATAAAAAATGCATTTTAACTGAACTGTTTTAGCCTCCAGACATAGGGTTGAGAGATAAAATTGGTGGCTATCTCTCATTGGAGAAAAAGCATCTATGTCGGTTCCCCTTCATAATATCGTAGAGACAGCCTAAAAATTATAGGCTACTCCAATCCAACCAGAAAGTTTATTTTGGCCTCAAACACCTTATGGGTTAGAATGGATCATTGTACAAAGTATGCAAGCCAGGCATTTGCTTGTTGTTTCTGCCTTGACTCTTCAAATGTATGGCATAGTAAAGGTTCCTTCTTTGCTCGGACATAAATGATGTTGGACTCCTCTCTTTAATCCACAGTCTAGGAAATAAGAATCTTTGAATGCTCTAGAAAATTATCAATTTGGTAAAACAATAAATCATAGCATTCCATCAGAGCAAATGATATCTACATTTCCCTAATCATCATAATTGAAGAAATTATAGTTACCCAAATACACACACACACTGAACTTGCATAGCTAGTATAACCATAAAATAAGAGCCACAGAGAGATTATTACCCCACCGATAAAATTATGCTACAAACATACCAATTGCCATATAAGATTGCACATTTCCTCTTGTCCTGCTTTTGTTGTCTTCAACCAGTGCCACCATTTAGATGGATGCAACAACTGAGCTCGTTTCCCCTGTTCAGACCCATCCTCGGGTACATCTACTTCTTCTATGGTATATAGAAGCTTTGATAAGGACACCCCCTCATGATGGAATACAAGCCAAATGTCATTCGATCGAGATTCAAAGGACTCTACAAATCTTGCAATGTGATGCAACCCAACTTCATCCACAGCACTCTGCCGAGCAAAACTGTTTTTAAACATATTACCCAAGTTCTTTGGCTTGCGGGAGACAAAAGGTGGATCTCTAGGTGATGTAGATCCATTCAAAAAGAATTCACCAAAATACTTCTCCCGAAGACCACTCAAGTAAACAGCAATACCTCTCTCCACCTGCATTGACAATTTTCTTCACATTCACAATCCTAGAATCTTAGTTCCATATAATCCAACAGCAGAAAATTTCCTTTGGAAAAGTTTTGGAGTAAAAAAGGACTAGCTTGTCCAACTAAAATGAATCTACTTTGACTTCTTGACAGGAGAAAATATCCAGCACTGATGATCCTATGGAAGTTTTATCATTGAACTCAGAAAAGTCCTCCAAACTGAACCGAACCACCAGTCAAACCAAAAATGCAGTTCTTTTCCAGTACATGTTCAGTTTGTCAACCGATTCAGCACCTCCATATTGCTTATTGGTTTGGGGCAGAACAAATTGAACCACTTAAGTGAACCACATTGCTAAAAGAAGGAAAAAGGAAAAAGGAAAAAAGAATTTCTAACTTGTATCGGAGAGTCTCTATAGCATCTATGATATTATTAATGTTATTTAGATTATTTTATTCTAGTTTATTGCCATTGAATCTAAATTGTTCCAGTCTTAAATAGTTTTAACATTTATACCTCCTATACATCGTCATTTACCAAATGGGTTAAAAGTACTTGTATTTCTTTCCAACAGAAGATAATTAAAAGGTAAATAGTCCCTTCAAATGCAAATAAAAATAAGATATACCAAAATAAAACCATAAAAAATAAACGAAAACATGAGAGGTTCAAACTGAAACAAAAAACAGCTGGGTTCCAAAAGCAGTAGCAAACCGAACTGCATTTTGCCATCCTTAACTGAACTAACAATTTAGATCATATGCTCAGCACAGAAAAATGCCAGCCTTTTATTGGACTTCTTCTAACAATCACATGAGCATGGATAGGTTCTAATTTGCATCCAACTATTGAACAAGAAATAAACCCAAATACTACTAAGGAGATCCCAAAACCCAGTTTTTGCAGTAATATTTAAAAGTAGAAACAAAATTACTTACCATTATACGCTTCAAAATGAATAAACTGTCAGCACCAACACTACAATTAGCAGTGAATAAACCATTGACTGAACACTTATCAATTGACTCAGAATGGGCACTGTTAAATGAAGTATTCTTCACTCTCAAACTCTCATTTGAGAAATTGCTTTCCTTGCAACAATTCCAATGATGAGCCAGCCATACCTCTCCATACGATCCATGGCCAAACCTTTTCTTTAAAACATATCTAACAATCAAGAAACATTCATCAAATTGAAATACAGAATTCACTTGGGCCAGTAGAACTGTGAGAATTTATAACTTTCTTCAATCAAGATATAACCCCTGGTTCTCTAAGGAGATGTAATAGAATGGTACAGTTATTTTTGTCTATGAGCACAACTTCTACCCGATCATTAACCAGAAAAACAAAAAATTAAGAAGAAAAAAAAAAGACGCACCTAGAATCAGGCCTTGCATGCTCAGATGTTCCATGATTTGAACCAGAATCATGGAGTGAAATAGACTCTAGCAGACCAAGGACTGTCATAAAGCTTTCAGGATTTGCACATTGACCATGCAGACCATCCATAGTTATTCCACAGTACAAGCATGAATTCTGGTCAAAATACAAGTTCAAGGATCCACCTAACAAGGTCAACAAACAAGATACTCAAGAATCTGTTGAATTGAGATAAGCAATGAGGCCAAAAGGAAAAGCAAATAATCTATCAGCTTGTGCATCCAACCGGATAGAATTAAATATTAGATATATGCAGTATATGCAAAAAACAAATCTCATATTCTTCCTCTAAACAATCTCACCTGCAGGCAGGATAATGTTGTTATAACCTTTAAGAGCATCACGTGATTAAATAACAAGCCTATTTTCTCTTTTTTCCTCTAAATTAAAAAAGGAAAAAAGTGTGATGCCTTAATTGTTGCAAACTTTGCCTACCATATTGTTGATCTAGGCCACCAGGTAGGGCCTGAAGGAGGTTATACATGCCTTTTGCCTCCTCCTCCCGCAATGTATACTCCAGATTCTCATTGAGGGGTTCTAACAAATAGAAACAGCAGAAACTTCCATGTTTCACCTCCACCTACAGAAAGCAAAACAACTGTAAGCATCCATAAACATTAGTGTCCTGTCCTAAATAGCATTTAGAGAATATTTTAATAAAAAAAGTTCTGAAAAATTGTCAGCTTCATAGAAGTTGAAGCTCCTCCTTCTAAAATATATTGGTTTGGTTTGTCAATAGCTATTCCACAGAATTCCAATTATTACCAAGGAACTGCAATCCCTCCTCAAAACCAAAGGAATACCCTGAGCCTTATTATTTTCCCTCATTATTCCAACCCTACTCATAAGACCTTAGCTGAATAGTCAGGCTGATGGCTTGGGCAAGGCTATGTTGGTGCTTTTAGAAATATTACTAATCACTTACTGATATCATTTTAAGTGCAACGAAACTATAACTGTTATTATTTCACTATTATATTCCTATGGAATCACAATAAGTATTTTCTGTTTTTTGGGTAATCTCTTACTGATATCATTTTAAGTGCGATGAAACTATAATTGTTATTATTTCACTATTATATTCCCCTATGGAATCACAGTAAGTATTTTCTTTTTTTCGGGTAAGGTCAACTTTTTTTTCCCCCCTTCTCTTTTTCATTAATATAAAGAGACAGTACAAGGAAAACGGGAACATCCCTGTACAAACAATCAAAAGACCCTCAAGAGTGATACTAAAATAGCTAAATAAAGAGCCCTAAAGGGCACGCACAGCACCTACTATGATGATTCAAAAATAAAAGCTAGCAGTCACTTGAGCAAAGAAACAACTAGAGAACACAACAAGCTAACTCTCTAAGTCCTACTATCATGTTTGCCCTTCTTCTTCTTCTTGTTCTGCTCGGAACAAGCAATTTGAGAAGAAATTTTGGGATACACCAAGTCAGAGGAAGATGAGACAACAGTATCATCAATGAAATTAGCTAGCATCATGTTGAAAGAGGAATCTGACACTAGAGATTCCTGCCTCATTCCATTCTACCAACCAAACATGTTGAAAATTGAGCATTCCCCCCAAAATGCACTTTGAAATCAATAACTATGATTCTAGGCCTAAACATGGATAATCATACTGTGCCCTCTCAACTGGGAAAGTCAAGCCCTTAGATTCACTGAAATTACACAATCAGGTCTTTACATTGTCCCTCTATATGGCAAATGGAAATCAACTATTATAAGCATGAAAAACATTCCCAGCATTGAGCAAAAACACATTGGACCCATTCTCTACATATCACCCAACCCAGAGAGATAGGCAGTCCTGCTTGACTAGCATGCAGGACACATTAGAGATTTAGTGATTTACAGAAATAAAGGTTCCATGTGTCCAGGTGCTGTATTTTTCTGCACTAGGCAGTAACAGATCCTAGCAACAATATCCATCCAATGCTAACAAAAGGGCACTTTTAAGTTTAGCTCCACAACCAACTAATATTAGAGTTTTTTTTTTTCCCCTTTTTTTTGGGTAAGTGAGATACATTCAATGCTCAAAATGTACATGATGTTTTCGTTGCTTAAAATATACATAAGATGTGTACAATGTCAGCTCAAGAACTTCCTATTTAAAACAATTATTGCAAAAACAAAAAGATACTTGGTTCATATAGAAAAGAGAAAAAAATCCAGGAGCAATAAAGCATCTATGCTGTAAGAGTTACAATATGCATGCTAGGACAGATCAAGTGACAGAATCTAGGCTATTTGTGATCCTATTCACAAGTCTTCCATTCCTTTCCTTCCAAAGACGATATCAGCCCATAGCAAAAGCTTGTTTATGTCTTGAAGTGAGATTCCTGGTATTTGAAGAAATCAGGAAGGTAGATAAATTGTTAGCTTCCAATGGTCTAGATACATTCCATGCTATCCTTCCCTCTACACCATTCCAAAAGGCTTTTGCAAAGCAGCAACTCAAGAAGAGGGGGTCATTTGTTTCCTCCTCATCCTGGCATAAAATACACCAGTTCTCCTCTATAATTGCCCAGCTGACAAGTTTGTCCTGAGTAAATAGTTATTCTTGTACAATAAGCCACAAAATCATCGAGTGCCTTGGGGCTGTCCTCTTATTCCATACCAGTGGTCTCCAGGAGACCCTTTCTCCTCTAATCCTAGCCAACATATATGCAGATCTGATGGTTAGAGCCTTAGAAGTTGCATTCTTCCACACCAACACATCAGATGTTGAACCACTTGGTTTGATATCTACCAAGTTTGCTGTGATGAAATTCCATCTCTCCCCTTAAGGCCAATTCCAGTTTCTCTCCTTAATAAATGATCTCGGCATAGTATCCTTGGGAAAGCCAAAAGTTCGACTCGCTTATCACCTAACCAATCTACAAGAAGTCCTTAAGGGTGCCAATTATCAAACCAAAAGGAAATGAGGCTTTCATCTCCAACGTCCCATTTAAGCAACTCCTTGGCTAGGGTTCTAGATTGGAGGATTTTCCTCCATGCCCAAGATACATTGTTTGAGATCTTGATATACCAAAAATTCCTTCCTTTGAGGAGCTCTTTTTTAACCTAAGATGGCCATATTATTGTCCATGCATGGTGTCCAAATGTGTTTTGTTTGAGCAACTCTACTCCATAGTTTAATGTCAGCATCTCCCAAGCCACCTTCACTCTTAGACTTACAAATATTCCTCCATTTGACTTTTGCTTTGGCATGAGTTTTGTCATCTCCATTCCAAAAGAATCTTTTAATTTTGTCTCAATTTGATCCAGTATGCATCCAACAACGATAAAAATCATAGCCCAATAAACTTGTAAAGAAAAAAGAATGCTCTTGTTGAGTTGGAGTCTCTTGGCATAAAAGAGAAATTTCTATGACCAATGATCTATTTTAGATGAAAATTTAGACACCAGCTCCATACAATCTAATTTTGATATGCTTGATGAGGATGAAGGCACAGCTAAATACTGTATAGGAAGAGATCCCACTCAAAGCCTTGAAGGTTTGTGATCTGCATGTTATCTCCACCCCCATACTGCTAAGGAACAGGTGGCTTTTTAGAGGATTTGCCTTTAAGCCTAATAACAAATGGAATTCCTCTAAGCCATCCTTGATGTGCTTTACCGTACGCAAGCGACCCTTCGAGTAAATCATGATATTGTTTGCAAAACACAAGTGGGTTAATTTTTCTATTCTGCACCTCTAATGATATTGGCAATCATCCTTATTGCCTTTTTCCTTCATAATATATGAAAATACTTCCATGGCAAGAACAAAAAGATACAGTAGATAGGATCCCCTTGTTGAAGTCCCTTTGAATCCAACTAGTTCTCCATTGATATCTGTAGAGAACATTGAAGTGGTAATGCAAGCATGATCTAGGATATAAACCAGGTAAGAAAACCCATAGTTATCAAAACTTGTTCGATAAAACTCCATTTGACATTATCATACACTTTAATAAGATCCGCTTTTATTGTGCATCTAGCCTCTTTATTGTTGTTATGATAGCCTCTTAAGAGTTCTTGAGTAATGAGGATGCTATCCACAGTTCTTCTCCCTTTAATAAAAAGGGTTTGGTCCTTGCTTGCAAGGGAGGGGAGCACAATTTTAAGGTGTTCCGCAATAATCTTAGAGATGCAGAGGGTATTGTAGCATGCAATAGGCCTAAAGTCTAAGGAGGATGGGTTTTCTTTCTTTGGACAAGGGTAAGTAGAATTTACCTCTTTCGATAATTTCCCTATAGCAAAGAAATTCTTAATTGCAAGGCATACCTCCTCTCCTAGAGTATCCCAAGCATATCTAAAAAAGTTCACACCATACCATCCGGTCCTAGTGCCTTATCCCTTGCAGTAGACCACATAGTGCCTTTAATCTCCTCATTTGTTACTGGTCTAACAAGGAGGTCAGCTTCACATCTTGGAATTCTATGGTGAATGAGAGATTGCAATCTGCTTGGTCTACGTAGGGAGAAGAAGAGTCCGATAGGAGGGTCTTGAATTGAGGTAATTCTTTCACCCAAATCATTTGAGATGGCTGGGATGGTATTCCGATACTGTCTTTGCTTCATCACACTGAAAAAATACTTTGTTATTTCTATCAGCAAGTTTGATCCAGGTTGCCCTTGCCTTTTGTCTCGAGAAGGACTGTTCAAGTGCACATTTTTCTCCTTAGACCAATCTGTTGCAGCAGGAAAGTTCCTGTTGGAAAAATTTTGAGCATTTAGCTTCTTCGAGTGGAGCTTCAGCAGCTTGACCTTCTTGATGACATGGAACATAGGAGACCCTTCAAAATCTGATTCCCAAACTTCTTTAACAACTTGCTGGAAAGAACGGTGGCTTTTCCAAAAATCAAAATACTTGAAAAACATAGGAACCCCTTGAGATAGAGGTTAGGAGAGGGGAGTGGTCCGTTGTACCAGAACTTAGGGTCTGAATATCTGAATCTTGGAAGGCCTCTATCCAAATGATGCAGAATAGGGTAGGTGATATTTTTATTTGACCAAGCGTGCAAAGGATCCAAAGTCTTTGCCTCCTCCACCTCTAATTGATAGCAAATATCATTAAACCATTCCATACCACTTGTGACTACTTCCAGACCACCTATCTTCTCCTCCATTGATCTAGACTCATTAAAATCCCCAATAATAAGCCATAGCCTATCAATGGAGGGTTTAATGTTTAGGAGGCCATTCCATAAGCTTTCTCTCCCAGCTTCTTCATTGTCTACATAAACGAAAGAATTGTGTAAAGAGAGATTGAGCTATAAGTTAATGCAACAGCAATGGAAGAGCTGATAGGATGATCTCTCTACATGTACAGTCCAATCACAAGGCTTCCACCTAACCCAAATGTGAGACATGTTCTGAGTTCCAATATTCCAATTTGGCCAAAGCCCAGGTAAGTTGGAAGAACATGTATAAGCCAAAACAAGAAAGTGGTTTAGGTAGTATAGACATAAAGCTGTGGAACAAAGTGGCTCATTTGAAGCATATTTGGATGTTGAGGGGAAACAAGAAAGTGGTTTGGGTGAAGGAAGAGCTGTTGAGGGGTATAAGTTTTTGGTATATCAAAATTCCTAATAACACCTCATGGGCTTGGAGGAAAATCCTTCAATCTAGGGGTTTAGCCAAACAGCTTCTTAAGTAAAAAGTTGGGAATGAAAAACTCATTTCTTTATGGTTTGACAATTGGCATCCTAGAGGCCCACTTATTGATTGGATGCAGAGCCAAGCTAGTATGACCTTAAGTTATCCTAAAGACACTATGTTACATACCTTCACTACAGGTAAGGAGTGGACTTAGCCAAATAGAGAGAGATGGAGTTCCCTTAGAAAACTCCCTTGGCCACTTGAAGCCAGATGAAGACATGGCAAATAAACTAACTTGGAAATCAAATGAATTTAAGGTGTTGTCTATCAAATCAACATATTTTCTGGTCAGGCCTATCGAACGAAGGTAGTATGGTTTTCTTTTGAATGGCATAAAGAAATAATACCCACACATGCACTTATCTTGTGGATGGCTCTCCACTAGAGATTACCAACCCTATATAAGCTGACTTCTTGGGGGATTGTAGATCTTAATAGATGTTTTCCTTACCAGAGTAGTGAAGAATCATATAACCACCTGTTTTTTGGTTGTGATTATGCTCAACAGTCGTGAAGCAGAATTGAGAATGCTATTTCTTAGGCGCAAGCCACACCATTGAAAGTGTCCTTTTTTGAAACTTTCATGGAATTGGAAAGGTTGAGGATGCTAATACTAGACAAAAGAAAAGTTTTGCTAATGGATGCTATTATATTTGGAAGGAAAGAAACAAGAGAATAGTAGAGAACACAACATCTTCTATAGACACCCTTTTTAAGTCAATTTTTTGTTGCTTATGTAATAGTTGAATACCTTAGAGTTGATAGGGCCATCTAATTGAGTTAAATATCCTTATGTTCTTTTGTAGATACTTAGTTCGGTTTCATAGGTATCTTGTATGCTCTCTTTGTACAATCCCCATGTACAATTGGTTTTAAATGAAATTTCTTACCTTCCTCAAAAAAAAGTATGACTTTTTACCCTATGGAAATTTTGCTCCCTCACTTTTGTTTGCAGTAAACCCATGATGGAAGTGTTTTCCTCACTACATAATTTATTTACAGCTTTACTTTTGATGGGTTTCCAAGGTCTTATCATGATATATACAAAAGAAAAGGAAGAAAACACTAGTTAACAAGAGCTAGAGCACCTAGCCTTGTCTCACCCCTTCTTCTTCTTTGGTTCCTCCTTTTTAGTGGCCTCAGTCCAATCATCTGTTCCGAATTCTTGAAATTGTGGTTTGAGACAAAATTAGAAGAAGAGGTAATCTCTATTGGGGAATTTTCACCACTATCTCCTGCAGCAAAGTCCAACAAACCAGGGACTACTGCAGGGGTAGGGGATATAGCCTCTAAATCAACTTCATTTGAGTTATCCTCTAAACAACCTGAGTCTACTTCTTGATTCTCACTACATGGCACACCAATGTGAGGGCTGACTACTTGGGATGCTTAAGTAGACTTTTCAAAGGAAGGGCCTGACTTCAAAGGGTGGGCTTCCATAGTGGCAGCTATGCTTTTTCCTTTCCCAAGGGCAATCGGGCTTGGTAGGTTACCACCATCCACAACAGGAACTTTGAACACCATACCTTTCCTAACAAAGGTAAGGGGGGTTTGCAAGGCCTAACCTCCCTTGGACTTTAGACGGTAAGGCTGCTTTATCATAAGCTGGCTCCGGCTGCATAGATCCTTGAAAACCATCTCTGCTACTTCCAGGCTTTGTTGAATGGGGCATTTGTTGTCACTATGCATAAAAACTTTACACTTTATGCAACTAGGAGAGAGATGATTGTATTCTACATCCACTCTATGGAGCAACTTATCTCTACACTCCATCTCAAACAAATGGATAAACCTACCTCCAGCTTCCATCTCAACAGTGGCTCAAGCATATTTGACCCTTGCGATTGTAGCTGCAAAAATGTCCACTTGGTGAGGGTTGCCAATGGCATTAACCACAAAGCTTACCCCTTCCTTATGTAGGAACTCCATAAGTATTCCTCACAACCTAACCCAAATATGCATCTTTCTTGGCCACACCCTTAAAAGTGCCATGCCTACCCCCCATCTCTCAATAATAATCAATTGGCTTCCAGAAAACAAAGGTTGCTACAGGATTTTCAAGAGAGAAACTTCGTCCACAAATTTGAAAAAATAATACCCACAACCATTGGTAAGAACTTCAAGCAGACCCCCCTTGTCCTAAGCTGATTTTGCAATTTTTTGGATTAGAGGAAAAGCCATATTCCATCCCAAAAAATAGCCAACAGCAGTGTTTCTCCAAATTCTTTCTCCAGTTTCAAACACCAATAGGGTGGCTTGACAATAATCCTTCCTCTCTCGTAGGTAGGAGGGTGTTAGGATAGGACAACTTTGAATTTTGGGGAAGAGGATTTAGACCCAGAAGCACTAACACCTCTATGAAGGACCAGGGTGGTTTTCCAATGGAAAGGTGGTTTTGGAAAGACCTTTTAAAAATCATTTGTCACCTTGGTCGTTTCATTCAAAGTATCTTCACTTAAAGACTTAATTTTCACCCTTGTTGTCTACCAAAGGCATCTGCTTTTGAGGCTTGGAAGATGAGCTAGTACTAGGAAAGGAAGGAATCCCTATCTTTTTTGTCTTTTCATACCCAGACTTTTCAAGCTGCTGCTGAATCTGATCAGGGAGGCCTACGTTATTCAAAACTCCTTGAGAACCATCAGGCGCCAAAACTCCTTCCTCACAAGGAGGAAGCTGCCTTCGCCGCAGAACTTAGCTAGCAAAGCTCCCAAAAGAGGCTGAAACATTAAACTTCTTCTTCCTCTTTTTAAGTCGAGAGGAAGCAGATGGGCCTCTTGCTAGAGCTTTGGCTGTGAGCTCTTGGAAAGAGAGCTTCTTGGCTCTCCTTACAAATGTCTTCACACCAATAAGGAAACCAAACACCCAACCCTACAAGACAGGAGCTGAAGAAAACATGAGCACACAGACATATAGAAACGAAAGAAGGAGAACCAAAGGGTGAAAAAAATAGACTAATTTCACAGCAAGACCCAGCAGAAAAGAAAATCGAACCTAAGGATAAACTAGAAACAAAGAGATGCACCAAGCTGAGAACAAAATAAAGCTTGAACTAAGAAAGGGAAAAGACCAAGAGAAACCTAAAAGGACAAAAACACAGAGACGAGGTTATCAGGGTAGGGGTGGTGATGGGGGATAAAGGATAACCAGCAAGAAGGGAGAACAAGGAAGAGGAGAGAAGTAGGACAGTATGAAACGCAGAAAAATACTGGGATGGGAAGGGGAGGACAAGTGGAGCTTTACTGGGGGTTTAGAGAGAAGGGAGAGGATTTTCTCACTCTAAACATGCTGGTAACTAATATTAAAGTTTAATCTTATAGATAAAATGTAGCTTTTTTCACACTTATTACCTTTTTGTTTTTCAGTATTTTTATCACTTTAACTCCTCCCTACTCCTTATTTGTAGGCTAGAACTTTGACTAAGCCAACAAGCAGATAACTTATATGGGGTAAGATAATGGCATGCCATTTTGAACTCATAACCTCCCAGCTCTAATACCATACTGGGTTTAACTCTACTAATCTAAAAGCTTAAACTTGTAGGTATGGTATGAACTTTTCTATATTCATTTCTTAATAGGTATAAGCAAAACCAATTACCCACTTTAGGAAGAAGAGACGTGAGGGTCTATATATTTATAGCTGAATGAATTGAATTGGTCAATTGTTCTTGAAAAACTTGTAACATATCACCTAATATATACAATAACATGGTGGTCTTGAAAAACATGTATTATGATTAAAACCCTAGAGACATATTACACACTTAGCAGTCCATTCAATTGTGGAAAGGTTTTCAAAATCTTCATTTATCTAGCCAGATGCAAAAATTATAAATACCAGAAACAGACAGTATGAGGCTGCTTATATTTCTCTACTAAAAGAACATAAGCCTCAACTTATACCTATTGCAAAGAGAGAATAGAAACTACAAGATATTGACAAGGTGGCATAAATTAATTCAAGACAAAATTGCCAACTAAAATAGAACTTATCTAGACTCACCATTAACCTTTCAAACTCAGTCATAAAAGGATGGAGAGACTCCAACTGAGTAATTCCTGAAGAAGCTCCTTTTGCTGAAAAGGTAAAGTTATCAGAGACAGAAATCAGAAGATATATGGAAGAGTCAGATTGCATGTGGAATCACTATTACAGATAAAAACTTTACATGTAAAAACTTCCAAGCTTAGTTTTGTATTAAACCTAAATATAAACCATATTATGTATTTTTTTTTTTATAATTTCAGAAATTTTCCCTGAAAAATACTATCACCTTTTTGTTATATACGCACTTCACATCATAGCGATTGAACGAGTCTTACTTGATTTGCTTGATTAGCAGAGGACATAACATTATGCATGAGCCTATCTCAAGCATACAAGGGCAGGGAGCTATAACACCCCATCAGCATGTGTAGACTTGCAAGAAGAAAAGGAAGACCAACCATTGATGTTTGTTTGTTTGTGTGTATGTGTGTACAATCAGTATTTGTATGTATTTAGTATGTAAGTTGTGTTAGTGTTGTTTAAGGTGCAGTAGCTGTCAGTGAGTACATGTTTGTGTTGTTATGTTGTAGTGGAATGTTGCGAGTTTGCATTGTCTTTATGTGATGGGAAAATTGCCACGTGTAGGGTAGGGTTGGTTCTTCGATGTGAGGTGACAGAATGAAATAGTCAGTTGTTGGCGGTTTCACATCAATAATTGCCCTATTATGTCTTAAAAGCGACAATTAGCCACTAGTAATAAAATGTCCAGTATTTTTCCGAATTCCCATATCAATTGTTTTAACCATAGATCATCAGGTCCTCTCTGAATAAGCCTGAAGCAATTTGCAGTCATAGGGAAGCAAGGCAGAAAATCGTAACAAGCGTGTGAATCTGAATCAAGTGTAGATAGGCCTAATACCCAAAGTTATAGTTGATCCTGTAACACATAACTAGTCAATGGGCCTACAGCAATCAAGCTAGTCATGGAGTCTTTGATATTGAATACAATATTTTACCAAAATCATTGCCAGAAAAGATATTCTACCAAAACCATGTTAGTTATAACTATGTGTTGGTAGGTTTTTATTTTTTTGGGGGGGAGATAAGTGTGTGCTGGTAGATTTAATGGTAGAATTAGTTAAAATATTATTCATCTAGTTAGTTAGATTTGGCCAACAAAGAAGGAACATGGGATGCATGTGTATCCCCCCAAATCATTGGTCACATCTTTTAGTTTTTTCTCTATGTTTCAGCCTAAGGTCCTATTAATCTTCTGTATATATACACAACTATTTACATGAATAAAGATGATTTTGAGATCCAGTTATTTCTTCATGGAATTGAAGCCCTAGGTCCAGCTAGACCCGATCAAAGTTATCAATGATGACTGATCTCACCCCAAAAACTTCCCCCATAGCCAAACTCAAGTTTGGAACCTTTGATCTTAAGGAAGCACAAGGAGGAAACATTTACCATCCACACCTTAGGGATCCACACTCATTGCATATAACCAAAGGTAAGTTGAATGGCACCTCTTTGGTGTGTGGTTCCAATCAATCAAGATTGTCAAAGGGCATGGCAAGCTTGGTTATCTTACTATGAAACTAGCAACACATAGGAAGCCGAAGCTTTATGACCGTAGAATGGTTGGTGAACTGCGAACCAAGGTAAAATATCTGTTCCATGACACAACAAGAATAATCTAAGGCGAGAAATTTACTCCAATTTGGAGAATATTTCCTAGTACTTCATGATTCGTGTCACAAGTCAAGGTGCCATGTCTGTCACTAACTATTACAACATGCTAGTGGAATTATTGCAAGAGATGGACCTAACATGGATTGGAAGTGTGTGTAGAAGATGGCACTAACTGTAGCAAGATGCTCTAAAAGGACAATGTGTTTGATTTTTTGCAAGGGCTAAACCTTCAGTTAGTGAAGTTACGGGGGCGTCTGCTAGAAAAGAAGCCATTCCCAAACCTGAGGGAAGGGTTGGCAAATGTTCATCATGAAGAATGTAGACAAAGGATGATGTTCCTGGCACAAACTTTGACCAAATTGCCTCCAATTCTGTTCTAGTTACAAAGCAAGAGACACAATTGGACCTATCAGGTGCAGTGCTGTGGCATAGGCATTTAGGCAACCCAAACTTTCATTATTTGCATCTCTTGTATCCCCATTTATTCAAAATCAGTGAAAAAATTAAGTTTCATTGTATTTACTATGTCCGTGCAAAGCTTTCCAAGTCTTCTTATCATGTACCCTCCTATAAATCATCAAAGCATTTTCATCTCATACATGGTGACATAGGTTGTCCAGTTAAATCTGCAAGTCTTTCAAATCATAAGTAGTCCATCACATTTATTGATGACCACACTCGAATTAGCTAGGTGTATCAAAATCTGATGCTTTTTTGATATTTTGACAATTCTTCAGATTTGCTGCCAATTTTTTACAAGCATCAATTAAAATCCTAAGTTTTGATAATAGAATAGAGTATTTTTCCATCTGAGTTCACTTCCTATCTAAGTGAACAAGGGATAATTCACCACAATTCTGAATCCAAGGGGTGATTAACAGATTATAGTACCAGCAACGTTTCAAAAGATTAATTTACTTGTCGCTAACTAGATCAGACCTATCTTATGCAATTAGTGTGGTAAGTAAAACCATGCATGCTCCAACTAAAAATTATATTGAGGCTGTGAACCACATCTTGAGGTGCTTGAAAGGGTCACTTGGAACAGAAGTGGACTGGAGTAGTAAAGACTTTGTTGATGCAGATTGGGGAGAAGAAGCTCTTATTGCAAGTCCATGTCAAGATGTTGTACCAGAGCATGGGATAACTTGGTTATATGGGGAAGTGAGAAGCAAACAGTTGTTGCTTGAACTACTCTGAAGCTGGTATCATGCAATTAACTATGAAATAATCTGGCTATATAGGCTTATGAGAGAATTGTAAATGGCTTCTACTGAGGCTACCCATGTTAACTAAGATGGCAAGTCAGCGATTAATATAGTAAATAATCAAATCCAATGTGATAAGGATGAAACATGTTTGAGTAGATTGAAATTTTATCAAAATAGATATGGAAGGAGAGGCTTGAATTTGATGTACATCCCTACTCAAGAGCAAGAGGCAGACATCTTTACTAAATCTCTAAAAAAGAAAGCCTTTCAATGGATTTTGTGCAAGGTATGAACATTTGATGTCTATTTCTAAACTTAAGGGGGTGTGATGGAAATTTAGCGCAAGAATCAGTTAAAATACCATTTATCTAGATTCAGCCGACAAGAAGGGATACACTGGATTTATATGTTTATCCCCCCAACTTTTATTCATATCTTCTAACTTTTTCTTTATGTTTATCTTTAAGGCCCTACAAATTTCACGTATATATACACGACTTTTCACATTAATAAAGATGATTTTGGGATTCAATTATTTCTTCAACTTCACAAGAGGGTTATCTAATTCAAAGCTTTTTTTTTTGGGTAAGGTAAAAAATTATATATAAACGAAGGAGAAAAACAGCTAAGATGTACAAAAGGCCGAGTTGATTATCCACAACTATAGTAACAAAAAGGTTGTGGATGACAAACTTGGTAGCACAAATAGTATAAAACTATACGTCTAAAAATAACAAAATTGTCCTAGCTAAGGCAATAGCTGTAGATGGCTGAGCTCCTATGCATCTAGAGTTCCTTTCTCTCCATGTATGGTAGACCACTATTGATGGAATCCTCCTCCACTTTTGAAGCCCAATCTCTTGAAGTTCTCCACCAATGATGACGGGATGTTGAAGAAAGATATTGCCTAAGAGATGGCATGCAACACCTTTGGATCTCAACCCAGATTACTCTAGAGAACTAAAACGTTATAAATAAGTGGTTGTGAACTTCTTCCTTGGCGGAAAAAAGCAAAACAACAATTGTAGGAGATGATATCCCATTTAAGCAATTTATCTTAGGTAAGAAGTCATTGTTTGATTGCTAGCCACAAAATGAAGGAGTGTTGTGGGAGATTAGCTTTGTTCTAAATAATGTTATGGCACTATATGATAGGATGCTTTGGTCTCAAGAAGTCGTAAGCTAATTTCATAGAGAAACCATTTGTAGGCTCCGTTAACTAAACAAAAGAGTCTTCAACACCCCTCTTAGGTACTGTATTGGGCAATAGCAATGATCTAATGGTATTCCAATGCTCCCCTGGCCATCACCACTCATCTCCCTCAATGATGTCCTTCAACTTTGCCTCATTGGATCAGCCCATGTCATAGATGGATCTCTCTCCAATTAAATTAGCAATTGGACCGTTAAGGTGCCATTTATCATTCTATAGAGAGATGTTCTTCCCTTCCCCTATGCGCCATGCAAATAAAGGTTTTGCCCAATTCCTTGCTTAGGGGATTTTGCACCATGACCAAGAGCTTTGGGAAGGATTCGGAATAGATCAAAAGTTCTTTTCCTTAGGGATTTCACTATGCACCTAACTTGGCCATAAACTATTGGAATTCACACATAAGTACCATATGTATTTCAATTGGGCTACCTTATTCCATAACGTAATGTCCATAATCCCCAAGCCCCCTTCCATTTTAAGGAAACAAATCTCTTCCTAAGAAACCTTAGCTTTAGCCTTTACTTCATCCGATCCATTCCATAAAAAACGATTCATCTTCGCATTTAGCTCTTTTAGAATTCTCTTTAGGAGAATAAAAATGGATGCTTAATAAACTTGTAAGGAGAAGAGAACACTTCTAATCAGCTAGACATAACCTACATAAAACAAATGTTTAGCAATTCTAGAGGCAAATCTTTTCCCTAAGGAGCGGCAATGGGTTTGAGTTAGTCTTGTAGAAATAAGAGAAACTCTAAAATATTTAACTAGCAGTAGCAGCTATTCTTTATTGAATCCGACCACAGTAGAAATCTGGGACATTACCATTGGACTAATGTTGTTGGTAAATAGAAGACTCTTTGAGTGACTTACCCTTAAACCCGAAAGCAAGAAGAAATCTTCCAAGCATTGTTTGATCAGTGATACCAACAGGACATCCCCTTTGGAGAAAATAAGCAAGTTATCAACAAAACAAATATGGTTGATCTTTTCTTTCCTACAATGCCAATGATGTTTGAAGTCTCGATTGGAAAGTTTTTTGAGAAGGCTAGATAAGGTTTCCATAACCAAAACAAATAAGTATAGAGAGATGGGATCACCTTGTCTCAAACCACGAGAGCTAGCAAAAAAACCCACCAACTCACTATTTAAACTCAGCGAAAATCTTGAAGATGACACACATTCCATGATCTAACGGATAAACATGGGAGGAAAATTTAAGGCCATGAGAAGGCGTTCTAGAAATGACCAATTCACATGGTCGTAAGCTTTCATGATATCAATCTTCATAGCACATCTCGTACCATAACAATATCCTTGCAAAAGCTCTTGAGTAACTAAAATACTATCAACAATTCTCCTCCGCTCAATGAAAGCTAATTGTTCTTTCCCTACAAGCCTTGGCAAGACACTTTGGATGCGATTCACTAAAATTTTTTAAATGCACTTATAGTGGATATTGCAACATGAACTAGGCCTAAAATTTGCAAAGGATTATAAGGTACTAACCTTAGGGATAAGGGCAAGGAAAGTAGAGCTAATAGATTTTAAGAGCTTCCCAGTAGCAAAGAAATCTTTGATAACCAAACCGATTTCCTCCCCAACGATATGTTATGTCAACCTAAAAAATATTAGCATTATAACCATTCGAGCCCGAAGATTTATCCTTTGCAAGACACTAAAATGTATCCTTGATTTCATTGTTATCCACCAGTTTGGTGAGGAGTGACCAATCTTCCGGCTTGATCGTCTTTTCCATAATCAATGAGATACTATCTAACCTTAAAGGAGATGATGATGGCGCAGACAACAGGTCCCTAAAGTAAGGGATAGCTGCCTCATGTAACTACTTGTTGGAGATTTTAGAGCCATCTTCTAATACAATTGAATGGATGCCTTCACATGAATGCTTTTGCTTCAAAGAATAGTAGAAGAAAGAGGAGTTTCTATCCCCTAGCTTCAACCGAGTTTGTTTAGAATTTTGTCTTAAAAAGGCTTCCTTAACTGCCGCCAAATAATAATAGTCTTTGAATTTCCACTTTTCCAACTCCCAATCTGCATTTAAGGGATTGGCTTTGTTTGCAAGTTGCATGCTCTCTTGTGAATTAAGACTAAAGTTGACTCTTTTGGAGATATGCGAGTAGAACTTCTTATTTAGATCTCTCAATTCCTTTTTGAGTAATCTGAGCTTCGGCACTACTCTAAACATGGTAGTACCTTTTATCCTCTTACTCTAAATCCATTCCATTATGGGAAGGAAAAGAGGGTCTTTGCTTCAAAAATCATAGAACTTGACAGGATGTTTCTTTTAAGCATTTCTAAATGGAGATTAACAATGAGAAGGTTGTGGTCCAAGACACCAGGAGAACCCACCATAACTTTGGATCTCGAGAATAAATCCATCCACTCTTAAGTTGACTAGAACTCTGTCTAATCTCCTCATGAGACAATTTTTGTAACATTTGTTAGTCTAAGTATGGAGAGGACCACTAGTACACGCATCTTCAAGCTCGGCATCAAAGCAAAACTTGTTGAATTGTTCCATTCTAGAGGTTATTACCTCATTCCCTCCTAGCTTTTCCTTAATGCTATAGCACTCGTTAAAATCTCCCTTAAGTAACTATAGTCCTTGGATAGAAGACTTGACATACAGCAAATTAGACCACAAGGCCAACCAATTTGTAGCTGAATTTGCTCCACAGACACAAGTGAACCAAAAAGAAACTTCCCCACCTACTTGCTAGCAACGGCAATGGATGTATTGCCTAGAAGATGAAATTATGGTTACTCTCCACATTAGAGGATTCTAAGCAACCCAAACTCTGTCACTTGGATGGCATTCTATTTTCCAAGGTAGAAAAACTCGACCACACTATTGGAGATTTATTTGAGTTTACCTTTGTCTTTACCAAACCCAATAAAGAAATTTTATTCAATTCATAAAAACTATTCATTGCCTTTGCTTTTTGGAGATCATTAAGCCCCTTAATATTCCACATTGCTAACATAATAAAACCAAAAAAGAGAAAGAAAGGGCAACTAAGGGGAAGCCCATACTAAGCAAAATAGTTGCTAGAGCTAGCTCTAGCCTTTCCTCCTCTCTTCTTCTTAGGCTTCTTTTTCTTGATTGTGATCTATGAGGAATTGGCATTAGGCTACAACTCTACGTGGTTTTCTTGGGTTTTAGGGACTATAGACTCAGAAGAATCTATAGGAGATAGATTGTTGTGAGATACCTCCTTCTTACCAACGAAATTTGAGCTTACATCCAACGGAATCATATGAGAGCAATCCCCTGCATACACTGAACAGTTGGAAGAAGAGTTATCCAAAGATGAGGTTTCAATAGCAACATGTTTATCTTTTTTCTTGTTAGGAGTCGTCAGTTTCTAAGCCTAAGCACATTCCCCATCCTTTATGACAATACCTTCGGACAAATACGAAGCCCCCTCTTCCCTATGCCCCTATTTTGACACCACAGGCTCTCTCGATCTTTCTCTATTAACCTATGTGGGGTTATCTAAAACCACTTGATCACATGCCTTGTCGCAACCACACTAGTTAGGTACATGTCCGAACACCTTACAAAATGAGCAACGAGGTTGGACATGCTGATATTCCACATCAACCATAACAAGCTTACCATTATCTCTCTTCACCGTAAAAGAAAAAGGAAGCTTAATATCAACTTCCATCTCTACAGACAGCCTCACGAATCTAATTCTTTCGTTTCTCGTTGTGATTAAATCCACTTGAAGTGAGTGACCTATAGCACTCGCCATATAACTAATACCATCTCTATGTAGAAATTTCATAGGTACTCCCATAGCTTGATCCAAATAAGGAGCCTCTTGGGCTTTACTTCATCGTAGTCAGCCTTTAAGGACCAACATTCCAAAAAGATGGGTTAGATTGCAAACACCCAACGTTGCCCTAAAATATGAGAGAGGGAGACTTCATCTTTAAACTTAAAAAAGAAAAAGCCACACCTATTGGCAAGGACGTCTAGTAGACCCTCTTCCTTCCAAAAGTTCAAAGCAATCTTTTAGACTAAGAGAAAGGAAAGACTCCAACCAAGGAAGTAACCAACGATGGTATTTCTCTATATTTTTTCTCCAAATTGTGAAACTGAAAAAAGGGGTTCCATACAAATAAGGTCACCGTTCTTGGAGGGAGGATAGTAATCTAGGGATACGTCTACTAAAGGAGAAACCGAAGGAGTGGTATTTTGGTTTACCACTTAAGCAAAAGAAAGTGGTTTCCGTGATTCTAGTTTTCCTCTCTTATTAGACTCCTTTTTGCTTTAACTAAGGGACTTTTCTATTTCCTTTGCTACGACAATCATAGCTCTTAAAGTAGAGTCACTAATGGAGCTTTGACTTTCATGAAAATTGTAAACATCTTCAACTTGCTCTTTTTCCTTGGAGCTTGGTCTATAATTAGAAAAGGAAACATGCATTGTATGTCCAGCAGATGTAGGTAGAGCTTTTTCTGCCATGTCGGCTGCCTTTTCAGCAGAAACTTGACAAGACATATCAATTACCTTGTTATTTGTGCTAGAAACCACCTTGGACTTCTTCCCCTTCTCAGCAAAAACAAATCCACTACTAGCTCCAAGCGGACTTCCAGCCAAGGCAAAAGAAGAATTCTTCTTCTTCTGCTTGCCTTGACTGGACACGGTTGCAGACCTCAAGGCCATGGCAATGGCTGCTGCAACTCCAAAGGAGACCTTGTTCCAATGGACAAAAGACCTAAAAGGTACCTTAAAATAACTTAAGAATGGAAATTGCACTTGAGAAAACTGACTCCTATTACAATGCTTTTACTTCAGGATACTTCAATATTCATATTTTCCCTTCAACTCTTAACTTCAGGAAGTCAGTGACATAATCTTGTCTTTCAAGAACACAATTTTTTTCTTAACTATGAAGATAGATGGGAAACTAAGAGGCACTCAATCCATTGGCAAGATGTAACTCTCTAATAGACTATGCAGTACATGTAAAACAGTACATTTCTAAAGGAGACAAACCTGAATGCTTAAGAAAGTGCCTGTCTGCACCCCAAGATTCGTGACCTTTTTTTTGCCATTCAATACCTCCTTCCTCTTGCAAATTGTGAGAGAGCAGAGGTACTACAATAACTGCTATGTTATCCATACTGCCTGTTTTTAATGCAGCGTTTGCTATGCAATCAGCTAAAGAGTAAGAGCACAAAGGGAATAGTTGGCTTCCAGTACCATGAGCACGTACTTCCCATAATACATCGCAAACATCTTGAGGTGTCATTTTTTCGAATACACCATCAGATGCAACAACAAGGTAACTATCATTGACAGTCAATGACTGCCAATCTCTAATCTCTGGAGTTGATATTACACCCGAGCTGCCAATCAAGGGAATGTAAATTTCACATCAAACATCGAAGGAAAATCCAGCAGCGTCATCAGCATGCAATGCTTAGATATCTTCATCAAAGCAAAAGAAGTTAAGTGAAGGAGCACTTTCAAACCTTACCTTTTGAAGTTCACATCCCCAATAGCTCGAGAAACAGCAAGTTGGCCATTAACTCGATGAGTGCCACCCCACTCAAGTACATAGCCACCAGCCATCTCCACTCGAGTTCTTTCATCGTCCCTCTCAGGATGATGATCTCTTGTTAGTTCTTCAACAGAAAAATGAGTCAAGCCATTCATAGCGGCCAGCTTCAAGTCCTTGGAGTCTTTTAGAGGTGAGATAACTCCATTTCGTCTCTTTTCCCTGTATATTCTCAACAATGTGTCTGCATTTAACAGTTTCTGTAATTAGCACAACTCATATACACAAAATAAGTACAGTTAAAGCAGCTGTTCCTTGTGGTACAAGATAAAAGAATACTTCGAGCCACAGCAAACCTCTAGCATCAGCAGCAGATTGGAATCTTTCAGAGCATAAAAGAGCCTTTGAATCTCCAATATTTCCCACTAAAATTTGACCATCTGCCATTAGTACAATTGTGGCTGTGGAACCAGAGTCAAGATGCAACCGAGATGCTTCCTTCACAGAGCAATTATCTCAGCATTACAAAACCAAAAAAGCCTCTTTTAATAGAAACAAAAAACCCTGTTCCTGTAACGACTTCAACTTGCATATAATCCACTAAGCTCACCATAGAAAACTTCACATCGATATCCTGAATCGCCCGGATTAATGCTTCCTTCAAAATTTCCAAGTAAAAAGAATGATCAGATTTTGAGGAAGAGAAGAAAGTAAACCTGCAAAACCACATCCATTGTCATACAATTGGCATGTGCAGCATTTATAGAGAATATATGGTATTATTTTTCAGATAAAATAAGAAGCTATAGTTTAGAAACAGACTGCAGGATCAGTTTTTTGAACAAAACATAAGGTGTTAAACATTAATGACAGAACAAGAGCTAACTAGAAATTAATATCATAATTTACTTCAGACCTTCACTGCTACAAATTAATTAGATTTCTATCATTACAAGCATTTTCCTCTAAGCAATGTGATGATGGATAAACTAAGGAGATAATCTTTAGGTCCAAAAGCTCTAAATTATCCGCTTCTGACAGCTCATGATGTCTGATGCTTATTATGAATAATACAAATACACTAATTATATCCCAGATATGTTTGTCTTTCCACATATCCAACAAAAAAGGAAGCATATGGCATCCAAAATAAAAAGAATTGAAAAAAAAGAATCATATTTGTTCAGGTCTGAATGAGTTAAAGGGGACACCTTTCAGGATCCAGCTTGCGATGATTGAAATTTTCATCCCAATGCAGCACTTGGAACACATTCCGCTGTCCCTTATTATCCAACATTTCCTTGGACTTTGCCAAAGTATTTGAAAACACTGAATCCAGCAGAAAATATATATGCAACACAAAATATTCAAAAAGAAGCTTCGAAGCCATCTCACTAGCTTCTACTCCATTGTGACCATCAAAAACAGCTGCAATTCCGACCTTCATCTCCTCACGCCCAAGTTTACCTGCTCCAGCATCATACTACGCATATCAAACAGGATCAGCATAAGACTCTAAACCAACTGATACTTCAAAGCAAAATCCTCAATTTGATGAAACAATGGAAAAGGTATACCCTGCTCCAAATTCAATCAAGATATATAATCTTTGCAAAGAGCTAGTGCTTCTCCAAGTAGGTCTCTATATTTGTTTCTTTTTTCTTTCCCCCCCAATAAGTACTAAGTATTCATTATTAAACATTTGTCAAGATAAATCCTAGGCATGCCATATTTAGAATCAATTCTTCCATCAGATGTTTCAGAAAAACTCCATATGAATAGTTACCCTACTAATGCCACATCCACATCTTTCAATAAAGTTAAAGGGCCAACAAGGGAAAAAACATCCTGAGAACGCCGAAAGGATTGGGAAACCATATTAACAGATGACAAATGGATAGCACATGTCAAGCTGAAGACATTATTAAGCAAAAAGGCTAACGGTAGAACTTGAATGCCAAAACTTGAGATACTTAAGGACCACCGTTCACAAAGTAAGGATAATAAAAACATGACTTTGTGCACAGCCTGTGGAACTACCAATCTATCTTTCCCCAAACCCCGAGTTTTCCTCACAAACTTGACACTCTACTTGCTAATTAACCAATAGTTCCAAGGACCATCAAACTTTTCTTACATAAATAAAATCAAAAGCCCGGAGACACTTCCTACCAGGGGAAAAAAGATGAGCTTAGTATCCAAATTGGACTTGAACTAGCTAATAGGTTCATTTGTCCCAAAATAGCCAGTCCAAGTACGCATTTTAGTACATTCCGCATTAACAACCCTTGCGATTGACTCCAAATGTCAAAGAATTCCCTTCACAAAGCTTCGTATCTCCGTTTTATTATCGCTAAAACTAAAATTTCAGTCATGAATCTCTATTAAGCAATAGAAAAAAAAAAATAATCGAAAGGAAGATTTTTTATCCGACCAGGAAAAGGTATTCGAACATCTAGGGCACAGAAAGTGCGATCTTCCTGGTAGTTCCTGCGGCCCTGGAGAACGGCAACCTGACAGGCCGGGGCGACGGAGGAGGTGGCGCGTGAATTAGAGAGCTTCCAGCGAGGGCATTTCGGGGATTGGAAGACCGCTGGAGCACCGCCTTCCTTGTATACCATTAGACACGTCGATGACTCTCCGCGACAACTACGCGGCGGGGTCCAAATTGCAAGCACAAGGATAACGAGTCGATAAAGTTTCTCCATCATCATCGTCATCATCAATTCACTGTCGAATTGCGATAATGAAGTGGATATGCAATGTCCACATCATTTACGGATTCTTTATACGGTTCATTATGATGATTGATATAACTGAATACTTCGGTCCAGGCACGGGAAAGGAGTGGAAACAGTGAAACGGCCAAAGAGGAAAGGAATTGAATTTTTTCTTTTTTTAAATATACAAATTTACAACTCAATTTTTTATACTTTTTCTATTTCATATTCTAAATATTTCAAAATTTTTATTTAATCAACTTTTATAACTTACCGGGCAAGCGAGTAACTCACTTCTCCACAAATGTAGATTATTGTAAATCCTACATTTATAAAATGTGTTTAATCAAGAAATTTAGACATATCCTGATAATTTACGGTTAACTGATGTTTTGAATATTCGACATTTACCCATAAATATGGAAAAAAAAAAAACATTGTAAGAACCATCAAACAACCCAACTACTTGTTTTTCCTTCTCTAACATTTATTTACTAACTTAGGTATTAGAATGATTATACCGAACTGACCTTACTACTATTAGTTCTTTACATTTTACAAAAAGGAAGTCGTTCGAAAACCATACAACAACATTTGGCACCGTATGTTTTTTCTTATACATTCATATGACAAGAACTAGATTAACATTTGGAGCAATTTTGCCTCAACTTAGCTAAAGAAAACCAGAAATTAAGCAAAAAATATGAAAGGATCCTTAATCTCCTTCATAATAATATCTACCTAAATCAAAACAAAGAGTACAATAATCATAACGCCAAGAATAGCAACGACTCAATCTATTTTCCTAAATTGTCAAAAAGGTAAGCCAAAATTGCAATGGGACTGTTGACCTTTGCATTCAAGAAAAATAATAAGGGAAAGCAATCACAGCAGGTATATCATGTTGAATCCTTGCATGTTAGCATCTCTATTACGATGAGTAAACAATTCTAAATTAAGAAGAGCCATTTTATCTCCGAAATCTTAGAGGAAGTTATACCACAGCATTTGAAACATATGATGGAACCAACGATTTTGAAGATCACCTCAAGTACTACCATACTTTAGCCAAATTGCACGACTTAAGTAATGTTATGGCCTACTAACCTTTTGCTTCAACACTGAGGAATACAATAAGTACATGGTTCAAATACTTGAAGTTGAATACGATTTCGTGCTTCGAAGATTTGATGGAAGTCTTTCTTCAACACTTCCTTGCGAGTAAACTTTCTGTAAATAATTATTCAATCCTTAACATAATAAAGTAAAGATCATATGAATCTATCAGAGATTACTTAGCTGGGTTTATGACTGAGATGGTCCAAATTCTAGAACTTGACATAAGCATAGCTTTTAATGTGGTTATTGATGGTATAAAGTCACATGGAGACTTTTTCAAGTCTCTTGCTAAAAATAAGTCGAAAAGTTTTGCCAAGTTCAAAGCTAAAGCCAAAGCCATGACTTACATCCGATAATAGGACAATATTAAAGCTCGTCAAGAAGATGACTGAAATAGAGGAGATAGGAAGGGTAACAAGAGGAGGTAGGAAAGGTGGCATGAGAAGGAGTGTGAAAGATTAACTTGGAACGAACGATGACCAATATCTTAACTCTGAGAAAAAAAGCCTGTGAATTCCAACATATTTGGTCCATACACTAGTTAATGGCCTAATTTTAAACATATTAATGGAGGTGCATGCAAAAAAGGGCATGTAGAAATGGTTAGAAAGGATGAGAAGAAACCCATCATAGCAAAATTCCAACAAGTATTGCGATTTCCATCACAATAGAGGCCATAACACTGACAAATGCATCTAATTTAAGAATACAATATTGGATGCAATCCAGCATGGGCACTTACGTAAGTTTTTGGCTCAAGATGTCGAGAATATTAAGCGACCATCTCAAAGGAGATGAGAAGACCAGGAGAATGTTACTAGACTAGCCTTTGCCAGGAAAGATGTAAGAGACGAAAACTTCAGTAGAGCACCTAATGGAGTAATTAATACTATTGTCGACAGACCTTCTATTATAGACCGGTTAAGCTCTTTGAGTTTGACTAACACTATTAATTATATTTGCAATATCCAGGGCAAGAAGGTCAAAATCGATAATACAAATTCTTTCATAGAAAAAAAAAACTTTAAAGGCATTCTAAGGTCGCATGACGACGCACTTGTGATTAATGCAAGAATTGCCAATTTCGAGGTTAAGAAAATTCTTATTGACATTGGAAGTTTGGTAGACATTTTTTTTTTCAACACACTTTTGATCAAATGAGACTAACAATTAAAGCACAGCTGAGATCCTATAGCTATGATTTGTATGCCTTCAACAATCAACTGATTTAAGTAACCGGAGTGATTTCTTTACCAATCTAGATTGAAGACAACAAGCATGTTGCGAAAGAAAAAGTGGACTTCCTTGTTATCAAATGTTAGTCTCCATACAATATGTTTATGGGATGGTCATGTCAACACTTATTTGGCATTGTCCCTTATATTGCTCACCTAAAGGCCAAATTCTAACTCTTACGAGAGTCGGTGTATTGGTAAGATCGTTGTATATAAAGGCGTTAAGGCGAGAAGCAGTTTTTTAAGTGAAAACTTATTCAGAAGGAAAATTAGTCGGCATAGATAATGCTAAGGATGAAGTTGAGGAAATTTCATTGGGTTATGAAGTTGAGGAAATTTCATTGGGTAACGATCTTAAGAAGACGACTAAGATAAGGATACTCTTGCCGGCAGACATCCATCAAAATTTAATAATTTTTTTTTTTGGATAATGCCGCTGTATTCGCATGATCTTCTTCAAACATGTTAAGTATCTTTAGAGATGTTATAGTACTTAAGCTTTATATCGATCAAAGTGCAGGAGTGATCGAACAAAAGAAAATGCATTTTGCCCTCAAGAGGTAAGCAACCATAGAAAAAAAAGTCTAGAAACTTTTAAAGGTAGGATTCATTCGAGAAGAGTATTATTCAACCTGGCTAGCTAATTATGTGTGAGTCAAGAAGTCTAACAACAAATGACGCATATGCATAGACTTTACGAATCTTAATAAGGCCTATCTCAAGGATTGCTTTCCCTTATTAAGAATTGATTAGTTGGTTGATTCAACTGCCGGGCATGCATTGCTTTCTTTTATGGATGCTTTTTTCGTGTACAATCAAATTAAAATGGACGGGGAAGACAAAGTCTACACATCATTCATCACTAATTTTGAAACATATCGTTATATAGTGATGCCCTTTGGGCTAAAAAACACTGGTGTAACTTATCAACAGTTAGTTACTATAATGTTCAAGCCACAAATCCATCAAAATGTTGAAGTGTACGTGAATGATATGATCGCGAAAAGCACAACAGAATATCGGTATCTTGCTGATCTTAAGGAGACATTTGCTACCTTGAAGAGATATAATATGAAGCTAAATCTGTAGAAGTGCGTCTTTGGTGCTACTTTAGGAAAGTTTTTAGGAATCATGGTCACTTGGTGTAGCATCGAAGCTTACCCGAGAAAGATTGATGTGATTATAAACAGGAAATCTCCTCATATTGTCAAGGAGGTCTAAGATCTTATTGGGTAAATGGCTACCCTTACTATGTTCATATCGAGAAGTGTAGATAGGTATATAAAATTTTTTAAAATTTTGAAGAATCCAAAAGATTTCAAGTAGACGAATGATTGAGAGAGGGCATTTAGTGAACTAAAAGAATTTCTTACGCCACCTCCAATACTTGTAACACCTGTCCCAGGAGAAAATTTGTATTTATACTTATCGATCGGTTATCGAGCACTTTCCTATATTAATCCGAATTGACAGTAAGGAGAATTGACCAATCTATTATGTGAGTCATGTCCTTCAAGGACCGGAGCATTGATATACAAAAATTGAAAAATTTGTGTTAGCAATGGTTCTCTTGGCAAGGAAGTTTAAACCATATTTTGAAGCCCACTAAATTGTAATCCTCACCGACTAACCTTTACGGCAGGCATTACAACAACCGGATTCCTTGAGAAAGATGATGAAATATTCCTTGGAGTTAAGTGCCCATGGTGTATAGTACAAACCTAGAACGGCATTAAAAGCTCAAGTGTTGACGGATTTCTTAGCCGAATTCATTGGTGAAGAGGATAGCATAGAAATTGTTGAGAAATCGATACAGTATCTTTATGTCGATGGTTCCTTTACTAGAGAGGGAAGTAGTGTAGGCCTAATACTGCAAAGAACCCATAATGTCAAGGTTAATTATGCTCTGAAATTCGAAGCTAGCAATAATGAAGTGGAATATGAAGCCTCAATAATTGGACTTAAACTGGCAAAGGAAGTAGGTGTCGAGAAACTCGAAGTCTTCTCAAATTCACAACTTATGGTAAATCAGGTTAAAGAGAGTTATGCAACGAAAGAAGAGAAAATAGGCTAGTACTTATTAATAGTACGGATACTCATAGAAGAATTTTAGTCCTTTATAATTCATAAAATACTAAGGAGTAAGAACATTGCTGTCAACAGGCTTTCAAAGTTAGCTAGCATAGCACTTCTTGATTTGAGTGACGAACTCTTTGTAAAGTTTCTCCTACATAAGAGTTTATCAATTGTCACGAAAAGCTATGAATTGTCTCCTTAACCGAAAGAGAAGTCTTGGATAGATCCCATTATAGATTATTTGAAGGATGGTGTCCTCTTTAACGACAAGAGAGAGGCACGAAAATTAATTTATCAAGCCACAAATTACACTTTGATCTTTGATCAATGATCAACTATACAAGCGCGGTATCTCCTAACCTTATCTTTGATGCCTCCTACCAAATGATGCACGATGAGTATAGTCTAAGCAGTATGTTGATGTATACAGTAATCATCTGAAAGCACAAACACTGTATATTCATGCCCTGTGACTCGGTTATTATTGATCGACAATGAAAGAGGATGCAAGAACATTTGTTCGGCATTGTCCACAATGCTAGAAGCATAAGGTGCTAAGTCATGTGCCATCCATTGAATTGTGCTGTCTGACTAATCTTTGGCCTTTTTCCTAGTAAGGATTAGACATACTTAGACCATTTCCAAAGTCTCCCATCAAATGACAATTTGTCATTGTTGCTATAGATTAATTCATGAAGTAGGCAAAGTTTAAAGCATTGGCAAGGATAATGGAACATAAGGTTGAGACTTTTGTCTTCAACTTCACCATATCGAGGTTTGGCATCCCATTCATGATAATCACGAATAATGGATCGCAATTCGACAATGATAAGTTTTGAGCATTTTGTGAGAAATACGGTATTTGCCTGAACTATACGTCGATAGCTCACCCTTAGATTAATAGGCAAGTAGAAGCTATTAATAAAATTATCTTGGGTAATTTGAAAAGGAAAGTTTGTCAAGCAAAAGGAAGATGGGTTGATGAATTCCAGGAGATTTCATAGGGATATCGAACTACTCATAGAACCGTAACAAAGGAAACGCCCTTTAAGATGGCTTATGGTTCAAAAGTAGTACTGCTGATTAAATTGGACTTATTGCATATTCACACTCAAAATGTTAATGTAATGACCAATCAAGTTAGGTTAACGACTAATTTGGATACAATCAAGGAAATCAGAGATGTTGCAAGAGTGAGAATTATAGCATATCAATATAGGGCAGCTACGTATTATAATTAAAAGGTAAGACATAAGGTATTTTAGCTTAGAGATCTGGTTTGTTGAAAGGTGGAGGCAACAAGCACGTGAAATGGTTAAGGGAAACTCGATGCAAATTGGGAGGACCCAGTTAGAGTTTGGGAAGTTGTTGGCAAGGGGGCCTATCAACTAAAAAGGTTGGACAGAATAGTAACCCCTCATACATGGAATGTCGAGAACCTGAAGTTTTATTTCAATTAATTCCGTAATGTTATGAGCATTCTCGTTTGTTCAATTATACAATGTTCAAAGTTTCGACTATTATTTGTTTCTCTTTCTAATCTTTTTTATGATCAATGTGTTATTGTTTAAAGTTTGTGTTTTTCTTTAAAGGTTCAAACCTATCATGGTTAATGAACTTCATAATTTTGTTGCATGATAGATTAAATAATGTGAATGTTTTGATAGGTGATCTAACGGCACAAACTAAGCAGTGGTCCATGTTTAAAACGACTAACGGATGGCCTTTAGAAAGGCATCCAATATATTGCATGTGAAATAAAACATGCCGAAAAATATAAGCATGTAAAATAAAACATGTTGAGAAAATATGTGTGAAATAAAACATGTCGAGAAATATGAGCGTGTGAAATAAAACACGGTAAGAAAACACGACATGTGAAAAAAACATGCTAGAAAACAACAAAGTATGTGAAATAAAACATGTTAAAACTGCTAAATCACACATGAGGAAATGTGTATAAGATTCATTATAAATACAATTGCAAATTTTCAACCACTCAGTTCAATGCTGTCCATATAATACCAAATTAATTACAAAGGAAATAATTCTATGATATATTCTTGGACTAAGTGGAAGCATTCTCTTGATCGAAAGTTAGAGCCTTACTGGTGCTTATTTGCTTTTCGGTGCTTAAGGTTTGGGAATAGGTGGATTTCTCTTTAAGTACATAAGGGATTTCCTTGGATAGACGATCTCCATTATCTCCAGGAACTTCAGCACAAACCTTGTTATCATCTTGCATATTGACCTTAGCACCCAATCTTCGTTGGCCTCCTCGTCACAACTACTGACTTGATCATCTACATCGGCAAAGTCCAGGCATGATAGATCATATTTGAGGTGAAACTTAAGAATCTCTTCTCTTGTCACTTGAACCCCCTTTAACAACTTTTTTTGCATCAACCTCTCATATTGTTAACTAGGAGTCATAATTACAAGTGCCTCTTCGACAGATGACCTTCTCTTTGCTGCTTCCTCTAATTCGGCTCTACGGCTTTGCAATTCGAAGTTATTGGTCTCCGGCTCCTTTTGTTTACATCTTGAGCTTGTCTTCCTCATCACTCATCAAGCTGAGTGTTTAGCTTAAACCCCAGCACTCTTCCTTCTTTTTACATAACTCATCCTTCAAGTTTTCAGCCTCTTTATCTTGCTCATAGACTTTAGCATTGAGGCTTAAGACTTTATCGGCCACCAAAGAATGTGCCAATTACTCAATAGCTAGTTCATCCTGATATTTTCTGGCCTTTGTCTCAACTCTAATCCCTACATTCTGGGCAGCCACATTTTAAGCCTTTGAGGAATTATGTACATCCTCAATTTTCTGCAGCAAGAAAATAATATGAAATGATGGATTTGCTAGACCACCTAGTGGAATATAAAATTTTTCTTTTATTATTATTACCTTTTTCATTTCTTTATTAGTTTCATCTAAGTTTGTCAAAACATGATTGCTAATCTATAAATAAACAGGATAGTTAGCAATCAAACATGCTTAACAATTGAAAGGATTCAATTGATACTTACATTGTACAGTTTGGTTGCGATGTGCGCCTTATTACAATTGCTGACCCTATCGACATCTTTCTTCGTAATCTCTTCATCCTTGGGAAGAATAACACCTTCCATCAAGGTTAAGGATTTTTTCCTATCGCCCGAGGCCAAATTGGTGTGTTAAGGATGAATTTTGGCACTACTAATGGTGAGAGCTTTGTTCCATATTGCCTCCTTCACCGTTTCATCTAATTCCTTGGATCTCTTTGCAGGAGGTTAGCTGATAAGTTCCTTTCCATTTCTTTTGTTTGTACTCGGCACAACATCTATTGGGAGCGATGACACTTCGATAGCCTCGAGATTAATAACTTCTATTTGATTTCTCAATCAGCCTTTTTCGCCTCCGCAGATGGAGGGAGGTTTCAAGTTGGAAGGATGTCAATTTGTATAGCTTTAACAAACCTAGGTTTTTCACTCCCTTGTTGCTTCTCGGTTAGATGGAAGGCCTTTTTTTGGGCTGCTACTTGTTTTCTCACTCCTTCTTTCATTCTCTTTATGACAGTAGTTGGCTGAGCAGCAACAATCGTGGAGGCTATACGTATGTCAACTTTTGATTTCTTGGCCTTTGCTTGGGCCAAAAGCTTAGCGAGGTTTACCTCACTAGCACCTATGTCTGTAATACAAAATAGATGCATTAATACTAAAGCGAGGAATAAGAAAGAACTTATATTCTCTATGTCGAGCAAGGCTTAAAAGCAACAATTCCTCCCCTATATCATAAGAATGGCTTTCCTCTTATAACTATACTCGGCACGGCGATTACTCAATAGCATACCTTTCTTCTCAGAAAAATTGGCTCTCTGTTCTCATGCCGCCTTATTATCCTCTCAACATCCCTAAAAAACATCTTGTTTTTCCACCTTTCCTAAATCTTTTTTGCCACTGTAGTATCGTTTAACATCAACTCAATGTCCTTGGTGTGGATTGATTTAGTCTATTGAGTCCAAAAGTTCAACTCTTCATCTAAAACAATAGATATGAACTTGTTGTGCCACTTGTGAATCTTGAACTCCAATCCGTTCATGAATATCTGCCTATACTTAGCAACCACAAAGTACCAGCCGTCAGGATGTCTTCTAATCATAAAAAAATATTGAAATAATTGAGGCGTAGCCTTATCTTTAACCTCTTCTCATACTATTTCAAAAGCTGTGAAAAGCCGATAAGTGTTTGGTGAGAACATATTCGGTGTAACTCGAAAATAGTTGAAGAACTGCTTGATAAAAGCCAAGAATAGGAAGCGCAATCCAAAGTCAAGATATTTTAAATATAAGTGAAACTCACACTCTCTTAGAAAACACATTATTTCCTCTTCTCTTGGCCTCTTATGGTTCTACGCTTTAGTAAGGTCTTGCCAGTATTTGTTATACTTCAAAACAAGAACTTATCGATAGCATTGGCCATTCTACCTGGTGAATCATGGAAATAAATTATATTATTATGTAAATACCTAGCCATAGGTCTTCCTTCTTTGTCATCTAGATAGGCATCCACTGTAAGAGAATTAATTCGAGCAAGTTTGTCCTACTATTTTACTATAGTGTCAACCAATCTACTTGAGGAACATGCCGTCTCATTCCTTTTTTAGGAGGAGAGGTAGCATAGTTGCTTTTGAATCTGAAAGAATAAGTCAATAGATTACATTTTGAACCATACCTGATTTTGACTATAATAAATCTCACATAATTTTTTGAAGGTTAAGAGGAAGTGTTGTAAACAAACGAAAGCTTGTGAATGCAAATGAAGATGAAGTGAAATATGTTTTCAGCATTGGAAAATTTCTTAAATATGAATGATTTACCCTCGAAACCACAACATGTTTCTAATAAGTAATGATGCACTGATTAGATGATAGCCCAGATTATCGACATGTATTTCGAGACAGAGATCTAATAGTTATCAAAGTTTTGCCAGTTATTAGCCCTATGGCGTGATTATGGCCAAGGTGACAGATGTTGTACGTTTTACTTTTTGGCCTTTTGACAGACGAGAAATTTGAAAATTGCGAATTTTCGAATAAGATGCAATCCATCTTCTTAAACGAAAATAAAGAAACTTCCCAACTTACTCGGCATTTATGAAACAATTCTCTACTTAACCCTACAAAAAATATTAAACTACTCCCTCTGTCAAATACTCAACCACGGGAGTTGGGGAGAAAATGTTAATAGTCAAATTTCATCTTTTATAACTCATTCGGTAACCCGTTGTCATCATGCCAAATAACTCACTTCTTAGCAAATGCCGATTATCGTAGATCCATATTTAATTTGAACTTAAGTGGCATGAATAGTTATCACTTGACACAGTTATATTACATAATTGGCTACTATTCCTACATTTCAGGAATGTGTTTGATTAAGAAATCTCCATGTGTCCCAATAATCATGTGGTTAACTATTGTTTCGAGCACTCGATATTTGCCTATAAATACAAAGAAGAAACATTGTAAGAACCATTGGATATCCCAAATACTTGTTTTTTCTTTTCTAACATTCATTTATTGACTTAAGCATTGGAGTAGCCATATCGGATTAGCCCGGTACCATTAGTTCTTTATATATTACTGGAAGGAAATCATTTAAAAACCATAAAACAATAGATTCCTCAACGTTTATAAAAAGTTTTCAAATAAAGCCTCCATTAATTTGCCGTTAACTTTTCCATTAATATGATATATAACACTTTCTGACCGGTCTATTAGAAAAGTACAATTTACAATTCAATTTTTGTATATTTTTTATTCAAGTCTTAAATGTTTTAAAATTTGATTCATTAACGTTTGTAAAAATTTTTAAATAAGATCTCTATCAATTTGTCGTTAACTTTTTTGTTAATTATGGTATGTGACACTTTTTGATTGATTCACTTAAATTTATTAAATAATTACTATAATAAAATAATTAAAAGATTAACAAAATAATTAAAAATTAGGAAAATTCAAAAAAAAAGAAAAAAAGGGAAATGTAAAACCAGATAATAAAGATATATAAATATATAATATAATAAATTTATATATATGTATATTTATTGTAATTTCAATAAAAAAGAAAATTAAAAAAATTAGAAAATAAAATATTGGAAAAATAATAAAAATTTAAAAAATTGTTCCAATCATCTTAGGGCTAAAGGGTGGTAAGTATAGATACCTCATTTTTGCCAATTTTTCTGTTTTATTTTAGTTGAGCTAAAAAAAAAAAAACTAAAATCAAAAGAAAAAATAATAAAATAAAAAAGAGAAAATCTAGTTAAGTCATAGCAAGTCGAGTCGTAAAAAGTCAAGTTGTAAGTCGAATCATGTTATATTGAATTGAATTGAGTTAAATTGAATTAAGTTGGATTGTTGGATCAGATGACGATGTGGGTTTAATTAATTTTAGGTAAATGGTGAATTGGACTATTACTAAAATATTTTGGGCTAGACTAATATAGAATAAATATTTATCTAATTTATGGGCTCAAGTTAAATTTAAGAATTATTGGGCTAAATTATAGTGGATCGGATCGAGCCTGAAAAGAAAAAGCCTAAAATAAAGTATGGTTTCTAAAAAAATCATAATCATATCTTCTATATCTAAAATTATAATCATATCTTGAGATATGAAATATATGATTATAGGCTTGTAAATACTTAAGTAGGAATGATAGCCAGATTTTCACAATAAAAAACTTTTACCCACATAATCAAACCTCGACTACACAAACACACCCATACAATTGCACAAGCCTAGCCTCTTGCCCACTCTCGCCCAACAATCACCTAGTAGCACCTAGATTCTCGCCCAACGGTTGCCCAATCTATCGCCAAGCTTTTTGCCCACTCTTGCCAGTTCATTGCCAAGCTCACACCCAGATTGCCTAGTCCATTGCCTAAGTAGCCCCATACATTACCTAGATTGCCCAACTCTCACCCATAGCACACAACCCATGTAACACAGTAGCCAAACATACTTTGACAAACATGGGCACAATTCGACGTGTAGGTAAATTTTCATTAGTTTTTATTTATTTATTATTTTAATTATGTTTTTCTCCTTTATTAATTTATTTTTTGTTTAAGTGTAGGTTTTTTAGTTATTATTTATTTTATTGCAAATTTTTAGGACAATTTCAATAAAATTTAGTTGAATTAAGTTTTTTCTAAAATCAAGTTTTTTTTAAAATCAAGTTTTTTTTTTTTTTTTTTTTATAAATAAACATGTCTTCAACGTATCTTCTGGTTAAGATATGGAGAAGATATGCATCTTACATATCATCGATGTATTTTATGGTTAATATTTGGACAAGGATACGTATCTAGATGATATCTTGATAGATCTTATAGTTAGGATTTGAAAAAGATATTTTTTGGCACGCAGTAGTTTAACATATTAAAAAAAAAAATCTTAATCGAGTTTTTAAAAAAGATATAGTTAGTTAGGATTTCTTTTAATTCGAGAAAATTAGATTTCTTAATTTTTTTAAATAATAAATTAATAAATAAATATAAACCTAGCTCGGTTTTTGAAATAAAAAAATCCACCTACTAAATATTTTATAAAAAGAAAACTACAACCGATTTGATCCTGACTAGCGAGTAAGTAAGCTTCTTTGGGGCGACCACATAAAAAATAAAAATAAAATTTTTTTCCCTTTATTGTAGAAATTCGTAAGAAAAAGATGATTATATTTTTAGCATTATTAGAAAATTATAAAATAAAGGCTCATCAATTTTTCTTTAATTTTTACATGATAACTTAGTCTTAATAGGTTAGCTCTCGAAATCGGTTTATTTGGTTTAATTTTTTCAAAATCAATTTTTTAGAATATCCGCAAATTAGTAGCCAAATTAGGGTTTTCCCACCTGAAAAGTCTAATTTCATTTTTTACTAGTTGAAATAATTGATGACTCCAATTTTAAAAATCTTTTTAAAAAATATCTCCTTAATTTAATGTCGGGCAATTTATATTAAGCGAGCTGGGCTTAATATAAGTTAAATTAAGGAAACCGAAATAGAGCTCAATAATGAGAACTACAGAACGGAAGTCATGGGTACTAAGCTTAATTTTTTCTCCCCGATTTTATAAATTAATCTTCTTTAAACCAATCAATATTAAACTCTACTTGTTTAATACCTACTTTCGACTAATATTTAAAGAAAACTAGTACTTTTTATCTTCAAGAAAATTTTGGAGTTGTCACCTAATAAAAGTCAAGAAATGGTTTAGGTTAAAACCAAATAGGTAGATTTGGTTTTGATCTTGACACTGGTTTGCGTAGATAAAAAATCAATTTTAAAGAAAAAGATTTTGAAAATTAGAGAAATATTTTTAGGGGTCAGATACTTTAAACCCTTATGGGTACCGTTCGCTTTCCAAAAGATTTTAATTTCTAAAATCACCTTTCAAAAAACTATTCGAAAAATCAATCATTAGTTAACTAAATGGATCATGCTAGATAAATTTAAACTAATTTAGAAGAAATCTAAGATTTTTTATTTTTGACTAAATTGAATAATTATTAGTGGAAAAGCCAGTTTTTTTCATTTTTTACTATCTCCTTAAAGATGCCTATGTATTCGCTATTTGAGATAAGATGTATATAGTTCTTTTGAAAAAATTTAAGTGGGTTAATTGATTTTAATTTTCGAAAGAAAATTGGGTTTACGTTTTTACCTAGTCTATTTAAGGAAATTTTTTTCCAAAGGGTCCTAATTTATTGTTCTCCTTTTTTTTTTCTTTTGGGAAAATTTTAAAGTAGTTCTAATTTGGAAAATGATTAATTATTTTTATTTATTTGGAAGAAAGATTTTCTAAGATATAAGTATAGATATATTTTATTATTTTTATTTTTGTCTTTTATTCACTTTATTATTGTTTTTTTTTACCTTATTTAAATTTTAACTAAAATATAAAATAACATAAAAATAAAAAGAACTAAACTATTCCATCTCTTCTTCTTTTCTTTTCTTTTTTTCTCTTTTTGGTCTCTTTTTTCTTATTTTTCCTTTTCCTCTTTTTTTTTCTTGGTTTTCCTTTATTTTTGTTATAATACAATATAATTGGCAAGAAAAAAAAAAAAACAATTCAAGACACAAACAAAGCAAGCTAACTAAGGATATAAGCAAGGGGCGCATGGGTTAAAGCTTTACGTTGTAGATCTGGATCAGACCTTCAGGTCAAATCTGAGTCAAATGACTCAACCACATTGGAGAAGATTGCAACAACGTTAGGGTGCGATGAAGGTATTTTTCGATTGGATTTTTTACGAGAAACACTAGTTTCATGCATTTTATATTGGAGTTAGGAGGTGTAAGGATGACGTTGCACGATATCGTGGTGGTTTTGGTAACCAACGCATTTGGGCAGTCGACGAAGGTGGTAGTGGTCGCGTGTGTGAATGGAGCTATGTGCAAGTGTGGAGTGTAGATTGGTTTGGAGTGGATAGTGGCGAAGATGGGGTTATTGCTAATGTGTTTTGGCATGGGGATGATTTGTACGAAGGTTGTCTGGTATGGTACATAATAAGGGGTGTTGCTGTTGCATTGGCTTAATCGCGGATGGTTTCGAAAGAAGTGTAGGTGACTGTGGTTGGGGATTGATATGCAATGCAGTTAGGCGCAATTAGGTTACTAAGTAGCTAGTGCTGGGTTTGGGTACGGTTGCGATAGAGGAGATCGACGAGTAAAGAAAGAGAGAGAGTAGACTGTATCATTTTTTATAGTGTGTGTGTGAGAGAGGGTTATCGATGGATGTCGTACATGTGTATCCTGTAGACTTGAGTATTCGGTTTGGGGCTCTGTTGTGTATTGTGTTTGGTTTGGTTTTTGCAGTATGGAGGAGGGTTACAAGGGTGAGTTGTTTATGAGTGTAGGGTTTACAGTCGAAGAGTATCGAAGGTTTGTTGTATGAGAGAGAGCGAGTGAAACACCCAACCCTAGAGCGAGAGAGCTTGGATCCTTTTGTTATGAGTGATCCCCTTAGAGAGGGTCCAAAATTTTAGCAATTTGGTTAATTTCATTGATGAACTTTGACCCAGAGTTAATTTTTTCAATTTTTTAAATCCATTTCAAATGTGCATGACCATGAATGTGGACAATATTTTGGGTGAAATCAAAACTAGGCTATGCCTAGTTTGCAATTTTGCCATTAATTTGGCAAAATTGCATCATAAAAAGGCTTGTAATTGGTGTTAAAATCGATTGACTAGAAGGGAATGTGCGGAATTTCAAGAGAAAATGAAGGTAAAATAAAGAAAGGGCACTTACATAGTGCTACGGCAGCTGCATAATCCAACGAAATTGTACCACGTGTCTTGATGTGATTCGTAGTTGATGAGGTGGTGCTGACGTATCATGCCACATGGCTAACACGTGTCGTGTTACGTGGCAATACGTGTTCATATGGTGTAGCGTATACTTATATGTGTTTTATGGAGAAAAATAAAAGGTACCTAATGCTTGTAATGAGATTTGAACCTAAGACTTTCAAGCTAAGTGTAAGTTTAAGTGTATTACCATTAGGTTTTTGGCTTGTGTCTTGTTCATATAGGCAATTGTACATATGGACAAAACCTACTTTGGTTATATTTGAATATAAGTTTAAGCTCAACACCCTTCTTCTAATTTTGATCTAAATTTAAAAAAAAAAAGCTATTTTATTATATTATATAAAATTTTATTTATTTATATTTCCTAATTTTTTAATTTTTTTGTGGCTTTTTCAAATTTTTTTTATCTTTTCTCCTTAATTTTCTACTCTCTCTCTCTCTCTCTTTTTTGTATTTTCATTTTTTTGGTAATTTTTCTATTTTTTAATTTTTTTTATTTTTCTTAAATTAAGACTCTTTACCCTATTTTAAAAATTTTGAAAAATAAAAGGAGTAGAGGAGGGGATGGGGAATGAGATGTCTACAATGGGTCAGAACTTATATGTTAAAGTAGGTTAAATCGATTCCCCATCAGTTATGAGTAATCCCCACCATCTTAAGGGGGTCTGTACAACCCTTTAAGGGACACAACTTTTTTTTTTTTTTTTTTTTCAAATACTTAGTTGTGGATAGTCATCCACCTCAATTGGAAAACTAATAGGGTTTTACTCTTTTTTTTAAAAAAAAAAAAACATATACAACTAGTAGTGGGTTACTGCAACCTACTTTAATATGTAAATAGCAATCTTTTACTTTTTTTAGGTCATTCCAACCACTTTAAGGTTAGAGGGTAGTTAGAACTATTTTTTTTTTTTCAATTTTTTTCTTTTTCTTAAATTTTATGATTTTTAAAATTTTTTATTTAAAATATAATAAATATACATATATATGCATATGTTACATTATATATATCTTTATTATTTGATTTGGCTTTTTTTTAAAAAAATTTCCAAAATTATTATTATTGTTTTTATTATTTTGTTAATTTTTTAATTATTTTATAATGGTAATTATTTAATAAAAATATATGGACCAATTTAAAAGTGTCATGTATCATAGTTAACTAAAAAGTTAACGACAAACTAATAGAAGATTGTTTGAAAATTTTTACAGACGTTAAAGATTCAAGTAGAAATTTTAAAATGTTTAAGATTCGAATAGAAGATATATAAGAAGTTGAGTCTTGAATTTATACTTTTCCTATAGACCAATCAAAAAGTACCACGTGTTATGTTAATGAAAATGTTAATAGTAAACTAATAGAAGACTTGTTTGAAAACTTCTATAAACGTTAAGGACTCAAATGAAAATTTTAAAACATTTAGAACTCGAATAGAAAAAGTACAAACGGTCGAGTTCTAAATTTGTACTTCCACTTATTTTATTCTTATGTTATTTCAATGCGTTGCATATTTTGAAATAGTTGAAATATATAGGGAAAAGTATAAAAAAAAACCCTTAATGTTTACCTCTTTTTTTTTTTTATTTAAGTCCTTAACATTTTAAAAGTTTCATTTTGACAACATTTGCAAAAATTTCTAAAAGAGTTCTCTTATTCCTTTTTTCGTTAGTCTTAACACGTGGCACAATTTGATTCATTCATATAATTAATTTAACTAAATAAATTAATAATATATATGTAAGTAAAATTAATAAAAAAATCTTCAAAATGCAGAAAAATCACTAAAAATTAGAAAAAAATATAAATATAAAAATTAATATACTGTTAAAATTATTTAAAAATCATATTTACATATTAATAAATTAAATAAAAAAGTTCAAAAAATTTGCAATAAAGGGAAAATATAAAAAAATTGAAATCTAGCCACTTAAAGGCAAAGGGTAGCAAATGGTCACTATAAGGACGAGAGAGTGTTTTGTGTGGTTAGGTGGTTAGTGTCACATCCCGAAGCAGCAGAGTCGCAACAGCCTCATCGTGTAAACCATTCTAAGATAGAAGTTGGCCTTATAACCGCTATCTTAGACCTAATCTACACAAGGCGTCCACGACTAACCCACTTTAAAGTAAACAGTTTGTAATTTAAATAAATTATTTACCTAAGAAAGTGAGGAAATACATATATACACTATAATTTAGTTAGTACAAATATCGTTTACGATATTTCTCTGTAATATATTTCTTAGTTATTACATTATTCAAAAATGAAAAATTCTAAATAAAACAAAACTTAGACCTTAAGAATATATGTTCGTTCTTCAAATATTTTTCCTCACTCTCCAAGATCCAGTAGTTACTAGCTTCAAGGTAGTTATATGCCGCTTCTTAGCCAATATTTGCACAATGTCTATAGGGATGTGAGCAACCACAACTCAATAAGTTAGGATGGAGGACTTAAAACTATACCATAAACACAACAAGATTTTCAATCAACTTATTAGGTGCAATGCATATGCAAGAAAATGCCATCGCACGACGTTGTCCGGCCCATCATGAGATTAGAGAAATTACGCCCGCTCTAATCCGGGTTGAGGAGTTGCCATTAATGCAACAGCTCAAGACCAAACCCAGGCTTGTGTAATAGAGACCTTGCTCCTCCCGTGACTACCTTCGAACCATTGTCTTCACCCTTACTGCGACTTCCTCTCTTGTCACTTAGTTCGACTAAGGATGAAGAAGGGACCAATTGCAATCATGTGCTATCCCTTTCGAAGGGGTCGGTATTTAGCCAGAGAGTCCTATGTTCCCCTAACGGGTTGCCATGCATGTTCGATTATGATTACTGGTCGTATATTTGATTAACTCCAGTTTAGGGTGATTAATCATTTCATACAAATTATACAATACATGCCAGAGCAACAAACAGAATCATAGCATCACCCATAATCAAGCACATGCACACATCCAACTATCTAACAAGTACAACCAAGCATAATCTTAAGCCTCCAAAATACAGTATCGTATTAATCCCAACTTACCTTGACTCCTCGCTCACTCACTCGAGGTCCGATTTGCTCAGGCCATCGCCGATCATCCCTATAACACAAATGTGGTTTCAGTTTTTCATATAACTGTTATAGGTTCATTTTATCCTATAACACTTATTGTTATGTTTTGTTTAGGGTTTAATATGCCTAATTATCTAGGTCTTAAGTCTTTTACAAGTATTCTAGGTTTAAGGTTAGATTTGGGTTCAGTTTTTGCATCGATTTCTAAATTAGATTATAGTTCGATTTCTACGTATTGTTTTATACTCGAACTCTAGAAATTCGTTTCAACTCATAATGTGAAATTAATCACATTACTTCCCGATCTCTTAAATATTATCATTACCCCTAGTTAGTATTTTATTTCACCCGGTACACTTAAATCCGTATTAGTATACCGAATTCACTCTTGATGTGAGAAATTTTTTTACATTTTTCATATAATTACATAACTTTAAGTTTCCTATCAGATTTATTGTATATTTTTATTCTTATCATAATATCAATTTTTATTCTAATATTTTCTATTTATTATATTTTTAATAATTATGTATTATGTATTATCACCTATTATGTACATAATACACATCTAATATTTTTATTACTCTAATTACTATCTCCCAACATTAATTATCATTTCAAAATGTCTAAATTCATCCTAAATCATATTTTACACCTAATTACCCTGATTACCCTAATTAACAAAATTAACTTAAAATGTACTATTTTTTCCATATTACTTATTTACTACATAATTAACCTAATAATTACATCTAACACCCTAAATGCTACAAGTATCATACTCCATTAGATTTCAACATCCTAAAACACATACTTATTCACTAAATCAGTAATTAACCATTTAATTACTTAATTAACCCTAAATCACCCATTTTATGCCTCATTTTAGGGCCTAAAAATTATCTAAAAATTTTGAAAATTAATTTTTGAAAAGGGGCTTTATAGCACTGATCTATATCATCTAAGTAATCTATAAAAAAATTTTGGGTTCAAAACTACACTCCTAAGGTCATTTATTTCTAAACCGAAACATGCTCGGTTTTGTACGATTTGTTAAAGACCCTATATCACGAGACACATTTTCATCAAAATAATATTTTTTATAAAAATTACATACAAAAATATCCTATAATAACAAAATTCATAATTTTATAATAATATTTACTATTTTTAAAAAATTATATAAAATCGGGATGGAAATCGGACTCACCGATCTGGGTGGCTCTGGCCACCTCCGGCCACTGTGGGTGTGTCGGCCCACCTGGGCACTGCCACCACCGTGTGGTGGTGGTAGTCATCCACTCTCAGCTGCTCATCGGGTTTGGGTTCTCCTTTGTGGCCCTAATTGTACAACTTTCCTTTTCTTTTCTTTTTTCTTTGGTTTTTCTCTCAATTTTCACCTCTCCCTAATTTTCTCTAATTTCTAACTGTCCAAATGAGTTTTTGAATTTTTTCCCCTATTTATAGAGCTTTAAAGAATTTATTGTGTATTAAATTGGACAAAACAATTGGCTTATCCCTTAATTTTTTGCTTTTATGTTGTCTTAATTTAATTGGTCGATTTTTTTCTTATTTTTCCCAGCTGCCACGACCTATATCTGGATCATTCCTTATTTTTCCTGATTTTTTATTTATTTTTTCTTAATTAATTATGAATTTTCTTTAATTATTTAGTATGATTTTAACACGTTATACGTATTTTAAGTAATTACGCGTATTTCTATATACATGTAAATTCATATATAGTACAAATAAATATTCCTAAATATTATTTAGGTTATTTTATGATTTTAGTATATATATAATTTATCTCTAGCGATTCATTAATTATTGGAATGTATTTTATGCATTTTCGATAAATAACGAGTTATATACTTAAAATTTGGAATTTTTATATTCTTTTATTTTATTGCTTATTTTCTTAAATTTAAACTTACGGGATTATTTTCCTAATATTTCTAGTTTGATTTTATAATTTAAGCTCGATCGGGTCTTTCAACTGATCGAAACCTCAAATTGCTAGTTTTGGGGCTCATAGTTAAGTGGGGTGAATGTATAGAGGAGGAGTCGAGAATCGTGTTACCTTTGGGTGCCAAATTTCGGTTGCCCAAGCTTTTGGCTTATGACCAATATTATTAAGTGGGTCCTATGACTATTAGGACAGTCGTAAGTAACGGTATACTACCCTCAGGGGGTTGTATGAACACCTCGAGAGGTAATCAATCGTTTGTGGCTGCCCAAACCAATAAATAAATTGCCATGCTTCAAAGTGATAAAGTTGTATTAATTTCTCTATGTAAGTCAACTTAAGATAGAAGTCAATTTCGAAGCCGCTATCATAAATTTAATTTATATTAGGTGTCTACAACTAGCCCATTTTAAAGTAAATAATTCATATAAAAATACTCATATTTTATAAGTAGAAGTCTTAAAACATATATTAAAGTTGTGATAATCTAAGCATAGGATATATTTACATAATCTAATAACTTAAGCTAAGTTAATAATTTACATAGTTTATCTACAAACGACTAAAAGATAAAAGTAGAAGCTTTAGAAAGTCTAATAGGATTTTTAGTTTGAGTCCGTACTCTCTTGAATCCAGCAATGATTAACTTCGAGATAGTTATAACATGGCATTTTTAGTCAACACCTACAAAGAGATGTAAGCAACTAATCGCTTAGTAAGTAGGGACAAAGACATAAGATTATACAACAAATATAAACAAGGTTATTAGATAGTTAATTAAATGCAATATAACAAACAAATGCCATCATATAATATTATCCAATTCATCGTGAAATTAAAGAAATTCACTAGCTCTAATATAGGTTTGAGGAGTTTTAGCACGTATGCTACAATTCACGACGAAATCCAAGCTTGTGCAATAGAGGCATCCCTCCTGATAGGAATCAACTCCTCGAACCGATTACGTATAGTTAAGCTAAAGGACTCTAATGCCTTGTGGGAAGAATACTAACTCAAAGCCCCATCTAGGATAAGCATTCATATCTCGACCTCTATGTTTCACTCAACTACCAACCTCAATACCTAGCTCTCACATGTGCCAGCGTAGTTCCTAAAGCCTATTAAGCATACAAGCTGACTTATCGAGCAATCGTACCATCACATAGATAATACCCAAGCATACTAGCTTCAAATGATTGTCTGAGCTGATCTCCTAAGCTGACCACTAGCATCCGATCCTAGTCCAAGCCGAACACTCTCTAGTGACTAAGTAACTAAGCTCTGACTTGATCTAAATCAGGTCAGCCCTAACTACGAACTCTCTTTTCTTCATTTCATCTAGATTATATTATATTTCAAAGTGCCAGCCACCATTTGACATGTCTTTTGGTACAACATTCCAGAAAGATTCTTAACTTTTTTCGTACTGAATATTCTTTGTCTTCTTTACCCTTTTTAGTATATTTCATGTTTCTAATTGTAAATTACCCTTTTGTCTTTTTATACGTACTTGTAACCCTAATGGGGCTAGTATGTAAGCCCCATTCATTTTTGTATGCAAGAATCAGTCAATCATCTCTCATTATCAGAATATGCAAGTTTTCCATTTGAGTAACCCTAGTATTCTTGCTATCCTTTTAACTATTATCTATTCCTTTTAACAAGGAATAGTGGCGAGTGACCTTATAGTTTAGACCAATGAGTCATATTCGGTGGATTGTAGGTTGAGTAAGATTGATTGGTGTGTCGTATTCAATTGGTAGCTGCTTGAACTTTGTTAGTCTTCTTTTGTTTTCTTTTAGTTCTCCTCATCCTGGTTTTCTTCCATGTATACGAACTTAGAGACACATCAGCTTCGCTTGTATTAAAGTACGGTTCTAAGTGGGAGTGTATGAAGTTGTAATATAAGTTTTGGTTATGTTTACTGTTAGTAGCTACTGTGTTCCTTCCGTTGCTGCTTCAGTGTGTTCGTTTGAAGTAAGTTGTGAAGTTTTGAGCTGTGTAGTGAAGGTACATGTGTTGGTAAGTGTAGTTCCTATTGCTACTCCATTTTACTTTGTTTTTCATTGTGAAAATAGAGCAAGTTCATTTCTATCCTATTCTAATGAATATTAAGTGTTGAAGTTGTTAGATTGTATTAGTCAAAGTTTTGAGTAGTAAGGTAGAAGTGTTATTGTATATTGTGTTGTTAATCTGTTCAATAAGTATTCTACCATGTTAGATTCAAGTGTTCACGGTGTTAGTGGCAACCAGAGTAGTGGTGCTCAACCTGATCGTAGTCATAATAATAGTAACACCTTTATGTTAATTGATGATAAACTTGACAAACTTACTAATCTTGTTGAGAGTCTAGTCACCATAATGTAAGTTAACAAACAATAACCCAAGGCATGTTGCACCATAACTTAGCTGAAAATGTTTTAGAAAGACACTATGGCTAAGGCAGCTTAGCCAATTGCCTAATTTAACCCTGTTGAGTTAAAGGAGTAGCAAATTGAGTTGTTAGATGAAGGTTGGAGTTAGAAGAGATTGAGGAAGATGATGAGGAGATAGATGTCAATGAGTATGGAAAGGAAGAAAAAGAGGCTGATTATTACTGAGCACAAAAGCGATGACATTGAGCTCTTCAAGGACTTAACAATGTTAAAGTCCAAATCCCACCCTTCAGTAGAAATGGAGATATAAATGAATATTTGGAGTGGGAAGAGAAGGTGAAGAAAGTGTTTGATTGTTATGGACGTACATATGTTTTTAAAGTGTGACTTATCGCACTTAAGTTCTCTGGATATGTTATCATGGGGTGGAAGAATCTAAATGCAGCCAAAGTAAGGGATGGAAGACAAGGAGTAAGAACTTAGGATGAGATGAAGAGATTGTTGACTGGTAGATTTGTGCTCAAGACCTTTTTGTAGGATGCATTTGCCAAACTGCAAGAACTTCGACAAGGAGGCCGCTCTGTTGATGATTATGTTGGAGAATTCTAGATGCTGATGATCTAAGTTGACGTGGATAAACCTAAGGTTAGTACAGTATTGAGGTTTATTTCTGGACTTAAATATGAGATTCATAATATTATAGAAATATAAAGGTTTTATACTTTGGAAAAAGGCCATTAAGGTAGCATAGAGGCTTAAAAAATAGAAGAGAAATGCTCAAAGTCAACTCAGGTCGACATTTTCTCGAACCCTTGTTTTGCGCCAACCTATTCATACCGAGCTGAGAAGAGAAATAAATGACTTGATGATAGTTGAGCATGCAGTATGGCAGAGCAAGCCAACCTAGTCGAACTGAGGTTGGGCCAACCTTGAAGACATATGAAAGAAGACAAACTTTAGGACATAAGACTAGTGAGGTGAAGTGCTTTAAATGTTTAATTTTTGGAAACGTGGCTGTTGAGTTTCCAAACTGACATACCATAGTGCTCGGAGGAGATATAGTGGATAGTACAGATAAGAGTGAACTTGAAGAAGACAAGAATGTTGAAGGATTGAAGTCAAAGAGGAAGAGGAGACTTGCATCTATGCTGACTAAAGAGAGGTGATGACTTTAGTGCTGAGATGAGAACTGAGTTCCCTACCAAACTCTGAGGAAGACTAGAGAGAGAATCTATTACATATAAAGTGTATCATCAAAGAACAGTTGTACACCATCATAGTAGAAGGAGGAAGTTGTACTAATGTCATTGCACAGTTCTTTGTATAGAGGTTAAGATTGTCGATCTCTAACTACCCCTAACCTTACAAACTACATTGGCTTCATGATAAGAGTGCTTTGAATGTTACGGAGCAAGTAACTGTACCGTTTAGTGTTGGGAATGTGTACAAGGATGAAGTAGTGTGCAATGTCATCCCTATGAGAGCTTCACATCTGTTGCTTGGAAGACCTTGGTTATTCAACCAACGTATTATTCACTATTGATATAAGAGTACGTATGCCTTTGTTAAGGACAGGAAGAAGATTGTATTGCAACCCATGACGTTGACCTAAGTGAATGAGACCCATAATCAGCTTACTTAAGCTAGTAAGAAGAAGGCCTTAGTGTTAAGCTAAAGAGAGCTTCGAGATGTTGAGAGGATCGAAGAGAATATGTTCTTATTGATTAGAAGATTATTGGAGATAAGAGACCTTGAAGAAGTACCTAATGAGATCCAAAAGTTGATAGATGAACTTATAGATCTATTTCTTGAAGAGTTGACTAAGGGACTAGCTTCAATCTAAGGCATAGAGCATTGTATTAATTTACAACTAGGCGTTACCTTACTGAACCGACCTGCCTACAGAATGAACTCTGAGTAGGCTACTGAGCTGAAAAGACAAGTTGATGAGCTCATTGAGAGAGGATATGTGAGAGAAGGCATAAGCCCTTGTACCATACAAGCTTTGTTCGTCCCAAAGAATGGTAGTTCATGGCGTACATGTATTGACAACCAAGCAATCAACCGAGTTACTATCAAGTACAAATATTCAATACAAAGGCTCAATTACATGTTAGATGAACTTCATGGCACCAAGGTATTTTTGAAGATTGATTTGCAAAGTAGTTATTACCAAATTCGCATGAGATCAGGTGACTTATGGAAGATTGCTTTCAAGAAAAGGCATAATCTCTACGAATGGCTGGTTATATCTTTTGGACTTACAAATGTACCGAGCACATTTATGCGATTGATGAACTATGTGGTATGCCCTCTAAACAAATGATGTGTAGTCATGTACTTTGGTGGCATATTAGTGTATAGTGCTGACTTAAGCAACCATATTCAACATCTTCGAGTTATCTTTGATATTTTACAAGCTAAGAAGTTATTTGGGAACCTGAAGAAGTGTACATTTTGTTAAGGTAAAGGAGTTTTTCTTGAGTATGTAGTATTACAGGAAGGAATCTGAGTTAATGAGGAGAAGGACTAAGTTGTCTTGGAGTAGCTGATGTCGAAGAAGGTCATTGAAGTTTGAAGTTTTTATAGCCTTTTTCTTTCTATAAGCGATTCATTAAAAACTTCAGTACCTTTACCACCCCTTTGACCGAACTAAACAAGAAGAGCGATAGGTTTAGATGGAATGAACGAGTTGAGTAAAGCTTCAAGGAGATCGAAGAGAAGCTCATCTTTACCCATTTCTTAGCTCTACCTGATTTTGACAAGTCATTTAAGTTGGAATGTGATGCATTAGGCATAGAAATTGGTGCCATCCTAAAGTAAGAATGACAACCGTTTACCTTCTACGGTAAAAAACTTAATAGTGCTACATTGAACTATTTTGTATACGAGGAAAAGTTATACTCTTTTTTTCAAGCTCTTACTATCTGGCAATACTATTTACTGCTACGGGAGTTTGTTATTTACACTGACCATGAGTTGTTGAAGCATCTTGGGAGTCAAAACAAACTTTCAAAGAGATAAGCTAAGTGGCTAAAGTTTATCGAAGGGTTTTCATATATAATCTAACATAAGAAAGGAAGTACTAATGTGGTCACTGATGTTTTGTCACATTGACAAACCTTGCTGACCACTTTGTAGATGAAATTACTAGGATTTTCACTTATCATTGAGTAGTATGCTCGTAACTCTCATTTTGGTCATATTGTAGAGCAGTATAGAGATAGAGTTGCCGTCGAAGGTTATTATGTTCGAGATGGTTATCTATTCGAAGAAAGATGGCTATGCATACCTAGTTATTCTACGTATGAGCTATTGGTGGGGGAAGCTCACAGTGGTAGATTATCTAGTCATTTTGGAGAGACCAAAATAGTCAATCCATTGAAGGAGAATATTTACTAGCCTGGTTTGACCAAGGATGTCCATAAGGTACTTAGAAATTACAAGGTATGTAAGAGAGCTAAGGGGAAAAGAGAGGCCCATTGAGAGTATATGCTATTATCAACACTAACCTTACCTTAGGCTGACTACATTCCCTACCATCGGACTAACAATGCTTTATATATTGCTAATTGGTTTTTGCAGGAGGTTGTCTGACTACATATGGTATCGAAGACTATTGTCTTAGATCGGGACATAAAATTTTTGAGTTATTTTTAGAAGACTCCTTAGAGAAGACTTGAAACTAAGCTTGTATTTAACTCCAGTAGCCACCTTTAGACTAATGGCCAGACCGAAGTGGTAAACCAGACATTAGGGAACTTAGAGCTGTTGTGGGAAAAAACTTGAGGGATTGGGATATGTGCCTACTAGTTATGGAGTTCACATACAATTGAACTGCCTACAACACTATTAGGAAGACCCCATTTGAGGTCGTTTATGGCCTTAGCCCTACAATTCCCCTAGATATGATCAGTAACCCAGCAACTACTAAAGAAAATCAATCCGGAGTTGACCAAGGCTAACAATTACATGAACTATACTAGTCTGTAACCAAGAAGATTGCCAAGTTCACTAAAAAACATGAGACTGGTAGTCGAGGCCGCCAAACTGTCACTTTCTAGCCAAGAGACTTAGTACGAATTCACCTTAGTCAAGAACGATTTCTACACTTGAGATAGAGCAAACTTTCTCCCCAAGTTGATGGTCTATTCAAGATCTTGAAGAAAGTTAATTGCAATGCTTACCAGATCGAGTTACTTGATGACTATAGTGTTTCCTCCACCTTTAATGTATTCAATCTGATCCCTCACCAAGTAGCAGAAGAAGAAGTAGAAACTACTGTAGATTTGAGGGGAAATCTTTTTGACCTCCAGGCAGATGATAGGAATCAGCCCCCCTAAATCGATCACATAAAGTTGAGCTAGAATACTCCAAGGACTTATATGAAGAATATTAACTCGAAGCCATATCTAAGACTGGGATTCTCGTTTTGAACCGATCTTCTACTAACCTAGCTATCAGATCCTTACATGTGTCAGATCTGCTCCTGCCTAACAATAATGCCTTCTTCTAGCAGATAGCCTAAGACTACCTGAAGCGAGCTACTGGACTAACCACAAACATTTGACACCAATACAACTAACTTCTTTACAAGACTGATTGATCCATGACTTAGTTTAGATTAGGTTGGCCCTTGATTGCACATGTTTTTTTTTTTTTTTTTTTTTGCTTCTGCTTACTTTGTACCCTATATCTCCTATCCAACCACCAAGCGACACATGTCTTCTAACATAATATTCCAAAATGATTCTTTCTTTTCCATATTGAATATTCTTTATCTCTTTTAGCCCTTTTGGTATATTCTATGTAACCTAATCACAAGAATACCATTTTTGTCTTTTCATACATATAAAGTAGCCTTGGTGGACAGATATATAAACCCCTATTTGCTTGTATGCAGACAACCAACTGATTAATACAAAATTTATTTATGTTTCCTTTAAGCAACCTCAGTGTTCTCATTATCCTTCAACTCCTATCTATTTTCTTTAATAAGGAGTAGTGGCAAGTGGCAAGTGGCTAGTGATTGTTCAATTTGGACTGGTAAGTCATATTCGATGGAATATAGGCTGAGTAAGATTGAGTGTTGCGTTCATCCAATCGGTAGTTACTTGAACTTTGCTAGCTTTTTTATTTGTTTGTTCTTGGTTCATTTCGTTGTGGTACTTCTCCGTATGTCCTACCTCGGAGACGCATCAACTTCGTTGGTATTAGAGTACAGTTCCATGAGAGAGTGTATGAAGTTGCAGTGAAGTTTTGGTTCGCCTTGTTGTTAATAGCTACTATATTCCTTCCATAGCTACCGTAGTGTGTTTGTGTGCAAGTAGCTGTAGTTCCATTATTACTCTATTTTTCATTACGAAAATAGAGCAAGTTTGCTTTTGTTCTATTCAAGTGATTGTTAAGAATTAAAGTTGTTAGTGAGTTGTTAATTTATTTCAGAAGTATTGTACCATGTCAGATTCGAGTGTTCAGGTGCTCAACCTGGTCATAGTCATAATGGTTGTAACGCCTCGGGGTTAGTTGATGACAAACTTAACAGACTTATAAACCTTGTTGAAAGTCTAGTCATAATAATGCAAGTTTACAAACAATAATCCTAAGGCATACAGTACCATAACCCACGAGAAAATGCCTCTAAGAGACACTATGGCCAAGGTAACCGAACTAATCACCCAACTTGACCGCAACCAGTTAGAGGAGTAGCAAACCGAGCTGTTAGATGAAGCTTAGAGTTAGAGGAGATTGAAGAAGATGATAAGGAGTTAGATGTTAAAGAGTTTGGAGAGGAAAGAGAAGAAGTTAACTATTACCTAGCATATGGATGAAGATGTCGAACTCCTCAAGGGCTAAACAATGTCAAGGTTCAAATCTCACCCTTTAGTGGAAGTAAAGATGCAGATGAATACTTGGAGTGGGAAGAAAAGGTCGAGAAGGTGTTTGAATGTTATAGCTATATAGATGCTGTCATAATCTAACTTGCTACACTAGAGTTTACTAGGTATGCTACTATGTAGTGGAAAAATCTAAATGCATCTAAAGCAAGAAATGAAACACGAGGAGTAAGGACCTAAGATGAGATGAAAAGATTTTTAAAGGATACCCAAGACCTACCTACAAGACATATATTGCAAAGCTGCAAGAACTACGCCAAGGAGGCCGAACAGTTGATGATATGTGAGGGAGTTTCAAATGCCTATGATTTGGGCTGATGTGGACGAACTCGAGGCTCGTACAATGTCGAGGTTCATTTTTGGACTTAAGTTTGAGATTCGAAACATTGTGGATGTGTAGAGGTTTTATAACTTAGAAGAGCCAATAAAGATAGTATAGAGTGTCAAAAAGTAAAGGGGTCGGCAAACATTATCCCGAGCCCCAGTTCAGCGTTGACCTGTTCAAGTTGAGCTAAGAAGGTTATATAGGGTCAAAGATAGGAATGATTGATTTGATGACAATCGAACAAGCCAGTAAGGTCAAGCCAATCAGCTAAGTCGAGCTAATGTTAGGTTGACTCCAAGGACATATTAGAAAGGGCAAATCTTTGGATAGAAGACCAGCAATATGAAATGCTTTAAATGCTTAAGCTTTGGACATATAGCTGTTGAGTGTCCGAATTGACACGTCATGGTACTCTGAGGACATGTAATGGATAACATCGACGGGAGTGAGCCCAATAGGGAAGAAGATGTTGGAAAAATCGAAGCTGAAGAGGAAGAGGAGACTTGTGTCTATGTCAACTAGGGGGAAGTGATGACCTTAGTCTTGAGTTGAGTACCGAGTTCCTTGTTGAACTTTGAAAAGGACTAGAGGGAGAATCTATTCCATACTAAGTGTACCGTCAAAAGCCAATTATGTACGATCATTGTGGATGGGGGAAGTTATACTAATATCATTGCATAGTCCTTTGTGTAGAGGTTGGGACTGCTGGCCTTAAAGCATCCCCGACCTTATAAGCTACCCTTATTTTACGATAAGGGTGCTTTGCACGTGACTGAACAAGCAATAATATCGTTCAGTATTGGGAACGTGTATAGGGATGAAGTAGTTTACTATATTGTCCCCATGGGAGCTTCACATTTGTTGCTTAGATGACCTTAGTTGTTTGATTGATGTGTTACTCATGACGAGTATAAGAAAATCTATGCCTTTGTTAAGGATGGAAGGAAGATTGTGCTGCAACCCTTCACCTTGTTACAAGTAAACGAAACCTACAATTAGCTCACCTAAGCTAGTAAGAAGAAAACCTTGGTGATGAGCCAAAGAGAGCTCCGAGTTGTTGAAAGAGCTGAAGAGCCTATGTTCCTATTGATTAGAAGATTATTGGAGATGAAAGACTTAGAGGATGTTCTTGATGAAATCTAAAGCTTCCGAAATGAGTTTTTCTGATCTGTTTCATGAAGAACTACCTTTAATTTGAGGCATTGAGTAATGTATTGATCTACAGCTAAGTGTTGCTCTGCTAAACCAACCTACATACAAAATGAACCTTGAGTAAGTTGCCAAGCTGAAAAGATAGGCAGATGAGCTCGCAGAACGAAGATATGTGAGGTAGAGTATGAGCTCTTGTACAATACTAGCTTTGCTCGTTCCAAAGAAAATGGTTCATGGCGTATGTGCATCGACAGCTGAGCAATCAACTGAATTACTGTTAAGTATAGATATTAGATATCGAGGCTCGATGACATGTTATATGAGCTTCATGGCGCCAAGATACTTTCAAAGATTGATTTATGAAGTGGCTACCACTAAATTCACATAAAATCGAACGATAAGCAGAAGACTGCCTTCAAGACTAGGCATGGTTTGTATGAATGGTTGATGATGCCATTTGGATTTACTAATGCATTGAGCACATTCATGAGGTTAATAAACCATGTGATATACCCCCTAATTGGAAGATGTGTAGTCATGTACTTTAATGACATACTGGTATACAGTGTCGACCTGAATAACGATATTTGACATCTTTGAGCAGTATTTGATATTTTGTGAATTGAGAAATTATATAGGAATTTGAAGAAGTGTATGTTTTTCTAAAATGAAGTGATTTTTCTAGGGTTTGTGGTGTTAGGGGAGGAATCTGAGCAGACAAGGAGAACATCCAAGCTATTCTAAAGCGGCCGATGCCAAAGACTGTCATTGAGATCCAAAGTTTTCATGGCATAGCTTCTTTCTATAGATGATTTATCAAGAACTTCAGTACTATAGCTGCCCCCTTGACTAAGCTGACAAAGAAGAGTGAAGGATTCAAGTAGAACGACTGAACTGAACAGAGTTTTAGAGAAATTGGAGAGAAGCTCACCTCGATGCCTATCCTTTTACTACTAGATTTTGATAAGCCTTTCAAATTGGAATGCGATGCATTGGGAGTGGGAATTAATATCCTAATGCAGGAGTGGTAACTCGTTGCCTACCATAACGAGAAGCTTAATGGTCATACCTTGAATTATTTAGTGTAAGAGAAATAGTTGTACTCTCTTTATTGAGTCCTTACTATTTGGCAACACTGTTTGTTGCCATGAGAGTTTGTTATTTATATAGGCCATGAGCTTGTAAAGCATTTGGGGAGTCAGAATAAGATTTCGAAAAGGCAATCCAAGTGATTGGAGTTTATGGAAGGATTTCTGTATGTGATTTAGGACAAGAAGGGAAGTGCAAATGTGATTGTTGATGCTCTGTCATGTCGACAAACTTTGCTGACCACTTTGCAGACAAAATTATTGGGATTCCTACTCATTACTAAGTAGTATGCTTATGATCCTCATTTCGACCCTATTATAAAACAGTGTAGGGATGGAATTGCTATTAAGGGATATTATCTTAAGGAAGGCTATCCGTTTAAGGTCCAAAGGCAGTATATACTAAACTGTTCCATGGATGAGCTGTTGATAATTGAAGCTCATAGCGGTAGATTATCAAGTCACTTTTGGGAGATCAAAACAGCTAATCTGTTGAAGGAGATCTTTTACTAGCTAAGTTTAGCTAAGGATATTCATAAGGTAGTCAATAGTTGTAAAGTGTGCATGTGTGCTAAAGGGAAGAGAGAAGCCTATGGAGAATACATGCCTTTACTAATGCTAACCTTATCTTTGGCCGACCTTAGCATGGACATTGTTTTAGGGTTGCCTCGGACATCCAAAAGGAAAGAGTCTATCTTTGTTGTAGTGGATCGCTTTAGTAAGTAGCGCACTTCATTCTATACCATCGAACTAACGATGTTTTATATATTACTAATTTGTTTTTGTAAGAGGTTATCCAACTACGTAGGGTACTGAAGACTATTGTCTGAAATTGGAACATAAAATTTTTAAGCTATTTTTGGAAGACTCTTTGGAGAAGACTTGAAACTAAGTTTGTATCCAGTTCCAGTAGCCACCTTTAAACTGATGGCTAAATTGAAGCAATAAATCGGATGCTTAGCAACTTACTCAGAGATATTATGGGAAAGAACTTAAGAGATTGAGCCTATGCCTACTAGTTGTGGAGTTCACATACAATCACCCTGTCCATAACACTACTGGGAAGACTCCATTCGAGGTTGTTTGTGGCCTTAACCTTATAATTCCCCTAGACATGATCAATACCCCATTAGCTAGGGGTGGCTACAGTTCGGTTTGTTATGGTTAGCCCTCCTTACCAAACCAAACCTAATATAATGGTTTGGTTCATAAAATTTTTTAACCTAATTAAAACCAGTTTGGTTCGGTTTGATCCACGATTCAAGCCAAATTTTCACTAAATATTTTTATCTTTAATAAATATGAAATTTTAATTGGAATTCACTCACCTTAATCTTAATAATTGACACAAAATTAAGATAAAGAATAATAAGATATGAAAAATTTGATGAAATCTATGAAGATTGATGGAAAAAAGATATAAAAAAGTACAATATAATTGCATAATTTTTTTTATTTAACTAAATGGTTCGATTTGGTTCAAAATAATACGATTTGGTTTGCTTCTTCGAACCGAACTGTGAACCATTTATATATAATCGAACCAAACCGTTAACCAAATGGTTTGCAAAAAAAAAAAAAAAAAATCGATTTTTCGGTTTAGTTCAATTTGGTTTACTGTTCGATCCACAATTTATAGTTTTTTTGTTTAGCCCTACCAAAAGCTGCTAAAGAAAGTCAATCTGGAGTTGACCGAGGCCAAGAATTATACTAACTACACAGGTTTGTAACTAGGAAGATAGCTAAGTTCAATAAAAAACAACATGAGATTGGTAGCCGAGGCTGCCGAACTATCACTTTCCAACCAGGAGACATAGTATAGATTTACCTAAGTAAAGAACGATTCCAGCAATTGAGACAGAGCAAATTATCTCCTCGAGCTGATAGTACATTCAAGATCTTGAAGAAAGTTAACCACAACACTTACTAGATCAAGTTACCTGATGAGTACAGTATTTCCTCTACCTTCAATGTGTTTAATCTGATCCCTCACCAAGTGGCAAAAGAAGACCCTACAAGTACCCTAGAAGAAGTAGCAAAAACCACTTCAAATTTGAGGGAAAATCTTTTCGACCCCTAGGAAGATAATAGGAATTAGCCTCCTTGACCGATCATACGAAGCCGAGCTAGAGAACTTCATGAACTTATACGAAGAATACTAACTTGAAGCCATAACTAAGACAAGGATTCCTGTTCTAAGCTAATCTCCTATTAACTTGGCTATCAGATCCTTACATGTGTTAGATCTACTCCTGCCTAACAATGATGCCTTATTCTAGAAGATAACCCAAGACTATTTGATCTGAGCTATTGGACCAACCACAAACATTTGACACCAATACAACTTACTTCTCTATAGAACCAATTGATCCCCAACCTAATCTAGATCAGGTTAGCCCTTGACTGTATACTTTTTTTGCTTCTACCTACTTTGTACCGTATATCTCCTATCCAACCACCAAGCGACACATGTCTTCTGACACAACATGCTAGAATGATTCTTTCTTTTCTGTATTGAATATTCTTTATCTCTTTTATCTCTTTTACCCCTTTTGGTATATTTTATGTAACATAATTGTAAGAATACCATTTTTGTCTTTTCATACATATAAAGTAGCCTTAGTGGACGGGTATATAAACCCCATTTTGCTTGTATGTATATAACTAATTGATCAATACAGAAATTATTTACATTTTCTTTGAGCAACCTTAGTGTTCTCATTATCCTTCAACTCTTATATATTCCTTTTAGCAAGGAATAGTGGTGAGTGACCATTCAGTTCAAATTGGTGAGTTATATCCGACGGATTATAGGCTGAGTAAGATTGAGTGGTGTGTTATATTCATTTGCTAGCTACCTGGACTTTGCTAGCTTTTTTCTTTGTTTGTTCTTGGTTCGCTTCATTGTAGTGCTTCTCCATGTGTCTAACCCTGGAGACACATCAAGACCCTGTAGATACCTAAGAAGAACAAGAGCTTATGACCACTTCAGATTTGAGGGAAAATCTTTCTAACCTCCAAGAAGATGATAGGAATTAACTCCCTATACCGATTATACGTAGTCGAGCTAAAGGACTCCAAGGTCTCACACAAAGAATATTAGCTCGAAGCCCCATCTAAGCAAGCTTTCTTTTCCTAACCTCTATGTTTCACTCTATTATCTACTTGAATACCGAGCTCTTACGTACATTAGTGTAGTTCTTAAAGCCCACTAGGCAGACGTGTTGACTCATTGAGCAACAGTACCATGATACAGATGACACCCATGCATACCAGCTTCAAATGACTATCTTAGCTGATCTCTTGAGCCAACCACCAGCACCTGATCCCAATCTAAGCTAAATACACTCTAGTGACTATATAATTAAGCTCCAACCAGATTAGGTTGGCCTTGACTATGGACTCTCTTTTCATCATTTCATTTGGATTGTACTATATTTCAAAGCGCCAGCTACCATGCAATACGTATCTTCTGGCACAATATTCTAGGAAGATTCTTTACTTTTTTCTGCTAAATATTCTTTATCTCTTTTACCCTTTTTAGTATATTTCATATAGTCAAATTTTAAATTATCCTTTTGTCTTTTCATATATGCTTGTAACCCTAATGAGGCTAGTATATAAACCCCATTCATTTTTGTGTACCGAAATCAATCAATCATCTCTCATTATCAAAATATATAAGTTTCCCTTTTGAGTAAACCTAATATTCTTGTTATCCTTTTAACTCTTATCTATTCTCTTTTGCAAGGAGTAGTGGCAAGTGACCCTATAGTTTGGACAATGAGTCATATTTAGCGGATTATAGGCCGATTAAGATTGATTGGTGTATTATATCCAGTCAGTAGCTACCCAGACTTTGTTAGTTTTCTTTTGTTTCATTTTGGTTCTCTTCGTTGTAGTGTTTCTCTATGTGTACAAACCCAGAGATGCATCACCTCCTATCGTGACTATCCTTCGAACCATCACCTTCATCCTCCCCTGATCTCCTCTCCTATCACTTAGTTCAATTAAGGATAAAGAAGGAACCACAATGTTACAGTGTTATCCCTCTCGAAGGTGTCAATTTTTAGTCAAAAAATTCTAACATCCCTAATGGGTTACAATGCATGTCTAGTTATAGTTTTAAGTCAACTATAATTAAGTCTAATTAGGATAATCAAACATTTCCACATAATGCAAACAATCACAATCCACCCCACAAGATAGTAGTATGCTATCAAGCCTAAAGACATACAAGCATGCAAATAAGGAGGCTACTTATAGGTACAATCAAGTACAATCTTAAGCCTTTGATTACTATGAGACAGTACTTTGAAAAACAGTAATGTATTGATCCTAACTTATTGGACTTCTTCACTCACTCACTAAGGGGCGACTTATGTTATGCCTTTACTGCTAGGCCCTATAATAGAAATGTCATTTTAGTATTCATACAACTACTACATATAGGCTAAATTATATAACTCAAGTTATGATCTTCATTTTAAGGTTATACATTACTTATTATTTAGGTTTTAGTTTTATTATAATTAGGCTCACTGTAAGTTGGTCTCTAATTCAACTTTTGATTCAATTTTTGATTTAGCCTCTAGTGTAGCTTCTAATTACTATTTCATTCATAAGCCCTAAAACATCTTCTAATCCATTGAAGTTTATCTAACTTCATCCCAAGTATATAGAGTTTTTGAGTTATGTTCTGATCAACTTCCTAGTTCACTTTATATACCCTATCGCTGATCTAACTTCTAAATTTACGTCTAATCCGAACGTTCATTACTTTTTAGCATGAATCCCCATAAGTTTTATTTACAACTAGATTCAAAGTGCATCATATAACCCATTTCTACTTCAGTTTGATTCAAGCTACACTTGACTCCATTATATGAATAGTTCACATATTATACATATACTAACCTTAAATTTACAACATTCAAATCCAATACTCTCAACATCACAAAACTCATCTCTTAATATTATTTAACATTGTAAGATATCAAAGTACATGTCAAATATAATCTAGGTCAATTTTTTGAAAAATCACTAAATATATTTTTATAAATAATTATTTTTTAATGATCTTAGGGTTAAAAATTAGATAAAAATATGGAAAATAATTTTCACTAAAAGCTTTTCATAGTAGTTTAATATATATATATATATATATATACATATAAAATAAGTGTTTTACAAAAAAAAAAAAATTGGAGTTAGAACAACATTAATAGGGATTTTGAAAATGAAAGCGAAATCGGCTCAAGTTTAAAGATTTGTTAAGGGCGATATACTTCGGGACTTAATTTCATCAAAATAATATTTTTCTCAAAAACTTCATGCAAAAATATGCTAGAATACAATTTTTTTCATAATTTTAGAACAATAATTACTATTTTTAGCAATTTTGTGAAAATCAAAATCAATTATTTCACTCATTAGAAAATTGCCTTACAGCCACCCTAAAATTGTTGTGTCGGCCTAACTTGGTATGGGGTCCACTGTAGGGTGGTGGTCTTGGTTGCTTCCTAAGTCCTCCTTTGATGCCCATACTTCAATTTAACCTTAAAGACACTATATTTTGACCTCTCTCTATTTTTCATAGTAATTTGAGTATCTAAACTAAATTATGAGGAGAAGTTCTAGATTTACAGAGTGAACGTTAGGTTAGTACAAAATTATTTTTCTTGCTAAATGTCCCTAATATTACTTTTCCTTAGATTACATGTCTTAACTCACTTCCAAATCCTATTAAATCTCACTCTTATACTGCCTTACCTCTAAGGAAAGTGTGATATGTTTCTAAGAATTTTTTTTTCAATTTTTTAATTAATTTTCTATATTTATTTTTGTATGTTTTAGTATATTTTAGGTGATTTAAGTAATTTCGAATATTATTCCCTACATGTAAATTCATATTTAATACAAATAAGTGCTCTTAAAAATTATTTAGGTCATTTATGATTTTTAGTGTGCAAATATTTTATCTTTAATCATTCGTTAATTATCAGAACTTGTTTTATGTATTTCCTATACAAAATAGCTACTATAAGTATAGCCCAATAATATAATATTTAGTTATTTAATTTTCTTAAATCCAAACTCATTGGATCACTTTTACTAATATTCCTAACTCCGTCATAACATTCAGGCTCAATCAATTAACTTTCACTATCGCCCTAAGTCTTATGTATCGTTTCCGAATTAACCGATTGTAAGTTGATAGCTAATTTGGTAGGGTCTCTAATACAGATCGCCGGGAAGGGTTGATACACAGCGACTGATATCATACAAGCTAAGGGTGGGTCCGAATCTTAAGACGGCTTAAAAGCTAAATGAAAGTCTAAGGTTGAGCTAGGGTTCTTGTATAATGGTGATGGATATAATGCACCAATGCCTCACATGAGCTCAAGTTGGACTTGATATTATACACAAATGTAGCCAGAGGGCACTTGCCACTAATCCATACTTACAATGGACTAGATTAGAGTAAATGAGAGTAAGAAATGGACACTTAGCTCATAAGAGAAGGTATGTTTGAAATACAATATCACTCTTGTTATGGCTATTATATATTACAAGTATTTATATGGCCCAATTAAGGTAAGTCCTAGGTTTATGTAAATTACAAAAAGATTTTACTAGAAAAGGAAAAGTATGTAATTTATAAGGGTAAATCTATAATCAAGTGGAAAAGAAATAATCTTGTAAGGATAGCACATATGTTAGAGATATAAGGTATGGTCAACTGTCTATTCTATGGTCCCAATGATATTGCTTTGCTGGGTAAAGCTAATCCAAGCAAAGTAGGTTAGGTTAGATGCTTAGCAGTTTAGCTATCTAAGGCTTGGATAGGGTTGGCCCAATAAATGGCCATTTTTTAGATCAACCTCGACTAATCAGCTCAAAAGTGGGGAGCTTAACCTTAGAGATGTGTCAGCTCGATAGTAGGTAGGTTTAGTGCTTGGCTTTAGACTGGCATATTGAAAAGAAGTCAGCTTGGCAACAGTTCCAGTACCTTAGGGGTTTCTTCAATGAGATGGAGAACAGAGTACCTTGGCAGGTTGGGGTGGAGAATGTATTGTTCTTTAGAGTCAACACCCCTTGGACAGCTCGATGAACCATATTGTCGAGTCCTCAAGCTTAGGGGTGAGTCCTTGAGCTCAAGAGCAAGTTTGTGATCCCTATCATCTCCTTCGAGATGTTTGAGATTTGGGATCAAATCTAGCTTAGCTTCTTATTGCTCATCTTTAAGAACATATGGATGGAGGTTGGCAATGTCAAAGGAGTCTAAGACTCCATAATCTTTAGATAATTCAATCTTATTGATATTAGGATTGATCTTTTCAAGCACTTTAAATGGTCCATTGGCTCTAAGAGATAACTTACTCTTCCTTAAACTTGGGAATCGATCCTTACTGAGTTTGATGCATCTCTGGGGTTGCACATATAGAGAAGCACCACAACAAACGAATCAAAAAAGAAAATAGAAAAGAAATTAGCAAAGTTCGGGTAGCTATTGAATGGATATGACTCACTACTCAATCCTACTCGGCTTATAATCTACCGGATATGACATACCGATTCGAATTGAAGGGTTACTCACTACTATTCCTTGCTAAAGGGAATAAATAAGAGTAGAATGGTAATGAAAACACCAAGGTTGCTTAAGGTAAGTAATTCTGTATTGAAAGCGAAATTGGAGTCGGGCACCAGTGGTCGGTTGGAGAGCTTGGCTTGGTCAGCCTTTCTTGGGTTACCTTGTAGGTTAGGACTTTGCAGTTAGGCAAGAGCATGTTGGACACACGTGAAGATTTGACAAACAGGTTGGCTAGAGATCTGGTTGGGATAGGAGTCCCTATTTCAACTATGGCTTAAAGTTAGTATTTTTCATACGAGCCCTTGAAGTCTTCTAGCTCGGCTTCTTGTGATTGGTTTAGGAGGTTGATTCTTATCATCTACCTGGGAGTCAGAAAGATTTGTCCTCAAATCTACAGCAGTTTCTGCTCGTTCTTCTAAGGCACTCGCAGGGTCTTATGTTGGTTGATGGGGAATCAGATCGGATACATTGAAGATAGAGAAGACACCATAGTCATTAGGCAACTTGATTTGGTAGGTGTTGCGGTTGATCTTCTTTAGGAACTTGAATGGGCCGTCAACTTGAGGTGATAGTTTGCTTTGTCTTAAGTGCAGGAATCGCTCTCAATTTAGGTGAATCCATACTAAGTCTCCTAGCTGGAAAGAAATAGTTTGGTGGCCTCAACTACCAATCTTTTGTTGTCTCTGATTAAATTTGGCAATCTTCTTTCTTACAGACTTGTGTAGTTCATGTAATTCTCGAGCTCGATCAACTCTGGACTGACTTTCTTCAGTAACTGTTGGCGTGCTGATCATGTTTAGGGGAATGGTTGGGTTAAGGACATAGATAACCTTGAATAAGGTCTCTCTTATAATGCTGTGGACAGTTCGGTTGTATGCAAACTCCATGATTGATAGGCATAGATCTTAATCCCTTAAGTACTTCCTTATAATAGCTCTAAGTAGATTACCTAGTATCCTATTCACCACTTCAATCTGGCCATTAGTCTGAGGATAGCTATTGGAGCTAAACATTAGTTTAGTCCTAAGTCTTCTCTAAAGAGTCTTCTAAAAATAGCTTAAAATTTTTGTGTCCCAATTTGAGACAATAGTCTTCGGTACCCCATATAGTCAGATAACCTCATGTAAAAACAAATCAGCAATATATAAAGTATCGTTAGTTCGATGGCACGAAATGAAATGCGCCATCTTACTAAAACGGTCCATTACAACAAAAATAGAATTTTTTCCTCTAGATGCCCGAGGCAACCCTAAGACAAAGTCTATATTAAGGTCAGCTTATGGTAAGGTAGGCGTTGGTAGAGGCATGTATTCTCCATAGGGTTTTCTCTTTCAATTAGCACACTTACACACTTTACAACGATTGATTACCTTATGGACATCCTTTGCCAGACATGGTTAGTAAAAATTTTCCTTCAACAGTTTGGTTGTCTTGACCTCCCTAAAGTGGCCTAAAAGTCCACCACTGTGAGCTTCCTAAACTAACAGTTTATGTGTTGAGCAGTTTTGAATACATAGCTTGTGGTCTTTGAACAGATAACCATCCTTAAGATAATATCCTCCAACAACTAATCCTTCGTGACACTATTCAAAAAAGGAACCAAAGTGAGGGTCATTAGCATACTGCTCACTGATGAGTGATAATCCCAATAGTTTTGTTTGTAAAGTGGTCAGTAAGGTTTGCCATCGTGATAAAGCGTTGGTGACTACATTTGCATTTCCCTTCTTGTGCTGAATGACGTATGAGAAACTTTCCATGAACTCTAACCACTTAGTTTGTCTTTTTGAAAGCTTATTTTGACTCCTAAGATACTTCAATGATTCATGGTCAGTGTAAATAACAAACTCTCGTGGTAGCAGGTAGTGTTACCAATCGGTAAGGGCTTGGAAGAGGGAGTACAACTCCTTCTCGTACGTAGAATAGTTCAGGGCTAGGCTATTCAATTTCTTACTGTAGTAAGCAACGGGCCGTCGTTCTTACATTAGGATAGCACCAATTCTAACTCCTAATGTATATCACTCTAGTTTAAAGGGCTTGTCAAAATCTAGCAGTGAAAGGATAGGTGCTAAGGTGAGCTTCTCCTTGATCTCCCTAAAGCTTTGCTCAGCTTGATCGTTCCACCTGAACTCTTCATTCTTCTTTGTTAGCTCAGTCAATAAGGTGACTATTGTCCTAAAGTCCTTAATAAATCGCCTATAGAATTGGAGCAAGAGGTAGCTGAAAAGGTAGTTATCATTAAAAAGTGAATGGAAGAAGCTCAAGATAAACAAAAGAGTTAGGCGGATTTAAAAAGAAGGAAATTGGAATTCGGTGTAGGAAATCATGTATTCTTGAAGGTAAGTATGATCAAGAGCATTCATCGAGTAACAACTCAGAGGAAGTTAAGCCCCAGATACATTGGACCATTTGAGATCCTTGAGCGTGTAGGAAACCTTGCGTATTGCTTGGCACTACTACCAAACTTGGTGGGAATACATAATGTGTTTCACATGTCGGTACTAAGGAAACATGTAGTTGACCTTGATAATGTAATTGAACTGCAGCCAATACAACTCAAAGGAAATTTGACATATGAAGAATACCTAGTTCAGATCACTGATAGTAAAGTCCAAAAATTGAGGAATAAGGAAATCAAATATGAAAAACTTCTTTGGAGAAACCATGAAAGAGAAGAAGCCACTTGGGAAGTCGAGGAGAAAGTAAGGCGAAAGTACCCTCAATTGTTTGAAGTTTCAGGTACGTCTTTAAGTTAAAAATTATTTTTTGGGGGGGAAGGATGTAAACCCTACTTTTAGCGGGCCTATGATTTAACTAAGAGTACTTCCTGAATGTTCCTAAGGATCAACTAAACTAAGAACTCAAGTTTACAATTAAAAACCAACTCACTTTTCCAATTTGAAAGCCTATTATCGATAAAATCCGAACTTGAAAAACTGCAAACTCTAAAGTCGCCCAAAAACCCTAAAGCCTAAAACAATTAAGGAATTTTAAACCTAAGCGACTAATCGATAATTTAATTTGAATAATTTCATTAAATTATATAAAATTTCATAATTTTATAAGAATCGAATTATAATCTATAAAATAATTCAAGAAGTAAATCATAAAATAATTCCCTATAAGACAATGCCTTTATCATTATGCTTAAGTCTTACATATAAATAAGTAGACCAACAAATCACTCTAAATGACTTATCAATTGAAAGTTAGAGTCATTTATTAATTGATAACTTTATCTTATACTCCACTATTCACCCCTTAATGCTTACATCATCAATAATTGCAATTATTGATTTTTGTGTATACTACAAGACAATAAAATCAAAGTTCTTAAACACACAATCACCCCCATTCCCAACCAGACACTCTTTCATCATTTTCTCTCACTTTCAATTTCATTTTCACTTCATTTTTCTCTCACTTGAAACCAACCCAAAAGTGGAAACACAAATACCCCACAAATCCTTCACTTCACCGCCATTTTCTAGCACACCCATACTCATAACACACTCAATTCTTCTTGTGTCTTTCTTTTCCAACATTCAAAGCTTCTTTAGGACCCTTAGAACAATCCCTAAACTCCACTTTAGAGGACCACAACTAGGGTTTCAAAAAAGGTGCAAGAAGGAGGAAGTAATATAAAGAGCATAAGTGGAACCTTATTGCACAACCACCATATTTCTTTGTGTTAGTAGGTTAGTGTTCATGCAAGAGACTATGATTTCTTGAAGATATGAGTATGATCATAAGTTGGTATAATATCTAAGACTATTTTAAGAAACAAACTCATGATACCCTTACATGAAAATTGAAGTATGAGCATATAAAGTTAGTGTTTCGTAGAGATACTTATTTAACACTTTGAATGAAAGATTTTGAGTTGAGAGAATCTTGAAATGAGTACTTGAATGGAAAAGAAACATGCTGGACGTGAGGATTCAAAGGTAATTTGGGTGTTGATTATACTTTTATTATGTTAAACATGCTTAAATCTAGACTTAAGTTAAGAAAAAATCCATAATATTAAGTTTTAAGAGGAAACCAACTTTGTAAGACATGAACTATGGTATAAGAAGTATGATAAAAGTGAGATCCTCTATTTTCATGTAAAGTATGAGCCAAATAATCATTTTATAAAAAAGAAGTTAAGTTAAGATTTGAATATAAGTAACTTAAGTTCATGATCTAATACTTAAACTTAAGGAAATGATGAAATATGTTAGAAAATAAAGTTGGAAGCCCTCATACTCAAACCAACCAAATCTAGAACATCCTTAAAGACACTTAAAAATATGATAAAAGTAAGTAAACAAAGTGAGAAGACCAACAAAAGTAAGCTTGATAAATGTATTAAGCCTAAAACTCAAAACCGAGCTTAAAACTTCTAAAATGGGCCTCAAACGTCAATTTAAACCACCCTTAAGTTTCTTATTAGCAACTTGACACATCAATAAGCCTAAGAAAGCGACCATCTCTAAATTGAATAAAAAATAAGCTCATTTGACAACTTAAGCCCATTTAAGAGCCCAAAAAGTAGTTGATAGCCTTAGGAGTGTAAATCAAAGTTGTAAATCTGACCTTAAGGAGTATTTTGAGCCTAGAATGAAATCTCAAGCCCAAGCCTAAAGAAGTTCTTAAGTTACCAAAAAGCTCATTAACCAAACAAAGCCTAAAAGCACTCTAAATCATGAGGACCGCCACTATTCTGACTTATGGATAGATTTGCATGCCTTATCTTGAAAATATAACCTCGCCATGTTAAAGTACACTAAAAAACAATGAAGATTGACTATAAGATCATAAAAATTGGATTTAAAATGAGAAAGTTATATAGGATTGAACTTTAAAGTAAAACCGAGAAAAATAGGAAAACTAATCAAGGGTATAACTTAAGGGGTTTTAGCTTAGTTTCCTAAGTTTTATTTCAATCCCTTATAGTATTATGATTTTGATGACCAGGGGACCCCGCATTTGGAGACAACCTGCCCTCGAACTACTTTGACTTACCTGTATGGCGGAGTGAGTAAATTCTCAATGACTCTTTACTTGATTTTGCTTGTAAAATAGATGTACTTAAACTTATGTATATAAATTTGGATGCTTGTGGGATATGGGAAATGCATGTGTATGAAATTGTGAATCGAATGATATGGCTTGTTAATTATATAATAATGAGAATTGTTGTGATAATTTATATGTGCGATTGTATGGAATGAAATTGTCTAATCACCTTGAAAATCGAGTTAACCATTTATACGATTAAGAAATTAAATGGATCATGCATTCCCTATAATTGTATTTAGATAACACCAACTACTGCTTCATACAGAAGATAAGAAGGAACTTACAGGAGGAGGGCCTCTTATAGAATTGGGTACTAGCTATGTTATCATTTTATTGAGTCTCTGTTCTAAGTTGATTGGTTTACTAGGCGTCGAGAGATACCAACTGTTGGCAAGGGGCCGTGTCTTGTGGCTTCTACTTAGGGCGTATGTTTGTGGATTACAGAGGCCACCATACCGCTAGACTTGAGATTTTAAAAATATGATTTATTATTTGGTAAAGAAAGTATATATATAGATATATACATATATATTGTTTTGTTTTGGCTTAAGTATAATAGTACAAATGAAATAAAACCCAAGGTCTAAAACCTGGATTTTGGTTTGGGTTGATTAATTATCTCCAAACCCCGACTACAGGGGACATAATTCTGAGTTGTATGTAGTTTCTAGGCCACTGCATGCGTTGCTTGGCATATTGATTATTCATACATTCATATGATTGTTCATGTATTCATATGATTGTACATCTAATAAATTTTTGCCATGCAGTATTGATAAGGGTATTTATCTCACTAAGTATAAGCTTATACCCCGATAGATTCCTTTCATTACAGGAAAACCTTTTCACTAATCCAGGCCGAGGCATGACTATGGTGAGCCTCGTGTAGAGATGGGATGGAGCGATCAGGGAGCGGAGAGGAGATTTTGTAAAAGCTTTTGTAGATATCTATTGACCTTTATTTTGTTCATAATATAGTTTAAAGTTTATGATGCAGTTCCCATTATAAACTGCGTTTGTTTGTAATATTTTTTTGGTGTGGAACTTAACAAGTCTACACATTTACATGATTAATGTATGTCTTAAAAAGTTAATTTTAATAAATTGCTTTATATTGCTTATTTATGGGCTTGGTGGTAATATATAATGGAAGGAGCTTTGTGTGTCATATGAAAGGCTTGCAATCAGCAAGGGGGTTGATAGTAAACCTTTGTACGGTACATAGTGATCTACCATGACAACAATACTGTTGGGTCGTAATAGATACGATATGGGAGTTCGAGAGAAGGCTTGTTCAGGTTTGCTTGGAACATTTCTCCTCTGCTTTTCAATCCTCTACGCGATCTTGATTGCCTCTTCTAAGGTATAAAACCCCTGTACTTCCACGATATTGCGAATCTTATACTTGAGTCCAAAAATGAGCCTTAGTTCTACTAGCCTCTAGTTCTTCCACGTCGACTTGGATCATTAACATCTGGAACTCTCTAACATAGTCATCAACAGATTAGCCTCCTTGGTGAAGCTCTTGGAACTTTACAAACGTATCTTGCAGGTACGTCTCGGGTACAAATCTACCTCATAATAATCTTTTCATCTCATCCCAGGTTTTAACACCTCGTCTTCCATCCTTTGCTCGAGTTGCATTTAGATTTTTCCACCACATTGTTACATACCTAGTAAATTCCACTACAGCAAGTCAGACCTTGACAGTGTCCTTATACTCATAATAGTCAAACACCTTCTCAACCTTTTCTTCCCACTCTAAGTATTCATCAGCATCTCCACTTCTATTGAAGGGTGCAATTTGAACCTTGACATTATGTAGCCCTTGAGAAGCTTGGCGTCCTCGTCCTTGTAATGGGTAATAGTCAGCTTCCTCTTTTTCCTCCCCAAATTCTTCAACATCTAGCTCCTTATCTTCTTCCTCAATCTCCTTCAACTCAAATCTTCATCTAGTAACTTGGCTCGCTACTCCTCCAACTCGCTATGGTTGAACTGGCTGATTGGTTCAGTTACCTTGGCTATAGGGTTTCTCAGGGGCATTCTCTTGTGGGTTATGTAGTTGTACACCTTGGGGTTGTTGCCTGCTATTACTAGAGTCTCAACAAGGTTTGTGAGCCTATCAAGTCTATCGTCTACAGACCTTGGGGTATTACTACCATTACAACCTCTACTAGGTTAGGTGTCACTACTCTAATCACCAACAACACCTTGAATGCTTGAATTCGATATAGTACAATACTTTCCTAAACAGAATAATGACTTACTAACAACCTTAATACCCAATAGTCACTAAACAGAATATAAATAAACTTACTTCGTTTTCATGATGAAAATAGAGTAACAATGAAACTACACTTGCTATTACATTAACACATTACAGTAGTTATGGAAGGAATACAGCAGCTACAAATAATAGGGCAAACAAAAGCTTCATTACAACTTCATACACTCCCTTACGGAACCATACTTCGATACTGGCGAAGCTGATGCATCTCCAAGGTTAGACATATAGAGAAGCACCACAATGAAAGAACCAAAAAGGAAAATAGAAAAGAAACTAGCAAAGTCCGGGCAGCTACCAAATAGATATGACTCACCACTTGATCTTACTTGGCCTGTAATCTGCCGTATATGATACATCGGTCTGAATTGAAGGGTTTGTTGCCATACTCCTTGCTAAAGGGAATAGATAAGAGTAGAATGGTAATGAGAATGCCAAGGTTGCTCAAAGTGAGTAATTCTGTAGTGAAATTTGAATTGGAGTCAGGCACTAGTATTGGTCGGAGAGCTCGGCTTGACTAGCCTTTCTTGGGTTACCTTCTGGGTCAATACTTTGCAGTTAGGCAGGAGCATGTTAGATATACGTGAAGATCTGATAGATAGGTTGGCTAGAGGTCGAGTTAGGATCGGCGTCCCTGTCTCAGCTATGGCTTAGAGTTAGTATTTTCCGTGTGAGCGCTTGAAGTCCTCTAGCTCGGCTTCTTATGATTAGTTTAAGGGGTTGATTCTTATTAGAGTTGGATTCAGACCAAATCACTAGGCTAAAATTCTTTATCCTTTTGTCCTTTGCCTAGCTTGGTAATAGCTTAGCTTATTTGCTCTACGACCTTTTGGTACATGTCTTAGTTGCCTTTAACTCATTAATAGAGGACCGGTCTTCAAGCTAGCTTGGTAGTGGCATTTAATCTAATGGAAGCTCAAGGTTGGATCCATAGGCGACTTCAAATGGGGATTTTCCTATGATGGTATGCATGGTTCTATTGTAGGAACTCGATTATGGGTAGGCACACATCCTAATTAATCAAGTTCCACCCAATAATGACTCTAACCAGGGTTCCTAATGTTCTGTTGATAACCTCTATTTGTTCGTCGGTTTGAGGGTAACATGTTGTGCTAAATAGTAGTTTAGTTCTAAGTCACTTCCATAAGGTTCCCTAAAAGTGGCTCATGAATTTTGGATCTCGATCAAATACAATTGTTTAGGGTACTCAATAGAGTTTGATGACTTCTTGCAAGAAAAGAAAAGAGATAATTAAAGTATCATCAGTTTGGAACAAGGCATGAAGTGTACTATCATACTAAATCATTTTTTATGAGCACCATAATAGAGTCTTTCCCTTGGGACATCCTCGGCAATCCTAACATAAAGTCAATGCTTAGCTTGGACTATAGTTTGGTTAACATTAGGAAAGGTAAATATTGCCTTTACTCAACTCAACTCTTAGCCCTCTTGCAGGTAGAACATCTTTCTTATACAGCTTAGACATCTTTAATCATCCCTAGCCAAAAGAATCTATAGGCTAATACCTCATGAGTTTGATGCTTGCCAAAATGCCTAGATAATCCTCTACCATATGCTTCACGTACCAGCAATTCTTGCATAGAGCAGCTTGGGATACACAGGCTTCTCTTCCTAAATAGGTATCCGTCCTCTCTATAATAGTCGTCAAGTGTTCGGCCATCTTTACATTTGACATAAATCAGGGCAAAGTACGAGTCCTCAACATATAAATCCTTAATCATAGAAAATCCAAGTAACTTGGTCTATAGCTTGGTCAATAGGGAATGTTATCTTAATAAGGTACCAGCCATTGTTCTTGCCATTCTTGTACTTGACAACATACAAAAATCCCTCCATATATGATCAGTGTAGATTACAAATTCTTTAGGTAATAGATAATGTTGCTAAACAATCAAAGCTTGAATCAAGGAGTAAAACTCCTTATCATATATAGAGTAATTGAGTATAGCTCCTTTGAGCTTCTCACTAAAGTAGGTAATAAGTCGGCTTTCTTGCATCAATATAGTTCATATGCCTAGTTTAGATGCATCACACCCCACTTCAAATACTTTGTCAAACTCGAAAGAGCTAAGACAGGGGCGGTAGTTGACTTCTCCTTCATCTCCTCAAAACTCCTCTTCTTTTTCTCTCCCCACTTGAACTCTATATTTTTCTTTGATAGCTCAATGAATGGGGCCATAGTAGTACTAAAATGTCTTATAAATTAGCAATAGAATGATGCTAGATCGTGGAAGCTTCGCATGTCTGTAGAGCAAGTTGACATCGTCCAATCAATAGTCTCCCTCACCTTCTCATCATTAATTCATATTTCTTCAGGTTCACATAAAGATTCTTTGTTAGGAGTTTTGAGAAGACTACTCAAAGGTGCTTACAGTAAGTCCCTAAGTTAAGGCTATGAACTAGAATGATCAAAATATACAACAACAAATTTTCCTATCAGTTCTTGGAGCATGTAGTTCATTAGTCTCATGAAGAGTGTATTCAATATTCCAAAGAGCATCACAAGCCATTCATATAATCTATTGCGAGTATTGAACGCGGTCTTCTATTCATCTCCCCCTCGCATTCTGATTTGACGGTATCTAAATTTGAGATCAATCTTAGAGAATACTCTTGTTCCATTCAATTCACTGAACATGTAATTAAGCCTCAGTATAGGGTACCTGTACTTAATGGTAATGCGATTGATTGTTCGGCTATCCATACACATCCTCCATGTCCCATCCTTCTTTATCACTAATAGAGTTGGCACGGTATATGGGCTTAGGGACTCTTATACATACCCTCTCTTCAACAATTCATCCACCTGTCTCTATAGCTTGGCAGCTTATCTTAGATTCAATCTATAAGTAGCCTTATTAAGTAGTGTAGCTCCTGGTTATAAGTCTATTATATGTTCAATGCCTCAAATCAGGAGCAGACCTTCTAGTAGTTCACCTAGGAATAGGTCGGCAAACTCATTCGACAAGGTCTCTAACTCAATAAGTGGCAATTCCTTATCTAATCCTCTCATCTTAAGTAACCTTCTGACCAGTAGATAAGTTGACTCTTTATTACTAAAGCTTCCTTCTTCAGAACTTAGCTTAGTTGAGTCTATATGCTTTTAACTTGTTCGGCATTCATAAGGTTTAACTTCACCTTCTTACCTTCATGCTCCAAGCAACATATGTTCTTCCTCCTATGATAATTCACATTTCAATTAAACATCCATGATCTTCCAAGAACAATATGAGACGCACTCGTGGGTAGCACATTACAAAGTACTTCATCTTAGTAGTTTCGAATACAGATTGGCATCGTTACTTATTTATTTACTTGTAAGGCTCCTTTGTCGTTAAGCCAATGCAATTTGTAAGGCTTGAGGTAGGGGTAAGGTCAGTAACTTCAATTGCTAGAACATGAAAGTAGATACTGCATTGGTGAAACTACCATTGTCGACAATCAATGTACACAATGATCCATTTACCTTACAGCCAATGTGAAACACATTCTCCCGTTGCTTATCTTCTGGTGTTGGGCTCATACTCATCACTTGCCTCGTACCATGGTCGTAGGCATGAAATTCCCTTTGCCACTATAAATAATCTCCTCCTCCTTAAACAGCTTACTTTGTCTGGTCTTTTGCAATTCTTCTACTTCCTCATCAGTACTATCTACCTCAATGATCGACACTTGTCCTCGAATCACCATAGTTCTTCTATTCGGATATCAAGCGGCCATTTGTCCAAACCTTTAATACTTGAAGCACTTGATTTCACTTATCTTTCTTCCTGAGCTCTAGCCTTTCTCGAACTTCCTTGGGATCTCTTTCTCTTTTACTTGGGTAGTTTAAGCAAGTTGAACCTTAGCAACTTTACTTGGTTCCGATCGCATAGGTATACTTAGAATGCTTTGGCTAAGGGTAGGTCGACTGATAGGAGCTTGGAATCTTATAGCGCGGTACCTTTCAATTTTTTTGGCAGTTCGAATTGCCTCATCAAGTGTATTGATGTCCATAGTCTCCAGAATATCTCCAATCTCATACTTCAATCCAATAATGAATCAAGATACAGTTTAGTCCTCTGATTCGACTACTTCACAACGGATCATCAACATTTGAAATTCCTTCACATATGATTCAACACTTGATCCTCCTTGCCTCAACTCTTATAACCTCTTGAATGTATCCTACAAATAGTAGCTTGGAACAAATCTTATTCTCATAACTCTCTCAATTTCATCTCAATCCCTTATCTTATGTTCTCCTTCTCTTTTGAGAGTAGCTTGTAAATTCTTTTACCCTAAAGTTGCATAGCCAATAAATTCCAATACAACAAGTCTAACTTCAATATTCTTAAACACCTCATGACAACAAATTGTTTCTAAATCTTATCTATCCAGTCCAAGTAGTCATCAACATCACTACTCCATGAAAAACTAAGGATTTGCATCCTTAATCCTTCCACTCTAAGAGCTCAGACATTCCTCTCTTTGGGTTCATAATACTCTTCCTCCTCTTCTCTTACTTCCTCATCCACTTATTTGGTCTCATCTAATGCCAATCTCTGTCAAGTAACTTTGTTTGCTTCTTTGGCTCGAGGTGGTCAAACTGGGGCGATAGCATAGCTGTATCAGCCATTACCTCTCTTAAGCAGCTCATTGACTCAGCCTTTGTAGGAGTCTTGTCAAGGTCCTTGCCTATCTTTTTTTATAGCAGTCACTAGGCTAGTTACCAAGTCAGTAAGCCTATGCAATTGGTCATCCACTGATTGGGGTATGAAACTTCCTTATTGACCTTGGCCATCACAAACACTACTCTCTTGGTTACTAAGAGTTCCTTGAGCACTAGAGTTGGATATTGTTTTCTATTACAATAGATAAACAGTTGAAACACAACTCAAAATTCTTTCTATGAACAACAACAAGAAAATAACACTTAACACACCAACAATTATTACAACCAACACACAATAAACCAATCGAACACACACACTCTATTTTGTAAGCACACTCTATTTTGTAAGCAAGAAATAAGGGAAAAATAAAGCACTAAATTTCTTTAACACTGAACACTTCTGAAACCCTCACAACAATAATAAACGGTTTCTACAACATATTGTAACAAGTTATTAGAGTACAAAGTAACAAAAACTTGCTCATACATAGCTAAGTTTTGATACCAAGATGATACAAATTGCTAGAATAGGGTGACACACGGTTATTGATATCACATGAGCTAAAGGTGGGTTCGAACCTCAAGACAGTCCAAAAGCTAAATGGAAGTTGAAAGTTTAATAGGAGTTCTCTTGCATCGGTGATGGATATGATGCACTAACTCCTAATGTGATCTTAGGTCGCACTTGATATTATATACTAGTATGGCTAGAGGGCACTCACCACTAATCTATGCTTACAATGGATTAGATAAGAGTAAACAAGAATAAGTAAGGGATACTTAGCTCACAAGGGAAGGAATGTTTGAAATTCAATATCATTCGTGTTATGGCTATTACATATCACAAATACTTATATGGCTTAATTAAGGTAAGTCCTAGATTGATGTAAATTGCAAAAAAGATCTTACTAGAAACGGAAAAGTGTGAATTTACAAGGGTATATTCGTAATCAAATGGAAAGGGTATATTCCTATAAGGATAGTACAGATGTTAGAAAAATGGGGTATATATCAACTATCTATTATGTGGTCTTGATGATACTGCTTTACTAGGTAGAGTTGGTCCGAATAGAGTGGTTTAGGTCAGATGCTTAGCAGTTTGGCTATTCAAGGCTTAGGTAGGGTTGGTTCGATAAAAGGCCACTCTTCGAATTGGTCTCGGTTGATCGGCTCAGAAGTAGGGTAGCTCAGCTTCGGAGATGTATTAGCTTGGTAGTAGGTGATTTTAGTACTTGGCCTTAGACTAGTATGTCATAAAGAGGTCAACTCGACAATAAGTTGAGTACCTTGGGGGTTTCTTCAATAAGATAGAGAACAGAGTACTTCAGTAAGTTAGGGTAGAGAATGTATTGTTCTTCAAAATTCAGCTCCTCTTGGATAACTCGGTATACCATATGAGTGAGTCCTCGAGATCGGAAGCGAGTAATTGGTTCGTGATCCCTATTAGGGTATATCCTGTCTAAGTTGCTCTTGGAGTATGAAGAAACTTGTGGTCAACTGTCATGATTCTCTCTAGACTTTTAGTTACGATTTTCATTTCTACCATCAATCATTACTTAAGTCTCCATTAATATTACACATCCAATCATAAGTCATTCTGACAATCTAATCTCTTCCTTTTGTATAACTTATGAGATTATGATTCCTTATAATTGAACATAGATTTCATTTAATAACAACACATCATCTGCCTCAACATAACATAAAGATTCCCACTTTCTACCTTATACTTGTTTTACTTCACTTGCATTTGCTTACAAATTCCAGAGAAATAAGTCTTAGACTCGTTGATTGTTTGGTTAAGGGCTTGAGATTCACAACTTGATCATAGTACCAATTTATGTTAAACATTACAAATTTAGTAGCTACCATTGTTGATACAAATAATTCACAAGATTAGTCGCCAAAGTACGACTTATTCTATTACACCTTTAACTACTAAGTACGTAAGATGTTTATAACATATGTACATAACCAAAAGTTGTACATTCATCAGAAGATACAACAATATCCATCAGAGAATCAAAAGTTTACCAATCAAACTTTAATTATGTAGCAAAACAAAACTAGCTATCAGATATTGTCATCTTTCGGGTTATCAATGGCAACCAACTTATTCAAAAGAAACCAATTTCATACATCTACCAACTAAACCATCATCAGTTTCACTTGTTGATTCAATACTTAGCTATACTATCTTAGGAGTATTAGGGTTAATAATTACTTCATAACCTTTATCTCCTTTTAACTCCTCAACTTCATCATTAATTACTACCTTATGAACCATATTTACACTCTACATAAGGCTAGCCTCTAAATTAGGCTCTATTTAAGCTTCTAATATAGATTCGGATTCATTCTCTAAATTAACTTTTGATTGTCGAACTTTGACATTTCTTACTAGTCCATTTATCTCAGTAGCAGGTATAGCCTACCTTACTATAGTATGCACACCCTTACTAATTCACGATTACTCTATACCCCCAATCGTACATCATCTTAATGTTCTACTATTTTCTTTGTGGTGCTTCGAGTATTATAGATTCGGAGTAAGAGTCATTTGATCCTAAGGATGCTTCTATACATACCCCAGTTGGGTCAAGGTAACGTAAAACTATCAATAACTTCTTGGGGGTAGCGTCTAAGGATATTAGGTATAACTGTAGAAATATGAGTAAGATAAGGTCTACCTTCTTTTAATCTTGTTAAGAAGTACCTCACCAGTATCACCAAGTTGTAATCCCTTCACTTTCCAACCATCTCTAACCATAGACAATTATAGCAGTGTTCCCATTATATTGAAAACTCAAGTTAACTCCCATTACCACTCAAGAGTCTTACCTACTACAACACATCCCCATTAGTAAATTTTTCAATAATCTTGTCCATAGTCCTAAACATATTCCGGTAAGCCAGCTCTAATAACCACCTTTGCATCTTGACTCAATACCGAATAAGGGAATCTTTTCCATTCCATTTAAATTGCAACCATTTGACTATCAATTCACCTCTACATCCCTATAGATGTACTTAAGATTAGTTAACATTTATCTTAGTTCAACATTATAGTTACTCTTACTCTATAGTTCATGGTGCAATCTTTTACTACCTACTCTCACTGTATTCCTATAATGTCTACTTTTTTTAATTATGATGCCTCAAAGTGAGTTCATAAGAACTATGCTCTAATACCAACCAAGAATTGTCACGTTTTGAAGCAGTAGAGTCGTAACAGTCTCGTCGTGTAACCCAACCTAAGATAGAAGTTAACCTTACAACCGTTATTATAAACCCGATATACACAAAGCATCCACAACTAACCGGCTTTAAAGTAAATAGTTAATGTTTTTATACTCATATTTTATAAGCGGAAATCTTATGACATATATTAAAGTTCTGCTAGAGTAAGTGTAGGATATATGTACATAATCTAGTAACTTAAGTTGAGATAATAATTTACATAGTTAGTCTATAGAAGACCAAAAGATAAAAGTAAAAGCTTCAGAAAGTCCAATAAGATCTCTAATTTAAGTCCTTACTACCTTGAATCCAATAGTGACTAACCTTAAGGTAGTTATAACGCAACATTTTGAGTCAGCACCTACAAAAAATCTATAGGGATGTAAGCAACCAATTGCTCAGTAAATAGGGATAGAGATATAAGACTATATGACAAACACAAATAAGGTTATCAAACAGTTAATTAAATATAATGCAACAAACAAATTCCATTGTAAGACGTTGTCCAGTTTATCATGAAATTAAAGAAATTTCACCCGCTTTAATCTGGGTTTAAGGAGTTTCAATGTATATGTAACAATTCAGGACCAAACTCAAGCTTATGCAATTAAGACATTCATCTTCCTATGACTATGCTTTAAATTACTAACTTCATCCTTGCTGCAACCTCCACTCTTGTCACTTAGTTCGACTATGAATGAAGAAGGGACCATAACGTTATAGTGTTATCCCTTTTGAAGGTGTTGTATTTGGTTAGAGAATCTTAATCGTCCCCTAATGGGTTGCAATGCATGACTAGTTATGGTCTTAAGTCAACTATAATTAAGTCCAGTTTAGGGTGATCAAACGTTTCTATACAATGCAAACAATTATAATCTACATTATAAGATAGTTGTATGCAATCAACCTGAAAGACACACAAGCATACGTACAAGCAGGGTACCTACAAGCACAATCAAGTACAATCTTAAGCCTCTGAATATTGTGAGATAGTACTTCAAAATATAGTAACGTATTAATCCCAACTTACTAGACTTCTTCGCTTGCGCATTAAGGGGTGATTTATGTTATACCTTCATCATTACTCCCTATAATAGAAATATCATTTTATTTTTCATACAACTACTACGTAGATGCTTAATTTTGTAACTCATGTTATTATCTTCAGTTTAAGGTTATACTTTACTTAATTATCTAGGTTTTAGGTCTCTTATAGTTAGGTTAGCTCTAAGTGGGTCTTCGATTCAACATCTAATTCAACCTCTAATTCAGCACCTGATTACAATTTCACTCATAAGCCCTAAAATATCTTCTAATCCATTTTCCAAAGGTTATCTAACTTCGTCCTAAGTATATAGTGTTTTTGAATTATGTTCTTATCAACTTCCTAGTTCACTTTATATATTTTATCTTTAGTCTAACTTTTGAATTAGCCTTTGATCCGGACATACACTATATTTTAGCATAAATCCCTATAAGTCTTATTTACAACCAAATTCAAAGTACATCATATAATCGATTTCCATTTCAATTTGAATCAAACTACGCTTGACTCCATTATTTGAATACTTCACATATTACACATATACCAACATCAAATCTATAACATTCAAATCTAATACTCCCAACACTACGAAGCTCATCTCTCAACATTATTCAACATTACAAGGTATGAAAATACATTCCAAATTAGAATCTAGGTCAATTTCTTCAAAAATCACTAATACATTTTGATAAATAATTGTTTTAATAGGATTTTAAGCCTAAAAATTAGATAAAACTATGGAAAATAGTTTCATTAAAAACTTTTTAGAGTAATTTAATATATATAATAGGTGTTTTGCAGAAAATTTTGGAGGTGAAGCAACACCAATAGGGTTTTTGAAAATGAAAGCGAAATTAGGTCAGGTTTAGCAATTTATTAAGGCTGATATACTTTAGGACTTAATTTTATTTAAAAAAAAAATTCTTAAAAACTACACAAAATATGCTAAAATATAATTTTTTTTTATAATTTTGGAATAAAAGTTACTATTTTAGCAATTTTGTGAAAGTCGAAACCAATTATTGCACTCATCGAAAAACCGTCTTGCGGCTACCTCTAGTTACCCTAGGATTGTTAGCCCAACCTAGCATGGGGTTCATTGTAGGGTGGTGGTCTTGCTTGCTTTATAAGTCTTCGTTTGATGCCCGTACTTCGATTTAGCCCTAAATACGCTATATTTTATATAATTTCCTAAAAATACCCACTCCACTTGCAATGCCCTAGAAGGGAGTCTAGTAGTTTTACCTAAAATTTTTATATAATGTATGTACTCATGATATAAAGGCCGCCTTACAAGTTAGAGGTTATAAGACTCTAACTTATAAGTTTCTAATCATACTTAATATTTTTACTTACATTTACTTATATATGTGTAGCTAAAAGTGATCTAGCAATCTCCAATTCACCAAAACCATAGAGAGTCAGAATCACCTACTAAACAATAAGACGAGATAATTAAACTTCAATGATATCACAAGTCACTAAATGTTATAAAAATCTAGCTTAACTAATATAGTTTACTAAAGTAATCTTATCTATCTAATCCATCTGCTTAAAGGAATATTGTGCACTTTGATCTTAGCCCATTACTAGTTTTTAGTTACCTATAAAGGGGAAATGTTAGGGAAAGAAGGGGGTTAGGTTGTAAGCAAATCATAGCTTAGTTAGTTCGTTTTTCGTAGCTATTGTTCAAGCAAGTTATCAAGCATTATTAACAAACGTACAGTCTAGGTACATGCAAAATGAATGCACGCGTGATGAATGCAAGCAATACATCCATGAGGTTCTAGAAATATAGAAGGTATAAATTTATATCGTCCACATGTTGATTTTACCTCATACTTAATCACATGAGGCACCTCACCTTACTTGCATGAGGCACCTCATCTTACTTACATGAGGCTGTTTGTAGGAACCATCCTGACAGACGGAACTCAATTATTACCTTAGTTGAAAATACCATACAAATCAATTAGGTAGATCTCATTATTGACAAATCCATCTAATGTCCATCGGGCTAAACCATGCGAGTCTCAACTTGGACTATTCGCTATCAATCAACTAAAGGCAGTCTTCAAGCTCTGCTTCAATAAGTAAAATGTTGTAGGCGACTGCTATCAGTACTTACCATGTTGATAAATTTTCTTTGAATTATAAAATATTTTGGAAATGCATTTTCATAAATTTTGCAAAAAAACTTGGCAAAGCTATAGATATCCTAATCTGAAACGAATGGATCACAGACAAGTGACTGGTAATCAAGTTAGTTTGGCCAAATATTTAAACTTACCAATTTAATAAAGTGATCACATGGATGTTGGCATACAAAATAACCAGTCACTCAATAAACAATCAAGGGCAAGCAGCATAATATCAAGGAATTATCAAACATAAGTAAGTAGTAATTCATTGAAACTCCTTCACCTAGCTTACTCGCCTACTTGTCCTAACTTTTGGGGTTCATGAATTAGAATTTAAGTTACCAAACATAATAATAATAATAACAATGTATATGTTAGTAATTGGAAGAGGGTTTCTTTAAAAACCTAAAAGTCAACCTAATTGCTTAAGTACACCCTAAATCCTTGAGTATGGTTAGAACTTGTTTTCGCTTAAACTTCTTCGTTTTAAGTCCATGCTTTGTGTTCTTATAGTTGATTTTATACTATTTTGGACGTACTTTCGCATGGAGGGATCCATTTTAGGATTTGCGATGCATAACCATAAGTTTAGATGACAGTTAGATTCGAATTTTATATGTTTTCCTTTTTAACTTAGTTGATTTTCTAATTTAATTAAGTGTTTTAAGTATGTAAGGCCTTATTCTAGTAATTTATTATTATTAATTGGGTTCTATATTGTTATTGGGCCTAAAATATTCAAGTTTTATTTAAATCTCTATCTATGAGCTTTCTTTTATTATACTTGGTCATTTTAAGTTTTAACTTATGAGGGTATGGGGTTTATTTTGGGCTTAGGGTTGTTTTTAAGTTAATTGACCTATTTTATTTATTATTGGGTTTTTATCACATTATTATAAGGTCACTAATTTAGTTAGACCATTTTAAGTTGAGTCAAAACTTATTTCTTGTGAATTAAAGATTTGTTTAAGCTTTTAAAGTGATTACAGGCCTTAAATCTAATCTAAACCTATCATGGGTTTCCTAGAGCATTTGATGGGCTTTATGGACCCTTTTACTTATAACTTAAACAATGGTAGGCTTAAGATTTGTTTTTTGGGCCTTTTAACTTGTCTTAAGTTTAATTTACATCCTAAGGCCCTAAACTTGTTTTAACTTATCCTAATGGGCCATATAATTTATTGAACCCACTAAATGACCCATTTAACATTCAATTTCAGATTGCGTCATATCAATTAAGTGCGCTCCTCATTATTCTGTATGAGCCCAAAGTCCATCTCTTATCATTTTAAGGCTTAAACCACCTGTTTTAACTAGCTATGAGCTCTATCTACACTTAGGCTTATTAGGCGCTCTTTGAATTATTTAGTAAACCTAATTAACTCTTTTAACTACGTTTTATTTATCTAATATACCTGCTTGCTACGAGTGATTAAGTAAGCTCATGGCTTAGTTTGTAGGCCTTTTAATTCAATTTAGGCTTAGTTTGTGTTCTATGGCCTATATTTTGACTCTAACTTAATCCAATGGGCCCAATAGCTTACTAAAATTATTAAATAACTTATTTTATCATGAGTTTCAAATCTAATACTAATGGTTTATTGGGTTTCTAATGGGTTTTAACCTAATGTCCATTTTAAGCCTAACTACTCACTATAGACCTTATTTAGCCTCTTATCTTGTAGGTTTAAGTCCTAAATCCTAATTATCTTTAATTAATCATGTGATTATCCCATTAATCAACATTTAAAACCATGTTATTCAACAATTGGGAGTATTTTAAGATGATTTTCTAGGGCTTTCTACATACCACATACTTAACTTGCTACAATATGCATTAAATTACCACTAAAATACATCTAAAACTATTTTCTACCAAAATAATTATGAGAAATAAAAAAATATGATGGGGATACACATGCATATATTTTGGCCCTAACATGGGAATGAAGATTTTATAATGATTCTTCTACATTTCTTTGAGTTATCATCTTAATACAACTTATGTGTTTCCAAAGTTACATATAACATGTTTACTATACTAAAAATCTAAGAAAATGCACACGTATGGGCATGTAAACATGGTGTAAAAAAAAAAGCGGCATTTTAATAGTATTTTCCTTTATTTTTAAGCCTAAGAACCATACTTATAAACTTAAACTAAAAAGAAATTTGAAAAGATGTAAGTTTACCTCGATGGAAATTTGAAGGGTCTTTTTTCACTTTGTTTTTAGCCAACAAAACAAACTCCTTTGGTAAAGAGTGTTTATCGACATGAAAGGGGGGATGAAAGAGGAATTAAATGCAAGTGGTTTTGTATCGTTTAGAGGTGGTGGTGCATGATGGTGGCTCTATACTCTGATGTGCGTACATAACTCTAAGATGTTTTCCTTCTTTTTCTTTTGATTTTGAGTTGGTTTGGTTAGAGAATGTTCTAGGGTTTTGTTTAGGCTTTGAAGAAGAAATGAGAGGGTTGTATGGTAGATTGGGGGTGTTTGTATAGTAGGGAGCAAGTTTAACCCAATTTGGTTGCATGGTATAAGCACAAGTAAGGACCAATTGCCTTTTTTGATTTTGCTAATTGACTCAATGATTTGTCTACTAAAGGTGAGTGGTCCCTTATTTTTTTAACTAATTTTCTTGCTTATATGGTTGATTGTGATTATCTTTAGTTAATTATAATGTATGAATGCATTTAGATGATTGGAATGCAATTTAAGTTTATGAACTTAATTACTAGTATTGATGACCATAATTAGACATAGTTTAGGGTTTTTCATATTTAATTAAGTTAATAAAGCCTATTAGGGTTTTCAAGGGTTAGAATTGATTATCATTAATTGATTATGATTTCAAAAGGTAAATTAGTGCTTTCTAGCAATTTAGTAAATTACTAATAATTGTAGAATAATTTGGCTATATAATTAGAGTTTACTAATTAAATTATGATCTTTGACACTAAATTAGAGTTTACAAATTGTTTTAAGGCTTTCTATGTTTTAGAGTTTTATTAAGGCTTTTGGGTTTTGAGGGTTTGTTTATGATTTTAGCTTTACTTATAGGGAAATGTATCGTTGTGGGTAAATTAGTAATTCCATTAATTTATTACATTAATTGACTTAATATGATCTATCATTGTTATTTGAAGATAGCTTCTATCGTTTGTTTTTTAGTTTATGCAATTTATGTAATTCGAGTTAAATGTTTAATTTAGGATTTCTTTTGCATTTAGAGTTTAATATAGGGTTTTGTTACTTTAGGGTTTGGGGTTTAAGGTTTTTCTTCAATTCGGATTTTTTATTTGTGATTGCATGTACTTAGGTTTAGGGTCTTTATATGTGATTAGGGTTTTTTCAAAATTTTATCTATAGGGTTTTCAAGTTTATTTTAAGGTTTCGAACTCACAAAATTATTTTTACTAATATTCCTAACTCTATCATAACATTTGGGCACAATTTATCAACTTTCGCAATTACCCTAAATCTCACATACTATTTTCGAATCGACCAATTGTGAATCAATAGCTAATTTGGTGGAGTTTCACATAAATGGCAAAAAATCTATTGGTTAAAGCTGGGTTACACGAACTAACTTTAACTTGATGAGCTTTCCTTGAATGCTTTCTTTTTTTATTTTATTTTATTTTTTCCTTAGGGTGACCATACCCTTAGGGGGTTGTTGACCTCCATCGGGTGGTAGGTGGCTACTTATGATTGGTTTAAAAGTCGCATAACCTACTTTATAAATTGGATTATGACCTAAAAGCTTGGGTAGCTAAAATCCCGCCACCTAAGGTTAGGTTATGGTTGGCAACCATCTCACTTCTAAGAGGTTCATGCGACCCCTACCCCTTTCGAGGAGAATGTCAGTCACCCTTTGCCCCTAGGTGTTTGAATTTCAATTTGTTGATATTTTTCTTTTCTTTTTTCTTTTGGAAAATTTAAAATTTTTTTACTTATCTTATTAATATATAAATATTTTTGACAATATATATTAATTTAAAAATTTTTATTTTTGTTGTTCTGATTTTTTTAGTATTTTTTCTACATTTAAATTTTTTTTAGTAATTTTACTTACATATTATATTATTGATTTATTTAGTTTAATTAATTATATGGACGAATCAGATTGTGCTACGTATTAAGACTAATGAAAAAAGTAATGGAAAGGGCTTCTTTAAAAAATTTTGTGAACATTAAGGATCAAAATGAAACTTTTGAGATGTTATAGAAAGAAACAGAAAAAGAGATAAATGTTAAGAACTTTTTTTATACTTTCCCAAATATATATATATATATTTGTGTATATATATAAATATATATGTATGATATGTTTTGGAACTACAACTTCAAGGTTGAGGGATTTGAACATAATCCATCATATTGCTATTACAACGGTTTTGGTTTGCATATTTTAAAATATTAGTCAATCACGCACTTATAATATGTTGCAAAAACTTGATACCATTATATAATAAAACTTAGAACGAACCAATTATTAAATGAAACCATTGATGACTAATTACTTAAGAAAAGGAAAAAATAAGCATAAGCAAGCTTAAAATTACATCTTTATTATGATAATGGAAGTTTTAAGTAAGGTGATACATTGACTTAGGGATGTAGAAGCCTATTAGATTGAAAGGCGTTGATCTGAATCTATCCCATTTATTCTTTGCCGATGACATTCTGTTAATTGGAGAAGCAACTCTAGAGAATGCATAGATCACGAAGTAGGTCATGGTTGAATTTGGCAAATTTGCTAGTAAAAAAGTTAACAATAGTAAATCTTACATCATCTTCTCAAGAAACATAAACTAAGACTTAAAGAAATCCATCCCTAATCACTTTGGCATTAACCTAAGGAAAGATATGAGAAAGTACCTAGGTATCTTTGGGAAAGAAACAAGTCAACTTAAGAAAGAAGACATGTATTTCATCATAGAAAAGGTTTGGAACAAACTTATAGGATGGAAAGAAAACATGCTAAGCATGGCTAGAAGAAAAATCTTAGCATCTTTGACACTTAAGAGCATAATAAACTACTACTCTCAAGTCATGCCTATGCCTATTAAGATTGTTGATTGATTGGAAAAAATAAATAGAGACTTCATATGGGGTCAATAGATGAGAATAAAAAGATGCATTGGATAACATGGAATAAAATAAAATAAGCTAAAAAAGATGGAGGGCTTAAGTTGTTTAGCCTAATGAAAAGGAATCAGGAAAATTTCATAAAGCTTACTTGGATCATAAAGAAGAAGGACCTCCTCTAGGTCCAACTTATTAAAAATAAGTACAAGTTAATAAATGGCTCGTTTGCCAAGAAATTTGGCTCCTATTCCTTTAGACTTCTAAAGAAAAGCCTTAAATGGCTAGAGGAAAATCTATCCATTACAACTTCTAATGGGAGAAATGTCAATTTCCGAGACGATAACTGGACTGGAACGGAAGCTTTAAAAAATGGCAATATAGCCCCGTTCCAAGGAATGCAGAGTATCTAACTCTAACTTAGGTTTGGAATGGCATTAGAAATTGGAATGAAGAGATCATGCAATATGTACTTGATGACCATATAAAAGCAAAACTTGGAAATATCCTTCTCCAATTGGATTTAGATGTGCAAATATGGAAACACGACCCAAGCGAAGAAGTTACATCCAAATCTAATTATGATATACTATGCAAAGAAGACAAAACCACCCAAGCAAATGAGAACTGCAAATGGATTTGGAAGTTGCCAACAATCCCACGAATACACACTCTTATATGGCGCATCCTCATGAATGGATTGCCAACAGAAGATAATCTTATGAGAAGAGGTTTAAATGTGCCTCCAAATTTACTTATTTTGCAATGATGAGCAGGACACAAGCAAACATCTTTTTCACAATTGTAGATCTATCAAAAATATATGGAGGACTTTCAACCTTGAAAATGCAGTTGCACAGCAAGGAAGCCTCAGCCAATGGATTAAAAAAAAATACCTTATGAAAAATAAATTGATTGGAAGGAAAACAAGTCCATGGCAGAAACCTTCCTTTCCATTCTAAGAGCTATTTGCAGAGAGTGTGACAGGAGAATTTTTAGGAATGCTAATCCTAATGAAAACTGGATGCCAAAAGTAGTAATTGAAGCAAATGAGTGGTAGGCAAACAAAAAGAGAGAAAAACTAAAAGGGAAATTTGACTAGATCAAAAACAAAATGGACCACCCATAATTAACTAATATGAATGGTTAATTGATAATTACAACATGGTGGCTACACAAAGCCTTCTAGCTTAAATAATATAGATTATTATCACAAGTACAGTCATCATTCAAAATAATTTATCTCTATATAACCATCACTGACTATTGCATATAACTTAGTTCAATATATTATTTTTAAATTTATTTGATTGAAAATATATAAAACATCAAACATTTCTATTCACTTTTGATATTATTATATCGGTAATCATCTATATAATTAAAAAAGAAAATAATATGAAAGTTAGTAGAATGAAAGTTACAGCAATTGGGTAGCACAAAAGTTATTTAGGGTGGTTTTATAGAGATATACATTTACTATTCTTTTTAAATGATAACTTTCATAAAAATTATTTAGTTATTTATTATTTTCCAACAACGTAGATGTGATAAACTCTAAAATGTGTTACACATGAAACTTTTCGCATTTTCTAATATCTATGATATTTTTTCAAGAGAGTAAGTGCATGGAATCCAAATCACAAAATTGATAGACTTGTCTTGTCTTTATGTTTGTCAAATCCTCTTATAAGACTATAAATAGGTCGAAAAATAACCAAAATCCCAAATACTCGAAAATTATAATTTAGATAATAATAAAAAAAAAAGTTTGGATCCATATGTTGATTCCCAACCCATTAGGCAACAATGGAGGCAAATTAACCAATAGTTTTCACCTTTCAGTCTTTTTACTCGTGAAATAGTAATACTTAGATTTGATATCGGGGACCCATGAAATATGATTATTTGTAGATAAAGTAACGAATCTTATCCTCTTAGTTTGAAGACGTAGAATTGACTATATGTTAACATCCATCAATATATATAGCCTAATAAAATATCTTGGCAAAATGCAAATGTATTATAAAATATTAATTAGGAATCGGTAGACTTTCTAAAAAACTAATTAAAAGTCCAAGGTGAAGGAGGAGTTTTGTAGGACAGACCATATGAGACTAAGTCAAAACTCATTTAAATTCAAGATATTCACAAATCTTACATAGCTTGGAATCTATATCTTAGTGTATTAATTCATATATTCAAGAGAAATCTCAAGTCCCACATATCATGAAATTCCTATTTTGTTGTGTCACACTTTATGTATGTATGTATATATATATATACACTCAAAGAGTAAGCGTTATGCAATTGCTATGCCAATAAAACTTGTCATTTACTTGAATTAATTTCTCTAGTGTTTTATATGATATCAGGGCCTTATAGTCTCTACTAAGATCTTAATTCCTATTACCAATTCAATTATGGTTGCCTCTTTGATTCCAGCTAACCGTGATTCTTCTTCAAAGCAATTAGTGGTTCCCAATTCATCCACTTAACTCATACTTAAACTTAACTACACTAATTACCAAGCATGGCACTCCTAAATTATTTTTCTTCTTATTGGGTTTGATCTCGTGTCCCACACTGATGGTTTAGGCACTATCCCACCACAAAAGATCAAGAAAGATGGCAATAATGTCACCAATCTAGATTATACTTTTTGGTAGGGGTAAGCAAAAAAATCGACTAAACCAAACTAACTGTAAACCTAACCAAACCAAACAAAAAATATGGTTTTTCTTATAATTTGATTTAAAAAATTCCCAATTCAAACTGAACCAAACCAAAAATTTATGGTTGGTTTAAAAGGATAAATCGAACTAATTTGTAAAATTAAACCAAACCGTTTTAAAAAAAAAAAAGATAGTAATATTTTATTTCAAGTAAAGAGTGTCTTTTGTAGTAATATAGCATATAAAAGGATTTTTTATTTATATTTATTGAAATATATATATTAAACTTTTAATTACCATAATATATAAATTACATATATAGCTTGACTCAAAATTTGTATTATATGTTATTTTTATAAATGAAATTAGTTATTAACAAGCATTTAAAAAGTTTTAGTCATGGAAATATTAATTTAATCAATTTCTATTATGATAATATTGATTATTTTCAATCAACTCAATACTTTTTATATGAGAATACATGTTTCGCATATATACTTTCCTAAATTAGAAGATGTGGTTCAATTAGTATACCAAATCGAATTTTTATGGTTTGAAAAATTCTCAATTTGAACCATATGGTTTGGTTTAAAGTTATAAAAAACCGAACTATAGTTTTATAGTTTGGTTTAGTTTAGAGGGAAAACTGAACTAAACCGATCTACGTGTAGCCCTACTATCTAGTATTGCCAAGACCAACTCTTGTGCAATGCTTTATTCTCTATGCTTAGTGATGCAGACAAAGCTAGTTTATCAATTTGCTCTACCTCTAAGGCTCTTTGGGATGTCGTTCGTTGCAAGTATGCCTCTTTTTTCAACTTAAATGTCCTTTCATTAGAGACAAGATTGAACAAAGTTTAGAAAGGTTCTCTCTCAATCATTGATGATCTATATTCAACCAAATCTATAGCTGATGAACTTACTATCATAGATACACCTGTTAGTGATTATGATCTCAACATCTACATATTAAATGACTTACCTCGAGAATATGATTCCATAAGCACATCAATTCGAACCATGGATAAAACTTTCTCTTTTGAAGAGTTACATAATCAACTTGTGATTCATGAATAATTTCTTCAAAGGGATGTTAACTCTACTGAGGTTTTTGTTCGTACTATATATCTCCACTATAGGAATTCTATACCTAAATGGAAGAAGCAATCTTCTCCCCTTTCTTCTACGGGTCATCAATTGACTATTACTCCTACAAATTAATCTCTTAGTTAGAAATTCGTTGCAAAATTTAGACCTTGTGTTTAGTGTCAATTCTGTGGTAATTGTAAACCCCAAAACTAACCATTCGAGGTTTCGATCGATTGAAAGACCCGATCAAGCTTAAATTATAAATTAAGCTAGAAATATTAGTAAAATGATCACATAAGTTTGAATTTAAGAAAATAAGTAATAAATAAAAAAATATAAAAATTCCAAATTTTAAGTATATAACTCGTTATTTATCGAAAATGCGTAAAATGCATTCCAGTAATTAACAAATTACTAGAAATAAATTATATATATACTAAAAATCATAAAATGACCTAAATAATATTTAGGAATATTTATTTGTACTATATATGAATTTACATGTATGTAAAAATACGCGTAATTACTGAAAATAAGCAAAATGTACTAAAATAATAAGAAATAATTAAATAAAATTCATAATTAATTAAGAAAAAATCAGGAAAAATATAGAAAAATAAAGAATGATCCAGAATTGGGTCATGGTAGCTAGGGAAAATAAGAAAAAAAATCAACCAATTAAATTAGAGCAACACTAAAGACAAAAATTAAGGAATTTGGACAATGTCGTATCCAATTTAATGCACATTAATTACCACAAATCTCTATAAATACCCCAAATTTTTCAGAAGCTTATTTGAGCAGTTTGGAGACTAAGAAAAATAGAGATCTTTGAAAATTCAATGGAAAAACTAGAGAAAAAAAAAAGAAAAGGAAAACTGTGCAGTTAGGGCTTGTAAGGAGAACCCAAACCCAACGAATAGCTGGGAGTGGACGGCCACCATCATCACACGGTGGTGGCAGTGCCTAGGTGGGTCGACACATCGGTGGCCGGAACCACCCAAATTGGTGAGTTCGATTTCTAGCCTCATATTGTGTAATTTTTAAAAAATAGTAAATATTATTATAAAATTATGAATTTTGTTATTCTAAAATATTTTTATATGGATTTTTTAGGAAAAATATTATTTTGATGAAAATATATCTCGTGATATAGGGTCTTTAAGAAATCATGCAAAACTGAACATGTTTTGGTTTAAAAATAAATGACCTTAGGAGTATAGTTTTGAATCCAAAATTTTGTGTAGATTACTTAGATGATATAGAACAGTGCTATGAAGCCTGCTTTCAAAAATTAATTTTTGAAAATTTTAGATAATTTTTAGGCCCTAAAATGAGGCATAAAATGGGTAATTTAAGGTTAATTAAGCAATTAAATGGTCAATTACTGATTTAGTGAATAAGTATATATTTTAAGATGTTGAAATCTGATGGAGTATGAGACTTGTAGCATTTAGGGTGTTAGATGTAATTATTAGGTTAATTATGTAGTAAATAAGTAATATGGAAAAATAGTACATTTTAAGTTAATTTTGTAAATTAAGGTAATTAGATGTAAAATCTGATTTAGGATGAATTTAGATATTTTGAAATGATAATTAATGCTGGGAGATAGTAATTAGAGTGATAAAAATATTAGATGTGTATTATGTATATAATAAGTAATAGTATATAATACATAATTATTAGAAATATAATAAAGAGAAAATATTAGAATAAAAATTGATATTATGATAATAATAAAAATATACAATAAATTATGGTACTTAGGATATCTAGAAGTAAAGTGATTAATTTCACATTATGAGTTGAAACTAATTTCTAAGGTTCGAGTATAAAACAATACTTAGAAATCGAATTAGAACTTAATTTAGAAATCGATGCGGAAACCGAACCCGAACCTAACCCCAAACCTAGAATAATTGTAAAAGACTTAAGACCTAGATAATTAGGCATATTAAACCCTAAACAAAACATAACAATAAGTGTTATAGGATAAAACGAACCTATACTAGTTATATGAAAAACTGAAACCATGTTTGTGTTATAGGGATGATTGGCGATGGCCTGAACGAGTCGAACCTCGAGTGAGTGAGTGAGGAGTCGAGGTAAGTTGGGATTAATATGTTATTGTATTTTGAAAGCTTGAGATGATGCTTGGTTGTACTTGTTAGATAGTTGGTTATGTGCATGTGCTTGATTATGAGTGATGTTATGATTCTGTCTGTTGTACTGGCTTGTATTATATGATTTGTATGAAATGATTTATCACCCTAAACTGGACCTAATCAAATATACGACCTATAATCATAATCAAACCTACATGACAACCCATTAGGGGAACCTAGGACTCTCTGACCAAATACCGACCCCTTTGAAAGGGATAGTGCAGGATTGCAAAATGGTCCATTCTTCGTCCTTAGTCGAACTAAGTGACAGGAAAGGAGGTCGTGGTGAAGGTGATGTCAATGGTTCGAAGGTAGTCGCGGGAGGAGCCATATCTCCATAGCACAAGCTTGGGTTTGGTCGTGAGCTGTTGCATTAATGGCAACTCCTCAACCCGGATTAAAGTGGGCGCAATTTCTCTAATCTTACGACGGGCTAGACAACGTCGTACGAAGGCATTTGCTTGAACATGCATTGCACCTAATAAGCTGATTGATAACCTTGAGTCCTCCATCCTAACTTACTGAGTGGTGGTTGCTCATATCCCTATAGATATCGTGCAGGTATTAGTTAAGAAGTAGCATACAACTACCCTAAAGCTAGCAACTGCTAGATCCTAGGGAGTGAGGAAAAACATTTGAAGAATCGACATATATTTTAAAGTTTAAGTTATTATCGTTGAAAACAATAATTGTAACAATTGAATTCTAGTATATATATATATATATATATATATATATAATTTTCTCACTTTCTTAGGTAAATGATTTATTTAAATTACAACTGTTTACTTCAAAACAAGTTAGTCGTGGACGCCTTATGTAGATCAAGTCTAAGATAGCAGTTGTAAGGCCAACTTCTATCTTAGAATGGTTTACACGGCGGGGCCGTTACGACTCTGCCGCTTCGGGGCGTAACAGTAATCTTGGCCATGTTGCATTGAAGTGTTGCCTATTGAAAGTAAAGTTGAATGGTCCTTGAGCTCATTTTGCCTTGTCTTCCTCTTTAGTCTCTAATAACTCTTGGGTGCTTAATGTCACATCCCAAGCGGTGAATTTGTAATAGTTCCACTGTATAAATTAATTTAAGATAAAAGCTAACTTTATAGCCGCTATCATAAATGTTGCCCACACAAGGCGAATACGACTCAACTAGCTTGAAGTGTCCAGTAGGGTAGTCTTTATAGGAAGAACCTGTGGTATTTCCTTTATAATAATCACAAGAAGAACTTATAATACATACTTTTAGCACTTATCTCATGTTTACATGACTATATTTACATCAAAAGTTACATTGTGCCAAGGAAAGTTTTAAAAGCTTACAAGTTTTGACACATATATACAAACTTCATTAGAAAACTAGTGGCCGCCTAGGATAACTAGTTAGTTTTTTCAAAACACGACATCAAAAGTGATTGGGTTTCAGCAGTCTTCATACTTTTTTTCACTCTCAATACCTTGCGAACTAACCTATGGTTAGTTTTAACGTTGCATCTTTACTTTTAGTCAGTACCTATAGTAGAATCTATAGGGATATGAGCACAACTAGCTCAGTAAGTGTGATAGAAACTGAAGACTGCAACACAAACACAGATAAAGTTAGTAATTTCATAAAATGCAATGGAGTCAATCAATCCTATGATACATCGCATAATGTTATCCGGACCATTGTGAGGTAAAAGAAATTGCATCTATTTTAACCTAGATTGAAGAGTTTCAATGCTACTTAGATAAGACCAAATCTGGGTTTGTGTAATGGAAAACACCCTCATCCTTATACTACCTTTGAGCTACAGCCCCTGACTTTACCTCAACCTCCTCTCCTATCATTTAGTTCAACTAAGAGTAGAAAAATGACCATTTCTGCTATCCTCATTGAAGGGGTTGATATTTGGTCCTATACACATAATTGTTCCCTTAATGGGTTGTTATACATTACCAATTAAGTTAGCAATCAAATTTCATTTATTTCCATTTGAGAGTGACAAAACAAGTTATAACCAGCCAACAATATGCAATCAAGCAAAATAACATGCCAATGAGTTCAATTCCTATCACAAAATAGATTACCAATTACATACATAGCATGCATACAGACAATCCATATACTTTAATATAGTATCCCAACCAGGTGAAACCATAATCCCAATTTACTTGTACAAATGTTTACTTTGGTAAGTCTATACTATCAATGTTCTACTCACTTGGAAATTTTATATATACTAAACCCTAGATTTAGTTTTCGTAAGGTTTACGAAAATATTAAGGTTTTATCTAGGCCTACATATTATTGTATTACTTAACTGAAATACTATTTCAATAGTTATTATAATGATGTTATATTTATACATATATATAATGAAGGTATACTATTCATATATTATGAAATATACATGTATATTTATAACATGTATCTAATTATTATAGTATTATCATATAGGTTATATTAGCTAAAATTAATGATTATATGTAATTATATTATCACATTATTTTCAAATTATGTAAAAAAAATATTTTTTTATAGGATTTTCAAGTAAAACATGATAAAATACGTATTTTCTATCCCTAACACATGTATAATCTAATTCGGGCCATATAAGGTGACAAATATAATGAAAATAGTATGTAACCATGTATGGCCATAATACACATAATTATGATTTAATCAAATAATTAATATATTTTAGCCCAGTATTACTAAAAACATGGCCCGATTAGTAAATTAAGTCATTTAACTAGAAAAATTCATTATAATTGGCTAGTATTATCAAATAAATCCATGAAAATTTCTGTAAATTCAGAAAAACACATGGAATTTAACCAACAACTTGTTTCATGTAATCGAAGTTATTACCTAAATATGTAAAATTACGTTTTTACCCTTAAATTAGCATTAATTAAGCAAATAATATCATTTTTATACAAAATAATTTTCAACATGTCCTGATATTATTACAAGAGTCTAGAGTTCATTAAATGTCAATTTCATCAATTATTTTTATAAGAATAAATTTATTTCAAAAAAATTCCAATTTTAGCCTTTTCTAAGGTAAAAAATACCATAAATACTAAACATAAAACATGTATGAAATCAAAACCGGGCTATGTATCATTAAACTAGATGTGATAGGGATCTTAGAGAAAAATTTTGAGCACAAAACAACATTTATTTAATATATTTATTTTTGAATTAAAAATTCAAATGAGTAGTATCATTTCTTAGGGAAGTATATGAAATAATCATAATTTTAGAAAAATAATATTACAACATGAAAGCATCCTAGAAATAATCTAGGAATAAATTTTTCAAGAATTTTCCTAATTAATTTACTATTTTTAGAGGATAAATGAAAAACATGGTAGAATTTAGAACCCGGTATTCATTGAGCTCTAACCATCGTCAGTTGGTAGGGGTTTGTCAGATAGCATGGGTAGTGGATATACTACTAGGGGCCGATGAGGTTTCACTACAGGTCACGATTTGGTTTAGGTACTAGTCTAAGGTAGTAGGGTGCTCTATTTTTCTAATTTTTTAATAATTTTCTATAATTTTTTTGAAAATTTTCTTGAGTCCCTAAGTTGCTAAAATGACTAAATTGAAGGTTGTCTACCTTATGTAGTTTTTTGGGTCAATTACAAATCCCGGATCATGAAGTTATTTTTTTATTTTTACCTTTTCCTTTAATTTCTAAGCATAAGGTATCTGTTGATCCTCATTTTAGCTTTTGATTCAACAATCCAAATGTTTTTAGGCTACCATGGGTGTTTCCAAATTTTCCCTAGGTGGTTCAATATTAATATTTAGTGAAAATTTTTCCTAATTTAGTGAAATTTTTCATATTTGAAATATAAGATATTAATATTTAGTGGGTTTGTTAATATATGTGTATATATCCTATATACTTGATCGATATAATGACTAATGACATCCATTTAATCATGTTCAAACCATGTTATTAATTTTTAAGAATTATTTTCTTCTTAACTTTTTGAATTTATTGCTTATTTTATATATATTATTTTTAGGTTTTCAGGTTAATTTATGTATATATTTATTCTATATACCAGGTATATTTTTAAGTGTATATATTTATTTCATACATTATATTTATACTATCATTCACTTTTATGGCTTAAATAATTTATCTCTAAGGCCTTGTTATATTTCAAGGCTTCAATTTAAGGATTCTGACGAATTTTATACTATATTAAATAACTATATTTTTAAGGTTAAAATTAGGATTTTATTTAAGTATTTTTAAAATCTAACTTTACCGAGTCATTTTTACTAACTTTTCTAAACTTCTTGTAAAGTTTAGACTTAATTGGATAAGTTTTCCTGAAAGCTCTAAATTTAGATACAATTGTTCTAAATGCGATTTTAGGGGCTCACATATAGTAAATTCTTACTATTTTAATTATATCTTTTACTTTTTTTATTATACTTTTAAATTCTAAGCCTATGAGAACTTCTCGACTAAAGTTACCAAGTTCCTCATAAACTTTTAGCTTAATCAAGTTATATTTTTGAATGCTCTAAATCGACTATCGAACCTAATCATACAAGAACGAGGCTCATACTTGATTCAGGGCACTAGTGCACTTTCCAAGCTTCATTTGCACTCGAAATACAATAGGCCTAAGGAACTTCAAATTGGAGATGGATCTTCGCTACCCATATCTCACATAGGTTTTAGTGTTATCTCTTCCCCTACCTCTTCCTTCGATCTTTCATATGCAATATGTGTCCTTTCTGTTGTACAAAATCTAATTTCTCTCTCTAAGTTTTGTACCTATAATAGTATGTTCATTGAATTATATGGTGACTGTTTTTTTGGTTAAGGATCAGAGGTTGGAAAAGATTCTTCTTTAGTATCCAAGTAAGAATGGGCCGTATTCTCTTCTTCCCTTAGTCAGGCTTAAAAGTTCTGTCCCTCCAGCTTCAGCTTCTACTCTAGTTTCCTTTCTCACTTAATCAGCTTAGTGGCTTGTGAGATTAGGCCATCCCTCTCAATAAATTCTTAGTCATTTAATGTAATTTTTGCTAAATAAAGTTTCCAAGTTTCATCATTCCTTGTGTTCTTGTACTAAAAGTCACAAGTTTCTTTTGGTTCTTCAAGTGTAATCAACTCTCATCCATTAGAGGTTATCTACTATGGTGTTTGGGTGCTTTCTCCTCTAGTATCAGTTTAAGGATATAGTTCTTATCTTCTTCTTCTTCTTCCTTTTTTTTTTTTTTTTTTTGTGTGGACAACTATACACATTCCATTTGGTTATATGCCCGAACGTCTTGCAACCCCATTTGAATGTCCTTCACAAATTCAAGGGTTTATTCAAAAGTCTTGGAGGCCGTTTGGATGAAGCTCTTGAATTCAGACTTCTTAACAATTTGAACTCGTCCAAATAACTCAAGGCCACAACGAACGAAGCCTCAACAAAGCCTTAATGCTCTTTTTGCTGGACTTTTTTGGATGCTGTAATGTAAAGAGTTATTTGAATGAAGTCCCTCAAGGAGTTTCTCACACCTTTTGTCCGACATCATTTAAGTGGCTAGACTAGTTATTTGAACGAAGTCAAATATTAAGAATTAAATGAAAAATAGTTTATTTAGGGGTGATTTGTTAATGAAAGGCGTAACAAAGCATTTGTTAAACTATTTATAATGTTGAAGTTCACCTCTTAAATCTAAAATCTTCCTTTTCAAAATATAATCAGCTTTTGTCTAAATAAGCCGGTTATTCAAGATGGTACATGGTTCAACATATGCTTTAGGACAATTATTGGGGAAATAAAAATGAAGATTTTCAAAACTTTTGGGCAACAATTGCATATCTGAGGGAATCTAAACTGCTACGTACATGGTCAGACATGTCACGGCAAGTGAGAGGCACTGTTCCTTATTGATTTTAAGGTAGTATCTCTTGTAGATAACTTTCCTTTTTTTTTTTTTTCCCCTCTAGATAATTGCATAGACTATTTTGAAAATTGCATAGATAATATTTTTAAAATTTGATACTTGAAAAGCTGATGTGATAATCTAAATAAACATTTTAGCTTATGTGGCATTGAAGAGGCAGCAGTTAATATGACATTATCAAATATATTTATAGAATGTGGCCGAAAAATGGCACACCACATTTTTCTTTTTCTTAAATATTCTATATATATTTTTAGTGTTTTTCTTTTTATTCTCTACATCTTTTAGTATTTTATTAATATTAATCAATCAAATAAATAATTAACTGTGATGTCAACTTTTTAAGGAGGTACGCATCGATTTTTGGAAAAGTTGGGGTCATGTGATTTTTAAAGTTTTCAAACATCATTCATATTTTATAATAAAAAGTTTAGATTACTCTAAATAGTGTCAAAATTACAAATCCAAACGACTATATATCACTTAGAGGGTGCTTATAAGTTATCCACCAAATTCTCACATTGATGATTAAAATCAAATATACATCCCTCTAGTTGCCCACTTAGATTTCACAGAAGACCCTCTCTTTACCTTATCCGGATAATGTAATGGCAATAAGCAACCTGCTGAAAACTTCGGGTGGGATGTATCCTAATAAAAAGAGAAACTGCCCTACGAGGCACATTACCTTAACTTAGTTCTTCATTTAATATGGCATGCTTGCCAAGTGTCGAAGAGACAGCCATCTTGTGGAAGACACGTGTCTTTGGACATTCCTTGAATGTCTTCTTCTTTGAAGACATCGCAAATGTTATGTCGGTGAGTACGCATTCCTCTTCTTTATGCTTTTAACAAGTCAAACAGGAGGGAAACATATATATATGTGGCGAACTTAAGCTTCCAGTTTTAGAAACATAAGAAGGTCTGCATCAGCGGCCTGCTTCCGATAGGTACGATGGATGGATACTGCTTCGGAGCCACGTAACAACATCCTCACAAGTATTGAATAAAATACTAATGAGTAAAATCCAATTATACAATATCAATTCTTCTGGTTAAGCTCAAACTGGAATTATTTAAATAGATAATTCAGTCAAATTATTTGAATAAAACATTGATATTTTTCATTTTTTTTATATGAATTTTCTTTTTAAATGTATACTAATATTGGAATAAATAAAATATTTAAATAAACCCAATTGAAATAATACAACACACAGAACGTGCCAAATCCCCATATTACTCCCCCGAGTTCCAGAACTTTCCTACGGACCACTAGGAACTTTTTCTCTCTCTCTCTCTCTTCACTTGCTAGATGGAGAGAATTTTCATTAAAATAACCAATAAAAAACCAAAAGAAAAGGATTCCTAGATCATGGAAGTAGATTAAAAAATCCTACACGAATCTTCCTGTATAGCAACTATTCATTATAAAATTTGAAAAAATCATTAAATATTTAGGAAAAGCTCGCCAAGAACTCTAGAACTTTCCACTGAAAATAATCTTTGATTTTGTGACAATAATTAAACGGGTGTCTCCTTTTTGTTTTCATATCATACATGCTCATATATATTAATGGATGCAATGTCTGTAATGTCTCTGTAGAAATTTAATTCCGTGATATAATCAAATTTAAGATATAAAATAATAATTACTAAACAATATGGATGATTATACATATAAAAAATATCAATGACACAATATAGATAATTATTATCCAAAAATATAGATATAGATATGACTTCCTAATTCCATATGAAACAATTTCCGTGCCATACGACATAGAAAATACACACATTATTTACATAAATGTTAGAAGTAAAATTGTTGACTAGAAAAAGAGGAGACACTGGATGGAAGGTGCAATTATGCGGTTTATCTAAAACTTTACTATAATATCCAATCCAATTATTTCTACGATGCTAAATAATATATACTTTTAAGGGTATTTAAAGGAATTTATGGATAAAAAAATGAGTCATCAAAAGGTTGCTATTTAAGTATACTGGAGTTTAAATAATATAGATATATAATAGAATCTAGTCTAGTTTGAGGGAAGCCTAACATATGTCATGTTTGATATTTAAACATTATTTATTTTTATAAAGAAAAAATTACATAGAGATCATCAATGTTTAGAGATAAATTCAAATAGAGTATTAATATTTTGAGATGTTTAAACAAGTGATCAATGTTTTAATTAGAGGTTAAAATGGAATATAATTATTATAATGTTGTTAACTCAAGCTGATATGGCTTTTATCTGTTAAGTGGCACTCACATGGTGCCTACATCGTGTTTATGCGGCTTTTTTATATACAATTAGATAATATTAACAAAAATTGAGAAAAGATGCAAAAGAAAGGAAAAATAAAACATTAAATCTAAAAGTAGTATATTTAGATATAATAAATATAATTATATATTATAATTCAATATTTAATTAAATAAAAAAACTAGAAATTTTAAAATAAAAAAAAACTAGAAAAAAAGAAGATAGGCAAAAAAACTAAGAATAGGCTACTTTAACCATCCTAAGGGTAAGCGGAAGGGGAAGGGGGGTTGCATGACCTTCCACGAGTGGTAAGCAGGGTTAAACGATCCACTTTAAATAGTAAGTCATGACTTACTACGATTTTGTGATTGCTCTAGTCACTTAAAAGATAGGGGATAGCCAGCGACTAATAATAGGTCGCATGAAACCCCCCCCCCCCCCCCTAAATAGTTATCGATCACCCCCTATCCTTAAGGTGTTCGGAGCAGCCATTTCTTATTTTTTCTTTATTTTTTGTTTTTATTTTTTTAAAAAAATGTAATGATCGTTTTCTTTTATATTTAGAGATATATATATATCTTATTATATTACATCTATATTATATATCATTATGTACATATATATATAATATTTTACTTATATAACATATATTATATTAGATACGTATTACATACATATTATATTTTACATATAATATATAGTATATATATTTATATGCATATTATGTTTAATTTTATTATTTATTTTTATTTAATTATTCTTATTTTTATTTTTCCTTTATTCATTATTTTTTCCCATTTTTGTATTTATTTATTATTTAATAGTACATGTAAGCGCCGCATGTTTTCCGAGTCAGCACCGTGTGGTAGATAATGACCACATTAGTTGGAACTAATGATGTTATAACGGCCATCCTTTATTTTAATTATTGATTGAAATATTAATTCCTTATTTGAATTTTTTAAAATGTTAATAACCTATTTGAATTTATTCTTAAAAGTTGATTACCTTTGGTGTAATTTTCCCTTTTTATAAATAACTACCCGAAGTTTGAAAACGTTAATATATTATTGACAAACTTTTCAAAGTCATTTATAGTATCTAAATTAAGTAATTAATTGTACAAATAAACTATTACATTTTAAGAATATAATAGCGCAAAAATGTAAAAAAATCAATAATAGTTATACAATTTTAGAAATTAGCAATTTAATATAGTGTAAATAGTGGTTTTTAGGAGTTAAAATTGTTACGCCCCGAAGTCACAGTCGCAACAATCCTATCGTGTAAACCATTCTATGATGGTAACTGACCTCATAGTACCTACTATAGACATAATCTACACAAGGCGTCGACGACTCCTCGCTTTAAAGTAAACAGTTCAATTTAAGTGTTTAACTACAAATATAGTAATTATCGCAAATTTTTAATAAATATACATAATTATATATATAAAGTCCACGGTTGTTCCTAGAAAACTCTACATAAACACAATGGTTCACTAATTTACATAACAACTATCAGTCTTTCAGTCTTAAACTACAAAGGGCACACTAGCTATATATCTACTACTAAGTAAATTGATCCTCACACCCCTAACTTCAAAAGAACTAACCTCTAGATAATTGTATGGCGGCATAATACTTGAAGTATCATAAATCAAAACTTGCAAAAGGATCTATAAGGGTATGAGCAATTACAGCTCAATAAATTGAATTGGAGACTCATGAGAGTATACAAACACTAACAAGATTATCAAGCAATTATTTTAATGCAATGCAACAATCAAGTGTCATTACACAACGTAATCCGGTCCGTTGCGAAATCAGAGAAATTTCACCTACTTTAATCCAGGTTGAGGAGTTTTTATGTTATGCAGCAGCTCACAACCAAACCCAAGTTTATACAATGGAGACACCGCTTCTCTCGCGACTACTTTCGAACCATTAACTTCACCTTCGCCGCGACCTTCTCTCTTGTCACTTAATTCGACTAAGGATGAAGAAGGGACTATTATGCAATCCTGTGCTATCCCTTTCGAAGGGGTCAGTATTTGGTTGAAGAATCCTAATAATCCCCTAACGGGTTGTAATGCATGACATTTTTTGTTATTAGAGTCAAATAAGATTAAATTTTATTTAGGGTGTTCAAAAAATTTCATACCAATTCAATCAATCACATTACAAATTTTAGCACGCATTCAAATACATCAAACACATGCACAAACTACTTACAATTATAACCATATATAATCCTAAGTCTCCGAGTACTATAAAATAGCACTCTAATACAGTAAGTACTAACCCAACTTACTTAGAATTTCTCAATTGTCCAATCACTCAATTGTAAGCCAATTCTTCTCTAGGTATCCTATAATACAAATAGGTCTTTTTAATACTTATACTTTAATTATTCATATTCTAAGTTATAATTTAGCTTATTTTTTCCATGTATACCTATTATTTACTAATGATTCATTCTACCCTATTTTGAGGTTTGGTTCCTAAATTAGGTTGTAGTTTTGATTCTAGAATCTTAAATATGCTCGAATCCTAATGTGAAATTAATCACATTAAGCTTGAGTATTCTAATATCCTATTAGGTCTTAATTTAGTATTCTAAACTGTTAGGTATATGCTAATCCTAATTGGGGTACTGGATTTATTCCCGATGTGAGAAAATTTTACATTTTTTATACAATTACCTAAAATTAAATTTTATTTCAGATTTATTATATTCTGATTTTTGTTATTATATTATCTAATTAAACCTAATTTTTCATATTTATTAATTTTTCAATTCTACATATTCTTAATTTTCTACAATTACCACATAATTTCTTCATTAATTACACTTAACACTTCAAAGGCTAGGATTAGGTTTCCACATCAAAGATTAATATCCCTAACCCTCTAAATACTATTTAAATCAGTAATTAATATCTTAATCACCTAATTAATCCAAAATTACGCAATTTTTCTATATTTTAGGGCTAAAAATTTACCTAAAAATTTCAAAAATTAAATTTAAAAAAAATGGCTTCATAGCACTATTTTATATCATTTAAGTATTCTACAGAAAAAATTTGAGCTCCAAACTACACTCCTAAGCCTATTTATTTTTAATCCTAATCATGCTCTGTTTTGCTTAATTTCTTAAAAACCTTATATTTTTAGACGTGATTATACTTAATCACTATTTTTTCTTAAATCTGCATACAATAAAACCTTAAAATAATAAATTTCATAATTTTTTGGGCAAAATAAATAATTTTACAAAATTAAACAAAATCGAAGCAAATGAAAGACTCACCTGGTCCGATAGCTTTTGGCCTTCCAACACCGGTCCAGGTGTGTCGGCCGGCCCAGGCGGTGGGTTTGGAGTGTGGTGGTGGCTCGGTCCCAAGTGGTGGTGGCACGTGGGTTTGACTCACTAATCCTAACTATACAGTTTTCTTTTCTTTTTTTACTTTAGTTTTTCTCTTGAATTTCTATGCTCTCTATTTTTCTCTGATTTCTAACTGTCTAAAGGAATTCTTTAAATTTTTTCCCTGTTTATAGAGTTTTTTGGTAATTAATGTGCATTAAATTAGACAAGACATTTTCCAAATCCCTTAGTTTTTTACTTTTGTATAACTTGATTTTAATTGGGCAATTTTTTTTCTTCACTTCCTTACTTGCCACGACTACATCCACCTCATTCTTGATTTCTCTGATTTTTTCTTAATTAATTAATAATTTTCTTAAATTATTTAATAAGTTTTTAGCTACTTCAAGAAATTTCACGTATTTTTATCTACACGTAAATACATGTGGAGTACATGTGAACATTCCTATTTATTATTTAAGTCATTTTATGATTTTAAGTATACATATAATCTATCTCTAGTAATTTATTAGTTATTAGGTTACACTTTTCGCCTTTTCAATAATTAATAATTATTATAATTAAAATTTGAAAATTTTATAGTCTTCTATTTTATTACTTATTTTCTTAATTCAATTTTATGAGGTCATTTTTACTAATATTTGTATCCATAGTTTATCATTTGGGTTTGATCGAATCCTTTAACCGATTGCCTTAAACTTTGTGTTTTAAGTTCAAACTTACGGTCACTTGGCTTAATTTTAGGACTTACAGAAATATAGTTTTAATAGTTATTGTTGGAGGGAAAATTAGTTACCAATAACATATGTATTTCTATAAGTATAAGAAAGTTTTCAATCAAATTCTTAATTAGTAAGGAGATTGGTTATTTCGAAATTAGCTGCCACTTCAATTTTTTCATTCATTTCATTGATTCCATTGTTACACATTTCAGATTAACATTCATAATACAATTTAAAATAGGTTAGTAGGCTATGATTACTAACATAGGCAAAATTTAGTCAATTGCAAAAATTTATGGAATTCAAGAAATTAATTAAAAAATTGGCAAAGTATTAAATTGAGACTTTAAGCTTTAGATGTATTATAAAAATGAATGAATTTTAAGTATTAAATATAAAATTTATCCTAGTTAAATCAAGTATAAAGCTAGTCACATTATATAGGCCTTAACATTTGGCAATCCACTTCTCATTGCATAAAGAAGAAGAAAAAGAAGAATAGCTACATCGGCTTTCCCGAAGGAGGAATAAGTAATGCGATAAAAGCTGCAAAATCATAACGTGTTTTCCTTCTTCTTTCTCCTCGATATAGTGTCTATACATGCACCATCCTTTTCATACTATCCTGTTATGCTAACTATTTGTATACTACCTAAGAGCATGTGCAATGTGTGTTCTTGACTCGCTATTCAATGTTAGGGAATGAAAGTGGTGATCCTTCAAGGATTATTGCTGAGAGCTTAACCAGTTTTCAAGCATCAGGGTTTCTTGTCAGCGGAATATATGTTGATTAGTTAAAATTGTGTTTTAGACCACAAAATAATAAAAAAAAAAAACCGTTAAAGAATACTTATAAAAGCTCAGAAAAAGTACAAAAAAAATCCTTAAAGTTTATCTCTTTTTTTATTTATTATTTATTTTAGTAATTAATGTTCCATAGGTTTCATTTCAGACCTTTGAGTCTTTTCTTGATTTTTTTTGTTCGTCTTGACACATGATACAATATGATTCACCCATTAATTAATTTAATTAAATAAATTAATTATATATTATAAAAATAAAATTATTAAAAATATTTAAAAATACAGAAAAATTATTTAAAAAATAAAAAAAAATAAAAATCTGAAAGCTAATATATATATTATTGAAATTATTAATATATATTTACATATTAATGAATTAAATAAAAAATTAGAAAATTTGCAAAAAGAAATGGAAAAATATTTGAAATTAGAAATCAAGGCACCCCTTGCACTTAGGTGGTGGATTTCAATTGCCAAAGGAGTTGAGATGTGGCTCATTTTATTAAGTGGGCCATGTAACCCATAAGGCAAAAAAAAAAAAAAAAAGAAAGAAAGAAAGCATTGAAGAAAAACCCATCGAGTTAAAGTCGAATCTCCTGACCTGAGTCAATCTAATAGGTTTTCGGCCTTTTTTTCTTTTGGTTTGTGCAACCATGAGTAGTCGCTCACCACCTAGGGGGGGTTTGCGTGACTCCCCTTGAGTAGTAGGCACTCATCTACAACTACCCCAAAGGTTGCATGACCTGCTTAATAAAGTGGGTCGCGATCTAATGGGGGGGTGGGGTTGGCCGGTGATCTTTAAATATTTTTCTTTTTATTGTGAACTTTCTAAATTTTTTATTTAATTTACTAATACAAGAATATGATTTTTTAATAATTTTAACAATACATATTAATTTTTATATTTTTATATTTCTAATTTTTAACTATTTTCTGTATTTTTAGAGATTTTTTACTAATTTTACTTGCATAATATATATTATTAATTTATTTAATTAAATTAATTATATGGACGAATTATATTGTGCTATGTCTAAAGACTAATGGAAAAAGTAATGGAAAGTCTCATTTAAAAATTTATACAAACGTTGAGGACTGACACGAAACTTCAAAATGTTAAGGACGAATAGAAAAAGAGGTAAATATTCAAAACCTTTTTATACTTTTCCCCAAAAGTTTTAGGAATAAAGTACTGAGTTTTTTTCAAAATGAGAGTTCTTAACAATGTAAACATAATAGCTAGTAAGGACCCGAAAATGGATTCCTTAAGAATGCACATGCAATGTAGATGCAAGTATAAGGAGTGGACGTGGTTCAGTTTCGTACAGGTTGTCATTCCTTATCGACATACCAAACCAAACTTATTATAATGGTTCTTTTTTTTAAATAAATTTTTTTAACTTAATTAAAATTGATTCAATTAGATACAATTCGTGATTTGAACTATTTATATCAAATTTTCACTAAAATATTTTTATTTTTAATAACATATTTTCATTTTCATTTTCATTAAACTTTCATAAGTTTCTAATTAATTTCTCATACTTTTATTATGTGTAATGATACTTAGCACAAAGTTGAATAGGATCTTGATAAACATAATTTAGTTAGATGAGAATAAAAGACTTTATTTCATCGAATAACAAAAAGGAAGGGGGAGTATAACTGCTTGTCCAAAAGCAATATAAGGGAGATAAAAGAGATACACTAAAGATTGAAAAAAAATGAGAGACACATAAAGAGCACCAAGTTCGTATTTTTACGTAAATTTTGATGGAACTCATTCAATTTATTCTTAATATTTAACCTAAAAATAAGATAAAGAAGAATAAGATATGAAAAATTGATAAAATTTACGAAAATTGACTGAAAAAAAAAATATAAAACAATTTGATTTGATTCAGGGTTCGATCCATAATTCTTAGTTTAATTTCCCAACACAGGCAAATATAACTAAAGTTGTTTATTGACATCATCTGTGCCTGGCTTAAGATTTAAAAGAAAAAAAAAAAAAAGGGACGTGTCAGTCTGAAACTTGATGACACTTGTGTCGTGCTTGGACAAATTTTAAGGTGGACTGTGTTTTTATTGATGGAGTTAAAGTAAGAATTAACCAAGTTATTACAGAATGCATTAACGTTTTATCGCTACTTTTCTATTAAAAAAAAAGTCATCTATCTCCGTTAATGAATTGAACGAAGGTGCAACCGATCACAGAATATCAGGTTGCGTATATCATACGATGATCAGGAGAATTACGATTAGAACATTGTATAATCTAATAAATATATAAATAATATTCATAGAAGCAGAAGGGTTTATCTAGAATACTTATAACGATATTATGTAATGTGCTGATTACGACTAAGCTGTTTTCTACTAAATATGATAATTAAACTCTGTATTTTTTGCTATAATAGAGGTATGTCGTCATTACATGGAGTTGACTTATAAGGCATGTCGATTCAACAAGCAGTTGAAATAATAAAATGCACTCAGGATACCGAAGTTAACGGGAATTCTTCTCTACTTACGTACAGATGACAACATACACATCATCAGCCACTAAATTCGCTATACAATCTGCATCTTGCACTAAAATACATATGAATGTCCATGACTTTATATAAAATTGTTCGCATACAATTTAATGCAAGAAATTCCCAAGGAGTAGTCCAACCATCAACATCTCTACATTGTGTTTGGGTCGATGGAAAATGGTAAAAATAGAAAGACAAGGAAGGAAATTGATAGAAATATTATGTTTGGTAAGAGAGGAAATTGATAGAAAAGGATGGATTCCACTTTATAAACCAATACTTTTCTCTCTAAAATTAGACAGAAAAGAGTGGAAATGGGTGGAAACAAATGACTATTACAATGTGATCGTTTGTAACAATATTTATCAATATGAAAGTAGGAGATAGTTTTATCAAATGTTAACTCCATTTTTCTTCATTTCCTTCCATTTCCTTTGTATAGTACCTTAGACACCACATTTTTGTCTCTCTCTCTCCCCTTATTTATTATTATTTTTTTTTTCAAAATTTTTAGAATAGGATAAAGGGTCCTAATTTAGGAAAAATGTAAAAAAAAAAAAAGAAAAAGAAATTTAGAAAAAAAAAACTGAAAATTTTAGAAAAACATATAGAAAATTGAAAAGTCACAAAAAATAGAAAAAATTGAAAAATAAAAGATTTAGAGAATAATAAATTTTTAGAATAGAATTTTTAATAAAAATAAGGAAAGGATTATTTGAGCTTGGATTTGGATTTGAATCTAGTTCAAACTAATCTTGTCAATATATGCAATTAGCTTATATTTAATTGTACATATTGATAAAGTGTAAACCAATGGCTTAATGGATAAGTATATGAACATTACATGAACATTATATTTAGGTTTGGTTTAAGATTAAGGGTTCGAAACTCACTTAAGGCATGAAAATGCCTTTTATCTTTTCCTTTTTCCACACTCCATGTGTTGCCATAGGTTAAGGCATCATTGGGCTACGTGTCTAATTGTGACACGTGGCACTTTATGATTGGCCTTAACAACACATTTTCTTTCCCCCTTTTTCTTCTCCCTTTTCCTTTTCTATCCCTCACTTTTTCATTTTAAAAAAACACACAAACAACACGACGATGGGGGTTGTAAGTCTGGTCCATTTCTTTTCAAACATATATAATACACAAACATACCATCCCCCAACTTCTCTTTCCATACTCCACGTGCTGCCACAGGTTAAGGCATCATTGAGCTACGTGTCTGATTGTGACACGTGGCACTTTATAATTGGCCTTGACAACACATTTCTCCCCCCCCCCCCCCCCCCCCCCCTTTTTCTTCTCCTTTTTCCTTTTCTATCCCTCACTTTTTCATTTTAAAAAAACACATAAACAACGCGACGATGGGGGTTGTAGGTCTGGTCCATTTCTTTTCAAACATATATAACACATAAACATACCATCCCCCAACTTCTCTCTTTCACCACCGAACAATAGTGACAACCAGCTACAAACCCCCATCCTCTCTTTAATCGCACTCTCATTCGATACACGCATACAGACCCATCACCATTAGACCTACAACCACACTTCAATCGCTTTTGCATGACATAACGCTGAACCCACACACTCATAAACACTACCAAGTGCTCAACTCTCACTCCTTGACCAACTCCACCATCGACCTACATCCTCTCTCTTACGTGTAGCCACCTCAACCATACCTTGACAACCCATTGTCGTGTAAGCCTGCACTCTCCTTCTCCATCCACACTGAAACACCAACCCACCATACGCGGCCGATGGCATACTCTCAATCTCCGATACAAACCTTTATTACTATAATTGTTGCCACTAAACTGGGCTACTACCAAACCACTCCCATTAGCTATGACACTCCTCCAAACCCCCATTCCTTAATAGAAAACTTACAAAACAGCCTTTTCCCGATTGTTTTCAGGGTTGAAACGGCCTCCGAAACACCATTCTAGTCATTGCTATTTCGACTTACGTAGAGCCCTAGTCTGACCTAATCCAACCTGACTTGACCCAGCTGGCCCGAACCTAAGCCCCAAATCCGAATCGCTCTTAATCCACGTCCCTTTGGTCCGACTTTGTTTTCTTTTTTTCTTTTACTGTTATTTCATTTTTGCATTGTAAATGTAGTTGTAATAAAAAAAAAGAAAAGAAAAAAAGAAGAGAATAAAAAAAGAAAACAAAAGAGGGAAGAAGTATTTAGTTTAATTTAATTTTATTTATTTTCACATTTATGCAAAGAGCCAAAAATAAAAATAAAAAGTAAGTAAATAAATAAATAAGAAAATAAGAAAAATAAAATAATAAAGTTACTTTTATCACTTAGAAAACCAATTTTCCAATAAAATAAAAAAATAAAAATAAAAATAAATCAACCACTTTTCAAACTAAAGCACTTTAGAGTTTCCGAAAATAAGACCTTAATTATGACCCTTAGAAAATTTCTTTAAATAAATTGAAATAAGTAAAAACGTAAATTTAATCTTTTCAAAAATTAAAATCAACTCAACTCACTAAAGTTTTCCGAACGAACTATAGAAGTTTGATCCCGAATAGCGGGTATGTAAGCACTCGTACATATAGGGTAACTTAAAAAATGAAAAAAATTATTTTCCCCTTTAGTAGTTAAATCTTTAAATCCTTATTTTTTGTAAATAGCCATAATTTCAAATGTAGCTAGTAAATAAATGTCATTATAAAGATATATTGAAAAGTAAATTTAAATTTGAAAATATTAAAAGTGATATTCATTTAGGGTTAATAAGATAGCCCTTAGATCTAGATTTTTAGTTTTAAAAATCGCTTTTATTGAAAAATAAATCGCTAATTGATTATAACTTAACTCTTTTTTCTAACTCCTGTTAAGTGGCGACTCTAAAAACGTTTTAGAAATTAAAAGAACCGGTTTTCTCTAAATTTTAGTCGAGGATCAGTATTAAACGAATAAGGTTTAATATTGATTGATTTAAAGAATATTTATTTATAAAACCAGGAGGAAAAAACCGGGCTCAACAGTACCAAATGCAAAATAAAAAATTACCTCTCATTCCCTTTCCATCTTTTTCTTTTTCTTTTTTTTTTCCACACCCTTTACCTATTTCTCTTTTATCAAAAATTACCAAAAACAATTTTAGTCTTGTACTCTTACAGTATTACACCCTTTCCCTATAGGTAGAAATTACATTAGCATATCTATTCTTACAATTTGAATTAGACTTTAATAAAGAAACAATGGCTTGTGAATCTAAATTTATTTCTACCTTACCTATATAAATCAGTCGAGTTGAAATGATATAGTATTGATTTCGACCAGTTTAAGCTTACTTCAACTAGATAATCTTAAAAAGTGTTAATTATTTAACTTAACTTATAGCGATATTTAAACTTGACTCAAGTTCAATTTAGCACACGAGTTAGTTGAGTTAAACATCATAAAACTTAAGATCAACTTGATTGTGGCCAACTTAAATTGAAGCAAATGGTAAACCGAACTCGAGTAGTTTGCAAGTAGAAGTAGGTTTTACCCATTTATACCCCTAATTTCCACTCTTTTTACATTCATATTCAAGTCCCACAACCCTTGATCCACAATCCATTTTCATCTCTTATTACATCTTTGATTATTGCTTGGTTAGTACCATATGACACTAAGCCATTTATATTAAGCTTAACTCATTTTTTTCTAGGTGGATCCTAATCTATAGTGCTTGCTTATAAATTGGAAATTTTTTTTCTCACTCTTCGCTTAAACAAAAACTTTGTAAGCTTGGTCTTTGAGACTTTACTTTAATGATAGTCGACCACCTGCATTGTGAAATAAAACTTTCCCTTTATCAATCCATGTCAATTAGAAACCAAACTTTACTCAACAAAATTTAAGAATTGTTAATAAATTTGGGTTAGTGGTCATCCATACATGTTTCAAACTTTAAAAGAATTTTAACAAAGTTAGCAAAATAGCTTAAATAGAAAATTTCAAAACTTTTCAAACCTATATAACAAATGTTAAAAACTGATATGGGAAAAAAGTTAAATGTTGAAAATTGAATTTCTATATTTTTAAAAGAGAAATAGTTGCTTATTAGTGATTTGCTATTGAAAAGCAAAGCAAAGTGTTTCTCAAACTATTTATTATGTTCAAATTTTTTTCTTACCCAATTATTGTACATACTACAACTTTGGAAGGAGAGGGTATCAATCTTAAGGCTGGCAATTTGAAACTCGGTTATGATGGATTTGAACACAACATGACATAATTGAAATGGGTTAGTATATAGAAAAATTTGACGTAAGATACAAACGGATCAAACTCATTTAAATACGATTGAATTCTTGTCCAGGTTCGGATTAAGCTTTCAGACCCAGAAACAAAATACGAGACACGCTATATATTGTTTCGTATTTACATTTTGTTGCACAAATCATTTCTTTTTAAGAGATCTCAATTAAAGTTATGAGATAATTTAACTATATGTTTTTTTTTTACTACATTGTAGTTTAAATAAGTAAAAAGTTACAAGTCATGTGTAGATTCATTTAATGTCCCCCTTGAAAATCTCAAAAAAATGTGATAAATTTGGAAATCAATACTAATAATGATATTAATCTCTATCTAATCCATGATTTCACTTAATTTGGTGATGTTATGAATTTAATTTTCTTTTTTATTTTCTAGATTTTGTAAGATTTTGCTTTACTAAAAACTTTTATATAGATTGTAATTTTTTATTAAATATGAAGATACTACGTCATCTGTCTTTATAAAATTTAAATATTATTATCTTTTTCCCCCCTTTGTATTTATATATTTTTTATAGATTTAATTGTAACTTTTTAATTGATAAATTATATTAAACCTAAGATAAACAAAATATGATATAATAATACTAATCTTCAGCCCTAATATAAACATATTTAACCTGGACACGAGATATGCTAGGTTACGGGTTTTGAGTTTTTATATACATTTAATAAATGGGTTGTATCACAGGTTTAGATTTTTCGAACACGAATTCATTTAGATACGGAAATGAGGCATGATGCGATAATACGAATTGTCAACCCTAATCAATTTAGTGCCATTATGCTATAATAGCCTTCGCTATTATGTTCAAGTTTACCTCTTGAATCTAGGATCATCTAATTCAAAATAGAATGGGACATTTATCTAAATAAACTAGTGTCGAGCTCGAATTTTAGTAACTCTTTTATTCATAATATCCTCATTTAACATAAATTGCTCAATGGAAGAATTAAGAAGAAAATATTTTCTTTTTCATTAATTTTTTTTGGAGTCACTACTAAAAAAGTAAAAGAAATAAAAATTAGAATTGGATGGTGCCAATTGGCTAACAAATAAAATTTTCTTAAAGTAAGAGAGTAGATTTATCTATTAAACTTGACTAACTTGTTTATACAAAAATTAAAAGAAAATGAGAAAAGAAAAATTTAAAAATAAAAATCGTATTACTAATTCATCTTTTCTTTTTCTTTTTTAATTCTATGTTCAAAGAAAAAAAGGGAAAAGGGTAAAAAGGAAAAAATTTTCTTTGCTGCCATTAAGTACTTACTACTTTGAATCAAGTCAATATAATTCTTTTTTCTTTTAAAATGTAAATTGGTTAGACTCTTTTTTATTTTCTAGAAAATCCTTCTTACTTTATCTTCTTAAAATTTTAAGAAGAAATGCTAAAAGAAATTCTTTACAAATAAAGTTAAAATGGGAAGGTAACTTTTTTCATTTTTTAAGTTTTGATATTATCACAAAATAAGATTTTATTTTTAATTTTGAAAGATTAAAAGAATGAAATAAAAATTAATAAAAAGAAAATAGAAAAAGTAGTAAAAAGAAAAAAATGTAGGTTAGAATCCCGATCTAGTTCGATCACGGCCAAGTTAAAATGAAAAAACAGAATTAGCGAAGCATCCTCATCCAAAGTGATATTTAAACCTCAAAAGTACGTAGAGGTGACTAACCTTAGCTTCCTTTATCATATGGTGCTAGTAGTTGGTTAGGTCAATGGTGCTTCCAATATCGAAGATGGTTATTGAGTTGTTCTAAGTGGTAGGGGTGCCTAAAAGTAGTGGTTATCTTAGTTTAGGTAGTCAGACAATTTGGTTATGGTAGCTTTGGGTAGTGATGTTGGAGCTAAACTACACTACTTGGGAGGTCTTGAGTAAGGGTTCTCAAACTAGGGATTGATAGCGAGTTGGTTTTGACCAAATAAATGAAGGAGCTAAGGGTAGTGGTTATGGTGGTTTCAAATGGTGTTGGGTAGTTGAGCAATCAGAAAGAAAGGTTGTAAATGAAATCCTACCACCAAGGGCTCTATTATGCAAATTGGAGTATGCTAAGCTTTAGGAAGACACCTATTAATAGTTGAGTTTGAAGGGAAGGAGATAAAGCTTAGAACTCATTAGATAGAGCTTGGCGGAAAATTCATAAGCATTTGATTCTTATAAAAAATTGATCAAAAGGTTAATAATGGGTTTTTTTTTTGATAGATTGTGATCAATCTTAGCTATTTTAATCCATATCAAAATGAAATGAAAATTTGCTTATTGCACTTGGAGACAAGGCTTGCTAAATTTTTTTAAATTTAAATTTTAGCGATGCTTGTAAAGCCTTAATCTAACGACTAAGCATGAAAAAGAAGAATGGTTTCAATGATTATAGGTTGTCAATTAAACTCGATTTAAAGAAGTTTATCCTATGGACGTCTCAAAACACAACTAGTGGTTTTACATTTACAACATGCGTAATTACTGTTCACTGAGGTAAAAATAAAAATGCATTTGAAAGCACAATGAAAGTTTTGGGCCATGACCTTTACTCTTTCAATTACATTTTCTAATTTTGTTTTGATGATGACAAACTATGTGTTTAGTTAATATTGATATATAACATATAGGTTGTCCAAATGTTTATTTAAATATATTCGATCAAGTTTAAGGATGACTAATAATAAATATGTCAAATCAGAAGTAAAGGTAGAAGGCTTCGAAATTAGCTGTAAGTTTTAAACGATTTAGATTTTAAGGGGTGAATCAAGGGGTTAATTTGTTATATATAAAGTTTAGACAGATTAATTCTATAGGTGGGAAGCTAGGTAATCGATCTTATTAAGTACCTAACTCCCTTTAGGGGATGGAGAGTGGATAGAAGAGGAAGCTAATGTTATGAACAAGTTTGTGCAATTTTATAGTAACCTGTTCTCAAGCAATGGTGCAAATGGCATGAAGTTCTTAGTTAGATACCTAAGTTAGTTAGTGAAGATCTGAACAATGCACAATGCTTTATTTAGTGAAGTATTAAGTAAAGAGGTTAAACATGTTGTTTTTCAGATGGGCTCCCTAAAAGCTCCTAGACCTAATGGCTATCCTGGTGTTTTTTATTAATCTTACTAGAGGGTCAGTCACTTCGACTGTGCAAAGTTTCTTTAAGACATGTTAGCTTCCTCCTTTCTAAATAACACTGATGTTGTTCTAATTCCAAAGATTTTTAATCCCTAGTTGGTCTCTCATTTTAGACCAATAAGCTTATGCAATTTTCTTTATAAGATCATTTCTAAAATCCTAGTTAATAACAATCTTGTATTTGAAAACCAAAGTGCTTTTATGTCAAGACGCTTAATTTAAGTTAATAGCACATGGGTTTTTCATTTCCTTAAAACCAAGAAGAGGGGAAAGGCCAATTTTTGTGTAATAAAAGTTGACATGAATAAAGCTATGATAAGATGGAGTGGAATTTTCTTAGAATTGTTTTAGAGAGATTAGGTTTTGGTGCTAAATCGGTGGAATGGGTTATAAAGTGTGTTACTTTGGTCAAATATAATGTGCTTGTTAATGGGAAGGTGGTTGGTCATATTAGTCCATCTAAAGGTCATCAGCAAGGGGATCCGCTTTCCCCTTACCTATTTAGCTTGGTAGCAGATGTATTATCTAAAGGCATTTTACGGCTCATAGATTCAAGCAGAGTTAAAGGAATCACTATGAAACAATCATGTCCTAACTTGCCGCACCTTTTTTTGTTGATGATGCTTTGTTTTTTTATAGAAGCTACAATTGAGAATGTGACTAAGTTGTTAAATGTGATTTAGAAGTATTGTAATGCATCTAAGCAAAGAATAAACAATGAGAAGTCATGTATTTTCTTTAGTGCTAACACTTAGGAGCATGCTACGGAAGCTATTAGAGGCACTTTAAATATGGAAGTCACGAATCAACCAAGGAAGTATTTGGGAATCATTAGTATCTAGGGAAAGTCTAAGTGCGAGACATTAGGTTTTGTTAAAGAAAAGATGTTTGGGAAGCTTCACAACTAGAAACAATGGTTCCTAAGTTGAGTAGGCAAGGAAATTTTATTGAGTCTGTTGCAACAGAAATGCCAACTTACTTTATGGGGTGTTTTAAGTTTCCCCTGAAGTAGTATCGTGAAGTAAATTTGACTATTGCTAAGTACTGGTAAGGTTAGCAGCGAGATGAAAGAAAGATTCATTGGGTTTGCTGAGATAAGTTAACCCTATCTAAAGAACAGGAAGGAATTGGTTTTAGGGTTTTACATGACTACAATATTGCTTTATTGACAAAACTTGCTTGGAGAGTTCAAATTAGTCCAAATGCTTTATGAGTCATGGTATTAAAAGGTCTTAATGTTCTTAACTGTACTTTTTTAGAGGCTAAGAAAGGTAGTAAAATGTCATAGGGTTGGTCGAGTTTGCTTAAAGGATAGAAGGTCTTCAAGGATGGTTTAATGTGGTAGGTCAAGAATGGGGAAAGTATAAGAGTATGGGGAGATTATTGGGTCCTTCAGATACAGGATAGTCGATTTGAAGGATATAGGATAGAGGGAAATAATAAGTTGTATGAAAGCATGAAGGTTTGTGAGTTACTTGACAAGGATTATGTAACGTGGAAACTAGATAATGTCATAAATCTATGTAATGATGAGGAAAGAAGAGCAATCAAAAGTATACCTTTGCCATATTAGGAGGAGGAAGATAGAATTGTTTAGCCTTAGGAAAGAAATGGCGTCTGTTCAGTCAAATCTGCCTATCATTCCATCCATTTGAGAAGAGCTTTGGTCCTAAGAGAATCATCTTCATCTGTTGTTCAACCTCATCAGTAGAAGGGAATGTGGAATTCATTCAGATATCATGCCTAAGGTTAAACATTTTCTATGGAAAGTAGTGACTAACAGCAACACAGGTTTTTTTGAATAATTTCAATAGGAAAATGTCATGAAAACTTAGCTATCCATGGCATAGAGACATTGACACTATAGAACATTCTATTCTTCTCTATGATTAGGCAAAACGTGTATGGTATGTGTGCCTAAGCATTATAATGGATAATGATTGCTAAGTTCTTTATGTATGGGTGGAGTAGTGTGAGTGAAGGTACTGTGGCCTCGATTAGGGCAAGGAAAGAATTGGATAGCAAAGTGGGTTTGATTTGTTGGTTGATTTGGTGTGAGAGATGTAAGGCCCTTTATGGGAACTTAATATCAAGCCCTAATTGTGTTATACAAAGCTTTCACAAAAGATATCAAGAGTAAGCCACTTATAAGAACAAATTTGTACCTATTCCTACTTAGCTTCGATTAGATCAAAATAAATGGGAGCCTCCTTTACCAAATTTTGTCAAAGTCAATGTGGATGCATCATGGTTTAAGGGGAAAGCCGTTGGATTGTTGGCTATTGCAAGAGACAATAAGGGTAGCTTATTAGGAGGAGTGAGTAGATTAGCCTTTACCTTGGACCTAGAAGCAACTGAGGCTAAAGTTTTGTTTTTGGGAATAAAGTTAATGAAAGATAGCAATTGGCGAAACGTGGTTGTCGAGATGGATGCTATGGCAGTCTTTAGAATGTTGGATTTTAATGTACCAAGGAATAGATGTAGTTCATATGTTTTTGTCAAGTGGTCTTTTATAGAGATTTTAAATTCTGATTTATCTTTATCACGTTTTGATAACTTTCAGACCTTTTATTTTTCTCTTGTATTTCGAAAAGCCAATGTTATGGCTGATTAGATAGCTTCACATATATGAAAGGGAATGTGTCTATTGGATTGGTGATGTAACTCCCCATTTGCCCTTCAAAATCTTATCCATCTAGATATGTCTTTTGCTGTTAGCTCTTCTGTCTTGTTTGATTGTATTCATCTGGATACGAGTTGAGTTTTTAATGAATTTCTCTTTTGATAAAAAAAAAAAAAAACCTAATTCCCATAATGACTATATAGACATAATATATTCCACACGTTTCGTTTAAGTTAAATTAAATTATCACATGAGATTAGATAATGTAAAGTAGAATAAAGTTTTGGGAATTATTTATTTATTGGAATGAATGAAGTCTTGGAAATTTATTATCTAAATTTTTTAATCAGGTATAAAGAGAAATTTGTACAGCAGGTGGTTACATTAAGGAGATTATTTCACGTGTTCAGCATGTATGAAAATTAAGAGTCAGGAGTTTCCAATTTCATCACATGGCAGCCTATTTTAATTCAAATGATGGCAGGAGCACACGGGAAGACTTTTCTTTTCAAGATTACTGTGCACCAGGCTTCGGATTTTTTTATGGCCAATTTATGTTTAACGCAGCAGCTGCTCTCCAAGGAAGCTTCCGTGGAGTTTAATATTTGACCAAGCAATTTAGCATTATCAGCTTGCCAAAATTACTCGATGGGGGTGGTATACATATTGATTTTTTAATGAACAGATTCAGTTCAATTCTCCTACTTACAACGATAATAGCTGAAAATAATAATAATCTGACGTGATTAGCTCAAGGAGAAAAAAAAAATATATATATATATATAGATGTCAACATATGTCGATGTGTTTTAATGTATAATAAATAAATATCAATAATATTTAAATATAAATTAATAATTAAATTTATTATTTAAATATTAAAACTTAATTGATATTTATCTATGTTTTTCGTTGCACCGGCCAATCAACCAAAAAAACCCCAGGTTTGGAGATCGTGCCAAGCTTTCTTCGGGATAATTATAACCAGGCAAAGACATATGCTGTCAAGATCTCTTCAGGCACGTGGCAGAGATTAATCAAAGACGAAGTTATACATTACTTTTTAGAGCCTTTGGGAGTTGAAGTCCTTTTGGATTTTCGTTCTCGATAAGATTTCATGCGCATGTGGCAGGAAGTCGATTTCATGTGTTTATTCAATTAACGCTCAGCTCAAACGTGCCCGATTTTGAAGCTTCAACGTGGACATTTATTTAAGCAAGACGTGTAATTTAACTTTCTTCAATTACTTGTCCAGCGGATACTTTAGTAGCCCATTCTCATTATTATTTAAACGTTAGCTTGTATATGTCAACACGTGGTGATATGATATGTATTGCATAAATTTTGGGGATTTACTGGAACATTTGGGTTAAGTTGACTGATATATTTGAATATTTGATGGATTGCAAGGTATTACATTTTCAAAATAACATGAAATTGGTTAAATTAAATTCATTTCAACTCGATAATTTAAAAAAAACCCATTAATTATTTAATTTAAACAATACAGATATTTGAACTCAATTAATATTTAAATATGACCTGAATTTAATTTAACATACAAGCTAGTTAAGTTGAATATCATAAAATTTAAATTAGATTTGATTGTGATTGAATCAAATTTGAGCAAATGATAAGTCGAGGTTGAGTAGTTTATAAGTAGTAATAGGTTTTACTTATTTACACCCTTAGTTTCCCCTCTTTTCACGTTCACATTCAAGCAAAAAGAAATGTCCCAATATGAAGCCCACAATTTAGCTAGTAGTACATCTAGACTTTCCGTTAGGGCTTAACAAAAAAATGGTAAACTGTGGATCGAACCATGAATCGAATCAAACTAAATCGAAAAATCGATTTTTTTGCAAACCGTTTAGTTTATAGTTCGGTTCGGAAAAACAAATTGAACCATTTAGTTAAATAAAAAAAATTTATGCGATTATTTTGTATATTTTTATATTTTTTTCTATCAATCTTCATAAATTTAATCAAATTTTTCATATTTTGTTATTATTTATCATAATTTTGTGTCAATTATTAAAATTAAGTTAAGTAAATTACATTTGAAATTTTGTATTTGTTAGAGATAAAAATATTAGTAAAAATTTGACAAACGGTTCAAACTGTAAATCGAACCAAACCAATTTTAATCAGGTTAAAAAAATTTATGAACTAAACCGTATGATTAACTTCAACTTAAAAAGAAAAAAACAAACTGTTATATAAGGTTCAATTCGGTAAAGGGGGCCAAACCATATTGAATCGAATCAAACCATGCCCACCCTTACTTCCTGCCACCTTCTTTTTTTTTTCGCAACACCTATAATCAACTATCTATTTTCACCTCTTGTTACACCTTCAATCATTGCTCGGTTAGTGCTATGTAACAAGAAGCCATCAATATTAAGCATAACTCAATTTTTTTTTTTTGTAGATCCCAAGTTAGCTCATGTTGATAAATTGAAAAAGTTGTTTCTCATTCCTCTCAAAAATGTGAAACTTGTAAGCTTGGTCTCTAAGTCTTTGCTCTAATGATAGTTGACCACTTGCATAGTGAAAAAAAAAGGTTGTTTTAGTCAATTTTTATTAGCCAAAAATCAGAGTTTATACAACAAAATTTAAGGATTACTAATAAATCTAAATTTGTGTCATCTATGATACGTGTCAAACTTTAAAAGATTTTTAACAAAGTTAACAAAATAACTTAAATAGAAATTTTAAAAAACTTTTCAAACTTAAAAAACAAATATTAAAAACTTATATAAGAAAAAAGATAAATGTTAAAAATTAAATTTATATATTTTTAGTGATTTACTAATAAAAGGCAAAATAAAGCATTTGTTACATTATTTATTATGTTCGAGTTCTTTTTAACCCAATTATTATACATATTACAACTTTAGAAGATGGGGTATAGAATTTGGTCCATCCTACTGGCAAACCAATATCTTGTGACTAAGCTACGCCAAAATGAATTTACCTCTCAAATCTAGTGTTGTTTAATTTCAAAATATAATGGGACATCTATATAAATAAGCTAATGTAAAGCTCAAATTTTAGTAAATTTTTTATTCTTAGTTTAGAGAAGTTTTGCATCTAACATAAATTGCTTAATGGAAAAAAACCAAGAAGAAAACGTTTTCTTCCCTTAAAAATTCTTTTGGAGTCACCATTATAAATTAAAAAAAAAAAATTACAACGAGATGGGACATTTTTGGTTAAAGCTAATTAGTTACCAAATAAAATTTTCTTAAAGCGAGAGGATACATTCATTTATTAAACATGTTTATATGAAAATAAAAATAAAAATTAAGAGAATCAAAATTCAAAAATAAAAATCTTATTATTGAGCCATCTTTTTTATTTTTTAAATTCTATGTTAAAAAAACGAAAAAGTGTAAAAAAAAAAAACTTTTTTGGCCCATTGTCGAGTCTGATTTTTCGATTTTTGTTTAAAATTGATTTTTCATTTCTTGATTAATACTAAAACCTAACCCATTTAATAATAATCCTCGACTAAAGAAATTGAGAAATTCCGGTTTTTTATTAAAAATAATTTTTGAAGTCGCCACCCGACCGAAGTCAGGAAAAGAAAAAAAAAGCGTAACCAATTGGGTAGATTGGTTACGATTTAACTACTGGTCTTTGATTTCAAATTTAACAAAGAATTAGAGGGTTCCGAATTCGGGGATTAACCTATTAAACCCTTAACAGGTACTACTATTTATTTACTGAAATTAAAATTATTCTTCTAATTATAATGTTTAAAAAATAAATAAATAAATCAAAAGAAAAAAGAACGTAAGTTTTTACAGATTTTATCGTTGCCCCGAAGGTGCCTACGTACCCGCTAGCCGGGATCAGACGATCGTAGTTCTTTCCGAAAACTTTAACGTGTTGGTTCTTTTTATAAAAAATGATTGGTTGAATTTGCGTTTTTATTAACCATTTTATTTTTATTAAGAAAAATCCCTAGAAGCCTAATTTTTATTCCTAATTATAAAAAAAAAACCTAAAAACCAATTTGAAAAGTGCCAAATTAAAATTTTTATTTAAAAATAACTAAGTGATAATTTTTTTTTTATTTTCAAGAAAACCCTAAAGATTTTATGAAATATGCAATGTTCTATATGATGAAACTTTTATATAGAAAAGATGCTTAAATATTAAAAAAGAAAGAAAGAAAGAAAGAAAGAAAAATTCCTAATCATAGAAAAGATGCCTTAATCATAGAAAAGATATCTAAATTATGAAAAAGATGTTTAAACCATAGAATAAAAAAAATCTAAATTATAGAAAAGACGTCTGAATCATGGAAAAGATATTTGAATCATGGAAAAGATGTTCAAATCATAGAAAAGATGTCTGAATCATAAAAAAAAAACCTAAACTATGAAAAAGACATCTAAACCATGGAAAAGATGTTTTGTCGTAAAAAAGAAGTCAATTAAGGATTTTTTTTTTATTTTATGAACATCAAAATGATTCTTTTAACCTAGAAAACCCTAACATGCCTAATGCAATTTTTCTAAATTAATATAATATGCAAAGAATAAGATTTTGTAAAATATGAGATTTTATAAAAATATCATTTTGAAAATATGAAATCTAAATAATAATAATAATAATAATAATAATAATAAATAAATAAACTAAAACTTAACTTAACATATGTTCACTAGACACTAATGTTATAACTAATTACTAGCAATTAAAGACGTGATAAAAATAAAATAAAAAATTAGTATAAGTCTTAAAAATAACTATGCATATACTAAGTGAGATAAAAATAAATAAATAAATAAAACAACCTATTGACAATAATTAAAAACCGCTATTACGTACCTGCAAAGTAAAGCACGCAAAGCTGATGAAAGGAAACAGATTGGATCCCAGTCCTATCATGCATACAACTGATTGTTATTGAAGGATCAAGGGACGTGCTACGACGATGAAGGATGTACAGCGGATATTGTTGTTGCGGCGTTGGATATATATGCCGATATGGTGTTGCAACTCAGACGAGAGCGCTGCTGTCCATACTGTTGCTAAATGAACTGCGATGTGTTGCTATTCATCTGTTGCTGTTGTGTTTCCTTTTCCTTTTTTTTTTTTTACTACATGAAGTGAAGTGCTTATATAGTCTAAGCAATGTTCCTCCTTTTATGTTCCTTTTTTTTTTTTCTCACTAAATCATATCATATCATATGTAATTATATCTGATTCATTAACTAAATTAGATTCAAATTTAATTCAAATCTGATTTAACTAATAAAGACATAGGTATCTATTGAAACTCGAACCCGTAACCTCCAACTAAATTTACCCAAATACTCCGCTACTTATTCGTTAGGCCGCCAATCTGTGCCTTGACATTCATTACAATTAAATTATATTTAAACTATCTGAATCCCTAAAATAAAATTTTTAATTAAATTAAAACTAAAACTAATTATTCCTAATATAAATTACTTCTTAAAAATCTACGAAATTTTTATGACTTTTCCTTTTCTTTTTTTTTGGTATTTTCATTATTTGTTAATTTTTATTATTTTTATTAATTTTTTTGTTTTTATTATTATTTATTATTAATATTTTTTTTAAATTAGGACCCTTTTTGTAAAAATAAAAATTAAGACTATGGAAGAGCAAAAATTAGGTGTCTACACCAATTAAGCGTTTAGTATTTGGAATCAAGTCAGTTTTATTCTTTTTTTTTTAAAAAAAAGTAGTTGGTTAGGCTTTGTTCAATTTTCTAAAAAAAAACCTTTCACTTTAATTTCTTAAATTTCTAAAAAATGCCAGAAGAAATTCGTTAGAAAAGAAAATTTGAGTGGAAGCAAAAAGCTTTTTTTATTTCTCATCTTGCAATAGAATAAGGTCAAAAATTTTTTTTTTTAAATTTTGAAATTTTCTAAAATAAATGAAAATAACAATGAATAAAAAGAAAAAAAAAACTAGTAAAAAGCAAAGGGTAGGTTGGAATCTTGTTCAAGTTGGATCATAATCAGGTCATGGTGAAAAAATAGAACCAACAAAGCATCCTCATTCAATAAGAGTGATCTTTGAACCTAAAATGTATGTCAAATTGGCTCACCATGGCTTCTTCTATCAAATGGTGGTAGTAATGTGACTGCAAAACTTGACAAAAGTTGTGTTTCCATTGAGTCAAATAGTATGTAGCTAGTTTAGTTGATAATGGCTAATATTTGCCATTCTTTTTGTGGTTTTCAATTGAGTATAATGATGATTCTTAGGTCGAATGTGGTTGTTGAGTTGTTTCTAAGTGGTAAGGGTATCTAAAAGTAATGGTTATCGTAGTTTCAAGAGGTAGTTGGAGGGTTTGGTTATGGTAGCTTTGGGTAGTGGTACTAGCTAAACTAAACTACTTAGAAGGTTTTGGGTAAGGGTTTTAAGGCTAGGGACTGATGGTAAGTTGGTTTTGACCAAATGGAGGGGTTAAGGGTAGTGGCTATAATGGATTTAAAAAGTATTCCGAAAGAAAAGTTGTAGAAGAATTCCTAACACCAGGGACTCTGTTATACGAATTGGAGATGAGTTAAGCTTTAGGAAGACTACCTATTTAATAGTTGAGATAGAGGGGAAGGAGAGAAAGCTTGGAACTCAGTGGATAGAGCTTGCTAAAAAAAATTATAAGCATTTGATTCCTATAAAAAATTGATCAAAAGTTTAATAATTGAAAATTTTTGGGTAGGTTGCAATGAATCTTAGTTGTTGGAGACAAGGCTAGCTAGATTTTTGAAATTCAAATTTTAGTGATGCTTGTGAAGCATTGATCTAATTTAAGCTTGAAAAAGAAAAATGGTTTCAATGATTATAAGTTTTCAATTAAACTTGATTTGAAGAATATTATAGAGGTTCATTTTAGTAATCAGGCTTTTTACTTAATTTAATACTATGGATCGGTTTGATAGACTGGTGATAAGGCTTAGGAAATTGGGCCTAATAAGGGATGTTTTAGGGAAATTCAACTTAATGGGCTTGGAATAGGGATTGTAGGACTGGTTCTTTTCCATTCTTGGCCTTGTTCGATTATCTCGTATGTAAAACATAGATTTAAAAGAAGTCTTCTGCGGCTAATATAGGCTTCATTTGGCCTTTATAGGCTTTAAAATGGCTAACATAAACCTCATTTGAAGAATGAGCCTTTCAATGAAGAGTTGGATCTTCTTTATATTTTATAAGCTTTATAGGCTTATATAGGCCCATTTCAAATGCCCATCTTTAAATCCTAAGTCTACAAGAAAAGAAGAAATTAGTATGAGTTGTTCAATAATCAGGAGCAATCTAACGACTACTAGAAATAATAGATCTCAACATTCATTTTAGGATGATTTGACGGTTGAGATTAGCCCCAAAAATTCATAAATAGGAGGTTAATTCTCTCATTTTTCACACATTTTACAAGGTTCTCTGTTGAAATCTCTCTAGAGAAGATCAAATAACAAATTATTCAAGAGTGGATTAAGAAATTATTAAATTTACTCATTACAACCTTCTATCACGAGCATATCTCGAGACATCAAGCTTGCTTATTCCTCCTCCTATGCCTCTCTCTCTAATATCATCTCTTTATGTATCTATCGAGCTTGATCTTTTCGGTTTTTTGTTTTCCATATTTCAATTTAAACTAAAAACGATGCCTATTTAGCTTAAATCTTCAACAAAAATTAAGGAAGACCTGATTTCTTTTGTTTTTTTGAAAACGTTTGAAATTGCCATCTAGTAAAATTAGGAAAAGTGATTAAATTAGAACTAATTAGGTAGATTGGTTCTATTTTAGCAATTGGTTTACGATTTTGAAAACTTGTTTTCTTAAAAGATTTCAAGAAACTAGATATCTCAGTTTGGAAGTTGTCCTATTAAACCCTAATAGGTACTACCTTGTCTTTTCGAGTTTAAACTTATTTTTCAAAATACTCAACTTCTAAAAGAATGAAATAATATTCATGCATGAATAAATAACAATTAAATTGATTTATTTATAGTAAAAGGGATAAAAGAAAAAAAAAAAAAGAAAAATCATGTTTTAAGTTGCCTTATAGTTGTCTATAGATACATGCGTATCTGTTAGTCAGGATCAAATCTTTCGTAGTTCATTTTTCGAAAATTCTAGTGGTTAGTTTATTTTAAACTTCAAAATGATTGGGTTTACATTTTAGTTAATTTTTTTTTTATCTGAAGAAAATTATAAAAGAAGTTTCTTACTTTGGGGCCACTTTTGTCTTGAAATTTCTAAAGGCCTATTTTTGGAAAAAAGGTTTTTTATTTTTATTTGAGAAAAAAATAATTTTTCTAAGTAAGAATTTTTTTTTTATTTCTAAAAGACCTAATTTTTTTTTATTTTTTTAGAAAATTTTTATATATGAGGAAAAAACCTTTTTTTTTCTTATTTTTAAAGGATAAGTTTTTCTAAATAACGCCCTCTTTTTATGTTCAAAATTTTATTTAAAAATGAAAATAATTCTAAAAGGACCTTTAACAAAAAGGATTTACCATGAAAAATTGTTAGGGCTTTCTTTTTATATTTTTTCATTTAAGAAAACAAATGACGAAAAGAAGAAAAAGGAAAAAAAAAAAAACAGCATGTTAAAGTGCGCAAACTTGGAGGTGGCATGAATCGAATGCAGGCATGAGTTAGCAAACCTTGGATTTGGATTGGTTTTACTTCAAATCAAGTCGCACTTAGAAGAGTTAACAGCAACAACACTTGGTTTCAATTCAAGCCAATTTCTTTACTAAGTCAAGTAGGAGATGATGTACTTGTGTGTATCTTATTGGACTTAGGGTAGGGGTGTAGGAGTGGTCCCTCGGATTTTTGTGGCTTCTTCAGTTGTTTTGGAAGTTTGGTGGTGGTGGTAGTTGTGGTTAGGGGTTACGACAATGGTTCAAATGGCGACTTACTGGGAATACAAGGGTGGTCGAGGATAGTATTTTAGGTTGTGAGGAAGCTTATAGTAGGGGTGGCTATGCTTGGGTTGTCTAATAGTTGACATTTTCGGCCAAGGTTTTCAAGGTGGTTAGGTTGGTGGAGCATGTAAAGGCCACAATAGGGGTTAGATGGAGTGGGTATTGATTGCCAATGAGGTGGGGTTTGTGTTGGTGACAAAGAATTAGCTCAAAAAGCTTAGAGCTGCGATACAACTTAAAGAGAGAGTAGTGTTGTGAAGGAGAGAGTGCGTGATCTGGAAAGTTTACAAGCGTATGTTTTTTGGCTATTCTTGATGCTCCAACACAAATGCAAGACTTGTATTTTCGTAGTTTTAAGGCTAAAAAAAAACTTAGGAAGTCCAACAATGTTGGATCGTATACGTATGGCTAAGGGATATTCTTACTCGATTTATCTTTGAAATCATGGAAAGACTTGGATTTGATTGTAGAAGTTAGTCGTTAGAATGTTATTAATTATCAATTATAGCTCGATTTTTTTTTCTTGCCAAAAAGAAAAGATTTTGTATGGTTCGTCTAACCGCGTTTTTGATTTTTTTATTTTATTTTTATGCTCAAATTAATTTGCTATTTAGACTAATGAAGACACATTTTTTATCCCTGTTAATAGTATCTTAAGTAAACTAACAAAAAAATGTGAAGATTTGGGATAATTTTTGATAATATATGGATGAAAAATGGATTAGTATTGGGGGCTCCAAGTTTGGTAAGTCTTGAACTTGCGATTTTTGCTCTTGTTGAAGATGATGTTGACATAGCGCTTGTATGGCGTTACATATGCCACATGAACCAACCAAAGATGGCTACATATCACCACTAACATATGGGACCAATAGGAAATGTACATGCAGCGAGGGTTGTTGAAGATTCTAGCCCCTTTATTTATTTATTTATTATTGTTATTATTAAAGAATAACTAAACCCCTTTTTTATTCTAAGAAAAAAAAACTAAAAATATAAGGGAATAAAAAGAGGTGTCTATAGTGTCATTAGATTAAGACTTTTCTAAGATTGATTGATCACATATGATTGCTACTTTGCTAGTTAAGCCTGAGTTGTCTTCAAGGTGCTTGAAAAGATGTTTAAATGAGGTTGTATAGACTTAAGGTCAATAGACACCTTGTTCATCACAAGATGGCTTCTACTCTCATATTTATTACTGACTTTTAATTGCTTTCTTAGTAATGTTACTTCTCTTGTCGTGTTAACTATTGAATCTCTCTCGATTTTGAAACAAATATTGATACAAAGGTATTTCTTCCTTTTCTGAGCCATTATCAAACATAGTTCATTCCATAGAAACCTTGACCTTTCTTCTATTGATGCAACAACTTGATGGGATTCACACACAACCATAAGAATAGTGAGGTTGCAAGTGCATTTATCCTTTCTCCCATAATGAACACGAGATCTGCACTTAGTAAAATAGTGATAAAAATAGAAGTCTCGATGGCCATAATGAGTTTTAAGAGACTAATTTAGAGAACAAAAGGGTTAGTGGTGGTATGAACAAGTTTAGTAGCACACGAAATACCTTAATGACGTCCAATTGTTAGAGATTGAGTGGCGTCTACGTAGTTTTCGATGGAATGTCAATAAAATTCTTGTCTTTTAGTTGTTTAGTTCTCAACTTATCATTATGAATTCTAATCTTCTTGTACATTTTAGGGTGTCTAGGAATTGGTGTCGTCACCTTGCTTTGCCTCATGGTAAGGAAAATCATCTCCAAAGCAAGATATTGTCTCTTAAGAGAGACATGAAGTGTTATGCAAATTAAGGACTCTTTAAGTATCATTGAGGTACAATTACCCATTATCCTCTTATAGTGCTCTCTATGGCACTATTCTACTAGGATCATGTCCTTTTTTTTTTTTATTAGTTAATAGTACTTAAAGCTCTAAATCATATCTTACACATTCTTGTATCTCATAACACTAGTTGGCTTTGCATTTAGAATAATTTCATTATCCATACAACATAGTTCCCCTTCTACACAATAAGGCATAACTCTCATACAATTCTACGACCAAAATCAATTCAACATCTCTACTACAACATCTAGGTCACTTTCAACAGCTACGACATTCTTTATGGATAATTTAATTGCATTTTTAGCCCCATTCTTCAAAGTTTCCTTGCAAACTTGTCTAAATTCTCCTTCAATCACATTATGAAGTGACATACTTATCAATGTTTTTTGCTTGTATCTTGAGATCGGATCTAGTATGCCATGACACTTCAAACTAATATTTTTTGGTCTCTCTATGAATTTGGTTTTATGATTGAGGTTCTTGTTTAGCTCTTTTGTGAATGGTTTCAATATTAAAGTATGGTCCAATTTGTTCTTGCTGACATTGTGGAGTTCATTGTTGTAGCTATTAGATTTATCTAAACTTAAGTCAAAAGCATTGAGTGGTGGATATGGGTTGTTTAGTAGTTACATGGGTTTGTGGGCTTTGGTGTTTGTTGAGTAAGGATTTTGGTTTGTGAGAATGGTGAATTGGGTGTTAGGTTTGATTGGTGGTTTTATGGGTTGTAATGGCAACATGAGTTTTGGTACGAGTGGATTTTTAGTTGCTTCTATGGTAGTGTTTAAGTGGATAGCAATTATGGTAGGTGGATTGGGTTTAATATGAACAATGGGTCTAAATGGCAGCAAATTAGTGCAAATAGTGTTAGGTTGGTTTAGTGTTTGAGGGTTCTGCAAGTATGGGTTTGAAAGAGTGTTGTTGTGGTTCTTCCATTTAGTAGGTGTTTGAATGGGTTTTGTAATTTTCCCTTTTTAAACATTATTTCCTCAATGCGAGTTGAATTAGATTCACTTACTTGAGTATGCTGATTTACAGGATGCATTATCTCCTGAAGGATTTCCCCTTGTTTTTGTATGTTATTAAAGAACTCGTGAAACTATTTTTATAAGCTTTTTCATCTTTTGATCTTGTTTTTCAAAGTGTTTCTTCATGACCCGACAAATAATTTGTAGCATCTCTTTAAATTCTGGATCATTGTCAACCATGGTAGTCACTTGAGAAAGGTCTGATATCTCTTGAATTTAGCTGTGTTTAATTTAATATTTTATTTTGAGACAATTATAAATTGAAATTGAAATACTAAGAAATATTTTATTGTAATTTAGAGTAGAGTTTGGTGTATGCTAGACAATATAGTGGAAGGGTAATGTGTCATGGGCGTTAGATTTGGGAAAGAACAATATGGAAAGCAAAGTGAAAATTAGGGTATCAAGCTCTAAATACAATGTAGGTTTGCCAAATGCAGCAAATGAAGAATGTTATTGTTGAATTTGGGGAACAATATTTTTGGGTTTTTCATTCATAAATTTGTAAATCAATTGTATAGTATAGATAACAGCCTCCCTAAGGTAGATATAAGAAAAATCTAGAAATTTCTAATATGAACTAGCACATGACATTTTTTTCTATTTTCTATTTTTTCTTGCTTTTGTGTTTTCCTAACAACATCTTGATTTCTAAGTAAACTATTTATAAAATTCCATAAGTTTAAATTAACCTTGCAACAAACGATGATTCCTTTTTAAACACTTACTAGAACGTTGATCTCTTATGAATCTATTAAAATGTTGATCCTGTATTTTGAACTTATTGTAAAACGTTGATCCTTTTTTGTGTAATTTTCCAAAATAATAGGAAATTGATATATCAATCAAGGGATAACTTTTAAATATCAATATTTTAGTAGATTTTCTTAGATGAATTTTACAAGATATATTAGAGAGTATTCCGTGCAAACATTAATTACTTCAATGTTGTTTTAGATCTAAGCTAATATTTTAGAGAAATTTCCTTATGTTTTTCCTAACTCTGCTTTGCTTTTCTTTTGAAAGAAAGGCAGTTTGTATTAAGGATGCCACTGAGGTGTGTTCGGAAGGGGTTTTGCAAAACCTGAACCTGACTTGGTACCTTTTAATGCTTCCTAGGACCCTATAGGGTTTTCACCCCATTTCCATAACCCATCCTTATAAAACCTAGTTAAAACTCGACCCAACTTGCGATATTAGTGGATAATCTAAATCTATTAATTTCCAAATTTAACTCTAATATATGAAGTTTCCCTATTTCTTCCTATGTTTTTTTTTTTAGGAAAAAAAATAAAAGAACATAAATTATGGAAGATAAGAAAGTTACGTTTATTTTTAACTAGGACAAATAGTTGTCTTTTCTAATTTATTAAATTAAGTATAAATAGTAACATATCAATCGAGATACATTACATAATTTATATATATAAACAAATGTAGCCGGTTGATATGGGCTTCAAAAATAAGATTAAGGGCTCTTGTATATATACATATTATTATTTGAAAATAGATTTGGGTTTTCCATTAGGTTTTTTCTAAATTCCAAAATCTAACTCATAACCCTATAGGATTTGAGAATTAATTCCAAAACCTACCTCAAAACCTATAGAGTTTTTAACGGTTTGGATGGTTTGAAAATCCTATAATGACTCACCCAGTGGCATCCCTAACTCGTATTGTAAAATGATTATATCATTCTTTATGGATCCATAGAGAGTTTGATAGAGCTAGATTGGCAAAGTGATTGAAGTTAGGTGGTTGACCAACTTTTTATTGGATTTACCAAAAATAACTGGTTTGAACAATCAAACCTTCAATAGTGCAATTGGAAGAAAGGATCGATTTATAAAGTGGAATCACTATAAAACATTGGGCTCATTTTCTATTTCCCCTATTCTTTCAATATCCATAATTCATTTATTAATTATTGTAAAATTGGGATTTGTGCTATAAGATAAGCAATTAAGGGGAATTTTTCTTAAGTCACGAAAATTTCAAAAATTTGCTAAAGAAACCGATTCACTCCTCCTCTTACCTCTTCTTGATTACTTAGTATAGGACCAACACTTCCTACTTATGCTTAAGTATCTAAGCCAGTTGACTTCATTTTGATATATATTGCAATTTAATGAAGCAACTTTAGATTCAAATTCAATTTAGGCTAAAATTTAAGCAAAGTTAATTGGATCTTTAGAAATTCAAGTTGTGACAATTTTTAGGGGTAAGTCTAATGCATATATGTAGAAATTAATTTTGAATTTGCAATTAATTTAAAATTTTTGAGTTCAAATTTGTTTGATGTACACTTTGTACAAAGCTTAATTTATTTATAAAATGGTCAATACAAGCCTAAATGAAGCCCCACATAAAGCTACAATTTACTTAAATCAATCGTTTGTTACATACTCAAGAAAAACGAAACTTGACCACGTTTAAAAATACTAAATTCTTAGAAAGTTTTGATACTTTCTAGAAAACGCGAAATTGAAATCATTAAATCACATGCGTAAATTTCCATTGATCTAGAATAATCAAATTAACCTAAAATCCTTTTTCATTTTCCCTAGTTTTTTTAATTTCTTATTTTTTTTATTTTTCACACTTTCTCATATTTTTCCTTTTTCTAGTTTTTTTTCTTACTATTGAAAGTTGTTTTATTTTTTTGAAAATCATCATCATCATTTGGATTTTACCTTAAATGGCGCAAAATGAGGTATTTACAACACGTCATTTGAGATAATATGTTAGGAATATTTACTATATAGTTTATTTATTTGCTAAACTGATAGGATTAGTCGTTAGTTAGTAGTCTGGCTGTAGCTGTTAGTTGGTCATTAGTTAGACAATTTTGGTTTGTTAGTTTGTTAGCTTACAGCAATGTTGTATATAAATAAGAGCTTATACAGATTATGTGGATGAATGTGTGAGTAAAGTACAACTTTAGTAATTAGACTACTCTCAACACTTCTTCTTCCACAATTACAAATACAGTAGATTTAGATTCACATGGTTCAGACTACATAGCATGGTATAAGAGCATTTCTTCTAAATCAATATGTCTACGATAACATCAGATGATGCAAACTTTCCTTACTATATTCATCACTTAGATTTACAAAACTTAATAACAATCATGCCTGTATTGAATGGAACTAACTATAATACTTAGAGTTGCTCATTCATGTTAGCGCTTTCCAGTTGAAATAAAGTTGGATTCATAGATGGATCTATTCCAGTTCTAGATAAAGTAGATAAGCTATATGCAATATGGAGTTGATGTAACAACCTAATAGTGGCTTGGTTGTTGCACTCAGTTTCACAACCAGTCGCTTCTACAGTGTTGTATATGAACAAAGCCAAAGAAATCTGGGATAAGTTGAAGGTATGTTTTTCTCAACTTGATAATATAAGGATTTATCAACTATATCATATTGTAAGTAGTATTCTTTAAGGTCTTAAAAGCGCCTACGAATATTTTTCTCAATTGAATATTGTTTAGGAGGAATTACATAATTTTCAACCACTACCACATTGTTCTTATGGTTTGTGCACTCAATAATGTTTTAATAAGTTCATAGAAATGGCTCAAAAGGACAATGTTTTTAGGTTTCTTAATGGCTTTGATGAAAGTTTCTTTGCACTTAGGTCTCAAATTTTGGTTTTAAAGCCATTACCGACCTTGGACGAAGCTTATAATCTAGTAATAAGAGATGAATTTCAATGAGCCAATTAGCCAAAGGATTTTGTTGCAATAGAAGCTTTGTCTATGGTATCATCTGTTGGTGCGAAACAAAGAAATAGATCTAAGGTTATATGTAGCTATTATCGAAAAAGAGGGCATATGAAGGAGAAATGTTATAAGTTGATACGGTTTCCTCTACATTTTAAGAAAAATAGCTTAGCTAAGCAGAATATGCTTGGTCTTAATTGTATTACATCCGAACAAGGTAATTATGGCGGACTATCAAATTTGGTAGCTGATAATTTTGTCTTAGATAACAATCGTAATGTTTTGAAAGGAGTTGATATGGTTGTGAAAGGTGAACATGGAGGTGTTAACTTGTCTAAAGAACAGTTTCTTAATCTATTAAGCCTATTGAATGTTTCAGATGTCAATAATGTGACTTTTGTAGTAGATACATCTTCTTGTATAGCATTTGTTGCACATGCTCCTTCTCATGATGAAGCAATTCCTTCGATGAGTTATATGGTAGGTAATATAAATCTTGGCTCTTGCATTTTACAGTTAAATGTTGTTACTTAGATTTTGGATTTTGAATTTTGAAGCCACTAATCATATGATCGGTATAAGTAGTTTGTTTCGTAAATATGTTCCTATTGATCAAAGGCATGTATTCTTGCCTAATGGTCACAAGCTAGTTACAACACATGTTGGTACTGTTGTTTTGACAACAAATTTGGTGTTACATAATGTTTTGTTTCTTCCTTCATTCAAACAAATCTTATCTCTGTCAGCAAGCTTGCATAGGATGGTAGTTAAACTGTGATTTTTACAAAACAAATTGCTTTGATTCAAGATTATTCCAATCAGAGGGTGATTGGTTGGGCTTAAGTTAAACAAGGATTGTATTTGTTGGAACAACAAAGTGATACTATTGATAGTTCAATTTTAAATTGTGTATTCCTTTTGCATGTAATAAATGATATGCTTAAAACTTTTGATGTTTGGCATTTTCATTTTGGTCATCCTTCTCATAGTCGGATGAAGAAGATTAGTTAGTTGAATAAGGACATTAGTTGTAATCCTTCTGATTGTTAGATATGTCGTTTAGCAAAACAAAAATGTAGTGTTTTCCCTATTATGTTCCTAATACACATGCTGCTTTTGATCTAGTTCACATGGACATTTAGGGTCATTTTGCTACTCCATCTTTAGAAGGCTATAAATACTTTCTTATTGTGGTAGATGATTTTACTAAGGTCAAATGGGTTTATTTGATGAGATCTAAGCATGATGTTTCTATGCTTGTTCCAAGTTACTATCAAATGGTGTTGACAAATTTTCAATCTCGTATTAAAGCTATTCCAATCGACAATGGTAAAGAATTTATTTTGAGCTAGTTATATCTTATACATAGAATTTTGCATCAAACTTCTTGTGTTGAGACTCCTCAACAAAATGGTGTCGTTAAGCGTAAACATCAACATTTGATTTCAACTGCTCAAGCCTTATTGTTATAAGCTTCTATGCCACTCTATTTTTGGAGGGATGCTTTATTGACAACAACTCATTTGATTAATTGATTGCCTACAGATGTTCTACAAGGACAAACACCATTTCGGTTGTTGACTGGGAGAGAGCCTTCTTATTCTTATTTGAAAGTGTTTGATTCTCTTTGTTTTGTTTCTACTAGTAAGCATGATAGATCCAAGTTTGATCCCAAAGTACATATGTGTGTATTTGTTGGTTATCCATTAGGATGAAAGGTTGCAAAGTTTATGATTTGCTAGAGAAAAGGTGTTTTGTTTCCAAGGATGTTAAGTTTCTTGAACTTGTCTTTCCATTTCATTTGTTAGCATAGTCGGAGATAGTTTCATCTTTGCTTCTTGTTTCTTTGCCTTCTATTGATCTTTTATCCTATGTAGAACATATTTTTGGTCTAGTAAAGTATAAAATTTATTTATTTATTTATTTATTTATTCATTTGCCTTTGTTTTAGGGTTTCTTTTGAACTTTTATTCTCAAATTTTCCTATAAAAACTTTGAGAACCATTCGATACTTGATTGAGCATCTTTTAGTAAAAGTGATATAGAAGTCTTAAATTATCTTTCCCCCAACTCTAGCTCACTTAAACATTTGATTGAATTAAAAAATAATAATAATAAAGAAAGCTCTTTTTCAAACTTTTGAAGAAATCGAAATTCTGCATGAAAAGGGCAAAAACGATGAAAAGTAATCTCTTCAAAAAATATTATTTTAAAAACCTAGCTTGTATTATAATTTTCAATTTTTTTTTTAGGTCTCCCTTCATAGTTACATAATTGATACTTATGGTATGTTCTATCTTTGTTCTATTTGCCATAAGGTTGAAATATTAAACGTGATAATCTCTATATTATTCCTCGATACTATGGTTAATCAGCAACATGGTGGTTCTGATGCAAATGAGTTTGTCGAGCCTAATTGCAATAGACTTAGTCTGAGTGTTAGTTTTGATGCTTCATGTTCTGATGGACTTAGACGAAGCACGAGGATACGCAAATGTCCTTCATATCTTCAGGATTATCATCTTAATGTACTTCAATCAAGTATCACAGATACTTTTGATATTTCTTTTTCTACTGCTCATCCCATACAGCAGGTGCTATCATATAATTCTCTTTCTCCTAGTTATCAGGCATTTAGTGTTCAAATTTCCTGACTCTCTAAACCAAGTACTTATGAACAGGCTTGAAGACTTGAGCCTTGGTGCCAGGCAATGTGCGAAGAGCTGGATGTGCTTGTTGCAAACAATACTTAGTGTGTTGTTCCTTTGCCAATGGGTAAGAACACAGTTGGGTATAAATGGGTGTATAAGCTTAAAACTAAATCATACGGCACAGATGAATTGGCTATGAAAACTCTGCATTTTGCAGGCACCTTTAGTTTTTCTAAAAGTAAGAATATTTATTCGGTGGAAAGCCTAAGTGGACATTTCAACTAAAGTGATATTAAAGGGGATAGTTAGTATGACAATTAATTATATATTTATATTAATCAATGTATTTATTAGTGGACATTATAGATAGACAAATGGAGAAACAATAAAGAACCTTGGAAATTGAAAAGAAAAGAAAAAATGTAAAACTTTAAAAAAATTGAGAATAATATGTGGTTTGACCATCTTTTAGCCACCCTAAATCCAGGGGTGTCCGACAAAGGAAAATGTTGATCAAGCCGAAATTCTCTTTGCCAATATGATGCCGACATACGAGTTCAAGTACTCAACCAATAATGTTAACGAACAAAAAGTTAAGAAAAAGAAGTTCAACGGCGCCACGTTGGTCGGTGTCTAGATTTCGGCACATTACATCGATCCAAATATCATGACTAGTCCAAAAAATGATTACATCGCATTTTCCTTCTCTATGTTTACTATTTCTTTTTTAATTTCTAGTATTTTCTTAATATTCTACATTTTCAGTATGTTAAACATCAACTAATAAAATAAAACATTAGCAATTATTAGAACAACTTTTCAGACAAGTAAGTGTTAATTTTTTAAAAATTTGAAAATTCATGTGATTTATTTTTTATTTTTTTAAGATGATCAAATAATTCACTCATTTCTTTTATAATTTAAATATTTGAATTGTTTTATATATAGTCACCATCATAAGCTCTAACGATAGTTGATCCCTTATAATAATAACAGTTTATACCAACTTAACTAAATATTTTCTTAAATTCTTTTAGGATGATCAAATAATTCACCCCAATCTTTCTTTTATAATTAATTAAAATGCTTGAATCGTTTTGTATCCAATCTCCCATTACAAGCCCCAATAATCATTAATGACTTATAATAATAAGAGCCCGTCATCGTCTCTCTTACCAACTTTACCAAATTAACGAAACGTTTTCTGCCATAGTACACCTCCCTTTACCTTATTTAGATATTAATATTGCAACTTGCTGAAAATGTTAGGGCGTGGCAAGTAAGATTTTAAGTATCTGACTGGAAAAAGAAAAGAGAAACCGTCCTAATGAGGCACGTCAGCGTAAATTAGTTCTTCACCTACTATTGCATGCTTGCCAAGTGCCGAAGATTCGGCCATCTGGTAAAAGACACGTGTATATGGACAACACTTGAATATATATATATATATATATTTTCCAAATTAAACATTACAGATGTTATGTCTGTGACTACACATCACGACTTTATAGTTTATACTCATCGGTCATCGGAGTAGTTGAAAAGAAAACAAACGGGATAGCTCCAATTGATTAAAAAAAAAATTGATAGCTCAAAAAATAAAAATAAAAAATATTGCGAACATAAGCCTCCAGCTCGGGGTACATCGGAAAGTCTGCGTAAGCATTCTGCTCCCGAAATGTATGACAGAAAGATACTGCTTCAAAAGTCACGTAATGATAATATCCCTACAAGCATTAAATAAAATCAAAGGTTAAAATTATAAATTTAATTATTACGATGATTTAAATTTTTGAAATATTTATTACATGTGATAGTGTTTTAAGAAAAGAATTTTAAACAACTTTTGAGAAGATAATCTTAGAAAATTAAAAAAAAAATCCAAATGTAGAAAAAAAAAAATGCAGAAATCTTTAAAAGACAAAAAGGTTCTCACAAATTTTATACGTGGTATATCAATTATGTGCCATCTGTACGAAGGGGTTATAACCCTAAAGAGTAAAATTATTCTTATTGATATTATGCAATTTGCTTTCATGTCTTAATTGTCAATTTCTTTTGCAATGAAACCCATTTGTAAATTACTCAAGTTTGATTTATTATTTATTTGAGTATCACTCAACTAGTTAACCTCTAGTTTGATTGGTCTACTTAAATATATTATTGAATTTGAGTACAAACTTTATTATATTTAAATGGACTAGTTCATGAGGGTAATTGAACTTAAATTGAACTTGATAGGTTAATTGAATATTTTTTAGTCAAGTTTTGTATGAATATCGTTTTAATTTGAAATCTTTTTTTCAAGATTAACCGAGCCTGAATGAGCTTAATCAAGTTAATTTCAAGCACATTGAGTAACATTCAAATAAAATTCAAACTTAAAGTTTTAAGTCTAATTTAGTTTAAATCAAGTTTATACTGAATTTCAATATGGTATTATAATCCTATTTTGTAGTCTTCCATTAACTAGACCTCTTAAAAAAAATGTGTATTGTTGCAATATAAAAGATATAGAAGCTATGAATGCTTGGGAGGAAGTCGATGCTGTTGTAACAAAAATAGTAGAATAATTACTGCATTGTTGTTGTATTTACTTTTTATTACTTAGCACCTATAACACGATTACTTTGCCATTAGTACATTGGAAATTTGGTACAATTATATCGTATAATTCCACCCCTTTGGTTCTTTATACATTTTTCGTGGCCAATATATCTCGCTTCATCATTGGTATTGTCGTTTACATGCCACCATCAACAAAAACCTTTATCATATAACTTCTTTGCTTCCCCTGCAGAAACTATGCATGTATAAATAGCAGATATATGCTAGACCCCACTTCAATAATGTGAGCCAATCTCAGGTGGGGACCAACCCAACAAATGAAATGCTATGGCAGAACAATTTCCTAATGTAGACTTTTCCTTTTTAAGTCAAATTAAATCATAAAAGTGTGACTTTTTTTTTATAGCTTTTAATCAAATTATTCAGTTCATATAGGATTTTTTTAAAACTATAAAATTTTAATTTACGGATTGAACTATAATTTATACTTAAAAAAGTATATTTATATAATATATAATCTCATATAAAAATATTAAATTTATTCAATAATGATAAGTATTGTATCATATAAAAGGTTAATAAAATCAATATTCATGTAATAAAAAAATTTTGAATATCTATTATTATTAACAATTAATTTTATTTATAAAACAATATATAGTATTAGTTTTGAGTTAATATATATATATATTTTTTATAAGTTACAGTAATTATTGATAGTGCATTTTTGATATGATCATCCGACTACCAAGGACTTGGACACATCTACAAGAGCCCTCTTTGCATAAAAGGACAAGAAGGGACAGCTGTCCTGTCTTTGCAAGGATTTACTGCTGGGAACGTCGGCGCCTGTAGGGGGTTAGCTAAGTGAGAGTAAGGGCCACCAATCGCCACCTACCTTCCTTTGTATATAAACCTTTGAGGACCTCAAGTGAAGGGGGAGAAAAAACCCTAAGTTCTTTTCTTCTAAAAAGTTGGTTTTACGTTTTTTTCTTATACGGATCTCTATTGGACAAGAACAAGCCGAATAGTAATAAAAGTTGAATGAATATACGTTCCAGAAAATGCAAATTAAAATTCTACAGGTTTTATGCTATAAAATGCTATTATCTTTTTCTTTTATAAAACAAATGGTTTATTTTGGTTTTATATATTTATTTAATCTATTCTTTTAAATAGACCGTAAATTTTCCCTGTAATTTGATTTTAGAGATTTTTAAATGAAATTATAAAAGAAGGAAAAACTTTTGGTTTGATTTGGTTTAATTTACCAATTAGTTTAATTTAATCCCTTTTTTAACTTATCTCAATTTGTTGGGAAGAAAAAGAAAATGAGAATCTGTACACTTATTAAAAAGCTAAACGGAGAAAACCTTTTTACATTTTGTGTGACCTTTTTTTTTTTTTTAAGGTATGACCATTACTGAGAAAACGAGAATTTTGCATTTTTATTCTTAACTAGTACTTCAAAGCTCAAAATAGTTTGTTAATGAAAATCCACGACCGATTAGAACATCAGGAACCATTACTTTTTGTCCTATTAATATTATCTTTCTAAGTGCACTTCCTAAATTCATCTATGAAGGTGTGGAAAAGTGTTAAAAAAGGCATCTTTTTTTAAATAAGAAATTGGGTTCATGGAGAAGTAAAAACATTTTTTCAAACCATGTTGCAAAATCTACTATATTTTTCTTTTTCCTATACTGGCATATTTACTTGATTTTATAAGAATAAAATGCAATGGCTTTTTTTTTGTTTATGGAGCTACTATTGCATTTGGTATTATATTATCGTTGAATTAAAAAAAATTGCATTTTTCTCAAGATTAATGGAATTGATATACTAGATCAGTCTAAGATTAATGGAATCATTATATTTTTCTTTTTATATATATAATATATTTTCATGCTTTATCTATAAGACCTCACCCCAAAATTCTTCTAATATTAAGATTCTCGTGATAGGGCATTCAGGATATATCAATCGATTAATTAATCCTCTTTCAAGTTAGGGGATGGCAATTAAGCCATACGATAGAATAATGTGTATTGATAATTTTAGATATACTTTGAATAACATATCACGATAAAGAATAAATAAATTAAACAAACCAAATAATACAACATAAAATGTCTCAAATTCCCATATTAACCCCACAAGTTCCAGAACTTTCCTCCGGACCACCAGCAACTTTCTCCCTCCCTCTTCACTTGCCAAAAGAAGAGAATTTTGATTAAAATAACCAATAAAAAATACAACACCCAGATGATGAGAATTAATATTAAAAGCAAAACATCCAACACGAATCTTCACACATCGCAATTATTCATCAATAAATTACGAAGAAATCATTAAAAAATTTAGAAAAAGCTCTCCAAGAAGTCTAGAACTTTCCACTCAAAAAAATCTTTTACGATGATAATTAAATCAAAGTACCAGGTCATTCACCCTATAAAACCCCCTCGACATATGACAACTGACTTATCGATGACTTTCCGAAAGGAGAAACCTCAGAGCCGCAAAACCAAAACACGTTTTCATCCTGCTTTCCCCTTTTGGCCCTGCACAGTTTCATCCGATTCCCAACTCTCTCCTTTTACCTCCATTTCTTCTTCTTCTTCTTCTTCTAAAATCCTATTCTCTCTCTGTCTTCATCTCTCTTTTTTCAGCTTCTCTTTCTCATCCTCTGTATTCAATTTTTTTCTTTTTTTTTTTACTTCCCCTGTTATGTTACTTAGTCCAACACGTTGATACTCGCAAATCTTTTATCCCTTTTTTTTAAAAAAAAAAAATTTGACGAATACCCATTTGTTTTCTTGTGATCAGGTGTCCAAAGTTGCAACCTTTAATAAATTTCGATCATCTAACTGTGTTTAACTTGAATCATCACCCATCTTTAGTAATTCAGCTTCTTTCAGTTTAGCAGTGAATTTGGCTTTCGATTTCAATTAAGATCATGAGTCATCTGTACCCAGTGAAAGAAGAGTACACAGGTGCAAGCTCGTCGAACCCGGGGAACGAGATCCCAATGAACATGCTGCCATTGCCACCACCTGAACCGATGGAGGGTCTCCACGATGTCGGTCCGCCACCATTTTTGACGAAGACTTATGACATCGTGGATGATCCCGGTACGGACCGCGTTGTGTCTTGGAGTATCGGTGGTGCAAGCTTCGTTGTGTGGGATCCTCATTCTTTCTCCACTTATCTTCTTCCTCGATACTTCAAGCACAACAACTTCTCCAGCTTCGTCAGGCAGTTGAATACTTATGTAAGTGTGACAGCACATTAATTATAGTTCAATGTATTTATATTAGGTCATGTTAAGGAGTGTTCTGATCGGAAAAACAAAAACAAAAACAAAAAAAGAAAATATAAAAGAAATTCTTAATTTTTTTTTTTATGATACTTCAATGTCTCTGTTTTAACTGATAGCAAGTTTTCTTGAGTACTCATTAATATTTTCGTTTATATTACAATGGATTCAATAATTTTTATTAGCCTGTTCGTGTTTGTTTTTTTTTTTTTTAATTTTCAGCGTTAATTAAAAAATTGAGATTGGATATAAATACCGGTTTTTCAACCTTTTCTCATAATTGTTGTAATTGTATTTAGGAAAAATATGAAAAAGCGCTCAGAAAATATAGCGGTAATTTGGATTTGGTGTGGTTCGATTAGGGAGGAAGGTTCGAGAAAATGATAAGCGGTATCCATAGAAAAAGAAAAATGAGAATGGACGTGTGAAGCTTCTAGAGTTTGCTGATGTATTGAATTGGAAACTTTTTTTTATTCACGAAGTGTTTGTTTGGAGGATTACGTGGCATCTTTAACTTAGGTCTATGTACTTTCATTCTGTATGGGTTGCCACACATGAATATTTAATGATTTTGGGTGAGGGTGGTGGTGTTGATTGATGATGTGTGATTCTATGTGCTGTGCTCTACTACTCCTGAAAGCTAATATTTGGATTCAATGGGAAGTGTGTCTCGGGGCATTTTGTTAAAGTACTAAAATACAAAACTTTTACAATTTTCACGGTAGAGTATACATGGGAATTCTATGTTGTATATTTGGCTTCTTTTTTTTTTTTTTTTTCCTTATTACTACGTCGGTATGTATTTGCGTGCTGAACCGCACCTTTGACATAGTTTTTAGATATGGATTAATAATTGGGCTGGGCTGGCTGTTCTTCTCGAAGTTTCTATAATGTTCTATCCCTTTTTGCACTCCGTATGGAGTCAACAAAGATAGATGCTCAACTTATTTTTTGGCGGGATAATACATAATGAACGAGGTCTGCATATGGACCGCTTATGAGATTGCTTTTTTAGATATCGCTTTAAAAGAGGGTATTATTAAAAAAAGGTTTGTTAATAGGTATCCCTCTTTTTTCCTTTGTTTTTTCTGCGTATGTATTGACTGATCGACTACAACCATGACTGATCCCCCAACCCACTTATATATCTTTTGACGCTTGTTCTGGAGGACTGAAATAAATCGGCTTTTTAATTGATGAGATATTTTGTATTTATGCATTAATTAAATTTAGACGACATTCATTAACGGAACTTTATATTAGGGTTAAATATTACATAATCTATTTTGTTTTTTTTTTTATTTCTTATTTTTTATGCAGAACATAATTTGGCTCATAAAATTTTAGAAAGTATACCTTCTGCTATATTATTATTACTTTTTTTTTTTCCCTAACTTAAGAAGTGTTTCTCTGTGGTTGATCCATGTAGGTATATTAGGGGTAACTGAAAGATAATAAAATGAAGATACCAAATAAAAGAAGAAAATGTGGACCGAAAGAGGAGGAATTTGATGTGAAATTTTAACTTTACAGGGCTTTAGGAAGATGGACCCAGAAAGGTGGGAGTTTGGAAATGATGGATTCCTGAGGGGTCAGAAGCATCTCTTGAAAACCATCAAGAGAAGAAAAGCACCTTCCAACACAACTACCCCTCAAGATCAAGCTCTTGGTCCCTGCGTTGAGCTTGGAAGTTTCGGTTTGGATGGCGAGATGGACCGACTGAGGCGCGACAAACGCGTCCTTATGATGGAACTTGTGAGACTTAGGCAGCAGCAGCAGAGCACAAGGGTTTACCTACATGCCATGGAGCAAAGGCTTCAAGGGACAGAGAAGAAGCAGAAGCAAGTGATGGCGTTCTTGGCAAAAGCCATGCGAAACTCGGCGTTCTTGCAACAACTGGTTCAGCAGAAGGAGAAAAGAAAAGAGCTGGAAGAGGCTATAACGAAGAAAAGGAGGAGGCCGATCGATCGAGGGCCTAGTGGCACTCATGGGGCAGGATCTAGTCGAGGAGGTGTGGAAGGGGGGGCATGTTCGGTCAAGACGGAAACCCTGGAATATGGAGTTTACGGCACAGAAGTTTCTGAGCTTGAAGCACTTGCATTGGAAATGCAAGGGTTTGGGAGGGTTCAAAGATCAGAAGAGGAAGGAAGTGAAGGGATTGAACCGCCTGAGAATATCGATAAAGTGCTTGATGAAGGGTTTTGGGAAGAGTTGCTGAGTGAGAAGTACGAAGGAGAGCTGGATGCACCAGGGGCCGAAGAAGGTAACGACGAAGACGTCAACATCTTGGCTGATAGACTGGGCTACTTAGGCTCCGGTCCCAAGTAGAAAGACAATGCCATAGAATGACCGAGTCCTAACAGACACTGTCTCGTCACTTGTCTCCATAACAGCTAACTGATGGACGAGAAGCCATGCGTTTTCGGATGGTCTAAGGTCTAGAGCTGAGCCAAGATTCTGGAGATTCTCTTGCTTAGATTCTGCAAGCGGAGGGCGGTATTCCTCAATCAATATGGTCTCGAGGAAAAATAGCTTGTAGTTGATCCATAGTTCGTGGAAATTTTGTATTTCCATTGCTTCTCTCGTGCTAACCTTTTTGTTAAATTTTTCATGTTTCAGCAATAGGTCAGGTTCTTTTTCATTTTTAACCCAGTTCCTTGTTCCGAAAGGTCTGATATGTCCTTCCATGTATTATGTGTTTTGATCGCCTCGCGGTTCTTTATTCATATTTTGCTTAATTTTAATGTAGATTATTCAGACACGATGCTGCCGCGATAAGCAAGAAGAGAAAAAGGCGATACAACTTACGGGTTCTGAGTTACAAGTTAGTGTTCTATTGCCCCAATCCATCTTTCTCTAACTCGCCTGATTTTCTTTGCTCTTTCATGCGAGGCAGAAGTAAACAAAGCTTCTAGTCTTAGCCCAATGCCGTCGTCCAGGATGCCTGGAGCTTGAACATATATATCAAAATGGTCATGCTCCTACATTAATCAACAGTCGGTATGTAAGTTATTGTGGCAATTTTGGTTGGATAATTGAGAATTATCCCCAAATGTAAAAGAGTGTTTGGAAGGTGAGATCCTTACGGATGGTCTCTTGGTCTGCATTTGGTATGCCGGTGATTTTGATCTAGGGAGGTAGTGGTTTCGACTTTCAAATGATGGCAGCTTGATTGATGACATGGAAGGTTCTCAATTTCTTCTAGAAGCCAGTGTCTGTTCGTGGCCCCTGACACCGACCCTGTGGAGTATGTCTGATGAGTTTATTTCTCTGCTTTTAACATTTTCTGTTTATAGAGCGACTTGCCCTTGTTTGCCCTAAGGTGGGTGCAATGGGATGAAGTGATGTTAAACCAAAAATATTTTAGCAAGCATTAGTTTTCCCAAGGAACTAGGTGATCTAGCTGCGCATTTTAGTTGAGGTGCTGGTATACATGATATGGTTCAAAGCGTGCTGTACAAGTCAAGCTTTTCTTTCATTCCAAATAGGTTAGATGGCGATGGGACAAACAACAAGGATTAATGACCGATTGGTGCTTTAAAAGCAGTGGGGCTGGGAATTCTCCTGAGGAAGTAGAGTCACTTGGAATTTTATACTAAAAGAAGAGACCAATGCTCTATAAGAATCTCGGAAGAAAAGAAGTGGATAGCCGAACCCGGTTGGATTATCATGAAGATCAGGCTGCTGCTTCCCTGGTCTAAAGTCGACCAGACTCTCAACAAAAGCACATTGTCATTATCTTTTGTGTTCATTTATACTACGACCGAGCTTGGCAGCATCATCTGTGCTGTGTGGTGGTGGCGAAGCTGCTTATGATGGTAATAAGCTATGACATCATCATGGTCATGGTCGGTTATACAAAATTTACGACCATGCTGTCTGGTATCCCAACTTCATAATGGTATGTTGTTTATTAGGAGCTTTTTTTGGTGTTTTTAAACGGTTATTTGTACATCCTTCAACTATATGCTGATATATAGAAAGAATAGTTGACATAGATACCATTTAGTAAATTTTTTTTTTTCCTTTTTTTAACCCTTACTGGCGTATGGCCTGTCTGCCTACATACGAAGTTTATGATGAACCTTATGCTTCGAACACGAGAACTGTTCGAATCTGTGATGGCATTTATAAATTGAATGAATCAAGTGTACGGGTTAGACTTGAACCAAAGACCCAAAATCCTGGACTCCTGGTGTATAGCTCTACACCAAGGCAGAACTCAATTCAGTATCGTGAATGTTCCCTGCTGTTTTTTCCCCCCCCTTATATCGTTTTTACATTTTTCTCCCGAGCCTGTCCAGCATCGTTCCCCTTTTTTTACAGCTCGCATATGCATTCGACGACAAAGCAGAAGTCCTGACTTTCACGCCTCTAGCTCTAATGATCCCTTTCTTGATCCTTTGAAACATTTCCTCACTCCCATGAATCCTGCAAGCACTTCATAGGGCACCCCAAATCTGTCCATCCACTTCAACAGGCATTTCTTTGATGAATGCCTCAGCTTCCTCCAGCAGCCCCGCCTGGCTATACATGTCAACCATGCAAGTGTAATGTTGCATTTGAGGAACAATTCCACAGACAGCTCACATGGCTTTGTGAAGCATTACCTTATGTTGAATGAGAACAATGTGGCTGCATGCAGATAAAAATCTAATGAAAGTAACATCATCAGGAGGAACTCCATGAGATCCTTAGAAAAATGGTGCTCCATGAGATCCTTAGAAAAAAGCGAACTAAATAGCTGAAATAGCCATAGCCATACCCATATCACCGCACTTCACAAACATGTAAATCACCACGCTACCCAGATTACAATCCAGCTCAAAATCCTGCAGGGACCATATGTAACCATGCACCCATTGTCTAAAACCCAAAGCACAACTTGAGGAGCACGCCGACAACACATTGGCCATTGCAGCTTCGGCTTAGCATCGTCTCATTTCAACATTTCCAGGAACAAACTAATTGCCTCTTTAGACAATCCAAATGATGCATACCCTGCAATGATACTAATCCAAGAAAATACATCCCTCTAAGGCGTTTTCACAAACATGTGCTTTGCACCGTCCAAAGCCTCACGTTTCACATTAAGTTCCAACAAAACATTATTTAAAATGACGTTATTCTAGTCTAAGTTCCTTAAAACATAAGCAGCTCTACGAAATCTGACTGCTCTCACACTACAACAAGCAGACACAATGGTAACCAAAATATTATAATTAGGCTCGAGATCCACATAAGGAAACATAGAAATGGCATTTTCCTATCCACATTTAGCTAAACCTGCAATCATCGAAGTCCAGGAAACAACATCAGGAAAATCAATAGAATCGAGAACTCAATTAGCCGAAACAGCATCTTTATGAACTAGTATAGAAATGAACCAAAGAGTTCTGTATGAAAACGATAGTGGCCCTTTTTTATCATATGGGCATGAATTTCTTGCTCCTTGTAGTTCGCAAGAAGAAGGGAGCAAACTTTAATGGCATTTGTGAAAGTGTAATGGTTATATGCAAATGAGTGTTGAAGCATTGTGTCGAGTGGTGAATCTGTAAATGATTTCAGAAGTCGGTATACAATATGGGGTTGAGGAAATTTTATGAAATGGGAATGGACTTGGCAAGCTGTTTCGGTGCCATCGATTCATAGCGAAGAAACTTAACTGGCATGCTGTGCACTGTATATGTTATGCGTGGGAGTGGAGGGTAATGCCATTGTATTGCCATTGTCAACTCAATGATATTGGAAATCTCCTCGGCATGCAGTACTCAGGATAGACGCAGCTAGATTTAATACAGTATCTTTTGAATCGAACCAACAGTTACGGTTTAATTCTTTAAAGTCGAACATAGTTTTACGCTATATTTGATACCGGTAGAAACGGAAAGAAATAAGAGAAACGGGTGGAAGTGATATGTTTGGTAACTAAGTAGAAGGCAGAAATGGATAGACAAAAAGGGAAATAAGTAAAAAGATTTTTATTTTGAAGCCCATCTCCTTTCTCTTAAATTTTGGAGAGAAATGGGTGGAAGTTGATGGAAATAAACAAATATTATTAAAATAAAATTAAGGAAAATTGTAAAAATTCCTTCTTAAATTTTAATGTAGATATGAATTAATTTCCTAAACTTTCAAAATAAGTTTTTTGATAACTTAGATTTTGGTGCATAAATATCCTTAAACACTTCATAATTTAGAGGGGGGAGGGATGTAGCGGGTTATTTGCATACTAAAATTAAAGTTCAAGAGGTGTTTATGCACTAAAAATAAAGTTTAAGGGTTATGAGAGTTATTTTGTTAATTTATCAAAGTTTATGAAATAAAAAATCTCACTTTGAAAGTTTAGGAAAAATATCTACACCTTAGTAAAAGTGTAGAGCGGTTTTTTGCATTTTCCTCATAAAATTAAGAGTAACTTTGTCTTATACTAATTTGATTTCCATTCATTTAATCCTTGAAGATAAACTAAACAAAAGAAATGGAAACATTTTTTTCCCTTTATATAAGACCAAACAAAAAATTAAAAACCACATTTAATTTTGTTTGCACTCATTTCTTTTTCCTTTGACTTATTTCCTTCGATTTCTATCCTACCAAAAGTTGCCAAACATAGTGTAATGGAATTAGGAACTAATGGAAATAAGTGGAAAAGAAAAGAAAGGAACTAAAGAAAATGGGAATGAGGGAAAATATAGACTTCATTTCTTGTTTATCATTTCTTGTCTAGATTTATAAGAAGGAAATGAAAGGAATGGAATAAAATGTTTTCTTTCCATGTTAGTGCTAGATAAAAATATCTCTAACTTTATGTAAATAGTTTTACTTTTGAGGTAATCTTATAATTTTATGAGATTTTTATTCATTTCCACCATTTTCTCTCTAATTTTGAAGTGAAACCAATTAGCTTGAAAAGTGGAAGCATTTTCACTCATTGCTCTCCAATTTTACCCATTTCCATCCTTATTTTTAATAGCCAAACACAATATTTCTACTGGTTTCTTTCCATTTCCACATTTTCCACCATGCCAAATACAGTGATAAGGTTTGACTCACATACTATGGAAACACGAAAAAAAAAAAGGATACAGTACGATTCGAGATTTGATTTTGATCCATTATTGCAAATTTAGTATTAGTCTCATGAATTACGATTGACATGTACCGTGAAATATTTACTTACTTTTACTAAATGGTAGTTTATCTAATATCATAACTAATTAGAAATAAGGGAAAAAGAAAAAAAGAGCTATTGGAATTTGTAATTTATATCACATAACTACTCTCAATGATTAGACCTTATAATATCTTGAACCGTTTTATTCTAAAACATAGAAAGCAACCCATTTTTCAATCTTACCTTAGTGTTAATACTAGAAGGTAAGACGAGAAAGAACATAAAAGATAATATGAACATCAAGACAAAAGTATCGCAAACTGACTTCATTCCTTCAAATTCAAACACATAGGGAATGCAACTCAAAATTTTGGTACACCTAATACCAATCAATGCGAGACATGCATGAATCTTTGATGACATCATTAATCATATGCTTTATTTAAGAGGATTTAACTTAGGAAGCAAAAAGATCCACCCATGTACGTGAATTTAAGAGAAAAGCAATTTAGAAAATGAACTCACTTATGGAGGCAAACCCTAAGTAATAGACTCATTAGTGAAGATGGGAAAAATCTCATTTATCCCTTTTATTTTTTTCCAAACAAGAAAAATACCACATTAACTTCAACCAAAGTGAAGCGGAATACAAATAGAAGATTCGAGAAAACAACAAAAAGAAAAATCTAAACGTATAAGCCTCTAAAGGGCGAATGGGGGGTTAACCCAACAATCTAAAGGACACTTTCCCTTTCGCGTAGATGAGACTATCTCATCAGCTATATTGTTGGCTTTTCTATTAACAAAAGAAAAGGAAACATAAGAAAAGCAAATGCCCCTAGCCAATGATAAAATATTATTGACTAGATCTACAGTAGTCCACTTAACAAATAATTTGCTAAACAACTGTCTTCCACGTTATTCTCATCCAACGTCCGAAAAAGTGCCAGCGCATCCATCTCAATGTTTACATGTCTCTACTTCCTCATCTTCACTAGATCTAAACCTAATAAGACTACCTTCGCCTCCAGCCATTTTGCATCTAATGCAAGACAAGACTTATTCAAACTTCCCACCAACCTTCATCTACTATTACAATCAATTGCTTAGTAACCCCATCACTTTCCTTCACCTACGACGCATGTACATTAATTTCAATCTAATCACCTATGGGAAGCTTCCATTTAGTCGCCGGATTTTCTGACAGAACACCTTGTGCTTGTAAGTTACCCATTTTTGAAATCTCTGCGTAAAGTTTTGGATAATTGAATTAGGGTTAAGGTTTATGTAGCTATATAAACACTGACATCTTTCACACCATATCATCCAACATAAAAGAGCAATCTTACTATCAAATATTTAAATTTATTCTTTTGTTCCCCCCTTTCGTGTTCTCTATTCTTCTTACTATTACATGAAACTAGTTATGTTCTGACCATCAATATTAATATTCAGGCAACTCATCCATGTTTATTGTACTTACCTACATTGTAGAAGTATATGTTTAATGGATTTAACATCACTACACCATAGGCAATTAGGGCTTACAGAGATTTTCCTTCTGATTAGGTTTGCAAAGTTATCATTACTATTATATGTCACTCTTTACATAAAGATTCTAACTTTGGGCAAATATCTATCTTACAGATCTACTTCCACTGGTTTGGCCGAACCCCTTTAGAGTTCGTGCATAGGAGAACTCCTTTGCTGCTATGAACGAAATGATAGGCAGACCGAACTAAACACACCTTATTCTTCCCTCATGGCCAAACAATTTTATCTTCTTCTTGCCATAATGAAAAAGGTATGTGTAAGATCTACAATTAGTTACTCGGAGTTTGGCTCGTAAAATTTAGGGTGATTAGCCAAAGAATTCGATTGAGCCTAAATTATAAAGTAACTAAAAATATTAGTAAAAATGATCCTGTACATTTGAATTTAAGAAAATAAATAATAAAATAAAAGAATATAAATTTTTAAATTTTAAGTACATTACTCGTTATTTATCGATAATACGTAAAATGTATTTCAATAATTAACGAATCACTAAAGATAGATTATATGCATACTAAAAATCATAAAATAACCTGAATAATATTTAGGAATATTTATTTGTACTATATATAAATTTACACGTAGGTAGAAATACGCATAATTACTTAAAATACACGAAATGTGTTAAAATAATGCTAAATAAGTAAATAAAATTCATAATTAATTAAGAAAAAAGAAAGAAAAATCAGAAAAAATGAGGAAAATTCTAGAAAGTGGTTGTGGCAATTTGGAATTGAAGAAACAAAATCAACAAATTAAAATGCAATAAGTAAAAAGCAAAAAAATAAGAAGAAGAAGAAGAAGAAGAAGAAGAAGAAGAAGAAGAAGAAGAAGAAGAAGAAGAAGAGATAATGCAATTGTTTTATCTAATTAATGTAGAATAATTCCCCAAGACCTTTATAAATACCCTAAATTTTTTAAAAGCTTATTTTGGATGTCTAGAATTTTAGAAAATTAGAAAGAGGCAAAATTGAGAGAAAATTATGGTTTTACAAAAAAACTGTACAGTTGGGGCTTCTAAGGAGAACTTAGACCTGATGAGTACTTGGAAGTGAACGGCCACCACTACCATACGATAGTGGCAGCGCCCAAACTGATTGATAAGGCCACGATGGCTGGCAGTGGCTGGAGCCACCGATATAGGTGAGTCTAGTTTCTAACTTGATTTTTTTTTTATTTTGTAAAAATATTAAATATTCTTAGAAAATTATGAAACTTGTTATTCTAGAATATTTTTGTATGTATTTTTTAGGAAAAATATTATTTTGATGAAAATATGTCCCATGATACATGGTCCTTAAGAAATTAAACAAAACTCAACATGTTTAGGGTTAGAAATAAATGACCTTAGAGGCATAATTTTGAGTCTAAAATTTTTGTATAGACTAATTAGATGATCTAGAATAGTGCCATGAAGCCTTTTTTCAAAAATTAATTTTCAAAATTTTTAGATAATTTTTAGGCCTTAAAATGATGTATAAAATAGGTTATTTTTAGTTAATTAAGTAATTAAATGGTTAATTACTGATTTAGTAAATCATTATATATTTTAAGATGTTCAAATTTGATGAAGTATGATATTTGTGTCATTTAAGGTGTTAAATGTAATTATTAGGGTAATTATGTAATAAATAAGTAAAAGGGAAAAATAGTAAATTTTAGGTTAATTTTGTAAATTAGGATCATTAGGTGTAAAATATAATTTAGGATGAATTTAGAAATTTTGAAATGTTAATTGATGTTGGGAGATGATAATTAGAGTAATAGAAATATTAGATGTATATTATGTACATAATAGGTGATAATATATAATATGTAATTATTGGAAATATAATAAATAAAAGATATTAGGATAAAAATTTATATTATATAAATAATAGGAATATATACTAAATTTGATAGAAAACTTAAATTTATGTAATTATATAAAAAATATAAAAATTTCTTGCATCAAGAGTAAATTTGGTACACTAATAAGGATTTAAATGTACCGAGTGAAATAAAATACTGATTAGGGGCAACTATGACAATTAGGATATCTGAAAGTAATGTGATTAATTTCACATTATAGGTTGAAATGAGTTTCTAGGATTTGTGTATAAAAAACTATATTTAGAAACTAAACTAGAATCGAATTTTAAAATCGATGTAGAAACTAAACCAAAACCTAGCTTAAACTGAGAATAATTATAAAAGATTTGAGAACTTAGATAATTGGATATATTAAACCTTAAACCAAGAAGAAAACAAAGTTATAACAATTATATGAAAATTGAGATAACGTTGGTATTATATGGATCATTGGCGATGGACTGAACGAGTCCCACCTTGAGTGAGCAAGCGAGAAGTCGAGGTAAGTTAGGATTAATACAGTATTCTATTTTGGAGGCTTAAAATTATACTTGATTGTGCTTGTTTAGAGCTGATGATATGATTTTTGATTAACTGCTTTGCTTGTATTGTATAATTTATATAAAATGATTGATCATCCTAAACCGAACCTAATCAAATATATAACCTATAATCATAAATTGTACCTGCATAGCAACCCGTTAGGGAAAACCTAGGATTCTCCGGCTAAATACCGACCCTTTCGAAAGGGATAGTGCTAGATAGCATAATGGGTCCCTTCTCATCCTAGTCGAATTAAGTGACAAGTGAGGAGGTCGCAGCAAGGATGAAGTCAATGGTTCGAAGGTAGTCGCGAGAGGAGTAGTGTCTCTATTGCACAAGATTGGGTTTCATCGTAAGTTGTTGCATTAACGGCAACTCCTCAACCCGGATTAGAGAGGGTACAATTTCTCTAATCTCACGATGGGCTAGACAACATTATGCGATGGCATTTGCTTAAACATGCATTGTATCTAATAAGTTGATTGATAACCTTATTTGTGTTTGTGTTTGTGATATAATTTTACGTCTTCCGTCCTAATTTACTGAGCTGTGGTTGCTCACATCACTATAGCCGTTGTTGCAGGTGCTAGCGATGAAGCAGCCTATAATCACCTTGACACTAGCAACTAAGAGATCTTAGAGAGTGAAGATGTAAATAGAAGACTAAATTCATTCTCTAGTTAGATTTATTTTAAAGCTTTTAACATTAGATGACAAATTACTCAATTAGATTGTGAATAGATTGCTAAATCTTGTAAATACACTCAGATTAATTTAATGTGAATATTTATTTTTCTTAAATTCACAAGTAAACAATTTAATTTATGAACTGTTTACTTCAAAGCGGGTTAGTCGTAAACGCCTTGTATAGATCAAGTATAAAATAAAAGTTATAGCAGTTGTAAGGGCAACTTTTATTTTAAAATGGTTTGCACGGCGTGGTTGTTACGACTCTACTGTTTCGGGGCGTGACAGTATGCTTCCTGTGGCTTTTAATTCCTCTTTTGTGCATAAAGATCTGATAGCATTTAAGTTCTACATTGTACACTCCTTATCAATTAATTCACAAACTTTCATATCCTCAATAACTATTCTATCCTCATCTAATCTGTCCATATTCAAACGCCTACTTTGAAGCCTTGGAATTAAAAGGTATGCTTCTTATGGCTTTTAATCCCTCTTTTGTACATGAAGATCTGATAGCATTTACGTTCCACATTGTACACTCCTTGTCAATCAATTCACAAACTTTCATATTCTCAATAGTTATTCTATCCTCATCTAATCTATCCATATTCAAATGTTTACTTTAAAGCCTTGGAATCCACCTATCTTTCCATACTTTAACTTTTTCTCCATTCTTAACCTGCTAAATCAGACCTTCCTTAATCACCTTTTGGCCTTCAATCAAGCTTGACCACCCTTATGATGCCTTCCCTCCTCTTTTAGCCTCTAAGAAATCACAATCAGGAAAGTAACGTCCTTTCAAAACCCTTACCTACAGTGCATTAGGACTAGAAGGAGTTCTCTAAGCCAACTTAGCTAGGATAGTAGTATTAAAGTCTTGAAGGTTGTGAAAGCCTACACCACCTTACTCCTTTGCAATAGTCAGTTTATCCCAACTAACCTAGTGTGCCTTCCTCTCATCACCTTGTTGAACCTACCAAAACTTAGCCATAGCAGAATTAACTTCTCTACACCATTTGATAGGAAATTTAAAGCACCCCATTGAATAAGTTGGTACAGCAGTGGCAACTGCTTTGAGCAAAACTTCTTTCCCATCATGGCTTAAAAAATGGTGCTTTCAATTCTTCAATTTCCTGAAAATCTTCTCCTTAACACACTTTAAAGCCTCATACTTTGATTTTCCCCCAAATACTTGGAATGCCAAGATATTTACCCGAATTCTATATTGCCTCCATGCCTAAAATAGTACTAATATCATACTGTAGATCCTCTTGAGCATTTCCACTAAAGAAAACGTAGGACTTATCATTGTTAATTCTTTGACTTGAGGCATTGCAATACAATTGAAGTACTTCCTTTAGCTTACTCACTTGCTCTATTGTAACTTCTATAAAAAATAAGGAATCATCAACAAAAAAGAGGTGTGAGAGTTTAAGACCCCTTCTACCCAAAGCCATTCCTTTAAGGACACCTGACTCCACTAATCTCAACAATCCTCTTGATAAAACATCAACTACAAGTATAAACAAGTAAAGTAATAGTAGGTTACCTTCTTTCAGTCCTCTAGTGGGAGTAATATTACTTACAACTTTTCCATTCATAATGAGGTAATACACTCCATAATCTAACCCACCCATCATGAACCAAAACCTAACTTTTCTAGTACTACCTTAAGAAAACTCTAGTACCTAACTTTTCTAGTACTACCTTAAGAAAACTCTACTCCACTTTATTATATGCTTTGTTCATATCAACTTTAAGAGCACAAAAACTGGACTTTCCTCTTCTTTTTTTTTTTTTTGTGTTTTCAAAAGATGAAAAACCTCATGTGCTATCACTATGTTATCTTGAATTAAACATCTTGAAATAAAAGCACTTTGGTTTTCAGATACAAGCTCTCATTTAGGAAAGGATTTAGTTTATTAACCAAGATTTCTGAGACAATTTTATACAAGAAATTACAAAGACTAATAAGCCTAAAATGTAAGACTGATTGGGGATTTGGAATTTTAAGAATAAGCACTAGATCTGTAAAGTTAAAGGAAGATGGGAATCAACTTGTTTTGAAGAAGTTTTGTATAGCAACAGTGATTGAACCTCCAATATGGTTCCAAAAAGATTGATAGAAAACACTAAATGTTAATAGGCATTTTCTGATAATTATTATGTAGGCTTATATTGGTTAATACTTAAGCCCAGTTTAATAATCTAATGCGAATACAATTTCCATTGACTCATTATGAATACTAGACAAGACCCTCAAGTAAAGGGACTCTCTTCCATTCTCCTACTCTCATAATCACTCTACAATCCTTTTCACATCACAAGATGGTTGATTTAGGCATCGGAGTGACCACGTTGGAATACCCTCCGGTATCCCTTATAGCAATGTTCTTATTTTGTAAGTATCTGCATACTGAAATGAAAATCACCAATCAATTATTAGCGCCGTCTGTGGGAAAGGAGGAAAACAATAAGATTCAATCATAATTTTAAGTGATTCCCCCTAAAGACATAGGGAGATATCTCTTCCTTGATGAATTTCTCTAAATTTGGTTTTTCTTACTTGACATTCTCTGTTTCCTCTCAAAATCCGAGCAAATTTGTTCCTATCTTATTAGCTTTTCTTGGCTTCATAAATTTCTCTTCTCTCTTCTTTTTCTAATCTAGGCATAGTTACTTCTTTTATTATAATTTCATGAATGTTGCTATTGGTGTCCTTTCTATAAACGGCTTCTTTGAGCATGTAGTTATCATATTTTTCAAGATTTGCTCACGCATAAACATGGAAAAACGGTCTCTTTAACTACCACTCAACCACGCATGTAGGAAATGGACATTTTGTCTAAGTTAGCTGAAACCCTTGGATAATGGTCGGTCACTCCATGTGTAACTGTCGGGGATAATGTTGGGTGAAACAATTATTATACGTTTTTGAAGCCTGACACAGCTACCACATGCTTCTTGAATATCTTCAAGAATGTGACCCTGCCTTGTAGTCCGACTTTCCGTCACCATTTCTTCATCCAGTACATCTCGAATCAAACTCCCCCATGTTCGATGCCATTCGATTTACCCCGAGTGTGTGCTTGCATGGAAATGTAGTTGACTTCCTCCCAGGAATCACGCCAGGATCCCAATCAGGATAATAGTGATTATCGCAAGAACCAACAATAGGATTGCACTAATAGCGATGAAATGACACGGATCCTCCCGGCTTCCCCCTGCTTCCTGACGGTGACCGCAACAGCTCCCACAATTATTATACATTTTTGCCTTTCATTTTAGCCTTTTTGGCCTTTCATTCTGTTTGATTTACATGGAAACTGCTAGAATGCTTAACAGAGCAGCATTGGCAATTTACTGGTGGATCCTTCTTAAAAAAGACTTTTTGGGCAAGAACTACATTATTACCATGGAAAACATTTTGCTGGAGTTGGAAGGAAATTCGTCAACGATAATTGAATCTACAGCCAAAGTCCGGGCTGCTCATCTACTAAATTCCAAGTTTTAACTCACTTTTCTCGCACACTTTACCTCGAGCATTCAAAAAATAGCAATGGCCCAATGTCAACTTCCATTCCTAAAACTAACTCTTCTAAGGAAGACAGAGTTGTGCAGCTAAACGTCCGAAGCATGGAAAGCTGAATAATGTCTCTTGACGACCTGAGAAGAGCAATAGCAGACCACGTTTTGCAAAATTTGAGCTCACTGGGCAGCTTCACCGAGCTACTAAATGTGTACTGTTGTGTAAACCGTGTTCCTTTGAAGCATTTCAAGTTGGCCGTCTTATGCAGAAAAGGACCAAGCCATTCATTTGAACTTCTCCGAATTGTTGTTGATAGTCCAAGCTATTTTCTTTCATGCGGCTCTTAATAATTGCCATCTCAAAGCCACTTAGGAGATTGCTGTGCTTGTCTTATTCGAAGGAAACTACCATGCTGCTTTTTTTCCACATTGCCGAGCTATTTAATCGGAGTGTGCAACCGAGCTCCTATTATGCAAGAAGCCAAGCCACTTTGACATCATGTTACCGAACAGTTTGTATAACGCTAAACATTGAAGAGGCTCCAAACACTTTGAGCCGAGCTCCGATTCTCGTCGAACTCCAATATATGCCTAGCAATTCAGTGCTCAGGCAGATGTAATGTTAGGGGAGCTGTCATCTGCAAGTGAGAGCTATGTCGAGTTGTCCGAATTGAGCACATTCACGCCAAAAATGCTAATTTGATCAACTAAGCTATATAGACACTTAATTTTTTACTTCCTCGTAGTTTTAATTTTTCTTTTCAAGGGTCCTAATTGAATAAATAAATAATTGAAAAATGATAAAAATAAAAAAAATAAAAAATAAAAAATTCTCAAAGAGAGAAACATTATAAAGATTTTTTAGGGTTAATGGATTTGATTTTAACTTATTTCAAGTAGTTTTATTTTAGAAGATTACATAGGTTAAATAGAATTTGGTTGTACTAAATATTGAGAAAAGACCAATAGCTTATTCGATAATGTATTTGGTTATGTATTTAACTTTAGCTAGAGGTTATGGGTTCGAATTTCATCAAGTAATTTGTCTTTATTTTTTCTTTTATTTATAAAAATTGGTTGAGCGTACGAGATTCTTTTTTTCAAAATTTGATTTTATATCTTATCAAATATTTTGAATCTAATAGAATTGTGTTTAAATCATTATTAGAGATGATACAAATCTGATACGGTAGTATTAAATTACAAAAAATACAAATATGTAAAGATTCAAATCTAATTTAATTTTTATAGATATGGATTGAAATGGATAGAAAAGATTTGATATAGAGGTTTATAAATATTGATCGTCCAGCATAAATGAATTCAATTACACACTCAGAAAAACAAAAAAAACAAAAAACCGAAGTTCTCTACTTCATTCTTCACATCCACAATGTTGCACGACTCACTGCAGCACGATCAGTAGCTCCAGCACAATGAGCACGCAACAGTGTTCCTCTCTCTCACGTGACCAACTCAACAACGAACTCTGATCTCCAACTGCGACACCAACCAGCTGCTCTATCCTCACTGCCTGTACTGTCCCATGTCAATACACACACAAACTCACTTCAACGACCAGCCACACTTCGTTGACCTCACCATCCAGTCTGCACATCCACACCCACTCTACCTCACCGATCAGCCTCGCCGCAACCAAACACAATTCACGTACCGCACCATCGCACATACATGATTAGTTCACTACAGATGACAACACAGAAGGCCGATTACAACACGTTACGACTACTGCTACACAACTGTGCAACTCTCCCCGATCATTGATCCAACACATACGCTCCACACAAGTAGCACAACACAGCCTCTAGGCCACTGCAATCCCAATCAGGCACACAAACTCGGCTTCACGCACGAAACAAAATCTGCAAGACAGCTACAGCTATTCACCGATGACCCACTCACGATCAGCACACACGCACTGCTTCACTCACAATCCGCACACATGCTATCCAATATGCACATTACATCCATCCAAGCCAAGCCCTTTCGTACAGCACATGAACCCACACATCAGACATCAATTTAGGTTTAGTTTTGCACATTTTTTTAATTAAATATATTATATTTATTTATTTATGTAGGTTTGTTTAGTAGTTGTTTAATAGTAAATATATATATATATATATATTTTAGTGTAGGAAATTTTTAGGCATTAGGTTTTCTTAGAATTTCTCATTTAGGAAAACTTATTTTTGAGAAATAAAAGATAATAATTAACCAGTTTTAAAAATAGGACGTTTTAGAGGTTTTTCAATAAAATAAATATTAAAAAATTAGGACTCTTTTAGAATTTTTTTTTGGATAAATAAAATTGATAAATATACAAACTCAATCGGTTTTTAAAGTTAAAATAAACTAACACTAAAGTTTTTGAAAAAAATTATAGACATTTGATCCAAGCTACCCTTCGAGGTGACTTAAAAATTTATAAAAACTTAGATTTTTTATTTTTTATTTTCTTAAAAACATTAAAAAGGATAATTTTGAAAAATAAAGCATAATTTTAGAAAATCTATAATGGTATCTATTAAGGTTTAATAAATAGCCATCAAATTCAGAAATCTCTAGTTTTACTAATTTAAAATTAAAGACTGGCAGTTAAATTACAGTAAATCCATCTAATTAATTATAATTTTTTGTTTTCTTGACTCTAATCAGATGGTGATTTTAAATGTTTTTTTTAATTAGAAAAAAAAATAGAATTTCTTAATTTCTCTCGTCGAGAATTAATATTAAATAAATTAAGTTTAGTATTAATCGAAAAATGGGAAATCAAATGAAACTAAAATAGGAAAATTAAAAAATTAGGCCGATAAGCTATTTTAGCAAGTTAAGGTCAAGCTTCAAGTTCGACAAGGAAGTAAGTGAATTCAAGCAATGTGGCCGAGTAGTTGAAGTTCCATAGCCATATTGAATTGCTGAGAAGCTTTGTGCCGAGCTGTTCGCCAAACAGAAACTTTTAGCCTTATGCTTAATTGGTAAGAAGTTTTGGTTGAGTTATTCTCTTCGCCAAATAAAAACTCTAAGCCCTTGTTGGTTGAAATCCGATCTGCACATTCGAGCTTCATAGCAGTTGGGTATGGATTGAGTATGCTGAGCTTGCTACTTTGAGCATAACGGCAACAAATGCTCCCATCCTGTAGCTATGAAGTTTGACAACAACACTAAGCCTAGCTACTTCCTACTTCGAGCATAATAGCAACAAATGTGCCCATCCTACTCCAAGCTTAACAGCAATGTCGAGTTAAGTGCAAGGCAACAACAATAGCCGAGGTGCTGAGTATGTTCGAGTCATTTCAAACCTGAGTGAAAGATGAACAACCATGCTGAATTAAGTTTCCAAGCCATCCATCAAAACTAAAGCCAAATGATAGTACCAAGCTTGGAATGGTGATCTAACCAACATCTAATTGGACTCCACTTCAACATACAAAGCGACTTAGATAACCCAAAGCTTAGTACGCAAGGGGACCACAATTGCGGATAGCTTGGCCTTAACATCCTAAGTAGGTTCAAGCAAGGCATCAATATTGAGTTGCCCATCAAGTCCAAGCTTTATGTTCCTTATCTAATATGTACAAGTTACTTCATTGTAAAGGCACCTAGTACATTGTGAGTGCTGAGCAATTAACCATCTCTATGCCGAGCTATTTCTACCGACCGACAGTAGTTGAGAAGTCAAGTTGTTCACTCACATGGCCTAATGTGTGTCATTTCTATTTGTTGAGTAAGTTTTATCCATACAAGTAGGTTACTAAAGTTCAACCTTCATTTCAATCAAACTCTTGTGCCAAGCTGATTCGAGCAAAGCTAGTTGTACCGAATCTCTATGTACAACTGGGATTCAATCTAAATTGAGACAATAATGAACCAAAATAGGCTTTACTCTATAGCTGGCCAGTTTCGATGTATAAATCAATACACTAAGTGGACACACCAAGTGCTAAGACTGAATAAAATTTGAGTTGCTGTGTTTTAAGCTAAATAAGATACATCTTTCTTGTAACATACCATGCAATAATGACAGCCAACACTAACCTCTATTCTTACATGAATCTCATCACAATTAGCTAGTCGAGTTGAACTTTAGTACCTAAGCTTTCTACTAACTTAATAAGTTTTGAACAAGGATTAGGTTGAAGGTTGTTCATTATATGGTAGAACCCAAAATATTTCAAGCTACTATTTGAATAATTTACATGCCAAACAACTCCTAGTGCACATGTCGACTTAGAAACTATTTAAATTGGCAAGCTCTTCACATGACAAAGCTGAGAACTTCCTCAAGCCTAGCTTCACTTACATGACAAGTAGTTTAAGCTATTGCAAAGAGCAATATCGTTTTAAGCATGGGAAATGTTGAATTGATTGGTATAATCATAGTTTGAAGTGTCGAGCTTTTTATAATGTCAGCCAAGTTGTCCTTGGCTCTAACTTACACAAATATATTCTCAACAGCTTGTGATTAAGCTCCTATCACCTTATACACACCAATTTGATAGATCTGCACCTTAAGGAAGTCCAGGCAAGCTTGAGCAAGTTCTTGTTAAGCTAAACAAATGTCTCCATTTTAAGTCTATACAAGTTTAATCTGCTAATGGGTAACTCTTAATAGCTCTAAGTCCTACATACTACAAATGATAAGCTAGTTTAGACTTAATCACTTTGTTTAATGAATAGATAACAAGTTACTCGAAAACCCTAGCCATTAAGTGGTGATGGGTAAAATACAATCAAGTTTGAAAAGTTATACAGACGATGAGTAAACGAACCCATAATCCTATACATTAATAGACTAGAGGCCGACTAACCAATGTTATGGCTCTTTTTAGTATAGGTCTTGCCCAGCTTGGACAACCTATATGCTTCCTTAACTTTTCAACCATATTGACTTCTTTAGGCGCTTGAGCCTCTTTAGGCCCTTGCATTTTCAAGTGCTCGAGTATCTTTATGCTTGAGCATCTTTAGGCATGAGCTTCTTTAGGAGCTCCACCTTCTTCAAGCCCTCAACTCTTTAGAGGCTCTAGTCTTTTCAGGCTTTCTCTTTTTAAGGCATACCAATATTTATAAATGCTCTGGTCACTCTTACCTAGGCTTGGATTACAAACCTTTCTAGAAATCTCACAAAATCAACCTTCCTAGATACTCTCTTTTCTGACTTTGTAACCAAAGAAAGGTAGAGAGCAAGTATTGATAGGCATTTTTTTATAATTATTATGTGAGCTTATGTTAGTCGACCCAATACTTAAGCTTGGTCCAATAATCCAATCTAGGTATAATTTCTATTGATTCGCTATAAATACCAAACAAGACCCCCATGTAAAGGGACCCTCTTCTATTCTCTCACTCTTATAATCACTCTACAATCCTTTTCACATCTTAAGAGGGTTGACTTAGGCATCGAAGTGGCTATGTCAGAGTACTCTCTGGCATCCCCCTTAGTAGTATTCTTGTTTTGCAGGTGTCCACACATCGGAATAAAAATCACCGATCAATACCAAGAAAATCATTTGGACTTAAAGCCTTTAGATATCCAAGTTGAAAAACTACCTCTTTTACCTCAAGGCCAAACACATCACTACAAAGAGCATTGTTCATCTCATCCCTTACCAATCTTATGCCAATCACCACTTCTACTACTAGAAAATAGATCTATAAAGAAACCAACAAATTCATTCATAATTCCACCTTCATCTTCAATCCAATCCCCATTTCTTCTTACTATTTTTTGCACTTTATTACGTTACCTTCTAGTTAGTGTTGTACAATAAAAGAGAAGAGAATTTTGGTCTCCATATTTAATCCTATTAATCCTTGACCTTTGGTGCCAATAAATCTCTTCCTTCTCTTGAACTTCATTCAACTATCCCAATAATGCTTCTTCTTCTTGAAACAGCCTTTGGTCTTGCACTGTAGCAAGTTGACCCATAAGCTTGTCTATTTCTTTTTTATTATTTAGGAACACTTCCTTGCTCCATTTCATAAGTACCCTCTCACAATTCTTTAATCGAATCATTACATCATTAAGTTCAACATTATCATAGCTAAACCAATTACAAGTGATCAGTTCCTAGCATGCTTTACTTAACCTCCACATATTTTCAAATTTGAATCTCTTTTTACTAATAAACTTAGACCTCTCTATGTTTAAAACTATTGCTGCATGGTCAGATCCCACTTTAAGACAGTGAGTTACTTGGGTATTTGGAAACTTAGCTAGCCAAGAGGAGGACATAAAGGCCTTATTAATCCTTTCACACATACGCGAATCCCTTCTTCCATTTTTCCAAGTAAGTAATGATCTTTGGTACAGAACATCAATAAGACTAGTATTTTGTAACATGTTTTGAAAACCCTAGATTTGTTGCCTACACCTTAGTCTTCTTCCCTCTTTCTCTTAATCTTGTAGAATTTCATTAAAATCCCCCAAACATAACCATGGCTTAACAATTTGACTTGCAGTCCTTTCCATCATGCTCCATAACATCACTTTGTCATTAAAATCATTTGGTGAATAAATCCATGCAAATCTACCTATTTTTTCCTTTGCCATGTTGCTAATTTCAATATCAATGAAGTGGTAGTTGTCATTTAAAACATTTACTATCAAATCTTAAACCTATCGTAGAAAAAGTCCACCAAAAAGTCCATTTGGTTCTACATAATGTCTTCCAAAATATCTCAAACCATCTCTTATTCTTTCAATTTTGTGCTTTTTATTTTTTGTTTCCATAAGGAAAATTATTGCTGTTTTATACTTTTGAACAAGGTCCTTTAGATGACAAATTGTTAAGGAGGGGTTGAACCCTTGACAATTCTAACTTATAATCATCATGGCTCTTTGGTGGCTGTAAAGAGCTAGCCACCACCACCCAAACAAGAGAACTCTTCAATAGGAACATCAAAAAGAGCCATTTCTGTAAGCGTTATGCTATTATTCTATTTAGCAACAACATGTTTAGTAACCACAAACTTCTTTTTTTTTTTTTCTATTTGGCTTGATGATCGTGATTCTCCTTCAAAAAGAAAGCGCACTAATCTTCAACACTTGCTTTTTTAAGCACATCATAATTTTCTTCACATCTACTTCTTTTGATATTTAACACACTTAAAGCCCTCAAAAAATTATTAGCAAAAGAATACACCAGTTCCTTTACATTGCTCCTACCCCCTCCATCTGCACATCTTCCCTTTCCCTTTCTTTCTCTAAAAGATCCAATTCAAGATTCTGAGTTAAATCATGGTTTGGAACACTATTTTGGTAGGAACTTAGGTTTGAAGTAGGAATGAGATATGGCATTGATGATTATGTGAGACTAGATTTTTGTTTTAAGAGAGGACAAACATTAGGTACATGTTTAGGTAAGGGTTGCTACACTTTTTGTTTTGAGGTAAAGTTAATAAGGTGTGGTTAGTGATTTTCATTACTAGTTTCAAGTGGTTTAAAAGGGATTGAAGGTTGGTGTTTACGTAATTGGTTTAAATTATCTAGGTTATAGTTGTGTATGGTGGCTAGTACGTAAGAAGAAGGTTTTGAGTTAGGATGATAATTTGCCTCATTTTCTAGATTCAATACCCCCTTAACCTTGCACCAACTTCTATTTTCCATCCACTTGTATTTTTCAAAAGTTCTAAAACCTCCAACACTTATTTGTGGTCCAAACTCCTCTTTTTCATCTCTTGGAAAAGTATAACTTCTCCTTGCATGCCCTAATCTTCCATATACAAAACAAAAATCCGGAAGCCTTTTATACTTTGTTTGTACTTTATACTTCTCTCCATCTGGTCTTCGAACCCATAACCTAGATTTGAGTGGGACATTCACATTAATATGCACACATAATCTCAAAAAACTTCTCGATGCTCCAATAGAAGATCTAGTGGATTCAATTTTGATAACATTCTTAACCAGGGTACCCAATCTTTCTGCATTTTTTACTATCATTTGATCCCTTTTAAGTTCATGTAATTGAATCAAAAGAGTACATGATCTAAGTTTACTTCATCTATTTTCATGGTATGTTTCCATTCTTCTAGAACTAATACATTCCCCATCATTGACCAAGGACCTTGTTCGATACTTTCATTAACTTTGTAGATATCATCAAATTCAAACAAGAATTTGTTTACCATAACCGAGGTTATAGTGAATCTTGCAAATTCCATCCAAGCCTTGTCATTTATCTTATTGAAGTAACTTTATTGAACTGTTTATGTGTAATAATATTTCTTAGATTTTTATGTACTATTTGTAAGTTGTTACCTTACATATTCATATGAGAAACATCAACTACAAAATCTTCTACGATGATATACCTATAACAACTAAGGTTAGTTCTTTACCAAGCATTAGTGTGTAGATCGACTTAGATTTATCTTTTTTTTTTCAATAATTAATTGGTTCTATTTGGTCCAAACAGATTGGTTCGATTTGTTTCTTTGAACTGAATTGAATCAATCCGTTAAATGAACTGATTTTTTGGTTAGATATGGTTTAATTTGTGGCTTAGTTCATAGTTTGTGATTTTTTGTCTATCCTTAGTAGTAGTATGTCATTGTATGAGATTTCAAATACTTGAGGATTCAAAGGATTTGTATAAGGTGGAATATAGGGATTAGCTCATAAGAATGATAACACATTACATTAAAAAAATCCTTAGGTTGACATGTTGAGGCTCCATATTATAAGACGATATTTAATTTAAAGAATTTGTGTCTCTAGAGAACTAAGGAACTTATCACTTTATTCATGAGGAGTTTATAAGAGTTTTTAAATATTTCTTCTAATATTTTGATGTATCCAACACCATACCTCAAACAACAAAAATTTAAAATATAAAAAGGGGAAGACAACTTTTCTAAGTTCCTTATAGAAGGATCTTAGTACTTAGCAAAATGTATTAAGGAACTATATTTAATGGTGAAAGATTGCATGCGTGGAGCTTAGGTATGGGGGAACCATGCTAAGGAACTAAGGGTAAGATTTTTGTGTGATTTATCTGGATCTAGTAGTCAGTACTTATGGACTATCTTACTATGAATAACACGAAGTTAAAGAAACGAAGTGGACTTATTAACTAGGGAGTTTCTATAATACCATCCCTTATTTTGACGTAACTGGTTTAGCCCTTTATCCCATCATTAGTTTATATTCCTTTTAACTTGAACAATTAAATTTACAATTAGTTTAATAATCTACATTTAAAGAAATATTAATTAAGGATGTGATGGAAGACTGTACCTATCTCCTAAAAACCAAGGATAGGATAATAGAAAAATCTCATTAACAACGAAGAAAGTCTACAAAGGTGCATTTGTTGTTAGCTATTTGAATTGAAAAGAAGATGTGCAACAAATTTATTAACAACATGGATATTATTAAAACTAGGGGTAGGTGCGGTTCGGTTTGATATGGTTCACCCCCTTTTACCGAATCAAACCTAATATAACGGTTCAGTTTTTTTTTTTTTTAAATTGAACCTAACCATACGATTTGATTCATAAATTTTATAAACCTAATTAAAACCGGTTTGGTCCATGTTCGATGTGTCAAATTTGTAGTAAACATTTTTATTTCCAATAAATATAAAATTTCAAATGAATTTATTTATCTTAATTTTAATAATTGATACAAAATTATGATAAAGAATAACAAAATATGAAAAATTTGATAAAATTTATAAAGATTGATGGAAAAAAAAGTACAAAATAATTGTGTAACTTTTTTTATTTAACTAAACGGTTCGATTTGGTTTAGAGAAGAAAATTAAATCGCAAATTATTTGTACATAATTGAACCGAATCGTAAACTAAACAGTTCATAAAAAAAACTAATTTTTCGATTTGGTTCACGATTCGATTTGTGGTTTACAGTTTTTTTGCTCAACCCTAATTAAAACTACTAGTTCATTTAGCAATTAGGCCTTGCTTTAAGGTGGTATGGTTAGTTATAGGTGCTTTCAAGGTCCTACAAATATTTTTTTTTTCCTAAATGAAAAATTTTGGGTTTTCTAATATGATTATATATTTACTAAGAAGAAAGCATCTCAAAATATATGAGGTTCATTTTTTAATAAGTAGGCATTCATTGACATTTTTTAGCTACATATTTAGATTATGATAGGGTAGTAAACAATTATTTTATCTTTTGCATCTATCCATTCACTAAAAAAGATTGATACTAGGTAGAGATGAAGAAAAGTAATAACTGCCACAATAATTAACATTGACTTCACCTCTAACTAGGGAAAATTACAATATAGGAGATCAATGTTTGAGGGCAAATTTAAAGAAGGGATCAATATTTTAAAAAGTTTAAATAAAGGATGAATATTTGGAAAAATTCAAATAAAGGATCAAAGTTTTAGAAAATAGTTTAAATAAAGAATTCATAATAGTTAATTTATAAAATTATTTGAACTATTTTATGAAACGTTGATCCCTTTTGTTGTAATTCTCCTCCACTAACTACTCCTAGCCCCATTATTCAAACACTAGTTAAGTCAAAAGGTAAAGCAGATTCTATACCTACTGATTCTAGTAATATGAGAACATAATAGATTAGCTATTATAAGCTAGCATTTAGTTAGTAGAACTGAGTAGTATAAGGAAAACCAGATGGCATAGTATAATGATATACTATCTTTTCATATCTCGTTTGTTGTGTGTAGTACATGATACGGACTTTTATAATTAAATATATATATATATATAACAATTAATTATTCATATTATAAATTTTAATAGTCTAATATTATAATTTGAGAATATGGTATAGCATGATTTTGGAATTAATTATGTATTATAAAATGGATTTTTATATCGCTAAACTTATGGTATGAGTTTTGGAAATTGGTCCTCTTAACTTATTTTTCCTCATTTTTCCCTTTTATTATTGTATACCAGGTGTTGATCTTGGACATATTATTAGCTTAGGCACAAGTGATAGACTAATTCTAACTCAATCTATGTTAGAAGCATTACTAGGCTATTATATGAAAATGTGCCCTATCCCTATTCCAAAAAGAACAATATACAAGTTGACCCAAATAATAAACAATTTTATTTGGAAGGGCAATGAAGAGAGGAAAAAAGTTCATGGGGTTAATTAAAACACATTTGTTTCACTAAAGCATTAAGGAGGTCTAGGACTACTAAATCTTTATATCAAGAACAAAATAGCATCTTACAAAAGATTTTTTAAGCTAAAGCATAGGAAAGCACTGTGGATTAAGCTTATCAAGTTGAAATACAAAAAAAACTTTTAGGAAAATCAAAGAGTAAGCTCCCTAGTTGTATCTTCTATTGTCAGTCATCACTTCAAAACTTAAATTTAGTCATCTTAGGTAATGAGAGGAAGACAAGTTTCTAGTTTGATAAATGGAGTAAGCTTGGTCCTTTAAGATCTATTTTTCATGGGTTCCTAAAACAAAATGCAGAAAAATTAATAGTGTGTAATTGTTAAGATTCAAAGGTTCAATGGAATGAAGATAGGATTGGCTTTCCCATTTCTTTGTTACTATCGACTCTTATTGGTCCCACATCCCTTGACAATAGGTCAAAAGATTAAAGAATCCTTGAATATAATTCCAAGGTTTGACCATCATCAAAAGAAATTTATCTTGCCCTCATGAATGATGGTGGCAAAGAAAACGATGCCTCTGAGTAGAAATGGATCTAGAGTTCTCCTTTCCCACCGAAAGTTAATTGTTCTTATGGAGAGTTTTACACTCTTCTTTACCTACCTTTAATGAATTGCAAAAAAACAGAAGCATTATTTATTCAAGAAATTACCCGAAGTATGGACGTCTCTCTAAATATACAACATGCTTTATATGATCACCTAGGCATCAACGAAATTTATTAGCAAATGGAAAGCCAATCCTTTTATCGCCAATAATTGGCAAGGTTTCTATGATTATATTAAAAGAAATTGCCACATTAAATCAAAAGATCTTACCAAACCTCATCCTCCACATCAATTCATATATGGCATTATGCTATAAAAATTTTAAACTAATAAGAATTTCATTCTTCATGATCGTGCTCCATTAACCACAAATCTACAACACAACATTTGATCCTATGATCATGAATATTAGGTTTAAATTAAAAGAAGGAAACTTTGGACTTTCTTAGAAAGAATTAATCTTACTTGGACCTCTTCCCCCTAAGTTAGATCTAACTTAACACATATGGGTTAGTATATTCTTCAACTAACCAAGCTATACCTAATGCAGTTATCCGTTATCATAATGGGAAATGGATTTGTGGATTAGAAAAGGAACTTTGAATCCTCTTTGCTAACTTATGGGCAATATACTATGGATTGCTTATTTGTGTAAATGCAAATCTCTTCGGAGAAAATATGTACAAATTCTCCCATTATGGCTTCTTTACTTCAACAAGGTTGTAACTACAAGCTTGGCTATCATAATGTCTTACATGCTTATAGGGGAAAAGCTATCACAGATGGAACAATGGGTGATTAAAGCAATTTCTAGGGAATTAAACATAGTTATTGATTGTTTAGCTCATTAGATGAAAGATCAAAACCTAGAAGACAAAGTTTTTTTGGTGCATCCTATTTTTTGTCTTAACTTGTTAAAATGTGATGTTTATAATCTTAGTCTGTACAAGGATATAAAGACTTCTACTCTCTCTTGTTTCCATGGTGTTAATGCAGGCTCTACTATTGACTCTTTAAGACTAAGAGCTGCATCCTCTTCTAATGTTTCATGTTAGGAGTCATATCCCCTCTTTTACTTATTAATATATTATTAGTTAATGAAAAAAAAAACCCTGGTGAACTGCCTCAATCTAAGCATAGGAGGAATCATCCTACTGAATTATTGCATACGCTAGGAAATAAGAAATGAGAATTTGATGCGTTAAAGTATTTATAAATATTCAGGTACAGTTTTATTGATATATTTTTATGGTATAATATTGGATAAATTTTTTAGTTAATTATTTGGTTTGCATATTGTTTAAAGTTACTAAATAAAAAAGTCTTAAGATTTTGGACTACAACTAAAAAATTCATAGATTTAGATCTTCCTCATTTCTTATTTCCTAGCGTATGCAATAATTCAGTAGGATGATTCCTCCTATGCTTAGATTGAGGCAGTTCACCAGGGTTTTTTTTTTCATTAACTAATAATATATTAATAAGTAAAAGAGGGGATATGACTCCTAACATGAAACATTAGAAGAGGATGCAGCTCTTAGTCTTAAAGAGTCAATAGTAGAGCCTGCATTAACACCATGGAAACAAGAGAGAGTAGAAGTCTTTATATCCTTGTACAGACTAAGATTATAAACATCACATTTTAACAAGTTAAGACAAAAAACAGGATGCACCAAAAAAACTTTGTCTTCTAGGTTTTGATCTTTCATCTAATGAGCTAAACAATCAATAACTATGTTTAATTCCCTAGAAATTGCTTTAATCACCCATTGTTCCATCTGTGATAGCTTTTCCCCTATAAGCATGTAAGACATTATGATAGCCAAGCTTGTAGTTACAACCTTGTTGAAGTAAAGAAGCCATAATGGGAGAATTTGTACATATTTTCTCCGAAGAGATTTGCATTTACACAAATAGGCAATCCATAGTATATTGCCCATAAGTTAGCAAAGAGGATTCAAAGTTCCTTTTCTAATCCACAAATCCATTTCCCATTATGATAACGGATAACTGCATTAGGTATAGCTTGGTTAGTTGAAGAATATACTAACCCATATGTGTTAAGTTAGATCTAACTTAGGGGGAAGAGGTCCAAGTAAGATTAATTCTTTCTAAGAAAGTCCAAAGTTTCCTTCTTTTAATTTAAACCTAATATTCATGATCATAGGATCAAATGTTGTGTTGTAGATTTGTGGTTGATGGAGCACGATCATGAAGAATGAAATTCTTATTAGTTTAAAATTTTTATAGCATAATGCCATATATGAATTGATGTGGAGGATGAGGTTTGGTAAGATCTTTTGATTTAATGTGGCAATTTCTTTTAATATAATCATAGAAACCTTGCCAATTATTGGCGATAAAAGGATTGGCTTTCCATTTGCTAATAAATTTCGTTGATGCCTAGGTGATCATATAAAGCATGTTGTATATTTAGAGAGACGTCCATACTTCGGGTAATTTCTTGAATAAATAATGCTTCTGTTTTTTTGCAATTCATTAAAGGTAGGTAAAGAAGAGTGTAAAACTCTCCATAAGAACAATTAACTTTCGGTGGGAAAGGAGAACTCTAGATCCATTTCTACTCAGAGGCATCGTTTTCTTTGCCACCATCATTCATGAGGGCAAGATAAATTTCTTTTGATGATGGTCAAACCTTGGAATTATATTCAAGGATTCTTTAATCTTTTGACCTATTGTCAAGGGATGTGGGACCAATAAGAGTCGATAGTAACAAAGAAATGGGAAAGCCAATCCTATCTTCATTCCATTGAACCTTTGAATCTTAACAATTACACACTATTAATTTTTCTGCATTTTGTTTTAGGAACCCATGAAAAATAGATCTTAAAGGACCAAGCTTACTCCATTTATCAAACTAGAAACTTGTCTTCCTCTCATTACCTAAGATGACTAAATTTAAGTTTTGAAGTGATGACTGACAATAAAAGATACAACTAGGGAGCTTACTCTTTGATTTTCCTTAAAGTTTTTTTTGTATTTCAACTTGATAAGCTTAATCCACAGTGCTTTCCTATGCTTTAGCTTAAAAAATCTTTTGTAAGATGCTATTTTGTTCTTGATATAAAGATTTAGTAGTCCTAGACCTCCTTAATGCTTTAGTGAAACAAATGTGTTTTAATTAACCCCATGAACTTTTTTCCTCTCTTCATTGCCCTTCCAAATAAAATTGTTTATTATTTGGGTCAACTTGTATATTGTTCTTTTTGGAATAGGGATAGGGCACATTTTCATATAATAGCCTAGTAATGCTTCTAACATAGATTGAGTTAGAATTAGTCTATCACTTGTGCCTAAGCTAATAATATGTCCAAGATCAACACCTGGTATACAATAATAAAGACAACGTTTAGAATGCACTTCCTAAAATGTCCTCTCTTGACCTAATTTAGTTGCTTTAATCCCCCTTGATTTTTGTGTTCAATTGTTGTTATCTAGATTTTCAGAGCTAATTTAAGATTCTAGGATGTTGTAAATTAGTTTAAATTACAATTTGGAAGACTATGAAATAAAGAAAAGAAGGGATAAAGTATGGTTAGGAATTACGGTCATGAAACTTGGCTATGGTTGCTTTCTTACACCATTAAAAGAGTATGGTCAGGGATTACAGTCGTGGACCTCGGCTATGATCCTCTTGACAAAAGATTTTCTCCTTCTCCATACTTAAAACTCATCATAACACCCTTTGGGAAGAACACAGTCATGATGACTCCTGTAGTCTTTGGCCATATTCGCCTTGGGTGAAGTTTTTCTTCTTCAAAAGCCATTCTCTACATTCCCAACAACATACACACACCTTAGCAAATCATTAATTCTCCATACAATCAGATTCAACCCCTTAGACACTAAAGATAAATTAAATTACATACCTAAATATTCATCAAATGAAACTTAACTTTTTTATTTACAGAAAATTAACATAAAAACATTACATTTAAGTATACTTACTCATTTCCCTACTAGCTTAATACCTAAAAATCAATTCAACACCTTCATAATGTTGCAAATCGTGGAATCTATCATGTTTTTCACCAATTTCCATGGAAAAACGAATTTTTACAAACACACTAGGGTCAACATACCTTTAATAGTACTTTTGAAGTGAATCTGGCCTCCTCTTGTGATTTTGGCACTCAAAGGCTAGAAATTCGAATTTTGGACTCCGAGTTCAAAGACAGGGAAATGGATTTCTATTGGTTAAGTAAGGGATTAAAAGAATATAAGGGTTAGGGTTTTCTTAATCTTTTTTTTTTTTTGGTTAAGGGGAAAGGTTTTCTAATCTTTTTATTGACTAAAATGCCATTTATGGTATTAGTTAATTACATGCCATACTAGCTCCCACTTAAGACTTTAATATTTTCTTATATTTCCCTTTTAAAATTTTAAAATTCCAAGTTTTACTTTAGAGCAATTCTGGTTAGCTCACTTAATAGAACTCTCATCCTCAAAAGCTTACTTTGCTTCAGAGCAATTCCGGTTTCTTGTTTCTTATGTCTTCCTCTAAACTCCAAGTAGTTTTTCCCTTAACATATGGTTGCTCCTATAAACCTTAGCATACTTGATTGATTTTCCTCCTTAGTATTTTCCTTTCATATTTAAGTGTATATCACGTTATAAATTTAATCCTAGATTTGCTATTGACCTCTCAAATAAACACCTTCATTTTATCCAGAATATTGTTTGTAAGTCTTCGAATTTATATGTTTAGTTAACTCTACTAAGTCTCTTTGATTCCCTTAGCTGACTTTTAGTTGAATCATATTACGCCTCATTCATTGTTTGGTCCATTTATCTTAAAGAACTTAAGTTTAATTGAATCATTTTCCTATTATCACCAGACTAATATCCTTAAAAATAAAATTCATAGATCTATTTACATCTAACTTTTATACACAAAATTTTTTTATTCTCCTCATTCCATCTATTTCTCAAATCTTCTCTGCAACTTGAATCTACAAAATTCCTTCACTTATTTAAATTATAGATATTTAGTTATCATTCTTAGATTCCCTAAGATAACCTTCAAATATCTTCCAGAAATAAATAACATATCTAAGGGCTATAGTACTTGGTCTTGGCATTATATTTCAATTGAATATCTTCCAATTAATTCTAAGTATTTCAAAATCAACGAATCTGTTGATCTAAATTAGCCTTGTCACTTCTTATGTTTTTCATATGTTACTATTAATATCATAAGAATTTTATTACTACCATAAGATATTAATACTTTAAGTATTATACACATTTAATTCTATAAATTACTTATCATAAGTACGCATATAACTACTTTTAGATTTATTGTTATTAGGACTATTACCGCACTTATTGTATTATTTATTTTTTCAATGTTTTAAGCCATATTATGTATGTGCATGTTTATATTATCACTTATGTATTTATTATCTAATGTTATTACCAATTGATGATACCATTTTACTCTTTGTTATCAATATTATTATTATTTGGCTTTATATAGTTACCATCATTATCTATTAGTTATTTTATTTATTCCTTTTAGAAAACCTTTTTATTCCTTTATTTAGAAGCTTTAATGGGTAATTACTTATGAATGTGATTATGCCTTTCATTATTCTTATCTTGTATATAAATTCATTATGTGATATAGAGTTTGAATAGAGTAATATGTTATAATTATTTGTATATGTTTATATGATTGTTTAATAATCTATTATTACATAGCATATATTTTCATCAAATCGTAAGGGTTTCTTCTTTCTTTTTTTTAATTGTTTCTTATCTTGAAATTTTTGTATTTTATTGTTTTCGATGTATAATAATTATGCAAGATTATTATGAGTTTCTTGTATAAGTCTTTTGATACATCCTCATAATTATTTATAATATTTAGATGTATATATGCTTGTTGTCTCATTATGATTATATGATATAGGTTCCTCATTATCATTATTGTCTTTATTGTTCTTATTGATCATTGATATCATTAATATTCCTTATTTATATAATACTTTTGACATAGGTTTTTCTTCTTTCTTTTTTCTTTTTTATTCAGTTCTATAGTAATCATTTAGAAAAGTCAGAACTCAACCTATAGTTTTTGTAAGACTCACAATCAGTTACTCGGAGTTTGGCTCATAGAATTTACGACTATTGGCTAAAGGATTCGATCGAGTCTAAATTATAAAGTAAAGTTAAAAATATTAGTAAAAATGATCCTATAAGTTTGAATTTAAGAAAATAAGTAATAAAATAAAAGAATATAAATTTTTCAAATTTTAAATATATTACTTCTTATTTGTCGAAAATGTGCAAAATGTATTCTGATAATTAATAAATCACTAGAGATAAATTATATGCATACTAAAAATCATAAAATAATCTAAATAATATTTAGGAATATTTATTTATACTATATATAAATTTACATGTAGGTAGAAATATGTGTAGTTACTTAAAATACGCGAAATATGCTAAAATAATTAAAAAAATTCATAATTAATTAAGAAAAAATGAGGAAAAATCCATAATTTAGGCATAGCAATTTGGAATTGAAGAAATAAAAGCAACTAATCAAATTATAACAAATAGAAAGTAAGAAAAAAAAGAGATAAGACAATTGTCAAATTAATTTAATGCACAATAATTCCTCAAGACCTTTATAAATATCCCAAATTTTTTAGAAGCTCATTTTGGATGTCTGGAAGTTTAGAAATTAGAGAGATGCGAAATTGAGAGGAAATTAGGGTTTTCTAAAAAATCACAAAAAACTGTGCAGTTGAGGCTTCTAAGGAGAACTTAGACCTGACGAATAGCTGAGAGTAGATGGCCACCACCACCACATAGTAGTGGTAGCGCCCATGTGGGCCGACATACCCATGACCACTGATGGTGGCCGGAGTCATTAGTTCTTGTAAATCCCGATTTCTACCTGATTTTTTTTTAAATTGTTAAAAATATCAAAATTAGTTGGAAAATTATGAAACTTCTTATTCTAGAATATTTTTGTATTTATTTTTTAGGAAAATATTATTTTGATGAAAATATGTCCCGTGATATATAAAACTGAGCATGTTTTAGTTTAGAAATAAATGACCTTAACTGTATAGTTTTGAGTAAAAAATTTTTATGTAGACTACCTAAGGGTTATAGAATAGTGATATGAAGCCTTTTTTCAAAAATTAATTTTTGAATTTTTTAGATAATTTTTAAGCCTTAAAATGATGCATAAAACGGGTAATTTAGGGTTAATTAAATAATTATAATAGGTAATTATTGATTTGATGCACAATTATATTTTTTAGGATATTGAAATCTGATGGAGTATACTATTTGTAGCATTTGGAGTATTCTATTTGTAGCATTTGGAGTATGAGATGTAATTATTTGGATAATATGTAATTGGTAAAAATGAGAAATTTTGAGTTAATTTGGTAATTTTGGGTAATTAGGTTTAAAATTTGATTTGAGATGAATTTAAATATTTGAAATATCATTTGATGTTAAAAGATGATATTTGAAGTAATAGGAATATTAGATGTGTACATTTTGTACACATTAAGTGACAATGTGTAATATGTAATTATGAGAAATTAATAATTAAGAAAATATTGGTTAGAATAGATATTATGATAATAATAGGAATATATAATAAATATGATGAAAAACTTAAATTAGGGTAATTATATGAAAAATGTAAGATTTTCTCATAATGGGGATGAATTTAGTAATTAAATTAGGATTCAGGTATACCGTACGGACTAGAATACTAGTTAAAGACTAAAAATGATATTTAGGATATCCGAAAATAATGCGATTAATTTCACATTATGAGTCGGAATGATTTCTTAGGGTATACATATAAATCTCTAACTAAAAACTGAGACAAAAACCTAATTTAGAAATCGATATGAAAACTGAAACAAAACTTAACATGATTCAAGAAGGATTATAAAAGACTTAAAAAATCTAGATAATTAGGTATATTAAACCCTAAACAAAAGATAACAATAAACGTTGTAGGATAAAACCAACCTATAATAGTTATATTAAAAACTGAAACCACGTTTGTATTATAGGGATTATTGGTAAACACTTGAGTGAGTAAAACCACGAGTGAGTTAGCGAGAAGTTCAGGTAAGTTGGGATTACTACAGTGTTGTATTTTGGAGGCTTGAAATTGTACTTAATTGTGCTTGTTTTGAGCTGATGATATGATTTTTGATTTGTTGCTTAACTTGTATTGTATAATTTGTATGAAATGATTGATCACTCTAAATTGGACCTAATCAAATATACGACCTGTAAACATAAATTGGACTTGCATAGCAACTTATTAAGGGAAACTTAGGATTCTACGGCTAAATATCGACCCCTTCGAAAATGATAATATTGGATAGCATAATGAGTCCCTTTTTTATTTTTAGTCGAACTAAGTGACAGGTGAGGAGATCGTGGCAAGGGCGAATTCAATGGTTCGAAGATAGTCATGAGAGGAGCGATGTCTTCATTGCACAAACTTAGGTTTGGTTGTGAGCTGTTGCATTAATAGTAACTCCCAAACCTAGATTAGAGCCGATGCAATTTCTCTAATCTTATGTCCGGCTAAGTAACGTTGTGCGATGGTATTTACTTGAACATGCATTGCACCTAATAATTTGGTTGATAACCTTTTTTGTGTTTGTGTTATTGTTTAAGTCCTCCTTCTTGATTTACTGAGCTGTGGTTACTTATATCCTTATAGACGTCGTTGCAAGTATTGACTGAGAAGCGGCTTATAACTACCCTAAAGCTAGCAACTGTTGAATTCTGGGAAGTGAGGAAAAACATTTGAAGAACAGACATATATTTTTAAGGTATAAGCTCTTATTTTAGAAATTTTCATTTCTGAATAATGTATTAACTAGGAAATAGATTACGGTGAAACGTTGTAAATGTTAATTGTAATAACTGAATTCTAGTATATATATATATATATATATTTTCTTAATTAGGTAAATGACTTATTTTAATTACGAACTGTTTACTTCAAAACAGGTTAGTCGTGAACATCTTGTATAGATCAGGTCTAGAATAGTGGTTGTAAGGCCAATTTCTATCTTAAAATGGTTTGCATGGTGGGGCTGTTACAACTCTACCGTTTTTGGGTGTGACAGTTTTTATAAGAAAGGGTGGCAAATTCGAACATAACATAGCACAAGTACAAAATTGACATGATATGACACGGCACGACATTATGTGACTAGATGCAATACGATACGACACAAAGTTTACATGGAACAAAATATATGAATTTGTCATTCCTTCTTCTCATATATATATATATATATATACATGCTTATGTATATTAAAATAAAATCTTTTAACACAATTTTTTCTCTCTCTTTTTTTTTTTTTTTTACATGTTAAGGTATTCTTTTGGGTGTTTAGCAAGTTGTGTTATTTTTAGTTTTATTACTTAAGTTATTTCTATAATTAGTTAAAGTTATTTATAATGATCAATAGCTCTCAATTAACCAACTTTAATGCAAGCTTATGATTTTGTAGTCTAATGCATATATATATATATATATTCTTTTTCTATATTTGTTATTATTATTTTTTTCAATTGTTACTTTCCCATTATATGATTTGATAGCTAATTATACTTGGTCAATCAAGATTTGATGCACTTTTATTGTTATGCATCAATTACTTCACATTTTAGACGTTATGTAATTTAATTTACATTAACTTTTATTTCCTTATATGAATGTCTTACAGAATTCAATGCTTTAGAATTTATTTCTATCTTAATTTCGTTATTTCCTAGGCATTTTACCCTTAGATTCTATTTCTTAAGAAACTAACTTATGCAAGTATCTATTATCTCCAAAATAAACAAATAAATAACTCTAAAATGAATAATAACATCAAATAAAATAAATATATAAAGCTGTAATGTCAAAAACAAAATTTTAGTCTAAAGGTTATACCTAACCCACATTTTACCTACACTCACCATCTCATTGTCCTATAGATCTTTATCCTAGTTTTCCTATGGATCATAAACCTATGCTCTGATATGACTTTAATTGTAACGCCTTTGAACCCAGGTGTTACAATTCACCATATATCCCTATCATCTATTAACACATTAGACATAAACATTTACTATAATCATCAAAATTTCCTAGTGAAATATCCAAATAATTCTAATAAAATTTAATTCTTCAAGGAGTTCTAAGTAACTATAGAGTAAATTTCATAAATTTTAAATAAGAATTGACTATTGTATAATAAACTCAAACTATCTTAACTTAAAATTTATTCTCACAAAGGAATTTTCTAGCTATCATTCCCCATCCCAATAATCTTGCTTATAGTGTCTAAATTGATAAACTTTATAAATTTTACCCATGTACCTGCACTTGAAAAATATTATGGGATGAGCCGAAACCTAATACGAAACATTAAAAACACATGCGTGTATCACACATACAATAGAGAATCATATACATACATAAATAATTAATACAACAAACATATTTTAACTATCTTTTTATTAGCTAGGAAACAATACAATTGTAGTATCTTGAAACTTGAAGTAACTCAACATATATATATATATATATAATAATATTGGTGTAGGTCCTATCCATTACTCGAGTAACTTTTCCTAGATCTAACTGGGTTGTCTCAATACAGAACCCTCATCAAGTGAGTTGCGTATGATCACTAAGTGTCTCTTTTTCTGGTTTAAATTTTAAAATTCTGGGTTTTACATTTTACCTTCTACTTAATACTGCTGCATGGAAAAATTTTGTGTTTCTTCCTCTTTTAAGAAACCAATTTTGCCTAGCTTTGACTCTCTATAAGTATTCTTCTCTATCTACGATACGGTTCAGCTCATCTTTTTGGTTTTGTTGTAATTCAATGAGCCGATTATTTGGATGCAAGGATAATTGGTGGTCTATTTCTTTCATCTTTGATGTGATTCTTGATTTTTACTTGATGCCAAAGATTCTTACATTCCACAATTTGAACTCTTAGGGAATTTTTTCAATTTTGTCAGCGGGGAAATTAGTCATTTACGGTGAAGCCCCTCCTAAGCAACAAGCCCGACGAGATAATGACGAAAGGTCGGTAAATGTTAACTAAGAAATAAAGGGGTTCCTCTTCCTTTCATCGCTCAACTGAATCCTTGTGTCCAGTGAAATATCTAATATACCCGGTCGTAAAAAAATACAAAATATAAGCCGGGGAATCGAAAATCAAAATAAAAAGTGCATGACGAAGTATCCGAAGAGTTTATGATGGATAAAATAAAGTAATTACAATTGTAAAAAATAATAATAATATCGTACATATGAAAGGTAATAAATAAAATTAATGATTATGTACATAAAAACAATGGTCCATGTACTTTTTAGAATGGTTTGGTAGGGAATGTTATGCGGTAATCATTAGTATTATTAGGAATTATAATTTTCAGTGCTTATTTTATTTAATTTTTTCTATTATAGGAAATAATTATATCAATATTTATTTCATTCATTAACTGCAATAATAAATTAAAAATATAACTAAAATATACCCCTTATTTAGTGTTTCTGGCAAATACTTAAAAGTTAATTAATTTTTCCCATTGATTGATGATATAATTGTCTGTCATTTAAACATTTCTTTTCCTTTTTTAGAGATTTCTCTAAAAAGGGAATAGAAAAGTTAGTGCAAATAGAAATTCTCAAATCACATTCTAAGTAAAAAAATAAATAAATAAAAAATATTTTAAAAGTAGTTATTTTATTCTCATTCTATTATCTTCAAATAAATGAACCACAAAAGAATAAAAAATAATGAGATATTGACAAATAAGTCACTTTTTGCAAAAAGAGAAGACAAGTATGAAGGGTATCTTTATCCATTTCTACAAGAACTTTCACTTTTATCTCACAAATTACTCTAGCCAATAGAGAAGATAGGAGCACTTATAAGTATTCATTCAAAATATGGAGCATGGAAAGTTTGTTAAAGAATTTAAGATAGATAGAATTGGAATCTTGACTATTTAACAATCAAAGTTTAATTATAGACAAAATTTTGGTTATAAATATAAGATTTTGATTGGTAAGCCTTAAAACTAATTAAAATGCAAATTAGGAGATTAGACTTTAACGAATTATATAGAGTTTCTTCTTGATGATAAGATTCGGGTTTTCTGTAGAGAAAAAAGTAAGAACCTAAACAGATATAGAGAGGAAATATAAACTACCTAATCCACAATTGAAATCCGAAAAAACCTACTTATAAGATTAATAAGGTAAACTCTTAATCCAAATATAAGAATTATAATTAAACCATCAATAGATGGAAATCTTGATTTGATGACTAAAGGATACCTAATAGATTTATTATGCAAAAGTTGAGATAAGGGGAATCCTAGGTGCTATACCCATGATCAACTGCCCTCTAACCCTCCACTCCCCAAATCTTCTAGGTCAATTGCCCTATTTCTATTCCTTAGAAAAATAAAATAGCAAAATCGTGTTAGAGTAATTCTATCCCTCAAACTTCTGTGGATTGATAAATCATCGCCGGGAAACGAGAGGGATAAGATTTCATTTATTGGTTGATCATCAATGCCATGTGTTGTACAAAGGAGTGAAAAGGAGTAGGGGAAAAAGTATTCAATAAATAATCTACAATATATATTATATACACTTAACGTATAAATATTAATAATATATTAACACGTATAATAATATAAATAATAGTTTTTAAATTGATCACCATACATCATTTATATAAATCATATATATTAATATTTATATATTATATATATAATACATGATGTATATTACTTATTGAATTGTTTCTTGAAATCGAGGGATTGGAAGATGAACTTTGGTAGGAAGTTGGGGTAAAATAGGATTGAAAAAACACACATTAAGGCATAAAGTAAAGATGCATATTATGAGTTATGATACGCAGCACGAAACATGAAAACCGCCAACTATAGTAGCTACCAATTATGCGATCTTGATTTAATCACTAAATTCATTAAACAAATGTGTTCCAATAAAAAATAAACAAACAGTTCGGCACCCTTGGCCATAACATTATCCAGCTTTACAATCGTTTTTTATTTCTTATACATTTTCAGTGAAATGCCTTCCCTGTCCATTTTGCTCTTACTGATATATGTGGATGTGTCCCCTCCTTCGCAAAATCCATGGAAAATCTACTAACAGTGGGAATGCGTATTATGTATGTCATTGTGCCATCTTACCTCCTAATTTACTTTTCAAACCACTTGTCCTCTAATAATTTGATAAGGAAAACCTTATAGTATGTAGAACTCGTATAATTCGAATTTCCATATGTGCGCAACCACGGAATCAAAAGCACACACCAAAAAGTAGTTTTGTGCAACTGGCAGACTCCGCCGCTTTGAATCCACTCGGAATCGTCGAATCATATTGAGTCTTGATTAAACTGTGATTGACCCGTAAAGAGACAGTTTCGGGCAGGTTTAGTTTTTGAATTTTTTTTTTTAATTTAATTTTTTATAAATACATTAATAAATTTTAATAATGTAATCTTCTTCTTCTTTTTCTTTTTATTTTTTTTAAGTATATTAATTCATTAATAATTTCTAATTTTTTTATTAGTTTCCAACTTTGATGTAATTTCAACTTTTTTATTTTTTTTCTCAAATTTTATCTTTTCCATATATTTAAGTTTTTAACATTTGATAAGTTTTACAAAAAGTATTTACATTAACTTAAATTGAATTTTCAATCTATCTTTAACACATAATTAATTTATGATTGATCATTTATCATTAATTTGATGATATTATTTTTAAAAATTTATTCTTTATCATTATAAAGAAAGCAGCTTTGATATGCCATGAGCTAATATATATTATCCAATTATTTTTTTCAACTTAATGGCCACTCTTTTCTCTTTCTCTTTCTCTCTTTTTTTTTTTTTAAGGGTTGAACCAGCTGGGCTGATTTACCGATTCAATAGTGAGCAGGCCAAGCAGTTTATTACCCATTGGTTTACGCCTAACCATTTTTAGGCCGAATCGATTCACAATTAGAAATCGATCCTTGTACGAGTTTACCTAAAAGATTAAAATAGGATACTAACAGCACGGCTAACTGCTGCACCAGAGAATAAACTAGGAAAGAAGCATCCATGGATACATCCGGTCGGAAATCATTTCTAATAAATAAGAATAGAAATGATTTTCATGCCGAATAGGAATGTATAAACTTAAAAATTTGAAGGATATGGCAATATGACATCATCTCCTTTACCATTAAGAAACACAAAATAACGTCATGAAAAGTTGGCCACATGAATCATATTTTAAATTCGTATGATTTATTAGAGTAGCCACCATTGCCAGAATTAAGACATGTGTTATGCATAGATGCAAAGTGAGTAGAAAAGAAAGACATCATTGCAGCAGTTAATTTGGATGCTTTTATATTACATTTGCAGCTTATTCACTTCATTGAATGGAATGTAATTGGAATTCTTAAGAAATATAATAAGAGTGTAATACTTGTTACTTTATTTAGTTGAATTAATAAATAACTTAAAAATAGACACATAATAGAACTTTAATTACTAAAATTCCCTTGATTTTTCTCAAGTAATTCTAAAATAATAGGTGGTAGTGGTGGGAATCAACTATGGGGGGGAGGAAGGCTGTGGTAATGGTCGACGGCGGTTATGAGCGGTGATGATGGTGGTAACAGTAGTAGCGGCAGTAGCGGCAGTAGCAATGTCGATGGCAGCAATAGTGACAATGATGGTGGTGGTTTATGGCGGTGGTAACAATAGTGACGGTAGCAATAGCGATGATGGCGGTAGTGATGACAGTAGAGTAATGGTGGTGATATCAGTGTGATGGTAATGGTGGTGGTTGGTGGTGATCGTAGGTGGTAATTGGTGGTGACAGTAGGTGGTGGTTGCATTGGCAGCAGTAGCGGCGACGATAGTGGTAGTGGTGGTGTGGTAGTAGTACTAGTCAGTAGTGGCGATGGCCATGGCGATGATAATGGCTATGGTGGTGGTGGTGGTGGTTATCGTTAAATTAATATAAGGTTATTTTTGGGAAAAATATGAAATTTTGTAAAGAATTGTGATTCTTTGGTCAAGTCAAAGAATCTCTATTACATCTCTATTACCTGATTTTATGTAATAAAGATTTCTAAAGAATTACAATTCGGAGACAAAAAAACTAAGTGAATACTGTAATAAGGAATAAGAGGGAAATTGAATTCAAATTCCTCTCAAGTGAACAAGGCATTGGTACATAAGAATGGTTTGGAATGAAATGGAAAACCCTTTTTCATATTTAGAAACAACCACGAAATGGAATAGAATGGAATGAAATTAAACATGTGTATGGTAGTAATTGTAAAAAATGCCCTTATATATTAAATATTAGAATTAAATTAAATGCCAAATAAGTAATTTGGTTAATAGTAATAAATGAAAGAGGAATGGAATCGCCTAGAGGCGAAATCGAATTCCCCCTTTAAGCCAAAACTGTCGATTCCATGGAATCAATATTTTGGCTTCCAAATGCGCTTCCATACATAAAGAAAGGGAATGGAAACCAGAACTGCAATTTCATTTTGATTCATTCTTATTAGAGTAGCTTTTTCTTTATTTTTAGTTTATTTAAATAAAGGAATTTGTTTACAAGCACAAGAATTGAAGGTTTGATATTTCAAAGTTTTTTTTTTCTGTATAAAACATAAGATTTCTTTTTTCCATTTTTTTATTTTTGTTACAAATTTCTTTGTTACTCTTGTAGATTTTGTTTTTATTACAATCATGAATTAGACCCAATTGTTTGAGCTGTTATATTGATGGACTGCTTCATTTTTTTTTATTTTAAATATTTGAGATTTGTATCTTCTTAGTTTTGATTCATTAAGCATGTATTTTGTGTTAGATGTAATACATGTAAGATTAAGTTTAAGTTTAGAAAGAGCTAAACCATTTTAATTGTATGACAAACAAACATACATTGTAACTTAGTTAGAGTTTCCACTATAAGACGATTAATCAACTAAATAATCTTTATTTAGGGATATAAAGAAAAACTCAATAAATTAATTATGATAATTCATGGTTTGAAAGGAGGTGTTGATTGTGGTTAAATCAACTGGGATGGATGGGCTTTGGCTTTGGCTTTTGCTTTGTCTCCTGCTCCTTAATGTTTGCAAAAAGCCTATGGTAAGTGTGGCCATGAGGCCCCTTTGACGCTTACATTAGCAAAGGAGTTCCAAGAAGACATAAAAGGCAAGCACTTAAGACCTAAGGGGTTGTGCTTGCTTAAGGTATGTGTAGTATGTATTGAGTAGAAGGAAAGGGGTAGAAGAGGAAGGGGAAGAGGAGAGAATCAGCAGAGAATCAAGGGAAGGAGAGTTGTCCTATCTTACTTCATGACGCTTAGTGCCTTTTATGTGAGTCATCTAGACAAATGGTGATATAGGGTTCATTCGTACTGGCTGCCTATAGACAGTGCGCTACCCGGTAGAGACTGAACTACATTGCTAGAAGTTACCCTGTAGCTAACTAGACCACTGGATCTGTAGCCCAAAGGTCTCATAGTTGCAGGAGTTATTGAGTGTGCTAGTTATACCATGGATGTCAAATGTTCATTAATAAGCTACAACTGAAAGCAAGTGCTAAAGACAAAGGCTAAGTCAGGATAGTATGGATGGGGTCAGTTGATGCTTGATCGAGGTTGGGCTGAGCTTCAAGTTTATCTTAGGTGGTTGGTGTGTACCAGCTTGAAGATTGGGATAGCCATACTCAAATAGGGCACCATATAGCTCGTCAATTGGGTCGTAGAACAAAGACAAGCTTACCAATAGCTCGTACCCTTTTCGAGGTAACTGGATGGCTTCATGAGTAGGTCATAGTATAAGGGATGAGCTCATAGTTTGCTTATGCACACTTTAGTTTTCCCCGTGATAGGCTTAACTTGTTGGGCCTTGGTTCAAGTGAGAATCAGGTATCAGTACTTATCCCCTTACTTTCCTCAGTGTTTAAGGTGCGAGGAGAGTAATCCATGTAAGGCGATCAAGCCAAGGCTAAGCTATCTTATTCTCTAAATAGGGGGACATTTTTGCTTCTTGGCATCATGACGAATAGTGCTTTTGTTGGGTCCATTTTCCCATATATTGGCTTCTTACATAATTAATGTGACAAGCAGACTGCTCAATATGTCTTGATGGCAGTCCTTTAGAAGTGTAACATGTATTGATGGTCTCTGAAGAGTAGCTACGTGCGTAAAGTGACCATTGTCAAGTTACATCATGGATCTATGTGCGGGGATCAATCTAGGCCTCTAACTGCAAAAGTAGGATACGTGGATGGCTGAGGTTTGTTGTACATCCTTTTGTAGGTTCATGCTTTGATAGTAAGAGAAAACATTTGCCTTCTCCCCTTGATTGTCTATATAATGGAGTATGTAAGTCCTCATTTCTCACTTTGCTCTGTTTACTTAGAGGAAATTCTGCAAAAAAATTTACTTGCAAGCTGTTTGCTTTCTCTTGTGTGCCTTCTTTCTTCATCAATTACTTATGATGCTCAACTAAAGCACAATTAACCGATAAAGTGAGTCTTCTCATTCGTCTATTTTGAGTGAAGTAGAGGAAGGTTGTGAAGGTTTGGCTCGAGAAGGGGGTGATAGCCCTATTCTCCTAAAACAATGGTGATGATGGTAGGAGAGGAACATGGAGTAATACTATCTTAAGAGTAAAGGCAAGAGTGTATGTAACGGCAACGTTGTGATGTGTATCCTACAAACTATGAAGAAGACAAAGTAGGGGAATTGTTGCATACCACTAATGCCAATGACCATGTGTATGAGTTGCGTATGTAGCAAGCGAGGAGAAACTGAGGCTTATGAGCCAACTAATAAAGACTTAGGTGGCAATTGGAGATGTTTAAGTGTGGGTAGCAGGCATATGATATAAGGGACGACCGGTCATTCGTTATATATGCGAAACTGTTAGAGCTTGGTCTTCGCTTCCCCTTTTTGGAGTTCTTTCGATATTATAAGGTTGCTTTGGGAAGCTTAATGCCAATGCTTAGATGCAATTGCTTGTGTTTGAGGCATTGTGCTATTGGGAGTTGTAGAAGCCAATCATACAACTGTTTAAGCACTTCTTTCATATGAAGAGGTTTTAGTACAATTGGGTATATGTTGTCAATCAAGGTGAGGTGCTGTGTATTTTTGATAACTTACTGAACAAAGTATAGGGCTGGAAGGAGTTCTTCTATTGTGTTCACATGCCCAAGCCCCTGGATTTCTTATATGAGTGAAGGTGTCCTATTCGGGGCAAGAAGTTAAGCAACTTAAGGGATGATGATAGCATGACTAGTATCGAGTTATTGAATTTGGTTAGTTAGAAGATGCTCAATCCCCTGTTGATTTGTTAGAAGTATAAGAGTGGCAAGCCACTGTTTAGGATGGAGATAAGTATTTGTTGTGTTGTGTTGAAGAGGGGTGATTAGTTATCTGTTGTGCCTCATCGTTGGAGTGGGGGGCATCAAGCTACTCCTCTTTGGCATAGTAAGTGTGTTGTCTTCATTTAATTTGTCTCCCTAATGAGTTAGTTAGTTTTTTTTTTACAACTCCGGAGTTAGTTACCAAAAGGATATGAGTGAAGCTATTTATTGTATAGAACAGGTGACTTGAAGGTGCTTCAAAGGCCGTCCAGAAAGAGGAAGCAATTTGCTTTGGAAGAGGAGGGGTAGATCTCATGATGCCCCTAAAAAATGTCCAAGAAGAAGAAGGAGAAGTAGCAGACGCTTCCTAAAGTTGTGCAGCAAGGTACTAGTGATATTCCTATAGGTGTACTGCTAGTTGGTTTGAGACTAGAACAAGTAATAGTTGTTATTAGGCCAATTCAAGGGGGAACTAGCTAAAGCTAAGGTTGCCGTATAGGAGGCTCAAGCAGGGGGTGCTTGGGCGGATGCATGCTAAGAGAGTTTGGACCCTTCAAAATGTTGGGGTCTTTATCATCAAGGTTCTCGATGATGAGGACGTTTAATCATTGGTTCATTATGGGAGGTAAATAGCTCCTCCTTAGTTTGAAATAGGTATGTACAGAGGTTTGAGAAGCTAAAGGTACGGTTGGGTTACTATTTGTGGGTAAGATGGATCTGGAGGCCTCGATTGAAGTGTTGAGGAGACATAATAAGGTTAGGTTCTTGCATTGTTTGTTAAAGTACCAAGTCTTACTTTGTTTATTGACATGTGTTGTGCCTACAGTTGTTGATCTCCTGGATCTTGTTCTCAAGAACAATCGAGCATACCAACGATTGGTAGGGAGTTAGGTGGAAGTCAAAGTGGAGAGGCTCCAAAAGGCCCTAAAGAGGGGGAAAAAGGTGCATGGTGACTTGGCTATCACATTTAGCAATTTGGAACGCCAGTCTAAGGAGTTTTTCGGGCAAGTGGATAAGTTGAAGGGCAACCTACAGAAGGCCGAGGAGTGTAGGAAAGTTATTAAGGAGAGGTTGTCTACTGAGATGAGGGCTAAGGGAGAAAAGCTGAATATGGTATAGGTTGAATTCGTGGAGAAGGAGTCTAAGCTCTTAAAAGGGAAAGGTGATGTGAGATATCTTCATGGCAACCTTAGATAACCCTTTGATCGAGGAAGCCATCATTAAAGTTGCTTATGCAATGGCAAGGGAGGCTCAGAAGCATGTTTGCCAAAGTATGCTTGAGGCAAACTTATCTTTCTTACATTAGTTAGATGAGGCTAAGGGTGCTACTAAAAGTAGGTCGAGGGGCAAGTCGTCTAGCGACTCATTAGGAGTTTCTGGTAGCAGTTCCCATGCGAGCTTTAGAAGGGGGGGGGGGGGGTTAGGGTTTGACACTAAGCCAAGTAGTAGTAAGTTGTTGCTAATGTAGAGACTTAGGGGTAGCTTAAATGTTTCTTGTTGTTAGTTGATAGGTCGAATGATGTGTGCCCATTTCTAATTTTGTTGTTTTGCATGTTTTTTGCCTTAGTTGAGTGATGTGTGTCAACTGTCCCTTTCTCAAGTGTAATCTTTGTAGACTTTGATGGAAAAGAGATGCCTTTATGGCTAAATTATGTCTGCATTATTTGTCTTTTCCCTTTGGTACTCGCCCTTACCTATGTATTGTTGCTCGAATTTGAACTTTATTTTTGTTTAAGTGTTTTGTAATAGCAATCAATGCCTTATAGTAGGTTGACATATCCTCCACCCGAGTAGATTATTCCTTCTTAGGTTCTTATAAGGGCCTATAGTTTGGAGGTGACGAACATGCTACTATAAATCTTGTGATGATGTCATGAGATCTCCTTGGTAGTAGAATCTTAACAAGGTGGATTGTTTTTTACAACAAGCAATCTCCTTAATAGGGTTCATTTTGGGTAGTATGCATGCCTAGCCAATGAATCATCTTGGGTAAAATGTCCTCTAAAAGACATTTAATGTGTATATGGTGCATCATTATTTCCCAGGCATTGCTTGGGTTCCCAAGGTGTTTGGGTTGTTCGATGGTCACTAGGTGTCTGACTAGGGGTGTTCTACGACTTCTATATAAAGGGTATGTAAATCCTTGCTTTACTATGCCAAGTATCCAAACAGTTTAGTGGGGTATAGATGACAGCTAGCTTAAGCATGTTCAGAGTGGTTATGTTGAGGAATAGAGTGCTCTAGTTGAGGAGGGGGTCCTCCCTAACCCTTCCCTTTAAGTTATGATCAAGAGGTGTGGACAGTTATTTGGTAATGGGGGGTGGCTCCCAAACCATAACTGGGAGGCATACATGGCCTTTGGGTCCTCCCCTCTTTTTATCCCATTAATAGCGAGTGAAAAGGGAGGCCTTGAGCGCTACCTACCACCTGTTTGTAGTAGCCTCACCATAGTGGCACTTGTCTACAAGAGGTTCTAGGCGACTTTTCCATGCACTGTTCTAGACGAATTCGAGCAAGCAAAGGCGGCCACAGTGACCATAGCAGCAAAGGAGGTCTTTTCTCCATCTTGACCTGTTGGCCGACGTATTCGTGGGGAATCCTCTGCTTTATGAGTACTCTGGTTCATTTGGGTAGAGCACCAACCTTACTTTATCACCAAATGGGCCCTTGGAGCTTGTTGCTTTAAGTCGAGTAGCTGGATCAATTGTCCCTATCGTTGCTTCTATGGAAGAGAAACTCTATAAGGTAGAGTAGAGACTCACACTTGGAGATTGAGTGTCATGAGGACCCTTGCAGCCTAGAGTTCGGCTCTATGGGAGCATATGGGGCAAGGACGAACATAGGATTTAAAAGTAGGGGGCCATCATCGATATTGCTTTAATATTATTATTATATAAGAAAAGTACAACCTTGAAATGCCAAATCAAAAAAGAAATCATCAAAGTCTAACTTATTACTCTTTCCTACGATAATAGATAAAAATAATAAAAATTATAAGTGAAAATAATGTATGGAGTTATAAATTATCAATACAAAGAAAAATCCTAAATAAAAGAAGACATAATATATTATATTATAATAAAATTTTCCAACCTTGTCACAAATAAGATTAATGATGACGACGATTTTGTTTGTGTGATAATGATGGAAAATTGTAATATTGCATTTGTAGTATTTTTTTTTGTAACTCTTGCTCTTAAAAAGATGCTTTTATAGTCTAATATATATAATTAATTGCTTAAGAGAGAGATAGATGGATATATATTTATACTATATATACATACATACACATATATACTAGTAGATGTACACTCATGCTATGTATGTGAAAATTAAATGTAGTGATATGATCAAATTGAAAATATAAAAAAATAATTAAATAAAATTATATGCAAAATTAATGAATAGTAGTAAATATGTATTAAAATTGCAACCATAAGTAAACTCTCTCGAGTACTAAATTCCGGAGCAATTCTATGTAACGGTTATGGAATGAAAACGACTTAGAAAGAGGAATATAAAAAAAAATAAATAAATAACTAGTAGGTAGAAATGCAATGGGAGGGAAAAATAACATTAAAGGAGAGAGAGAATGAGTGAGGAGAGAGAAATAAAAGCAAATTAACATATTTAGTCACAACATAATGTATTTATAATTTTCAAAAGTTCATTTAGTATTAGCTTTTTTGTGATATATATTAAATTATAGGTTTAGATGGTAATTTCATTATAAGCTGTTACTTATGCCCCAAAGGGCTTTAATAATATATATATATATATATATATATATATATATAGAGAGAGAGAGAGAGAGAGATATAGCATCAACAAAAGCTTTTTTATGTACAAATTAAGTAAATTATCATAATATAGTAAAGTTTTTGAAATAATAAGTTATAGTATTGAAATTAGATCTAGTTAAAGTTTCCTTCTTTTTTTTAATTATATAAAAAAGGAAAAATGAAGTATATAATCAATTTCAATACCTACAACAATCAATTAAGAAACTTAAAAACTTTCGAATCTAAGAAAGATCAATTATAAAATAAAATCTCAAAACAATGTTATATAGATTCTATTAAATGGTATTTTCGATTACTTATCTTCTTAATTTAGTGCTTTTTCAAAATAAATTATATTGTTTACTAAAATTTGAATTATGAAACTATATATACATATATAAAGTTTTTGTATCTTAGAAAGATATATTGAAAAATAAAATCTCAACACAGTGTAATATAATACTACTAGATGGTATTTTCGAATACTTATCTTTTTTTTTTAGTGAGATAATACTTATCTTCTTAATATTAAGGAATAAATTTAATGCTTTTCTCAAATTAATTATATTATTTACTAAGATTTGAATTACGAAACTATATATATATATATATATATTTGCCAATTGATAGATTGAAAAGTGGCTTTATTTATGTATGCAAAGTTTAAGGTAGAGGTGTGCAAACGGGTTAAACAGGTCGAGCTTATTTTGCCTGCTTTTAAACGGGCTAAAAAACCTTAGTCTTAACTAATTTAAAAAGCAGGTTAAACGGGCCGATTCACGGGCTGAAGGTATAAATATATTAAACGGACTGACTTAAACCAATCTATTTTGGCCCGCGAGTTAAACAAGCTAGGTTCATTTAGACCGCTTTTAAATAGGCCAAAAAACCTTAGCCCAAACTTATTTAAAAGACGAGTTAAATGAGCTGCACACGAGTTAAAACCCACTTATACACTTCTAGTTAAAGGAGAAGAAAGAAGAGAAAAAAGAAAAAGAAAGAACAGATTGAAATAAAATCTAACAAACAATATTAAAGGGGATATTATTGGAATATGATAGTCATTAAAAGGGTTATGCATGGTAAGGGAAACTGTGCATTAAATGGGAGAATTTAGCAAGCACATGGGCATTAAAACCCTATAATTTACTAGTCACATGGGAATTGGGATGGGAGAATTTACTAAGCGTATGGGGAACTATGGGTAAATAGTTGATAGTTTTTTTTTTTAATTTATTTTTAAACAAATCTAGAAAAAAAATTTTGGCTAAGGGGGCTCGAGCCCCTATACCCCCTCCTTCTCCTCCTTAAGCTACGTTAGAATCGTAAGTGATTCTTTAAGTTGAACATACGACTATAATGTAGGACATAGATAATGCCTTTGTCTTCTTATTTTTCCTTTCAAATGTAATTTGAGTTGGTATGCCAACCTATTAAGCTTTATACTTTGCTATACTGCTAAAATGACATTATCTTTTTCGCTCATTACTTCTCGTTTACTATTTTATTTTCCTTTGGCCTTAGGTTCTTATTGTTTGACTTAACCTATAGTCGTGTCTAGTACTTGTTATAATAATGCTTAATTTAGGCGAGTGTTTGGGGATGAAAACCAACCCAAGGTTAGGGCCTTGATGGAAATCGATGCCTTAGAGAGGTATTCGTAGCAGCAGTATAGGGACTAACTTGAGTAAAGCTTAGGGATGAAAATCGACCCAAGGTTGGGGGCTCGATGTAGATCAATGCTTGAGAGAAGTACCCATAGCATTAATGTAGGAATAACTTGGGCAAAGTTTAGGGATGAGAATCAACCCAAGGTTAGGGGCTTGATGTAGATTGATGCTTAAGAGAAGTGCTTATAGTGTTAGTATATAGACTAACTTAGACAAATCTTAAGGATGAAAATTAGCCTAAGTTGTGACTTGGCATAGGCAAATTTTGTGTGGGTGTGCGAGGAATGGGAGAGAAGAAAAGATAGGCATAGGAAACCTCATCAATTCATTACATTTAACCAAAATTACATGTAATTTTGGTTTTCATCATTACAATAAATGGAAATAGGTCTCAAATTTTAAGCATTCTATGCCTTGGGGATGGGTTACCCCTCTAAGGTCTCGAGCTTATAAGTGTCTTTTCCTAAGTCCTTAATTACTCATATGCAGTCCTCTTAATTGGGGGTAAGTTTGTCTTATGGCACTTTTAAACTAGTAGCCTCTAATTTTCGATACACCAAATCTCTAGGGTAGAAAACCTTATAGTAGATGCTGCTGTTGTAATATGGAGTAGCTTGTTACCGATAGGCTGTTGTACGTGCTCGCGCAACATCGTGCACTTCCTTGATGATGTTAAGGCTTGCTTGTAAGGCTATGTAGTTGGCATTTACGTTGAAGTGCTAAGTCTTGTTGGTAGGAAATTCTAATTCAATTGGGAGAACGACCTCTACTCCGAACACGAGATAGAATGGGGTTTCTTCGGTTGAGGTCCACTATGTCATGCGGTAACCCTAAAGTATGATAAGAAGTTCGTCAGCTCATCCACCTCCTGCTCGTTCCTCTCTTTTCTTCATCTTGTTGAGGATTATCTTATTAATAGCTTCAACCTAGCCATTGGTTTGTAGGAGGGTCCAAGGTGTAATGTAGTTTGATGTTGTGCTTATTATAGAATTGTCTAAACCAATCACTGTTGAATTGTCTTCAAATGTTAGTAATCAATTTGTATGGTACTGCAAAATAAGATAGTATGTAGGTATATACAAATCCCTCAGCAACTTGAGCTGTGAAGATGGCTACAGCCAGCACCTCTGCCTACTTAGTGAAGTTATCTACCATTACTAAGATGAATTGTCGACCTACCGAAGCCTTTGAGAAGGGGTTGAGGACATCTAATCGCCATTACGCGAATGACCATGAACTTGTCAAATGGTGTAGCTCTAAACTAGGAATGAAAGTGATTGGTGAATGCTTTTAGCATGATTGGCACTTCTAAACTAGGGTCTTAGCATCCTCTTTCATCGTTAGGCAATAATAGCCTAACCTTAGCACATGGAGGAATAGTGCTTAAGACCGAATATGATTTTTATATATCCCCACATGAAGCTCCTCAAGAACCCAGGTGTCCTCTTCTTTTTAAAGGCTTTTGAGGAACAGAGTACTTTGTCTTTGTCAGTAACCACATCATTGATAAACATGTAGTTCGCTGTGGCATAAGCTAGCCTCTTTACTTCTGCTCGATCCTTAGGTAATGCCCCCGTCTTAAGGTACTGCACAAGAAGGTCCATCCAAGAGGGCTTGGGGGTTACCTTTGTTACTTTCATAACTTCTTGCTATTATACTTCTATACTTTGTTTAGGGAGATATTGTATGAAGAGTAGCTTATCATAGTCGTATGATGCAGGGATGGTAGACGAGGCTATTCTAGATAGTCCGTTTACCTTTGCATTTTCTGCTTAAGGGACGTTATTGACTTCTCACAATGTGAATTTCGCGAAAAGGCCTCACACTATGTATAGTTACTTGATCATTGTTTCTCCCTTGGTTTCGTATTCTCCCTTGACTTATTATACCACCAGTATGGAGTCTGAGTATATACTGAGCTTTTCTACTCTAATGTCTTTAGCAATTTTCAAGCCAACAATGAGTGTCTCATATTTGGTTTCATTGTTGCTCACCAGGAAGACAAATTTCAAGGTACAAAGGATTTTCGTTCTGTGTAGGCCTTGTAGTGTGATACTAGCCCTACTCCCTCCCACAGTGGAGGAGTCATTGATGTGGAATGTCCAAATGGGTATGATGAGCTAAAGTAGGGGCTTGTCTGCTCTAGTATATTCAGCTATGAAGTCCGCAAAGACTTGTTCCTTGATTGCTTGTCTTAGGTGAAACTAGACTCCATGTGCACTAAGCTCAAGAGAGTACTTCATCATTCTGCTTGAAGTGTTGGGCCTTTTCAAGGTAGTTCTGAGTAGTACATCTATCAGTATGACGATTGGATATGACTAAAAGTAGGACCTGAGCTTCCGAGCAACAATGACTATTGCGAGTGAGAACTTTTCTATTTTTGTGCATTGGGGCTTTGGTCCTTGGAAGATGTAACTAACATAATGGATTGGTTTATAGTCATAGCCATTAGCTCGGACAAGTACCGAGGATAGTACCTTACCATTGATTGCGAGGTATAAGTATAACTCTTCTCTAGGTATTAGTATGGAGAGTATAGGTAAAGTCACTAAGAAGTTCTTCAATTCTTAGAAAGCTCGCTAATACTCGAACTTGGTCAAGTGCTTTAGCAAATTGAAGAATTCTACACATTTGTCACTACTTTAGGATACGAAGTGATTAAAGGTTGCTATCTTTCCTATTAGTCGTTGTACCTCTTTAATTTTGGTTGGGGTCTACATGTCTTGAACTGCCTTGATTTTGTTAAGGTTGCCTTTTATCCCTTATTCTATGACCATAAAACTAAAAAACTTCCCTGATGCAACTCTAAAGATGCACTTCTATGGGTTAAGCTTCATTTAGAACCGGTAAAGAGTTTAGAATGTCTCTTGGAGGTCATTAATATGGCCTTTTTTGGTCTTGATCTTGGCTATCATGTCGTTGGCATAAACTTCGATGTTCTTGCGTACTTACGGCTTGAAAATGTGTGTGATTAGTCTTTAATACGTGGCTTTGGCATTCTTTAAATTAAAAGTCATTACTTTGTAGCAATAAGTCTTAAAATCTATAACAAAGAATGTATGGACTTTATCTTTAGGAGTCATTCGAATCTGGTTGTATCCAGAGTCGGCATCTATGAAACTGAGAAGTATGTGACCAGACATTGAGTTGACAAGGTGGTCTCTACCTGATAGGGGGAAACAATCCTTGAGGTACGCTTTGTTAAGGTCAGTGTAGTCAATGCACATGTGCCACTTTCCGCTTGCTTTCTTGACAAGTACTGTATTAGCGAGCTAGGTAGGATATTTCTCCTACCAAATGAAGCTTGCTAAGAGCAATTTCTGCATTTCCTTCTTGATTGTGGCTTAGTATTCTAGGCGAACTTCATTTCTTTTACTTAACGTCAAATGGTAGGATTGACATTTAAATGGTGAGTAACCTCCGGTATGTTGATGATCCCTAGCATATCTTTTGGAGTAGACGAAAAGACGTCTGAGTTTTGTTGAAGGAAATTTATTAGTACAACTTTATCACTATTTGGCAATTCAACCTCTATTTTAGTTATCATTCTAAGGGCATCGGATATCTTGACTTCTATGGCCTTTTCTGTAGGCTTTCCCCATATTGCGAAAGCAAGGGATTTGGTTGATTTAACATTCATGACATTGTTTCTAGATTAGGCTTTAAGGTATAGTACCCTAGACAAAGTTTAGTCGCCTCTAGCCTCACTCATACCGGTGGTGTAAAGAACTTTACTTTGAGGCATTTCTAGCTAATAAGTATGTTGGATTTTGTGATGCTTGGTCTACAAAAGATGGTATTTTATGGTGACCAAACATCAACAACGATGAAGTTTATTGATTGTGTGGAAACATGTTCATTGTTGCTTAGTCAAACAGGTAAAGTAGTGATTCCCTTAGCAAGTGCAGGTCTACTGCCTCCATACCCTATGAGGTCATGTTTGTACAGCTAAAGGGGTTCATTGAGTTGTTCCTTCTTTTGCTTGAAAGCACTATAGAAGAGTATATCTATTGAACTTTCACTATTGACAAACATTTTAGGGACGTTAAAGTATCCAATTTCCGCATTTATGATGAGAGCATCACTATGGAGTAGGTCGATTCCTTGTTCATCTGCATTAGTAAAATTGATTGTCGTATTGATCCTTAACTTCTTATTTCTTACGATATGCACCTCATGTTTGGCTATTATGGTTGTATTGTTTTATAGGAGACTGAGTTCACCAACTATGGTATTGATCTGGCCTCGTCGTCCTCTAGGATTCTGATCATATGTGGGGACACTAGCCTATTGGTTGTGATGTTGTTGTTAGTGATCTACTTGGCGGTACTGGGTTAGCTGTTAGATTTGGTTTTTCCCATCTACAACAAAGTGGTAGATGCAACATTTGTAGATAAGGCCTTTAACTTTACTCTTGAGGTAGCAGCACTCATCAGTGTTGTGTTCATATGCCCTATGGCAGTCATAATACTTTCATGAGTTTTCCGCTTTTAGTGTTTCGCGAATGTTAGGTGGTTGTGGGAGTTGTTATTGGACTTCGTACATGATTTTGCCAAATGGTCTGCTGAAAGGCATGTATGAGGTGTAGTCTCAAAATTCTTGCCTTTGTTTATCACATTTTTCTTATGTTGGGGGTTGTAGTTTAGGGTTATGTTACGCCCTGAAGCAGTAGAGCTGTAACAGTCCTACCGTGTAAACCATTTTAAGATAGAAGCTTGCCATAAAGCCATTATCTTAGACCTAATTTACATAAGGTATCTACGATTAACCCGCTTTGAAGTAAACAGTTCATAATTTAAATAAGTTATTTACTTATGAACTTAAGAAAAATACATACTTGCATTAAAATAATTTGAGTATTGTACAAGATTTAGCAGTCTAGTCACAATTTAATTTAGTAATTTGTAAACTAATGTTAAAAGCTTTAAAATAAATCTAACTAGAAGGTGTATTTGGTCTTCAGTTTACATCCTCACTCCCCAAGATAACGTAATTGCTAGCTTCAAAGTTGATATAAGCTGTTTCCTAGCTAGTACCTACAATAATGTTTATAAGAATGTGAGCAACTACAGCTTAGTAAGTTAGGATAAAGGACTTAAAACTATACCACCAATACAAACAAGGTTATCAACCGATTTAGTTAGATGCAATGCATGAATATGTAAATGCCATCATACGACGTTGTCCCACCTGTCGTAAGATTAGAGAAATTGCGCCTGCTTTAATTCGGGTTAAGGAGTTACCATTAATACAATAGCTCATGACCAAACCCAAGCTTGTGTAATGGAGATACTACTCCTCCCGCGACTACCTTCGAACCATTGACTTCACCTTTATCGCAACCTCCTTACCTATCACTTAGTTTGACTAAGGATGAAGAAAGAACCAATTATGCCATCTAACGCTATCTCTTTTGAAGGGGTTGGTATTTAGCCGTAGAATCTTATTGTTTCTCTAATGGGTTGCTATATAAGTCTGGTTAATGATTACAAATCATATATTTGATTAGGTCCAGTTTAGAGTAATCAATCATTTTATACAAATCACACTATATAAGTCAAAGCAGCACATCAAAATCATATCATCAACTCAGAACAAGCACAATCAAGTATAATTTTAAGCCTTCAAAATACAACACTGTATTAATCGTAACTTACTTAGACTTCTCACTTGCTTACTCGAGGTCTGACTTACTCAAACCATCGCCAATCATCCCTATAATACAAACATAGTTTCAGTTTTTCCATATAACTATTATAGGTTGGTTTTATCCTATAACACTTATTGTTATCTTTTGTTTAGAGTTTAATATATCTAATTATCAAGGTTTTTAAGTCTTTTATAATTCTTCTTGAATCATGTTAAGTTCTATTTTAGTTTTCGCATCGATTTCTAAATTAGATTTTTAACTCAGTTTTTTGTTAGAGATTTATACGTACACTCTTAAAAATCATTCTGATCCATAATGTGAAATTAATCATATTACTTTAGATATCATAAATATCATTTTTAGTCTCGAACTAATGTTCTAGTTCATATGGTACACTTGAATCCTAATTTAATTATTGAATTCACTCCTATTATGAGAAAATCTTATATTTTTCATATAATTACTGTAATTTAAATTTCTTATCAGATTTATTATATATTCTTATTATTATCATAATATCAATTCTAACCAATATTTTCCTAATTATCAATTTCTCATACTTACATATTGCACATTATCACTTATTGTGTATATAATGTACATATCTAATATTCCCAACACTTCAAATATCATCTCTCAGCGTCAAATAACTTTCCAAATATCTAAATTCATCCCAAATCAGATTTTGAACCTAATTACTCTAAATTACCAAGTTAACTTAAAATTTATCATTTTTATCTATTACATATTTATTACATAATATCCAAACGCTATAAACAGCATACTCCATTAGATTTTAACATCCTAAGACATATAATTGTGCATCAAATCAATAATTATCCATTTAATTACTTAATTAACCCTAAATTACTCATTTTATACATCATCTTAAGGCCTAAAAATTATCTAAAATTTTCAAAAATTAATTTTTTAAAAGGGCTTTATAGCATTGTTCTAAATCAAAAGATATTCGATTTTGCATGATTTCTTAATGACTATATATCATAGGACATATTTTCATTAAAATAATATTTTTTTCTAAAACCTAAATACAAAAATATTATAGAATAACAAGTTTCATAATTTTTCAACTAATTTTGATATTTTTAACAATTTAAGAAAAATTGAGTAGAAATCGAAACTCACCAAAACTGGTGGCTCCAACCATCGCCGATGGCCATGGGTGTGTCGACCCATCTAGGCGCTACCACCACCGTGTAGCGGTGGTGGTCGTCCACTTCTAGCTACTTGTCGGGTTTTGATTCTTCTTAGAAGCCCCAACTACACATATTTTTCAAATTTTTGTAAAAACCTAAATTTTCTCTCAAATTTCGATGCTCTCAAATTTTTTTCAACTCCAAATTGACCAAATGAGCTCCTGTAATTTTTTTTGCAATTTGTAGAGTTATAAAGTAATTTTAGTGCATTAAATTGAAGTGACATTGGCTTTATCTTCTTCCAAATTACCTTTTTGCTTGTCTTAATTTAATCGGTTGCTTTTATTTATTCAATTCTAAGCTGCTACACCTCAATTCTACATGTTTCCTCATTTTTCTTGATTTTTCCTTAATTAATTATGAATTTTAGTTAATTAATTAACCTTATTTTAGCATATTTTTCATATTTTAAGTAATTACGCATATTTCTACCTACATGTAAATATATATAGTATAAATAAATATTCCTAAATATTATTTAAGTTATTTTATGATTTTTAGTATGTATATAATTTATCTCTAGTGATTCGTTAGTTATCGAAATACATTTTATATATTTTCGATAAATAACAAGTAAAATACTTAAATTTTGAAAATTTTAGATTCTTTTATTTTATTACTTATTTTCTTAAATTCAGACTTACGAGATCGCTTTTAATAATATTTCTAGCTTAGTCGTAGAATTTGGGCTAAATTAGACAGTTTGCTTGTTTGCCCTAAATTCTACTAATCGAACTCCAAATAGTTGAATGTAGGTCTTACAAGTTACGAGGCCCTAAGTGATCTTTTACTAAAATGTGCGTGCTATTTTCCACTTCAAAATGAGTTTTCATGGTATCTTCTTGAGCTACATATTTCTGAACGACCTCAATGAATTCATCTAATGATTCGAGTTTGTCCAATGAGACGGCATTGAAAAGCTTTCCATTATGGTCCATGCCTATTAAGAGTGCTTATAAGGTCGTTCCCATATCTAGCTTGGAAACTTGTAGCTTTGTTCGGTTGAATCACTTAAGATATGCTTGTAGGGTTTTGTTGAGACATTACTTGACATTGTAAAGGATGGAAGATTGATATGAGGCAAGTACATTTATCAAATTCTAATATAGCAGATATAAGTCTAAGTTGATCCCTTAAAAACCTTGAGTATTAATACTAGCCTTAACTCTATTATCTAACTAGAAAATTCTGATAGGTTGAATGAATTAAAGTTATTAAAATTAACAAACTAATCTAATTATGAGACTTGACTAAGCAATTTAGGAAGTGATAAAATTAAGAACAATTTCAAGAATGCAAATAATGTATTTAGGAATTGTTTGCCCTAGTGTTTAATATGGACCACTTAAAATCTATCCAATTCTATCTCTATTATTTTTTATTAGAGGGATTCGCAATTGAAGTTAACATCTTTTTGAAAAATATTAACCCTAACCATAAATTATTTACTAGAATCTCTTCACTTAGTAGTATAATTTAAAATTGCATTAATGTACAATGAATCCTATACAAAAATAACAACTTTCTAGAAGAATCATGCATTTTATCTCTAAGTACACATGTCACTCTCTTCAATTATGTCTAGATCTTATTACCCATGCGATTTCTCAATTATCATTCTTAATATTATAGACTGATACCCTAGAAATATCAATTAATAATAAAAACACATAATTGAATAAATAAAGATAGAAACTTTACTGAAAATTATCAATAAACCCAATAGCCACATGAAACCTTAGGTTCCATAATCCTAAATATAAGAATCTTAAGTTATCATGATAAAATTAGAAGGAAGTTGTAGCAAAATAAAAAAAATAAAACATGAAAAACCCCTTCTAATTTCATCATGATAACTTAAGATTCTTATATTTAGGATCATGAAAAACCCCCTTTATTGATAAAAAATCTCTTCAATCTTGAAGTTGAATGATGCTTCCACCTTTTCCCTTCTCTTCTCTTCAAGTCTCGTTTATGTTGAATGTGAAAAGTGATGTCTAAGACCCTTGCAAGTCCTTATATAATATATTAGGAAATTTTTTTTTTCGTCACCAAATATGCCCTGGGACATGGTTATATCCCTAAGTCATGTAACTCATTAACTTTGGGTACTAAAATCATCTTAGGTGGGACATAGCTTAAGGACACAATTATGTCCCCAAGTTGTGTAACTTATAGATAAAATATTGTCACTTTCTCCTATTATACAGACATGACCTAGGGATACAATTATGTCCCTAGGTTATGTAACTTTCTAACCAAAAGCCTTTTTTTCTTTGATAATAAGCCTCTTGGTTAGACATGGTTGTGTCTATTAGTTGTGGTTTACTTCAAAATTTCATAACTTATTCATTTGAACTTCAAATTGAGTGAAACTTGATTTGTTTTCTTTGTTTTTAATCTGAGAACACATTTAAACCTTGAAATCAAAATTTAACTCAGTTAAGTATCAATTTATTTAAAAACAACCAAAAATATAAAGGGAAGTGCTATAAAATCACCATGTAAAGTGTATTTAAAAGAAAAGTTATCAAACTTTCCCATACTTAAGCATTTGCTTGTCCCCAAGAAAATAATCAAACAAAAAAATCTTGAGACAAGAAACGGTAAATAAAATTTATCACTAAGGAAATTGGTATACAATTACACTTAACATGAAGAAAATCAAGAAATTATCTCTAATTAACTTATTGTTGGTCCCGTATAAGATATTAAGAGTATATGTAAGGGGGGGGGGGGGTGTGTGAATTAATATCTTTAAACTTTTTTAAAAAAAATCGATATAAGAGAAAATTACCCCTCTTAACAACTTATTATGGTAAATAGTGATATTTTAATAAGTCAACACACAACAATTAATAAAGCAAATTAAAAAAGTAAGAAAGGAGAATATTAGGTTAAGGATTTATAAAGCGTTGGTCTTCTGCCTACTCCTCTCTTCTAGCTCCACTGTTGGGAACTCGGTTTATTTCACCAATGCCGTTCCACTTAATCTGCTAAATGAAATCATAAAAGATTACAAACATCCATCATACATGGACTTCATAATACTCTGCTCTATCTATCTAGCTTTTCCACAATCTAGGCTAATACAAATCTACAAAATACAATCTAACTTCTCTCAATAGTCAAACAACAAATAAGATTTATAAATTACAAGTGAGAACAAAAATATAATTCTCAATTAATTTCACTCCAAAGAGGAATAACAATTGTTGTATTGTTTTCTTTGGTACAACTTTTTGAAGAAGTATGTAAATGACTTTCTATGATTTTTCAAAAGGTAGAATTTGATCACAACTTTTTGTGTAGTGAAAATTTTTTTTAGAGTTGTGAAATGACGTTTTGAATCGTTTCTCTTATGATGTAAGACTAAAAATATTTCACAATCACATAAACATCATGTCATGCAAAGTGTAGGCCACAACTATTTTTGGTTTTTCTCTCCCCCTCTTATGTTATCATCCTTGATTAATATACTGTGAAATCATTAATAAACTCCCCCGTAATCTTTATAGAATGTGAAAAATGATTAAAAGAAATAACAGAAACAAAAGATCATACTACATTGATTAAAAGAAATACCATAACCAAGTTTAGAAATAACAGAAATACTGGACAAGAGAAAGAGAATCATTTCTTAGATCTCTTAGTTTTTTTCCTAGCACATAGTTTAAACCTTCCAAAATAGGTTGTGAGCACCTTATTAGGAGAAGGATGCACTTTAGATGATGTTGGCACAAAGGAACTTTGTTCTTTGCTTTTGCCGGAGGTTGGTGTGGTCTAAGCTGGAACAAGTGTAGAGTCTTCTTTGGTAGAAGCCATAAAAAGAGTTTCTATGTTTCCTTTGGGAGGTGTTTGTTCTTTAGGATTCAAAACAGGAGTAGCAATTTGAGATGTTTTGTTAGGAGATTGTGGGTAAATGACAGGAGTTTTATCCGAAGCTGGAACAGGGATGGAATCAATCTGATCTGTTAGTTAAGTAGAAACAGTAGGAGGATTAGGTTTAAGTAGTGTAAAGAGAGGATCAGAGATAGGAATAGATGGTTCAATTGGTTGGGTTTATGTAGGGTGTTAAAAAAAAACAGTATGATGAGCTTGGTCATCAAGATTTGATTCATTAACAGTTTCCTTGACCCAAGCTTTGAATAAGTCTTTCATTCCAATAATTTGATCCTTAATTATCTTTCCTACAACTCTCTTAATTTCTTCATAAAGTTGTTCAACAAAAGTTGAAGTTTCCCCTTGTTTGTAGTGAACCAGCTATAGCTCTAAACTTTTTGAATCACTATTTGAAGGTAACCCAGTTGGTTCCCTGAATTCTACGCCACTTGATCTTCTAATCAATTTCCTTTTCCTTTTTAGTTCCTTTTCAGCTGGCTCATTTCCTTGCTTCCTTTTCTTTTCATTTTTTTTTCTTCAATTATAATTAACCTTCATCCAAGATTTGAGGGACGAACAAAAATTCCTCCATTATGTGAATGCTAAAGCTTATCATTGACATAAATCCTCATCTATTTAAAGATTCTTTCACCTAGTTTAATAGGGAAAAAAGGACAACTTGCTTCTCCTTGAATTTTCATTTTCTTGAAACTAAAAAGAGTCATCAACAAATGTCCATATGGCCTATCATCTAAATGTTGCCATATGTATCACATCATGACTTTTACAACATCTACCTTTCTCTTCCCTAGCATTTCTAAAATAACCAATGCATCCTCTCGTGTTATAGAGGTTGTACTACCCTTCCTAGGCAGTACAGATGAGTTGACGAATTTGTGTAAAATTCTAACTAACAATTCAAATTCATTATTGAAGAGATCTCATCCGTTCCCAACTCTACACCATCATTTAATTTTGTAAATAAATTCTCCTTTTTCATTTATACTAAGCTCTCATCTACATGTACTTCTTTAATGCTGAAGCATTTCAGAATGTCCTTTGTTATTTCAATCTTTTATCCTAGTACAACTGACTTCCAGACTTCTTGATTTTTGCTATAAGCTTCCTATAAAACTCATCTATCAATTCTCCATATATCACTCCTCTCATATCAACTAGACCATTAAAACCCAAATCATCCAAATATTCCTTCTAGTTAAGACCTTTCTTGTCAAGGAATTCTAAACCTAAATAAAAAGAATCTTTGATGGATAGATTTTTACCTTTTATTATGTTTTTCTTCTTAGGTTTATCTTTTGATTTGGAAGAGGAAATCGACATCTTAACTTCTAGTGATTTTTCCACATTCTTGGAAGATTTTGAGGTCTCCTTAACTAGAGTAGCAACCTTAGGCTTTTGAAGAGACCTCTTTAGTTTTGGAACAAGGGGTTTATTCTAAAGGATTTCTTTTAAAAATTTCTTTAGATGGTTTGTCTAAAGGATTAGGGTCTTCGGGTTCAACAAGTTTTTTAGGTGAGCTAAAATCTTGAACATCCTGATCAACCTTCTAACTAACTTCTTAAACTTGTTCAAAATGTACCTTAGAGTCGTTCTTTTGATTTACTTCTTGAGCAACTTCTTTTGATGGTTCATTATGAAGTTTTAAGGTTAAGGTTTTTTCAGATGAATCTTGCTATGTTTTGGATGGTGGATTAGGTTTAGGGTCTGTAGAAATGGTGGTGTCTGTCTCTTGTTCATTAAGAACAATGGGATTTTTGGGATTATTTTAAATTTTGGATTTAATCCCCTTTGTAGCAATTCGGTTAAATTTTCTGGTTGCTACAAAATTTGATTAAAAGAAAAATACGAGAGAGTACGAAGAGCTTGATGAAGTGAGAGGAAGAAAAATAATTTGAGGCTTTTATAAGACATGGAGAATTAAATTGCCTGAGTTAATGGTCTTTAACTGTAAGAGAGCGGATTAAATTAATGGATCCACTTGAGAGGATTTTAAGAACCCGCTAAAGACAATTAGATGGCTTTTTTTATCAAATTAATAGCATTAGTATTGTCACATTTTATAGGTATATTCTTATAACTTATTTCATAGTCATTTAATTGTTGTTTTTAACCAAAGTATCTGTGCATAACAATTTCTAATAGATATATATTCAGCTTCTGCAGTTGAAAAAGCAACAGAATTTTATTTCTTAGAAGACCAACAAACTAACTCTACTCCTAAGAATTGACAAGTTCCAAAAGTACTTTTCCTATCTACTTTGCAACTGCATAGTTAGTATTTGAATATCCTATAAGATTAAAATTTTGACTTTTAGGATACTAAATTCCTATTTTTGTAGTGCTTTTTATATATTTAAAGATCTTTTTAATTGCAGTTACGTCTGTTTCAGTTGATGAACTTTGGAATCTAGCACATACATAAGTACCGAACAAAATATCAAGGTGTAAAGCAATCAGATATAATAAAGATCCAATTAAGCTTCGATAAAATTTTTCATTTACCGTTTTTCCATTACCTATGATGTTAAGCTTTGTTGAGGTATTCGTAGGCATTGAAGAATCCTTGGTATTCTCAAAACCAAGTTTCTTCAATATCTGTCTAATGTACTTCTCTTAGTGAATAACTATTCCATTCTCTCATTGTTTGATTTGTAATCCCAAGAAGAAGTTTAATTCTTTCATAAGTGACATCTCAAATTCTATTTGCATCAATCTTGAAAATTCTTGGCAATATTTTTCATTAGTTGCACTAAAAACAATGTCATTAACATAGATTTGTACAACTAACATATCTTCTCTATGATGTTTCATGAAAAGTGTAGTGTCTACATTTCCCCTTTGAAAGTTATTTTTAATCAAGAATTTACTTAGTCTATCATACCAAACACGAGGAGCTTGTTTAAGTCCATATAAAGCCTTTTTTAACTTATATACATGATCTAATTTGAAGGGGTCTCCTAATCTAAAGGTTTGATCAAAATATACTTCTTTTTTTATGAATCCATTAAAAAAAGCACTTTTTACATCCATCTAATATAACTTAAAATTTTCAAATAAGCAAAAGAAAGTAACAGCCTTATAACTTCCAATCTAGCAACAAGAGCATAGATTTCATCATAGTCTATTCCTTCTTCTTATGAATAACCTTTAGTTACTAACTAAGCTTTGTTTCTAATTATTTTTCCATGTTCATCTAGCTTGTTCTTTAATACCTATTTAGTTCCAATGATTGACTTATTTTTAGGTCTTAGAACTAAACTTCAAACCTGATTTCTCTAAAACTAACTGAGTTTTTCTTGCATGGCTAAGATCCAGTAAGTATCATTTAAAGCTTTATCAACTGAATGAGGTTTAATTTCAAATATTAGAGCAAAATGATTTTGAAAGTTTTGTAAGCTCAATCTTGTTCTTTTTCTAGATCTAACATTACCAATTATAAGCTTAGGAGGATGATTAGTTTTAAATTTAAGTGATGGTAGTGGATTATAAATATGTTTAGAACCTTCTAACTTACATTGTGGATGTGTTTTAACAAACTTGGTATTAGTTTCTAAAGTACCTTTTGATTTAAGTTTTGTTTTGGATTCATTAAGCATCCTCAAAGCTTCTGAAGGAGGTTCTGTCTTTCCTTCTTCTGAATCAAGACGTACCATATTCTTTTTGTTTGAAACAAATGAAGTTTCATCGTCTGATTCTTCATGGTTTGTTTCTTCAATAAATTTGACATTTATTAATTCTTCCATGACTGTTGTTTCTTTATTGTATACTCGGTATGCTTTTGAGTTCAGATAGTAGCTTAGAAATATTGCTTCATCAACTTTCTCCTCAAATTTTCCTAAGACTTTTCCTATTTTCTTAACAAAACACTTGTAACAAAGTGTGTGAAAATATGAAATAGTAGGTTTCCTTACTTTGTAGATCTCGTAAGTAGTTTTATTTGTCATGGGTCTTACATATACCTAATTTATAATATAACAAGCTGTTGAAGCATCTTCTGCTTGTGAATGATCAACTATATTACTTTCATTAAGTAGATTTCTTATTATTTATTGGATAGTCCTGTTTTTATGTTTAACTACTCCACTTTGTTGTAGAATATAGGGTGCAGAAAAATTATGAGTGATGCATTTTTCTTCACAAAACGAGATAAAATATGAGTTTGCAAATTCCTTTCCATGATCAATTTGTAGACTGATGATGGAGGGGCCTTTTTCATTTTCAACCCTTTTTGAAAAGATTTCAAAGATTGTAAGAGTATCACTTTTATGACGCAAAAATAAGATCTAAGTAAATCTAAAGAAATCATCTACTATGACAAGTCCATACTTATTTCTTCTTAGACTAAGAGTGTAAGTTAGACTAAATAGATCTAAATGTAATAATTCTAAGGGTCTTTGAGTGGGAATGACCTTTTTACTCTTATGAGAAGATGAATTCATCTTATTCTTAAGACAAGCTAACAAAGATCGAAACAGCAGATCTCAAAAAATCCCAGAATGGATCGAATGGGTTTGATGAATAGAAAGTGAGATGGTTAAACTTGAAATAAGGTTTGATGCAACTCATGAACACTAAATTTTGTTCGAGATTCAAATGAAGGTTAGATGTAACTCACCGACTTGTTCAAATGAAAGGGTTTACCACAATCTTAAGGTCAAGATTGATAAGAACGCAAGAGAGATTAAAAAGCTTAATCTATACTCGATAATTCGGCAAATGCTAGCTTAAGAGTAGCCTTACTCAAAAAGGGAAAAGATTCCAAACGCAGGAATATACTTTTCTATCTAATTTTGTATATTATCGTATATCTTATGTTTACAAAAGTTGTTATTTATAGTAAGTCTTAAACCCCAGTGGCAAAACTGTAAATAATCTACAAGGCCTTAAACCCTAAAGAATTGGGCCTATAAATAAAATAAAAGAAAAGAAGTACAAGCATACAAAAGTATGCATTTTAGAATGGGGAGTCAGCATGTAGTCACTTGGCATGTCTTGGAAGAAGAAGTATCTAAATCGGATGAGGTCGGTAGTTGAATGTATGGGTTTGGGAAGTAGTTTTCGAAGTCTTGTAGTATTTGGCTGAGACACCAAAAAGGTTGACCCATAATTGCCGAGTTCTAAAATCAGTCGGCATGAGTCTTTTGGTGCTATGCCAAGTGGTTCTTTGGTCTCGAGTAATTAGCCTTATAGTATCTTGATACCTTGGCTGACAACAATTTTGATGTCGAATGTTTATCTTCCTTCCTCTCATCCTTCTGGCTTCTGCTCGGCCTCAACAATCATTGACAAGCCTTAGCTTTGGATAGCTTTAGCTCGGTTTGGATGTAGTTGGAGGTTGATTCCCATCACAAGCAGGACAATGAATATTCTCAAGAGTATGCACTTTTGGCAAGCCTTGAATTAAGTTCTTTTTAGACAAGCTCTCCAATTGTTGAAAGTTTACATGTCCTAGTCTTTCATGCCAAAGCATAGTATTATCATTTACTAAAATAAAACAGCTGTCAAATGATACTTCAAATGGTTTAATTAGATAAACATTCTTCTTTTTGAGTCCTTTAAATAGCTTAAAACCATCCTTGTTAAAACCAACACATTTATCATGTTCAAAAACTATTCTATACCCTTTGTCACACAATTGACTTATGCTTAATAAGTTACGTTTCAATTCTTTAACTAACAATACATTTTCGATTGAATCAGGTGCTAAATCAATTGATCCTATCATAATTATTTTACCTCTACAACTATCACCAAACTTCACATAACCATATTCCTTCCATTCTAGATTCATGAACAACGAAGCATAACCAATCATATGTCTTGAACATTTGTTATCAAGATACCATGTTCCTTTTATCTTATCTTCGTAATCCTGCACACATCAAAGCATAATCAAGTCTATTTACAAACCCAGCAAAGCTTGAGTCCATGAAAATTCAAGTTCGTCATGTGAATTGAACCTTGATTATTATTGAGCTTGTATTTTTTGTAAAAATAATGTTTCTCTATATGACTTAGTTTATTACATAAAAACCATAAGGTATCTACTCAGTATACCTATTACTTACCACTTTCTTTTGATTCAGATTATATCTGAAATACCCTCTATTTACCCTTATATTATACCCTTTAAAGGGATACTTGTTATTGTTTTGAGAGAACCTTCTATTGTACTTTTTGATAGGTTCAAATGCTTTATTGTTTTCCCTTCCTTTGATCATTTCTTGATTTTCATCTTTTGATTTAACAAATACTATGTCTTTCTTTATTTTAGTTGTTTCTCTAAATTCAAAACCTAGTCTATATTTTAAATTATCCATCATTTGGCTAAAAATCAACATTTGTAACTTCTTGTCACTTTCTTCAAACTTGCAGAACGTATTATTGATTGACTTAGATAAATCCTCTATACGATTTTTCAAATTCTTAATTTCTTCTTTTAGAATCAGATGTTCATTGATTAAGGCTTTACAGGCAATATGAAATCCTTTGAAATCATTTTTCAGAAAATCATTTTCATCTGCTAGCAATTTATTAGCTTAACTAAGTGCATGCTTTTCGTTTTTCAATGTTTTAACTTCAGATTCAAGCTTAGATATCTTGCTACTCGACTTGAAAAGAGTCTTGAGGAGTTTGTTAATTTTGGCATAAATATCGTCAAGTACTTCGAAATCAAAATCAAAATCAGTTTCAGAATCTATCTCAAAAAGTACCATAAGACACATTTGCTTCCTTGCATTCTTTTAAACCTTCTAATTCAGTTTCTATATCTTCCAAGTTGCTTATGTTGCCATTTATAAAGCTTCGATCTTTTGCTACGACTTTCTTTTAGCTCTACTATTGGGGATTCGGTCTATTTCACCGGTGTCATTCCACTTAATCCATTAAATCAAATCACAAAAGATTACAAACATCAATCACACATGGACTTCACAATACTCTGCTCTATCTATCTAGCTTTTCCACAATCTAGGCTAATACAGATCTACAGAGTACAATCTAACTTCTCTCAACAATCAAACAACAAAAAAGATTTACAAATTACAAGTAAGAACAAAAATATAATTCTCAATTGATTTCACTTTAAAGAGGAATAACGATTGTTGTATTGTTAGCTTCGATACAACTTTTTGAAGAAGTATTTAAAGGACTTTCTATGACTTTTCAGAAGGTAGAATATGATCACGACTTTAATGTAGCGAAAATTTTTTCTAAAGTTGTGAAATGACATTTTGAATTCTTTCTCTTTTTATATTGAAATCTTTCAACGGTTAATTTGTTATAGATTATCTTCACTTTTGTATTTATCCAACCATTATTTGTTAAAGATAATCCTTTGAGAAAATCTTAACATTTTGAGATTTGAAAACAACTCTTCTTATCTTGTTTTGATCAAATATACTTCAATTCGTAACCACCGGATAAGCTTCTAATTTGAATTTGATGAAGAGATATGCTTTATTGGTAACTTCTAGATAAGCCTCATGTTCAAAATTAGAAAATCCACAAAATCTGAATTAATCTTATCCTTATCCATTCTTGTGCATATCTTAATTTATCAAAAATAAATTCGCTCAAAAATAATCCCTAAGGATCATGATTCCATTTTGAGTAAAACGAGATTAAGTGTATTTCCCTAATATACCCAATCTAGTGAAGCTAGGCCTTTTTGAATTTAAATTTGATATGAATTAAAATTTAACATCATATATTCCCAGATTAAGTTTCTGAATGACCTTCTAATGAGTATTAATCCTTCCCTTCTTCAAAATCTCTGAACAAGCTTCTGAAGTACTATACCACTTCTACTTATAAAGCTTCTAAAACACTTTCTAAAGATTTTCAAACTATTATCTTTTTCAATCAAATCAATCCTTCTAAATTAGTTTCTAAAGACAATGTAGTTTTTCCAATTTAAACTTTTTGAGAACTCTTCTGAATACCTACATTCTTAATGATTCATTAGCTTTTATCCGTTTTTGTTATCATCAAAATCTGTAAGAAATATCTAACACTTACAATAATAAAGTCAATCAATTTCACCCTTAACAATTTTGTAATTTCACCCGACCATATTCGAATGCTCTAACAATACTTAATACTCAAGTTTACTAGTTAATCTATACAAGTCAAAGTTTACTTGAGTCATTTAACTAAGAATTCCTAAACTCAAAATTAGATTTAACATCTTGCCAGTTGAGAAATAGTCATAAAAATTTTATCTATTTGACTAAAGTGTATACAATTCTCTCTTCAATCTCACCAAGCATGATAATCCAAAACAAACACATTTTACATGCACTCATCCTTTAATCATCTTCCCTAATTCATGCTTTTGTGGGAGGTTTTTAAATTTATTTTATTTAAGCACAATTAATTTTAAATGATGGTTGTGTTGGTAGCGGGAAAAGATTTTGCTCTTCTAACGGATTAAGACCAATCCATACCAACTTGGCCTTTGCATTAGTAGCAAGAAAGAACCTTACTTTTTTAAGGGACCAAGGCTGATCCATATCAATTTTGATTTTCTTACCTTTGCATTTGTATTGGCATTGGGATTCAACCTCACTCTTCTAATAGACTAAGGCGAGTCCTTACCAATTTATCTTATTAGCATTAGTAATGGAATTCAACCTTGCTCTTCTAATAGACCAAGGCGAATCCTCACAAATTTTTTTAATTGAACTATTCATGCACTTATTATTACTACTTTCTATCTCCAATTATTGTAACTTTTTAGGGGTTTCTCAAAAGACAAATTTCATTTATTTGTTTACTAAGGATTATAAGGCTTTAAAAATTTCTAAGAGGAAGATCTACATTAAAGTAAATTTAAAAATAATCACGATTAACTCTTAACTAGTAATGTTGCTCTAATCTAAGTTCTAGAGTCCTGAGCTAAATAGCCCTTAAATTTGCCCTCCATAGATTTCATTACTCAATTCTAGTAAAGTATGATAAGATCAACAATGATTAGGATGAAACAGTCAACTTAGACCGATTAAACACTTCAAATTCTGACACTTGTTAATCACCTATTGCAAATTAACTTAAAAATTAATTGGGTCAAATGTGAAAAATTACTTTCCTAAATGTTAACAAATTCATATATATATATATATATATATATCCATTCCCCATACTTAATAACGTACATTGTCCCCAATGTATGACTAAAAAAGTACAATAGTAAGATATGAAACAATTACAAAACATCATACAGAAAAAGAGAATAAAAAGGAAAACATCGATTGTAAAAGAACTAACATTTCCCTGACAGTCGAAAAGCATGTAGAAAAGTTTGTACCCAAGAGTCCATCATTGTTACATGTCTAATCTGTGCATGCCTTTACTAACTAACTAATTCCAAAGAAAAACTAAAGAATTGAAAAGAAAATAAAAAAATAAAAATGAAAATAAAATAAAGAAAAAGTCTAACTATGTACGTAAAACATAGTAGAGATGTTAGTCAAATATTACAAACGTAGAAAAATAAACTAAGAAGAGGGATTGTAATCCCCATCTCCATCATCCTCATCATCTAGTGCATTCACCATTTCCTCATCATTAGAGATGTCTTCGTAGTCTTTTGGCAATTGTCTTGCTCATAAACTGTCAACCGATATACTTGTCGTCGTGCACTCACCTACTACACATGTTTTACTGTGGTTGTGGTTCAACTGTTCATGTAATTCTTCATAAGGTTGGTGATTTTATTGATTCTGTTCGACTGAACACATGAGGTATGTAGTGCATGGATCATCATTCTTAGTTGGCTATGAGGAGAAGTCGACAGTTGCCTCCTCATTTAGGCATTTTTCAGATGCATTTTTAAGTAACGTAACTTCTTTATGCAAGGCTACAATGGATTCGCAATATTTTCAATTTTCTTAAATCATTTGTTAAACGAGTGACTTATGCTATTGGACTTTAAGATTTTCATTTTGAGGTTATGAAAGTGTTTGGTCATCTCCATCATGATGGGATGTGCTAGTATCCTTACCTCTGAAGCTTGTGGATTAGTGTTTTTGCTTTTAGCTATCATTGGCATAGTGGCTTGAAATGATGGGTACCAAAATGTTGATTGTGGTTAAATCAACTGGGATAAATAGGCTTGGGCTTCATCTCTTACTCGATACCTGCAAAAAGGCCTCGGTAGGTGTAGTCATGAGAGCCCTCCGACACTCAAGTTAGTAATGAGGACTAGGAAGACATAAAAGGTGAGCACTTAAGACTTAGGGAGTAATGCTTACCCAAGGTATGCATAGTATGTATCGAGTAGAAGGAAAAGGGAAGAAAAGGAAGGGGAAGAGGAGAGAATTTGCAAAGTTAAGGAAAGGAAAGTTATCCTGTCTTACTTCACAATGTTTGGCACCTTTTCGTGTGAGTCACCTAGATACGTGGCGATTTAGGGTTTGTTCGTATTGGCTACCAATAGACAATGCACTCCACAGTAAAGACTGAGTTATATTGTATCTACAGCCTAGAGATTTGACAATTAAAGGGGCCGTAAGGTATGTTAACTGTGCCATAGATGTCAAACTTTCATTAATGAGCTATAGTAGGGAGCAAGCACTAAAGACAAAGGTTAAGCTGGGACATTGAGGAAGGGGTCGGTTGACACTTGATTTAGGCTAAGCCTCGAGTTTATACCATGTGGTCAACGTGTGTCGGTTCAACAATCAAGGTGACCCTACTTAGACGAAGTGCCATATGGCTAGTCGAGCGAGTCGCTGAATAAGGATAGGCCTACTAACAGCTTATGCCCTTCTCAAGGCAACTGGATGGCTTTCCAAATAGGTCATGGTGTAAGGGATGAGCTTGGTATTTGCTTACACACACTTCTATTTTCCCCATGATGGGCTTTGCCTACCGGCCCTTAGTCTGGGTGAGAATCAAGAGTTAATAGGAGGTAATTATTATGCTTTAATACTTTGATGATAACTCAAAATGGAACTTAAGAGAAAATGATCTAAATAGATTGAGAATCTAATAATTAAATATAGTATAATCTAGAATTCCTTTGGTGGTCATTAATTTTATCGATCCAGGTGCTCGTCCCATAATCTAAATTAATTAGGATTAGACTTCAATTTTATGAACTAGTAAATTTTGCTTTGCTTAGATATAAATAGGATCGATACAGTTGGGAGCTAATATCAACTCTCATAAGTTTGACCTTTATTACTGTATTCATAACCTAATGCCTTCTCATATACAATATGCCTTTTACTTTTTTGCCAAAAAATATGCTTTTATTTTCAAAGTAGTAGTTTACATGTATTATTTCCTCTATCTGCACTTAACTCCTTACTTGTGAAATTAAGTATTTAGATCCTAAATCTTCAATAGGTAATTTTTAGTTTTTACATGACTATTTTTCTTTTCAAAAAATAATAAAAATGATTTTTAGATTTTTCAGTTATTTCATATATGGACATAATAGTAAAAAAAGGTTTTAAAATATATGCACTTTTAGATTTTTAGGTTTAAGTGCTCAATTTCAAAGATAAGGGGCATGAATATAATTGGAGCAAATACAAATGGGTGTATTTATAATTTACAAGTTTCTTTATAAATTTTTGTGAGATACACAATAACTTCAAGAAAAATGAAAACCTTTTTATGTTGCAGTATTAAAAGGAGAATATAAATAGTGCTTAGAAAGTCTTGTTATGAGATCCTGAGTATGTAGCTCTAGTGTCTTTAAGAATGCACTTTAAACCTTTAGATGATAATTTTATCCAATAAAAGATAGTAGAAAAAAAAATATGGGTTCTTTTTCTTTTTTTTTTTCTAATTTCATTTGATTTTAAACATTTGATTATATTTAGAAAACAACATGGAAATATAAGGGTCAGAGTATAAGCACTCTATCTTAAAAGGGGAAAAATGTACTAAAAGAATCTAAGTTTTCCTTAATTTTTTCCATTTTAAGACCTACATTTTCAAAATTTTCATTTTAGAACCTAAGTTTTCAAAAACAAGCCAAAATATGATCTTCTTTCACTTTTTTTATCAGTATCCTTAAGCTAGGTTTGAAATAAATGGAAAAAAAAAGACCTTAAATGGAAAAAAAAAATAAAAATAGAAGAACATAATTTTCATTTTGGACTTATGTTTATGTTTTCATTTATTACTTTAAGACTTTTTTTTTTTCTCGAAGACCTAGCTTTTTAACTATAATTATGACGGAGAATATCAAAGACTTTTGAAAACTTAAGCCTTGATAATGAAAAAGGGAAAAAAAAATGAAAACATAGGTTTAAAGAAATCTTAGTTTCTTTTATTTCTCGTTTTATAAACAAGGAGCTAAGTGTTGATATTCGATTCTTGCCTGACCTAAGGCCCATCATACGAGGAAGCCCATCAAGAAACATGTGAGCAAACAATGAGCTCATCCCCCAGACTGTGACTTGCTAGGTGAGCTCTGTAGCACCTTACCTACACAAATCAGCTTAACCACTAAGCTTATATGCATTGATCACTTAGCACATGTGAGCTTATCCTTTATGTAGCGACCTATCCAGGAAGCCACAAATTGCCTAACCTAAGCAGACAGCCTTAACGGTAGATCGTGTATGCCTTCATCACTTGGTGTCAGCCCAATCTTCAGCTCATTCTCAATTGGGTATCTATCAATATGCCCCCCTCACCCCTACCCTACCTACCTGGACATCCTAACTCAATCCTGTACTCTAGTGCCTACTTTTTACTATAGTCCATAATGGCCGCCTAACATCTGCAGTACGGTTGGTACACCTAATAGTCCCTGCTCTTACGGATGTTAGACCTTTGAGCTACAGATCTAGTTGTCAAGCCAATCATGGCCGACTGCCTTTAGAGCCGCCCAGTCTTTACTACGATGTATACCATCTGCCGACGAACTTGAGTGTCAAAGGGCCCTCGTAGTCATACCTACAAGGGAGCTTTTTATAGGTATCAAGGAGTAGGAAATGAGGCTTAGGTTCATTCCTTTTAGGCTTTGTACAAGCCCATCTATACCTAGTTAGTTCAACTTCAATCAACATTTTGGCACCCACGTTCCAAGTTACTACACATACAATGGTTAAAAGCAAAAAATACTAATCCATACGCCTTACAAATAGGGGATACTAACATGTCTTAATAAGGCAGAGATGACTAACTCCCTCCGCCATGATGTACACTAATACCCCCACTATTCAGAACTAAGAACACTAAGGTTGACCAGCTTAGGCTGCTTGTTCAACAAATGCTTAAATAGAACAAAAATATTAATAGTCTACTATAGCTCTTATAACGACTTGGCCAGAACTCCTTCTATTGAGGTATTGTCCACTTGGCATAAAATGTTACATGGTTTTGTCCCCTAGTGCAGCAGTTTCCCAGGAGATTACCCATCCTAAGATTGCTTTAGCCCAAGCATGTTTAACTTTGAAGTTTTGATGTATTCCAAGCCGCTGCACTAAAAAGTGTCTTGATAATTAGAATTCTATTGCCTAGCATATAAGGGGTATTACAATCCACCCTCCATACAGAACTGATGTCCTCATCAGTTTCATTATACACAAGTCCAAGACCACTACTAAGTAAGGTTCTACCCTTTAGGTTAGTGGAATGCTCTAATACGACTTGTAACGATCCTAGTAGAGCTCTTCCCACTAAGGTATTACCTGCTTTAGCGTAGAACGCCACATGGTTTTGTCCCCTGGTGCAACAGCTTCCCAAGAGGTTATCCATCTTAAAATTGCTTTAGCTCAAGCATGCTTAACTTCAAAGTTTCAACGTATTCTATGCCGTTACACTAAAAGGCATCTTCATGATTAGAATTCTATCACCTAGCATATAAGGGGTATTGTAGCTCTACACAAAGATGCCACATTACTAAAAAATACATCCCAAAAATGCCCAAATAAAGACGTGACCATTAGCTCTTCCAGGGAACCGAGTAAAGACAAACAAAATAAGCATACTTATGTGTTGCAACCCATAGCATGCGATAGATGAGATAAGCAAAGAAAAAAATTCTAAGACTACAACTCATATACACCCCTCAATAGATCACTTGGTGAAATTGTTTATGAGGTCTGAGAGTAGCTCCAGCGATCACCCTTTGTTTGCGAGACCCTAGAAGTAACCAACTCAAGGAAGTACTATTACTACCATAGAATACATAGACATAACAATGACGAGTGTTTCCATCTTAAGAACGCAATTGAAGGCCTTGTTAGTAAAGGACACATCAACCCCCTTATCATAGATGAGAAAAATCAAATCCAGCAGTTGACCCAGCGCCGTGGACTAGAGCAATAACAACAACATACAATGAATGAACCAATGCCTCAATAGATGAACAAAATCACCAAAGACGATGAGGCCAAGTCAACACCATATTCGGAGGACCGACCCTCCTCTCAAACACCACAGCTATAGTGGCTTAACATGAGGTATACCTCATAAGAACTAGGGGGCGAAAGACAAAAATAGCAATCACTTTCACCAATGTTGATGAGCAAGGAATTGACCTACCCTACACTGATGCCTTAATCATAAATGTTGAAATCTAATACTTTGACATCCCAAAAATGTTCATTGATAGTAAAAGTTCCACAAACATCCTTTTTTATAGTGCTTACGAGCAAATGAAGGAATAGCTTAAAGAACCCCTATAGCCATACAAATACGGCCTCACAAAGTTCAGTGGAGGCAAACTAGTGCCAACAAAAGGAATCTTCACCTTACTCATTTAACTGGGCTATACCATGCACGTCGCCAAACAGTTAACGGACTTTGTCGTTGTTAACCTTTGGTCACCATATAGCACCATCCTTAGCGGCCAAGCATTACAAAATTTGACATGCTTATTAGCTAACAATACGTTAGAGTAAAGTTTATGAAACCTACTACATAGGCGAAGTAAGAGGCAACTAAACATTATCCAGGTCACCCGACCTCAAAGCCTAATTCAGGAATAACATCATGAACATTGAATCAGCCACCTCCTCGACCTCAGCAGTATAAAGAGAGCATGTAGACAAGAATGAGGAAATTGAGCTATTTGGTACCCAAAGAATTATAACCAAAATAGGAGCAAGACTGCCAGACGACAACAAGGTCGAAATCATAGACATAGGCAAAATGTAGATGTCTTTGAATCAACCCTAGATAAGATGTCAGGCATCATCAACACAGTTGAGGCTACCCATCACCTGAACATCAATCTTGCAGTTTGACCTGTTAAATAGAAGAAACGACACTTTGCTTTGGAACGCTAGATTGCAATTGAAGAAGAAGTATAGATGCTGCTTTGAGTAGGCTTTATTAGGCACGAAAAGTACCCTACCTGGTTCGCTAACACAATACTTGTATAGAAAGCAAATGGTAAATGGTGAATGTGCATTAACTATTCCAATCTAAACAAGGCATGCCTAAAGGAGTATTTCCCTTTACTGCGTATAGACCACTCGTCAACTCGACATTGAGTCACATGCTTCTCATTTTCATGGATGCCTATTTAGGCTACAACCAGATTCAGAGAGCTCTTGAGGATGAAGTATACACATCCTTCATCGCAGACTTTGAGACTTATTATTATAAGGTAATGCCCTTTGGTATCAAAATGTCGAAGCCACTTATCAAAAGCTAGTCACGTACATCTTCAAGCTACAGATCAATAGGAACATCGAGGTCTATCTTAACGACATGATTACTAAGAGCAAAACTAGGAAGGGCCATATTAACAACCTCCATGAGATATTCCAAACTTTATGCTAGCTCTAAATGAAACTTGACCCCTAAAAATGTATCTTCAAGGTTGCATTAGGAAAATTCTTAGGTTTCATGGCATAGAAGCTAACCTGAACGAGATTAAAGCAATTCAGGATATGAAAATATAGACAAAAATTAAGGAGGTGAAACAACTAATAAGATGGATTGTTGCCTTAAATCAATTTGTATCCAAAAGCGCAAACAAATATGTAGAATTGTTTAACCTACTAAAAAAAACCCCATTGACTTTCATTGGACAACCGAATGTCAGAAAGACATTAATGAACTAAAGGACCTTTTAGTGACCTCGCCCATACTCTCTAAGCCAATCCCTAAAGAAGAGCTATACCTATACTTCACAGTCAGCAACCAAGCATTATCCTTGGTCCTTGTCCGTGTAAATGGTCATAAATACCAGCCTATATACTACATTAGCCACATCCTACAAAGGCCATAACTAAGGCACATAAAAGTGGAAAAGTTCACCCTTACAGTAGTAACCGCAACTTAGGGGCTTAGGTCTCACTTCTAATCACATGCAGTTTGAAGAACATTAGGTTAAACTCAAGAAGGGGGGTGAATTGAGTTTAAGGATAAATTGCAATTCTTTTCCGATATAAATAACTAAATGCAATAATAAGAGTAATCAAAGAAATAATAGAACAATAATAAGTGTAGAAATTAAAAGAGATAGGGATAAAGGCGATTAAGCCCATATATAACGTGAAGTTCGGACCACCCCTTAGCCTCCACAAACACACAATGCCTCCAACCGAGGACTTTACACCACTTTATTGATTTCTCAATCCAAGCTCCAAGAGCTACACAAACATAAACTTGATTACACAAGTTTCACACTCACAACTCTCAACACAAATCACAATCTCAACTTTCAACAGAAAAACTCGATCTCAAGAATTATTAGTGTAGTGCTTTTAACTCTCAATACTTGCAATTAATAGCTCATAAGTATTATACCTCAAATCTCTCTAAATATTAGCAATTTATGGTATAAGAGACAATAAGAATTATCGACAACAAGAATACAAGAGAATGTTGAAATATAACAGCAAAAGATTAGTTCTCTACTATCCTTGGTTGGGTTGTTAAGCATTTATATTATCCCATTCATTTCTTCCCGTTACAATGCATTCAATGCTCCAACAGCTAGTTAAATCTGAACTACCGGCATGCCGGCACTTTGAACTACTAGCAAGCCAATAAAAATTACTCTACTGGTAAGTCAGTTCTTCTAGGTCAATAAGCTTTTCTTTGTGTTTTCTGGGGCTTTATATTGTCAGCCTGGTTCTTCCTTGAGTTGTCAACCTAGTAGGCCAAATACTACCTGAAAAATTTTTTAACACAGAACAGACATATACTCTTTGCAATATAACTTCAAGATCATTTGATCGGTACTTCAAGATCATTTGATCGATACTTCAAAAGATTAAATTTCTTGTAGAGATAATTGATATATTTAATCATTAATCAAGCTAATTGAACTTATTCAATTATCTTAAAATAATCAAATAATACTTAGTTTAATCATCCACTTGTTTTTGTTTTCTTCAAAAACAACATGTTTAGATATACACTTTTTGTTTTGTTCTCATCAAAATCAAATAATGAACCCTAGGTTCAACATAGTTATCATACTAATGGATATACTACTCAGAGTTGTCTTGCAAAGACTTAACACCTCAAGTAGAATGATGAAGTATTCCCTCGAGCTCAGTACCCATAGAGTGCATTTTCGCCCCAAATAGGTGATCAAGGCACAAGTCCTCACTGATTTCATAGCAGAATACACTAGAGTAGACAAGCATCAACTCGAGCTTACCATACCTATTTGGACCCTCCAAGTTGATGGCTCCTTTACTAAGGAGGGGAATGGAGTCGGTATTACACTATAAAGCCCACATAGAACAAAGATTCTCTATGTTCTCAAGTTTAGTTTTCTAGCAAGTAATAATGAAGTTGATACAAGGCACTCATCGTTGACTTAAAGATTGCTAATATCAGAGCGAAGAAGCTTGACATATACTTAGACTCTATGTTGGTGGTACAACAATTTAAGGGAGAGTATGAAACCAAAGAGAAAACAATGGTTAGGTGTCTATGCATGGTGCAAGGTTTGCTCATAGAGTTTACGGCATAGGAAGTTAATAAGATCCTTTTAGCAGAAAATATAGAGGTAAAAAAACTATCTAGGATAGCCTTGTTAGTTATCCTTACATCACATGACAGCAGCAAGCCACTAATCATACAGTACCTCCTTGAACAAAGTATAAAGGCACAATAGCATGAAGCCCTTAAGATATGAGAAGCAAGCGTTGAATCCTCTTAGATGGACCCAGTCACACAGTATCTCAAGATAGCGATGTTGCCAAAAGATCAAGCAGAGGTGAAGAGGCTAGCTTACGTAGCGACCAACTATGCAATGATTAACAATGTACTCTATCGACAAAGACAAAGTACCTCCTTAAATGCCTCAAGAAAGAAGAGGGTACCCACGTCCTTAAAGAGCTACATGATGAAATTTTCAGCAACCACATCTAGTCTCAGGCATTATACGTTTGAGTACTTAGGTTGGGCTACTATTGGCCAACAATGAAGGAAGGCACTATGTCCCTAGTTCAAAAGTCAAACACAAGTTGATCACTTATGCCCTAAGTTCAGAGTTGCATCATTTGATAAGCCCTTGGCCTTCCATGCAATAAGGGTTGGACTTCTTTGACCCTTTCCCAAACCCATGAGCACCTCAGTCAACAAGTTAGGATAGAGAAAAATTATAGGATTTTAAAGTAAAATAAGTTTGTAAGATACATATTTACCACCCACCTCGCAGCAGATTGGTGGGTTAAGTAGCCCAACCTATGAATTATACTATTCTTCATTTCCCATGAAGGCATTATGTAGAATATTCACAGATTATAAATCAGAATTCACAATCTTATTGGTTCCAATGCTTATGTTTAGCTTTTATTAACTATAAAATTTAATATTTATTTCATTTTAGAAAATAAAGTTCCAATCTTTCTATGAAAATATATTCACAACATACATATATATTTGTATTGACGTTTTCATAAAAATCGAACACAACACTGTAAGAACAAAAAAAGGAAATTGTTTCTTAGACTTATTCAACAATATATCAAATCATATTTATAATTAACTTCAAATAACAATAATAATCATATATACTATGATATTACTATGTTGATCAACTTAATTATGCAATTTTGAATGTTCCATATAAGTTGGTGTATATAGTAACCATATACTATATTTATTATTTATTGTTACAAATAGTTAATAATAAACACATTATTAATGTACGATATATTGAACAATATAATTATAGTTAATTAGATATGAGCATATTATATAGCATTGTTTAGATTTCAATGAATAAATATGTTTTGAAATGAAATATAATATCAGTTATATTTGTGAAAAACTCAATCCTATGATTCAAAAATAACTTAAATAAAATTATAAATAGAGTAATACATTTATTTATATTTTTTTTTGGGTAGGTTGGCAAACTAACCTATCTTGCTGTAGGTTGTCTTGCTTTAACCCATAGTTAAGAATAGCGAGTTAAAAACTCGTATTTAAACTGGTTAAAAATTTTTCGCCTAATCTACATTTTTTTGCGAATTATGAGAGTTAGTTTGTATAACTTGCTTTGCTTGTATAGCTCTACTCATGTATATAAAAGCAATTAGAAGTTAAAATCGTGATTATTTAGGATTAGGAGCCGGTATTTTTGTTCCACCTTCATTAATACACATATACCTAAATATATACTGAATTCCATTCCTGTTATGCTACAACTAAATATACTAGGAATAAAATCAACACTTATGTTTGTGTTTCCAATCATAAGAATAGATTTTTCATTTGAATCCTGATTGCATTTCATTACATTCTAATTCACTTTATTTTATACCATTTTTATATACTAAATGTGATATAAATAAAAATAAGTGAAAGATAAGGGGTATATTTGCAATTTAATTCTTCTTTTATAATCTTTTTCTTTTTGAAAGTAGTTGAGGGTATTCATACTTAAATTTCCTCTAAGACATTTATAATTAGAAGAACAAAATAATAATTAAAAGCACTTTTATCTAAAGATTTGGGATCTTTTCTCTTCTTCTTTTTTTTTCTCTTAAAGAAAATTTAAGAGTTTAATACTCTTTTAAATATATAAGGTTTGCCTGCATCAAATAAAGATAAGGGATATATATGTAATTCCGGTCTTTTATTTGCTTTTCCTTCCCCACCTTCGAGAGTAGGTTATCTATATGGAAATTTCCTCGAATCCGTATGCAGACAGGGTTTCGTGGCCACGTCTTACCTCATGTGGTCACATCGACGTACGCTACCGCGCCACGCCGATACATAAAATATACCGAGGTAGGGAGGCAATGACAACGGCAAAAAGTCACCGTTGGTAGTAAAACAGACGTCGAATAGCCTTCTGAATAACTTTAGTAAAAAGTTATCTTCCCGTTCTTTACGTCCCATTATAAAAAGAATCCAACGTCTGGCCTAAACCTAAACCACATCACAAGATGCTAGGGATTCGCGTACGCCGCACTTTACCCTATTGATAAATAGGAACCAGACCTTCCAAGCTCTTCCAAATATGCTTTCAGTAAGCAATACCTCCGTATTGTTGAGTGCAAAGGAACCGCAGCGCACTTTTTCTAGCCCATCTTCAGTTGTAGGATGGAGATCAAATGAAATCGTTGATGGGTAACTGAATTTTTGTTTTCCTAGTTGTTAAATTGCAACAGGGTGTTGTTATTATGATTTTTCTAAGTTGTTTACCATGTTAATTCTTGATTTTCAATATGGTCTGCAGGCACGAAGCAGATCTGGTTAGAATAGTTGGAGACGAGGATTCGATGGAGAAAATTATGAAAACGAGAGATACAAGGTCTTCTGATTGTATTTTTTGGCTTGGATGGCATTGGCAAGACAACTCTAAACAGTATAATTTAGCTTTCTAATTTTCTTAAAACCGTAATTGGTTTGGATCTGAAAGTAGAACTACAGTTAAAATTAAGAATTGAGTTGTTTTTTATATATAGGAAAGAGATTGATATGCACTTAATAGTTTAAGTTATCATAATCTTTTCAATTATTTTGTAAACACATATGAGGTAGGCACTTTTCTAGAGGAAGTTTATTAAAGACTTCCCTTACCAATTGAAGTCATTACGTATAAAAGTGTCTATTGTTCAGTAATGTGTAAAAGAAATTGAAAATATAGAAAAGAAACAGATATTTCTTGATATTGCATATTTAAAATTAGAAAAAATAGTAGACAAATTTTAGAAAGAAATTGTTTGTCGAGAAAGTTATAAACATGTTACAGACATAGTGCACTAGATAAAGGAAGCCGTGGAAGTAATACGAGGAGTAATACAAGGAAGCCGGTAAGATTTGCTTTACTTTTTTCAAGTTAATTTCTTTTTTTTTAATTATTTTTTCATATTTTCCAAACAAAAAGCTACAATTTCATGAATTGTCTATGATCTTTTGCATGACAGGAAACGGAAATGGTTGGTTGGTTGTGAGGGCAAATAGTATGCATATTGAATTGGAGATTTTTGAATCTTCCAAACAAATTTTATTATCATATGAAGCTTGTGATTCTTAAACCATAGTAGCAAATGACCGAAATGATCGGAGTATCAAATGACTGAAATGAACTGAAATGATTGAAGTGGAATCGAGGTATCATGCATCATTATACTATGTTGACTATATATGTTTTGTTTTAAAATGCATTTGAGTAGCTCCTTTGCAAATTCACAGAAAGAAGCTTTATAAATTTTCAGTAACTTTTATTCCAAATTCCTTCAAGTTTATAGAGTTAAAGGTTTTGATTCTTAATGGACATGAAAGTCTAAGATATTCCTACCCATTCATTTGCAACATCAACAACAAGACATGATTAACTTTGGATGTCTGGAACTGCAGAAAACTCGAGAAACTTGAGAGCGAAAATGGAGAAAAGGGAAGAATTATGAAAAGCTTCTAGTAGATGAAGATTTGTAAAAGAAGAGAAATTTGTATATTGAAAGGTTCTGCAAGTCAAGACTCATTCATTGCTTTGGATCTCGTGTCAGGATTCACAAATTTACAGACGTACAAAGATTAGTATTGAAGGCTGCAACAAACTCAAACAAGATTTACAGGGTTTAGATAGGTGAAATTCTAAAGGATCTCGTTTGGTTCGTCTTATTTCTTGAGTTTAGTAGTGACTTCTAGCAGAACTCTGTACACTGTGAGAGAAATCAATACAAACCCAATAGTTTGAGGGCATCAAATGTTAGTTTTCTTGTAGATGGGGAGTATGCAGAAGGCTGCATATGATCTGCCAAGGAAATCTATATTGCAAATGGATTGGGTTGTTCCTATGCACAAATCAAGATAGATTCAATAACAAAGATAATCAGGTAGCGAAGATGGTGTTGGATTAGCAATGATTGGCTATAACGTCGTCCAAGCATGGCTTCTTCAACAGTTTGATCATGTAAATCTACGACGAGAAGCAACCAACCAAGAAAACTTTTATACCGATCGATTGCTTAGAAAAAGAGGAGGAGGAAACCGGTACACCAGTCGCCGAGAGAATGATTTTGGATCGTCTTATGTGATTTATACGGATTACTAAGTATTCGTATGAAAATTTCCCAGTTCAATTATGATAGAGCTGATCTGTTTGTTCAATAAAGAAATCTGAAAACTCGAGTGTTATTTAAAGTTGTGTGGTGCTGGTTCCTGAATATACAAAAATTATTCTGGTTTATGTTAGATTTGCCTGCTTTGAACTGTACAGGTTTTATGGATCTCATGGATCTCTTCGCTTCCGCCTTTTTAACTCTCCTCTACCAGATAAATTCATCTTATGCAGGCTTCTACATTTCTAATTTTGATTAATATCGTATTGTGCTTCAAAACCTATTGCTATCGGTTGATCGATTTCCCTAGAACCCGATATGTCCTTGGAGATTCTATTAACAAATATATATATGCATATATAAATGAGTACACAAATAAATATATATATATATATATATAAATGAGTACATTCTTGACAGATAACATGTAGAAGTAGAAATATCAGTATTGTATAAGGGTTAAGAGTTAAGAGAATGAATCGGGTTTGACTAAGAGTTAAATTGGACCGATTTTATAATCGAGTTGGATCGAATCAACTTAAATTGTATGAATTAACTTGGATTTGATAACATTGGAAAAGATATAGTCGAATCAAATTAAATTGTATGAATTAACTTAGATTTGATAACATTGGAATAAACTATTGTATGAATTAACTTAGATTTGATAACATTGGAAAAGATATAGTTTTGGGATCTTCATTAACCCAAATGGCAATCAATAAACTATTGTATGAATTAACTTAGATTTGATAACATTGGAAAAGATATAGTTTTGGGATCTTCATTAACCCAAATGGCAATCAATAAACTATTGTATGAATTAACTTAGATTTGATAACATTGGAAAAGATATAGTTTTGGGACCTTTATTAACCCAAATGGTAATAAAATTTATCCAGCTCAATACAAAGGAAAGATATTTGAGGGACAAGGTAAACTTAAAGTGATGGAAATAACATACGAGTAAGTATATTCTTCTATCGGATGAATACGCCATGTCGTAGATGTGCAAAGATGTGAAGTTAATTGCAAGGATAATTCAGGGTGAAACATGAAGATAACAACGAATCATCATCCGTTGATTTCACTTTCTATGAAGATTTTAATATAAGAGAAAGTCATTTTCCTCATAAACCTTCACTTCCTATGATATTTAATGAGTTTCATAAGAGTGAAATCTGAAAACAGAATAAAAACCCTATAGGATTTTGGAAAGTCTTATAAGATAACGGGTTATATTCTAGTTTTATAAAATTCGTTTCAAATCTGTCTTAAGGCATCTCTAATAAATAGTTTTAACTTATGTATTTCCCATTCTTGCAATTTTTATGTATCAAAATTTATCGAAAATAAAGATTGTGATATCTCCTTAGTTGTTCTTATAAGGCAAACAATGACTTCTTCAATTAAGCAAATCAAATATGATAAACATACCTTTAATTTACTTAAATATATTTATAATGCATAATTGCATTTATTTTGTTTCTTTTTCTCATGCACTTTTCAAAATATTTATGAATTTTTTTTCCTATTTCTAATCACCAATCATTTATATAGTTTAATTTAATAATTGTATTATTTTTCAAATCCTATTGTACCATTAAATTTAACCCTTTCACATGCATTGCGAGTGTACATCTATTATTACATAGTTGAATTTGATATAAATGAAAACCTTCTCATGTTGCAATATCAAAAGGAAAATAGTTAACGGGTGATCTTGTAGTATCTATTAAGAGGTAAAGAGAGATGCCTAAATTATAAGTGCACCTTATTATGTTTGCTCAATATTTACTTTGTTGTCTTATTTTTTTTAAATTGAGTATTAAGACGTTATATCTGCAAAGTGCATTTTTAAACTCATACATGACCAATGCCATTGTTATCTAGTGGCGTCATCATTGATCTTTCATTAGAATAAAATAAGGTTCGAATCCCCTTATAAGAGAACTCTATCTTCTTTCTTATTTCTTTTATGCTTTATGCAATTTTTCAACTTTTAATTTTAAGTACATTTATCAAAAATAAAATGTTCATGAAATGTTCTAAGACCATGTTCTTAAAGTTTGAATTTTTGAAGGTTCAATTTCAATAGACATGAAGTAAACATGAAGTGGTGACACATCTAAATAAATAGGGAACTTAGAAAAAATATGACTTAGAAATTGATGAAATAAATTGCTCATTAGAAATACAAATCCTGAAAATTATTACTTAAATAATCATAATTGCTTAGGTTCTGTAAATTTAAGGTTTCAAAAAATGTTGTTAGAATCGAATAAAATTTTTAATATGGGGTCACAAAAATTTAAAAGAAGAGCCTTATAAAAGTATATTTGGTAAAATAAAGCGTAAAAGATTTAATTTAATAAAAGCATAATTTCATCAATATTGTTATTTTTATAAAAAAACGTATGATTTGGGGTCTAGTAAATTACGAGCATTTAAAGATAAATTATTTGGACAAAGTAATAAATAAAAAAGATATAATATAATGTCTATGAAATATACGTTCATACCAAAATTTTTGGTATAACTAGTTTATGATATATATACCCCGTAGTTAATTGAAACCATAGTACATAAGTGATATATTAATTTAATTATATAAAGTTAATAAGAAAAATAAATAAAGTAATTGGAGATATCTTCATTTGGAAATAGTAGGCATATCATCTCCTAGAAGTTTAACTTAAGACTTTGTTAAATGAAAGACACCTAAGCTAAAGCTTGACAAGAGTCATTACACTTATCATATTACAAGGGAAATTTCCATCAACTCTATCTATGGATATAAAAAGCAAAATAATACTCTAGTAGTTCATTTTGGTGAAAGCTTAGTTTAGGAAAAATATTAGGAATTTATGGGAAAGTAGGATGCAAATTTAGGTATTTAGAATGCATAAACAACCATGCAATTTGGAAGTGCAAATCGACCCCCACTTGAAGGAGAGTAAGCCACTTGGAGCTGCCGGCAACCATCCATGGCTAAACGATGTCGGAAAAGCTAATGACGGTGAGTGTCCAATTTTCCTAGATCTTTCACTAAAATTCCAAAAATAGCAAATATATTCCAAAAATTAGAAAACTTAGTTTTCCTAAGCATTTTTGCATGGAAAATTAAAATATCAAACCATACTTTTAAGATTCAAAGCAAAAATATGGGTTCCTTAAGAAATGGTGCCTCAAAATGCATTTTATTATAGGAAATAGTAAATGATGTAATTTTTACTCCAATTTTTATATATACAACCATGCCAACATTGATAACACCAATCTTACTAAGTTGAGGATTCGCTCTTTAGAGCAAACAATAGGAAAAATCGCAAAACAAATGAATTTCTTAAGTTCTTCAAAGGGCCTATTTTAATGTTGTGTAAATAATTTTGAAAAAATATGTATTTGGATTTTGGGTATTTTTAGTGTCACATGGAAAAATAAGGAGCTAGAATTGTAGGGAATCAATGTGTTTTAAGGTAATTTGGTTTGTATGCATTATATCTTAGTTGTGAATGAGTTTAGGATACTGAATTATTCTGATAGCTTATAGAAATAGGGAAGTTGGTGTTAGAATTGGGGTGATTCGATAATTTTAGAAGTGTTAGAGGCAAGTCAAATATAAGTTAGAATGTTAATTAGGTGAAAATATGAAATAACGTCATATACATGACCTAGATCGAGAAATTGATGTAGAGTGTTGGCTCATCTTGAACATGTGTATGTATTTTTAAAATAATTCATTATGTCTTTCATATACGTTTAGCTATAAAGCTAACCTAGGCCATATATTGATAATATTATGGTAATTAGACATTTAGCAAGCGTTTTATAGAGATCTCTTACCTTAGAACTAAAATGATGCAGTAAAGAAATGAGATACGGTAGTGTTTATATAATAGTTAAGTGGTTAAAAGTTATGTTAGAAAGTATGTTGGAAAAACGTTATATATAAAAGGAAAGTTAAAAACTGGGTCAGAAAGTATCTTGGATTAAAGTTGTATTATAAAGAACCATACCAAAACCTAGACTCTAAGTGTAAGTAAGATAATAACTTTGCTTATACTTGGCATATATTAACTTAAATATTGTATGTGTCTTCTTTAGGAGATATGTGTAAGGAAAAGTCTTGAGAACAAAAGTAAGCTTTAGAAATTTGCTAAGTGGTTCAAGTAAGTGGATTGCTTATGTTCTAAAGTAAATTTTATCTATTCCTAACTTATCTAACTAAAATGGATGTAATGGATCTTGTGTGTGAATGTGATATGTTGTTTGATGAATTGTTAGGTATATGTTTTTTTAGTTGATTCATGTTTCATGAATGCAATTTATATTGTTGTCGCATTGCTGATTGATCTCAATGTACTTGTTTCTATGCCAACTTGACAAAGAGATTAATTACTAATCTTGCCTCTTAAGGTATTCACTTAAGTGAACTCAATACCAAGGCTTTTAGAGATGGAAATGTAAAGGAAGTAAAGTAAGAGCTTAGTTAATAAATAGATGAGTGAACTTGCTTGTTAATGACTAGGTATGTAACTAATATATTCATGGCATGGCACGACACAGTACGAAATGGACCTATGGGTCAAGCTTTCTAAAGCTAGAATTTCGCTTAGCAAAGTTTTATTTTGAAAACTAAAGTTTTGGTTAAGTAAGCAATTTAGGCTTAGTTTTGTAAAGCAGATAACTTGGTTTATAAAAATTAGTTATTGTACATACAGATTTGCATTAGCTTATAATCGTAACCACAATTGTGGTTACTACTAAGCTGAGTTTACTGGGTTCCTGGACTTTGGTTGTGCCTAGATGCCCATATTGAAGTTAATCAACCAAATAAGTTGCTAAGGCTAGGCTAGGATAGGATATCGGCACCGATGCATATAACGTGCATTAGCATGGCATGTGTTTGCTAAATCTGCATTGCTTGGTTAAACTAATGAGTTTTTCTTATTGAAATGATAAATTGCTTGGTGATTATACTATGATATTGCTTGTATTATTATTTGTTTATCCACTTTCACTAAGCCTACAATAAGCTAAGGGGATAAGTTCTTTTATCCTCAAGTTCTGAAAGAAGTTATCTCACATCAAGGAAGTAAGGAGACTTTAGTATACATAATTAGTATCTTTGAGATAAGCCATGAAGCAGTAAGTAAGTTAGAATGTTGGTTAGAAAGTGTGCTAAAGAAAACCTCTACATAGCTGAAGTGAATGTACAGGAAGATTGTCGAGTTGTGTTGCAAAGGCCTCAATAGTAGATTACAAAAGTATTGTATAGACCTTCTAACTAAATTGTATTATACACAAATATCTTGATAGAGTTATGTATTGTAAAATGCTTTACAATTGTGATACTGCGGGTTGGCTCACTAATATAAAGATTTCTATTATTGTTTGTTAAATCAAATGAGAAGAGTTTTGATAATGAGGAGTTTTATGTTGTTGTACGATAAGTTAATTACAAGTTTTGTTTTATCCCTAACTTAGGGATGGACGTAACGAACTGTCTTTAGGTACTGAAAGTTTAGAAAAAATTTTAGACAAATACCTAAAAGGTGAGGTGTTATAGGATATCTCATAGAATCTATTAATTTCTCATTTTTCTATAAATTTCAAGTTTATATGATATTAAAAAATAATCAATAAGTGAGATCGTATATTCTTCATATATAAAACCTATAAACTTGTAGTAAAATCTATGAAATTAAAAGGAACATTTTTTTTTCCTTCTTCATCTCAAGTTTATGTAATTTTACTATTTAGCAAATAGAAAAGAGTAAGATAATATAATAAAAAAAACATAAGTTAGAGAGGAAAATTGGTAAGAATAAGGAAAAGAATGAAAAATGTAAAAGGTAAGATGCAATATTAAATTTAGTCGTTTAAGTTTGTTAACTTATGAGCATCGACTCATTTTCTTTTTATTAAAATATTTATTGCCCGAAAAATATAATGTTATCACTTATTAATATTATTTAATAATTTTTTTAGGATAAACATAAAGTACCATAGAATTTATGCTTTTTATATCTTAAAACATAGGTTCTATGGTTAGTATAGGGTAGGAAGATCTTGTGCTTGCACCTTACCTTGTGGGAATAGGTTTTGAAATATCTATATCCAAAATCTATCGTGTAACTGTTAATAATTACCTAATACCTACTCAATCAAACAAGATATGGGTAGATGGCCTATATAACAACGTTACCCACTTACCCCTATATTTGATTATCTTAGCGGGAGTGAAAATGAGAGGAAATATGTGGAAATTAAAAGAAAGGAAATATAGTATTTATTTCTTATTTGGATTTATAAGATGAAATGGAAGGAAATTGAAGGAAACAATGTTATTGAATGGATCAAAATGTCTCTAATTTATATGTGAGGTACTTTTGTAAACTTAGTTTTTTTTTTTTCCTAAATTGTAATTTTAGTTTATTTCCATCAATTTACACTCTTTTCTCTCCAAAAGTAAGGGAAACTAAATGACTATATAAGTGAAAATATTTTCACTTATTTCTTTTTATTTTTAAATCTATTTCTACACTCACTTTTAATACCTAAACATAAGATTTCTAGTAGTTTCATTATATCTTCATAACTTTCCACTTATTTCACCCATCTAAAACATGGTGTAAGGAAATATTGATATCTTATTCAAAAGAATTTTCATCTTTTATGAACATAAGGTTAGAGAAATTATACCAAAGAATTTGGAAGTAAGTTCAAACAAGAGATCGATACTTTAATAAGTTCCAATAAGAAGTTCAAAATTAAAATAAAGGATTATTGTTATAATCCAATAATCCATAACTTTCCACTGATTTTACTTATCCAAAACATGGTGACAATGAAATGTTACGTATTACATACATGAAGCTGACATGGTATTTACATATATATATTTAAATCCAAATAAATAGAATAAATTAAAAAACATATAAAATTAAAAACAATAAAAAAATATCTTAAAAATGAAAAAAAGTAGGAAATGAAGAAATGAAAGGAAACTTTATATAATATAATATCATTAATTTAAAAAAAGAAGGGTTATAAGTGATTAGTTGGTTAAAAGATCCACTTTTCTAAGTGGTTTATAACCTATTAAGCAGCATGGTAATGGATCTAGCTATCTAATGCTTGGGGTAGCTAGCTATTTTTTTTTTTCAAAATTTTTACTTTTTCATATTTTCTAGTTTTTTTAATTAATTACATAAATATTTAAGTTATATAATTATAATTTGATGATTTATAAATACTTATTATTATTATTATTATTATTATTATTATTATTATTATTATTATTATTATTATTATTATTATTATTATTTATTTTGTTTTATTCTTTTTAAATTTATTGTAGTTTTTTATGAATTTTACATGGTTTTTTTTTTATTTTTTATATTTATTTATTCTTTACTTATACACATTAGTGCCACATGTTTGCCAAGTAAGTGCCATGTCAGCATTACATGGCAAATAACAATTACGTCAACTAGAGTTAACAATATTATAATGTTAGTCTTTTATTTTAATCACTAAATAAATCGTTGATCTCTTATATAATTTTTTTTTTAATTTGATTGCCTATTTAGGGTATTTTAATCTTAAACTTTGATACCCTTATTCTCTCTCCCCTCTTCATCTCTCTCTTCCTCTTTTCATATGAAGCAATTTCACTTTTGTTTTCTTGTTATTTGCTTGTGCTTGTCTAGATCGTTGAAAGAAAAAATTTTAGGCTTACATTTGATGAATATATTTTGATTTTAAGTTTAAGTAAAGCTTTGAAGAAGAGTTTTAGTGTTGTTGGTCTATTTAGGTAAGCCCTATTTGGATTGTGGAAGTTAAATTTATTTTTTATGTCTTTTTTCCTTAAATTTTCTTATTTTTAAATATTTTTATAAAATTTATCTAATTAAATGTGTTTGATCATGTTATTTCATTAAATTACTTATTATGTGTTGTAGCTAACAGTAGCAAAATCTTGCTAATTTACAGTATTCCTTTTCTGTAAGTCACTTTATCCTAAAAAATCTAATGCCTAATCTAAAACAACATTACCAAATGCTAGGGTTTGCATCCACACACTCTGCCTTGTTTTTGAAAAGGAACTAGTAGACCAACTACCTACATTTGTAGCCGCAAAAATAATTGCACGACATATTATTAAAAATGATTAGGATATGATGCACATGTAATATAGATATAAAAAAAAGTATAAAATAATGATAAAGCTAAAAGTTGAATATTTATTCTCAATGTGCATAAATATGTAAGTTATAAAATTAAATTAAAAATTAAAAAGAAAACTTTCATAGTTATTTCTTTTAAAATTAAAATGATGGAAACGTCAATTTGCTACATCACATTCCTTTTTCCTTAAATAATATAATAGTATTCCTTATTCCCCTTAAATAACATAGTAGTACAAAAAAAATATATAAGCCATTCATATTAAAATATAAAGTATTTACATGACTTCGAGGTTATTTCAGAGAAGGAAAAAGAAAAAAAAGAAACTTACTAAAAAAATTTATGTGATCCCTCTTACTTTTCAATTTCAGCACAATGAAATATGTACGAATAGGTAATCGATAATGAAAAAAGAACTTAACAAAAGTTTAGTATTAGACCATTAGGTAAGAAAAGTAACAAAAAGAAATATTAATTCAATACTTCTGTTAAAAAAAAAAAAAAAGAGCAACTAACAAATGAGACATAAAGAAGAAAAACATTAAACAATAAAGTACGAAAGCAACCAATGAAGCCGAAAGCTTATTTATGCAAAAGTCTTATAATCTGCACTTGTCTAACAAAAATGTAATAAAAATTTACACTCAAGGGGGAAAAAAAAACTTACAAGGTGAATTCCAAAAGTGAAGGTGTTGGAGAGAGAATAGGAAATTGAAGGGGGATATAAGAAACTGTGAAGGAGAAGTTACAAATATAGAGTTAGGTTTTTTTAGTTAGATGCTAATTTTACCCTTATTATGTAATTTTAATAAGTAACTTTTAATATTGGTTTTTTTTTTTTTATACAATTAGAGGGTTAAATCTCGTACCAAATTTCACAAACTTACAGACGCACAAAAATAAATATCGAAGGGAAGATTTAGGGGGCTACAGACATGAAATTCTAGACTCTTAAGAGCCTTGTTTGGTTTATCGCATGATCTAAGGTTCCATTATTTTTTTACGTGTTTGATGGAAATGTGGGATCGACTAATCGGAAGCTTACTTCTTAAGGAGTTTATGGGGCAGAAAAACACTTTAGGGACTTCTAGCATGAAATTTGTACACTTTGAGAATTTAAGGTAACTTTACTCAAAAAAAAAAAAAAAAGATTTTGAAAGGAAATTGCTACAAATCCTATAATTAAGGGATCAAATATTAATTATTCATAATGTACTTATTGTTGAGATTCTGCAAAAGGAAAAAACATTAATAGATATTACATGCTACGTGTTATATATATGCGATATATAAATACCAATGAGATATTAATATATATAATAAGTACATGTATAGTTTTCAAATCAATTATCAACTGTGATTTGCAACTAATCGAGAAAGCTTTTATAGAAACTACCGAGAGAAGGGAAGGAAATTGATATCTAAACTACCGAGGGAATGATTTTGGATCATCTTATGTTATTTATACAGATTACAAAGTACTTTGTACAAAGATTTCCCGGTTCAGAGTGGTCCGTTTATCGAGAGTGTTTGTACAAGGTTTATGATTTTAATTCTTTCGAAGTGATGCTCTTTCCTATATAAATTACAAACGATTCTGGACTATGTTAGGATTGCCGGCAAGAGTTATATAATCTTTATAGCTCTCTGCATATAAATTCAACTTATGTAGGCTTCTATGTTTCTGCTTTTTCACATAATAGTGTGCTTCTTATCGTTTGGAAAAGCTCTTGCTATAGGTTAATTGTATTTGATTTCAATGAACTCTTATATTGGTTGGAAATGGATTATGAGGCCGTCTAGCCATGACAAAACGTTGTCAATTGTCTCTCGAGTCGCAAAACAACCTTATTTATTCCGTCTTTTTTGTTAGTTTTGCATATGTAGTCTGTACTAACATTGATTGGAATCAAGTTTTAAGGATCATGATTTGAAGATATCTAAAAACTTTGTCCGGTTGTATGAGACTACAAACGGTACTAAAACTTTTCCATTGCAAACCCCTCATTATAAAAAGGCCAGTCATCCTTCTGATCTATTGGCTAAAATCCTTTAAAACTTAATTCATTTAATCGGTACTTAAGCTATTAGAATATAATGATCTTGGCAAGACCCTTCCATTAGCAATTTCTTGGTGGGGGACATTTCAAGCCAATTATGTGAATGTTTCATGGGCATATTCCTCCAAAAGTACTCATATAATACTTGCTGATCCTAACCATACCGAGGAAGCTTAAGTTTAGTCTATGATACACACACATACACACAATATTTTGAGAAAGAAACTCTGATAATAAAAAAATTCATTTAAATATCTGGATGATTATAATTAAGGAAATCACTTCTTACAAAAGGTCCTTATAAATAAATGGTCAAGATTAATTTGATCTAACAATTATAATTAAATTACATCCACCTACCTTAGTTACTATCCGCCTACCATACGTATGATACATTGAAACTATAATCCTTCCAACTTTTAGATGGGCTTTTTTTTTGTAATACGCCGGAAGAACCTCTTAAGTGTAGCCCATCGAAGGTTTGTGCAAAGGAAAAAAAAAAAAGAAATACATAAAAATCCTTTATAAGTTATGTGTCATGTTAACGTACCAAGGGTATTTGACATCCAAATGAATAGACACTTTTATAATATATGTACATAATATTTGGGATCGTAACCAAAATGACACTAATATTACGTTTGATACGTAGAAACGAATCCGGAATAGAATCATGATTTTGGGTTTTATTTCTTTCCTTATGTTTAGAAGTATTTTTAGAATATGGAATCACGATTCCTTGAATTCGGTAATTCCAACTTTAAAAGGAATTCGAATTCACTTTTTAGAAGATAGATCCATCATTCAAGTTTAACCTCATTAATTATCATTAATCGAAGTTACTCACCTAAGCTTCAATCCAATTATGACATCAAATTATTAAGGGCATTTTTTTATAGATACTACTATATACATGTTCCTGTCCATTATTTCATTTTGCTCCAATTCATTTCATTATATACCATTATTGCATATCAAACATGATAGAAGAGTATCTCAAAAAGTAAACTAAAATAATGGAAACAATGAATTTAGATCCTCTAAAATTCCTATTTCCTATTATTACAAAAGTATTGATCATCATTGTTTAGATTTTTTAAAAAAACATGACATTACAATGATATTACAAGATATTTCAAAAAACTAAATAATATTAGCCATTACTTTTATAATTTTAGAAACTTTAAGAAAAAAAATTTTAGAGGATCATTTTCATTTTTTTTTAATTTTAATCGAGGATTACATATAATAATATTTTAAGAAGATAGTTAAAACGATAAAAATAATTTTTGGGATTCTTCTATGATCTTATTTTTACTTTTTATAAGATTGATATCGTCATTCACTTTTAATTTATACTCTTTTAAATCTAAATTATTAAATTGATTTTAAATTTAATAGTTTGAATTTTAAAATATATGAATAGATACTGTGATGAAGGACGAAAGTAAAAAATCTCTCGTAATCTCGACATTGATCTTCATCCTCGCCAAACGTGAATATGACCATACCCATTACCATTAAAAGTACAAAATGATGAAATGTTTGTTATTATTTTTCTTTTTTGATAAAATTGGTAAAAACTTATGTGACCCAATTTGAAAATTTTCAAAGCGTACGTTAATATAATCTGCCAGAATATCCGATCTATGGGCAGGAGCGTGATTCAGAGACGAGCCCCAAGCCATGTAGCGTTTCTCCAAAGAAATATGCACATAAATGTTAAACGTTGCAGCTATAAAAATAATTCTCTGCTATGAAAACTTCAGTAGATCAGAAAAAATGAAATAAATAAAATTAAAAAATAACTAAATTGAATTTTCTAGGAGCCAGACAGGAAATGAAAGATTCATGTTGCTTGCTCCTGGAATTGTATCGATATTAAGAAGATTCAAAAGCCACTTGTGAAAAGAACGCTATACAAGTTTTATGTGCAATAAGGTTAAAAAAATAAAAAATAAAAAATAAAAAAAACGCTTTGAATGGTAGTTGGTATAATCACAATTAGGGATAGTAGGTTGAAGATGACCATGATGTTTACTTTTGTCAATTTAACTACCATCTTTACAAGTAGCATCTTTACATGAATAGAATTTTTTTGTTTTATTTTGTTAACACGTCCTGACCTGCCGGTCATAAAGGGATTTCGAGGATAGTTACCTTAGAAAATAAAGTTTCAATTAAAGTAATCTTGGGGAATTTTATAGTTTCGTTTTTATTTTTTATGAATTGATCTTGTTTTTCGTCTTACTGCTTATTCACACTATTTTAAATCTCAACTATTGAATTCACAATTTATTTTATAGTTGAGATTTAAGTAAATATAAATTAAAAGTAAAATAGAAGATGATATCAATCTCATAAAAAATAAGAATAAGATTATGAAAAAATCTAGTAATGTTAGTTGTGGGATTGTCACGTGCCATCGGATTTAATCTTCAAAGTAGAGTAAAGAAGAATTTGCTCGAATAAAAGCATCAGTAAAGCAATGTTAAATATAATAGAATTTCGAAACAATCCATTTCGCTTTAATAATATAAACAGAAGATAAGTGATTTTATAGTTTATTGAAATTTAAGATTTTTTATGCTTAATAAGTTAAAATATGGAATTATGAAGAAAATAAACTGTTTCTTTTCCTTTTTCAACTATATAGCATCTATCATGTTAGAATATTAATACTCATTTTATTAGTCTACCATAGTTTTAGTGAGAAAAGTAAATTTAAACTTAAAACTTAAACGTCTAAGACATCAAAGTAGTATCATTTATTTAAATATTATAGTTATAATTTATAGATAAATTACACTAATATATTATAGTAAATAAAATAGATAATAAAAAGTTAGAAAACATATGCATATGCAGAAAATAAAAATATAATATACAAACCATAACTTGAACTACCCATTTTTTGGCCAATAACTTGCGCTGCTTTAAAAAAGGTGTATTCAGTGTCGTACCTAACATTATTAAAGGAATCCAGATGCAAGGGTTTGCGTAGCCGGCACTATCCCTTGGTGCTAAAAAGGGAATCAAACCCTTCCAAGCTCTTCCAAATATGCTTCCAGTGAGCAGCGCCTCCATATTCTCGAGAGCAAAGGAGCCACAGGACAGGTTTTTTCTCCTATCTTCAGTTGTAGGATGGAAGTGGAAATCAAACAAAACTATTGATGGGTAATTGAATTCTTGTCTTCCTAATTGTTAAATTGCGAAAGGGCATTCTTGTCATGATTTCTCTATTGTTGTTCACCATTTCATTCTTGATTTTCAATATGGTCTGCAGGCATGGGCCAGATCTGTTTGTAGTATTAGGAGATGGGGATCTCATGGAAAATCATTGTATGGTTTTTGGGATGAGTGATATTGGCAAGATAACCTTACGAACGTGATTTAACTTTCTATTTTTTTTTCAAATTGTAGTTTCATAATAAATATTCATGAAATATTGTCTAAGTAAAATTGTTGATTTAAAATGTTTATCAAATCAACTTATTTCGGACATTTTAAGACAAAAATGATATATTAAGTATTGATATAAAAATTAATATTATCAAAGAAAGAATAAAGAAAAATAAAATTTTCATCCACTTTGATAACATTGATATTTAGGGATCAACTTAAATCATTTGCTAGAAACTGCAATTGGTTTGGTCTAGGAAGTAGAATTATTATAACAGTTAACATGGTATGATGATTGATATTTAAAGATCAATTTTAAGGTATTTGTTAGAAGTTATAATTGGTTTAATCCAGGAAGTAGAATCATCGTAACCATTAGAAAACTTTGTAGTTCAAATTATTATCAATTTTTCACGATTTTCTTTTATGGAGTTGATGGAGTTGGAATTATAACGAGTGATATATGATAGAAGACATCCTTTTTAGTGATTGAGATTATTATATCTTTATACTTTGAAGAGTATTCTTCAATAATAGCTTTAGCTAACTCATAGATTCATCACACTTTGCTTTGCAGAAAGTAAAAAAAGATATTTTGTCCATATTGCATATCTTTCCACTCAAAATAAAAAAGGAATCTTCATCTTTCCTCCCTCAAGGCTACAATCGTGATGGTACGTACAACCTTAAACCTTGAGGATGGTAAAGCAAGCGTTTGAGGTTTGATGAGGGCCATGATGGAAAGTGCATCACTGGTTCAAGAAGCAGTTGAACTTATCTTCTTCGCTTGAAACCGAGAGCTATGGAGCATTTACTAGGGATTTGAAAGGGCTCATGCTCTTAAAATAAAGAAACTGATTCTAAAAGGGCAACCGGACTAGCTTGTGAAGAAAGACTCTCCTGATGAACTCCCAACTGATTGAGGAAGTGTTTTAATCGGTCGTTGTAGTTGCAGTTTGTAGCAGCAGTATTGTTGTTAATTTTCTGGTTTAATAATAATGTTGTTGTATTTAGGAAATAAAAAAAATCTCAACTACCTTGCGAATATTGGTGGATGATGCACCTTATTTTTCCTTTTCTGTTCATGTAATTGTAAAAATTAGTGGCTAACATATGTATATGTACGATCATTGTGCAACTAATAATTTATAAAAACAACATCCTCCTACATATATTTTCTTGTTTCCTTCCCAGTCATATTTTATGGAAATAAATCTCCTTCCAACGGTTATAGAATTAATGGTATAAATTGATAAATTTTGAAAGGCTGGTTTAGAAAATCGATATAAAGAAGCTATGACACCAAGATAGTAAAAAAAATTTGATAGAACCTAACTATAAACAAAATGAAATCTTTTATTTTAACCAAATATGAAAATATTATTTGCACCAATAGCTAAAAAGAAATATATATATATATATATATATAAAGAAAACTTACATGATGTCGTTAAAAGGAAATATTATTTATATGGTGATAACATATTAATATTATTAAAGTTTTTTTTTTTTCTTTTGAAATGAGTTCTTTTTCATTGTCCCTACTAGAACTGGGAAAGAGTAATGCCGTATTGATGATTTGGCCAACGACTAATTTAGCAGGGCTGCTCCCAGAACTGGCCCTTTGTCTATAAACCCACATGAGTCCATGTATTATGGATGAGTCATCCATCTAGACCCATGCTAGGTCATGGATAATTTAAAAAAAAAATAGAAAATAAAAAAATAAGACAATAAAATAAAAAATATAAGTGAAAAATTAAATATTAATTAATGTTAAAAATTTAAACTAATTCCTTATAATTTAGAAAAAATTATTTCATATTCATAGCATTTAATGTGTCACTATTAACAACACAAGAAATAAATATATTTTAAAAAACATGTACGTCTTGGTATATGTAGACTTTTACCAAAAGAAAATTCTTATTTCTTAATACTGTGGACTAGCTTTGTTCTTTTATTCTCCGTATAGTCTATAGATTTTTTTGTTGTTCGTATTGTTAATTCTACAATTCAAATTAAACGTAATTGTATATAAATAAATACACATTCTTGATAACTCTTGACTATATGGCTTGTGGATTTATTTTCTTTTAGTTAAGAATTAAATTTACAAGTTTTAACTTCTTCTTTTTTTATTTTTTTACAAAATTGGAGTGTTGCAATTTATTTATCCAAAATTAAAGCCTTGAATTGATCAACTGGAGCTAGTTCCAATTCTAAATATTGTAGACCGAGAGCATGACTAGCTAAGGTTGCAGTCAAGGCTAATCCAAGTGATTCTTTGTCAAGTGAGTTAACCAACATCCTTGTATCGAGGTTTACTCTATGTTGAGCTTAATTTACTATTAATCCAAGTTTAATAGTAAGAGTAAAGTCTCTTGTAAATTGATAATGTGGGACTTACAAATAAAAGGCTTAAAGAACTATTACTTTTGCAGTTATTTGTGTCACTTTATTTTACTTTTTTTTTTATTTTGTTTCAATTCTAAAATAAAAACAAACTCTCAATGTTTAATCTACTCTATAAGATCTTTTATATCATATAAAACTGTCTCACAAACTCTTTTAACATGGGTTATAAATATCACATCAAAATGGGCCTTAACTGGGGATGCGTAAAAAAAATGCGTAAAAAAAATTTAAAAAATGTAGCTTTTAAGAAAATATTCTCAAATATATCACAGTTGAAATTGCCTTTTCAAGAGGTGATTTCCATGGAGATTTATTCTTCCCTATCCTTCTCCTCTCCCATTCTGCGTACGAGTCATTCTCTTCCCAACTCTCTTTCTCTTAACCTATCTGCAAAATCTCTCTACCAAATCAGCCATCTAAGTTCGTTTTTTGACCAATTAGAGTAGTTGCATGAGGTAAGTCTTTATTGTAGGAATTTTTTTGGAAACGAGGAGACAATCGGTACGCTATTATTACTTTCTCTTTCTAGACATCAATATAAGAACATGTATCATTTTTACTCGTTTTGATCCTTTTTAAGTACATGTTTTTCGAAGAAATAGTATTCTCACTTGACGTATGATGGTACATTGTTGTCTACTGGTAATTTTTGGGCAAGCGAGTACCTTTTTCTATTTTATAACTTATAGTTGAATTGAATAGTTTTTTGGTAAACATGTGTATAATTGATAATATGAGGTTGGTTTGTTATATTAGTGGAAATATTATGGAAGGAAAGGATGGGGTACGATATGATAGGTGCTTAAGAATAATAGTTAGAGTTCCATTTAAGGCTACATATGACTAGGTAATTGGATTGATATGTAATTGGCTTCGAGTTGACATGACAATACACCAGATCGAGTTGATTCATAGATGCCCCTTTGTAGGCGAGACTAGGGACATGTTCTATGCCATCTCCATCAGCGATGATTATGATGCCTAACAACTAATGGCTTCTTTAGTAGTACATGGTGAAGTTAGCAGTTCTATGGAGATGTACATTGAAATTCATGAAGTAAATTCATCACTGATAGCCCCTCTTGCAGCTGAGCATGATATCAGACGACATATCGATGATGTTGGACTCAAGTTACAACCAAGGTATTCAAATCCAGAGCGGTCCCACCAAGTCACACACCCAGCAGCAATCGCATGTCTAATGAACCTAATGTATTAATCGTTAGTGAGTCTAATAGAGATACTGATGTAAAGAATGAAATGGCATAATCCAATATTGATGAAGATTTTGATGATATAGATTGTAATGCCGACGTTTGCTTGAGTGAATATTGGTTGCAGGTAGTAAAAGAAGTACAAGGGTCATGTAGATGGAATGATTAGAGGCATAGGTTAGTAACATGTGTGGACGTAGTCAGAATGTTTGAACTCATACCTTTCTACAAGGCAAGTGTAAGGGATAGACTGGTGGCATCTAAGGATAGTATAAGTGATGGTAAATAGAGCTTCACCAATGAATTGAAGGTGGGTATACAGTTCGAAAAAAAAAAAAAATCTATAAATAGCTATGAGGTGCATCATGTTATAAACCACAATGACTTCATCGTAAAGGAGTTTGCACCGACTTTGTAGTTTATCAGATGTGTTGATAAGGAAAAGTGTTGCAGGTGGAGACTCAAAGCTTATAAGAAGCAACATGTAGGATGCTTTGTGATAACTAGGTTTGTGGGTCCACATACATGCCTCAATCTTACAGTAAGCCAAAACCACTCAAAATTGGACTCAAACATCCTATCCTATTTTCTGATTAAAGATGTTCAAGAGTCACCAAGAGTTAAGGTAAGACACTTATAAGCGAATATTTGTAAGTAATACGGTTATATTGTGCACATCAAAAGAATTAGGAAAGTGAAGCGTAAAGCGATTGAATAGGTTTACAGTAAGTGAAAGGAATCATATACGGTGTTCCCACATCTACTAAATGCAATCCGAGAGACTAATCCTGGTACTATGATAGAGTGGAAATGGCAAGATAGTGATATTGTTGGGTATGTGTTCTTTGACAAAGTCTTCTGGTCAATCGTGCTGTGCATTGAGGTGTTTATACATTGCAGGCCTATAATTACGATGATAGAACAATCCTGTATGGGAAGTATAAGCATAAACTACTAATTGCAATCGGAGTTGATATTCAAAATCATATAATCCCACTTGGTTTTGCTCCAGTTGATGAGGAATGTTAGGATAGTGGAGTTGGGTCCTAACATGTGTGCTTATGCACATTATAAGACATCGTATCAAAATGTGCTTATGCACATTTTGTCGAGCCTGATTTTTCGGTTTTTTAATTATTTAAAATTAATTTCTCATTTCTTGATTAATACTAAGCCCTTACCCATTTAATATTAATTATCGACTAAAGAAATTGAGAAATTCCGATTTTTTTATTAAAAATAATTTTTGGAGTCGCCACCTGACCGAAGTCGAGAAAAGAAAAAGAAGCCATAATCAATTGGGTGGATTGATTACGATTTAGCTACCGGTCTTTGATTTTAATTTTAACAAAGAACCGGAGAGTTCCAAATTCGGGGACTAACCTATTAAACCCTTAACGGGTACCACTATCTATTTACCGAAATTAGGATTATTCTTCTAATATTTAAAGAAATAAATAAATGAATAAAAAAAAAAAGAACTTAAGTTTTTACATATTTTATCGTCATCACGAAAGTGCCTACGTACCCGCTAGCCGGGATCAGACGATCGTAGTTCTTTTTGAAAACTTTAATGTGTTGGTTCTTTTTATAAAAAATGATTGGTTGAATTTACGTTTTTATTAACCATTTTATTTTTATTAAGAAAAATCCCTAAAAGCCTAATTTTTATTCCTAACATTATATATAAAAAAAAACCTAAAAACCTAAATTTTGAAAAGTGCTAAATTAAAATTTTTATTTAAAAATAACTAAGTGAGAATTTTTTTTATTTTCAAGAAAAACCCTAAAGCTTTTATGAAATATGCAATATTCTACATGATGAAACTTTTATATAGAAAATATGCTTAAAACATTAAAAAAGAAAGAAAGAAAGAAAAAATCCTAATCATAGAAAAGGTGCTTTAATCATAGAAAAGATATCTAAATCATAGAAAAGATATCTAAATCATAGAAAAGATGTTTGCATCATAAAAAAGAAACCTAAACTATGGAAAAGGCATCTAAACTCTGGAAAAGACATCTAAACTATGGAAAAAGGCATCTAAACTATGAAAAAGGCATCTAAACTATGAAAAAGACAACTAACCATAGAAAAGAAGTCAATTAAAGATTTTTTTTATTTAATCAACATCAAAATGATTTTTTTTTAATTTAGAAAAATTACATATTTTATTGTCGCTCCGAAGGTGCCTACGTACCCGTTAACCGGGATCAGACGATCGTAGTTCTTTCAAAAAAAAAATTTTAGTGTGTTGGTTTATTTTAATTTTTAAAAACCGCCCAAGTTTACATTTTAATTTATTTCTGTTTATTTAAAAAAATTTAACGGGGTCCTAACTCTTAAATGTTATTGTTTTATAAAAAAAAAACTCTCTAAAAATCCTATTTAAAAAAATATGATTATTATTTTCTTTTCAAAATAAATCAATTTTCTAAGTGAGGAAATTATAAAAAAATTTAAAAAAAAAACCTAAGTTAATATATATATATATATATATTTATATTGTTATTAGCAAACAACTAGCTACAGTGGAATATAATACATTTAACCTATAAAACTAATACTTAAAAGAATCTACTAGGCCATTATATACATAACTACTTATATATTAACATAAATAAATAAGGATCTAATAAGATAATAATCATACAGTAATAATAATAATAATAATAATAATAATAATAATAATAATAATAAATAAATAAATAAATCAACAGTAATGAAATAAAGTAAAAATTAAGCAACCGAATCTAAGTTGATGTTTTGGCTGTAGCGTTGTATTATTGGAAGCACTCGTACAAACTAATACCGATCGAGATCGTGCGCAGTAGGCGTGCGTGCGAATTGCAGCTCAAACAAGAACGCTGGTCGGTGTCGCAATTGGAGATTGGAGTCCGCTGTTGAGTTGGTGTCGTGGGGCTGGCGTTCGGTTGGCTGCGTGGAACGGCCTGTTGCGTAGACCAATCTGCTGCGTGGAACGATCTGTTGTGTAGAACGGCCTGCTGCTTGGAATGATCTGCTGTGTGGAACGGCCTGCTATTGTTGCTGCTGGCCGTGGGGCGTCGAGGATCTGCTGCTGCGTGGACTAGAACTCAGACGTGCAACAGGCGTTGATCTGCTGCTGTTGCTGTCGGTCGTGGGGTGTCGAGGATTTGCTGCTGTTGCTGCAACAGACGTGAAGATGCTGCTGCTTTTGTTTTCAATGAAGCAATGTATCCGATTAAACTTAGATTCAAATCTCAGTCAAATCTGATTTAGCTAGACCCATATGATTTAATTAGATATGATTCTTTTGCAAAGATAGAAAAATAAAAACATTAATGCCTGCAGAGACTCAAACCCGTGACTTATAACTAAATCCACCCAAGCGCTCCGCTATTTATCCGTTAAGCCGTTGATCTATTTCTTAACATTTATTACAATTAAATTATATTTAAACTATCTAAATCCCTAAAAAAAATTTTAACTAAATTAAAATTAAAACTAACATTAAACTAATTATTCCTAATATAAATTACTCCAAAATTTTTATATATTTTCCTTTTCTTTTTTTTTTTTTTGCATTTTCATTATTTGTTAATTTTTATTTTATTATTATTATTATTACTTTTTTTTAATTAGGACCCTTTTTGTGAAAATAAAAACTAAAACTATGGAAGGACAAAAATTAGGTGTTTACAGCTGCCCCTCTTTATAGTGAAGTTTGAGCAAAACTTTGCCACAAAGACAAAAGAGACACCGTTTTTGCTTCAGGATGACTCTATCCTAAGGAACGTTAAGTCACTTAACGAAGGTTAAAACGATAATGGGAAGTGCCTTTGTGAATTGGCAAAGATCTCTAGAAAAGAATAACAAGAATCTTGGTCGTGCCCTTGATGAGCTGACTAACTAAGGTGGTCAAAGCGCCCCTTGAGCTGGCTAAGACCTGAAGATAATGAAGAAAAACTTGGATCGTACCCTTAATGAGTTGACTCTCCAAGGTGGTCAAAGCGCCCCATGAGCTGGTTAAGACCTAAAAATTTGAAGGAAAACTTGGATCGTGCCCTTAATGAGCTGACTCACCAAGACGATCAAAGCGTCCCATGAGCTAGCTAAGACCTAAAAATATGAAGAAAAACTTAGATCAAGCCCTTAATGAGCTAACTCTCCAAGGCGGTCAAAACGCTCCATGAGCTGGCTAAGACCTAAAAATTTGAAGGAAAACTTGGATCGTGTCCTTAATGAGCTGACTCACCAAGACGGTCAAAGCGACCCATGAGCTGGATAAGACCTAAAAAATACGAAGGAAAACTTGGATCGTACCTTTAATGAGCTGACTCACCAAGACGGTCAAAGCGCCCCATGAGCTGGCTAAGACCTAAAAATATGAAGAAAAACTTGGATCGTGCCCTTAATGAGCTGACTCTCCAAGGCGGTCAAATCGCCCCATGAGCTGGCTAAGACCTAAAAATATGAAGAAAAACTTGGATCGTGCCCTTAATGAGCTGACTCTCCAAGGCGGTCAAATCGCCCCATGAGCTGGCTAAGACCTAAAAAATACGAAGGAAAACTTGGATCGTGCCCTTAATGAATTGACTCACTAAGATGGTCAAAGCGCCCCATGAGCTGGTTAAGACCTAAAAAACACGAAGGAAAACTTGGATCGTGCCCTTAATGAGCTGACTCTCCAAGGCGGTCAAAGCGCCCCATGAGCTGGCTAAGACCTAAAAAATATGAAGGAAAACTTTGATCGTGCCCTTAATGAGCTGACTCTCCAAGGCGGTCAAAGTGCCCCATGAGCTAGCTGAGACCTAAAAATTTGAAGGAAAACTTGGATCGTGCCCTTAATGAGCTGACTCTCCAAGGCGGTCAAAGCGCCCCATGAGCTGGCTAAGACCTAAAAATATGAAGGAAAACTTGGATCGTGCCCTTAATGAGCTGACTCTCCAAGGCGGTCAAAGCGCCCCATGAACTGGCTAAGACCTAAAAATATTAAGGAAAACTTGGATCATGCCCTTAATGAGTTGACTCTCCAAGGCGGTCAAAGCGCCCTATACGTTGGCTAAGACCTAAAAAATTTGAAGGAAAACTTGAATCGTGCCTTTAATGAGCTGACTCACCAAGACGGTTAAAGCGCCCCATGAGCTGGCTAAGACCTAAAAATATGAAGGAAAACTTGGATCGTGCCTTTAATGAGTTGACTCTCCAAGGCGGTCAAAGCGCTCCATGAGCTGGCTAAGACCTAAAAATTTGAAGGAAAACTTGGATCGTGCCCTTAATGAGCTGACTCACCAAGACGATCAAAGCGTCCCATGAGCTAGCTAAGACCTAAAAATATGAAGAAAAACTTAGATCGAGCCCTTAATGAGCTAACTCTCCAAGGCGGTCAAAGCGCTCTATGAGCTGGCTAAGACCTAAAAATTTGAAGGAAAACTTGGATCATGTCCTTAATGAGCTGACTCACCAAGACGGTCAAAGCGACCCATGAGCTGGATAAGACCTAAAAAATACGAAGGAAAACTTGGATCATGCCCTTAATGAGCTGACTCACCAAGACGGTCAAAGCGCCCCATGAGCTGGCTAAGACCTAAAAATATGAAGAAAAACTTGGATCGTGCCCTTAATGAGCTGACTCTCCAAGGCGGTCAAATCGCCCCATGAGCTAGCTAAGACCTAAAAAATATGAAGGAAAACTTGGATCGTGCCCTTAATGAGTTGACTCTCCAAGGCGGTCAAAGCGCCACATGAGCTGGCTAAGACCTAAAAAATTTGAAGGAAAACTTAAATTGGGATAGCGCTTCTTGAGCTTACTAAAACCCTTGATGAAATTTTGAGTCGGGTAACGTTCTATGAGTCATACTACTGGGAGTTTAAGAAAATCTGGTTTGGGACTACACTCTACAAGCTGGCTAGCTCCCTAAGAGATTACAAATTGGAACTGTGTTTTGGGAGCCAGCCTGAAGCTTAAGAAACTTTAGATTAGGACTGCGCTCTATGAACTAGCTAGATCCCTAAATGAAAATATGAACCGGATAGCGCTCCATAAGTTGACTGAAGTGCTAAAGAAGATATGGATACAAACAGTGCACTATAAGCTGATTATATCATTGAGAAAACAGATAAAGGGTAAGTACCCTTGGGATTCGCTTAAGCTCTACTAAGAGTTGAAAGCAAACTGAGGAACATAGCCAACTTGAAAAAAAAAAAACTCTTGATTTAAGAAATTTACAAATGAAGGATTTGGTGAAAACTGTTTATAACATGAATTGAAAATTTGGCCACTATAAACTAGGAAATGAATGGAAAAACTTATAACGAGCCTCCGCTTTCTCTCTCTCCTTTTCATGTCTTTTCATTTTCTTTTTTTCTCTTTTTCCACGAAAGTTTGCTAACGGATACAAATTCCTATTTAAAAGGCAACTGCTATAATCATGTAGGGTATCTCATATCCACCTTAGTTTGTAACAATGAGCTTCTTGGATAAGCCTTAAATATTCATTTCGTAAGGAAAAGGTAACTCACGATTAGTTTAGTCGAAGAGGACTTCCTTACGCACTCTTGATCTGGATTTCACTCTTGACTACTATTCCAAAAATTACAGTCCAATTCGCAAGTGATACGCTTTGATCGATCTGTAGGTCTTTTTGGGTTTAGTATTGTAAATTTAACTTTTGGTCAAATGGTTTCAAAAGAAGTTAATTGAGAGGGCTTATTTTTAAAAAAGTACTTTCATCCAACCTAGGAGGTATAAGTCAAGAACCCTTAGGAATGAACTAGATGTGCGCTTGCCCCAGTTTCAAAGATAATTTTTATCTTGGATAAATTATTTTTCAAAATTGGAAGAGCTTTGAGTAGGGAGGTATTGTGGGTGGGAAGGTCTTGTGTTTGAGAATTGAGTGGATAGAAAGGGTTTATGTTTGTGATTTGGAGTGTGATTTTGAACTGAATATGGAGTCTTTGGTTTGTGGTTGAGAACATGATTGTGAATGAATATGAGGTTTTGTGTTTTTGGTTAGGAATGCGATTCAAGGCCTTGTGTTTTTTGAGCCACTTAAGCCTTCTTTGATTGGGGATTTTCTCAAGCCTAATATTTGGGTATTTCTTCATTTTCCTTTATCCTATTTTTTTTCTTTTCTTTTTTCTTTTCTTTTTTACTTTTTTTTTTTTAAATTTCGTTTCATTTCCTTCTGTTCTCTCCTAAAAAATAACTATCTCTTTTATCAAGTTTTTGTCTTTGGATGAATCAAGGCCCTAAATCCATAGGTATAGGTTCAGAATGCATTGGCTTAGGTAAGGTATATGTGGCCTTTGGGGTATTTGGAAAAAATGTTAGCTCTTCTTCAAAGAAAACAATTTATCTAAAACAAAAATTATCCTTGAATTGTTATTACTGGGGTAAGCACAAATCGGTTTTATCCTTCTCTCTTAATTAATGACCTTAACCTCCGAATTGCCCCACTGTAGGGGTGGTTCTTGACAGGGTTTACATTTAAAATGAACACCAGATCAGTCCAACGGGGTTATCAAAGGATAATTGTGTTTGGGATTTGAAAATGAATGCCTAACTTCATTTCGATCTACATATCAAATTCAAAATGGACCTCCTTTAAGGAATGAGTCCAAAATATCCTCACCATGATGTCTCTTAACTCTCAAAGTGTTTAAGGGTTAGTGTATAGGATATAGCTCGCCTCTTTTCATTCAAAACTTTTTAAAAGTGAGTTACCAATTCCTTACATAAGGATGGATTGAACTTAGGTGATGATGGACCTTACTCCCTAATTCCTTGGAACATGCCCCGGTTGTGAAATTTCAAAGACTAAATGTCCCATGCCTCAGACGTATAGGTTTTAATGCCTTTAAGCTTCCATATCTGATTTTGGGTTAGGTTCTTTAGAGTTCAAAAGGACTGAAACTGACAACTTTTGAAGTACAAGGGACTAATGATTTGCCTTTTTTGTTTGTATCGGGGATCAAGCTTAGGATAGTGTTTCATGGCTTTGTGTTTTAACTCAGTTCATGGTTTGGACTCAACAACTCAGGGCCTTTGAGTTGGTTGAATCATCTCGATGGGCTAAGGTTTGGGTTTGGTTGGTTATTTTCTCGGGCCAAGTGGGTCTGTTTAGGTTATCTGCCTTAATGGGCCAGGTGATTGTGTTTGTCCCGAAGCCTATAAGGATTTGTAACCATTAGCAACTTTCTTTCTTTCTCTTTTCTTTTCTTTCCTTTTTTTTTTCTTTGGAAAGAGAGAGAGGAAAAGTTAGGGCTTTTGTGTTACAAAGACCGAGTGATGGAATTGTGAATGGATGATTACGGAAGATTACTCTCATGGAAATATATACAAGCCGAGAACAACATTACTGAGAGTCAATTTACAAATAAGGAATTTTGAAGAATAAAAGATTAAACAAAGAAAATATCTAAATCTTATTTATTCCAAATGAAGAAGGCTATTTTCAAAATGTTGAATTTACCTAAAAGAATGAATATTTCTGGTAGGTAGAATACTAGGCGCAATGATAGCTACCTATTATTTTACAAGTTTGATTCTTTTGTTTTGTTTCTTTTTCTTTTACTGTATTTATTTATTTTTTTATTTATTTACTCCGCATTTGATTCTTTTGTTTTGTTTCTTTTTTTTTTTACTTTTTTTTATTTACTCCGTGAAGGTTGGGCTTAATTGACGTGGGCCCAAAGCGATAGATTCAAGCCCTAATAAATGTACTAAAGCTCTTCATTAGTAATATTTATAGAGCTCTTCTATAGGGGCAAGATGAGCCCAATGTTGTTCCTAATGAATTTTTACTTATTTAAGCTGAAAAGTTAGAACCATATCTAGAGTATCTTTTAAGGCCAATGAAGCAGGTAGGCGTGGATCTGTTTAGAAGCTACTTGACTCGATCTAGCCATGACTGATAAAAATCAAAATTAAAATTACAATTACAATGTAATCTAAACTTTACATAAAATTATTACAAATTATGTACAAGGAAAAATTACAATTACAACTTCACAACTGCCCTTGTCCATTTAGGTCTACCACATCATAGGTTCTTGCGATTTTTTTTTTAAAGGTTTTGTGTAATGCAAAAGGGTGGGTTATAAAGGTTCTCAAATTCTGCAACTACTATGTTTTTTCAAAGCAACGATTATGTGGTTGCATCTGAACTTGAGTGGGGTAGCCTGATCGGTCCTGGAAGGTGGTTGTCCCACAACATCCGAAACTTACACAATGGCCCCCCTCCTAAGGTCCTAAGACGGCCTGGTTCTGACCGTATCTACTATACATTTATGTTGCAGAAAAAACAAAATAATAAAAATAAATAAATAAGTAAGTAAAAGATAAAAGTAAAACCCATCGAAATTTCCCCTTAAATAAACTGCCACATCAAAACATGTTAGTAAAAAAAAACAAATAAAATAAACAAATACATAAAATAACATACTTAAGTTTTTTATTATTTTTATTATTTCATCTTTTATTTTTTTGAAAAATAATCCTATTTTCAGCAACTTCTAGTGGCTAGCCCTCTTACGATCCCCAGTGGAGTCGCCAAATTGTCAAGCCTGATTTTTCGGTTTTCTAATTATTTAAAATTAATTTCTCATTTCTTGATTAATACTAAACCCTTACCCATTTAATATTAATCCTCGACTAAAGAAATTGAGAAATTCCGATTTTTTTATTAAAAATAATTTTTGGAGTCGCCACCTGACCGAAATCAAGAAAAGAAAAAGAAACCGTAATCAATTGGGTGGATTGATTACGATTTAGCTACCAGTCTTTGATTTCAATTTTAACAAAGAACCGGAGAGTTCCGAATTTGGTGGCTAACCTATTAAACCCTTAATGGGTACCACTATCTATTTACTGAAATTAGGATTATTCTTCTAATATTTAAAGAAATAAATAAATGAATAAAATAAAAAAGCACTTAAGTTTCTACATATTTTATCGTCACCCCGAAAGTGCCTACGTACCCGCTAGCCGGGATCAAACGATCGTAGTTCTTTCTGAAAACTTTAATGTGTTGGTTCTTTTTATAAAAAATGATTGGTTGAATTTACGTTTTTATTAATCATTTTATTTTTATTAAGAAAAATCCCTAGAAGCCTAATTTTTATTCCTAACATTATATATATATAAAAAAAACCTAAATTTTGAAAAGTGCTAAATTAAAATTTTTATTTAAAAATAACTAAGTGATAATTTTTTTTATTTTGAAGAAAAACCCTAAAAATTTTATGAAATATGCAATATTTTACATGATGAAACTTTTATATAGAAAAGATGCTTAAAACATTTAAAAAGAAAGAAAGAAAGAAATTTCCTAATCATAGAAAATGTGCCTTAATCATATAAAAGATATCTAAATCATAGAAAAGTTGTCTGAATCATAAAAAAGAAACCTAAACTATGGAAAAGATATCTAAACTATAGAAATGACATCTAAACTATGGAAAAGACATCTAACAATAGAAAAGAAGTCAATTAAAGATTTTTTTTTTTATTTTATCAACATCAAAATGATTTTTTTTTAATTTAGAAAAATTACATATTTTATCGTCGCCCCGAAGGTGCCTATGTACTCGCTAACCAGGATCAGATGATCGTAGTTCTTTCAAAAAAAATTTTTTAGTGTGTTGGTTTATTTTAATTTTTAAAAACCGTTCAAGTTTACATTTTAATTTATTTCTGTTTATTTAAAAAAATTTAACGGGGTCCTAACTTTTAAATGTTATTATTTTATAAAAAAAAAAATTCTCTAAAAATCCTATTTAAAAAAATATGATTATTATTTTCTTTTCAAAATAAATCAATTTTCTAAGTGAGGAAATCATAAAAAAACTTATAAAAAAACCTAAGTTAATATATATATATATATATATATCTATATTATTATTAACAAACAACTAGCTACAGTTGAATATAATACATTTAACCTATAAAACTAATACTTAAAAGAATCTACTAGGCTATTATATACATAACTACTTATATATTAACATAAATAAATAAGGATCTAATAAGATAATAATCATACGGTAATAATAATAATAATAAATAAATAAATAAATCAACAGTAATGAAATAAAGTAAAAATTAAGCAATCGAACCCGAGTTGATGTTTTGGCCTGTACCGTTGGATTATTGGAAGCACTCGTATAAACTAATACCGATCGAGATCGTGCGCAGTGGGCGTGTGTGCAAATTACTGCTGTTGCTGTGGAATTTAGATGTATAGCAAGCGTAGAGATGCTACTGCTTCTATTTTCGATGAAGCAGATTTTCCAATTTTTTTCCCTTTTCGTTGTGGTTCTCTTCTTTTTATAAAGCTCAAATCAAATCTTAATGTATCCGATTAAACTTAGATTCAAATCTCAGTCAAATCTGATTTAGCTAGCTTCTGTTTTCGATGAAGCCCCTTTTCGTTGTGGTTCTCTTCTTTTTATAAAGACCAAATCAAATCTTAATGTATCCGATTAAACTTAGATTCAAATCTCAATCAAATCTGATTTAGCTAGACCCATATGATTTAATTAGATATGATTCTCTTGCAAAGATAGAAAAATATAACATTGGTGCCTACAGAGACTCAAACCCGTGACCTCCAACTAAACTAAATCCATCCAAGCGTTCCGCTACTTATCCGTTAGGCCATTAACCTATTTCTTAATATTCATTACAATTAAACTATATTTAAACTATCTAAATCCCTAAAGAAAAAATTTAACTAAACTAAAATTAAAACTAATATAAATTACTCTGAAATTTTTACATTTTTTCCTTTTCTTATTTTTTTTGGTATTTTCATTATTTGTTAATTTTTATTTTTTATTATTATTATTTTTTTAATTAGGACCCTTTTTGTAAAAATAAAAACTAAAACTATGGAAGGGCAAAAATTAGGTGTCTACATGTTTGATTTCGGTCCGTCATGCTAGGATCCGGTATGCAGTAGAGGGCGAGAATATAGTTTGGCCAAGTGGTTGGCCTTAGCAATAGTATATCTAATATGTCACTAGTAACTTCAACACTTGGGCTAACAACAAAGGCTACAAAGAGCTAATAAAAAAGGCCACTTACTAGTTGCAACCTCAAAAGTTTCGCGCTTACTATGACGAGACCAAAATTATGAACCTCTATACTAAAGCTTACTTTAGAGGCCTGTATCCTAAAATGTGGATGCTAGCATATGACGACGATGCTTGGTTTGGTCATAAGATGACCAACATTATAGAAAGTTATAATAGTGCTTTAGAAGATACTAGGAACTTGCTTGTTGCGGTGCTACTTAAGAAAACTTTCTACAACTACAACAATTGCTTTAACCTGCTCATTAGCAAAGTATTGAACAAATTTGCGAAGAGAAAGTTTAACAGGTGATGTAAAGTGGCCAGCGATCATCGTGTCATGATTTTTTACTACAATGAGTAGATATTTAAGGCCATCACAACATTAAGACTTACATCACATGGGTAGAAAGTAGAGAATAGCTACACATTCACACTTAAGATTGTACGGTGTACTTGCAATAAGTGGCAATCATACAAAATTCCGTATTCATACGCTATAACTGTTATGGGAAAAATGAGCATGGACTATGCTATACGTATTGGGTATTGGTACACATTATAGAATTTGCTACGTATATACGTACGTTCCTTTATACGCTGCACCGATAAGTCCAATTGGTCATATCTTGACATTTTTGTATGGCATCCAGTTACAACATCAGATAGGATTAAGAATCTAAGCAGGCTACAAAAGAAATGATTTCAAAATGAAGTGGATATCCAAGACGGACTATTAACTTACACCTATAGACTATGCGGTGAGGAAAAATGTAATAGGAGAAGATGTTTGCAGTAAGTAAAGACAACCAACATCGAGTGGATCCACCAGTAGTTGACTTAGTAAAGGTGAAAAAACCTATGATAATATTGATTGATAATATACATATGGAAATATATTTAAGAAGTTGTACTTTTTCTAACATTTTATTTTTACATTATGAGTTTTGTAGTAAGCTTAGTATTTTTTTTTTCCTCTTTAGCACTTGCAAGAGTAGATGGATCCAAGACTAGCAGATAGGCCACTACTTCACTTGTTGCCATCTTATAGCTCTAAGCCGGTGTGGGGTAGCTAAGTAAAGAGTAACAAATGGAAAACATACTTGCAATTTGTTCAATTCGTGTATTGATTGTAACAATAGTTCTTCTTCCTTGGTTATAGGAAAACTACTGGTTCAAATGCCATAGAAGTGAGATGATATTTAGGCATCGGGATGGTGAGGAGATCCTGATAGATCCACATATGATTCCATATTTAGAGCAGTCAGGCTTCATTGGTACGCGGTAGATTCCCTTCATGTAGTTGGATCGGTACTTGATTATCCCTCTAGTTGAGTGATGGAGGGAAGGGATACATAGTTTCACATCCATATTGGCGAAATGACGATGGCATTACAAGCTATATCTCTGTTCATAAGTTTGTCAGCTGATGAAAATGTAGTTGCTAGTGTGACAGCGTCTATTGGTTGGGCCGAGTTATGTCATCGCTTATTAGGAATTCGCCAACCAGAGAGTGCCCTAAAGGGTGTCAGATTGAAGTAGTCCTAGTTGAAGGACAATTTCATTTATTTGCCTTTTAATGCGGAAAACGAGATAGTGTAGCACTTCACGAGGGCACATATTATGTAGTTACTTGAGGGTATGCTATTTTTAAACAAGTCTAACAATGTCTTATACCCTATGTTTTTTCCTCTCCTATCGAACCTCACCATGGCCAGGCGATACATATAGGGAGCATCTTGCTTGGCATGACTATACCGCCAGTTGTACCTAGCTTCTAAGGTAGAAGCAAAAGAGATTAGTAATTCACTGGTGATTTTGTAAGAGTGGGCATAGAAGCATTTCCCATACATCCCACTTTTATATCGTCGGATTATGACAGTTGTCAATGGTCGACCATTTATGAGTCAATGGAGGGCAGAGTTTGATGTGATTGAGCTACCCACATATGTGGTTAGATAATACAAAGATGCATTCGATTGCTAGTGTTTGGAGCAGTTGCGTATTTAGCAAAACCATCTCCTTATTCATTTAGTAACTGTTACCTTTTTTCATCATCCTTATTGTTAATCATTAATTCAGGTTGTTTCAATTTCCTAAGATCATGATAATGTAGCCAGACTCCCCGCTTATTGTTGAGATGGGACTAATGTATGGTTAGGTCATGATCATCTTATATGCTTCCACATTGTAGATATGTACTATCCTGACAATGTAGTTCACTAGTTTAGTGAGATGTAAGAGATTACAACGTACCTTAACATCGGATGGGCACTACATAATATCGACCTAAAGGGTAGTATGGAGATAAATTAGGTGATACAGCATGAAAATTGGATAGCACATTGGGAGGATCTCCAAAACCAAATAGTTCAGGTTCAACCATCGCTTGGTGTACATCCTGACTATATCTCCTAATACCAGTAAGTTACCCACAAATACATTGATCGGTCGAGGGTTTCTTGGATGTATATGGTACGTCTAATTGCTTTTTCAATTAAACTTTTGTTTTTCTATTTATATGCAACTCAAACTTTTGTGTTTGGAACACAGGTGGACTTCATACATAGAATGCTGCACATGTTATACGGAGATATAATATCTGAGCAGCATCAAGTTGATGATCTCGTTTGGAGGATTATTGGGGTCCACCTAGGTGAACTAGTTGCACCCGATCTTAATATCGACGAAGACGACTCCTTATTAGATGAGCCATAAAGAGAAAGGGGTTGTCGGGGATGTGGTTGTTATCGAGTTGGAGACCAAGGACATGGATAGCTCGATGTGCAAATTCACAGCGATGCTTCTCCCCTACACTTCTTGCCGCCAGCATCTCTTGGACCGTTAGGATTTAGGTACCGTAAGCTATTCATTGGGGAGAGCTCTAAGGATCCTATGTGTTACACCCTTATTGTATGAGAGTCCTCCGCTGGTTAGGTTCATACATGCCCCCTCTGAGGAGGCTAATTAGAGATTCTCAATACAACATGGGTGAGAGTGTTATGTAGATACACCCTTCTTCAGTCCCCATGCATGCATCATTTTTAGGTGCTTACAGTTAAGATGGTGGATATATTACCTAGTTAGATGTGGCCTAGATGGTTAAGCCCTAGAACAATGTAGAACCTCAAGATGTTCGGCCACTTACTCAACGACGACGCCAGCATCATTTGATCTAGATATTTCACTTCCAATTTACTTTTCTTATTTTTGAAACATTATTTAGCAATTTTAATAGTGTAATTACATTTTCTACAACGATTTCATATCTTCATAATTTTAAGTTATTAACATGATTTGACGTCGATTCAAAATGCGTATTTATGTAGTATGGAAAGAGGATAGAATTGAACATCTCATAAATAAATAACTAGATAGAATTCGATTAATTGATAAAAAAAAAACTGTTTATAGAACATTTTGTGTTGATTACGTTTTCAATTAAAATTATGTATGGGCTCGACTAAATTTAAAGTTGAAGGATAGATGAAATGAATAGACGATTTCAATGAATCTAGATACTGCCTTTAACTGCAGTAAATTTAGAAATATTTTTTTAGGAGCTTCATTGATGTAATTTTTTTTTCTTTCCTTTTCCTCCTTAACTAGTAACATAAATGACTATTAAATCTGTCCAAAATAAATTCATTTCAATAATATGAATAAATAAAAGTTTATAAAGTAACAACGTTTATGTGGTTTATTGAACTTTAGAATTTTTATATTTAATAAGCTAAAAATTGAATATAGGAAGAAAATAAAGTATTTAAATGTCTTAAGACATTGAAGTAATGTCATTCATTTTAATATTATTGTTCTAAATTAAACATAATTTCGTTACTATAATGTCATATATAAATTATAAAGAATATATTTAATAAAAGTTAGAAAATATTGAAATGAGGAGAAAATACAAAATACAAACTTGTAATTGGAGCTACTTTAGGAAAAGATCCACTTCATCTTGCAGGTCAGATTATTAAACGAACCCAGTGTCTACTTTAATTTAAACAACGTTACCTACGGATGCTACGGTTTGCAAACCCGACACTTGTTAAATTAAAACGGGAACCAAAGCCTTTCAAGCTCTTCCAAATATGCTTCCAGTAAGTAGGGCCTCCATATTCCCGAGTGAAAAGGAGCCACAGGGCAGCCTTTTTTGCCCATATTCAGTTGCAGGATGGAAATGGGAACCAAACAAAACCATCGATGGGTAATTGAATTCTTGTTTTCCTAATTGTTAAATTGTAAAAGGGTATTCTTATCATGATTTCTTCTATTATTGTTTACCATTTGATTCTTGATTTTCTATATGGTCTGCAGGCATGGGGCACATACGTTTATAATAGTTGGAGATGAGGATCTCATGGAAAATCATGGAAATGAGATATGGAAACTCATCAATCATGTTGCTGGGATGGGTGGTATTGGCAAGACAACTCTGTATAAGGTGATTTAGCTTTCTGATCTTTTCTAATATTGCAGTTTCATAGTAAATATTCGTGAAAGATTGTCTAAGTAAGCATGTCTTACCTGGGTCTAAGCTAGAATATTGATTTAAAGGGTTTGTTTGTCATATATAATGCTGATGTAAGAATCGATATTATCAAAGAAAGCATAAGGGAAAGTTCAGTTCTTACTCTATTGAGAACTTTCAAAAACAAATGTTGTTAAATCTTAATGAAGTAACTGATTTAGTTAGGAGGGAAGTTTTGTTTTGCATATTTAGATGTCTGGGACATGATGTCGTGTCTTGGACATCAGATCATTGAGATTGGCACAGATTTTCAGTTTTGATATGTACTATTGATGGCACTGTGTTGAGGATATTGATAGTAGTAGTTTTTATTTAATCTTGTGCACGTTGCTGCTTGGCTGTAAGTACAACAAAGTGACTTTAGCAGTCCTTTGAGGACTGCTTATCTTATTATTCAATCCCCAATCTAATAATATACAACAAGAAAACCAATATTAAACTAAAATCTTGAAATTAAAAAAATCGATACATTTGTCAATTCATTAATCTCTCTTCCTTAGCATTTCACTCTCTTTCCTCCTCCCTACTTTCTTTCTGACGGTTTTCCATCCCTATTCTCTCTTCCCTCCTGCCCACTTTCTATCTGATGGTTTCTGATAAGCCACATTGGTTAACTGGCATAGATGTGTTCCTTCTTCCCCACTTTTATCTGCCACATCCCCATGATCATCTCTCTATCCTTCGTAAATGTTCCCCTCTTCTCCATCTTTTTGTCGCATGAGACCACCATTATTTAATCTTTATCTAGATATAGTAAAATGGTGTTGTTTTTTCATGGGCATGTTGAATATTCTTTTCTTCATAAGCTCCTACTCTAGTGGCAGGCATGTTAGATGTCTTACCACCTTTTTTTTTTTTTTGGTAAAATGTTTGTGATACCAAAGAAGTGGTTTTTTCTCTTATATCTAACACAAAGATTTAGTGAATGGATCATATCATGCATAGAAAGTAGGGGAAAAAAAAATTAATAAAATTTCTCACCTCAATGCACTTCCAACTAAACTTGTCCTTCTACTAACAAATGCATCCCTCTTGTAGTCACAAGCAGGATCAAGTATTTCAAATTTCATATCAATGAGGTTGATGAGTAGAGTAGGTCTTTGTGCTGTGGTATTTGTATGCCTTTCTTCTTCTGTATATGGATTGCTTTCTCCTGAAGGTGTAAACTATGAAGGTACTTCTTTCTTTTCTTCTTTATATCTCTATTTTTCTTAATTAAATTTGCAAGATGATTGTTAACTTTTTTTAAATTACATATTTCTCTTCATGGAAAAATTTCTCTTCACTATTTTGTTCAACATTTTTACTATGATTAGAAGTTTGTAATTGTCAAATATTTATGCAAAAACCCTAAGGTTGCAGATAATATGAACTTTTGACGATATATGATGGTGGATGATAACGGTCACGTAGTCCTTTGGCAGAGGTGGTCTCCACTACAAAAAGTACCGATAGACAATTTCCTGATAGGTGTTTTTCCTGGTCGTTATTAACAATTGTTGGCCATTAACTGTCACTGTTGTCTCCCACCGTCCCTTGCAGTCAAGTCATTTGTGACTGCAACCTTTTAAGATCGGCAGTTCTAACAAATGTTGAAAATAATTAGAGAATGTTTTCTATGAAACAAATGCTCCATTGAGTAGATACGTGCAATAACACTTTTAGATACACTGGTCGTGGTATCAAATTCAACAAAAAGTGTGATAAAGTTTGTGAAATGTTTTGAATGTCATAAATTTATTTAGTTGAATTTCTTGACTTGTTTCAGTTCAAGCTTTGATGCATATCAAGAATTATCTGAATGATCCTCATAACGTACTTGATAATTCGATTCTGACTCTATTGATCCATGTAGTTGGACTATGGTCACTTGTTCTCCTGACGGCTTTGTCATTGGATTATAAGTTCAAATCTTGATCTATCTATTTATCTTTCTTTTTTTTTCTTTTTTTCTTTTTTCACAGCACACCAACCCCATCCCGCTCTCCTCCTCCCCTCTTTCTCTCCCTCCCCTTAAGAAAAGACACCCGAATCCTAGCTGGAAGCAAGGCTAAACTAAATTCTCTCAAATTTATTGCTCATTGATCTCTATATTGTAAATGTTTTTGATGCCTTAATGGTCATGTTGCGGGGGAGCTCCATGCCAAAACCTGTCTGGTACACTATCTCTGAGTATAGGAAATTTAACAAATCTACAAATTGTGTAAGTAAAGAAGAATGCTTCGCGCTTTGATGATAAAATGTTGACATTAAGTTCTGTTAATATCTGTGATTTAATTTATGCAAGCTTTTATGGAACAACAACATAACATGACCACTTTTAGATGAGCTTGGTAGGCTATGTAAATTACGTACTTTAGATCTTTCCAATAACAACTTCATTGGAGAAATCCTAGCTTCATTGGGTCACATGAGAAGCCTCCAATACATGTACGTAGCTCAAATATATATTTCCTAATTGTAAAGTTTATTCTAGCCTACGAAGTGGAACTATTTTTGCTAGAATTAAGATTTCAATTGAAGTGGTCGTGTTTGGTTTTTTATTGGATTTAGGAGGTCGAATGATAACAGTTTTCTTGGATTACTTCTGAATTCATTGGCAAATATGACACAGCTTACTTTTCTGTAAGTCTCAGCTGAATCTATGTTCTACGTTCTCCCCTTTAACTTTTATCTGTTTTTTATGAAAGAATTGTGTTAATTTTCTTTTTTGCTTATCTCAGTGATTTATCTTAAAACTTATTTGGGCACTCCGGTTCCAAGGATTCTAGCGAAAACATTCAAGTAATTAATAATTGCAATGCATCTCTATTATTCCTATAATAATTAGGGGAAAAAAAGAAGAAAGAATTTGTAGCACTAAATGTTGGTTTCAATTTCCACAGCATTGCTGGGAATCCTTAGACATGTGCGCAGGTTCTGAGCCAGACTACTAGGGCACACAATCAATGCCCATGTCCATGAGTGTGAATGGTTCTGAAAGTAAGAACGAAACTGAAGAGCAAAACATATTTCTTTTCTATTGTAACTCGTGATTAATTTTTCTTCCCCAAAGCAATCCTACATATTTCTTTTTACTGACCTCAATTTTCATGTTTCCTTTAGGTGCACTACCATCACCTAGAGCTGGTAATCACAAAACGGATCTTGCCTTAGATACAAGCATAGGGTGCATTTGGTTGATCATTCTTGCTTTTGGTGTATTTTTGTGGTTAAGGTAGAGACATAGCTGGCCAATGTTCTTCGATGTCAAAAGGTTTGTCATTATTCAATTTAGCTCCACAACCATTTGATGTAAAGGGTTAAGCTTGTATTTAATAGTATGGTTTTTATGTTTATTGCTTAACAGTAACTGAGTCATTACGATTCTTCAAATTTCTTTGATGTGCATCGTTCTTTTTAATCCGGATTTAACATAAAGCCAACTCTTGGTTTCTGAAATTTCAGACCAACATCATGAGGAGACTTCTCTTGGGAACTTAAGAAGGTTTGACTCGGTGGAGCTTCAAATAGCTACTAGTGATCTCAGCAGCGAGAACATCTTGGTGGAAGGTGGTTTTGGGAGTGTGTGCGAAGGTGTTCTTCATGATGGTCCATGGATAGCTGTCAATAGGCTTAAGTACGTGAATGCCATTGGAGCGGAGGTCCAATTACATTGATTTAGATTATGTTTGGATAGTAGGAGGAAAGAAAGGGGAAGGAAGGAATTGAAAAGGAAAGTTTTCTATTCCCAAAGTGAAGGAAAATGGCGGGAATGATTCATGATTTTTTTTTCAAAAAACTTTCCCGAAGCACATGGATCATTCCCTCCTTTTTCCTTGTGTTGAAAAGATAGTTGAAGGTTGTTAAGGGCCTTTTATAATTTAACAAGTATTAAAAAAATATATGCAAAGGATGCATTAGTGTGAACGAGGGAGCAATTCCTTCCTAGACATACCCAAGTATTTTTAGTTTAATGGAAAATATTAAACCGATTTTAGGGGCTTCTCTATTTTTATTCTTCCTTATTGTTTCTGCTCCGTATTGAAATCGTCTGTTTGCGAGTGGCCTTGGCAATGATTCATGTGGGGGAATTAATCACCTTTTCTATTTTTGTGGGAACTACTTCAAACTATAGTTTAATATATATATATATATATATATATATATACATATATATATATATATATATGATGATGATGATGATGGAGTGAAATACCTTATTTTTCCTTTCATGTTATCGTATAAATTAGTGGCAGATATATGTATGAACAATAATTAATAAAAACGACATCAATACTTATTTTTTGTTTCCTTTGACCTTCATAATCGTATTTTATGGTAGTAAATTTACTTTCACCGGTTGAAGCATCTTTAGGTGCTACTAAATTATATTAATGGTATAAATTGATAGGTTTTAAAAAGCTGAGTTGGGAAATCGATATAAGAGAGGAATATATAACACCAAGATAGTTATTATAATTGATAGATGCTAATGTTATGAAAATATCATATACACATGTAACAAAAAAGAAATATCAAAAAATGGAAAACTTACATGATATTGTTGAAGAAAAATATTATTTATATAATTCATCTATATTACATATGAGTATGTTGAAATTTTTCTCTTTCGAAATGGGTTCTATTTCATTGTACTTACTAGATTTAGGCACGAGTAAGGCCGTATTAATGTCTTGGCCCAAAACCAACCTAGAGATTGAAACTGGCCCTACCTTAATGGGTCCTAACATGTACCCCCATGGATCATTTATCGAGACTCGTGTGGATACAACAAGTCATGGATAATTTAAAGTAAAAAAAAGAAAAAAGCATTGAAAAAAACGATAAAATGAAAAGTATAACTGAAAAATTAAATAATAAATCAATATTGAAAATTCAAACTAATTTCGTGTAAATTGGAAAAAATTATTTCGCATTAATAGTATTTAACATGCTACTTTTAATAACACAACAACTATATATTCCCTAAAAGTATGTTTAATTTGATATACATAAATTCAAACTAGCTTTTACTTCTTTTTAGCCTTTAGATTTTTTTTTTTATTCATATTACCAATGGTGTAAGTCAATTTAGATGTAATTGTATATAAATAAGTGTACATTGTAGACAAATATTTTATAAAATGTTGCATAGACTACATTGCTGTAAGGTTTATTTTCTTCTAGTTTAAAATTTATTTTATTTTAATTTAATTTTAAAGAATTGGGATGTGATTGTTCTAAAAAATATTTAATAATACTAATATGTCATATGGATCGTTGAGTAGTGTATAAGTATAAATAATATTTAATCATATGATAATGAAGGCATGTACTTTATGAACAACTACCAATTATGTTTAGGTGTTAAAATTATATTGATATTTATATGTCATTTATTGATTAATGTGAAGTATAGTATATTCCATTTATTCTCATGAATTAGTAAGGTGAGCACCGATTCCCAATATTTTGGACTTTGCGCACGACTAGCCAAGGTTAAGATTGATGTTGATTCCAAGTTGGGTTGATCTTGTAACCATGTCTAAGTAAGAAAATCATAATTTTGAAGTTGTATTCAAAGGGATAAATTTTGTTTCCCATCACCAAATGGATTTGATGTTTGCTAATGAACCAGGATATAAGTCAATAATCTTAACTATAGGGTTGTCATGTAGCATCCAGTTTTATTTTCAAAATGGGTAAAGGAGACCTAGCTTGAGTGATAGTATTTAGTCTATGTTCACTTAGGGTAAATGATGATTCCATTTAACCTTTATTCTCCATTACTTTATTCAATTTATTTTTACCCTTTATAATTGTAATTGCAATTTGTAAGAATCCCTACACCCTTAAAAGTATGCATCGCCATTCTTAACATGACCTAAAGAATCACCATTCCATTCTCTTTCCTAATTTTATTCCCATAATGCCCTCGTTGAAAAGTAAAATTATCATTATTATCCTCAAATAAAAAATCAAATCCAAACTTTCGTAATCCTACTCTGCTTTAGTAGTAATAGTATCTTCTCCAATGTCATGTGCTCATATAATCACAAGCAAAGCCTAAGCCTTGAGTCATTAGTCATCCCTACCTTCCATCCCTTTCTCTGTTGTTTACCTCTTCATAAAAAGCAACGAAAAATGGAAAAAAGAAAAAGGGAAAAAGTATGTCAACAAGGCATGCATATAGATCGATTGTTACTATTCTTTATCATTATTGTTTGTCCTCTATCTTTGTCTTTGTCTTCATCCCTTGATTTTGTTAGTGTGAGGGTTAGAGAAATAGAGATTTGAAAGTCAAAGATGAAGCTTTTGATGGGTAGAAAAAGAAAAAAATAATGAATGGAGGCATAAATGGAGATCAAGGATTAGGCTTGTTAAAATTTTGATGGGTCTATGATTTGATAGTTGCTCCTTTTAATGGGTGGAATTTTCTTTTTTAAGAGAGAGGAAACCTAGGATTAGAGAAGAGAGATAGAGATTCCAAAAAAAAAAAAAAAAAAAGAGAGAGAGAAAGAAAGAAAAGAAAGGTAAGGTCAAATATGTACTTGTAAATTTTATTATAAGTTTATTCTTATCATTCATTCTTTCTAACTAAACAATGTAATATTCATTACCCTTTTATTCTATTCCCAATGAATCTTAATTTTATTCCATTTTTATTTCATTTAGCGAATTAAATGGGCTGTAAATGCAAATTTATGTAATGATGAGATACTGTATTACCGTTTCCATTTTAATATTATCAATAATATTTAAAGGAGGAAGAAAGTAACAATTACACTTCGACTCCATACCTTTATTTTATACTTTTATTAGCTATATTCTACATACTCTATTTTTATTAACCATATTCCACATATTCTATACTTTTATTCACTATACTCTATAGCCCATTAACACGTTAGCACTATATGACGTGTTTCCATGTCCATCGCTAAATCATATGTTTCCACGTACAATGTGAATTAACTGCTAAAAAACCACTTAACATAATGACTTCACATTTGTTGATACCACCCATTAGCTGAAACTACCTATTAAAAAATATAGATGGTTATTTCAGTAATTGGACTTTTAGCTCAATTTAATGTCATGGATCGGTTTAATGTATTGGTGACATGGCCCAAGAAACCATGCCAAAACAAGTATGTTTTAAAGAGATATGGCGTAGAAAACTTTGAATAAGGATCATTGGATCGATCATTCTACGCTTAGCCTTAATCACTCATGCATGAAAAAGTGGGCTCAAAAGAGGTCTCTCTGTTTAAACTTCATCGAGGATTAAAAGGAGTTATTTAGACTTAAATAAATGCAACGAGCATGTTTTATTATTATGAGTTTATATTGTTTTATTATAAATTATTAGACCTTTTTGGACCTACGACCTAAGCTCATGGTCCATATCAAAAGGAGTGAATCTTAACCACGGGATCATCTAAGACCATCCAATGATTGCTATTAATGCAAGATTTTAACCATTCATGTCAGGGTAATTCAATGGTTGAGATTTGCTTCTAAAATCTATAAATAAGTATTCCTCCTCCCTTTTCATTTATTCTGAGTATTGACTAACTTGAGACAAATATGGAAACTCTACTGAAGTTACTTCACAAAAGATCAACTATGCTACTCAATAAAACATGGATTAAGAACATTAAAAAAACATAAGGCTTTTTCTTTCATCATACACATGTGAGTGATCAAATCCGCTTGTTTCTCCTCCTATACATCTTTACATTATATCTATACACATATCATTAGATCGAGTGATCTCTAAGATCGATCATTACACTTATAGCACGTGATCAATTATCTACAACAACCCCAACTACAACATATCGACACCATATGATGTTTCCATGTGCACTAGGAAACAATAGCTAAAAACCACCCAAAATAATAGCTTCATGTTTGCTGAAATTTCCCATTAACTGAAACTATTCGTTATTTTATCTGCTGTTTAGTTTATCAAATACTTTCTGTGAAGATTCATTAAGCTATCATCTACTATATGCATATCATTGTAAATTTATTATTCATTTAAATCACAAGTAAGGCTATGGCATCCTGTTCTTCACAATAATATTTTGTTTTAGTTATTTTTTAAAGTTTATTTTCTCCTTCCAGAGACAGTTTTCTTATAGGTCTTATATTAATTTTCATTAACATTTCAAGCAAGTTTCCTTTGTCGTCATTGGATTATCATATTTCAACAACGTCATTTCCTAGAAATTACTAACTTAGGTAAATTTCGAAATCTAATTTTATTTAATTGCCATTTACCTTTTATCGTATTAATGGTATATCAATTTTCATTTGCTTTTACATCAGGTTTTTTTGGTGTCATTAGATTGGGTATTATATCTTCAATAACATCAATTCTTTAGCCTGTTGTACTATGAATATTGTTCATGTTGCTTTTGTTAGGTATTATTATGCTATTAAAATTTTCATATTTTATCTACATAGTTATTTAACAATTGTGAGTCTTATAATTTTACATAGTTAGTCTGAGGTAGTAATTTAGGATATACATGAAAATGGGCCAATGAGGATGATATTTCACTAGTAAGTTCTAAGAGTTAGATGAAGATACTTCATGAGTTTGAATTATAGAGACATAATAAAATAATAATAATATAACTAATAATAGTCAATTTTATTAAGTTATATTATATTATAATTTATCCACCGTAAACGTGTAAATTAGATAATGGAAATTAACTGAACCTTAAAGATAAATTATTTGGACGTTAAAATTATAAAATGACATAAAATATTATATAAAAATAGTATGTGCACTTCAAGTGTCATTATTATATATAATTATGTACCAAAAAATGCTTAAAATACTTGAAAATATGCGTAATTAACTAAAGATTACTAATAAAATATTAAAAATTAAAATTTTTTTTCTAAACACTCTAGATTACAAGGATTAAGGCGTGGGAAGACTTATAGATAGGTGTTGATTAATTAAATCCCTCATTAAAGTAATGCATGGAACAATAAGTATATAAGTTAAAGTAGAGAGAGAAAATGCTCATTCTCACCTTTCAAGCCTAGAAAATGTCACCCAACTCTCTATACATATCTATTAGGATGTTAAGGATTTTGGAAAAATCGTAAAGGTCAAAGAAGAAGTAAGGAAAAATTCTGGAAGAAATAAATGTGAATAGTGTGAAACTGAGCAAGATTATGGAGCGTAGGAAGAGTGATGTGGGGGCAAACCACGACCACTAGCTAGTAGTTGGGATAGTGCTTAGGTGGGCTGACAAAATGGTGGTGGCTAAATGGTGGTTTTTCGGCGAGCTCTAATTTTCATATGATTTTCTTATTTTTTTAAAAATATTAAAACAAGTTCGAAAATTATGAAAAAAATTATTCTAAAATATGTTTTGTACCTATTATTATGGAAAATATCATATCACAAAAATTTTTGGTGGATTTAGTACTTCCTTAAGAAATTGAACGAAATCGAGCAATTTTCAAAGAAGATTTGAATGACTCTATTGTTACTGTTTTGAAACCAAAACTTTTTTGGAACTTCCCTATATTGCATGTTTGGATCCTATCAAAAGATTTGGTAAAAAATATTTTCTATAATTTTTAGTAATTTTTTAGCTTCTAAATTGATGAAAAATGCCATTTTTTGGAATTTGTGTACAATTAGTTATGTTAAAATCAACATGCAATGATTATGGGGTTTGTTTGTATAATATATTACTGTAGAGAGTGATTGGGGTTGGTTGAATTGAATGAGATTTGAGATAAGCATAAATCACTAGTTATGTCATATATGTGTTAAAGTGAGCATATGAGGATTTAGAAGTTTGGAATGATATGATATTTATGGGTATGAAGAAACTGTTATATGATCATATTGTATCATGCTTGTAAACTGGAATAGGATATTGGAGTGAGTCGTTGAGAGTAGATGTATAAATTGATTCTGTTCAGAGAGTTCTTCAGACAGTTGAACTAGTAGAAGGAAGACTTAATTCTTAGTTTAGATACTTGATTAGAGGGATAAATGATAAAGGATTGTGATCATAACTTTATTGGGGCCTTGTTTGAGAAGCTATTTGGTATAAGAAGCTTGGTTGTGATGACTTCGGAGACATATTTAGAAGGTTTATAGATGAAAAAACCTTAACTCTAAATATGTTGGAGTTTTGTTTAAAAAGTTGTTTGGTAAAAGAAGAGTGATTGTATTGAGTTCAGAGACTTGAATAGAAGGTTGGCTTCTTTAGAAGGCTTAGATGAGATTGCTTTACAGATATCTTTAGAGGGTTGGTTTGTAAAGAAGGAACCTATTCTCTAGTTTAGAGAGTTGATAAAAAAGTTGAATAGTAAAAGGAACTTAATTATACCCCCATAATAAGCTTATTTGGGAAGTATTTGGTAATGGAAATGTAGTTAGAATGACTTCGAGACTTGATTTAAGGGTTAGTTAGTGTAAAATGCTTAGTAGAAATAACTTTAGAGTCTTGTTTAAAGGATTGATTGGAGTAAGGGTATAACTGAGATAATCTCAAAGACTTAGTTAGAAGGTTCGAAGATCAAGACTTGGTATTAGGCAAGCTTTCAGAACCTTTTTTAGAAACTTTAGCAACAAGTTGGAACTTAATATAAAGCTTATATCATTCATTAGAGATAAGTTATAATCCCACTTAAATTATTAAAATGAACTTATCCAACTTTATATTTAGTAAAACTGAAATGATTATATTGATTATTTTAGGGAGAACAATAAAAACAGATGAGATTAACTTTTAGGATTGTCAAGCATCACATGTCTGGGTAAGTGGGATTGGTGCTTTACCACACTTTGAAGTATTATTTAATGATGCTTGAAGACCTTAGTATATATCTTAGTTGAGATGATAAAGACAATTTCCTATGCAAATGCAACATGTGTACTTGAATAATGTTTTGCTATTTGGAGTGCTGCATTTTGTGTATTGATTACTTTATGATGTTGTTGAATTGAATCATTTAAAATTACTTAATTACCCTAAAAGTAATCTAACACAAACTTAATTACTAAGTAGACTTGCATCATAACCTCCTTAGGGAAAATGATTAGGTTTCTCAAGTCAAACATAAACCCTTCAATGAGGATAGCATAAATGATTCTTTCCCTACCCTTAGTTGAACTAAGTGGCGGAGAGGAGGTAGCGACAAAGTTGGAGATCGTGGTTGGAAGGTAGTCTTAAGTGAAGTGTGTTTTTCCATTGCACAAGCCTTGGTTTGGTTCTAATTTGCGAAGTGCATGGCATGAAACTCCTTAAAACCTAGATTAGAGCAGACATAATTTCTCTTATCTCACAACGATCGATTAACGTCGTATGATGATATTTGTTTGAACATGTATCACATTTAATTAACTTTGCTTAAAGACCCTGGTTTCTTTGTGTAGAATATTTGCTATTGTTTCCATTCCACGTACTGAGCAAGTTGTCGCTCATTCCCTTATAGTTGTCTTATAGGTTTCTTAGTAGATACACCAGCACTTCTCCAAGTTTTAGAAGTATAGAAAACAGGGTTGAAGAGTGAGATTCAAGAGCAATTGGCTAGAATCCTATTTTGTTTATTAATTTTACTAACCTTTAGGAAAATTATTGGGGCTTTTTCAGGTGACCTTCTAGTTTTTAACTATTATTACCAGTACTATGCTCTGTAAACTTATGGACTTTTATAAAATTTGATTATGTCGTTTTTTTGAAGTTGTTTATAAAACTTGTTTTCTTTTTAAGCTTTTATATCACAAAATCTCCTTCAAAAGATATTTTAGTAAGTTACATCATAGGTTGATGCAAAATAGGGATTAAATTAGATGACTTAAAGCTATAGAGTAGTAAAAGTTTGGTATAAATTATATCTATGTTCGCAGCTAAAGTGATTAGTTTCTAGTTTAGGTTAGGATACATGGTAGGAGCTGTTATGACTTTCTAGTTTGAAGTGTGACAATAATCATTTTTAAGGGTTGTAATAGGTATAATTTATGAGATTATAATATAATTTGATGGATTATTTTTTTAATGAATATGATTATTCAATGTGGATTTCAATTGAAATGGAGAAATACAAAATTTTGGAAGTATCATATGAGTGTACATAATGTTTTTAATCACAGCAATAATTTATAAAGCCTGTACATATAGAATGAAAAAGAATAAAATACTCTCATACTACATGTTAGCCTTGGGATTTTAGTGCATCAAATTTGAGTTATTTAAAAAATAAATGCAATTATTATATTTTTCTTTAGTTTGAATGATGAAAACAAAATTTACAAAAGGTTCCTGTTTTTCCTTTTTCCTTTTTTCCCTTTCATTTCCTTTGAACAGTTTTTCTTCTCTTTACGATCATCTAGTTGACATCATTTTAAGAAGGAATTCATTATTTTACCTATCCATTATTGTTCTTATAGTTTCAACTTGATTAATTCAGTAAAAGAAAATTATTAATGGTAAAAGCATATGAGAGGTACTGTTTTTTCAGCCTTTATTAAGTTTTTTTGCTGACCGATGGTAATGACCTCAAGTGGAAAAAAAAAAATTTCCCTGCCTCATTTTGATGGAGTGACGTTTCAAACAAATTCTAAACACATAAACATGGATAGAAGATTGATCAGTTAACTTTCACTCAATAGCTCCAATGAAATTGTCTTCAGTTACTTATATATTTGCCACTTTCCGAGTGATTCTTAGGTGATGATGGTCTCTCTCGATGCAATTATCTTTTATCCTGTTCCATCTTCCAATCAAAAGTTGGAAATGCGTAGCAGTTTTTCTTTTCTATGATAATCAAATTTTCTAATTAAAAAACTGACTAAAACAAATTAATTCGCAAATCGAATCAAATATGGTTTTTGTTACAATTAGGTTTAAAAATGCTAATTTGAACTAAACAGAAAGTTGATGGTTGGTTTGAAAAGATAAGTTGAATTAATCAATAAAAACAAATCAAATAGTTTTATAAAAAACATAGTTATATTTTACTTGCAACTAAAAATTTTATTTAAATATAATATAGCACTTAAAATTTTTTTTTATTTAAATTTATTGATATGATTATACATTTATTGAAACGTATAGGTAATATACATTTAAGTACCATAATATATAAACTATATAACTAGAATTTGTTTCTCAATAAATTTATTATACTAATAGGTTTTGTTGATATCCAATTTACGTCCAAATTTAGGCCCAACAAGCGTAGCCTACCATGCCAGTGAGCCTATGAGCAAACAATGAGCTCGCTTTCTGTATTGCGACCTGCTCAGTGAAGCTATATAAGCCCGACGAGGTATGCACGAGTGAACAATGAGCTTACCCTCTATGCTGTACCTATTCGGCAAGGCAAACAATGAGCTCGCTTTCTGTATTGCAACCTGCTCAGTGAAGCTATATAAGCCCGACGAGGTATGCACGAGTGAACAATGAGCTTACCCTCTATGCTGTACCTATTCGGCAAGCCAGACAATGTCTTACCTAAGTAGATTTGCTCAATTACTGAGCCCACGTGCACTAACCATCCAACATCAACTTGGGTCTTAGCTCGCCCTCAGCCAAGCACCAACCGACCCCTTCTTCAACATCCTAGCTTAACCTTTGCCTTTAGCACTTGTTCCTTACTACAACTCATTAATGAGTATTTGACATTCATAATATGGCCAGTACACTCGACAGTCTCTATGGATGTTAGATCTTTGTGCTACAAATTTGGTTATCAAGTCGATCACAATCAATTGCTCCTAATGTCCAGTCTCCATTGAAGCGCATGTTGTTTGTTGACGACCAATACGAGCGAACCCTAAATTGCCACGTGTCTAAGTAACTCCTATAAAAGGAATTGACCACTATGAAGGAGGGAAGGGGGTGGTGTGGGTGCAAATGAGTAGGTGGGTTAGGGCTTCTTTTCTCATCTACTTTCTCCTAATCTTGGTAACTCATATTTGGCCTCAATATACAACCTACATTCTATGCTACACATATATGGGACGAACTTAGTCCTCGCCTTCTTTCTCTCTTAGTCCTCTTTGCTAACTTAAGTGTTAAAGGGCTCCTGTTGCTACACTTAAAGGCTTTTTCTGTAAGATCAAAGAGTAAGGGGCGAGATACAAGCCTACTTCATCTAGACTCCATATGAGCCCACCTATCTTAGTAAATTTGACTACGATCAATATTTTCGCTCCCATCATTCTAGGCTACCATGCCTACGATGGCTAACAGTAAAAACACTAATCTACAAGTTTCGTAGATAGGGGATGTTACTACGTCCCAACAAAATGGAGGTGACTAAACACTCCCATAACCTTAAAAAAAAATTGCCGAAGTTCAATAACTTAAGTTGCTTATCTAACAAACGCTAGAAGAAAATAAAAATCATTGAGAGTCTACTGCAGCTTTGCATAAAGATGTTGTGTTACTAAAAAATGCATCCTATAAGCACCCAAAAATGAAAAGATGATTGTTAACTCCTCCTTACAAGCAAGCGAACATCATGGCTTGTGAACTACATGCCTAGTACATTTACGCAACTAGATTCAGTATGATCAATAATCCCATGAGGGTCTACATGAATGGTAGAATCATAATCAAGACAAAGCATAAGCACATGATTAACACATAGCAACAAGTAAACCATTTGATGATCTATCACCAAAACAGTCGCCAAAGGATTGCGAAGACATAAATATGGAGGAGCTAAATGAGCATATCATTGTACCTTCAATGTGTATAACTAGAAGAAAGTTGAATTACCTGTATGACGGTCACACTTTGTGCACACAAAGAGCCTACTCATCTCCTCCATCCTTGATGAAATACTACCTGCAGGTGGAAGGTTGCCACACTTGAACAAATATGATGACATTACCAACCTAGATGATCACCTCATCCACTTTAGGATAATGATAAGCCTTCATAATTTCTTAGACATCATCATGTGTAAAGCCTTCCTCGATATGCTAGCCAAAGCTGCTATACTCTGGTTTAACACCCTCTTTGACGCCTTTGTTACTCCATTTGAAGACTTAGGAGGCAAATTCTAGCAACATTTCCCCATCTTTTGAGTCTTACAGAGAGACTCCTTTATCCTCTATAATGTTAGATAGTGTCCCAATAAAACCCTCCAAGCATATCACGAGTGTTTCAACTAAGAAAAGCAATAAGTATCCAAGCTTGACACCGAAATGGCCTTACAAGCCCTTTTTACAAGCGTAAACCCCAACAGAAAGCTATTCAAGTAGTCTTACTACACAAGCCCAAATCCTTGGATGAGTTCATGTAGGTAGCTGAAAAATACATAACTCAAGAGGGCTCCATCAGAGCTAGTTTCGAAGTAGATAATAGTACTTATGTTTTAGCAAAATCCCGCTCAGGTCCCTACGACTGATAAATGTGTTACACATTTATCTTTGCCAAAATGGCACGCATTCATACATGTATTAGCATATTTATTGCAAACTGTGCTTAAAAATTGATGATTACATGTTTTGGATCAATTGTTCAAAAATATCAACTAAAGGATAAAAAATGGAGCTTAAGCAGTTTATGTATTTTACCGGTTTTGATCTCAATTACAAACAAACTTGAGGAACTAAAACTTCAATACAAATGCACGTTTCCAATGATTTGAACTTTCATCTTTTCAAGTGTCTCTTCAAGTGCTTAGGTCAAGGCCAATGGTTTCTTTTGGCAAGCACATGATATTTGGTCTGTTCTAAAATTCTGTTATAAATGTTCGAAGTTATGAAATTTGCAAACTTCAACTCTCGGCAGCATCTGATCTTAGCGTATGTGACAGTGAAAAACTGCTAGCAAGAGCTTGTCATTTGGAAGACTCGAAAGTCTTTAATGCGGCATCTTCCAATGGCACTCCTAACTCCCCACATATCAGCTGTCAATGGAGCTACACATGAGCAACTCAGCTGCAAATATCAGTTCACAAGAAGCTGGTGTTGGAGAGCCAATTAAGTTTGGAACTGAGTATGAGCCAAGGTTGATGCAGCAGCTATTTAGCACATGGACATGCACAGGGAAAGCAGAATTCTATAAGAGAATGTTAAGCAGCAGTTTGTTTCCGAGTGATCTTGTGTGGCTTGAACGGTAGACAAAACATGGACACATGAAGACCAAAACGGAATTAAATTTCTTTTCAATTCAGCTACTAAAGATCAACATGTACCTAGCTGAACTGGAGCTCCAAACAAATCAGCCCCTGTCACAGCTGAATAGAGCAGGCCGTGTACTTTGAGTCTTAGCAGCAAGTAGCAACCATGGCACTTAATTTCCAAGCTGCAGCAGCCCGTGCAACTCAATTTCAGCAGACCCAAGTTCATTCACTAAAGCAGACAGTCTTCTCCAACTTGTAGCAGCACATTAAAGTCCATTTATTAATTCAAAGAGCAGCAGATTGGCTTTCATTAACACATAGCAGCTAGGATCTTCACTCTCAGTTTGATGCACAACATGTTTAAGAGATTCTTAAGAGCTCAAGATTATGACAGCTAAATTCATCACAAGGGCCAATTAAAGGCAAAGATCAATTCAGCTTAAGCAACTCCAAACATGGCGAACAGCAGCCTATTTGACAAAGTGCGGCAGCCTCAAGCTCCAAACTACCCAAAAATCTGATGAATCCGAGTGCCGAGAAAATGGCACTCAACTATGGAATTAAGCGCCCAAATGGCGCTCTTCGACAGCAGTTCTGAACTTGACAAACGCAGCAGAACTCATGCATTTGACAAAGGCAAAGGTGAACACGAGCAAACCGTCCTCTTTATCCAGGCAGCTCCTTTTTGTGACAGATACTATTGAGCATAAAAGCAGGCCGAGGACTTCAGTTGTAGCAGGCCGCACAACTTTAGCTATATGTTTGAATCTCCATAGGAGGAGCCCCTTTAAGAAAGTTCAACAGCCGGCTGTCTACTTGAATTTTTAATAAACTGAGCTAAATTTGAACAAGCAGCCAGCACAGTCACACCCCTTCTTCATGACACCAACTGATTTATTTATTTGTGATAGCAGCTTTATTTTTTACTTTGAGCTGGATCTTGTGAAATCTCATTATCGTTAGTTTTATTGCAGAACAAGAACAGCAGCTGTTTCTTTTCTTGACTTATAAGCCGAGAACCAAACACTCCAATGCCGAGCACGTGACCGAATTCCAAGCACACAGATCTCGTGCACATTCCAATGCCAAGACAAGACCAACTTGAATGCTCCATTCATTTAACCACCGCAGCTTCTTAAATTCCAAGTTACAGCCGATCCAAAGTCGGCCGCGAAGCTACACACACATGCCAAAACTCCAAATAACAGCAGCTAGACGTTGTTCAACCAGAATTGCAAGCACATCCTAGCCGAATTTATCTAGGAGAAAACTGAACAAAACGAGATGTTTTGTATCGGCTATAGGATTTGAAAAAACCAATTGAGATGCTTTTTTTTTTTCCTTATTATTTCAATTATTATATATCTTGATTCATTTAGGCATTATTATGAGATAGTGTGCTCAATACATTGGGTTTTGCATTGATGGATTTAATGGGTTGATGTGGTTTATGATTTGCTCTTATGCTAATATTGAGTAATTGGGTATTTTGTTATTGTGTTCGTTGTCTAGTCATTTAGTGTTTGTCCATCATTTTTTTAGCTAGTTAAAGTTAATATTCGGGAGGATTTTGTTAATTCGTGATGAATATAACTTGAATTTTTTAAAAGACTCGTTATGGAGATATGTGAGTTTTAATTAAATTCATGAATTTATGTATTTAATGTGGCTGAAAACATGGCCCGGGTTATGAGAATATACTCAAACCATATTTCTAACTAAAATAGTAATTATGGTGTGAGCTAATTACTATTTACCTAATAATTATAAATAAATCATCTTAATGGATGAATTTATGCTGTAATTAGAATTTTGCTACTTTGGGAGGTGGGTGAGTTGTAGTGAGTTTAATTAAATCCTGTTTAGTCAATTTTGAATATTGATTCAAGATATCACATTGATTTAAATGAGAATACATTTGCGAATCCCAATTTGATCATTTTTTTATCTCCTAGACCTGGGATCCTTATAGTGTAGTTAGGACATTTAGTTTGGTATCTACCTTATTAATTAGTTTTTACTCTCTTTTAGTTTAATCATCAATAGTTTAACGTAGGGAAAAACTCAAGTGGTTTAGTACTTAGCACCTAACTCCTTGTGGAATATGACCTTGACTCACTGTTTATACTACTTTCATGATTCGATTCACTTGTCGGTTCATGCTCACATAGAGTCAAGTTCTTAACTTAGACTAAAATTGTTAGTATGCGACAGACATTATAAGCAAAGCCAGAAATTTCAAGACTGTACCTTATACATACCCCTCAACAGACCACTTGATGAAATCATGTATGAGGTTCGAAAATAGCTCCCGTGACCACCTAGCGTTCATAAAACATTAGAAATGGCAAACTGAGGGAAATACTATAACTACCACAAAATACATTGACATAACACTAATGAGTGTCACCCCCTTATGGATATAGTCGAAGGCCTTATTTGCAATGGCTACATTGACTACTTTGTTGCCTACGAGAAAAATCAAATCCAACAACTAACCTAACACCGCTAAGTGGAAAGCCAACAACAACATCATAATGAACAAGCCAACACCCCAACAAATGAATAAAATTGCTAAGGGTGGCGAGGTCAAGTCAACACAATCTTTAGAGGACCTGACCTCCTCTCAAACACCAGAACCAAGAAGCCAAAAACTAAAATTGTAATCACTTTTATTGAAGTAGACGAATAGGGAGTCGACCTACCCCACAACGATGCACTCATTATAAATGTTGAAATTGTGTACTTCAATGTTCCTAAAACGTTTGTTTACAATGGAGGTTTAGTGTACATACTCTTCTACACTACTTATGACCAAATGAAGGAATAGCTCGAAGAGCCCCTACAGCCATATAAGCACTGCCTCTCAGGGTTCGCAGGAGGTAAACTAGTGTTAGCAAAGAGAATCATCACCTTACTCGTTTAACTAGGTGACAACAAGTATGTCACCACACTATCAATAGACTTTGTCATCATTGATCTTTGGTCACCATATAATGCTATCCTTGACTGCCTAAGCGTCACAAAATTTGATATGCTTATCAGCCAAAAATGCCTCAAAGCAAAGTTCATGACACCATTAGTGTAGGTGAGGCCAACAGCAACTAGACTTTATTTAGGTCACTTAACCTCATAGCCTAATTTAGAATTAACTACCCCTTGGCCTCGATGGTACGATGGGAGCCTATTGAAAAAATTGATAAGATCATGCTATCAACACCTTAGGAATGATAACTAAAATAGGGGTAGAATTGCTAGCTAATGACAAGGTTAAACACATAAACTTCCTTAGATAAAACTCCGATGTCTTTGCATCTACCCCAAAAGAAATGCTAGGTATCATCAAGGCTACCCATCACCCAAATGTCAATCCTACCATCTAATCGGTGACATAGAAGAAATAGTACTTCACCCCAAAATGCCAGGTAGCAAACAAGGAAGAAGTACAAAAGCTGCTTGAGCATGCTTCATCAGGTAAGAAAAATACCCTACTTAGTTAGCCAACACAGTGCTCATAAAGAAAGTAAATGATAAATAGTGAATGTGCGTTGATTACATCGATCTTAACAAGGCATGCCCTCAAAAACTACTTCCCCTTATCATATATGGACTAGCTCATTGATTGGATGTTTGGTTACATGCTTCTTAGTTTCATGGATGCCTACTCAGGGTACAACCAAATTAGGATAGCTCCTAAGGATAAAGTCTACACATCCTTTGTTATAGACTTCTAAACCTATTGTTGCAAGGTGATGCCCTTTGGTCTTAAGAAGGCTAGAACCACATACCAAAGGCTAGGCACCCGTATCTTCAAGCCATAAATAGGCAGAAACATCGAAGTATATGTCAATGATATGATTGCTAAAAGAAAAAACCAAAAAAGGACAGATTAATGACCTTTGTGAAACATTCTAGACCTTATGATACTTCTAATGAAGCTTAATCCCCAAAAATGTATCTTTAGGGTTGCATCAGGGGAATTTCTTTGTTTCATGGCGACAGAACGGGTAGATAGAAGCTAATCCAAAGAAGATTAATGCAGACCAAGACATGACAACCTTAACCAAAATTAAGGAGGCACTGCGCCTAATAGGTACGATCATTGCATTAAATCACTTTGTAACTCCAAGCGCTGATAAGTGCGTAGAATTCCTTAAGCTACTTAAAAAGCCCACTGAATTCAAATGGATACCCGAATGTCAGCAAGCATTTGAAAACTTGAAGTGACCTTACCCATACTCTTTAAGCCAATACTTGGAGGAGTTATACCTTTACCTTATAGTTAGCAATAGGGCACTATCCTTAGTGCTCGTCTGGGCTAATGGCCGAAAACACTAACCTATCTACTATGTTAGCCACATCCTATAAGGGCTAGAGATTAGATATACGAAAATGGAAAAGTTCACCCTTGTGATGGTCATCGTAGCTCAAAGGCTTAGGCCTTACTTCTAGTCATATCTAATCATCATACTGATGGATATACCACTCAGAGTTACCTTGCAAAGGCCCAACACCTTAGGCCATATGATGAAGTACTCTATCGAGCTTAGTGCCTATAGAGTCCAGTTTTACTTGAGATAGGCAATCAAAGCACAAGTCTTAGTTGATTTCTTAGTTGAATACACCAGACTAGAAAAGCCTTACTTAAGCTCACTATGCCCATTTGGACCCTCCACGTTAACAGCTCCTCCACTAAAGGGGGAAGTGGGTGGGGCTAGTATTACATGATAAGTCCTCTATGGAATGAAGATCCTTTATGCACTAAAATTTGGTTTTTTAGTGAGTAATTATGAAGCTGAGTACGAGATACTTATTGTTGGCTTAAAAATTGCCAAAGACATTGGAGTAGAGAAGCTCAACATACACCCAGACTCTATGTTAGTGGTATAGTAAGTCGAGGGGGGGGGGGGGGGGGGGTTATGATACCAAAGGTGAAATAATGATTAGGTATCTATACATAATATAAAACCTATTCGTGGAGTTTATCTTATGGGAGGTCAACAAGATACCCTGATTAGAAAATGTAAAAGCAAATAGGCTATCTAGGTTAGCTTCCTCTACCATTTCGCATCATACAATTGTGATAAGCCACTCTTTATACAATACCTCCTCGAGCGAAGCATGAAAATATGATTGTAAGAAAACCTCGAAGTAAGAGAAGCAAGTCCTAAGCCTTCCTAGATAGACCCCTTCACATAACATCTTAAGATGGGAACATTACTTGAGGACTAAATAGAAGTGAAGAGGTTAGCCTACGCTGTTACCAACTATACATTGATCAACAACATCCTTTACTGATGAGGATAGAGGACCTTGCTCCTCAAATGCCTTAAGAAGGAAGATAGCACCCAGGTCTTCGAGGAGCTTGACGTTGAGATTTGTAACAACCACATTCAATCCTAGGCTCTATACATTTAAGCACTTAAGTGGGGCCACTATTGGCCAATGATGAAGCAATACACGAAATCTCTAGTCCAAAAGTACCACTCATGCCAAAAACATACATCACTTATTCATGCCCCCAATTCAGAACTGTATCCTTTGATGAGCCCTTAGCCATTTGTGTAGTAGGGATTAGATGTCCTTGTCCCTTTTCTGATAACCTTGTCAGGTCAACGATTCATTTTAGTGATAGTGGATTTCTTCACCAAATGGGTGGAGGCGCTAGCCATAGCTACCACCACAACTAAAGTTACTGAAGGATTCATGCTCAACTACATACTACTTGTTTTAGGGTACCATATAGGTTGATCATCGACAACGGGAGGCAATTCGATAGTGATTGATTTAGAGGATTTTGTGATAAGCACAACATTAGGCTACATTACAGCTTGGTTGCCTACCCTCAGACCAATGGTCAGGTTGAAGCTATCAACAAGATAATCCTCAACAACCTAAATAAAAGGGTAGAGTGAATAGGAGGTGGATGGGCTGACGAGCTCCTAAACATACTCTAGGGGTAACTATGACATAAAAGACTTCAATTAGAGAAACCCTGTTTCATCCCCCATTTGGAGCAAAAGTCGTCTTCTTAATCGAGCTGGAATTACCAACTAGCAGGACCCAACACTTCAACATGGATACCAACCATATGGCCCTCCAAGTAAGCTTAGATACCATCGAGGAGGAATACGATGCCACATGAGCATGTATGTGAGCCTATCAACAGTGGGCCACTTCGTATTACAACTGCAATGTTTGATACAACGTCTTTTGCTTAGGGGACCTAGTGTATAAAAAATTAGAGGGTATTGGTTCAAAAGAAGGTTGGGGTAAGCTTACCTCCAATTGGGAGGACCTCGTGCAAGTAGTGGAAGATGTGGAGAAAGGAGCCTACATGCTTAAGACCCTTGAAGGACGGCCTATCCCCATGGCATATAATACCTAAAATCTAAGACCCTATTTCCATTAAGTGTAGTGAAAAGATTGAAAGCATATGTATCTATGGCTAAACACAATAAATTGATGAGTTTCTTACACTTATCTCTTTTTCTCTCCCACACCTCGTGTACCCGTACAACCTCAATCTATACTGAGCCTAAACCTTATGTCGATTCTCATCCCCAAGCATTACCTAAGTTAGTCTCTATACTAACATTGCAGGTACCTATAGAGGCATCAATCCACATCGAGCCCAAGCCTTAGGTTAATTCTTAACCCCAAGTGTTGCCTGAGTTAGTCTCTATACTAACGTTGCGAGCACCTACATAGGCATCGATCTATGTTGAGCCCAAGCCTTGGATCAATTCTCATCTCTAAGTATTGCCTAAGTTAGTCTCTACACTAATGCCGGAGGCACTTACAAAGGCATCAGTCTACACTAAGCTAAGACCTTAGGTCGATTCTCATCCCTAAGCATTGCACCAAGCCCAAGCCCTAGGTTAATTCTCATCCCCAAGCGTTGCTTAAGTTACTCTCTACATTAATGCCATGGACACTTCCTCTTGGGCATTGATTCACATCGAACCCAAACCTTGGGTTGATTTTCATCCCCAAGCACTTACTTGAGTCAGTCATTGCATTAACGGGAGCTATGGGAAAACAATTCCAAGATGCATAGATAGAGCGAGCACTCACGAAGCTACTATAGTCGGGTAATAGAAAATGAGAGTTATAGAAAAATAAAATGATAAGCGAGCAACACTAAACAAGAAAAGAATTATTCCATTGATGAAATAAAGTGCAAGGCTTGATGAGTTGTGTAAACCCCAAGAAATTTTGGTATAGACTTAAAAATGCTAAGATAAAATTTAGAGAGATACTCGAGATAGGTTAAAATCACTAGGAGAGATTTAAGAGATATGAATAAGACTTGATAGGAAATCTATAAATAGTGATAAAAATTACCTATATTCTTTAGAATTAACCAGTCAAATATAGGAATAGTTGGTCAAATAAAGTCAACACAAGAGTGTTGATTGAATCAAAAGACTTAAAGAAAATTGACAAGCCAACTAAATGAATTTTTATAACCAACACATGAAACAAAATAAAAAGACCCTAACCAAACTACAAATGTCACCAACTACATGTATACATCAATATATGTAAAATACGGGCTAAAGACTTAAGATAGAAGAAGCAAAATTGAATAAGTAATTGACTATGAGATAAGCTATGACTTAATCTTTCCATTACATCACTATGTGGAAAAAAATTGGATACCTTAAAATAATCCATATGTAGCACTAACATCATTGTACACCAATACATGTGAAAAAGACTAACAGACTAAGATAAAAAAGAAGAAGCTAAGTTGAACAAGTAACTAAATTCTAGAAACAATGAAGTCATGGATGGTGAAATTGTTCCATTACATCATGTTTAACTCATCATTTCTAGAAGGAATTGGACTTCTAAGTTAGCAATGAAATTACATAAGAAAGTACACTAAATCTAGAAGCCATGATGTCATGAATGATGTTTTTAAATAAAGAATGAAATACATGATTCAAATGGTATATACATGGGTAGTGGCAACATCTGGGGTATGTGACACCCATGATTCCAACATGCTGACTTAAGAATAAATGGAATAATAAGCTTAGAAAACAACAAAACTTATGAGATAAGCTAAATCAACTTTTTCTTATAAATAAACCCCACCATCACCTTTTAGGACTACATCTGTGTCTCCATTCCAACCAACACACATCTCTTTCTAAAGACCCACCAACCATTCTTCTTACTCCTCTTCACTTTCTAAACTCCAAGACTTCAAGGGTAAGCTTTGATAATCTATTAAAGTTGGTATATCATAAAAGAAACTCTTTTTTTATGGGAGTCAGGCTACTGGACTATTGACCTGCAGCCAAGCCTGAGGACTAGAAGGATTGGCAAGACGAATCCTTCTACTCCAGCCGACTTCTGCTGAGGCCAAGTATCTCCTTATCGATCTATTCTACATGTCGAGCTGAATGACTGCTTATTTCTTATAGATTGTGTGTCGAGAAGTAGAAGGTTGAGACAATGGCCAATCCTCTTTCTCACTCATGCATGGCTAATTACTTACTCAGCATCATCTTTGTCAATACACAGAGAGAGAGAGAGAGAGAGAGAGAGAGAGAGAGAGAGAGAGAGAGAGAGAGAGAGAGAGAGAGAGAGAGAGAGAGACTACGAAGTAAGTAAGCCACCCTTGCTTAAACATGCAAGCTGACTGTACATTTTGTTTGCATCTTCCAACGGCATCACTAATATAGCATCGCTACATGTACAGAATCATGTGTAGAATCGGTTACACCAATGATTATTTTTCTTGAATATCCATCTTTACCCTTTTGTATCTTGTACATAACTTCCTTAGGAAATACCCTTTTTGTCTTTTCCCTTTGGGGCAAGCCTTAACTTATGGGTATAAATATCCTTGTATTTGTAGCCATAGATAGATTTTATTATCATTAATATATTTGAGTATTTCCTTTCTTGCATAAATACTACTTGTTTACTCTTAACATCATTTTTATCCTAACCTTTGAGTAAGACTAGATGGCAAGTAACCTCATTAGATCGATTTGGGCATCATATTGAATTATGCCACGAGTTCTCGAAAGTTCCATTGGTGCGTCATATCTATTGAGTCTTTTCATGGGTTTTTGCTTACTTATCATTTGCATTTGTCCTTTCTCACATTCCCCATCATTTTCTTTTGAAGTTTTCAGCAATCTTGGACCTATTTAGTGACCGGCCTTGTTTGTTCTTGGTCACGATTTGCATCACTTTTCAATAATTTTCCTTCAAAGGAAACTTCCTTATATTTATTTGCTAAAAACAAATTTATGAAGAAGGACTTTTTTCAACTTCTTTTCATCTAATTCCTTGGCAAACAAGAAAAGTTTTCTATAAGGAGTTTGTAAGAAACTCCCATATTTTAAAGGATAAGATTTTCTATTAAACTTAAGCTTAAGCTTTGTTTTGATAACTTTCTCAAACCAATAAGTTCTTTTAAAAGAAATTACTTCTCAAAAGTCTTTTAGATAAAAAGCTACTCTAAGACTATTCGTTGTCATGGTTTTCAAAAATGATCAAGGAAAAGAAAACTTTCTTAAGCTATCTTAAAGAGGTTTCTTCAACTTAAGATTTAAAAAGAAGCTCCATGAACTTTTGAATTCTTTTTCAAGCTTGAAAGAAGTTTCCCAAATATTTTACTCTAATGAAGTTCAAGAAAAAAAACCAAAAGAGTTCCTTAAAACAAAAGTCTAAAATAATAAAAATTAACAAGTAGACAATGTTATGCCTTTAAAAGTAAATTACTTATCATGTCTGCATAAAATTCCCTTGACTTGTACTTTATTGACATATGGACATATCATATAAATTCCGTAATGATTTGGACCTTATATAAAGATTGAAAAACTATGGAACAAGAACCAAGGACATTCATGGACATATAAAGGACCATTTAAACATGACATGGAAAAAGAAACATTAAACATTAAAACTTAAGAAATGAAAGACTTATAAAAGAAAAAGCTTGGAACCAAACTTAAACTAGAAAGTTTAGTAATTCAATATGTTTATCAAGTATCCATATCTTTATAGGTACTTTCAATTTAGGACTCCCAAAAGATTATTAAGATGAATATGAAGATGGTTAAGTGAGTACCTACTGTAATTATCACTTGTATGTACTTGTAGAGTAGTTGTACCTTTAATCTTATATACTTAACTTGATTTGTATGGGCTATTTAAGAAACATATGTGCTTAAATTGCTTGATAAGATATTTAAGAAATATTTCCATAAGCAAAGTTGATGGTTATGATGTGATGTGATTCATATGATTATGTGATGTTTTAAGTGATCGTTAGAATAATGGAGATTTAGCATATCAAAATCTAAACATCAAAGCAGTCATGCATAACATATTGCATAAACTCCTTTTTATTTGCTACCTCTATCACACATGGAGTGGAAAAGGCTAAAACTTTCCTCATTTGTTGCAAATTAATTGACTTTGAGGATGGTCATGTGTTGCGGACAGTGACCAAGAACTGATAAGGTCAGTTGTTGAATGGGTCTAAGCTTACTGAAAACTCAAAAAGGAAGTGATGGGAAAAATGCAAAAAAAAAAAAAAGATATGAATGAAATGTAAGCAAAAACCCATGAATAATACCAATGGAACTTCTAAGGACTTATGGAACAATTCCATGTGATGTATGAATTGGTTTGGTGAGGTTATTTACCACCAAGCCTTACTTAAGGGTTAGGATAAGAGTGATGTTGAGAGTAAATAGGTGGTGTTTATGTAGGGAAGGAGAAATACTCAAGTGTATTAATGATAATCATTACAGCTAAAAGTACAAGGCGTATTTATACCCAATAATTTAGGGCAACATGCCTAAAAGGGAAAAGACAAAAAAGGCATTTCCTAAGGAAGTAATGTACAAGATACAAAAGGATAAAAATAAATATTCAAGGAAAAAAATCATTGGTGTAATCGATTTTACACATGATTTTATATATGTGGCAACACTATGTTGGTGATGCTGTTGGAAGATGCGGAAAAAATGTACGGTCAGCTTACTTGTTCTAGCAGGGGTGGCTTAGTCAATCTAGAGTCTCTCTATCTCGGCTTCTTGGAAAGGGAGACGTCGGATCATTGGTCAGTTTGGACGTGAGTGAGTACTCTACAAATCGACGTACTATAGAGAGATGAACAGTTATTTGACTTGGTATAAAGAGTGGCTTGGCAAAGAAGTACTTAGCCTTGGCAAAGAAGTACTTAGCCTTGGCAGCAGGTCAAAGGCCTAGTAGCTTGATTCTTATCATTCCTTCCAGGTTGTTTTGGATTTAGGATCAAATTTGAATGGTATTTGATCAGTTCTCCGCCGGGGTGATATGGACTGAAGTCGACAATGTTAAAGGTGTTAGAAACCTTATAGTCTTCGAGCAGCTTCAATCTATAGGCATTATCATTGATCTTCTAGAGGATTCTGAAAGGTCTTTTAACTCTTGTAGATAATTTGTCCCTCCTCTTACTTGGGAATCGTTCCTTGCTAAGGTACAGCCATACCAAGTCTCCTTGTTAGAATTGTTTTACTATCCTACCCTTGGGCTTCTTTCGTATTCTTTTAGCAGCTTGGTCGATGTGCCAAGTAACTTTGTTGTAGATGTGTTGAAGGGATTATGCTTTGGCTCTTGTGTTTTGGCTCTTCTTGCATGGGTACAGGTATAGGGGTATAATTGAGGGGCAATTCGGGATTGAAACCATAGATAACCTCAAAGGAGGTTTGCTTGGTGGTGTCATGCACTATTTGGTTGTAAGCGAATTTGACCACTAATAAGCAAACATCCCAATCGACTAAGTTCTTGCCCACTGTAGCTCGAAGTAGTAATCTTAAAGTGCGATTAATTATGTTTGTTTGGCTGTCAGTTTGGAGGTGACAAGAAGTACTGAATAGTAGTTTGGTCCCCATCCAATGCCACAAGGTCCTCCAGAAATGGCTTAAGAACTTTAGGTTTTTTTAGAGATTACACTTCTCGGCATACCATGTAACCGTACAATCTCTTGCAAGAAAAGAGAAGTAATAACTGAAGCATTGTTAGTTTTAGCATAAGACACAAAGTGTGCCATCTTGCCGAACCATTCCATCATAACCATTACAGAATATTTGCCTCTAGTGATTCGTGGTAATTTGAGGACAAAGTCCATGGTTTCGTTAGAATAGGTAAAAGCATTACTTTCCCTTTTTCAGCTCGGTACATAGCCCTTTTGCACATGGCATATCTTTCGACAATTCAGTGCATATATTGCCTCATCCTAACCTAAAAGAATCAACCACTCAGTAATTTGTATGTCCTTTTCTCCCCAAAATGTCCGGATAGTCCTCCATCTTAGGCTTCTTTGATCAGTAGCTCCCAAAGTGAACAGGTTAGCACATATAATTTCCCTCTTCGAAACAAGTATCCTTCCTGCATATGATACTCATCCATTGTCCTTCCATCAATACAATGTGTAAGTATGGGTCTAAAGTGTGGATTCTAGGAATACTGCTCCTTGATGCTGGCAAACCTAAACAATCTAGTCTGCAGTTTAGTTAGGAGTACATGCCTCCTTGAAAGAGCATCGGTAACTATGTTGCTCTTCCCTTTTTTGTATTTTATTACAAAATTGAATCCTTCAAGAAATTTAACCCATCTCACTTGCCCCTTTGATAACTTGGTCTGACTTTGAAGGTATCTCAACGACTCATGGTTAGTATATATGACAAATTTTCTCGGTAGTAAATAGTGCTGCCATACTTACAGTGCTTGGATCAATGCTAAGAGTTCTTTATCATATATAGAGTAATTTAATTGAGGTCCCTTAAGCTTCTCACTGTGGAAGGTAATTAGTTGGCTTTCCTACATTAGGATAGTGCTTATTCCAATGCCTGACACATCACATTCCAGTTTAAATATCTTTTTAAAATCGGGTAAAACTAACATCGGAGTGGAGATCAATCTCTCCTTTATCTTGGAAAAGCTCTTCTCTTTCCTTTCTCCTCATTAGAAGTCGATTTTTTTTTTTTTTTTTGTTAGCTCAGTAAGTGGTATGGCGAGGCGGGGGTGTTGAAATTCCAGATGAATCATCTATAGAATGAAGCCAGTCTATGGAAACCTCTTACGTTGGCACAAGTAGTAGGAGTCAGCCATTTGATGATTGTTTGGATTTTCTCGTTTTTCACTCGTAAGCCTCCTCTACTTACTACATAGCCCAAGAATACCACTTCTACTTGGCAAAAATAACATTTCTTTAAGTTACCGAATAATCTCTTGATGTCTAGAATTGCTTAAAGATGTTCACGGTGACTCGACATGTCGGCACTTAGACTAAGATATCGTCAAAGTACACTACAATACACTTTCCCATTAGATGTCTCAACACATGGTTCATTAGCCTCATAAAAGTGCTCGGGGCATTCGATAAGCCAAACGGTGTAACCATCTACCCATAAAGTCCATGTCGAGTTTTAAATGTAGTTTTCCACTCATCTCTTGATCTCAAGAGAATCTGGCGGTAGCTAGACTTTAGATCAATCTTGCTGAAGATCTTGGCTCCACTTAGTTCATCCAGCATGTCCTCTGATTTAAGAATGTGATACCTATATTTGATTGTGATCTTGTTCATAACTCGGCTATTTACACATATCCACCAGGTTCAATCTTTTTTTAGCACTAGAAGCGCTTATACAACATAAGGGCTAAAACTTTCTTTAACATACTCTTTCTCTAGTAACTCATTGACTTGATGTTGGAGCTCAAAAACTTATTCAAGACTCATTCAATAGGTGGGCTTATTTAGTAATGTGGCACTGGGTATTAAGTCAATACAGTGTTTTATGTCGCTAATTAGGGGTAACCCCTTGGGTAACTATTTTAGGAACTGGTTGGCATATTCATCTAACTCTTTTATTTCTAGGGGTAGTTCACCCTGCTCCTTCATCTCTAATAGGTACCTGACCAACATGAAGGTTGGCGTATCAACTTTAAGGGTCTTTTGGAGTTCAACGCTACTCATCATCAAAGTCTTCTTCGATTGATGAGTAAGTCTTGTCTACAACTTATTAACTTCTCTTGGTGGCATCGAGTTCAGTGAAATCTTCAGGCTATCCTTTTCGAATACATATGTGTTCTTATACCCATCATGGATAACTTTCCTGTCAAATAGCCATGGTCGGCCAAGCAACATGTGTGAGGTACACATGGGCAGCACATTGCAAAGAATCTCATCGGAGTAATTTTTAATTGTGATCGGCATCAATACTTGTCGAATGATATATAGTGCTCCCTTATAATTCAACTAATGTAACTTATACTATTTCGAGTATGCAATGGTCAACAACTTTAACTATAGAACCATTTCAACTAATGTCACATTAGTGCAACTTTTAGTATCCAATTAATGCTTACACCTGGTCATTCACTTTACAGGTGGTATGAAACAAATTCTCCTTTTACTCCTCTTCTTATGAGGGTTCCATGTTCATTATACGTCAGATAACTAGGACCAACATCTTCTTCAATAAGGTCTTTCTCGGCCGCTTCTTTCTTAGTAGTGATCTCTTCCTCCTTAGGTTCCTCATCTATACTCTCTACTTCCAACTTCGTGACATCTCCTTTGGTCACCATAGTTCTTCGGTTTAGGCAGTAAGTAGCCATATGTTTGAACCCTCGGTATTTAAAGCATTTGATTTGGCTTATCTTCCTATCAGACCCTTGTCCCTTCTCATAAGTTTGGGTTGTCATGTCACTGTTGCGTTAGCCTTTCTAGTTAGCTCAGACATCTACCTTTTGGGTTAGCTTAGTACTTGACTGAGCTCGATGACTTTCTTATCCAGGTTGGCTGGTCGGCATTTTGGTAGGTACTCAGCTTCTTTTCTATTTCTCTACTTATTGGGCTATTCGGATGGCTTCATCTATTGTGGTGAATCGTTGGAGTTCTGCAATGTCCCGAATATCACCTCTCAATCCCGTGATGAACCTAGAGATTGTTTATGCTGGGGGTTCCCTTACTTCACATTGGATCATGAGCATTGGAATTCTTAGACATACTCGTCAACTGATCGGCCTCCTTATCTGAGCTCCTAAAGCCGAGTAAAGGTTTCCTACAGATAAGTTTCCAGCACGAACTTGTTTCTGAGTACTCTCTTCATCTTGGGCCAAGTTGTAATCTCTCGGTAGCCCTCTCGCCTCCTCATAGCCTAGAAATTCTTCTACCACATGGCGGCATATCTAGAGAACTCAATAGTAGTAATCCCTACTTTCTCTTAATCTTCGTACCAATAATATTCAAAAACACGCTCCACCTTCTCTTCCTATTCTAAATATTCATTAGCATTCCCAAATCTATTGAAGCTCGAAATCCAAAGCTTCACATGGTTAGATACTCTAGGGATTCTAGCTTGCTCTTTTTCAAAATACTCTTCCTTATCCTCTTCATCTAGTTCCCTTAAGTTTATCCTTGGTCTTACTTGTTCGCCTACTCTATCACTTCGAACTGGTTGAGTTAAGTTTTGAACTCTAACAGGTTAAGTAGCTTAAGGGGTATTTTGTGTGGTCTTAATCGATCGGCAAGCCAATGCATGAACAGCTCAGGTCAAATTTACTAGGAGGTTAGCCACCTTATTTAGTTTCTCATCGGTGCTCTTAAAGGTTCCTTAAGACAATCATCTATGGTGGAAAACTCCATTGTTGTCATCTTTAGCATCAATGTTTACACTTGGGTTAGTTATTTTCTCTACAAATTCAAAGCTCAAACTCTTCAAATATGTGATATACCAAACAGTTCCACAAACTAGAAAAAGTAATAGCTAACAAACAAAGCAGTTAAACGGACATAATAACTTGTTCTGTTTCACATGCACAAAATGGAGTATAAATAGAACTTCAAACATAAACCATAACTCCAACAAAACCTATTCTCTGATACCAAGATTTTGCGGACCGTAACTAAGAACTAATAAATGGGTCTAAGCTTGCTAAAAACTTGAAAAGGAAGTGATGGGGAAAATATGAAAAGACATATATGAATGAGCAGTAAGTAAAAACTCATGAACAACCTTAATGGATATGATGCATCAATGGAACTCTTAAGGACTCACAGCATAACTCAATATAACGCATGAATCAGTTTGGTGAGATTATTTGCCACCTAGCCTTGCTAAAGGGTTAAGATAAGAGTGATGTCGAGAATAAATAGGTAATGTTTATACAGGGTAGGAGAAATACTCAAGTGTATTAATGATAATCAATCTACTTATAGCTACAAGTATAAGGGGTATTTATACCCGATAATTTAGGGAAACATGTTTAAAAGGGAAAATACAAAAGGGGTATTTCCTAAGGAAGTAATGTACAAAATACAAAAGGGTAAAAATGAATATTCAAGGAAAATAATCATTGGTATAATGAATTCTACACATGATTCTATACATATGGTGACGCTGTGCTGGTGATGCTATTAGAAAATGCGGATAAAAAATATAGTTAGCTTGCTTGTCTAAGCAGGGCTGGCTTAGTTAGTCCAGAGTCTCTCTATCTTGACTTTTCAGTAAGGGAGATGCCAAGTCATTAGTCGGTTCGGGCGCGAGTGAGTACTTTATAACTCGATGTACTATAGAGAGATGGGTAGTCATTCAGCTTGGTATAGAGAATGGCTCGACAAAGTACTCGGCCTTAGCAAGAGTCAGCTGGAGTAGGAGAAATCACCTTGCTAGGCTTTCCAATCTTCGAGTTTGGCTGCTAGTCAAAGGCCTAGTAGCCTCATTCCTATCATTATGCATTAGATGAGGCTGTGTCCATTCTTATGTTATGGGTTTGCATACACCTTGAGGCCTATTAGGGATCTGATCAGTCTCTGGTCATTTGGTGGTTAGGGAAGGTATTATTTCTTATTTTCATTCCGGCCTTCTTAGGACCAATCAAGAGATCCTTCTCTTGTGATTTATTTACAAGGCCATTACGAACATTTCATTTGGTTCCTTTGGCTAATCGGAAGATCCATCTTCCTAGAGATTATGAGGATTTTAGGTTGAGTATTTTGTTGGTTCTCTTAGATAACCAAGAGATTCTCTCGCTCTGTAGAATCTCAATTCTCGATTAAACAAATGTCAATATATTGATCAAGAGATGATGTCCCTTGATTGATCCTGGAAGCTATTTTATGGTGGCCAAGGATGTTATACTAAGTGATTTTTATGCTAAATTAGATGCTTGGACACTAGTGGAACTGTAAATGGGGGGCGATAGGTTAGGGATGGGGAACAAACCCAAAGCTACATGTTGGATATTGAAAGGTCATGTGTATTGCTATATATGTTTGATTATTGCATAGCATTTGCTTGTTTACTTAACTTGCTTGAAATGTGATATGAATGAGTATCTCACTAAGCTAGATATAGCTTACACCCTAATAGTTTCTTTGGCAGATTTTTCGAAAGTGGGCAATAGGCTAAGATCAAAGTGAAGAGTGTCTTCCCATGAGCCTCGAAGGGATGGTTTTGACTACCTCCTTAGATTAATTCGAGCTCTAAGTTGCAAGGGTATTAGTAACACTCGACCTTTAAGTGAAGGTCCTTACTTCACCTTTGCAGAACTTCTCTTCCACAAAAGCAATGGTGAGGATAGCTGATTTAGCTATTATACTCAAAGCTCTGAGTTCTAGGGGCCTTACTAGCATCAAAGTAAGGTCAATGCTTCACCCTAAATGAACCAAAATACTTGTAAGTAGAGGATTCTCGTGAGTGCCTTAGTTAACAAGTTATGGTGGAGAAAAGACCTCCTTTATTTCCATAGTTATAGTAGCCGCCCCTGCTTGCTTAGATTTATTTAAGACAGCGTTTGGAAGAGCCACCCAGAACTTCTTATAGAGGAGCGCCTTCATGGTGAAGCTACCTCGAACAAGCGGTAGGTAGTGCTTAAGCTCCCCTCTTCACCAACTATTATTAGGGCAAAAAGAGGGGAGGACACAAAGGCTTACATACGCTTCTCGATCATAGCTTGGGAGCTACCCCCAACTGTTAAGTAGTTATCCATGCCTTACGATCACAACTTGAAGGAAGGGGCTTGATAAGTATAAATTACTTTACACTTTTAGAGCATGTTTAACATGGAATTGATCATAAATGTGATTTAATTTTGTAGATTGGGGACTTAATTGAATAAAATAATGATTTCAAGTAAATCACGAGCAAAGGGAGGAAGTATATACAAGAATGACAACTTTCAGGTTAGTCACAGTCGTGAAGGAGAAGAAATAAGTGTAGAAGCATCAATCACTGGTGTGATAATGAAGCAATGAAGAATCTACCTTAGTCACGCCTTTGATCACGGTTATAATCAAGGGAAGTTTTGTCAATCCTCCTGTCAATCATGGCTGTGATTGAATAGCAGAAGATGATTATGGCCATGGTTATGGCATAATGAGATTTAATTATGCGACGAGGAGTTCACGGCCTCAATAATGGCCGTGATTGGTGAAGAATAATTCTTTTTGAGACTATCATGTCTCGAGTCACGGGTTTAATATGTGGGGGGGCACAACTGTTTGTTTTAACCTTTTCATGCGAACCAGTACATGGGAAACATCAAGTGGTGCTATGAAGAGGTAAATTCAAGTCTTTTGATGGGAAGAATATAAAAAGCTATTGCAGCTTGTGGAGAAAAAAAGAAAGAAAGAATTCTTGGCATATATAAAATTTTAGGAGAGTAGACATCATTTTAAAACAATACATCACCTGCCTACATAGATTCACATTTTTATCCATCTTTGTACCAGTTTGTATCCTATATCATTTTCCCAAGTGTATACTATATTTTTCCCAGAATCACTCAAGAGAGACAACGGGAATTCATTGTCCGTGTATTCATCAAACTTCTTTAGTAGAATAAAAAAGGGTTTTTACTTTAACTATTCTATGTTCTATTTTTGGTTAATTATGTTTCCTATTAGTTTTTGTTGTTGTTTTATCATATGTAAGTAATTCGTGAGGGTTTGCTTCATTAATTAGTATGATCGAGTGCTTGAAAAAAAGTAATTTCTTGATGTTGTTAATTTCGATGAATGACATTTAATGTATTTATGTACGGTGTAGTGCACGAAATTAACTTAGGATGGATTTCAATAAAATATGTCCAGAGATAATTCTATTGAATAGATCTAGTTCATTGGAATAACTTACTCTTGATAATAGAGATATTATTAGGAAAGTTGCTACATCCTTAGGGGAATCGATACATTAACATGATATTAATGCAATTTTAGTTGGTTGTTAATTAGAGAGAGATTCTAATAGATACAATTAGGATTAAAAGTAAGTAGTTCTGAGAAGAATACTTATATACAGTAATTTCTTACAATTAATAAATATTAAGATGAAAAGTATTTTGATAAGATTATATTAAATGATGAAGCAAGCTTGCATGTTAAGTGTATCTTCATAATTGTTCTTGTAATCATTGTATTAATCATTTTAGATTGTAGATTAGTGTAGTTCAGTTAACATTTAGAATCTTAATAAATGATCACTTAATGAAATTAATTGCTAGATAATAGGAAAAATTATTTAATAGTGTTTGAGTCATTTTCCCTGCGGAGAGGACCCTATACTCATCTGTACTATAAAACGGTAGGTACACTTACCTATTGAACCGAGTTATGGATAGAATATAGGTTTATAATTGTAAAACTTGGAAGCTCTTTTTAGAGTCCATCAAGGCCTAAGAGACCACCTCCTTAACTTGAGCACTCCATCACTTAATATGATCACCTTCGACATGCTCATGGTAAAGGACAAAGGTGACCCAGCTCTCAACTATACCCCATTATGTTGTTTAGATGCCTAGCGTGGTAAAGCAAAGACCTACGCATCCTTTTTATAGGGAACCTGGTTTACCCCCAACTAAACACGTAGTGATCATCTGATTGCTCAAATGCATTGGAAACCTAAGCAATGCCTTGGAAAACAACGATGTGCTGCATACCCATTAAATAGCTTATAGAAAGCACCTTGCCTGAGATGATATGTTTACTAGGTGTACACACTACTTGAAATGGACCTTGTCGCGGAGATTGCTTGTCGTTAGAAAAGATTTACTCTACTAAGACTACTTTATCTAGAAGATCTCATGACATCACGAAATGATCTACTTTGATACATATGTTATCCTCAAACATCAAGCCTACACTAAGTTTAGGTAAGGCCACAATGCTCTTAACATGAAGAAGCCCCCAAAAGGTTACCAATGAGTGGGTATGGTTGCCCTGCTCAGAGGAAAGGAGCTCAAGGAGATTCACAAAAAAACAAGATGCATCAGTTTGCTCGAAAGCATCATTTCTCGTGCAAAAGACTTAAATGAAAAACAAGGTCTAAGTATATAACAACAATATATATGCAAGGAAGTATAACCAAGGAAAAAGGAAAAGCAATATAGACATAATGATGGAAGCTTGAATCCTTTAAGGTCCTTTGTGATTACACCTGGCAAGGGAAGATAGGCATCCCCCTCTTACCTACAACCAGAAAACAAAATAAAAAGAGAAAGGAACAAAGTCAAAGTAGGCACACATCACCCAATGTACTAAGAAAAACAAATTATTAAGGGTGCTCTTAGTTGGCTTGTTACTGTTGCTCCTCATCACTTCCCCTCTCATCCTTAAGGCTTGTGTTTGAACTAGTACTGGAAGCTCTTGATGAGTCATAAGAAGACCTACCTGCCTAGCCCACTACTAGCAATACCCTTGAGCTCATCCAACCATTATAAGAAGGACAAATTTGCCTAAAGCATATTCTGTCAAACTTGCTTTCACACCTCTTTTGCCATAGCATACCTAAAAATGGTGATAACTTTCTCGATTAAAGGGTCCTTAAGGGTCTCCAGAAAAATATCTTACTTCACCTTAAGTGTCAGGCCCTTCCTCTTTAAGAGCTTAGACTCTTTCCCTACCATGTCCAGCTCTTGCCTCTTAGCTTCCAGCTTGGCTCGTATGGAAGATAGCCCTTCTTCAATAGTCTTGCTAGACTCCTTAGCCTTTTCAAGGTTGCCCTTCATCTTGTTGACCTACCTAACTAACTTCCTATTCTAGTGCGCTAAGTTGCTGAATGCGACAGCCAGGTTACTATACACCTTCTTCTCCTCTTTTAGTGCTTTTTAGAGCCTTTCCACCTCGGCTTTCGCTTGACTCCTTATGAAATGCTAGTATATAAGGTTATGTATAAGGATGAAATCCAGGAGGTCGTAGAGCTATAGACACAATACACAATTAATTAATAAAGCAAGACTAAATACTCTAAGAAAAATTACGGGTAGTTTACCTTATTATGCCTCCTCAACAATTCCATCGAGGCTTTTACGTTGCTCTTGTTAGCAAAGAGTCGATCAAACTATGCCTGTAGTTACTTAAACCTCTACACATGCCTATTCATGGATAGAAGAGGAGCCACTTGTCTCTCGTGACGAACCAATGATGAAGATGAGTAGCTCAATGTTCCTTTCTCTAATGACAAAGTGACGTAATGCAGCAGATAGCCAACCACCCCTCCTTGGCAAAACGTAGCAAATACTTATCTCCATCCTAAACAGCAGTAAGTTGTTCTTATACTTCTCATAGATTGATTGAGAATCGAGTTTCTTCCAACTCGCTAAATTCAATAGCTCGATACTAGTCATGTTGTCCTCTTCTCCCAGGTTGTTCAATTATTTGCCTTGAGTAGGACACCTCTACCAAGATGGGAAATCCAAAGGCTCAAGAGTACGAATACAGTAGAAGAACTCCTTCTAGCTTTCCACCTTGTTTGGTGGCTTGTTAAAGATCCTTAATGCCTGACCTTGGTTGGCAACATACACCTAATCATTGACTACGTTCTTCATTGTAACAAATGCCTTAACAACTACACTGTTGGCTTTTGCAACTCCCACAAGCATAACGCCTCAAACATGAGTAGTTGTACCTATACATTGGCATTAAGACTCTTGGGAGTCACTTTGAAGTATCGAAAGAATTCCACTAAGAACTTTGAGAAGGGGAGGCGAAAACCAAGCTCAAATGGCTTCGCATAAATATTGAATGATCAGTTGCCCCCTATATTGTATGCCCGCTATCCACCGATAGGCACCTCCACTCGCCTTTTGGGCAGTTGCCCAATTACTCGGTTCACTAGCCTTAATTTCTTCTTATTCTCCACTATAGGACGTGGGGACACGCATATTCATTGGTATTGGTCATGTGCAACAGCTCCTCCATGTTCTCTTCTTTGCCATTCGGATGATATATATCATAAGGCTATCCTTGGGTACATTCTTGTTTGTCCTCCTAAGATAGTATCACTTCATCCTTGTCTCTTATCATCTCCATTACCACTATTGTTGTTTTAAGGGGAGTAAGGTTATTACTCCCTTCTTGGGCCAAGTCTATGCAGCCTTTGTCTACATCCCTTACAAAAGATAAGTGAGAAGACTCTCTTTGCTAGTCGATTATGTTCTAGTAAACCATTATGAGTAATTGATTTAAAAGGAAAAAATACTGACTCGCGAGTAAAAATTTGGCAAAGTCTTCTTTAAGTTAACAAAGTAGAGGTAAGGAATGAAGACCTTCACTCCCCTTTATATAGACAACCAAAGAGAGAAGGTGAATGGTTTCTCCCTCTCTTAGAGCAAGAACTCATGAAAGGATGTGTGCCAAACCTCAATTGCCTACGTATCCTACTCTATGAGCTAAGGGCCCGATCGATCCGCATATACGGATTGGTGACATAGCTTAACAATAGATCACTCCATGCATGTAGTCACTCTTTAGAGATCATCAATGTGTACTACACTTCTCAAGAATTGCCATCATGACACCTTAAGCAACTCGATGGTTACATCAATTACATAGGAGGTTAGATTGCAAGAAAATGGACCTGATTAGAGATGCTGTCTATTATGTTGCCAAAGGATGAGATAAACCCCTCCACTTTAGGGAAGGGCTATCCAGCCTTGGCCTCATTGCTTGATTTGAATTACTCTCCTTGTATCTCAAATGTTGAGGAGAGTAAGGGGGATAAGTTTTAATACTCAATTCTTGCCCAAATCGAGGCGTAACATGTGAAGCCTACCATGCGAGCGAACCCATCAAGGTTTACGTGAGCAAATAGTAAGCTTTCCTTTTGTATTACAATCTACTTGGTGAAGCTATGTAAGCTCGACGAGGCATGCATGAGCTAATAAAGAGCTCGATCTCTACACTACACTTACTTGGCGAGCCATATAATGTCCTACCCAAGTAGATTGGTTTAACCGCCGAGCTCGTACGCACTAACCATCTGGTATTAACTCTAGTCTTGGCTCGCCCTCAGCTAAGCACCGGTTGACCCATTCCTCGACATCCTAGCTCAACCTTTGTCTTTAGCACCTACTCCTTAATGCAACCCATTAATGAGCATCTGATATATGTAGTACGACTAGCACACCTGACAACCTTTGTAGATGTCAGATCTTTGTTTTGTAGATTTAGTACCGGGTTGATGATAGTTGACTACTCTCAGAGCTATTTAGTCTCCACCACAGCACATGCTATCTACTGATGATTAGTATGATTGAACTTTAGATTACCACGTGTCTAGGTAACCCCCATAAAAGGCGTTGAGCATTGTAAAAGGGGAGGAGGGGAGGTAGGCCTCAATCACAACCCACATTCGATGCCACACATACATAGGACGAGCACTACCCATCAAGTCTTTAGTGTTCGCCCCCTTCGCTCTCAGTCCTCCTTGTTAAATTGAGTATCGGAAAGGCCTCCTAGCCACACTTACGGGGGGCTTTTTTTGTAGGGATTAAGGAGCAGGAGATGAGATCTAGGTCCACTTTATTGAAACTCCACACGAGATCACCTATCCCAGTTATTTGACTACTATCAATAGGTTTGTTGATAATGTCCTATACTATTTTTCTTATACTTTTCCTTCTTGAAAAAAAGAAAAAAGAAAAAAAGAGGATGTAGTTTTGCCATTGTGTAATTGACCTTTGGCATTTGCTTTTATCTCTTTTTACTAGAATTTCAGGCGGTTGTTATACCACTATAACGAAATAGCCTTTTATTTTTTCATTCGAAAAGGATTTATGTTGGCTTCGTCAGGAGGCTTGTGTAGTTTGTTACGTTAGCTCCAAAAGCATAAGTTGTGTTGGAATTGAGAAAGTTCCGTGGAATTCATAATTGCATAGTAGGAGTCAAAGTAAAGGTTGCAGTGCGTTCGGGCACTTCTTTGACGGTCCCATCGTTTATATATGATATTGCAAATTGATCACTGAAAAAGAAAGGAATCCTAATAATTTATAAGGAAAATTGTAGTTAGCCCCACAAGTGATATAAATTATTAGAGATAATTTTATCATATCTATCAAGATCAAAATAAGATATCTTAAACTTCCAAATATATATTCCTCAGATATTCATACAAATTGAAAACTATGGCAATACTTTTTCTGAAAAAGAAAAATGTTGCACAATCAAATAAGGGATATAAAATAAAAAAAAAATAATGCTATTATAAATCAATTATGAATTTTGTAAAAATAACACATGATTTATTCCTTTTCCCCCTTAGAGAAATTATCCGAGGATCTATAGTATTGGTTGGGATGTTTTACATCCATACAACATGGATAAGATCACATCTTAAACATTTCTTCTGTTTTGCATTCATTATTTATTTCATTCCAATAAAATCTTTATGTACTCTTGTAGATTTAAGCCTTATACTTCTATCCATTTTTCATCTTATTAAGATTTCAAATCATTACTATTATTTTCTTTTTAAATTTCATAATTATGGACCCTTTATTAAATTTTCCTTTTTTTTCTTTTGATATACAGTTCTTTAGCATCAGGAGTTTCACTAATGAAATAATGTAAAAAGAGATTAACAACACTACCAAATGGTGTACCTACATATCAAATGAGTGAACATTAATAGCAAAACAATCACATAGATAATTACCTACAAGAGTAATGATTGGAAACATAAAACAGAACGAAAAAAAGAAAAAAGTATGATAGTAAAGGTTATTGAAATACATTGACAGTATGAAACTGTATAAATGTTGTTATTTCTTAACACACTAGTAAATAGTATTGCTAGTAATAGTTTATACAATTATATTTCGCGCGTTGTGTTGACAATCGTTTTTTTAGCCTCATAAGGATATGATCTTTCTATATTGTTTCACAATATCAATAAAATATGCATTTCAAGATGTCCATTGGCAGGGAGAAAGACAACATACAATAGTAGGTTTGATAACAGAAACAAAAGTGATACGCGGAATAAAAAAAGTGGAGGAGAAAAGAAATGGACAATAATTGGTGATTTGTATTGTAATTTATCACAATGTCCTTGGATGAATTCAATTATTTTGATGGCACGAAATAGCATGAATTTATTGGAGGGTATTTGGAGGGATTTTGTAAAAGAGAAAAAGTAAGACACACCAAAAGCGGGAGAAGGGAAAAAAAATTGCAAAAAACAAAAAAAAAAAAATCCAAAAAATACCAGTTTTGAAAAAATAATCTTAGGATTATAATAATTGAAACCATCTCTTCAAGAAGATATTTCAGTTTTAATAAAAATGCCTTTGCATGCGTTTTATAGATATGGAAAAGGTAATTTCAATTTGAACTTAGAATCGCCTCAAATCCCAAAAATACTAGTTTTGGAAAAATAATCCTAAAACAATGGCAATTAAAATAGCCTTTATATCGTGGTGCTTTATGTTATATACCGAGTTTCTTAATTAATGCTTTCTTCTTTTGTTTTATAGGAAAATGAGAACTTTTTATAAAGCAACTTAACTGCGAATAATATAATTTTACTACTTCAACAAAAAAACATAGTTAATATTATCGTGATCTTTTTTCTTCTATTCCTCAATGTGTTATTAATGTATTTTTGTTGTTGTTTTTTTTTCTTCCTTTATTTTCATATATTTTTTTAACAACTTATACATTTTTCTTAATGTCATTCCATTTAATTTTTGTACATACAATACTGATGCACTACTAGTAGTAAATAAATAAAACGTTAAAAAATAAGAAGTTCTACGGTATATTGAAATTTAAGATTTTGGGTAAATTGTGCAGATAAATTAAACAAACTAGAGTGTTTTAAAAAGTCGTACTTATTCCCTTGAAAGTTGATGTGGCAACTTAAATGAGCTTTTTAATTGACATGTGATGCTGACAAAGCAACTTACGTGGAAATTATTATATATATTCAAATTAATAAATATATTTAACTAGAGAAGAAAAAAAGAAAAAATCTAACAATTATCATATATATATATATATATTCAAATTAATAAATCTAGTTTAATATGGATGAACATTATTCGATGTTAAGCCAACTATAATTAATAAGTAGAACTAGACAAAGGCAATGTACTTGTTCTTATTATTTTATTTTCACTTATATTTTCTTTGTTATGTAAATTTGAACATTTTCAACCTAATCAAAGAATTTTGTGTAAGGAAAAAACCTAAAAAAACCAATAATTCATGAAGGGATTATTTGATTATTACAAAAAAAAAAAAAAATACAACTTTGTCCAACCTACTATAGAATTGATACTATACTACTAAAATATATGTTATTGTTGAAGCATTGTACTAGTAAAATATACATACATTAGTGTTAACTTTTAAAAATATTAGATTGCTTTTACATATGCTTCTAGATTTTTGATTAAATCAAGCATATGCTTTTAAGATATCAAATAAAGTGTAAAGTATAAAATAGGTAATTAAGTACATATTCTATAAATATAAGTTGGTAATGTTCAATATATATGTGTGGTTTGATTAATGAAAGTTTGTTAATATCTATGGTAATTATAATATTTAGAAGTCAAAAGGTTATCCACATATATCTTTTAAGAAAAGAGAATAATGTAACATATATTATTTTCATTTTACTATTTTATTATGTCAAATAAAAGGCTAATCTATATAGGAAATTTGTGAATATTTTCATTTTTATTAATTTATTTTCTAGTTTTTTAAAAACTTTTTTTTCTGTAATTAAATATATTTATGAATTTAAATTCATAAATAATTGCTATTTCTATTTGATTGTTAGCGCAACATCAACTTGAAAGTCCACTTAAACTGTAATGTCAAATTTTAAGGGAGTAAGTGCTGACTTTTTTAAAAGTTAGGGATTGGTATAATTTATAATCATTTCAAGAGTGATTTGCATATTTTATCTTAAGATTATTTTTCGTCTAATAAACTAAATATGAAATTACGAGAATAAAATGTTCAAATGTCTATCAAAGTAGTGCCATTCATTTTAATATTACGGTTTTATAATTTAAGACGATTAACTTTAACCTCCTATAGATTATTATAAATAATATAGAAGACAATAAAAGTTAGAAACTTGCGCGGAAAATAAAAATACAAAATACAAACTGTAATTGGCGCTACTTTAGAAAACTCTGCGTTTCCTGCTATTCGTACACATTATTGTAGTCATTATTATTTTGACCAATACGTCGCATCATTGAACGAATGAATCCAATGTCTTCTGAACCATGTCACCTACCAGATGCTAGGGTTTGCGTACCCGGCAACTTTACCTTCTTGTTAAATTGAAACACGAATCAAATCAAATCCTCCCAAGCTCTTCAAAATATGCTTCCATTAAGTAGAGCCTCCGTATTCCTGAGTGCAAAGGAGCCACAGGGCAGCTTTTTTTGCCCATCTTCAGTAGTTGTATGGAAATGGAAGGCAAAGAAAACTGTTGACTGGTAATTGAATTCTCGTTTTCCTAATCGTTAAATTGCAAAAAGGTATTCTTATCATGATTTCTCTATTGTTGTCTAGCATTTCATTCTTCATTTTCAGTATGGTCTGCAGGCATGGGGCGGATCAGCTTATAATAGTTGGAGATGAGGATCTCATAGAAAATCATGGCAAGGAGATATGCAAACTCATAAATCTTGTTGTTGGGATGGGTGGTGTTGGCAAGATAACTTTCTACGAGGTAATTTAGCTTTCTGATCTTTTCTAATATTGCACTTTCATAGTAAATATTCATGAAAGATTGTTTAAGAATGTCTTACCTACGACGAAGCTAGAATGTTGATTTAAAGAGTTTGTCGTGTCAAATGTTGATGTAAGAATTGATATTATCAAAGAAAGACCAAGGGATGGATCAGTTCGCGCAAGTACTTTGTTAAGAACTTTCAAATACAAATGTTGTTAAATCTTACTAAATTGTCTGATGAAGTAATTGATTTAGTTAGGAGGAAAATGCTGTTTTGCATATTTAGATGCCTGGGACATGAATTCGTGTCTTGGACATCAGATCATTGAAGATTGGTACAGGTTTTCAGTTTTGATATGTATCATTGGATGGCACCGTGCTGGGGATCCTGATAGTAGTAGGTTTTATTTAATCTTGTGCATGTTGCTGCTTGGCTGTATTTGCTGTAAGTACACCAAAGTGACTTTAGTTGTCTCAAGACCGCCTTCTCATTATTTATAAGAGAGTAAAATCAAATAAAATTGTTTATAATACCAAAAAATCAAAATTTTTCCCCTTTTCACCTGGTATTATTTGTGGTTTTGTTCAAAATAAGGTTTACTATTGGTTTCACAGTCTAGGATGCTATGGTGCTGACTAAACCGAACCAAACTCTAAACTATTCATAATTGAGATACATGCTTATGCTTATAGTTGAATTATACATGTCAGTTTCATGCATGCTTGTTTCTCATGAGGAAATGTAGAATGGATTTTTCATTGTTAATCGCCGTAGTTACTATGTATGAGATTGCAATTAACTCCTTGATTTTGCTCATATAAATTGCGCAACTAATAGTTTCAATTGGTTATACTGTAATTCTTCTATTTCCGAAAACTACCCCGATCTGGCAAGTTAACAGTGTCCCCCTTTATTTTTTTATTTATTTTTCATTTTCAAGAAAGAAAAAAGCATCTTTAAATTTAACTAATCACTCAAGTTCCTCCGCACACACAAATTATTCTTGACATTCCAAAATCCAGTACTTTACCATCTCATATTTCTAGCTGCTAAAGATAAAAAAAAAAAAAAAAAAGAATTTACAATTTTATTTTCGTCTATACATTGTATGTAGAAATTAAAGAGAGAATGATTCTGTATAAGCCGAATGGAGTTCTGACAGTAGCATCAAATTAAGTGTAATAATTCTTAAATTCTATATTTTTGATTTACTCGCACCTTTTATGTTTTTGTAAACTCCTAAAAATTTTAGTACAAACTAGGCTAATCGTTAGAAAATATTTAGAGACATAATTGATATGGACTAAAATTGTTAAGAGAGATTTGAAAGATAGGATAATGATTTCTTAGTATACTTATAAATAGTGATAGGAATTATCTTTATGCTTTATAAATACTCGTAGAATTGACAAGTCAATAGTAAAAATATTATGGTCAACCGAAGTCAACATAAAAGATAACAAATGAATTAAAAGATTTATCAAAACTAACAAGATAAGTAAATTAATTCTTATAACAAACAAATGGAAAATAAGTTTTTGCTTACTTAAAAGACTTGACATAAGATGCTTACATCATCAAAATAGGTTAAGAATAAATTAAAACCATAACTAAATAATTAGAAATTAAAGTTATGTAAATTCTACTTTTAGTGGTCTTAAGACTTGATTAAAAGTACCTTCCGAACATTCTCAAAGATCAATTAAACTAAAAACTTAAGTTTATATTTAGAAATAAATTAAATTTTTATAATTCAAAAGTTAATTGTCGATAAAACCCGAGCTTGAAGAATTGAGAGCTTGAAGAATTGCAAGCTTTAAAGTTACTTAAAACCTTAAACTTTAAAACCATTAAGGAATTTTAACCCTAAGTAATTAATCAATAATTTAATTTGAATAATATCATTCAACTTTAGAAAATTTCATATTTTTATAAAAATCAAATCATAAATTATAAAATAATGTGAAATGGAAACCTAAAGACAGTTTCCTATAAGGTTATGCCCATATCTTCATGTATAAGTCTTATACATAAATAAGTAGACCAACGAAATACCTAAGATAATTTATCAATTGAGAGTTGGAATCATTTATCAATTGACAACTTATCAAAATCTAGTGATAAGACAATTTCTTTATCACCTCTTTACTTATACTATATATGGACAATTTTTTACAAAATTTCATAAGCTTAACTTTAATAAATGAGACAAAACCACTCCATGATCTAAAAAGACTTTAAATGGTAGATCTAAAAAGGGGAGAAAGGAGGGTCATACACTTGTCATTCATCAATCAATCGCTTCTTTTTATACATTAATATTCACCCCTTAATGCTTACATCATCAATAGTTGTAATTGTTGATTTTTATATAAACTATAAGACAACACTTTCAAGATATTTAAACACTCATTCTCTCTCCATTCCAACCAGTCACTTTTTTCCATTATTTCTTTTACTTTCAATTTCACTTTCACTTCATCTTTCTTTTCTTTAAAACAAACATAAAGAGGAGAAACAACCTTACCCTACAAAATCAACTTTTCTTTTATTTTTTAAGCTTCACTCACGGCATTTTTTCTTTTGTTCTTGTATCATTTTTTTCACCATCCAAGACCTTTTAAGACCATTAGAACCTTTCATACACCCCATTCCAAAAGACCAAAAGATTTGGGTTCCAAAAGGTGGTAAAAAGGAGAAAGCAAAGTTAAGAGCTAAAGTAGAATCTTAGTGCACAACCACCAAACTTTGCGTTAAGGACGAGTAAGTATTTATTGTGATGTGTGGATTAGTATTTATGTTAGGAGACTTGGATTTTTTGCAGATATGAGTAAGGTTTAAGTTGTTATAACACAAAAAAAATCGTTTTAAGAAACAAATCATAAAACCTTTATACGAAATTGAAATATGAGCATGTAAAGTTAGCGTTTTGTGAAGACATTTGTTTAATGCTTTGAATGAAAGATTTTAAGCTAAGAAAATCTTGAAATGAGAACTTTAATGAAGGATATGCATGCTGGACATGAGGGTTCCATGGTTATTTGGATGTTGATTTTGTTTCTATTAAATTAAACATGTTCAAATCTAAACTTAAGTTAAAGAAAAATCTATCATATGAGATTTTATGAAACCAACTTTGTATAACATGAGTTATGATATGGAGGTTTTATTAAGTATAAGATCTTTTATTTTTTTATGTAGAGTATGAGTTAAAGGATCATTTGATGGAAGCAAACTTAAGTTAAGATTTGGACACAAGTAGTCTAAGTACATAATCTACTACTTAAACTTAAGGAAATGATGAAACAAGTTGAAAACCAAGTAAGGACTTCTTGGAACCATCATGAACAGATCTGGAATGTGGGAGAAAGAAGCCTAAAAATATGATAAAAGTGAAAGAACAAAGTGAAAAGATTAATCAAAGCAAGTATGGTAAGCATACAAAGTTTAAAACTCAAAACCGAGCTTAAAACACTCAAAATGAGCCTAAAATTTTAAGATGAGCTTTCAATGAAATTCTGACCAACACCTTAAAGTATCAAGAGAGGTGAGGTTGTTTTGAAACCCATAAAAAATCCACTTAAGGCCCCATAAGCCCACGAAAGTCACTAACTTTAGTTTGAACAAAAAACAAGCCCATTTGACAACTTAAGCCCACTAAAGGGCCCAAGAAGTGGTTGTTAGCCTTAGGAATATAAATCAAAGTTGTAAATCTGATCTCAAAGAGTATTTTAAATTTAGGATAAAATCTTAAGACCAAGCCTAAAGAATTTCCTAAGTTATTAAAAAGTCCATTTACTAAACAAGGCTAAAAAATACTCCAACTCATGAGGAATGCTACTGTTATGACCTATGGATAGAATTATATACCTCATTTCGAAAATCTAACCTTACCACGTTAAAGTATACTTGAAAACAATGAAGATCGACTATAAGATCATAAAAATCAGATTTAAAACGAAAAAGTTATATGCGATTGAATTTTAGGTAAAAACCGGAAAAAAATTACGAAAACTAGTTAAAAATATAATTTAAGGAAAGTTTACTTAGTTTCTTAAGTTTTTTTCAATTCCTTATAAAAATTATTTCAATGATCAGGGGACATTGTTTACGGAGACGACTTATCTCCGGATTGCTTTGATTGACCTACATGGCAGAGTGAGTAAATTCCCGATGATTCTTTACTTGATTATCATGTAGAGTAAATGCACCTAAACTTATATATATAAATTTGGATGCTTGTGGGATATGGGAGATGCATGTGTGAATTTATGGATGAATGTGATGACTTGTTAATTATATATAATAATGGGAATTATTTGTATTAATATATACATGTGAATTATATGGAATGAAATTGGTTAATCATCCTAAAAATCAAGTTAATCACTTATATGATTAAGAACTCAAAATGAATTATGCATTCCCCATATTGCATACGGGTAACACCGACTGCTGCTTCACGCAGAAGATGGGAAGGGACTCATAGGAATACGAGTTTCCTGCAGGATTTGGTACTAGTTATGCTATCATATATATTGAGTTTCTATCTTAAGCTGATGGGCTTACTAGGCGCTGAGAGATGCCAACCGTCGGTGAGGGGCCGAGTCTTGTGGCTTCTACTTAGGGCATATGTTTGTGGACTGCGGGGGCCACCGTACAGCTAGACTTAGGATTTTTAAAGAATACGATTTGATTTTGGTAAAGGAAGTATATATATATATATATATGTAGAGTTTTGTTTTGGTATGAGCATGATAGTGCAAATGAAATAAAACCCAAGGTCTAGAACCCAGATTTTGGTTTGGGTCGGTTAATTATATCCAAACCCCGACTTCAGGGGGCGAAATTCTGAGTCATATGCAGTTCTTAGGTCATTGCATGCGTTGTTTGGCATACTGCATGTTCATGTATTCATATGATTGTGCCTTTAATAAATTTATGTCATGTGGTACTGATGAGGGCATTTATCTCACTAAGCGTAAACTTACTCCCCTACAGATTTTTATTGGTGCAGGAGAACCTCTTCGTTAATCCGGGTCGAGGTATGCTCGTGGTAAGTCTCGGATAGAGACGGGTTGGAGCGATCAGAGAGTGAAGAGGACATTTTGTAATAGATTATAGATATTTAGATAATTTTATGTATTTATGCATAACTTAGATTTTATGCAGTTCCGTTATGGACTGCATTTGTTTGTAATATTGTTTTGGTGTGGGTCTTAAGAGCCCTAACCATTAGTTAATTTATAACATAGAAATAATTTTAGTTAAATTGCTCTATATTACTTGTCTATGGGCCTAGTGGTAACGTAGAGTGGAAGGAGCCTTGTATGTCGTATGAAAGGCCTATGATTAGCAAGGGGGTTGATAATAGACTTTTATACAGTACACGGCGACCTATCACGACAACGATACTGTTGGGTCGTTATAGGTTTAAGTGGTATCAGAGCTTTAGGTTTAAACTAATGATAAAGTAAGTAAAACTGGACCCTAGACGCTAGGAATCCCCTCCCAAGTGAGCAAGAGTGGGGTGGAACCGTGTTAGGATTTTTAACATATCAAACAAGCGATAAAACTTTCCTAAAAGAATGTATAATCTTTAACAAACCTGTATGGTTGATCAGGATAATGCAAATAGGATTCGTCGGAACCTCGTGCTTCTGATGATGCAAGAAGGAGAAACCCTTGTCGAGTATCGATGAAGACTTCGGGTCTTATGCGAAGATATGGCTTTAATAGGAAGGCCATGCAGGTTAAGAGATGTATGGACATCCTGGAGGGCAGGACTAAGTCCTTATTGGAGAGTGCGCTACAGGGATATCATACTCTAGATGCGTGGACCTGTTTTGTCCGATGAAGAGTTAACCTACATTATGGAAAGGGAAGAAGGGGCTGGTATTGAAGCTGAGATAATATTCTTGGTGCAAGATGGCCCAAGGATGACTACCCCAAGCTTCCAGCACTGGCGTCAACTAGGTCATAGTTATGCCTTAGTGCATGACCTAAGAGCTGATCACCGTCGAGTGGTCCAGATGGATGAACAAAATGGAATACCTCCGCCAATAGCCCCTGTTAATATTTACTTTTTTTTTTTTATATAGAGCAAGACACTATTGATATCCACCCTGATGCTCCTGAGTTTGAAGAGGACATAGACATAATGCCTATTTTTTCAAGAGAGTACCGAGTAGTAGTGCCACTTAGGCCAGAACCATGGGAACTTCTATTACCCCATGAGCTGTACTAGGTAGCGTACCGCCTAAGGTTATCACTTAGTCTAAATGAAGGAACCTCAACCCCGTTTCCTAGAAGGAGGCTTCGATAAGCAGGCTGGTTAGATGATGATGAAGTCGAGCCTTCTACGAGGCATGATTAGTCAAGGATGACTTGAACCTCCGAAGTGTTTTCGATATTATTATTATGGTGTTAATGTTATTGTTTAGTGAAGTTTTCTGTATTGTGTTGTGTGTACTTTTCAAATTATGGTTGTATCGAATTTCAAATTCCAGTAATTGTAGGAAACATGTATAACTTTGGAAGGAACTATATCTAAACCTTATGTATGTTTGGAGAATTAATGAAAGGACTTCTTATGTGCATTTATTTCATCATAGTCTACATTAACGACATTTTAGTGTTCTCTAAAACTGTTGAAGAACATCTGAAACATGTCAAAACCTTCCTAAACCTTGTAGAAAAACATAAACTAATTCTAGGTTCTAGAAAGGTAAGCCTATTCAAAACAGACGTAGAATTTTTAGGCCTTAAGATTTCTAAAGGGATTCTTAGACCTAAAGAACATATGATCTAGAAGCTCTTGGACTTTCTAGAAGACAAACCTTTGTCTCTAAAGGAAGTTAGGTCATTCTTGGGCTGTTTAAACTATCTGAAGCCATATTTAAAGGATATGTCTAAAATAATTGGCCCATTATACCAGAAGACCACTGCAGGATCCAATAGACGTTGGATTAAGCAAGATTATGACCTGGTCAAAAAGGCTAAATCCTTAGTGAAAAGCCTTCTGGCCCTAAACCCTCCTCCAAGAGATTTACACTTGGTAGTCGAAACTTATGGTTCTTTACTAGGTTTGGGTGGTATCCTAAAATGAAAACCAACTAAATTCTCGAGTAAGTCAGAAGAGAAATTAGCTGCATACTGTAGCGGTCTCTACAAAACAAAGGTCTCTAGCTTAGATGCAGAAATACTTGCATGTATCTTTGTTTTAGAAAAATTTAAAATATATCTTTTTACTCAATCAGATTTTACACTAAGAACTGATTGCAAATCGATTGTGTCATTGTATTCTGTCCAAAAGAAATCCAGACTTAATTCTTTAAGATGGATATCTTTCTGTGATTTTTTAAATGGAAACGGACTTAACTGTTCCATTGAACAAATTTCAGGTAAGGACAATAGCACCGCAAACTTCCTCTCCAGGATCATCCAAAGGCAAGGAGAAACTGGTAGAGACTGATCCACCTAAGGATCAGAAACGTGGACCTGTTCTTAAATTACGGTCTTTATCATGACCAAAAACTGATGTTATCAACTTAAGTCCATATCGGCTGAGAAATCAGCAAGAGAGGCTCAGATTTAAGACAGATAATGATTCTGCTCTTAGTCTGATGCATAAGTGCCTAATAGATAACATATTCCAGTCATCTGGAAAGGCTTCGGAGATGGAATATTATCTAAAGGCCCTGGGTTCTTATCTAGCTAAACAGAAAGAAACCAATCAAGAAGAAAATGCCTTGCTTCTTAGTGATTCATGGTCGTGAACCTGGAATCTTTATGATCTGGAAGGAAACGAGAGTTTCCATGGAAGGATTTCTAGGATCATCTTTTAAAAGATTCGAGTCTTATGAGGATGCTTATAGAGCAGCTCTTAAGATTTTCAAAAATTCACCCTTCCATGGTAGGAGAGATACTAATTCTCCCTTCACAATAAATGAAGCAGAGGCGCTGTCCACTGATTTCTATTACCTTGAGTATCATAAGCTCAGTAGGGCTATGAGAAGATTGGAAAGTGAAAATCAGGTGCTAAAGGATCAAGTCAAAAGAGATTTGGCCATAGCAGCTCCGCATAAGAAAGTCCTATTTCCAAAAATTTGGACAAAATTTAGAAATGAGGCATATGAAAAGACTAAAGCAAGGATAACTCTTTTAACAAATCGTTGTTACTGAGTATAATACTTACTAGTACCTTCCAGAAGACCTCCAAAATAAAACTTTCAAGGAGGCACAGGCAAAGTTTATTAGGGAACATTGTTTCTTAATAAAGTATTTGTCTATATTTTCTGTTACGGACACTGGTTATATCCAACAATGGCCACTGGTGTATAAATGCGCTCACTTAGCTGAGCATGGAATTGGTGGTCCTAGTTGTGGATGCACAGTCCATAACCCAATTTGGAGTGTGCCTAAATTTCATGTGGATTTGGGTACCTTTGCATCTGTAACAATTTTAGGAAATGTCTATGACTTCCTAGATTTGTTTGGAAGAGGTTACAGTCATTCAGCTATCATCCCTGGCCCTGACGAATGCTCTATTTTTGGGAATGCTTTACAATCATGCATCTTAAAAATAATGGCTAATACTGGGAAAGCTGTAAGACTAATAAGCTCATTTCTATCATTTCAGAAGACTTAGGTGAAAAACCAACTCGGCGCTAGGAGACGCCAATCGTTGGTGAGGGGCCGAGTCTTATGGCTTTTGCTTAGGGCGTGTGTTTGTGGATTGCAGGGGCCACCACACCGCTAGACTTGGGATTGTAAAAGATATGATTTGATTTTGGTAAAGGGAGTATACATATATATATATATATATAGTTTTGTTTTGGCATGAGCATGATAGTACAAGTGAAATAAAACTTAAGGTCTAGAACCCGGATTTTGGTTTGGGTTGGTTAATTATCTCCCAACCCCGACTTCAGGGGGCGTAATTCTGAGTCGTATGTAGTTCCTAGGTCATTGCATGTGTTGTTTGGCATACTGATTGTTCATGCATTCATATGAATTGTGCATCTAATAAATTTCTGTCATGTGGTACTAACGAGGGTATTTATCTCACTAAGCTTAACCTTACACTCCTGTAGATTTTTGTTGATGCAGGAGAACCTCTTCACTAATATGGGTCGAGGCATGCCCGTGGTAAGTCTCGTATAGGGACGGATTGGAGCGATCAAAGAGTGAAGAGGACTTTTTGTAATAAAATTATATACATTTAAATATTTTTGTGTATTTGCTCATAACATAAGATTTAGTGCAATTCCGTTATGAACTGCATTTGTTTGTAATATTTTTTTTTGTGTGGGTCCTACGAGCGCACACAATTGGCTAATCTATAACATAGAAGTCATCAAATTAATCAAACAAAGAATAAAAGAAATTCCTTGTCTGCACATTGCAGATCCCTCATTACCAAAAATTGTAGAAACTGATGCTTCTGATTTAGGATTCGGAGGAATTCTAAAACAAAAACAAAATAATAAAGAATGTGTTGTTCAATTTATATAAAAAAAATTGGAATAATTGCCAATCAAATTATTCTACAATCAAAAAAGAAATCTTAGCCATTGTCTTAACGATTTCAAAATTCTAAGGAGATTTATTAAATCAAAAATTTCTTTTGCGAATTGATTGTAAGGCAGCCAAAAATGTTTTGTTAAAATATGTTCAAAACATTGCATCAAAACAAATTTTTGCCATATGGCAATCTATTCTTTCTGTATTTGAATTCGAAATTGAGCATATCAATGGATCTTCAAATTCCCTTCCTGATTTTCTTACTCAAGAATTTTTGCAGGGAGATACCTCCCAAAAATAACAAGGATAAAGGTAAGGAAAAAGTTTCCTCATCATCAAGAAAAGGACTGACCAATATCAAAACATGGTTGGATGTTTGTAAATCATCCAATAGTCCATTAGCAATCAAAGAAGAATCCTCCTCAAAATCAAAATCTTCAAACACTCAATCAGTTTCTGAAACTCAAGAGGCCCTTGCCAAATTAATTGATATGGATCCAGCTCATGGGTTGCTTAATGCAATCTCAATGGTCTTATAGTCACAATCAGGACAAAAAATTCCAGCATTACCAGAAATCTCCCAATCGGTTTCTCAGCCAAAAGAAACCTAAAGAAGAAACCAGAATTTTCAAATCACAGAAATATCATCACCAAAGCCAATTGAAACATTCCCTTTCAATTAGAAATCAAATTTTTTTATAAATCCTGTTTCTAGATATGTTTTCTCAGTAAAAGAAAGCCTATCAGAAAAGGACCCTTTTGATTTTGCAAATAAAATATTTACAAAAGATTTTTATTATGTGCCATATGACCAATACAAAACATTTTGAAAAAGAAGGGATGATCAGTTATTCTACAGCTAGAATACTAAAAGTAAAAAGGTCGATCCCAGGAAGACTAATTGAATCTTGTGATTGTTTAGTGATTAAAATATATATCAGCTAAATAAAATCTTTCTCCAAGTAGAGAATAGGCTCAAATTATATAAAATAAAAATTCTACAGCATTTTCTAAATATTGATTATATTCTATTAAATCTTCTTTATTATTGTCTTTTGTGTTTACAGACATAATATGGAGTAAAATTTGATTTTATTAATGATAGAATAATGATTACAATAGATCAATGATCTAAGATGTTGATTACAGGGAAAGCAAGCCAAAGATAATTTTTATGAAAGTGCTCTAGTCAAACTATAGCACTAAACAAATATTGTAATACTTCAGCTTCTTCTTCCCAATTTTTTGGATTATACTGTTTTGACATCTACAACATAGAATAGATTATTCATCATCGGTATAATACCAATCAGTATTGATTACAACAGTATAATACCATTCAAGGAATTATATTGCATTATCTAAGTAATGATAAAGATGATTATCATTGATTAATATAGAAACAGACATAAATTTATATGTAAAATATGAATGAAACCACCACAGGCGGCAATGCCAAGGCTAGTGGGGCTATGATGTAGTTATGAAATATGAAACCTCCAAAGGCGGTAATACCAGTCGATTATGGGGCTTTGATAATAATTGAAAACAGGCAGATATAATCTCGTGGAATTACACCCAATCTAGTTGGAGATTCCCCACACGAGATATAATGTAAGAGAATCAAACTGATTTTATTGATTAAAACTGATTTTTACAAAACATATAAATACAAGAGAACATAAATGGATGATTAAGAGGTATGATCAAGAAAATGATCTTCCTACCTCTGATGAGAAGAAGCAAACAATTATGCTTCAGAAGATTGATCTGATTGAGAGAAAAGCAAATAGTTATGCTTCAAAAAGGTGTTCGGATGATTGGTAAGTGTATACGGATGGTTGCTGATTGGTGATTGATGATGAAAGAGGAAGAAGATGAAGAGACTGAAGGTGAAGATAAGAGAAGTAAAAGAGAATTAGAAGAAGAGAGGTCTTCGATTTTCGGATGAGAGAAGAAGATTTTAGAAGAGAAAAATTTTTTGATGCCCCAGATGTCTGAATGAAGGGGTATATATGGTGGAAATGGGTTGATAGAGTACTGTTTGGAACAATGGTATTGTAGCTGACAGGGTACTGTTTTGAACAGTGATTTGTGGTAGGCAAGATACTGTAGATCTGATTGACTAATTTTTGGCTGATTGATTGGATTGTGCATTGTAGTACTTGTGTATTATACTGTATCTCTACTTTTATAGTGTAAAATAGTACAAAAATTTTGAATGATACAATTTTCACGGATCTCCTAAATTTATGCCATAGCAGTCATCTTCGTTGGTATTACTGCTGTGGTGAGATGTTGAGTTCGATTCTGAACTTGATTCTTGTGCTGATTCTGATTCTTTGATATGAGCTAGTGCTTTTCCCAGGATTTGCTTTAATTGATCCGGAGAATTTGCACTTGCAAGTGATGATATTAAAAATCCTCTGTTGTGATATTGTTTTGTTGCTGATGGAGATGGTGATGACTTTGCAGAATTATTCTTGATCCAATTTAAAATTGAATTCTTTTCACATTTATTCCACATTTTGAAGTTGTCCCACCATTTGATTTTGTACATTCTGACCAAATTGATTGTGTTTGATGATCTACCTGGCTTGTATTCAAACCACCAAGTCATGACCCATGATACTCCGAGATGTATAAAATACAGCATTTCTTTTGGAAATTCTTTTCATGAGGTTTAGGATTGTAATGACTTAGGAAAGTATCAAATTCTTCTTTGGTATTATGATGAATGATTTCTGATGTAGCACTAAATTGTTCCTACCAGTGATTAAACCAAATAGGAAGATTGAATGATGAGCAATTGTAAAAAAATATTAACCAAGTATGTGTTCTTTTTGGATTTATTTGATAAAACACATTCCACCAGGCTTGCTTATAATCAAAATAATTATAAGTAGCTTGATGACTTGGTTGTGTAGAAAATGGTTATATATTGAGCTTTGTAGCAGTGATTGGATGAACTCGCTATTCTTTATATATATATACTTCCTTTACCAAAATCAAATCATATCTTTTAAAATCCCAAGTCTAGCAGTGTAGTGACCCCCACAGTCCACAAACACACGCCCTAAGCAGAAGCTACAAGACTCGGCCCCTCGCCGACGGTTGGCGTCTCCCAGCGCCTAGTAAGCTCATCAGCTCAAGATAGAGACTCAATATATATGATGGCATAGCTAGTGCCTAATCCTGCAGGAAACTCGTATTCCTGTGAGTCCCTTCACATCTTCTGCGTGAAGCGGCAGTCGGTGTTACCTGTATGCAATATGGGGAATGCATGATTCATTTTGAGTTCTTAATCATATAAGTGATTAACTTGATTTTTAGGGTGATAAACCAATTTCATTCCATACAATTCACATATACATATTTATACAAACAATTCCCATTATTATATATAATTAACAAGTCATCACATTCATCCACAAATTCATACACATGCATCTCCCATATCCCACAAGCATCTAAACTTATAAATATAAGATTAAGTGCATCTACTTTACAAGCACAAATAAGTAAAGAGTCATCGGGAATTTACTCACTCTGCCATATGGGTCAGTCAAAGTAATCCGGAGGCAAGTTGTCTCCGTAAACGATGTCTCCTGGTCATTGAAATAATTTTTATAAGGAATTGAAGCAAACTTAAGAAACTAAGTAAATTTTCCTTCAGTTATATTCTTAATTAGTTTTCGTAATTTTTCCTGGTTCTTACCTAAAGTTCAATTGCATATAATTTTTTTCTTTTAAATCCAATTTTTATGATCTTATAGTCAATCTTCATCATTTTTTAGTGTACTTTAACGTGATAAGGTTAGATTTTCGAAATGAGGTATACAATTCTATCAATGGGTCAGAACAATAGCGTTCCTCATGTGTTAGAGTGTTTTTGGACCTTATTTGGTAAATGGGCTTTTTGATAACTTGAAGAATCCTTTGGGCTTGCTCTTTAGATTTTATCCTAAACTTGAGATCAGATTTACAACTTTGATTTATATCCCTAAAGCTAACAACCACTTCTTGGGCCCTTTAGTGGGCGTAAGTTGTCAAATGGGCTTGTTTTTGGTTCAAACTAAAGTTAATGAATTTGGTGGGCTTATGGGGCCTTAGGTGGATTTCTTAGGGGCTTCAAAACAACTTCTCTTGATACTTTAAGGTGTTGATCAGATTTTTATTGAAGGCCCATCTTAGAGTTCCAGACTTGTTTTGGGAGTTTTAAGCTCGATTTTGAGTTTTAGGCTTTATATGCTTACTATACTTGCTTTAGTTAATCTTTTCACTTTGTTCTTTCACTTTTATCATATTTTTAGGCTTCATTCTCCCACGTTCCAGATATGTTCATGATGGTTCCAAGGGGTCCTTATTTGGTTTTTCAACTTGTTTCATCATTTCCTTAAGTTTAGGTGGTAGATTATGCACTTAACTACTTGTGTACAAATCTTAAATTAAGTTTTCTTCCATCAAATGATCTTTTAACTCATGCTCCACATAAAGAAATAAAAGATCTTATACTTAATATAACTCCCATATCATAACTTATATCATACAAAGTTGGTTTCTTCATAAAACTTCATGTGATGGATTTTTCCTTAACTTAAGTCTAGATTTAAGCATGTTTAACTTAATAGAAACAAAATCAACATTCAAATGACTATGGAACCCTCACATCCAGTATACTTGTCCTCCATTAAAGTTCTCATTTCAAGATTTTCTTAGCTTAAAATCTTCAATTCAAAGCATTAAACAGATGTCTTCACAAAACACCAACTTTACACGCTCATATTTCAACTTCATGTAAGGGTTTCATGGTTTGTTTCTTAAAACGATTTTTTGGTGTTATAACAACTTAAAACTTACTCATATTTGCAAGAAATCTAAGTCTCCTAACATAAATATTAATCCACACATCACAAGAAATACTTACTCGTCCTTAACGCAAAGTTTGGCGGTTGTGCACTAAAGTTCCACTTTAGCTCTTAACTTTGTCTCCTCCTTTTTGCCACCTTTTGGAACCCGAATCTTTTGGTCTTTTGGAATGGGGTGTGTAGAAGGTTCTAATGGTCTTAAAAGGTCTTGGATGGTGAAAAAAAATGACAGAAGAACAAAAGAAAAAATACAATGAGTGAAGCTTAAAAAATGGAAGAAAAGTTGATTTTGTGGGGTAAGGTTGTTTCTCCTTTTTATTTTTGTTTTAAAGGAGAGAAAGATGAAGTGAAAGTGAATTGAAAGTGAAAGAAATGATGGAGAGAATGGCCGGTTGGAATGGAGAGAGAATGGGTGTTTAAATGTTTTGAAAGTATTGTCTTGTAGCTTACACAAAAGTCAACAATTACAACTATTGATGATGTGAGCATTAAGGGGTGAATAGTGATGTATAAGAAGAAGTGATTGATGGGTGAATGATAAGTGCATGGCCCCCCTTTCTCCCCTTTTTAGATCTGCTATTTAAAGTCTTTTTAGGCCATGGAGTGGTCTTGTCTTATCTATTAAAGTTAAGCTTATGAAATTTTGTGAAAAATTGTCCATATGCAGTATAAGTGAAGAGGTGATAAGGAAATTATCTTATCACTAAATTTTGATAAGTTATCAATTGATAAATGATACCAACTCTCAATTGATAAATTAGCTAAGGTGTTTGGTTGGTCTACTTATTTATGTATAAGGCTTGTACATGAAGATATGGTCATAGCCTTATAGGAAATTGTCTTTAGGTTTCCATCTCACATTGTTTTGTAATTTATGATTTGATTTTTATAAAAGTGTGAAATTTTCTAAAGTTGAATGATATTATTTAAATTAAATTATTGATTAATTACTTAGGGTTAAAATTCCTTAATGGTTTTAAGGTTTAGGGTTTTAAGTAACTTTAAAGCTTGCAGTTCTTCAAGCTCGGGTTTTATGACAATTGGCTTTTGAATTGTAAAAATTTAATTTTTTTTAAATATAAACTTAAGTTTTTAGTTTAGTTGATCTTTAGGAATGCTTGGAAAGTACTCTTAATCGAGTCTTAAGCCCACTAATATTAAGGTTTACAATTGAACCAAGTCACTGTAAAGAATAAGTATCCTTTACCCCGTATCGACGATCTGTTCGATCAATTACAAGGTGCAAGTGTGTTTTCTCGTATTGACCTAAGATCGGGTTATCACCAATTGAGGATCAAACCAAAGGATGTGCCTAAGACAACATTCAGAATGAGATATGGACACTATGAGTTTTTAGTGTTGCCATTTGGATTGACTAATGCGCTGGTCGTGTTCATGGATTTGATGAGCAGAGTGTTTAGAGCATATTTGGAAAAATGCATAATTGTGTTCATTGATGACATCTTGGTATATTCGTCAACCCCAAAACAATATCAAGAACACTTGAGGTTGGTTTTGCAAACCTTAAGAGAACACAAGCTATATGCTAAGTTATCTAAGTGTGATTTTTGGTTGAGGGAGATATCCTTTTTGGGACATGTTATTTTGAGAGAAGGCATAAAAGTGGAATCAGAAAAGATAAGAGCTATCACTGATTGGAAAAGACCTAAAACTGTTATAGAAGTGAGAAGTTTTCTTGGTTTGGCTGGATATTATCGGAAATTTGTGAAGGATTTTTCAAAGATTGCCAAACCACTTACTCAACTAACTCAAAAGAACGAGAAATTTATATGGAATGAGAAAAGAGAAGAAAGTTTCCAACTGCTAGTGGAGTTTACATATAACAATAGTTACCATTCATCTACCCAGATGCCACCATATGAAGCATTGTGTGGAAGGAGATGTCGATCCCCATTATTCTGGGATGATATGGAAAAAGGCAGTGTTAGGACCGGATTTGGTACAAGAAGCAACTGAAAAGGTAGCTATCATTAAAAAGCGAATGAAAGAAGCCCAAGACAGACAAAAGAGTTGGGTGGACTTAAAGAGAAGAGAATTAGAGTTTGGTGTAGGAGATCATGTGTTCTTGAAGGTAAGTCCGATTAAGAGCATTCATCGAGTGAGAACTCAAGGGAAATTAAGCCCCAAGTACATTGGACCCTTTGAGATCCTTGAACGAGTAGGGAACCTTGCGTACCGCTTGACATTACTACCAAACTTGATTGAAATACAAAATGTGTTTCACATGTCAGTGCTAAGGAGACATGTACCTGACCCTGATAATGTAATTGAACTGGAGCCGATACAACTTAAAGAAAATCTGACTTATGAAGACCACTTAGTTCAGATCACTGATAGTAAAGTTCAAAAGTTGAGGAACAAGGAAATAAGATATGTTAAACTACTTTAGAGAAACCATGAAAAGGAAGAGGCCACTTGGGAGGCAGAGGAAGAGATAAAGCGAAAGTACCCCCAATTGTTTGAAGTCCCAGGTATGTCTCTAAGTTTTGAGGACAAAACTTATTTTAAGGGGGGGAGGATGTAAACCCTACTTTTAGTGGGCCTAAAACTCGATTAAGAGTACTTTCCGATCATTCCTAAAGATCAATTAAACTAAAAACTTAAGTTTATATTTAGAAACAAATTAAATTTTTACAATTCAAAAGCCAATTGTCGATAAAACCCGAGATTGAAGAATTGTAAGCTTTAAAGTTACTTAAAACCCTAAACCTTAAAACCATTAAGGAATTTTAACCCTAAGTAATTAATCAATAATTTAATTTGAATAATATCATTCAACTTTAGAAAATTTCACACTTTTATAAAAATCAAATCATAAATTACAAAACAATGTGAGATGGAAACCTAAAGACAATTTCCTATAAGGCTATGACCATATCTTCATGGATAAGCCTTATACATAAATAAGTAGACCAACCAAACACCTTAGATAATTTATCAATTGAGAGTTGGAATCATTTATCAATTGATAACTTATCAAAATCTAGTGATAAGACAATTTCCTTATCACCTCTTCACTTATACTGCATATGGACAATTTTTCACAAAATTTCATAAGCTTAACTTTAATAGATAAGACAAGACCACTCCATGGCCTAAAAAGACTTTAAATGGCAGATCTAAAAAGGGGAGAAAGGGGGGCCATGCACTTATCATTCACCCATCAATCACTTCTTCTTATACATCACTATTCACCCCTTAATGCTCACATCATCAATAGTTGTAATTGTTGACTTTTGTGTAAGCTACAAGACAATACTTTCAAAACATTTAAACACCCATTCTCTCTCCATTCCAACCGGCCACTCTCTCCATCATTTCTTTCACTTTCAATTTCACTTTCACTTCATCTTTCTCTCCTTTAAAACAAAAATAAAAAGGAGAAACAACCTTACCCCACAAAATTAACTTTTCTTCCATTTTTTAAGCTTCACTCATTGTATTTTTTTCTTTTGTTCTTGTGTCATTTTTTTTCACCATCCAAGACCTTTTAAGACCATTAGAACCTTTTAAGACCATTAGAACCTTCTACATTCCCCATTCCAAAAGACCAAAAGATTCGGGTTCCAAAAGGTGGCAAAAAGGAGGAGGCAAAGTTAAGAGCTAAAGTGGAACCTTAGTGCACAACCTCCAAACTTTGCGTTAAGGAAGAGTAAGTATTTCTTGTGATGTGTGGATTAATATTTATGTTAGGAGACTTGGATTTCTTGCAGATATGAGTAAGTTTTAAGTTGTTATAACACCAAAAAATCGTTTTTAGAAACAAACCATGAAACCCTTACATGAAGTTGAAATATGAGTATGTAAAGTTGGTGTTTTGTGAAGACATATGTTTAATGCTTTGAATGGAAGATTTTAAGCTAAGAAAATCTTGAAATGAGAACTTTAATGGAGGACAAGCATGCTGGATGTGAGGGTTCCATAGTCATTTGAATGTTGATTTTGTTTCTATTAAGTTAAACATGCTCAAATCTAAACTTAAGTTAAGGAAAAATCCATCATATGAGGTTTTATGAAGAAACCAACTTTGTATAACATGAGCTATGATATGGAGGTTTTATTAAGTATAAGATGTTTTATTTTTTTACATGGAGCATGAGTTAAAGGATCATTTGATGGAAGAAAGCTTAAGCTAAGATTTGGACACAAGTTGTCTAAGTACATAATCTACCACCTAAACTTAAGGAAATGATGAAACAAGTTGAAAACCAAGTAAGGACTTCTTGGAACCATCATGAATAGATCTGGAACATGGGAGAAAGAAGCCTAAAAATATGATAAAAGTGAAAGAACAAAGTGAAAATATTAACCAAAGCAAGTATGGTAAGCATACAAAGCTTAAAACTCAAAACCGAGCCTAAAACTTTCAAAACGAGCCTAAAACTTTAAGATGAGCCTTCAATGAAATTCTGACCAGCACCTTAAAGTATCAAGAGAGGTTGTTTTGAAACCCATAAAAAATTCACTTAAGGCCCCATAAGCCTACGAAAGTCACTAACTTTAGTTTGAACAAAAAACAAGCCCATTTGACAACTTAAGCCCACTAAAGGGCCCAAGAAGTGGTTGTTAGCCTTAGGAATATAAATCAAAGTTGTAAATCTGATCTCAAGGAGTATTTTAAGCTTAGGATAAAATCTTAAGACCAAGCCCAAAGAATTTCCTAAGTTATTAAAAAGCCCATTTAGCAAACAAGGCCCAAAAACACTCCAACACATAAGGAACGCTACTGTTATGACCCATGGATAGAATTGTATACCTCATTTCAAAAATATAATCTTACCACGTTAAAGTACACTCGAAAATGATGAAGATTGACTAGAAGATCATAAAAATCGGATTTAAAACGAAAAAGTTATACACGATTGAACTTTAGGTAAAAACCGGGAAAAATTACGAAAACTAGTTAAGAATATAACTTAAGGAAAGTTTACTTAGTTTCTTAAGTTTGTTTCAATTCCTTATAAAAATTATTTCAATGACCAGGGGACACTGTTTACGGAGACGACTTACCTCCGAATTGCTTTGATTGACCTACATGGCAGAGTGAGTAAATTCCCAATGACTCTTTACTTGATTGTGCTTGTAGAGTAGATGCACCTAAACTTATATATGTAAATTTGTATGCTTGTGGGATATGGGAGATGCATATGTATGAATTTGTGGATTAATGTGATGACTTGTTAATTATATATAATAATGGGAATTGTTTGTATTAATATATACATGTGAATTGTATGGAACGAAATTGTTTGATCACCTTAAAAATCAAGTTAATTACTTATACGATTAAGAACTTAAGATGAATCATGCATTTCCCATATTGCATACGGATAACATTGACTGCCGCTTCACGCAGAAGATGTGAAGGGACTCACAGGAATAAGAGTTTCCTACAGGATTGGGCACTAGCTATGCCATCATACATATTGAGTCTCTGTCTTAAGCTGATGGGCTTACTAGGCGCTGGGAGACGCCAACCATCGACGAGGGGCCAAGTCTTGTGGCTTTTGCTTAGGGCGTGTGTTTGTGGACTGCGGGGGCCACCACACCACTAGACTTGGGATTTTAAAAGATATGATTTGATTTTGGTAAAGGGAGTATACATACCTATATATATATATATATATATATATATATATAGAGTTTTGTTTTGGCATGAGCATGATAGTGTAAGTGAAATAAAACCTAAGGTCTAGAACCCGGATTTTGATTTAGGTCGGTTAATTATCTCCCAACACTGTCTTCAAGGGGCGTAATTCTGAGTCGTATGCAGTTCCTAGGTCACTGCATGCGTTGTTTGGCATACTGATTGTTCATGCATTCATATGAATTGTACATCTAATAAATTTCTGTCATATGGTACTGACGAGGGTATTTATCTCACTAAGCTTAAGCTTATACCCCTGTAGATTTTTGTTGATGCAGGAGAACCTCTTCACTAATCCGGGTCGAGGCATGCCCGTAGTAAGTCTCATGTAGGGACGGGTTGGAGCGATCAGAGAGTGAAGAGGACTTTTTGTAATAGAATTATACATATTTAAATATTTTTGTGTATTTGCTCATAACATAAGATTTAGTGCAGTTTCGTTATGAACTGCATTTGTTTGTAATATTTTTTTTGTGTGGGTCCCACGAGCCCACACAATTAGCTAATCTATAATATAGAAGTAATTGTAGTTAAATTGCTCTATATTACTTGTCTATGGGCTTAGTGGTAACGTAGAGTGGAAGGAGCCTTATGCGTCGTATGAAAGGCCTATGATTAGCAAGGGGTTGATAATAGACCTTTATACGGTACACGATGACCTATCGCGATATTGATATTGTTGGGTCGTGATATGTTATATGTAATCTCATCAAGAAGTTCGGAGAAAAAGAAATTAGCCTAATACATCAATAATGATGCCAACTTTGGGGAATGCATCAAGAAGTTTTTCATATGGCAAAAGACAAAAAAGAAGACTAAGTCATTAAAGAATCTAGAAGGAAAGGAAGTAAAATGGGAAAAGCTTTTGACTAAGGAAAAGGATGAAGTAAGAGATGATGTAATTTTCTAAGATGGAAGAAATATGTGCAAAATGCAACATGTACTCCTTGTGGGTGCAATTTGTATGAAGAAAACCACCAATCCTCTTGTCTTGCAAATGCTTACATAAATCAATTTAGGATAATATAATGTAATTAAGATCCTTTACTAAGAAATAATTATTATAAGCAAACCATAACATTTATTGTATATAATAACCTAACTAAATACTTAAGATTATAACAAGGATGCTCTTTTTCAAATAAGAAAACCCAAGAATGGTTTTGACAAACTATTTGCTAAATATCTCATTGTTACATCATAAGTTGTACAAATATCAAGAAGACAAATTGAATAGTTAAAGATGTTATGAATGACGAATAAGCTCATTACATAAACATATGAAAAAAATGTTGCACTCTCATCTTACGCTAGCTTTCATAAGCAACCATAAAGTGTATTAAGTAAGCTAAATTAACTTTTCCTATAAATAAGCTTCACCAACTAACTTTAGAACCACATACATGTCTCCCATCTACTCTACAAGCTATCCTTTTTCTTTCCTTTTCTTATTATATTCAAGTCAACCAACAACACCAATGACCATTTTCACACCACTTACAAGAAGCCACTAGCCAATCTTAGTAATTTTCAAAGAAACAACATCACTAAGGTTAGTTTTTACATTCCTATAAACTATTTTGTTTATATTCCATAAAGAAAAGATCATCTCTATTTTTTTTTCTTCTCAAATCTAGGAGACCATTAAAAAAAAGCAAGGTAAGTTTTTTAAACTTCAAAACAAAGATCGTTAAGTTTGAATAAAAAGCTCGTATGTCTTCTACAAGACAAAGAGTTTTTATCAAAACTAAATTTTAAACTTTCCATTTGTCTTAAAACTTCATTAAAAAAATAATTTTTTTAAAAAAGAGCAACTTCTTTCTTATGGGTTTTTATGAGAAAAGAAACTAAATTAAGACTAAATGAAAGAATGAAATAACAAGAACTAATATAAGTGGACAAATCTATACTTTAAAATGTCATACATATCATGTTCAACTAATTTTTCATGACTTGGTATCTTATGGACATATTTCTTCCTTAACATGACTCAAGAACATAACTCTTCTTTCTCATGACATATTAACATATATGACACTATTTACTTTGGTACCATAATAATTTGTACTCTATTCAAGGATTGAGGAATAATTATACAAGGACCATGTACCTTATTTGAATTTGTCTTATAAAGTTTGTAGTTTGTATTATTTCAATAATATTTGAATTTTTTTTATATCATTAAATTTGTGATACTCTGTGATTATTCTAATATTAATGCTTCATGTGCTTATTAGAAGTAAGAAGCGAATAACACATGTATTTAAATAATTACTTCTAATTAGTATATGGCAGTTTATTATTGTTAGATTTTCTTCAGAGTTGTGGTAGATTTTGTTGGTATCAAAACAAATGTTTCAAATATTAATAATAAACAAAAACAATGAATAAATAAGAATGGGTAGATATGTGATGCATCTCCAGGGTTGGACTCATGGAGAGGTACCATGACGAAGCGAACCAAAAGGAACAAAAGAAAAGCTAGCAATGTTCGGACAGTTATCGAATGAATATGATGTACCACTTGGTCCTATTCGGCTTACAATTCGTTGGATATGATACATTGATCCAAATTGAAGGGTCACTTGTCATTACTTACTAAAGAGAATAGATAAGAGTTGAAAAATAATGAGAACACTAAGATTGCTTAAAAGAGATGTGAATAATTTTTGTATTGATGAATGATTGTTTTCGTCTAAGTAAGTGGGAGTTTATATACTTATTCATTAGGATTACTTTACATGTACGAAAAGACAAAAGGGTATTTTTACAATTAGGTTACATAAAAAGATACTAAAAGGGGTAAAAGAGATAAAAATATTCAATATGGAAAAGTAAGAATTACTTTGGAATGTTGTGTTAAAAGACATGTATCGCTTGGTGGTTAGATATTAGAAATATGATACAAAATAGGTGAAATAGGAGTGTTTACAGTCAGGAGCTGACTTGATTTGATCAGGTTGGGGAGCAATTAGTCCTGCAGAGAAGTCAGCTTGAATTGAGGTCAAATGTCTGTGGTTGGCTTTGGAGCTTAGCTTAGCTAGTCTAAGGCTATCTTCTAGGATAAAGTATTGCTACTAGGCAGGAGCAAGTTTGACATATGTGAGGGTCCAGTAGTCAGATCGGTAGGAAATTAGTTTGGGATAAGAATCTTCGTATCAAATATGACCTTAAGCTAGTATTTTTCGAGTGAGTCCTTGGAATTTTATAGCTCGACTGGGAGTGATCAGTTTAGAGGCTTGATTCTTATCATATGCTTAGGGGTTGAAAATATTTGCTCTCAAATCTAAAGTGGTTTCTGCTTCTTCTTCTAGGGCATTTGCGGGGCATTTGCAGGGCTTTCTTCTATCAGTTGGTGAGGGATCTGATTAGACATATTGAAGGTGAAGGAAATACCATAATCATTAGGCAACTTGACCTGGTAGGCATTATGGTTGACTTTCTTTAGGATCTTGAATAGATCATCAACTCGAGGACATAGTTTGCTTTGTCTTAAGTTTAAGAATTGTTCTCAGTTGAGATGAATCTATACTAAGTCCCTTGGTTAAAAGCTGATAATTTGACGGCCTTGGCTACTGTAAACCCTACTTTTAAGTGGGCCTATGATTCCATTAAGAGTATTTTTTGAACATTCTTAAGGATCAACTAGACTAAGAACTCAAGTTTTCCATTAAAACGAACTTACTTTTTTAATTTGAAAGCCTATTATCGATAAAAGCCAAACATGAAGAACTGTGGATTCTAAAGTCACCTAAGATCTTAAACCCTAAAATAATTAAGGACTTTTAATCTTAAGTGACTAATTGATAATTTAATTTGAATAATTTCATTCAACTCTAGAAAATTTCATAATTTTATAAGAATTGAATCATAATTTACGAAACAATTTACAAATTAAATCCTAAAACAATTTCTTATAAGATAATTCCCTTATTTTCATACCTTGTCTTTCATCCATTAATCACTTTATCTTACACTCCACTATTCAACCCTTAATGCTTATATTATCTAGAGTTGCAATTGTTGACTTTTATGCATACTACAAGACAACACAAACAAGCTTCTTAAGTACACTTCTACCTTCATTTCCAATCGGCCACTCTTTCTCCCATTGGCCACATTTTCTCTCACTTTGAAAAAAACTCAAAAGAGGAAACACAAAACCCCACAAAATCTTACACTTGCCACCACTTTCCAAGCTTCCACATTCACAGCATTTCAACTTCACTTTGTGTCTTACATTTGCCGATTTTCAAAGCTTTTTTTAGGATCCTTAGAACACTGCTTAAACCTCATTTCGAAGGACTATAACTCAAGTTTCCAAAAAGGGTACAAGAAGGAGGGAGTAAGATAAAGAGCTTAAGTGGAAACTTAGTACACAATCACCATATTGTTTCTTTGTGGACAAGTAAGTGTATCTTGTGTTAATAGTTTAGTATTCATGTTAGGAGACCATGATTTTTTAAGGATATGAGTATGATCATAAGTTGATCAAACATCTAAGACTACCTTAAGAAGCAAACTCATGAAATTCTTACATAAAAGTTAAAATATGAGCATGTAAAATTGATGTTTTATAGAGATACTTATTTAATACTTTGAACGGAAGATTTTAAGTTAAGAAAATTTTGAAATGAGAACTTGAATGAAAGGGAAGCATGCTGGACATAAGGTTTTAGAAGTTACTTGGATGTTTTCATTTCTATTAAGTTAAATATGCTCAAATCTAAATTTAGATAAAGGAAAAATCTATCATATGAAGTTTTATGAGGAAACCAATTTTATAAGACATAAACTATGATATGAGAGTTATGATAAGTATGAGATCTTCTACTTTTATATAAAGTATGAGTTAAATAATCATCTCATGGAAAGAAAGTTAAGTTAAGATTTGAATATAAGTAGGTTAAGTTCATGATCTAATACTTAAACTTAAGGAAATGATGAAATAAGTTGGAACCTTACATACCTAATTGATTAGATCTAGAACTTTACTAAAGACACTTAAAAATATGATAAAAGTAAGTAAATAAAGTGAAAAGACCAACTAAGGTAAGTACGATAAGTGTATTAAGCCTAAAACTCAAAATCGAGTTTAAAACTTCCAAAACGAACCTTAAACACTAAGTTGAACCTGCCTTAAGTTTCTAACCAGCAACTTAGCACAACAATAAAAGTTGTTTTAAGACTCTCAAGAATTCCATAAGACACCTCCTAAGCCTAAGAAAGTGACTATCTTTGATTTGGATAAAAAACACGCCCATTTGACAACTTAAGCTCACTTAATAGCTCAAGAAGTGGTTGTTGATCTATGAGTGTAAATCAAAGTTGTGAATTTGATTTTAAGGAGAATTTTGAGCCTAGAATGAGATCTTAACTAAATAAATTGCAAAAGCACTCTAAATCATGAGAACTGCTACTATTCTAACCTATAGGTAGATTTGCGTGTCTCATCTAAAATATCTAATCTCACTACGTTAAAGTATACTTGAAAATGATGAAGATTGACTATAAGATCATAAAAATCGGATTTAAAATAAGAAAGCTATACGCGATTAAACTTTAAGTAAGAAACCGAGAAAAATACGAAATCTAGTTAAGAGTATAACTTAAAAGGTTTTAGCTTAGTTTTGTAAGTTTTATTTCAAATCTTTATAGTATTATGATTGCGATGTCTAGGGGACCTAGCTTTCGGAAATGACCTCCTCCCAAACTACTTTGATTGACCTGCATAGTTAATCGAGTGAATTCATAATGACTCTTTATTTGATTTTTCTTATAAAATCGATGTACCTAAACTTACATATATAAATTGAATGCTTGTAAGATATGGGAAATACATGTATGTGAGTTCATGATTGAATGCTATGGCTTATTAATCACTTAATAATAGTAATTTCTTGCAATAATTCATGCGTGTGATTATATGAGATGAAATTGTTTGATCACTATGAAAACAGATTAATACTTATATGATTAAGAAATTCAATGAATCATGTATTCCCTATAATTACATTTGGATGACACTGACTGTTACTTCATGCAGAAGATGGGAAGGGACTCATAGGATGAGGGCTTTCTGTAGGATTGGGTACTAGTTATGTCATCATTTATATTGAGTCTCTATCTTAAGCTGACAAGCTTATTAGGTGTCAAGAGATGCTAACCGTTGGCGAGGGGTCATGTCTTGTGGTTTCTGCTTAGGATGTATGTTTGTGGATTGCGGAGGCTACCACACCACTAGACTTAGGATTCTGAAAATATAATTAGTTATTTAGGAAAGAAAGTATATTATATATGGTTTTATTTTGACTTAAGCACAATAATAAAAATGATACAAAACCCAAGGGTTAAAACCTAGATTTTGGTTTGAGTCGGTTAATTATCTTCAACCCCGATAATAATGGGCATAATTCTGAGTCGTATGCAATTCTTAGGCCATCGTATGCAATTCTTAGGCCATTGTATGCGTTGTTTGGCATACTGATTGTTCATGCATTCATATGTTTATGCATATAATAAATTTCTACCATACGGTATTGATGAGGGTATTTATCTTACTAAGTTTAAAGCTTACAACTCGATAGATTTCTTTTATTATAGGAAAACCTCTTCGTTCATTTGGGTTAGGGAATGCTCGAGGTAAGTCTTGTTTGGAGATGGGATAGAGCGATTACGGAGCGGAGAAGAGATTTTTTTCTTTTTTTTTTTTTTGTAATGGCTTTTTGTAGATAGCCATTTATCTTTACTTTTGTTCATATTATAGATTGAAGTTTATCATGCAGATTCCTTTATGAACTATATTTGTTTGTAATATTCTTTTGGTGTGGAACTTAACGAATTCACACATTTACTTGATTAATTTATATTTTAGAAGTTAATTTTAGTAGTTAATTTTAGTAAATTACTCTATATTACTTATTTATGGGCTTAGTGGTAGCTATCACGACCTAACAATATTGTTGTTGTAGTAGATTGCCGTATACAACACAAAGGTCTACTATTAATCTTTTTGCTGATCGCATGCCTTTCATATGATACACAAAGCTCTTTCCACTATACGTTACTATTAGGCCTATAGACAAGTAATATAAAGCAATTTTTACTAAAATTAACTTTTAAGACGTAAATTAATCAAGTAAATGTATGGACTCGTTACGTTTCACATCAAAAGAATATTATAAACAAATGTAGTTCATAATAGGGACTGCATTGTAAACTTTAAACGATGTTATGAACAAAATAAAGGTAAATAATTATCTACAAAAACTTTTACAAAATCTCCTCTATGCTCCTTATTCGCTTTAACTTGTCTCTATACGAAACTCACCGGGGCATGCCTCGGCCTGGATTAGCGAAGAGGTTTTCTATAATAAGAGAAATCTATCGGGGTATAAGTTTTAAGCTTAGTGAGATAAATACCCTCATCAATACCGCATGGCAAAAATTTATTAGATACACAATTATATGAATGCATGAACAATCAGTATATTATATAACGCATGTAGTGGCCTATGAACTGTATACAACTCAGAATTATGCTCCTTGTAGTTAGGCTTTGGAGATAATTAATTGACTTAAACCAAAATCTAGGTTCTAGCCCTTAGGTTTTTATCTTATTTACACTATTGTGCTTAAGTCAAAACAAAATTATATATATATATGTATATTTTCTTTATCGAATATCGAATCATATTTTCAAAATTCCAAATCTAGCGATGTGGTGGCCTTCGCAATCCACAAACATTCGCCCTAAGCAGAAGTCATAAGACATGGCCCCTTGTCAATGGTTAGCGTCTACTGATGCTTAAAAAGCCTGTCAGCTTAGGACAGAGACTCAATAAAATGATAACATAGCTAGTGCCTAATTCTGTAGGAGGCTCTCTTCCTATTAGTCCCTTTCCATCTTCTGCGTGAAGTAGTAGTTAGTGTTATTCGAATGCAATTATGGGGAATGCATGATTCGTTTAATTTCTTAATCATATAAGTGGTTAATCCAATTTTTTAAGGTGATCAGACAATTTCATTTCATACAATCACTCGTATAAATTATCACAAACAATTTCTATTATTATGTAATTAACACGCTATAGCATTCATTCATAAATTTATACACATGCATTTCCCGTATCCCATAGGCATCCAATTTATATATATATATATATATATATAGAAATTTAGGTGCATCTATTCTACAAGCAAAATCAAGTAAAGAGTCATCGAAAATTTACTCACTCTACCATTCGGGTCAATCAAAGTAGTTCGGGGGCAGGTCGTCTCCAAACGCAGGGTCCTTTGGTTATCGAAATCATAATACTATAAGGGATTGAAATAAAACTTAGGAAACTAAGCTAAAACCCCTTAAGTTATACTTTTAACTAGTTTTCGCGTTTTTCCCTGTTTTTAATTTCACATAAATTCAGATTTGAGCATGTTTAACTTAATAAAAGTGTAAACAGCATCCAAATGATTTCTAAACTCTTACATCCAGCATGCTTCTCTTTAATTCAAGTTCTTAATTCAAGTTCTTATTTCAAGATTTTCTCAACTTAAAATTTTCCATTCTGAGTGTTAAACAAGTATCTTTACAAAACACTAACTTTACATGCTCATATTTCAACTTTTATGTAAGGTTTCATGAGTTTGCTTCTTAAGGTGGTCCTTGATGTTATACCAACTTATGATTATACTCATATCTTTAAGAGATCATAGTTTCCTAACGTAAATATTAACCAACTAACATAAGATATACTTACTCGTCCTTAAAGTAAAAAAAATGTGGTGGTTGTACACGAAAGTTCCACTTATACTCTTTATCTTACTTCCTCCTTTTTGTACTCCTTTTGAAATCTGAGTTGTGATCCTTTGAAGTAGGGTTTAAGGAGTGTTCTTAGGATTCTAAAGGGTTTTGAATGTTAGGAAAAGCAAGATAAGAAGTTGAAAGTGCCGTGAGTGTGTGTGTACTTGGAATGTGGCGGCAAGTGAATGATTTTGTGGGGTATAGTTGTTTCTTCTTTTATGTTGTTTTCAAAGTGGGAGAAAAGGAAGTGAAAATGAAATTGAAAGTGAGAGCAAATGGGAAAAGAGTGGTTGGTTGGAATGGGTTGGGAAGTGTGTTTAATAGGCTTGATTTTGTTATCTTCTAGTATGCACAAAAGTTAACAATTACAACTATTGATGATGTAAGAATTAAGGGGTGAATAGTGAAGTGTAAGATAAAGTGATTGATGGATGAAAGATAAGAGTATGGCCCCCTTTAAAGCCATGTAAGAATCGACCATTGGTTGTCCTTTTGAGCATGGAGTTGTTTTGTCTTATTTATTAAAGTTAAGTATGTGAAATCTTGTGATAATTTATGCATATGTAGTATAAGTGAAGGAGTGATAAGGAAAGTGTATTATCACTAGATTTTGATAAGTTATCAATAGATAAATGACTCCAACTTTCAATTGATAAGTCATTTAGTGTGGTTAGTTAGTCTATTTATTCAAGTGTAAGGCTTAGGCATGAAGATAAGAGAATTGTCTTATAGAAAATTGTTTTAAGATGTACTTTTTGAATTGTTTTGTAAATGATGATTTAATTCTTATAAAATCATGAAATTTTCTAGAGTTAAATGAAATTATTCAAATTAAATTATCAATTAGTCACTTAGGTTAAAAGTCCTTAATTGTTTTAGGGCTTAGGGTTTTCGGTGACTTTAGAGTTCACAGTTTTTCAAGTTCGAGTTTTATCGATAATAGGTTTTTGAATTGGAAAAGTAAGTTTATTTGTAATCGTAAACTTGAGTTCTTAGTTTAGTTAATCTTTGGGAACATTCGAAAAGTACTCTTAGTCAAATCATAGGTTGCTAAAAGTAGGGTTTACAGTAGCATATAGTGGAAGGAGCCTTATGTGTCATATGGAAGGCCTGCGATTAATAAGAAGGTTGATAATAGACCTTTATGTGGGACACGACGATCTACTACGACAATGATATTGTTAGCTTATGATAGCTACCAATCTTACGTTGTTTCTGATTGAAATTACTGATCTTCTTAGTTATAGGCTAGTGTAGTGCTTGCAATTCTTAGGTTCAGTCTATTCCTGATTGACTATCTTTAGCAGCTGTAGGGGTACCGATCATATCTAAGGGAACGATAGGATTGAGGTTGTAGAAAACCTTAAATGGGGTCTTCTTAATGGTGTTGTGGATGGGTTAGTTATATGCGAATTCCACAACTAATAGAAACAGATCCCAGTCCCTCAAGTTTTTTTCGCATACTAGCTCTGAGTAAATTACATAGCATTTTGTTCAGCACTTTACTTTGGCCATCAGTTTAAGGGTGGCTATTGGAGTTAAACACAAGTTTAGTTCTAAGTGTTCTCTGAAGAGTCTTCCAAAAATAGTTCAAGAATTTTATATCCTAATTTGAAAAAATATTCTTCGGTTCTCCATGTAGTTGGATAACTTCCTACAAAAATAGATCAGCAATACATAACGTATCATTAGTTTGATGGCATAGGATGAAGTGTACCATTTTACTGAAGTGGTTTACAACAACAAATATATAATCTTTTCCTTTAGATGTTCGGGCCAACCCTAAGATAAAGTCCATAGTGAGGTCGGCTTAAGGTAACGTTGGTGTCGGTAAAGACATGTATTTTCCATGAGGCTCCCTCTTTCCTTTAGCTTACTTGTATACTTCATAATTACCAACTACTAACTACCAACTACCAACTACCTTATGGGCATCCTTAACCAAACTTGGTCAATAAAAATTTTCTTTCAACAAATGAACTATTTTGGTCTCTCCGAAATGACCAGAGAACCCATTACTATGAGCTTCCCTGACTAACAACTCACGTGTAGAATGGCTTGGTATACACAGCTTTTAGTCCTTAAATAGGTAGTCATCCTTAAGATAATACTCCTTATCAGCAATTCCATCCCTGTATTGCTCTATTATAAGGTTGAAATGAAGATCATGAGCGTTGTAAACATTAGAAAATCGATAGTTTGAACCCTAATTTAAATTTGAGTATCTTAAACTATATCATGAGTCGATAAGACTAATAACAATAAAAGATTATGAAATTTGATAAATCGAATATAACACTGATAATAAAAACCTTAGAAATTAATTGAAACCCTAAATCGCGTACCAAAACCCTAAATCCGATTTATGCACAATTACCCGAAATCGAACTCGAACTTGATTGAAATCCTAAAACTATAACTTTAATCCTATAAAATAATCAAATATCACTCAATAGTGATATAATTGTAGTCGATTGCAATTATCAATTAAATTGCGTAATTGCATAAAACTTGTAACGAAATCGTTAAAATAACTTGTAAAAATTATAATATAACCGGTACCAATTAAATTAATAAATTTTCATAAAATTCCAAAATTAATTTATAATGATTATTTTTATGTTTAGAAAAATTATATATAATTATTTCTAATTTCCTTTTTCTTCCATTTTTTCTATTTTCCTTTACTTTTATTTCCTTCTTTTCATTTCCTCTTCTATTTTTTTCCTTTTCACACGTAAATTCCAACTGCAAATGCAATAGCCCAAGTGATTAAATTTTGATTACAAGTGTCACAAAATTAAGAGATAAGGACAAGATAATTAAAAAATGTGTCTTGTCCAATTTAATGAAGAGATTAGGTTAGATTATTTTTCTTTTTCTTTTTCAATTGTTTCCTTAAATCCTAATTGCTGATCATCACGCCTAAAAGGAAATCTGGAAAAAAAAATAGAAATCGAACACAAAAGAAGGAAAAGAAAGCAAAACAAAAGGAAAACTAAGAACAAGAAGAAAATTAAGAAGAAGACGAAGAAGAAGGAGGAAAAGAAGAAGAAAAATTGGAGTACTACCAATAAATTTAGGTAAGTATATTTTATTTACTTATACATATATATATATTAAATAGTATGTGCATGTATATACTAATTATCCTATTACATATACATGTATGTATGCATAAGTAGATAAACAAATGCATATGTATCCTTTATGTGTGTATAAATATACGTATGTAGCTATGTATATATATGTATATATATATATATACTATTATGTAAACTATACGGTATATGTATATACATGTATGTATAAATAAGAATACATTTAATAGGTATTTAGAAATTTCACTCTTGGATATATATAAGCATGTACATGAAAGAGAAAAAAACAATAATAAAATAAATAAATAAATAAATATATATATGCATATATAAATAAGAGTACATATAGTATGTATTTAGTACACGTGAATATGAATATTTATGTATATATGTATATAATCTTTATTTTCATATATATATATATGTGTAAGTATGCGTATATTATATATATATATATATATATATATATACATGTGCTTCATATTCATGTACACATGTAAGTTATTATTTTTCTTATATGTGGCGTGGATATGTGTATATGTATATATAAACCTAGTCTTTAATATATATGTGTACAAGTGTAATAGAAGGTATATGTATGTAAATTTATATCTAGTATTTTCATATTACAAGAAATTTTGTATATATAGTTATACAAGTATTTATATATATATGTATATCGTAGAATATTAGAATATAATAAATTAGAAAAAAAATAATTTAATAATTCTAAAATCTCAAAAATAGGTAAAAATAAGTAAATAAGATAAAACAAACTTAAAATAATAAAATTATCAATTATATGATATAAATAATTATTAAATCATAAATATACTAAGAAAAAGTTGAAATTAATATTTTATGACTTTTTAAATTAAAATAATAAATTTTTTGATATTTTTATATCACAGTTCAAACTGCAAGTCACAACGTTCAAAACGGACCTCGTTACGAGAAAATACGTTCGAAAACAATCAAAATGGACTTTAAGTTTATAATGATCTGAGCTAAAATAAAAAAGTTGTATGCGATTCGATAAAAACCTGGAATCGACAATTTTGTGTAACTAAGTAAAGTAAACATTACAAATTACGATACTAGTTTAGCTTTAAATTCTCAAACTTAGAATTTTTTATATTCCTTATTTTTAGGTGATCTCGATTTTGATCCTAAGCTGCTATTGGATTATTACGACTCTTGAGTCGATCATGGCTGAGTGAGTTTTTCCTAATGATTCCATACTTGCTTGTGTTTGTAATCAGCGAATATGAATTATGCTTTATAATTGAATGTTGTATAGGGATGGGTTATTTTTGTGTATGATAACTATTTTTTAATGGTGAAGTTACTTTAAAGTACGATAACATATTGATTTTTGCGTAGTAGATTCGCTAGGAACTGATTGTTTGTGACCTTGCTGATCACTGAATAGTATGACCTAATTTTACTCGACTAAAAAAAGTTAACTTGAAATACGCATAATCATATATCGCATAACTAATTTTGGTCATCACATTATACGGAGGTAGCGAGAGGCCATACTTGTGTTAATTATTTGACTATTGTAGATTTCGTATGGTGTATACGTGCGATATAACCTTACCCTAGCCTGTGGGATTACTAGGTGTTGGAGGCACCAACCGACTAGTTAAGGGTCGAGTCTAGAGGCCTCTATTTAGGGGTAAGTGAGCGTTATGTGAATGTACTCACAATCATATATAGAAGTCGTTTTTGATAAAGCTGAGAATGGATATACCATTATATTTTAAATACGAAACACAGAGTTTCGTTATGAAATAAGTTCTAATATGATATCCGGATCTGACTGTGTCGATGTATCTTCAACCTTGACTTTGAAAGCATTAAATCTGAGTTGCATGTAGTACCTGGTCACCTGCATGTATTTGTTTGGTATACTGATTGACATGTATTCATTTGATTGAATTTAATTTAATGTATAACTTAATTGTAGTACGGTTGAGGGCATTATCTTACTAAGCTAGGTAGCTTATACCCTTGTAGTCTTCTTTTGCAGGCTGAGTTGTTCATGGAATCGGGCTATCGCATGCCCAAGGTTAGTTTTTCATTAGGGGGTTGATGTGGGAGCAAGATGTGATCAGAGTGTTCACGTGATAGTTTATCTAGATTATGGATTTGATTATGTAATAAAATGATATTAGTTTGAGTTAAAAAGTGCTTTAGATTTCTTATTTGTAAATTATTATATAAATAGATTGTGTTTTATATTTCCGTAATTTGTTATTATTATCATGAAATGATATTGCTTACACTTGCGCAACTGTTGGTTGTTGGTTATAGCTGTAGCTGTAGCCTTATGTATTGTATGAAGGGCTATCGATTATAAGGGAATTCAATCTACAGTCCTTTTTACAGTATACGGCGATTGCCACGACTAGCCCCCTCGGGTCATGATAGTTAGATAGTATCAGAGCATGATTTAAACTAGGTCAAATAAAACCTGATTTTAGACAGTAGGATAACTTACCTGGAAAGATTGAAAGGGGTAGAACTGGGTTTAGTATTTAAGCTTTAATTTATATATTAAAAGTTACAATAAAGTAATTATAATAGTAACTTTATGCCTTATTGATTTAGAGGACTGAGTTAGAGTTACGGACTGCTTTTGCCCTGTTTTGTCTTCGGGATAGGGAGAGCTTACGGGACTACCAGCGTCGACTTAAGATTTCCTGCAAGAATTTGGCATTAGTTGGCCGACTTCGTATTGTCAGTAAGGTACTGTCTACTTGGTACCAAGGATTGAGCCCTTATTGGATTGATAGGAGGATATATTGGGTATTTACCTCTATTGGTCGTTTACCTACTGATGAGGAGATGATTTACTGCTTAGAGTCAAAGGAGAGTACATACGGTATACAAGAGTTGATACCGTACACAAGAGTTGATCTTTTTGGTTGATGTCGATTCCTTTATGTTACCACCATTCTTTGGACATAGTAAGATTATCGGACATGGGGTAGCTCTAGCTATAAATCAACATGTCGACCACCTTTCTGTTATTGTCCAAGATCAGACTAGAGCTATAGTCGACTTATGGGCCAGCATGGAGTAGTGGTGTGATCTTACCCATGGTATTGATGTTTTTGTGCTTCAGCTAGGGTTTGGATTTGATGGACTTGGAGTACCGTTAGATACTCCTATTATACAGGCCAAGCTATTACAGCAGATACCCTCAGTTGATGAGTTTGAGTACTATCAGGTGGACTTTGGACTTCCACCTATAGTATTGGTAGATGGTGACCCTTCAGATGTACTTACCATCACATCGGATCTATTGGACTTTTGGTTGCCAAGAGAGTGGGCTCGATAGACCCCTAGTGAGGAGTTCGATATATATTTTAGTGTTGGTTAGACTTTTCCAAGACGTAGATAGGAGGAGGATACAGCTATAAGATCCTCTACTCGACTCTGAGAGATGTTTGAGTTGTATTTTGTATTGGCTGCTAGTATCGGAGTGATCATACATGCTCCTTTTGTTCTATATAGTAGGATCATGACTGATCATTTTTTATTTTGAGAGTTTTCATGTAGCGAGATTATATTGTATTTTGAGAGCTTTATGTATAGTGAGGACTTATGTATTGTGAGAGCTCTTTTGTACTTTGAAAACTCTGTATTTTGATTTAGTCTGTATATATATATATATATATATATATATATATATATCAGTGGAGTTTCACTCGTTAGAAGTGACCACTACATAGATTTAACCTTACTATAAATGAAAGATTGCAGCTTTTGTTACTACTGTTGTGATGTATATATGTATATTGTTATCTTCATTTTGTACTGGTGGTTTCTACAACTATTTTGAATAAAGATTGATTGTTATAACTAAATAATTGGAAATTGGTAATGAATTTCTTAGTTAAGGTAAGTACAGAAGACGACAACTAGATGAGCAAGCTTAACCTACCTAGGAAAGAGAACAACCTGTACAGGGAAGACAGCTAAGAAGGCCTCAAGACAGAACATATGAGATTCTTGCGGCTATCTATGCGAAGAATGAGCTATTGAGGACATATTTAGCTTGGGAGCTAGTGCCACCTGTACAAGCACTACCTCCTGTTGTAAACCCTAAGATTCCTTTACTACCTCCGCTACCCCCAGCAGTATTAGTAGGAGTGATGCCTCAGGCACCTATGGATCTTAGGCAGCAACGTAGTCTCTAACCAAAGTTTATACGGTGTAACAAATACTTTGAGGGTGTAACCAGTAGACTTGATGAAGCAGAAGATTGGTTACATCAAATTGAAAGATCATTTGAGGCATTCGAGGTCGTACTGCATCTCAAGCTTACCTATGGTATATACATGTTGAAAATGAGAGCGCGAACTTAGTGGGAATCAAAATAGAGGAATTTGAGAGGACCAATCACTGGGGACGTTTTCTAACATGAATTCTTAGAATATTACTTTCCTGGAAGTTTAAGGCTGAAATATAGTGAAGATTTGCTTGATATAACGAAAGGGACATGTACTGTGGAGCAGTACGAAGCAAAGTTTAATAGGTTATTGCAGTTTACATCACCTGAATATTAGATAAGTGATAAATTGAAGATGCAGATCTTTTCCGGGGGATTTGATTCTGACATGAGAAGGTGGATTATGGAATTTGAGCTAAGAAATTTTGTTGATATGGTGGAAAAAGCATAAGTGTTGGACAATGCAAAGAGGTTGAGTAAGGATGCAGGAAAACACAAAATAAGTGTATTTGGGAAGAGACCTTTTGAAGGGCCTAGTGGAAGTAGTTGTAATAAGATGAGGAGATTTATGAGACCACCAAGAAGGTTTCAGAAAAAGACTAATGGACCACCGAAATGTTGGAAATGTAAAGGGACTCACTATCTTTGAGATTGTTTCCAGTTGCAAAGGGAATGCTTTTATTGTGGTGAAAGCTCGCATTCGGTAGCAGATTGCCCCAAAAAGAATGTAGTTACTTGTTTCATCTGCAACAAAGTTGGACACTATTCTACCACTTGTCCAAAACGTACAATTGCAAATGCTCAAATTGCTAAATCGTTGCCAGCTGTTCGACGTCCTGCTATTGGAAGAGCGATTGGAGGATCAAATGCGGGAAACATACGTCCAGGTGCAGCGAATGCTGCTGGAGTATACAATTTAGAGGGTAATTGGAGTTATGAAGATTATATAGAAGAAGATTTAGAAGCACTCGAAGGGACTGAAGAATTTGTAGATTACGAACTGATAGCTGGTATGTATCCTAAACTCTCATTATTAAGTTGCTTTAGTTATTCTAAGTAGTATATGAAGCGTTGAATAATAATAAGTAAATAGAAGTTGTAAATAAAAACTTATAAAGCTATAACATGAGAATAAGACTTAAGAATTTTGTGAATTAGGGAATATTGATATAGTTGGGCATTTAGTTTATACTTTGTTAGATACGAGAGCTACACATTCTTTCATAGCTCTAGGAGTAGTAAAGTAAACGGGTTTAGTTACAACTGTTTGGGAGTGAGAACTCTAGCGGAAAGTGTTGTAATTACAAGAGAAATGGTGAAAGGGTATCCTTTGAAGATTCAAAACTTTGACAATAAAGTAGATCTGATCGTTCTCGATATGGATAAGTACGATGCCATATTAGGAATGAATTGGATGGTAAATGTGAAAGCTACTGTCAACTGTAAAGAAAAACAAATACTGTTTGAAGCCTTAGGAGGAAACAGAGCTATATTTCAAGGGAATTATGCAGCAACAAGAGTCTAAGAGCTGAGTATTCTTGAATTGATTACAGACGTTGGTTAGTTGAATGCTTTGGATATTGATTCTAAAAAGTCAAACGTAGAAGAGATTCTAGTGGTGAATGAATTTCTTGATATATTCTTGGATGAATTACCTGGATTACCATCGAAAAGAGAGATCGACTTCGTTATTGATTTAATTCCAGGAACTGAGCTGATATCTAAGGCTTCATATAAAATGGCTCCAATTGAGTTACAAGAATTGAAAAAGCAATTACAAGAGTTATTGGATTAAGGCTTTATAAGGCCAAGTGTTGCACCATAGGGAGCACCAGTTTTATTTGTCAAAAAGAAGGATGGATCACTTAGACTTTGTATCGACTATAGAGAGATGAATAAGGTGACCATTAAGAATAAATATCTACTTCCAAGGATTGATGATTTGTTTGACCAATTGCAAGGTGCAAGTGTCTTTTCTAGGATTGACCTAAGGTCATGCTATCATCAGCTGAGAATTAAGTTAGAAGATATTCCGAAGATGACATTTCAGATAAGATATGGTTATTATGAATTTATGGTGATGCCTTTTGGTTTAATGAATGCTCTTGTTGCATTCATAGATCTAATGAATCGCATGTTTAGATCTTTATTAGATAAGTGCGTAATTGTGTTCATCGACAATATTTTGGTATATTCTGCTACATCTGAGCAACATGAAGAACATTTGAGAGTGGTGTTGCAGACCTTATGAGAACACAAGTTATATACAAAGTTATTTAAGTGTGATTTTTGGTTGAAGGAAATATCTTTTCTTAGATATGTCATAACAAGGAATGGTATATTAGTTGATCTTGAAAAGATTAAAGCTATAATGGAATGGAAAAGACTAGAGACGGTTACTGAGATTCTAGGCTTTCTTGGATTGGCTAGATATTACAGGAAGTTTGTTAAAGACTTCTCAAAGATTTCAAGATCACTCACTCAATTGACACAGAAGAATGTAAAATTTGAATAGGATGAAAAACAAGAAAAGAGCTTCCAAGAGTTGAAAAAGAGGTTAGTATCAGCCCCGATCCTTGTATTATCAAATAATGAAGAGCCTTTCACTGTATATAGCGGTGCTTCCAAAAATGGATTAGGATGTGTACTTATGTAAGGTGGAAAGGTAATTGCATATGCTTCGAGATAGTTGAGACCACATGAGCAAAATTATCCAGCTCATGATTTGGAACTTGTGGCTGTAGTGTTTGCCTTGAAGTTGTGGCAACACTATTTGTATGGACAAAGATGTGAAATTTTTACTGATCATAAGAGTTTTAAGTATTTGTTTACTTAAAAAGAGTTGAATATAAGACAGAAGATGGCTTAAGTTGATCAAAGATTATGATTTGGGGATTAATTACTACCCAGGCAGAGTAAATGTGGTTACTGATGCCTTAATTTTCTTTTGACTGATCAGAGAGGGCTATTAAAGAGTTTAAAAGATTAAATTTGGAGTTTTCATGGCACGAAGAAAATATTGAATTATTAAATTTGGTGATAGAGCCAACATTGATGTAAACAATTAGAATTGCACAGCAATACTGTACTGAATCAAATCAAAGAAGAAGTAGGAAGTGGGAAATACATTGATTCTTGAATAGATGAACATGGCACACTTCGTATGAATAACCGATTGTATATACCTAATGATAACGAGATCCAAAAAGAAATTTTAAGTGAAGCTCATTAATTAGGCTATATTGTACAACCAGGAGAAATGAAGATGTACTAGGATTTGAAAAAGAATTTTTGGTGGAATGGAATGAAACAAGATGTGGCTGGTTTTGTACTTAAGTATGAAACTTGTTAGAGAGTGAAAGCTGAACATCAATGACCAGGAGGACTACTACAACCTTTACCTGTTCCAGAGTGGAAATGTGATCAGATATCTATGGATTTTGTGAGTGGCTTACCAAGAACAACTACTGGTTTTGATGTGATTTGGGTAATCGTTGGTTGACTTACTAAGTCAGCTCACTTTTTGCTAATTAATAAGACTTTTTCTTTGGAGAAATTGGCTAGAATATACATAAAGGAGATAGTGAGACTACATAGTGTCCCAATAGGAATTGTATCGGATAGAGATCCTAGCTTTGTATCAAAGCTTTGCGGTAGTTTATAGAAAGTGATGGGAACGAAGCTGCAATTCAGCATAGCATATCATCCTCAAACTGATGGACAGACTGAGAGGACTATTCATACTTTGGAAGATATGCTAAGGGCATGTATTATATAATTTAAAGGAAGTTGGGATGCTCATTTGCCTTTGGTCGAATTCGCTTATAATAACAGCTATCACTCAATCATACAAATGCGACCTTATGAAGCTTTATATGGGAGAAAGTGTTGATCTCCACTATTCTGGGATGATATAGAAAAAGTTGTAATAGGTTTAGATTTAATTCAGGAAACAACGGATAAAATCGTAGTGATTAAATAGAAAATGAAAGAATCCCAAGATAGATAAAAGATCTGGGCTGATTTGAAGAGAAGGGAATTGGAATTCTAAGTGGGAGAACATATATATTTAAGAGTAAAGCTGATCAAGAGTATTCATCATGCTAAAGCCTAAGGAAAACTAAGTCCAAGATATATTGGCCCATTTGAGATCTTAGAACGAATTGGGAATCTAGCTTACCGATTAGCATTGCTACCTAATCTATTGGGAATTCATAACGTTTTTCATGTATCAATTTTGAGGAAAGATGTTCCTAATCCCGATCTTATTATTGAGTTGGAACCAATAAGATTACAAGAAAACTTGATATATGAAGAACATCCGGTGAAGATTATAGATAGTAAAGTACAACAGTTGAGGAATAAATAGATCCGTTATGTCAAGGTATTATGGAGAAACCATGAACGAGAATCAGCAACTTAGGAAGCAAAAGATGAAGTAAAGAAGCGATATTCGCACGTATTCGTAGAATTAGGTATGCCTGTCAAGTTTTGAGGACAAAACTTATTTGAAGGGGGGAAGAATGTAAACCTTAAAAAATCGGTAGTCTGAACCTTAATTTAAGTTTGAGTGTCTTAAACTATATCATGAGTCGATAAGGCTAGTAATAATAAAAGATTATGAAATTTAATAAATCGAATATAACACCAATAATAAAAACCTTAGAAATTAATTAAAACCCTAAATCGCGTACCAAAACCCTAAATCTGATTTATGCACAATTACTCGAAATCGAACCTGAACTTGATCGAAATCCTAAGACTATAACTTTAAGCCTATAAAATAATCAAATATCACTCAATAGTGATATAATTGTAGTCGATTGCAATTATCAATTAAATTACGTAATTGCATAAAACTTGTAACGAAATTGTTAAAATAACTTCTAAAAATTATAATTGTAACCGGTACCAATTAAATTAATAAATTTTCATAAAATTCCAAAATTAATTTATAATGATTATTTTTATGTTTAGAAAAATTACATATAATTATTTATAATTTCCTTTTTCTTCCATTTTTTCTATTTTCCTTTACTTCTTTTTCCTTCTTTTCATTTCCTCTTCTATTTTTTTCCTTTTCACATGTAAATTCCAGCTGCAAATGCAATAGCCCAAGTGATTAAATTTTGATTACAAGTGTCACAAAATTAAGAGATAAGGACAAGATAATTAAAAAATGTGTCTTGTCCAATTTAATGAAGAGATTATGTTAGATTATTTTCTTTTTCTTTTTTTTTTATTGTTTCCTTAAATCCTAATTGCTGATCATCACGCCTAAAAGGAAATCTGGAAAAAAAAAAATAGAAACTGAACACAAAAGAAGGAAAAGAAAGCAAAACAAAAGGAAAACTAAGAACAAGAAGAAAATTAAGAAGACGAAGAAGGAGGAAAAGAAGAAGAAAATTTGGAGTACTACCAATAAATTTAGATAAGTATATTTTATTTACTTATACATATGTATATTAAATAGTATGAGCATGTATATAATAATTATCCTATTACATATACATGTACGTATGCATAAGTAGATAAACAAATGCATATTTATCCTCTATGTGTGTATAAATATATGTATGTAGTTATGTATATATATATATATACTATTATGTAAACTATACGGTATATGTATATACATGTATGTATAAATAAGAATACATATAATAGGTATTTAGATATTTCACTCTTGGATATATATAAGCATGTACATGAAAGAGAAAAACACAATAATAAAATAAATAAATAAATATATATATATGTATATATAAATGAGAGTACATGTAGTAAGTATTTAGTACACATGAATATGAATATTTATGTATATATGTATATAATCTTTATTTTCATAGTATTTAGTACACATGAATATGAATATTTATGTATATATGTATATAATCTTTATTTTCATATATATATAAGTGTAAGTATGCGTATATTATATATATATATATATATATACATGTGCTTCATATTCATGTACATATGTAATTTATTATTTTTCTTATATATGTATATATATATATATGTGACGTGAATATGTGTATATGTATATATAAACCTAGTCTTTAATATATATGTGTACAAGTGTAATAGAAGGTATATGTATGTAAATTTATATCTAGTATTTTCATATTACAAGAAATTTTGTATATATAGTTATACAAGTATTTATATATATATATATGTATATCGTAGAATATTCGAGTATAATAAATTAGAAAAAAAATAATTTGATAAGTCTAAAATCTCAAAAATAGGGAAAAATAAGTAACTAAGGTAAAATAAACTTAAAATAATAAAATTATCAATTATATGATATAAATAATTATTAAATCATAAATATACTAAGAAAAAGCTGAAATTAATATTTTATGACTTTTTAAATTAAAATAGTAAATTTTGTGATATTTTTATATAACAGTTCAAACTGCAAGTTACAACGTTCAAAACGGACCTTGCTATGAGAAAATACGTTCGAAAACAATCAAAATGGACTTTAAGTTCATAATGATCCGAGCTAAAACAAAAAAGTTATATACGATTCGATAAAAAGCTGGAATCGACAATTTTGTATAACTAAGTAAAGTAAACACTACAAATTATGATACTAGTTTAGCTTTAAATTCCCAAACTTAGAATTTTCTATATTTCTTATTTTTAGGTGATCTCCATCTTAACCCTAAGTTGCCATTGGATTATTATGACCCTTGAGTTGATCATAGTTGAGTGAGTTTTTCCTAATGATTTTATACTTGCTTGTATTTGTAATCAGCGAATATGAATTATGCTTTATAATTGAATGTTGTATGGGGATAGGTTATGCTTTTGTATGATAATTGTTTGTTAATGACTCTATACTTGCTTGTGTTTGTAATCAGCGAATATGAATTATGCTTTATAATTGAATGTTGTATGGGGATAGGTTATGCTTGTGTATGATAACTGTTTGTTAATGGTGAAGTTACTTTAAAGTATGATAACATATTGATTTTTGCATAGTAGATTTGCTAGGAACTGATTATTTGTGACCTTGTTGATCACTGAATAATACGACCTAATTTTACTCAACTAGAAAAAGTTAACTTGAAACATGCATAATCATATACCGTATAACTAATTCTGGCCATCACATTATATGGAGGTAAAGAGAGGTCGTACGTAGGTTGATTATTTGATTTTTGTAGATTTCGTACGATGTATACGTACGATATGACCTTACCCTGGCTGGCGAGATTACTAGGCGATGGAGGTACCAACCGTTTAGTTAAGGGTCAAGTCCAGAGGCCTCCGTTTAGGGGTAAATGAGGGTTGTGTGAACTTACTTACAATCATATGTAGAAGTCGTTTTTGATAAAGTTGAGAATGAATATACCATTATATTTTAAATACGAAACGTGGAGTTTCGTTATGAAATAAGTTCTAGTATGATATTCGGATTTGACTGTGCCAATGTATCTCTAACCTTGACTTCGGAGGGCATTAAATCTGAGTTGCATGCAGTACCTGGTTACTTGAATGTATTTATTTGACATACTAATTGACATGCATTCATTTGATTGAATTTAATTTAATGTATAACTTGATTGTAGTATGGTTCAGGGGATTATCTCACTAAGTTAGTTAGCTTATACACTTGTAGTCTTCTTTCGTAGGCTGAGTTGTTTGTGGAATTGGGCCGCCGTATGCTGGAGGTTAGTTGTTCATGAGGGGGTCGATGTGAGAGCAGGATGTGATCAAAGTGTTTACGTGATTGTTTATCTAGATTATAGATCTGATTATGTAATAAAATGATACTAGTTTGAGTTAATAAGTGCTTTAGACTTCTTATTTGTAAATTATTATATAAATAGATTATGTTTTATATTTCCTTTATTTGTTATTATTATCATGAAATGATATTGCTTACACTTGCACAACTCTTGGTTGTTGGTTATAGCTGTAGCCTTGTATATTGTATGAAGGGCCGTCGATTGTAAGGGAATTCAATCCATAGTCCTTTTTGCAGTATACAGTGATTGGCATGACTAGCCCCCTCGGGTCATGATAAGTGCACTGTTTAGTAATGAGTGAAAATCTCAATAATTTTGTCTGCAAATTGGTTAGTACAGTTTGTCATTGTGACAATGAGTTAGCAACCACATTTGCACTTCCTTTCTTGTGTCGAATGATGTACAAGAACCATTCCATAAACTCCAACCACTTTGTTTGTCTCTTAGAATGTTTATTTTGACTTTCGAGATGCTTTGAAGACTCATAGTTTGTATAAATAACAAATTTTCGTGGCAGTAAATAGTGTTGCCAAATAGTATAGGTGTAGTAAAGAGAGTATAACTTTTTCTTGTATACAAAATAGTTTAGGGTAGGACCACTAAGGTTCTCATTGGGTAGGTGATGGGTAGTCACTCTTATATTGCGATAGTGCCAATTCTAACTCCTGATACATTACATTCTAACTTAAAGGGTTTGTCAAAATATGATAGTAATAGGATAGGCGGTGTGCTTGTGAATTATAGAGGCCACCACATTGCTAGACTTAGGATTTTGAAAATATGTTTTGTTGCTCAAAATGAAAGTATATTATATACGCTATATATATATATATATATGGTTTTGTTTTGACTTAAGCACAATAGTGCAATCAATGTAGAACCCAAGTACTAGGACCCGGATTTTGGTTTGTGTTGGTTAATTATTTCTAACCCCGACTACATGGGGCGTAATTCTAAGTTGCATGCAGTTCTTAGGTTACTGCATATATTGTTTAGCATATTGGTTGATTATGCATTCATATGTTTGTACATTAAATGAATTTTTATCATGCGGCATTGATGAGGATATTTATTTCACTAAGCATAAACTTACACTCCGATAGATTTTTGTTGATGCAGAACCATCTCTTTGTTCATCCAGACTGAAGAATGCCTGAGGTGAGTCTCGTTTAGAGAAAGGATGGAGCGCTCAAGGAGTGGAGAGGAGAGGAGATTTTTGTAATAAATTTTCGTAGATAATCATTTATCTTTATTTTTTAGTTCATTTTATAGATAGAAGTTTCTAATGTAGATTCCTATATGAACTGCATTCGTTTGTAATATTCTTTTGGTGTGGAATTCGATGAATCGACACATTTATTTAATTAACTTATATCAAAGAAGTAAATTTTGGTTAAATTGCTTAATATTACTTATTTATGGGCCTAGTGGTAACATATAGTGGAAGGAGTCTTATGTGTCGTATGAAAAACCTATGATTAACAAGGGGTTTGATTGCAGATCTTTATGCGATACACGACGATCTACCACGACAATGATACTGTTGGGTCATGATAATAACCTATCAAAAGCTAGTGATAAGACCAATTTTATATATCACCATAACCTATACTATATAAAGATAAGCTATTTCATCACCTTATGAACTCAATTTTAAATGTGTAGAATGATAAGGACCATGCCTCTAGTTGACCTTTACATGGCCAATTGCAAGAAGAAGGGATTGGGGGGGGGGGGGGGGGGGGTGGATGTAGGGGGCATACCTTGTTAATCATACATTAAACTAATTATATTTCACAAGCACTATTCACCGCTTATTACTTACATCATCCAATCATGTCAAAGTATGGCACATGTACTTGATAAAAGCCAACAAAAAGGAGCGTTAGATACATTATACACACATATCCAATTGGTACTTTCTCTCTCATTTTCTCTCCTATTTGATTTCCTTTTTCTCACTTTAAACACACAAACAAGAAGAGGAAACCAAGCCTTACTAACCCTACACTTGCCACCACATATTAGTAATCCCACTTATGGCTTAAAATTAATTTTGTTGTCCTCCTTATGTCTACTTCAAAAGCTGTTTTAGGAAACCTTAAAACATCCCAAAAACCTACCTCAAACACCAAGATTTTGGTTAGTAAAAGAGCTTCTAAGAAAGGGGAGGAAAACAAGGAGTAAAAGAGGACTCTTAGTTGAACAACCACTTATTCTTACGCTTTTAGGACGAGTAAGTTTATTTCTTTATCATATGCTCTAGTATGCCATGTTTAGGAGACTACACTTCCATGAAGATATTGGCATGAACATAAGGTAATAAATTAGCTAAACTACCTTAAGTAGTAAGTTTATGGATCTTTTACATAAAAAATGGACTATGAGCATACTAAGTTGGTATTACGAAGGATATATGCCTAAAACCTAGAATAGAAATTTATATGTTAAAAAAATCATGAAATATATGTATGGACAAATGTGTAACATGTTGGACGTATAGATTATATAGGGTGTTTAGATGATATTTTTTATTTCCTTTGTTTACATATTCTTATGCCTATATACTCAAAAAATAACATTTAAATACCTTACATACTCTATACATCCAACATGTTATCTCCTCTTCCATACGTATATTTCATGATTTTCTCAACTTACAAACTTCTATTCTAAGTGCTAGACATGTATCCTACAAAGTACTAACTTAATATGCTTATATTCCAACTTTCATATGAGAGATTCATAGGCTTATTTCTTAAAGTGGTCTAGCTATTTTATCACATTATATTCATACCAATATCTTCATGAAAATATAGTCTCTTAACTTAAAATACTAGAGTACTTTAACAAGGAAATAAGCTTACTCATCCTAAAAGAGTGAAAATAGGTGGTTGTACACCAAGAGTCCACCTTTGCTCCTTGTTTTCTTTCCCTTTTGTAGAGGGTTGAAACTTATTATATTAGTTATTGGGATAAGCTCATTATTTATTTAAGCTTGACTCCTTGGGCTAGGTGATAGGGCCTAAGAAGTCTAGTCCATATTGGGATGATTAAGAGAGATTTGGCTTAGTAGAGGGATCATTGGATTGGTTCGTCTACCTCCAACCTTTCTTGGCTAGGCTTATGCACTTATAAGAAAAGGCTACTAGCTTTAGGCCCATTAACTAGCTCATTTTGGATAACCATGAATCGAGCACGCTTTATCTTATTCGTTGATCACCTGGACGATCCAACGGATGCTATCATGCCCAAAAGCCTATAAATACCCAGTATTACACATCATTTAGAACACTTAGAGAGATCAGAGAAACGGTGTTCCACTATGAAAACTCTACTCTCTAAGATCAAGTAGCATTTAGGTAAATAATTGATCTCATTCGCTCAAGCTACAAGGTGAACGCTTGAGGTCCCCTAAGGCTACCTTATCTATCATTTATGTACTTGAGACATTGAGATTACCTGTTCCTTCTCCTTGTTTTATTCTCACCTAATCATCCCTTTAGGTGATAGTCTCGCTTCACTTCTTTGAAGCCACGTGTAGTACGTTATTCACGCGACATGCGCGTAACCACTCCAATTAGACCCTTACATCTACATTTTTAGCAACTCTACTAAGGAAGAGTGATTGTAGAGATATAGTACCTCCCAGGAAGAGAAAAACTAATATGTCTGATACCATTTCCCAATAGCCTAACACTAATGTTAAGTTTATCGAACAAAATCTACCCTTACCACTTGCATATACTGGCCAAGACCATTCGGTGCTTAAGGCTCCTTTAGATCCCATGCAGACAATGCAGGAGGTTACAAGGGCTTTAAATTAGTTTGTGGCTATGTTCTAACCTATCCTTACCAGGATGGCTACTACTGTTGCTATGCAACAAGGTATGGCTTTGCCAAATCCTATGGTTATTGCACAGCTAGGCATATTACCTCAGCTTAACCAATTAATCCTTTGGTGATTGAGGAGGATCTCCTTCAAAGAAGAGGTGATGAAACTCCCTCGCTAGAACCTGTACAACAACTAACTCTTACATTAGAGAATGTAACAGTCCATTTAGGTGGCTCTTCATCTCTACGGGTGCTTGCTCCTTTATCTAATCCTACCATCCTAATCTTGGGAGGATCTACTTCTAATCCTAATCTTTCCCTTATATTGCTACCTACATCCACAACTTCTGTTTTAAAACTTCCTTTATAACAAAGGAAAACTTGGATGTTTATATGAGAGGAATACAAGCTAGGTGACTAGGAGTACTAGAGTTAAAACTCCCATATCACAAATGCATCGTAGCGAAGTCAAATCCTAAGAACTATGTAAGTCCTAAGTTTATGTTGTTCAATGGCAAGAAGGGAAGTGTGAAGGAACACCTATTAAAATTTATTGAAACCTTAGAGCTTTATAGGCTTGATGATGACCTAAAGCTCAGAGAATTCCTAAATCATTGACAAAGAAGTCATATTCCTGGTATGTCAACTTCCCCTAGAGATTAGTTGATTCATGGGGGATTATGTGCAAGCTCTTTTTGGAGAGATTTTTCTCTACTCAAGAGTGAGTCATAATTATAGATTTGGGAAGAATATAAAAAAAAACTAGGAGGAAGATCTGATGGATTATATAGAGCACTTTAGAGAATGCACTTTAGACATTCAAGATATTTGTGATGAAAGAGAACTAGCGAAGATTTGTATCTAAGGGATGTTTTGTGAATATGCTGTGCACTTAGAGAATCTTTCCTTGTATTCTTTTGCTGCACTCATTGAGAATGCACAAAGGACAAACAACTCTGTTATGAAGCAATGGAAGGAAAGTAGCAAGCTTAACAAATGAGTAGCATTCGTGTCCTTGATTGGGAGTGAGGACTTTAATGCTAGTAAGAGCCCTAAGAAAGATATAGAATCTTTTCCGTTTCCATGCTCAATGAGCAAGGTACATGCCATCTTCAACCGTTGGCTACAGGATGAAGCTATCAAGTTGCCAAGAGTTGAGCGCCAACCTATAGAGAATGAAAGAAGAAATCTCAAATATTGTTAGTTTCATAGAACGATAAATCATCTTACTAAGGATTATCGAAGCTTAAGAAAGATATTTCATGAAAGAATTCAAAATGGGAGCTTATCATCAAAGATAATGACATTTGCAATAACCAGCTTCCAAGCTATGATACCCATTTGATAGCATATGAGTGCTTTGAAAGTGATTAGTGATTCATTAGGTATTGAAAAAAAAAAATAGGTTTAAGCTATGGCATTACTTTTGTAAATAAAGAACAAATTTCACTACTCAATAATAAAACTTTTATTATCTTACTCATCTCTGTATATTATATCTTATTCTCTTAAGCCCAGGCAACGTCTTAGCATCTTAGCTCTTACGCCCTAAGCCCAGGCGATGCCTTGGCATCTCGGCTCCTATATGTCAAGCGTAGGCGATGCCCTGACATCTTGGCTCTTATGCCTAAAGCCCGGTAGTACCCTAGAATCCTTATCACTACGCTTAAAGCCCAGGTGACACCCTATCATCTTGGCTCCTATGCCTTAAGCTTAGGTGACGCCTTTGCATCTTGGCTCCCATACCTCAAGCCCAGGTAATGCCCTAGCATATCAACTCCCATGCCTTAAGCCCAGGCAATACCCTAGCATATCAACTCCCATGCCTTAAGCCCAGGAAATACCCAAGCATCTCAGCTTCCATGCCTTAAGCCCAGGCAATGCCTTGGCATCTTGGTTCCTACGCCTCAAGCATAGGTAATGCTTTCATATCTCAGCTTCCACACTTCAAGCGGAGACGACGCTCTAACATCTTTGCTTCCACGTTTTAAGCTTAGGTAATGCTCTAACATCTTGGCTTGCATACCTTAAGCCTAGGTGATGCACTAGCATCTTAAATCTCATGGTTGAAGCCTAGGTAATGCCTAGTATCTTAGCTTCCATGCCTTACGTCTAGGCGATGCCCTAGCATCTTGGCTTATATGCCTTAAGTCCAAGGCCATGCTTTGGCATCTGGCACTTATGCAAGTACTGTTTAAGTAGTGATGTATTAGTAGATCCTAACTCACCATGCTTTCATCTTACTCATGTGGCAATTACGATTGAGTGAAAGTAATGATGGTAGCTAGGATCTTAGTCTTCTTCAAGAAAAACCATATGCTATAGCTTCATGGTGATACGATCCACTTGTGTACCTATCCAAGTTATACCTTCATAAGGAAAGAAAACAAGGGATGAGAGAAAGGCAACTCTTTCCTCTTGATTCTAAAATTAAAACATTGACATAATGATGTTGATCCTATAGTCTTGCCAAGACTCGCTGTAGAACAAGCTTACAGTGAGTAAACCTTATTAGGGCTTGTCGTGTGCAAGTCTTGTTGTGCTCGAGGCCTACTAAGACTTGCTTCATTCCAGGCCTATTGAACAAGATGCTCACTGCACTTGAAGCCTACTAGGGCCTATTATGCTTAAGGCTTTCTTGCTTAGGGCTCCTTTATATAAAGGTTGATGTTCTTAAGGCAAGCTTACTTGAAGCCTACTGGCGCTTGCTATGCTTGAAGCTTGCTTGTAGAAGGTAACTCCTTCCAGGAGGAACTAGCTAGCCTATGCTAATTCCTAAAGTAGATTTTTAAGGTTAACAAGGGGCAATTAATTATGATGCTGTGTATACTTATAAAGATGGAAAAAGAACATATGAAGGTACTTACTCTTTCCCATGACATGGGCCTGGAACTTGAGACCTGTCCTTCCTTCACTCCTTGAAGAAGTATGCGAGCCAAGAAGTAAACAGGGCTTCTTCTTCTTAGTGTAGGTAGCTTGCAACGCACCCATTAAGGATGTCTGAAAGTTATGCTCTTTGTGAGAGGTTGTTGTGGCAGCAAGGACAGCCCATCCAAAGTTGTGAAGATCCAATAGTATAGTTACATCTTCTAATGTTGGAGTTATCCCCCCCTACGAAGTGATAAACGTATAGTTTTGAATACTCCAACGTGAGATGGTTGCCCACCATACTTCCATTCTACTCATTTGCAGGAACCGCAATCGAGTAAAAGTGGTAATAGTATGGAGGACTTTAGCCTTTTTCAATAAAGTCATGTATTTTAGCTTCTCTACAATGTATGCTACCCAATCAACCCATCTAGAAGGTGGCTCCTTCAGGAATGAGAACTGGGTATTGGAGAGAGGTAGCTCTCTCCTCTCATTTCTAAAGTACAATACTAAATCTCTCCTGATGGTGTCTCTAGAATTTGCATGAGGCTTGCGCTTGATAAATTGGAGACCACCATCAGTACGAGGTGGTGCACAAGCTTCTTGACACTTAGCTTTATCCTAGAATGTGTCTTCAAATATAGTCTTGTCCTATTACTTATCTTAAGGACATGGGATGGGTGGTGGACATTTATCTTGATGCACCAATAAGTCTTTCATCTTCGTTACTTCTATGCACCGACTTGGATTGGACTTCATCTCTTTTCCTGCAAGTACAAAATCAATATATTCAATATATGAAGGAGGAAAGCATTATTGAAACAATTGTTGTCATTACCCTTCTCATGCATGAAAGAAGTATGCAAATTGAAAGGCAATCACTTGGTGTAGCTCTTGGAAGGTTCGCTAGCAAGAGTACGATTTGAATGGTTGAATAGGGGCAAGTGTCTCATTATGCTTTGTTGTAGTTCTAATTTTTGACAAATCAAATCTGCACAAAGGGAAAGAACCATGAGGATTAAATAAATAAATTCCTCAGCGTGCTACTTGTCTAAGGATTTATGCTATTGACCTCAATTCAATGTACCATATATGATGATTAAGGGGGGAAACACATATGTGCGCGTAGGAACAATAAAAAGGAATAAAGAAATTGAATCTTCTATCACTTGGCTGCTTGTTGAAAAGAATTAAAATAAGAGTGTGGTGATCGAGATCTAAATGTGCATCCTTTTCATACCGATTTGTCAACCAAGAATAAAACTAAAGAAATAGGAAACAAAGTTGGTGACAACACACCAAATAAGAGTCATACTTTAGACCAGGTTCAAGAATTGTACATATGGAGTAAGGCAACAAGAAAAGTCTAGCAATTGTGGTAAAATAATTCATAAAAAAAGGAAGAAAAAAAAAATACAATATTCCATTACTATTCAATGGAGACGTCTGGAAAATTGCGTCAAGTGCTTACATGAAAAGAAGTATAAATCTTAGATATAGTTAAAGCTCAGGCCAATAGACATGTAAAGTTGCATTTACTAGGTCATCAAGAATTCACATAGATTCAACCAAGAAAGAAGAAGAAGAAAAAAAAAAAGAGTCGAAAATGTGATCGAAGTATTACTTATGTAAGCATGGACAAGAATCCAAGTTAAGTTATGCCATATGCCACCTACGCAAGATTGAAGTAGAATGATGAAAGAATTGAAAAGAAAGAAATTGATGAAAGAAATGTGATAGAGTGAAAGAAGTTGATGACTTGATATATATAGAAATGATGGAGGCAAAAGGATAAAGATTAAAAATCTAGATTTGGTAGTTTGATACGCTTTGATGATATTGTTAGATTGAAGCCAGGATTTAAAATGACATATTATAGGTAATATTTAGTTATGGAAGAAGATTTGACAAAAGCATTGAAGATAAAACATATTTTAATAAGTTAAGGAGGATTTGAGAAGGAAGAGAAGATTTGGAGTAGATGTGAAAAAAAAAAAATCTATTTGGCTATTAAAGATATGTTATACGAAAAAGAAGATAATAGGTCATATGTTTTGAAAAGAAAAAAAAAAGATTTACGCATGCAAGGATTAAATTGAAGATTTCTTAGATTCCAGTACCCGTTCATTGCCAACTAGGTTGGTTCTTGTCATCAACATATACTATATATATAATTAATTAATTAATATTTTCCCTTAAAAAAAAAGCGTATCATACTGTATCGTGGTGGTGTTGCCCCTATACCTCAATACTGTCTTTGCATAGCGCAACATAACTTTTGCAATCTTTGCAAGGGAGTAGATGCTGTCGTTTCGTTTTTCGATGCTATCCACTCCATTTTACGACAACACTACCCCATTCACTAATATGAATGAGACACATACACACACACACACATACATACATACATATATATATATGTGCATATGACATAGCCAGATGATGATGTTTTGAAAGTTCCGAATTCCTGTGAATGCTCCTAGGTTTATTTTTCTACTAATGATCATAAAATAAGGAAGAAATAACAAGAAGAGACACCACATACACATTATTTAGCGAATCAATGTCATAGGAGCAAGAAGTCAATAGTGCTATACAAAGGCATATCGAAATATGTGTTATATGGCTGTAAAATAAATACTAGCATATCATGCTCATCTCACCAGTGATCTAAGAGAAGTGTCAATTCTATAGATATTAGAAGTAATCAAGCAAGTAACATCAACGTTCAGTGCGTTTACATAACAGTTGAAGAAGCAACTTCTAGAAATGACTAAAACTCCCTTGAATGTGTCTAAGGGAATTTTGGTTAAGGGACAAAATGTAGAGGACTAAAAATTGTTATATTAGCTATTGACATAATCTCATTATCTATTTAGGCTTAAACCCTTAGGCTAGGTGATCCTTGAGATCATTGGATTGGTTTGTCCCCCTCCAACCTTTCTTGGGTAAGCTCATGTACATATAAGAAAAGCCTACTGGCTTTAGGCCCATTAACTAGCTCATCTTGGATAACCATGAATCGAGTACGCTTCATCTCATTCATTGATCACCTAGATGATCTAACAGATGCCATCATGCCTAAAAGCCTATAAATACCCAATATTTCCACATCATTTAAAACATTTAGAGAGATTAGAGAAACGGTGTTCCACTATGAAAACTTTGCTCTTTAAGATCAAGTAGCATTTAGGTAAAGAATTGATCTCATTCGCTCAAGCTACAAGGTGAACGCCTGAGGTCCCTTAAGGCTACCTTATTTGTCATTTATGCATTTGAGACACTGAGATTGCCTACTCCTCCTCCTTGTCTTATTTTCACCTAATAATCCCTTCAGGTGACAGTCTTGCTTCACTTCCTTGAAGCCACATATACTACGGTATTCACACAATATGCACATGACCACTCCAATCAAACCCTTACATCTACATCTTTCTTGCAAGCTCTTTTAGTAGCCAAGATCTTGATGCTTGGGGTAAGTTTTGGGGATCTTATAGGGTTTTCAAAAATGGCTTCTGAAGTGGACAATTGAAGGCAACAAAACAAGTTTACGCCATGAGATGTCGATATGTGTAAATGAGTGGCAGTAAGTGTAGGATGGTGGGGTTTAGTTTCTTCTTTTGGGTTGTGTGTTTAATGCATAGAAAAGGAAATCAAAGAGTGAAAATGAGAGAGGAGGTATTGGTTGTGTGTATGTATGTAATGTACCCAACAAGCTTCTTTTTGTTAGGTTTTATTAGAGGTGTACAAACGGTTAAACAGGCTAAACCAACTTGGCCTACTTTGGCCTGTGGGTTAAATGGGATGGGCTCATTTGGCCTTCTTTTAAACGGGCCAAAAAACCTTGGCCCTAACTCATTTAAAAAGCAAGTTAAATAGGTTGGCCTACGGGTTAAAAGCATAAATATATTAAACGGGTCAACCCAAACCAGCTCACTTTGGCCCGTAGGTTAAATTGGCCGAGTTCATTTGGTTTTTCTTTTAAACAGATTAAAAAACCTTAGCCCAAACCCATTAAAAAGTGGGTTAAACGGGCTGGCCCACGAGCCAAAGCTCGCTTGCACACCCCTAGCTTTTATCATATGCATGAGCCATACTTTGTAATGATTTGATGATGTAAGTATTATGAGGTGAATAGTAGATGTGAAATGTAAATGGATTGATGGATAAATGACAAGGCATGACCTCCCTCTCACTTCTTTTCAAACTGGCCATATAGAGTGTCCTTTTGGTGCATTGTGTCATCTTGTCACTTGTTTAAAAATTGAATTAAGAAAATAAAGTGGTAACTTATCCTTATGTAGTATAGGTTATGGAGACATATGGAAATTCTCATATCATTAGCTTTTGATAAATTATCAATTGATAATTGATCCTAACTCTCAATTGATAAGTTATTTAATATGGTTGGTTGGCTTACTTATTAATATGTAACATAGCTTATGAGTAAAAATAAGGTGATTGTCTTATATGTAATTCTTTTAGAGTTTAGTTCTTAAATTAACTTATAAGTTATGTTTTATTTTTCATAAAATTCTGAAATTTTCTATAGTTGAATAAAATTATTTAAATTAAATTCTCAATTAGTTGCTCAGGGTTTTAACTTCTTAATTATCTTAAGGTTTATAGTAATAGGTGACTTAAGGTTCATTGTTCTCGTATTCGAGTTTTTATCGGTAATGAACCTTCGAGTTGAAAAGTTAAGTTCATTTTTAAATGTAAACTTAATTATTTGTTTAGTTGATCCTTAAGAATGATTGAGAAGCACTTTTAGTTGATTAATGTGTCCCTTAAATAGTAGGGTTTACATCTTCCCCCTCCCCTTAAAATAAGTTTTGTCTTCAAAACTTAGAAACATACCTGAATCTTCAAATAACTAGGGGAACTTTCATCTCACTTCTTCCTTAGCTTCCTAAGTGGCCTCTTCTCTTTTGTGGTTCCTCCAGAGTAATTTTACATACTTGATTTCCTTGTTCCTCAACTTTTGAACTTTGCCATCTGTGATCTGGACTGGAGTGCTCTTCATATGTTAGATTTTCCTTAAGTTGTATCGGTTCTAGCTTGATGACATTGTCTAGGTCAGGTACATGTTTCCTCAATATCGACACATGAAACACATTGTGTATTTTGGTCATATTAGGGGGCAATACTAAGCAGTACGCAAGATTTCCTACTTTTCAACAATCTTAAATGGTTCAATGTACTTGAGGCTTAGCTTCCCTTGAGTTCTTACTCGATGTATGCTCTTGATTGGACTTACCTTCAAAAACACATATTCTCCCACATTGAACTCCAATTCTCTTCTCTTTAAGTCAGCCTAACTCTTTTATTTGTCTTAAGCTTCTTTCATTCGCTTCTAGATAATAACTACTTTTTTAGCTACCTCTTCAACCAAGTTTGGTCGCAAAGCTGCCTTCTCCACATCATCCTAAAATAATGAAGATTGGCGTTTTCTCTCATATAAAGCTTCTTATGGTAGCATCTGAATGGAGGAATGGTAGCTATTATTGTATGCAGACTTAGCCAAGGGAAGGTGAGAATCTTAATTTCCCTTGAATTCTATGACACAAGCCCGAAGCATATCCTCCAGTATTTGAATTGTTCTCTCTGATTGTTTGTCTGTTTAGGGGTGATATGTTATACTGAACTTCAAGTTCATTCCTAATACTTTTTGCAAACTTCCCTAGAATTTAGACACAAACCTCGGATCTATATCAGATACTATTCCAATTGGCACTCCATGTAAGTGTAATATCTCCTTCAGATATAATTGAGTCAACTTCTCTAGGGAATAGGTCATATCGATGGGTAAAAAGTATGTTGATTTTGTGAGTTGATCTACCACTACCAATATTGCATCATGATTTGCTACTATTGTAGGTAATCCACATACAAAATCTATAGTGATCTGGTCCCATTTCAACTTAAGGATTGATAATGGTTGCAATAATCCTCCTAGTCACTGATGCTTTACCATAACTCTTTGGCATGTATCGCATTTGAGCACATAGCTTGCAACATTTTGCTTCATCCCACTCTACCTAATTGGCACTCCATGTAAGTGTAATATCTCCTTCAGATATAATAGAGTCAACTTCTCTAGGGAATAGGTCATATCGATGGGTAAAAAGTATGTTGATTTTGTGAGTTGATCTACCACTACCATTATTGCATCATGATTTGCTACTATTGTAGGTAATCTACACACAAAATCTATAGTGATCCGGTCCCATTTCAACTTAAGGATTGATAATTGTTGCAACAATCCTCCTAGTCACTAATGCTCTACCATAACTCTTTGGCATGTATCGCATTTGAGCACATAGCTTGCAACATTTTGCTTCATCCCACTCTACCAAAAGTTCTTCTTGAGATCTTGGTACATTTTAGTTTTTCTAGGATGTACCATATATCTAGAATAGTTGGCTTCCTTCAAAATCTCATTCCTAAGTTTAAGGTTTTCATGTGCACACACACGTCCTTTCACTCGAATCATTCCATCTTCGTCTTGACAAAAATCCGTGTACCTCCTAAGTATCATTTGTTCTCTTACATATTGTAGAGCAAGGCCCTCTTGTTGTACTTCTTGAATTCTTTCTTACAATGTTGGCTGAAGGACTAAGTTTAATAATTCGGCATTCACTTCATGCCATGAAAATTCCAAATTTATCCTCTCAAATTCCTTGATTAATTCTTTTTGCTCAATGAGAAGGGATGCAACTTTTGCATGGTTCTTTCGATTTAAGGTATCGGCTACTACATTTACTTTGCTAGGATAGTAATTAATGTTAAGATCATGGTCCTTTATCAATTCTAGCTAACGCTGTTGCCTCATATTCAACTCTTTTTAGGTGAACAGATATTTCAAGCTCTTATGATTAGTGTAAATCTCACACTTAACACCATACACGTAATGCCTCTATAGCTTTAGTACGAACACTTTAGCTGCTAACTCCAGGTCATAGGTGGGATAATTCTGTTCGTGCGGTCCCAATTGTAGTGAATGTAAGCGATTACTTTCTCATTTTGCATCAATACGCACCCCAAACCATTCTTAGAAGCATCACTATACACTGAGAAAGGTTCTTCATTGTTGAGCAAAACTAAGACTAGTGTTGAAATCAATCTCTTCTTCAACTCTTGAAAGTTATCTTCTCTTTCCTTATTCCATTCAAACTTCTCATTCTTCTAAGTCAACTGAGTAAGTGGTTTAGCAATTTTTGAGAAATCCTTCACAAACTTTTGATAATATCCAGCCAAACCAAGAAAACTTCGCACTTTAATGAGGTTTTCAAGCTTTTCCCAATCAATTATGCTCTTATTTTTTCAAGCTCTACTTTTATTGCTTCTTCTGAAACTATATGCCTTAAAAAAGGATATTTCCTTCAACCAGAAGTCACACTTGGATAACTTGGCGTATAGCTTGTGTTCCCTCAAAGTCTAAAACAATAGCCTCAAGTGTTCTTGATGTTGTTCAAGAGTCGACGAATACACCAAAATATTGTCAATGAACGTAATTACACACTTGTCCAAATATGCTTTGAACACTCTGTTCATCAAATCCATGAATATTGCAACACATTGGTCAATCCGAATAGCATCACCAAAAACTCGTAATGTCCATATCTTGTCATGAATGCTGCCTTAGGCACATCCTTCGATTTGATCCTAAATTGGTGATATCCTAATCTTAGATCAATTCGAGAGAACATACCTATGCCTTGTAATTGATCAAACAAGTCATTAATATGAGGTAAAGGATACTTGTTCTTTACAGTAACTCGATTTAGTTCCCTATAGTTGATATAAAGTCTAAGAGAATTGTCATTCTTCTTAATGAACAGTATAGGTGCTTGCCAAGGTGAGACACTTGATCTAATGAAGCCTTTGTATAATAACTCTTGAAGCTATTTCTTTAGTTCCTTTAGCTCTATTGAAGCCATCCTATAAGGAGCCTTAGAAATTGTCTTAGTTCCCGGCAACAAATCAAGGGTAAAATCTATTTCCCTCTTAGGTGGCAACCTTAGTAGCTCTTCTAGAAACATGTTTGGAAATGTATTTACCACTTGAATATCTTCCATTCTTGGCTACTTTAACTCAACTTCAGTGGTGTTCATTTAACTTGTCTTTAACATCAGCTCAAAGGAGCATAGTTCACATGTTCCACTATTGTCAGTTATCCTTGAAATTCCACCTCGATTACTTTTCCATCCTTAAAATGCACTTTCTTCTTTTTACAATCAATTGTAGCTCCACAAGACGTCATCTAATTCATGCCCAAAATGATCTTATATTTTCCTAAGTTAAGAATGATGAGATCCATTATATTGTCATGGCCCTGTATGTTGAGTGGGCACTTCTTCACCATCTCTTTAATAGTGACCACACATACCATAAGGGTTCGCATACTAAAACTTGATTCGGCAAAAGTTACAGGCAACTTAGCTCTTTTCACTACTTTAGGGGTAATGAAGGAATGAGTTGCTTTGGTGTCGAATAAGGTAAACACTAAATGTTCTTTTATGTCGACATTCCTTGTATTGAATTAAAGCTAAGTTTTTACAAGGCACAATTATTGAACTTTAAAGTTCTTGTTGATAAGTTAATTGTTTTAGCCTCTTATTATTAAACATACTTAATTACATAACTCAACTTAAAAGAGAGTTTAAGAAACATACTTGTAATCAGCTCTATATCTATGACAGCCTCCACTTTTTCATAATAGATAATTTCCTCTTCGGGATACTCTTCATAATCCCATCCTTCCTCTAGATTATAGACTCGGGTGGTGTTTATAGCTCCTAGTCTTTGGCTATTTCCTCCAACAACCTTCCTTGTCCTGGGGCGTCTCATTGTCTATATGGTGGCTTTTTGACGCTGAGGGTAAGTGTTAGCAAAATGTCCCACTTGTTTGCAGATATAGCAAGTCATAGTGGCCTTCTTTGGACAATTTGCTACCAAGTGACCTCCTTCTTTATAGAAGTAGCACTTGTTTCTAAGCTAAGCACAATCTCAGGGATTGTGGTTCCCCTTGCATGTCCAACAAGTGACTTTTCCATTCCCATTTCCATTTCCATTCTTCTTATAAATCACCTTATGGGATCTCAAAATTTTCCTTTAGAACTTGAGCTTCCAGGTCCTTCAAATGGCTTCTTGTAAAAAACAGTAACTTTTGGCTTCATCACTTCTTCTCCTTACCTCTTTTTGGTTTCTAAGACTTTCACTTTCTCTACAGCCTTACTATAAGTCCTTGGCTAAAATTTGAAAACCTTCCTTTCATTTCAAGGTTTAGTCCCCTCATAAAAATCCATTTCTTCATTCAATTATTGTTATGATATTCAGGTGGAACAAACCAGAGTAGGTGAGTAAAGTCTACCTCATATTGCTTGAGAGTGTGGTTTCCTTTTCTAATTCTAAACAATTCATCATTGTATTTTACCCGCAAGCTTTTAGGGAAATAATGCCCTAAGAACTCATCTCTAAAACCTTTCTATGTAATGGGGGTGTCTTAAGTTTCCTTTTCATCTCCCACCATGTCCTCACTCTCAAACGAAGTAGATAAGTACCATAAGTCAATCTAAAATGATGTGGCATTTCAAATGCCTCAAACTATCTTTCTACATGTATTAACCAATCCTTGGCCTCATCTAACCTGCTTACATTTCCATCAATGTACCTATTACATTTCAGAAATTTAGGTAACAGATTCTTTGGCTATCGAGGCTCATGAAGATCTAGGTAAGGGTCTTTGATTGGCCTTATTGGTAATGGTGGAGGTAGTGGTGCTACTGCATACTACCTCGTTATGACCATAGGTGGTTGTACAAGTATTTGAGGAACATGCTCTTGTGGTGCTGGTGGTGAAGGTTCTTGAGTTCTCTCTAGGAAAATCTTTAATAGAGTATTATTTTCCTGTATAACCATTAATATTTCCTCAATGCGATCAACTGGTGCATTTTGTTCTAGATTTTGTACCGGTAGTGCTCTATCTCTTAGGAGTCATCTCCCGTACCTTTGTTCCCTGAAAATAAAATTTCCAAGATTAGGTGTAATGTGGTTAATTCAAATCACAATTTACTCATTCCAATCCTTTATTTAGATAAAACAGCTTCATTACTTGAGATTATAGTATTCTTGTTCAATTCATTCATTATAAAGCACTTTTTTTTAGTTACACCACTGTAATTGGAATCAAATCACAAAAAACACAATGAATTCTTTCATAAGTCCTCCAATACACATAAGGCTGAAGTACATACCCTTCCAATGTTACACATACTTCCTATGACTACTGTAATAGTACTTAATACAACCATGAATTAGAAGTGCACATAAAATAATACATAAAGACCTCACTACAATTTTCTCTCAAAACAAGCATCAACACCATTTGAAATACTTTGGATGTTAGAACATCCATGATTAATGACACCTTGTCGAAGGTCCAACTTCATTATCATCCAACCAACCTGCTTGTCGAGACCTCCTCATTAGAAATAGCAATGAGGGTTCCACCTTTGGGTCGGGCGGTGAATCTTGATGAAAAACCACTCGATATAATTCATGAGGTCGCAAAAACTCACAAGAGTCGATGTTTCATGTGTCAATACTGAGGAAACATGTACTTAACTTAGATAATGTCATTGAGCTATAACTGGTACAACTTAAGGAAAATTTAACATATAAAGAATACCTAATCCAAATCACAGATAGCAAAGTTTAAAAATTGAGGAATAAGGAGATTTAGTATGTAAAACTACTCTACAGGAACTACAAAAGAGAAGAAGCCACTTGGGAAGCTGAGGAAGAAGTGAGACGAAACTACCCCCACTTATTTGAAGTTTTAAGTACGTCTATAAGTTTTGAGGACAAAACTTGTTTTAAGAGGGGGAGGATGTAAGCCTTACTATTTAAAGGATATGTGAATCAATTAAGAGTACTTTTCAATCATTCTTAATGATAAACTAAACTAAGAATTTAAGTTTACATTTAGAAAACATACTTAGTTTTTCAATTCAAAAGTTCATTATTGGTGAAAACTCAAACACAAGAATAACGGACCCTAAGTAGCCTAAAACCCTAAACCTTAAGATAATTAAGGACTCGGGATCCTAAGTGACTAATTAAGAATTTAATTTGAACAATTTTATTCAACTCTAGAAAATTTCAAAATTTTATAAGAAGTAAATCATAACTTATAGGTTAATTTAGGAATCAAACCCTAAAAGAATTACATATAAAATAATTTTCTTATCTTCGCTTATAAGCTATATTACATATGGATAAGTAAGTCAACAAATCACATTAAATAACTTATCAATTGAGAGTCGAAATCAATTATCCACTAAAAACCTATCAAAAGCTAGTAATAAGACTAATTTTATATATCACTACAACTTATACTACATAAGGATAAGCTATCTCATTACCTTATCAACTCAATTTTACATATGTGAAATGATAAGGACCATGCCCCTATTTGACCCCTACATGACCAGTTGCAAGAAGAGGGGATGAGGGGCCATACCTTGTCAATCCACATAAAACCAATTGTCTTTCACAAGTACTATTCACCACTTATTACTTACATAATCCAATTATGTCAAAGTATGGCACATGTACTTGATAAAATCCAACAAAAAGGAGCTTGTTGGATACATTATACACACATATCCAATCGATACTCTCTCTCATTTTCTCTCCTCTTTGATTTCCTTTTTCTCACCTTAAATACACAAACTAAAAGAGGGAAACCAAGTACTACCAACGTTACACTTACTGCCACATATTTGTACCCCTACTCATGATAAAAATTTGTTTTTGTTGCCTTCCTTTTGTCCACTTCTAAAGCTATTTTAGGAAATCTTGTAACATCCCAAAAACCTACTTAAACACCAAGATTTTGGTTACTAAAAGAGCTTGCAAGAAAGGGGAGGAAAATAAAGTGTAAAAGAGGACTCTTAGTTGTACAATCATCTATTTTTATGTTTTTAGGATGAGCATGTTTATTTCCTTGTTATGTGCTTTAGTATGCCATGTTTAAGAGATTATACTTCCATGAAGATATTGGTACGAATATAAGGTGATAAAATAGTTTGACCACTTTAAATAGAAGCTTATGAATCTTCTACATAAAAGATAGACTATGAGTATACTAAGTTGGTATTATGAAGAATACATACCTAACACCTAAAATAGAAGTTTATATGTTGAGAAAATCATGAAATATGTGTATGGACAAAGGTATAACATGCTAGACATGTAGAGTACGTAGGGTATTCAGATCTTATTTGTTATTTCCTTTGGGTACATATGCTCAAATCTAGCTATAGGTAAAGAAAAATCCATTGTATGATATTTTATGAAGAAATCAACTTTTTGAGATGATATAAACCCCATACAATTAGAAGTTTAATCCTTAATTTAAATCCGAGTACTCTAGATAATATCATGAGTCAATAAGGCTAGGTAAGATAAATAATTTTATTAAATTGTGAAACCGAATATAGTATTGGTAATAAAACCCTAGAAATTTGATTGAAACCTAAATCGCGTACAAAAATCCTAAATCCACTATACGTATAAATACATGAAATCAAACTCGAATTTAACAAAAACCCTAAAACTATAACTTTAGGCTTATAAAATAAATAAATATATCTTAATAGTAATAAAACCTTAATTGATTGCAATTATTGACAAATATGTATAATTGCGTATAAATTTTAGCTAACACGTTGAAATAAGTCGTGAATATTATAAATGTAACGAGTAACAACTAAATTAATAAATTTTATAAAATCTCAATATTATTTTATAAATAATAAATATATTTGGAAAAATTAAATATTTTTATTTTTCTTTTTCCTCCTTCTCCTTCTCCTTCTCCTTCTCCTTTTTTATTTCCCCAATTTCCCTTACCCTCTACGTTGGATTTCTAGAAGTATACAGTAGCCCATGTGTGCTAATTTAACCTACACATGTTTAGTTAAGAGAAAAGAAACAAAAAGAATTACTACATCTTACCTTGGATATGCTTTTCATTTGCTATTTTATTTAATCAATTGTTAACCTTGCAATAGCAGCTTTTCACGTTTGAAAATTTGCTAGACAACACATACAAAATTCTCCAGATTGCTTTCCCTTTTGAACCACGAGCTTTCCTCTTTTCTTCCTTTCAATTTGCTAGAAAATTGCAAAGACAACAAAGAAAAAGGAGAAGAAGCTAAGGACTCCATCTAAGAATATTACACAAGTATGGTATTTAATATATATATTATATGAATTTTGTAATAATTATTTATATATATTCTTTTACATACATATATCTTAGAATTTATATATAGTTTTAGTATTTTCTTGTGTATGTATACTCATATATGTCTATAAACATGTAGTTTGAATTTTACAAAAATGTTTGTATAAGAAATTATGTATATGTACTTGTATGTATGCACCTATAATAATATGTATATGTACTATGTATTTTTCCTACTTATGTACTTATATACATATGTATGAGTGGGTATATATATATATATACTATATACGCATACATATACATACCTAAATGTATATATAATTAAGTTTACATAATTTTCATTAAATATACATAATATACTATGCAACCGAAATATATACATATATAATTACAAAATAAAAATACTAGTATAATATAGTATAACCATATTAAAGGATATATGTATATGGTATGTATAAGTACATACCGTTATGTATTTATGTTGTATTTTTAAATTATAAATTATGTATATATATGTAGATATACTAGACGTGATGACTACGTACATGTAATTATGTATAATATTATTTATATTAAGTATTTAGTATATATCTATGTATGTAATATAACTGTATATGTATAAAATATAATTACTTGTATATATAAATACTTAGATGTATAGTACATAATATATTTAAGGTTAGGATATTTTAGTACATAAGTATATTATACGTATAAACATACTTATATGAATAGTATTATATATGTAAAATATGAGTATATTTGAATATTACATACATAATATACTATAATATTAAATTAATAAATTAATTAATTTAATAAATATGAATATATATATATATGTACCATAACTTTGAAGAAATTATTGAAGAAATTATAATAAATAATTAATTTATAAAATTTAGTAAAATATACTAATAGGTTCAAGATGTGAGCTTAAACAAAAAGTGATAGATTCAGGTTCTCATAGATGTACTAAGGCTCGTATTAATGTAATGTTCATAAGGATCTTATGTAGGGACAAGATGGGCCTAATCTTGTTCCTAATGAATTCTTATTTATTTGGGCTAAAAAGTCGAAAGCATATCTAGAGTATTTTTTAAGGCCAATGAGGTAGGTAGGTTTGGATCTATTTGAAAGCCCCTTAACTCGATCTAGCTATACCTATCTAAAGAAACAATGTAAACCCTACATTTAGTAGGCCTAAGACTTGATTAAGAGTACCTTCCGAACGTTCCCAAAGATCAACTAAACCAAAAACTTAAGTTTATATTTAGAAACAAATTAAATTTTTACAATTCAAAAGCTAATCGTTGATAAAACCCGAGCTTGAAGAACTGTAAGCTCTGAAGTTACTTAAAATCCTAAACCTTAAAACCATTAAGGAATTTTAACCCTAAGTAATTAATCGATAATTTAATTTGAATAATTTCATTCAACTTTAGAAAATTTCACAATTTTATAAAAATCAAATCATAAATTACAAAACAATGCGAGATGAAAACCCTAAAATAATATCTTATAAGGCCATGCCCTTATCTTCATGTATAAGCTTTACACATAAATAAGTAGACCAACAAATCACCTTAGATAACTTATCAATTGAGAGTTGGAATCATTTATCAATTGATAACTTATCAAAATCTAGTGATGAGACAATTTCCTTATCACCCCTTCACTTATACTACATATGGACAATTTTTCACAAGATTTCATAAGCTTAACTTTAATAAATGAGACAAGACCACTCCATGGCCCAAAAAGACTTTAAATGGCAGATTTGGACAAGGGAGAAAGGGGGGCCATGCTCTTGTCTTTCAAACATCAATCACTTTCTCTTACACATCATTATTCACCCCTTAATGCTTACATCATCAATAGTTGCAATTGTTAACTTTTGTGTAAGCTATAAAATAATCAATTAAAGCTTCTTGCACACACTTTTTTCCTCTTTCAAAATTTGCCACTCTCTCCCTCTTTCACTCCCATTTTCACTTTCTTTTCTCTCACTTTAAACACAAATGAAAAAAAAATCAAACTCCATAAATTCCTAACATTGTCGCTACCATTTTTACTTCCATACTCAAGGCAATTTCTCTTCTTATTCTTATGTTATTTTCTTTCACCATCTAAGATCTTTTAGATCCATTAGAACCTTCCATAAACCCTAGTCCAAAAGGCCAAAAGATTTAGGTTCCAAAAGGTTGCAAAAGAGGAAGCAAAGTTAAGAGCTTAACTGGAACCATTATGCACAACCACCATATTTTGCTTTAAGGACGAGTAAGTATTTCTTGTGAAGACTTTGATTTCTTGAAGATATGAGTAAGGTTTAAGTTGTTATAACACCAAAAATCGTTTTAAGAAACAAACCATGAAACCCTTACATGAAGTTGAAACATAAGCACGTAAAGTTGGTGTTTTGTAAAGACATTTGTTTAATGCTTTGAATGGATAAGCTAAGAAAATCTTGAAATAAGAACTTTAATGGAGGATGAGCATGCTGGAGTGAGGGTTCCATAGTCATTTGGATGTTGATTTTGTTTCCATTAAGTTAAACATGCTCAAATCTAGACTTAAGGAAAAATCCATCACATGAGGTTTTATGAAGAAACCAACTTTATATGACATGAGCTATGATATGGGAGTTGTATTAAATAAAAGATCTTCTATTTCTTTATGTGGAACATAATTTAAGGAATCATCTTGTGGAAGAAAAGTTAAGTTAAGATTTAGATACAAGTAGTTTAAGTGCATAATCTACCACCTAAACTTAAGGAAATGATGAAACAAGTTGAAAAACCAAGTAAGGACCCCTTGGAACTATCATAAATAGATCTGGAACGTGGGAGAAAGAAGCTTAAAAATATGATAAAAGTGAATGAACAAAGTGAAAAGATTAACCAAAGCAAGTATGGTAAACATACAAAGCCTAAAACTCAAAACAGAGCCTAAAACTCTCAAAACAAGCCTAGAACTCTAAGTTGGGCCTTCAAGGAAATTATGACCAGCACCTTAAAGTATCAAAAAATATTGTTTTGAAACCCATAAGAAATCCACCTAAGGCCCCACAAGCCCACCAAAGTCACTAACTTTAGTTTGAACAAAAAATAAGCCCATTTAACAACTTAAACCCCCTAAAGGGCCCAAGAAGTGGTTGTTAGCCTTAGGAATATAAATCAAAGTTGTAAATCTGATCTCAAGGAGTATTTTAAGCTTAGGATAAAATCTTAAGACCAAGCCCAAAGAATTTCTTAGGTTATTAAAAAACCCATTTACCAAACAAGGCCCAAAAGCACTCCAACACATGAGGAACACTACTGTTCTGACCCATGGACAGAATTGTATACCTCATTTCGAAAATATAACCTTACCACTTTAAAGTACACTCGAAAATGATGAATATTGATTATAAGATCATAAAAATCGGATTTAAAACGAAAAAGTTATACGCGATTGAACTTTAAGTAAAAACCGGGAAAAATTACGAAAACTAATTAAGAATATAACTTAAGGAAAACTTACTTAGTTTCTTAAGTTTATTTCAATTCCTTATAAAAAATATTTCAATGACCAGGGGACATTGTTTACGGAGACGACTTGCCTCCGGATTACTTTGATTGACCCACATAGCAGAGTGAGTAAATTCCTAATGACTCTTTACTTGATTGTGCTTATAGAATATATGTACCTAAACTTATACATATAAATTTGGATGCTTATGGGATATGGGAGGTGCATGTGTATAGATTTATGGATGAATGTGATGACTTGCTCTCTCTCTCTCTCTCTTATATATATATATATATAATAGGAATTGTTTGTATTAATATATACATGTGAATTGTATGGGATGAAATTATTTGATTACCCTAAAAATCAAGTTAATCACTTATATGATTAAGAATTCAAAATGAATCATGCATTCCCCATATTGCATACGGATAACATCGACTGCCGCTTCATGCAAAAGATGGGAAAGGACTCACAGGAATACGAGTTACCTGCAGGATTGGGCACTAGCTATGCTATCATATATATTGAGTCTCTGTCTTAAGCTAGTAGGCTTATTAGGCAGTGGGAGACTCTAACAGTCGGCGAGGGGCCGAGTCTTGTGGCTTCTGCTTAGGGCGTATGTTTGTAGACTGCGGAGGCCACCACACCGCTAGAGTTTTGTTTTGGCATGAGCACGGTAGTGAAAATGAAATAAAACCCAAGGTTTAGAACCCATATTTTGGTTTAGGTCAGTTAATTATCTCCAAACCCTAACTTCAAGGGGCATAATTCTGAGTTGTATGTAGTTCCTAGGTCACTGCATGCGTTGTTTGACATATTGATTGTTTATGCATTCATATGATTGTGCATCTAATAAATTTCTATCATGTGATACTGATAAGGGTAATTATCTCACTAAGCATAAGCTTACACCCCAACAGTTCTTTTCCTTGCAGGTTAATCGCTAATTGGGAATGGTATAGGAATCAAGTGCAGAGTGCTACCATTGAATAAGTATGATGAAAAGCTTATGTAGTTAATTTGGAATGCTCTGAAAAACAACTAATGTCTCAATTAAGTTTATTATCTTTAGTAAGTTTAGAATTTTCTATAATTGTCTATCTTATTTCACTATTTTGGTAGAGATACCAATTCTCTACGGTTCTGAGGAACTGTAGAAAAATGGATATCCATAATTATTTATATTATATAATGAGTCAATGAACTAAAATTGAAGACTCTAGTAAATAACTATTTAGAGTCATGCAATCTTTGACTTATAAGGTGATTTTCTTATCATGGGTACACACGTGATATGTAAATTTTAGGCAATACTACTAGGCCCTTCCTAAGGTCACTACAAACAAAACGATGATCAAAGCCTATCCTAAACTTCATACATACTTATTATAGGATATTTACAGGGAAACATTAGAATGGACAACTACCCTTATCTGTTTAAGACTGCCACATTATAGGTTCTTGTGATTTTTCCGAAAAATTTTTCATGTTTGCAACTGGTGGGTTTTAAAGGTCCTTAAGTTTTGTAACCACTACATTTTTTCAAAGCAATGGTTCTGTAGTCACATTTAAACTTAAGTGAGGTAGCTTGATTAGCCTTAAAAGGTGGTTGCCCTACAACATTCGAAGCTTACACAATGGCTCCCTTCCTAAGGGCCTAAGACGATTTGGTTTTAATTGTATCTACCATATCTTTATGATACAAAAAATAAAATAAAAATAAAGTAAACCCCCAAAGCTTATCGTCTCAGATTAACTAGAACAAAAGAAAAAATGTTAGTAAAAAAAGGAAATAAAATAAATAAATAACAGACTTAAGTGCTCTTTTTTTTTTTATTTTGTCTTGTTTTTTAAATAATCCTATTTTCGATAATTCTAGTGACTAACCCTCTTAATGGCTGTCCCTAGTGGAGTTGCTAAATTATTGAGCCTGATTTTTCGGTTTTCTTTGATTTAATTCAATTTCCCACTTTTTAATTAATACTAAACCCTAACTCATTTAATATTAATCCTCTACTAGAAAAATTGGGAAATTCCAGTTTTTTTTATTGAAAATAATTTTTTGGAGTTACCACTTAACTAGAGTCGAGAAAAAAAAAGATAACTGTAATCAATTGGGTGGATTGATTACAATTTGGCTGCCGGTCTTTGATTTCAATTTGAATGAAGAATTAGAGGGTTTTGAGTTTGAGGGCTAACCTATTAAACCCTAACAGGTATCACTATCTATTTGCCGAAATTATGATTATTTTTTTAATTATAATATTTTTAAAGAAGAAAAAAAAAATCAAAAGAAAAAGAACCTAAGTTTCTATAGATTTTATTATCGCTCCGAAAGTGTTGCGTACCCGTTAGCTAGGAATAGACGACCATAGTTCTTTCGGAAAACTTTAGTGTATTGGTTGATTTTAATTTTGAAAACCAACTGAATTTACATTTTAATTGATTCAATTTATTAAAAAAAAAAAAGATGTCCTAACTCATGAGTATTATTGTTTTAGAAAAAATTCTCTAAAAATCCTTTTTTTTTAAAAAAAAAAGGTTTTGAATTAATTTTTATTCCTAAAAAATAATTTTCTAAGTGAGGATTTCTTAAAAAAATACCAACATTAAAAGAAAAATTCTTGAGCTAATATATACATATATATATATATATATATCTATACTATTTCTATTAAACAATTATCTACCTAAAACAAATAATATCATTTTATACACTTTATATATATATATATATATATATATATGAAGCTAACACTAAAAAATCTCCTAAACTAATGATATAGATACCTTATATAATAATAATAATAATAATAATAATAATAATAATAATAATAATAATAATAATAATAATAATAATAATAATAATAATAATAATAATAATAATAATAATAGCAACCAAACTTGAACTTGGTCTTAGCTATGGCATTGGAGGCTATTTGTGAATCACGTGTGCGTGGAGTTGGTTGGCGATCGGTGTGATTCCTCCTTGGCTTCGTGGGCAACAGTGTAATGTGCTTGTGTGTAAGATGATTGTGGTGCTACAGTAGATAGAAGTGGTGTGCGCAGTAGCAGTGTAATGTGCAATCAATGATGAGTATAGGGCTTACTTAGTTGTGGACAGCAGCAGCGCAGTCGTGCATTGGTCATGGATAGCAGCGCGTGGGTAGCAATTGTACATGTCATGTGTGGCTACTCAGCAATGATTCGCATAAGGCGATAGCATTACTAATCAAAGAACTGTAACTGTTGTTGGTGGACAGTGGACTATCAGCATAGAGTGCGTTTGAATGAGCATGGATAATGTTGTACGTGGCTACTACAATGTTGATTAGAGTTAGGATCTATGTCTTCGTATTGTGTAGCGTCTGTTCGAGCTGATTTGTTGGCATAGATGGTAACCGTGGTCATTGCTACTTTGTGTATAAGCTAGACATGCGGAGCTTGCTATTGAGTTGTGGGCTGTTTGCAGTGAGGGTTACGTATGAGGCGTGGAGTTTAATAGTTACCATGTGTGAATGGACTATGGATCGTAGTTGGGCTTATTATTGTCGTTTGTATACAAGCAGATGTTAGTTGGGCAGCAATAGTGAGTATAAAGCATGCGACTTGGTCGTGCATAGTGAATTACGACACATGCGTATGTGAACGCTGATGCTACTACAACGTGTGGACCATGTGAAGTGGTGTTGTATTCAACTTGGATGTGCACTGTGAGTTCGTGTGCAACGTGCGTGAACAAGCTACTCCCTGTTGTGAGGATGAAGGGGCTATTGACAAGAGTATAGAGCTTCAGTTCGGCATTGGATTATGTTGTGTTCTGTATATATATGTGACTATAGCGAGGACAGTGAAGATAGAGTTTTGTTGGCTTGATTTCGTCCACGTTTGGAAGTTTAGACATTGTTAGGGAAATAGAAAAATCCCTTTTTTGTTGCAAGTTTATCCTCCCACCCCCCCTCCCCCTCTTTTTTATGATATACGATTGTGATATATAAAACTCGAAACAAGATCTTAAATCATATCTATTATATTGATCTCGATCTGATTTAAATCACTTATATTAGATTTGATTCTCACAAAAGATTAAAAGATAAAAGAATAAAAGATACATATAAGTACCTAGTGAGATTCGAACCTGTAACCTCAAATTAAGTTCATATCAAATACTCCAATGGTTATCCATTAGGCTGTTGGCCTATATCTTGATTTTTAATATAGTTAAATTATCCTTAACCCATGTAACTTTCTAAATTAAAACTAAGACTAGTTGATCTTAAAATAATTTACTTCTTAAAAAATCTAAAAATCTTTATAATTTTTCCTTTTCTCATTTTTTGGTTTTTTTCATTATTTGTCAATTTTTATTATTTTTATCCTTTTATTTTTCTATTTTTTGAATTAGGACCCTTTTAAAAAAAATAAAAAATTATAACTACGAGGGTTTATTCTATATGTAGGTTAGTTCTATAGGGTAACGCTTGGCTGTAGATCAATGTAACGTTCTATGCCAAAAGGACTACTTTTATGCCTTGGACTAGAGGTAATCCTTTTGGCAATTCTTCAGGAAACAGATAAGAAAACTCATTTAGTAGGCTTCGAATCTCATCAGGAGCATTCTGTAATTCCCTCATCTCCAACAATCTACGTATCAACAAGAACATAGGCTCATCAGCCTTTTCAGCAACTCAAAGATCTCTTTGGCTCATCACTAAGGTTTTCTTCTTATTGGCTCAAGTGAGCTGATTATGGGTCTTATTCACTTAGGATGGGGTTATGGGTTGCAACAGAATCTTCTTTCTATCTTTAACTAAGGCATATGTGTTTTTATACCCGTCGTGAGCAACACGTCGGTCAAATAACCAAGGTTGTCCAAGCAGTAAATGTGAAGCTCCCATGAGGACAACATCTCAAACTACTTCATCTCTATACATGTTTCCAAAGCTGAATAGTACAGTTACTAGTTCTGTCACATGCAAGGTACCTTTATTATGAAGCCAATGTAACTTGTAAGGTCGGGGATGCTTAGAGGTCAGCAGTCCTAACCTTTGCACAAAGGATTATTCGATGATGTTTAGGTAACTTCCTCCATCTACAATGATTGTACATAATTGGTGTTTGATGGTACACTTTGTATGGAATAAATTCTCTCTTCGATCTTAGGGAACTCAATACTCATCTCAAGATTAGGGTCATCATTTCTCCCTAATCGGGTATCGACATAGGTCCCTTCTTCTTCTTTGGCTTCAACTTTTCTAGCAACCTTTTCCTCCTTGAGCTTGCTCTTGTCAATATTATCTACTACATCTTCTTGGAGCACCATTATACGTCAGTTCAAACACTCACTAGCTATGTGTCCAAAGCCTAGGCATTTAAAGCACTTTACTTCACGAGTCTTCCATTTGGAGGTCTATCCCTTCTCATATGTTCTTAAGGTTAGCTTAACTCAATTCAACTTGGTTGATCCGCTCAACCCTGCTAGCTTATTTGGCTTTCATCAGGTCAGTCATTCCTATCCTCAACTAGATATGGCCTCCTCGACTCAGCTTGAAAAGGTTAGTACGGAATTGGGTTTGAGAGAATGTTTGCCCAAGTTAGCTTGGGAGCACTTCTCCTCTGCTTTTTAACCTCTACGCTATCTTAATCGCCTCTTCCAAGGTATGAAACCTTTGCACCCCTACAACATTGTGAATTTCATATCTAAGTCCAAAAATGAATCCCGATACTATGAGAGCCTTGGGTTCATCCACATCAACTCGAATCATAAGCATTTGGAACTCTCTTATATAATCATCAACTAATCAGCCTCCTTAGCGGAGTTCCTACCACTTTGCAAAAATTTCTTGTAGGTAGGTATCAAATACAAATCTTCCTCTTAATAATCTTTTCATCTCATCCTAAGTCTTCACATCTTGTCTTTCGTCTCTTGCTCTAGCTACATTTAGATTTTTCCACCACATAGTAGCATACCTAGAAAACTCAAGTACAACAAGTCACACTTTCATAGCTTCTATATATCTATAGCAGTTAAACACCTTTTCCACCTTCTCCTCCCACTTTAAGTATTCATCTGTATCTCCACTTCTACTGAAGGGTGGGATTTGGACCTTGATGTTGTCTAGTCCTCACAGAGCTTAGGGTCCTTGCTTCAATGCTCGATAATAACCAACTACTTCTTCCTCTTCTTCATACTCCTCGACATCGTCTTACTCATCATCCTCCTCAATCTCTTTTAACTTTAGTTTTTGCCTAGTAGCATAGTCTGTAACCCCTCTAGCTCGAGGAGGTCGAACTGGGTGATTAACTCGGTTACCTTGGCTATAACCTCTCTCTTGGATATTTTCTAGTGGTTTGTGCAATAGTATATCTTGAGGTTGTTTTCTATTAACTTGCATTGCTATGACTAGACTCTTAACAAGGTTAGTAAGCTTATCAATTTTGTCATTGATTGACCATGGGGTGTTACTACCATTATGACCATGATTAGGTTGTGTACTACTACTTTGATCACCAATACCTTCAATACTCAAATCCGATATGATACAATGTCTCTAAAATAGATTAATAACACAATATACAGGAAACAATGCTTTTGTGTTTCCTAAAACCTCAACTAATACACCAACAATCTTAATACCTAATAACAACTTGAACATAATATAATGAACTTGCTTTGCTTTCGTGGTGAAAAATAAGGCAAGAACAAAGTAACAATGAAATTACTCTTAACAACACACAAATCTTCACTACATAGCTCATAATCCTAAACTTACTTTACGTGAACACACTGTAGTAACTACGGAAGGGATACAACAGCTAGTAATAACGAAGCAAACCAAAAACTTCACACTCTCTCTCGAAACCGTGCTCTAATACTAATGAAGCTAATGCATCTCTAAGGTCGAACACATGGAGAGGTACCACAACAAAGTGAACCAAAAGAAAAGCTAGTAAAGTTTAGGCAGCTATTAAATGAATATGATGGACCACTTAATCTTACTTGGCTTACAATTCGTTGGATATGACACAGCGGCCCGAATTGAAGGGTCACTTACAATTACTCCTTACTAAAGGAAATAGATAAGAGTTGAAGAATAATGAGAGCATTAAGGTTGCTTAAAGGAGACGTGAATAATTTCTATATTGATGAATGATTATTTGTGTACAAGTAAGTGAGGGTTTATATACCCATCCACTAAGGTTATTTTATATGTATGAAAAAACAAAAGGGTATTCTTATAATTAAGTTACATAAAACATAGTAAAAGGGGTAAAAGAGACAGAGAATATTCAGTACGAAAAGTAAGAATCACTTTGGAATGTTGTGTCAAAAGACATGTATCGCTTAGTGGTTAAAAATTAGAAATATGATATAAAGTAGGTGAAACAAAAGTGTTTGCAGTCAGGGGCTAACTTGATTTAGATCAGGTTGGAGACCCATCAATCTTGTAGAGAAGTCAGCTTGAAATGGGGTCAGATGTCTATGGTCAGCTTAGGAGCTTGGCTCGGCTAATCCTAAGCTGTCTTTTAGGATAAAGCATCGCTATTGGATAGAAGCAAGTTTGACACACATGAGGGTCCAATAGTTAGATCGGCAAGAAATTAGTTTAGGATAAGAATATTTGTCTTAGATATGGCCTTAAGCTAGTATCCTCCAAGTGGGTCCTTAGAGTCCTCTAGCTCGGTTATGGGTGATCAGTTTAAAGGCCTGATTCCTATTACTATAGGGCAAGAATAAACATAGTTTTATTACTAAAATGTGTTTTTCTTTATTTTCGATGGACTATGCCACCACCATTAGTTTTTGGGGTAATTTTACATTGGTTGAGGAGAATCCTTCGTTGATTACCATCTCAGATTACGCATGCTTATGAAGATCTCATTCTTCACGGTATAGAAAAATCCATCAATGAAAGTGGAGAAATGGACTCAGGCCTGTATGAGACCTAGTAATTGATGAATTAAACAAAAGTTTGATCTTATAAGTAACACCTGTAGAGTACATCTATAGGTTATAAACCTATGCTATACAGAATGGTCAATAAGGAAAAGTTGAATATGTTGCCTTTCTAACTTTTGGACATGTAGGTAAACCACATTAATTTGATTATTGATTATCTAAGCTGGGAAGAAATTTGTAAGGGAGGAATATGGCTAACTAAACCTCCCTTACTAATCCCTAAATCTGAAACATCAAACCCCCCATCTTTCTTGTACACCTTAGTGTATGAGTTGAATATGATAAGTATTGAAAGAGATGGGAGTTGTTACTCACAAGATCCCTACATAAGTATGACTCCCAAATTTAGAACCAACTTGGATACTACTGAGACAAGCGAAGGGAGCGGAATGATGAAGTGGGACTTTAGAATCGAATGGGAAGGATATAATCTAAAAAGCTAGTATGAAGATCCACCTAACATAGGTGATATTTTTCTATGCTTTAGGCATGACCAATTGAACTCCCTAAACAATTTCTCTGAGTTGATTACACCCCTCATTCCTCCAGGTTTTGAGGGCTATCTCCCCCTACAACCCAATTCTGTATGTAACTAAATCCTCATTATCTTCTTCATAGGGACATTGACTTGAACCTCCCCCCATAAAGCTCAATGATGTAGACTAATAGATGAATTTCTATGATAATGATAACTCCACTTGGGGGTCGGACGATGGACAAGATATACATGTAAGTAATGATATTGCTTCAGAATATCTAGGAAGGATTCAAGCTGGCTGGGTATATGAATGATGCAACCATTGGAAATTTTGCTAAAGAGGTAGCGTGATTCTACTATTATTGTACTAAATAAACAATGTTGTAATGCTGTTAAGTTATTAGTAAGTTGAATGATAATGTAGTGATGGAAGGTATGCAATGTATTTCCTTAAGCAACTTATGTAATGCAAAACTATATTATGAGTGCTATTTTATGATAATGTTTATGAATTTTGTAGTAATTAGATAAACTTTATTTATTATACGTAGCAATAAACGTCAAAGTTGACAACTCTATAATATAGCTCCTAAAACTATAAAGATAAACAATCCTATACCACTACAGGATAGATTCAAGGATGTATTGGAAGTAATATTTCAACAAACAAAAATTCTAAAAAATCTTGCAAAAGCAAGAAAATAACTCCCAATATTGACACCTAAACAACCACTGGTAGCATTAGAGGAAGTTTAATTATCCAATGGAGATATGGCACCAATACAAAGGCAACAACAAAGTATGTTGCCGAAATTTATTAAACATAACAAATATTTTGATGGAACATTTGGGAAATCCAAAACTCGATGAAGAAGAGGACTAGATTTCATTAATAGAAAGGTTTTTTCTTTTTCTTTTTTTTTTATGCATTTAGAGTTTCACTTCACTTGCAATTCAACTATGAAACATATCTTTTGAAGTTATGAGCTCGAACATGATGGGAATCTAAGAAAAGATCCCTACCTCAACTAATAACTTGGGTTACTTTTAAAAGAGTGTTTTTGAAGAATTATTTTCTTTGTAGCCCATAAGCTAAATATCAAGTTAAAATTGTCCATATAATACAAGGAGGAAGAAGCTATCATAACCCTGAAGATGGTCTAATAGTGATAGATAACCATATACTAATTAGAAGTAACTATTTATGTACTTGAATTACTTATTAGTTACTTCCAATAAGCACATGAAGCATCAACACTAAAATATTCATAGAGCATCATAGACTTAGTGGTATAAAACAAAGTTTGAATATTATTAATTAAATATAAAATTATAAACTTAATAGAGATAAGTCATAAGTCTTTCAAATAAAACATATTACAACTATCTTAATATATTTCTTTTCTAATTACATAATTTAATTTCCTTCCTTGCTCTTCTTAAGTCTTGCTCCTAAGCCCTTAATTCTCACCAAAGGTCTAAATCTTTCGGAGTAGACTTCGTATGGTTCCTATAGCAAATCAAAGCCTTTGAGGTGTAAGCTACAGTTAGTTTAGTGAGTTACCTACTCATATCACGTTTTAAGCAAGTTAATTAATTAAGAAAATGTTATGCAATCAACCAAATATATGCATCAATACACATGACCACCTAGTATCCGATGTATAGTCTAAGGTACATTTCCTCCCTTAACCTTAGGTTGGGAATTTACAAGAATCACATCACATCAAAATCATCAACTTTACTTATGGAAATAATTCTTAAATATCTTAACAAACAAATCAAGTACATACATTTCTCGAATACCCCATGCAAAACAAGTTAAGTATAAAATTAAAAGTGTAACTAATCTATAAGCACATGTAAGTGATAATGTAGATACTCACTTGGCCATTTTTTATTCATCATAATAATCTTATAGCATATTCAAGTTGAAAGTACCTAAAAGAATGAAAGTGGTTAAGAACATATTTGGTTATTAAGCTTTTAAGTTTCCTTCCTTAAGTCTTTTCTTGTTAGAAGCCTTTCCTTTCTTAGATCACGTTATGTCCGAATGGTCCTCATTCATAGTCCACATAGTTCGTATGTCCATAAGATCAAAGTCATGAAAATTTTAGTCAATCGTGATATGTAAAACGTTTTAAGACATGAATTTATCTACTTGTCTTAGTTTTTACTATTTTCATCTTTTTATCTTTCCTTGAACTTCTTTAAAATGAGTAAAGTGTTTAGGAAAACTTTCATTTCTTGAGTAAACTTTAACAATCAAATTATAAACTAGTCATAATATAAGAGTATTGCATATTTTAAGGACTTATGAAGGGAAATTGTTTTTGAAAAGGACTTTTTTGTTAGAAAAAGTTTAGACAAGGTCTAAACATGTTTTTGGTAAAGAATATTGTCTTTTTAAAAAATATTAGAGTTTCTAATGAAGTTAGAAGGCTTATTTTGTCTTCCTTAGAAAAAGTTCCTAAATGTTTGACGAGAAGAAGTTAGCATTTACTTATGAAGAAACTTAAAAAGGTTTGATAGGGGTGTTTTAAGCTTACCTTTAAGGTATTGAAAGAAATGGCTAAGGAGTCTTGAAGAATGGTTAGTGGGGGATTACATTGAAAAGGAAAGAAAAGGAAAGTTTGTGGTGGAAATTGAAGATAATGTTAGCGGTCCAAATGTAGGTGGTGGGGTTATTTATAGTAATAGGTTAATTTGACTTATTTAAGAAGATTGGAATTACTTAAACAAATAAAATATTTTGTGGTTTCTTGTTGGAATTATAAGTCGACTATGTTGGCAAATAAGGTATTCTTTCTTCTAGAAGTGGTATCCTATCTTGTAGAATCATAGGACAACGTTTTTATCATGTGTTGATGCATTTAATCCTTTCATCATTTATGACATCATTCTAATAATTTAAGTTTATCTTCATATTCTTCTAGAATTCTATGATGTTGTCATGAATTATTTAATAAATGGTTTATCAAAACCATGTGTTCTTAAGTTTTCTTAATGTATTTGTTATAGTCTTTAAGTATTTAGCTAAGATAGTATGTGTAGTGAAAATTATAGTTTGCTTATGACAATTATCTCTTAGTTATGGGTCTTGATTACTTCATATGATGTTAGGTTGTATTTAAGTAATAATTGGAGGTATTAAAATTTGTTGACTTGCTTCATTATTGGCACCTACTAAAGGAATTAGAAACATATTCCACACATGTTTCTTTCTTCCATAAACATTATACATCATCCCTTATATCATCATCTACCTTAGTCTAGTTTCTTATCCCACTTTGCTTCTAGATGACCTTCGAGTGTTCTTTTGATCTTTGTATCATGTATGAAATTAAGAAATTGGAAGACATCTTGGCGCCGCTTGATGATGAAGACTTGTCTTCTTTTCTTTTTCAACTTGTTGATAAGATTGCATATATCTTTAATTCTTAGTTGTCTAGTTAAGGTTTTGATTGGTTCTTAACTTGTTCTAATGACTTATTTAGATTATGTGAAGTCTTTTATGTAAACAAAACCTCACTTTTATTTATTTGTTATAAGAATTAATTTACTTATCTTGTTAGTTTTCCTAAGGCTTTTAAATTAGTTGATAATCTTGCGTTGATTTTGGTTGACCAAACATTTCTATTATTGACTTAGTCAATTTTATGGGTATTTATAAGAAATAAAGGTACTTCCTATCTTTATTTATAATTGTGCTAACAATTTTTAATCTTATCTCTCAAATCTCTTTTGGCGATTTTGGTCTATCTTTATTATATCTCTAAATATTTATTAGCGACTAATCTAGCATATACTAAAGTTTTTAGGGGTTTATATTCTTCCCTCATTAAATAAGTTTTGTCCTCAAGACTTTAAATTATACGTGATTCTTCAAATGATTAAAGATATTATCGTTAAACTTCATCCTCCATTTCCTAGGTAGCTTCTTCCTCTCCATGGTTATCCCATAATATTGTTAATGAAAACAATTACACATTTGTCTAGCAGAGAACAGAATACCTGGTTCATTAAAACCTGAATACCGTAGGTGCATTTGTTAATCCAAAGGTGTAAATCCTGCTATTGAAGGGACTTATAATTAACTAAGAGTACTTCTCGATCATTCCTAAAGATCAAATAAAGTCTACATCTAAAAAATGAACCTATTCTTTCAATTCAAAAGGTCATTATCGACAAAAACTCGAACATGAGAATAATGGAGCCTAAGTCATCCAAAATCCTAAACCTTAGGATAATTAAGAACTTGTGACCCTAAATTAATAATAGGAAATTTAATTTGAGCAATCTATTCAACTTTAGAAAACTATAAATTTCCATATGAAGCAAACCATAACATATGAATTAACATAAGAGCCAAACCTTAAAAGAATCACATATAAGACAATTCCCTTATTTTCTCTTATAAGCAAGACCACTTATAAATAGATGAATGAACTAATCACATTAAATAACTTATCACTTGAGAGTTGAATTCACATGTCACTTAATAACCTTTTAAAAGCTTGCAATAAGATAATTTCCTTATTTCACCATAACTTATACTACATATGGATAAGCTATCTCATCACATTATCTGTTTAATTTTAAAATAAGTGATGAGACAAGGCCATACCCTTACAAGACAAGACCATGGTTGGTTGGATAAAGGAAAGAATGGAAGGCTACGATTTGTCATTTAACCATCAACTCATTGTCTTTTATAAACACCATTTGCCTCTTATTACTTACATCATCCAATCATTATAAGGTAAGGCTTATGTACAATACAGAAAACAACAAAAAGGACTTTGTTTGGAACCCTCACATACACATTTCAAACCGGCACTCTCTCCCTCAGTTCCTCTCAATTTTTACTCTCTTTTACACACTTTAAACAAACAAACAAAAAGAGAGACCAAGCCCCTCAAATGTACACACAACCGCCACACATATACACACACATTCATGGAAAAAGTACCATTTCTTGCTACTCCATTTTAGTCCACCTAAAAGATCATTTTAGGAAGATTTTAGAGCACCTAAAAACTAACTACAAATCCTAAAGTTGTGGCATCATAAGGAGCTTGCAAAAAAGGAAAGGAAAACAAGGACTGAAGGAGGATTCTAAGAGCACAATTACTTTCCATACTTCTTTAGTTTAAATTTGAGTACTTTAGTATGCCATGTCTAGGAGCTTATATATTTTCATAAGGATATTGACATGTACATAAGGTGTTAAGATATCTAGTTTATATTAGGCGTTAAGCTTATGAATCTCTTATATGAAAGTTGGAATATGAGTATACTGGTTTAGCATTATGTAAGATATAAGCCTAGCACTTAGAATGGAAGTTTGTGACTTGAGAAAATCATGAAATATTTATATGGATGATTGGCAAACATGCTGGATGTGAGGTTTTAGAAGGGTATTTAGATGTTACTTTTACTTCTGTTTGGTTACATATGCTTAAATCTAGCTTTAAGTGAAGGAAAAACCACTTTATGATGTTTTTATAAGGAAATCAACTCTTTGAGGTGTAAATTAAGGTGTAGCACTTATGATAAGTATGTGATCTATAATTTTTACTTAGTACCTTAGCTAAATAATCTTATCATGGAGAAGAAGTTAAGTTGGAGTTAGAATATAAGTAGTGTGGGCTCTTGATTTACTACTTAAACTTAAGGAAATGATCATTGGAAGCCACAAACCTAAATCGACTAGATTTGGAATTATAAGAAAACCTACTTGAAAACAAAATAAAACAAACTAAACAAAGTGAAAAGGCCAATAAAAGCAAGTATAATAAGTGTTAAAAGCCTAAAACTTAAAACTAGGCCTAAAAACATTCGAAACATGCTTAGAACTTCTAATTAAGCCCTTAAGAAAATTCTGACCAGCACTTTAATTAATCAAGAAAAGTTGTTTTGAGGCCTATAAGAAGTCTAGATAAAACTTCTTAAGCCTAACTAACTCAACAAATTTATTTTGAACCAAAAACAAGCCCATTTGACTATATAAGTTTTCTTAGGAGTCCAAGAAAATTTTGTTAGCACCAAGTGTTAACAGTTAATTTTCATTCACTTAGCTTGTCACAAGTTAATAGTCAAAGCTTCACTCATTCATCCATTTGGTTGCTATCAAGACGAGCAATCTACATTCTTGGCATATTACCGAGTAACATAAATCCATTCTTAATTCGAATACAAAGGAAGTAGCATGAATAGTTATCATTAGCACAATTGTATTAAATAATTGCTTACTCTCCCTACATTTTAGGGAATGTGTCTAATCAAGAAGCTTATACGTGTCCTGATAGTTATTCCGATAATTGCTACTTTAGACATGATAGTTACTTATAAATACAGAAAAGGAACTCTATAAGAGAGATCTGATAATTCTTCACTACTCTTAACCTCCCTTATTCACACTTACTTACTTAGGCATCAAAATGACCCCATCAAACTAGCCCTAGTATCGAGAGCTTTTCCTTTCTTTATAAGACAATTCCAATAACCAAAATCCACTAACAACATTTGGTGCTGTCTATTTTTCTTAAACACACTCACATGGAAAAAACTAGAATGATTAAGAGTGTAGGTACTGGCACTTCCTCCTAACACCTTGAAGGGGGGAGTAGGTATACTGATGAGCAACATTTAGCTAGGCTCGAGCAACTTTGCCTCGTCTTAACCAAAAAGAAAATCAAGAACTAAACAAAAAACATGAAGAGATCCTTAATCTCCTTTATAATAGTGTCCATCCAAATCAAAACAAAGAGCATAATGATCATGACGTCGAGAATAGCGATGTCTCAATTTATTCACCTAAGTTACTGAAAAAGCAAGTTGAGCTTGTGATAAGACCCTCAACTCCTGCACTTAAAAAAATTGACAAAGGCAAGCAACCATAGTAGGTGCACCATGCTGGACCTTTGCATATCAACACCCCTGCTACAACAAGCAAACAATTCTAAATTAAGAAGAGCCCCTTCACTCTTAAGGTTTTGGAGGAAGTGATACCATGGTACAGCCAGTTGCTATAGTTTGAAACTTACGACGGGATGAAAGATCATAAAGTCATTTAGAGTACTACTGCACATTGGCCAAGTTGCACGGTTTAAATGATGTAGTGGCTTGTCAAGATTTTCCCTCAACCTTAAGAAATGCAGCCAATACATGGTTCAAACATTTGAAACCAAACACCATTTCCTATTTCGAAGAACTAGTAGAAGTGTTTCTTCAGCACTTCTTTACAAGTAAGCTTCCTATTAAGGATTCTTTAATCTTTAACACAATCAAACAAAGATCATATGAGTCAATCAGAGATTACCTAAACAAGTTTATGGCTGAGATGGTTCAAATCCCAAAATTAGATATGAGTGTAGCCCCTCAATGACATAATCGTTGAAGTCAAGCCCTATGGATACTATCAAGTCTCTTGCAAAGAATAAGCCAAAAACTTTTGCTAAGTTCAAGGTTAAGGCCACCTCATATATTTGACAAGAAGATAACATAAAGGCTCAGTGAGAAGCTAATCAAAACAAAGGAGATAAGAAAAATGATAAGAGGAGAAGTGCAAAAGATAGACTTGGAATAGATGATGAGAAAAGTTCGAATGTTGAGAGAAAGAGACCAGGCATTCCAACATATTCGTCCTACACACCTATCAATCGTCTGATTCTAGACATATTGAGGTACATAGATAGAGAAGCATTCTGTAGTAGTCAGAAAGAATGAGAGGAAATCCTTCAAGGAGAAATTCCAATAAATACTGCAATTTCCATTGCGACAAAGGCCATAATACAGATGAATGCATCTAACTCAAGAGTACAATTGAGGATGCAATTCAATGTGGGCATTTATACAAGTTCCTAGCGTATGATGCTGAGAATATTGAGAGATCATATTAGAGGAGATGTAAGGAACAGGAGAATAACACTTGACTAGCTATTGCTAAGAGAGATGCAAGGGACGAAAGTTTCAGTAGAGCACCCAATGGAGTAATAAACACTATTGTCAATGGACCTACTATAGGCCAATTAAGCTCTTTAAGTTTGACTAATGCCAAAATTTATGTTTGTAACATCAAAGACAAGAAGGTTAAGTTCAACAACACAATCTCTTTCATAGAAGAAGACTTTAAAGGTATCCAAAGGCTACATGATGTTGCACTTGTTATTAGTGCAAGAGTTACCAACTTCAAAGTCAACAGAATTCTTGTTAACATTAGAAGTTCGGTAGATATCGTTTTCCGGTACGCTTTTGACTAAATGAGACCCAATATCAAGGCACAGCTAAGATCTTATAAATATGATTTGTATGCCTTCAACAATTAATTTGTCCAAGTAGCTGGAGCCATAGTTGTTAAAATCATGAGTCAAAAATACGCTTTTACGAGTTTATGATTTTATAATATTTTTCTTAATAAAGATGGACACAATTCTATAAGTTTACAATTTTACCAATTCTATATGAATTTATATGATTCCATTGATTCTATACACTAAAATGAACAGTAGAATCGTAATTTTGATAACTATTGTTGGAGTAATTTCTTTGCCAATGCAAATCGGAGATGACAAGCATGTCATAGAGGATAAAGTGGACTTCCTTATTGTCAAATATTGGTCCCCATACAAAATGATCATGGGATAGCCATGTCAACATCTATTCGGCATCGTCCCTTCAACTATATGTCTCAAAGCTAAATTCTTTACTCTCACGGGAGTCAGCATATGCAAAGGGGACTGGTAGTTGGCAAGGTCCTTGTACATGAGAGCCTTGAGATGAGAAGAGGTATTTCATGTAAAAACCTATCTAGAAGGTAAGTCAGTTGGCATAGAAAGTACAGGGAATGATACTGAGGAAATCTCTTTGGGAGATTACCTTAGGAAAGCAGTGAACATAGAGAAACCCTTGTCGGCAAATATTTAGCCAAGTTTGATCAATTTCTTGTGAGTCAATGCTGACGTGTTTGCATAGTCCCCTTTGGACATGCTGGGTATCTCGAGAGATGTTATGGTACATAAGCTCCAAATTGATTGGAGCATGAAGGTAATCCAATAAAAGAAATATCATTTTGCACTAAAGAGATAAGCAACTATAAAAGAAGAAGTCCAAAAGCTATTGAAGGTAGGATTTATTTCAGAAGAGCCTTATCTAACTTGATTAGCTAATTGTATGTTAGTCAAGAAGTTTAATGGCAAGTGATGAATGTGCATAGGATTCACGGATCTCAATAAGGCCTATCTCGAGGATTGTTTCTTACTATCGAAAATTGATTAGATGGTAGATTTAACCATTGAACATGCATTACTTTCTTTTATGGATGCTTTCTCAAGTTACAACCAAATCAACATGGATGTAGACACCTAATTTTTACCCCCTTTTTATTTTTCAAATTAGGTTATAGGGTTCTAAATTAGAAAAAGTTCAAAAAAAATAGAAAATTAAAGAAAGCCTTAAAAATGAAGAAATTTAGAAAAAATAGGAATTAAAAAAAATTATAAAAAAAAGAAAAAAGAAGAAAAAGTACAAAAAAATAAGAAATTTGAAAAGTCACAAAATAAAATAGGGTATTTAGAAAATAATAACTTTTTAAGTTGTTTAAATAAAATATAATTTTAATTTCAATAGTTTTGAATAAAAGGCTATTAGGTCTAGGCTTAGATTTGAATTTAGCTCAAGCTGACTTGATCCATATGTGTAATTAATTATACATATGAATAAGGAAAATCTAATAGCTCAGCTGGATAAGTATCTAAACTTGATATTGCATATGACTTGGAGATCTTGGGTTTATTCTATGGAAGGTGCAAAATGTATCCTTTATTTTATTTTCTCACTTTATTGCCATGTCATTGCCACGTCATTTGCCATCACATATTGTCCAGGTTCGTCCAATCTAAAATTGGAAGAAAATCATATTGCATTTAATTTTTTCTATCCTTAACACGACCATGACACCTATAAATAGGGGTTTACTTTTCATTTTCAAAAGACAACGAAAACTTCGAAATACTTTAGGAAAAAACAAAAATCGAAGTTGCCTCTCTCTAGCATGGTTCCTTTCTTTCTAGGATAGCATTCCCTGCAGTGTTTTTTTTTTTTTACGAAAACCACCACCATCGGATTTCTTGAGCTGACCGAGTCAACTCCAAGTCGAAGTGAGCCAATCGAGCCGATCCAAGCCGAATTGAGCCGACCGAGCTGAAGTGAGCCGACCGACTCGATCTAAGTCGATCTGAGCCGATCCAAAGCTAATCCAAGTCGACCCGGTTTTTCTTTTTTTTTTTTTAATTCATTTGTTTATTTGTAAATGTTATAAAAGAGAAAAAAGAAAAAAGAACGAAAAACAAAAAAGAAAGAGAAGAAAAAAAAGAGAAAAAAAAAGAAAGGAAGTAGTTTATTTATTTATTTTAATAGAAATAGATAGATAAGTATAAAATAAATAAGATAATATAATAAAAATAAAAATAAATAAATAGGTTAGTAAACAAAAATCATTTTCACACTTAGAAAAATTAAGTTTTCTAAAAATAAATGAAAATAAATAGACATTTTTCCAAATTAGGACTATTTTAGAGTTTCCAAAAATAAAGCACCAATTAGAACCCTTTAAAAGAATTGCCTTGAATAAATTGAATTGGGTAAAAACGTAAATGCGACCCTTTTTCAAAAAAATAAAATCAAACCACTTACTAAAGTTTTTTATAAAAGAACTATGTACGTTTGATCCCCAAAGCGGGTACATAGGCATCCGTACATAAGTACAGGACGACTTAAAATATGGAAAGTTTTATTTTTTCCATTTTTAGATATTTATGTAAATTAATCAATTTAGTCGCATGTATCATAATTAAATGTTTTTAGGAATTAAAAAGGGTGTATTTGAAAAGCAAAGTTAAATTCGGAAAGTTAAAAAGTGATACCCGTTAAGGGCTTAATAAACTAGCCTCCGGACCTAAATCTCTAGTTTTCAAAAAAGCCATTTTACAAATTGTTTTTTTTTTTAATTGATAGACCGGTAGCTAAGTTATAGCTAATCCACCCAATTGGTTATAACTTAACCCTTTTTCCCGACTCCGGTTGGGTGGCGACTCCAATCCCCTTTTAAATTGAAAAAATGGTTTTCTTTAAATCCTAATTGAAGGCTAGTATTAAACCGGTAAGGGTTTAATATTGGTCGGCTTAGAGAAGACCTAATTTTATAAAAAGAACCAAGAGGATGAAAAACCAAGCTTGACAATGGATAAGGAGGATGAAGTCTACACGCTATTTATTACCAATTGTAAACCCTACTTTTAGTGGGCCTAAGACTCGATTAAGAGTACTTTTCGAGCGTTCTTAAAGATCAACTAAACTAAAAACTTAAGTTTATATTTAGAAACGAATTAAATTTTTACAATTCAAAAGCCAATTGTCGATAAAACCTAAGCTTGAAGAACTACGAGCTTTAAAGCTACTTAAAACCCTAAACCTTAAAACCATTAAGGAATTTTAACCCTAAATAATTAATCGATAATTTAATTTGAATAATTTCATTCAACTTTAGAAAATTTCAGAATTCTACAAAATCAAATCATAAATTACAAAACAATGTAAGATAAAAATCCTAAAACAATTTTTTATAAGGCTATGCCCTTATCTTCATGTATAAGCCTTACACATAAATAAGTAGATCAACCAATCAACTTAGATAACTTATCAATTGAGAGTTGGAATCATTTATCAATTGATAACTTATCGAAATCTAGTGATAAGACAATTTTCCTATCACCTCTTCACTTATACTACATATGGACAATTTTTCACAAGAATTCATAAGCTTAACTTTAATAAAGGAGACAAGACCACTCCATGGCATAAAATGAATTCCAATGGCAGATCTAAAAAGGGGAGAAAGGGGGGGGGGGGGCATACACTTGTCATTCACCCATCAATCACTTCTTCTTACACATCACTATTCACCTCTTAATGCTTACATCACCAAGAGTTGCAATTGTTGACTTTGTGTAAGCTACAAGACAACACTTTCAAGACATTTAAACACTCTTTCTCTCTTCATTTCAAACCGGCCACTCTCTCCACCATTTCTCTCCCTTTCAATTTCACTTTCACTTCATCTTTCTCTCCTTTGAAACAAACATAAAAAGGAGAAACAACCTTACCCCACAAAAATCAATTTTTTTCCATTTTTGAAGCTTCACTCACGGCATTATTTTCCCTTGTTCTTGTATCATTTTCTTTTACCATCTAAGACCTTTTAAGACCATTATAATCTTCTATAAACCGCATACCAAAAGAACAAAAGATTCGGGTTTCAAAAGGTAGCAAAAAGGAGGAGGCAAAGTTAAGATCTAAAGTGGAACCTTAGTACACAACCACCACACTTTGCATAAAGGACGAATTAGTGATTCTTGTGATGTGTGAATTAGTATTTATGTTAGGAGACTTGGATTTCTTGAAGATATGAGTAAGGTTTAAGTTGGTAGAACACTAAAAATCGTTTTAAGAAACAAACCATAAAACCCTTATATGAAGTTGAAATATGAGCATGTAAAGTTGGTATTTTGTGAAGAAATTTGTTTAATGCTTTGAATGGAAGATTTTAAGCTAAGAAAATCTTGAAATGAGAACTTTAATGGAGGATAAGCATGCTGGATGTAAGGGTTCCATAGTCATTTGAATGTTGATTTTGTTTCCATTAAGTTAAACATGCTCAAATCTAGACTTAAGTTAAGGAAAAATCCATCACATGAAGTTTTATGAAGAAACCAAGTTTGTATGACATGAGCTATGATATGGGAGTTGTATTAAGTATAAGATCTTTTATTTCTTTATGAGGAACATGAGTTAAAGGATCGTTTGATGGAAGGAAACTTAAATTAAGATTTGTACACAAGTAGTTAAGTGCATAATCTACCACCTAAACTTAAGGAAATAATGAAACAAGTTGAAAAACCAAGTAAGGACCCCTTAGGACCAACATGAACAGATTTGGAATGTGAGAGAATGAAGCCTAAGAATATGATAGAAGTGAAAGAACAAAGTGAAAAGATTAACTAAAGCAAGTATAGTAAGCATATAAAGCCTAAAACTCAAAACCGAGCTTAAAACTCCCAAAACAAGCCTAGAACTCTAAGATGGGCCTTCAATAAAAATCTGATCAGCACCTTAAAGTATCAAGAGAGGTTGTTTTGAAGCCCATGAGAAAGCCACCTAAGGCCCCATAAGCCCACCAAAGTCATTAACTTTAGTTTGAACAAAAAACAAGCCCATTTGATAACTTAAGCCCACTAAATGGCCCAAGAAGTGGTTGTTAGCCTTAGGGATATAAATCAAAGTTGTAAATCTGATCTCAAGGAGTATTTTAAGCTTAGGATAAAATATAAAGGTCAAGCCCAAAGGATTCCTCAAGTTATCAAAAAACCCATTTACCAAACAAGGCCCAAAAACACTCCAACACATGAGGAACGCTACTGTTCTAACCCATGGACAAAATTGTATACCTCATTTAGAAAATCGAACCTTACCACGTTAAAGTACACTAAAAAATTATGAAGATTGACCATAAGATCATAAAAATCGGATTTAAAACGAAAAAGTTATACATGATTGAACTTTAGGTAAAAACCGGGAAAAATTACGAAAACTAGTTAAGAATATAACTTAAGGAAAATTTACTTAGTTTCTTAAGTTTGCTTCAATTCATTATAAAAATTATTTCAATGACTAGGGGACACCGTTTACGGAGATGACTTGCCTCCGGATTACTTTGACTGACCCATATGGCAGAGTGAGTAAATTTCCGATGACTCTTTACTTGATTGTACTTGTAAAGTAGATGCACCTAATCTTATATTTATAAGTTTGGATGCTTGTAGGATATGGGAGATGCATGTGTATGAATTTATGGATGAATGTGATGACTTGTTAATTATATATAATAATGGGAATTGTTTGTATGAATATATACATGTGAATTGTATGGAATGAAATTGGTTGATCCCCTAAAAATCAAGTTAATCACTTATATGATTAAGAACTCAAAATGAATCATGCATTCCCCATGTTGCATACGGATAACACTGACTGCCGCTTCACGCAGAAGATGGGAAGGGACTCACAAGAATACGAGTTTCCTGCAGGATTAGACACTAGCTATGCCATTATATATTGAGTCTCTGTCTTAAGCTGATGGGCTTACTAGGCGTTGGGAGACGCCAACCAGGGCCGAGTCTTGTAGCTTCTGCTTAGGGCATGTGTTTGTGGACTGCGGGAGCCACCACACCACTAGACTTGGGATTTTAAAAGATATGATTTGATTTTGGTAAAGGAAGTATATATAAATATATATATATATATGTGTGTGTGTGTGTGTGTGTGTGTGTGGAGTTTTGTTTTAGTATGAGCATGATAATGCAAATGAAATAAAACCTAAGGTCTAGAACCCGGATTTTGGTTTGGGTTGGTTAATTATCTCTAAACCCCAACTTCAGGGGGCGAAATTCTGAGTTGTATGCAATTCCTAGGTCACTGCATGCTTTGTTCGGCATACTGTTTGTTCATGCATTCATATGATTGTACATCTAATAAATTTCTGTCGTGTGATACTGATGAGGGCATTTATCTCACTAAGCGTAAGCTTAGACCCCTATAGATTTTTGTTGGTGTAGGAGAACCTCTTTGTTAATCCGGGCTGAGGCATGCCCATGGTAAGTCTCGGGTAGAGATGGGTTAGAGCGATCAGAGAGCGAAGAGGACATTTTGTAATAGATTATATATATTTAGATACTTTTATGTATTTATGCATAACTTAGATTTTATGCAGTTTCGTTATGAACTACATTTGTTTGTAATATTGTTTTGGTATGGGTCTCACGAGCCCACATAATTAGTTAATTTATAACATAGAAGAAATTTTAGTTAAATTGCTCTATATTACTTGTCTATGGACCTAGTGGTAACATAGAGTGGAATGAGCCTTGTGTGTTGTATGAAAGGCCTATGATCAGCAATGGGGATGATAATAGACCTTTATACGATACACGACAACCTATCACGACAACGATATTGTTGGGTTGTTATACTAATTTTGCAACGTATTATTACATAGTGATGCCCTTTAGGTTGAAAAATGCTGGTACAACTTACTAAAGACGTGTTACCAAGATGTTCAAACCACAGATCCACCGAAATATCAAAGTATGTATTGATGACATGATTGTGAAGAGTGTAACAAAGGATTGGCATCTTGCTGATCTTGAAGAGACATTTGTTACTCTTGAAAGATACAACATGAAGCTTAACCTACAAAAGTATATTTTTGGTGCAACTTTGGGAAAAATTCTAGGATACATGGTCATTCGGCGTAGCATTGAAGCTAACCTGAGAAAGATTAAGGAAATAATAAATATGAAATCCCTCCGTACAGTCAAGGAAGTACAAGAACTCATCGGGTAAATAGCTTCCCTCAATTGGTTTGTATGGAGAAGTGCTGATAGGTGCACACAATTCTTTAACATCTTAAAAAATCTAAAAGAATTCAAATAGTTCGATGATTATGAAAGAGCTTTCAATGATCTCAAAGCATTCCTTGCGTCACTTTTAATACTTCCGACACCTGTTTTTGGAGAAAATTTATATTTGTACTTGTCAGTTAGCTCTTGAGCTTTTTCTTCTATATTAGTCTGTCCGAATTGATGGCAAGGAGCATCTAGTCTGTCCGAATTGACGGCAAGGAGCATCGAACCATTTATTACATTAGTCATGTCTTGCAAGGGCCAAAGGATCAGTACATGAAAATTGAGAAGTTTATTCTAGTAGTGGTTCTCTTAGTAAGGAAATTAAAGCCGTATTTCAAGGCTCACCAGATCATAGTCCTCATTGATCAACCATTACAGTAGGTATTGCAATGGCTAGACTCTTCTGGTCAGATGATGAAATATGCTCTAGACCTAAGTGCCCATGGTGTACAGTACAAACCCAGAATGGCATTAAAAGCTTAAGTATTGGCAATTTTTTAGCCCAGTACATTGGTAAGGAAGATAGTGTGGAGATTGCCAAGAAACCAGTATGGTATCTTTATGTGGATGGTTCTTCTACTAGAGAAGGAAATGGTGCAGGCCTTATTCTTTAAGGCCCCCACAATGTTAAGGTTAATTATGCTCTATAATTCGGATTCCTAGCCAATAACAACGAAGCAAAATACGAAGCTTGGATTGTCGGATTGAAACTAAAAAGAGATTAGTGCCAAGAAACTCGAAGTGTTCTCTGATTCATAACCAATGGTGAATCAAGTCATGAGAAGTTATGCGGCAAGAGAAGAGGAAATGAGCAAGTACCTGTTGGTGGTACGAATGCTTGTAGAAGAATTTCAATCTATTTCAATCCACAAGGTTCCAAGAAGTAAGACTATTGCTACTGATAAGTTATCAAAATTGGTTAGTATGGCATTCCTTGACTTGAGCGATAAATTTTTTGTTAAGTTTCTTCCACAAAAAAGTTTATCCAGTCTTTTATAGAGCTGTGAATTAGATCCTTGCTCAAAAGAAGAATCTTATATGGATCCTTTTGTAGATTATTTAAGAGATGGTACTCTCCCTGATGATAAGAAAGAAGAACAAAGATTGGTTTATAAAGCTATGAATTATACGCTGACAGATGATTAGCTATATAAATGCGGCTTATCACAACCCTATCTTCGATGCCTTCCTTTGAGAGATGCCTAGTGGATGTTATCTGAACTACATGGTAGCATATGCAATAACCATGTGAAGGCTCAAACATTGTATGTCTGTGCTTTATGAGTCGACTATTATTGGTTGACCATGAAAGAAGATGCAAAGATGAATGCTCGGCATTGTCTACAGTGCCAGAAGCATGAAGTGCCAAGTTTCGTGCCTTCAACTAAATTATGTTGCTTATCTAATCCTTGACCTTTTTCCCAATGGGGGTTGGATATTCTCAGACCCTTCTCAAAGTCTATAACCCAACGACAATTTGTCATTGTTACTGTGGATTATTTTACAAAATGGATAGAAGCTAAGGCAATGGCAAGGATTACTAAATAAAAAGTGGAGGCATTTGCCTTCAACTCCATAATATTGAGATTCAGAGTTTCTTTTATGATAATTATGGACAATGGCTAGCAGTCTGGTAACAACAAGTTTCGAACATTTTGTGAGAAATATGGCATTCGCCTCAACTATACATCTATAGTACATCCTTACATGATTAGACAAGTCGAAGCTATCAACAAGATCATCTTGTACAACTTGAGGAGGAAAGTTAATCAAGTTAATGGGAGATGAACTAATGAGCTGCCAGATGTCTTATGGGGTTATAGAACCACCTACATAATCGCAACATGGGAAACCTCCTTTTAGTTAGCATACGATGCAGAAGCAGTTTTGTCAATTTAGTTAGATTTGCCTAATATAAGAACGTAGGATCTTGATGTGATGGCTAATCAAGTTGGATTAACAATAAATTTGGACACCATTGAAGAAATGAGAGACATTGCAAGATCAAGGGTTGCAACATATTAGCATAGAGCAGCTAGGTATTACAATCAAAAAGTAAAGTATAAGGATTTTCAACTTGGGGACTTGGTTTGCTGAAAGATGGAAGCAACTGGTGCATAGGAGAGTTAAGGAAAGCTCGACGCAAATTGGGAGGATCCTGTTAGGGTCTGGGCAGTCGTTGGTGAGGGGGCTTATCAACTAGAAAGGTTGGATAGATCAATCATCCCTCGAGTATGGAATGCCGAGAATTTGAAACACTATTTCAATTAATTGTCTAGATGATGTTCATGTCCACTTATTTTGTAAGGTGATAGCTTGCTAGTTTGAAAGGCGACATCCTACTTGTTTATGAGAATTATATTTGAAGTCTTATTTTGTTTCTTGATTTATTTATGATTGACGAATTAATAGGTTCAAACTACATGGCGAATGAATTGACATAAGTTCTAGCCTATTGCGTTTAATGAACTTTAGAAATTAATCCTACAACCTAGTAATACGACTAATCCATGTCTCAAATGGCTTACAGAAAATGCCTATAAAAGACGCATGGAAGCCATGTGAAATAAAACATGTCGAAAGAATTAGGCATGGGAAATGAAACATGCCAAATGTATGAAGTAAAACATGCCTATAAATACTTAGCGTATGAAATAAAACATGTTAAAGAATAAGAACATGTGAAGCAAAACACGTATATTAATAGAAAAAATCATATACACCGAAGGTGTTTTTCATTCATTATGATGTGATTACAAATACTCGGCCTAGAGAGTTACTTACAAAGAATAACAAGTACAAGACAATCCTACAATCTACTCTTAGAGTGAGTAGAAGCAATTTTTGGATTGGAAGCTAGGGTCTCTCAGAGCATACTTCCTTTTTAGCGCTTAGGGCCTTAAAGTAGGTTGATTTTTCCTTTCACTCATAGGGGATTTCCTTTAAGAGACACTCTTGTCTTCCCCTAGATCCTTAACACAAGCTTCATTATTACCCTTCTTAACAGTCTCAGCGCTTGATTCATCATTGTCATCCTCATTGCAACTGTTGACTTTGTTGTTAATATCGGTGAAACCAAGATAGGAGAGATCATAATTGGAGTGAAACTTGAGGATTTCCTCTCTTACCACCTGGACCCCCTCCAACAACTTTTTCCGCAATAATCTCTCGTATTGCCAACTGGGAGTGACGATATCTAATGCCTCTTCAATAGAGGGTCCTCTCTTCACAATCTCCTCCAGCTCAATAATATAGCTTTCCAACTCTGTGTTGTTGGTCTCCAACTCTTTGATTTACACCCAAAGCTTATCTCCCTCTTCACTCATAGTGTAGAGAGTTTAGCCTAGATTCTAAGACTTTTCCTTTTTCTTTTGTAGCTCCTGTTTTAGGCCTTTAGATTCCTTTTACTGCCCTTCAACCTTGGCTTTAAGGATAAGACTTCATCGGTAACCAATGAATGTGCCAACTTCTCAGTAACTAGTTCTTTCTGGTACTTTATGGCCTCCATCTTAGCCTTCATCCTTGTATTCTCAATAGCAACAATTTGGGCTTTAGATGCCTTATATGTATCCTTGATTTTCTCCAACAATTTTATTTAGTACGATGAGTATTTTAAAGATAACTTGGTAGAATAGATGAATACTGTTGCCATTACCTTCTTCATCTCTTTGTCAGCCTCGTCTAAAGCCAACAAAACGTGGTTGCTTATTTGAAAACCAATAGGGGTATTAGCAATTGAACAACTTTGGCAGTTGAGAGGATGTTATAGATACTTACATCATATGGCTTGGCCATGATATGAGCCTTGTTACAATCATTGACCTTATCGACGTCTTTCTTTGTGATCTCTTTTTCTTTGGAAAGAATAATGCCTTCCATCAAGGCTAAAGATTTTGTCTTGTTACCTAAGGCTGAGTCAATATGCAAAATGGGGTAACTCTAACATAGGATGAAGTATCGCCGACTTTTGTATTGGGGATGAATTTAGCACTGTTGATGCTGAGAGCTTTGTTATGCACGACCTCTTTCGTCCTTTTATCCAACTCTTTAGACTTCTTGGCAAGTGGTTAGCTGATAAGCTCCTTCCTAGGTCTCTTATTGGTATTCGGCCCTACTTCCACTACTAGTGATGACCCTTCGATGGTAATGGTGATTTCAACCTCATTTTGTGGTTAAGTTGTCTAGATACCCTTTTTCGGCTCTATAGTCGATGGAACATTCTCAACTAGAGGTACCTCAGTTTGTATAGCCTTGGCTAACCTAGATTTCTTGCTTCCTTTTTGCTTTTCAACTGGTTGGGAGGTCTTCTTTTGGGTTGCTATCTACTTCGCCGTACCCTCCTTTCCTACTTCCTTCACAGCAATCGGCCGAGTGGTAGTGACAGAGGTTGTATATTTGTTAGCCTTTGACTTCTTGGCCTTCGCTTAGGCTAATAGTTTGGTAAGGTTCACCTTACCGGTACCCATATTTTCAATATGTAGTAAATGTATCAATATTAATGTAAGAAAAAAAGAACTTATACTCCATGTCAAGCAAGGCTTAAAGGCAACAATTCTTCTGTCAAGTCATGAGAACGACTTTCCTCTAATAGCAATACTTCGTACGATGATTACTCATTAGTGTACCTTCCTTCTCGGAGAAGACTGGTTCTCCGCTTTTATAACCCCTTATTATTCTTTCGGTGTCCCAGAAGAACATTTTGTTCTTCCTCCTTTCTTGAAGCTTCTCTACCATAGCAACATCATTCAGCATCAACTCTATGTCCTTTGTACGAATTGGCTTAGTCCACTGAGTCCAAAAATTTAACTCTTCATTCGATACGATAAATGTAAACCCCACAACCAGTTACTCAGGGTTTCGATTGGTTGAAAGATTCGATCGAGCTTAAATTATAAGTAAAGTTAGAAATATTAGTAAAATGATCCCGTAAGTTTGAATTTAAGAAAATAAGTAATAAAATAAAAGAATATAAAATTTTCAAATTTTAAATATATAACTCGTTATTTATCTTAAATGCGTAAAATACATTCTGATAATTAACAAATTGCTAGAGATAAATTATATGTATACTAAAAATTATAAAATAACCTAAATAATATTTAAGAATATTTATTTATACTATATATGAATTTACATGTATATAGAAATATGCATAATTACTTAACATATGCGAAATATGCTAAAATAATAATAAATAATTAAAGAAAATTCATAATTAATTAAGGAAAAACAAGAAAAATCATAAAAAAATAAGGAATGATCCATATTTGGTTGTGGTAAGTCAGGAATTGAAGAAGAAAAATTAGCCAATTAAAATCAAGCAACATAAAAACCAAAAGTTAAGGAAATTGAGTAATGTATTGTCCAATTTAATGCACATTAATTACCAAAAAGCTCTATAAATAGGGAAAAAATCACAGAGCTCATTTGGACAGTTAGAAATCAAAGAAAAATTAGGAGCATCGAAATTGGAAGAAAAAATTCAGGTAAAAAAAAAAAAAAGAAAACTGTGTAGTTGGGGCTTACAAGGAGAACCCAGACCTGGTGAGCAGTTGAGAGTGGACGGCCACCACCAACACATGGTGGCGGTAGTGCCTAGGTAGGCCGACATACCCATGGCTACCGACGGTGGTCAGAGTCACCCAAATCGATAAGTTCGATTTTCAGCCTGATTTTGTGTAATTTTGTAAAAATAGTAAATATTCTTAGAAAATTATGAAACTTATTATTCTAAAATATTTTTGTATGTAGTTTTTAGGAAAAATATTATTTTGCTAAAAATATGCCTCGTGATATATGGTCCCTAAGAAATCATGCAAAATCGAGCATGTTTCGGTTTAGAAATAAATGACCTTAGAAGTGTAGTTTTGAGCCCAAAATTTTTGTGTAGACTACTTAGATGATATATAAAAGTGATATGAAGCTTGTTTTCAAAAATTAATTTTCAAAATTTTTAGATAATTTTTAGGCCTTAAAATGAGGCATAAAATAGGTAATTTAAGGTTAATTAAGTAATTAAATTATTAATTACTGATTTAGTGAATAATTATATGTTTCAAGATGTTGAAATCTAATGAAGTGTGATACTTTTAGCATTTAGGGTGTTAGATGTAATGATTAGGTTAATTATATAGTAAATAAGAAATAGGGAAAATAATAAATTTTAAGTTAGTTTTGTAAATTAGGGTAATGAGATGTAAAATCTGGTTTAGGATGAATTTAGACATTTTGAAATAATAATTGATGTTGGGAGATGGTAATTAGAGTGATAAAAATATTATATGTGTATTATTTAGATAATAAGTAATAGTACATAATATACAATTATTAGAAGTATAATAAATAGAAAATATTAGAATAAAAATTGATATTATAAAAATAATAGGGATATATAATAAATCTGATAGAAAACTTAAATTTATGTAATTATATAAAAAATGTAAAAATTTCTCACATCAGGAGTAAATTTGGTACACTAATAAGGATTTAAGTGTATTAGGTGAAATAAAATATTGACTAGGGGTAATTATGGTATTTAGGATATTTAGAAGTAATGTGATTAATTTGACATTATGAGTTGAAACAAATTTCTAGGGTTCGAGTATAAAATAGTACTTAAAAATCGAACTAGAACCTAATTTAGAAATCAATGCGGAAATTGAACCCGAACCAAACCCCAAATCTAGAATAACTATAAAAGATTTGAGAACCTAGATAATTGGATATATTAAACCCTAAACAAAAGATAACAATAAGCGTTATAGAATAAAATGAACCTATAATAGTTATAAGAAAAATAGAAACCACGTTTGTGTTATAGGGATGATCGGCGATGGCCTGAGTGAGTTGGACCTCGAGTGAGCGAGCAAGAAGTTCAGGTAAGTTGGGATTAATACGATGCTGTATTTTGGAGGCATGAGATTATGATTGGTTGTGCTTGTTAGATAGTTGGTTGTATGCCTGTGCTTGATTAAGAGTGATGCTATGATTTTGTTTATTGTTCTGGTCTATATTGTATGATTTGTATGAAATCTGTTATCACCCTAGACTAAACCTAATCAAATATATGAACCGTAATCATAATTGGACCTACATGGAAACCCATTAGGGGAAACCTAGGATCCTCCGACGAAATACCGACCCTTCGAAAGGAATAGTGCAGGATTGTATAATGGTCTCTTCTTTATTCTTAGTCGAACTAGGTGACAGGAGAGGAGGTTGCGACGAAGTTGAAGTTAGTGGTTTGAAGGTAGTCGCGGGAGGAGCGATGTCTCCATTGCACAAGCCTGGGTTTGGTCGTGAGCTGTTGCATTAATGGCAATTCCTCAACTCGGATTAGAGCGGGCACAATTTCTCTAATCTCACGAGCCGGGTAACGTCATGCGACAGTATTTGCTTGAACATGCATTGCATGTAATAAGTTGATTGATAACCTTGTTATGTTTATGGTATAGTTTTAAGTCCTTCATCCTAACTTACTAAGCTATGGTTGCTCATATCCCTATAGACGTCGTGCAAGTGCTGGCTAAGAAGTGACATACAACCTCTCTGAAGTTAGCAACTGCTGGATCCTGAGGAGTGAGGAAAAACATTTGAAGAATAAACATATATTTTAAGGTCTAAGCTTTTATTTTATAATTTTTCATTTTTGAATAATGTAATAACTAGGAAATATATTACAGTGAAATATTGTAAACGTTAATTGTAATAACTGAATTTCAGTATATATATATTTTCTCACTTTCTTAGGTAAATGATTTACGCTTTGTGTAGATCAAGTCTAGGATAGCGGTTATAAGGCCAACTTCTATCTTAGAATGAGTAACACGGCGGGGCTATTACAACTCTACCGCTTCGAGGCGTGACATTAAACACCACCATTACGAGCTTTAGCACCCCTGAAATACTAAGACCCAACATCTCTTTCATCTCTAACAACCACCACTTTAGTCACGAATTTGTCGTGCCACTTATGGATCTTGGACTCTAACTCATCCATGAACTTCCGCCTATGCCTTGCAACTGCAAAATATCAACCTTCAGGTTGCCTCCTAATAGTGAAAAAGTACCCAAATAGTTAAGGAGTAGCCTTGACTTCAACCTCTTTACAGATTATTTCAAAAGCTGTTAGAAGCTAATACATATTTAATGAAAACATACTTGGCGCAAGTTGGAAATAATTGAAGAACTGCTTGATGAATGCCGAGAAAGGGAAATGTAGTTTAAAATCAAGATATTTGAGGTAAATGTAGAACTCACACTGTTACATCCTAGCATAGCACATGATGCATTATCATACAAGAATACCTGTTGAAAATTTAACTCAACTTTCTTATTCATAAAAAAATAACATTGTTCACATGATAAGCAGTTTCTACATCTTAGTTTAGTTAGATATTCTGCTACAACTTATGTGTACAACTTAATATTTACATTAAAATATGAACCAACTTTTTTCTTTTATCGTCTTCATAGTAATAGGATCTCTAATCTAATACAGGTTCCATATAATAGTTGCTGACTCCGACTCACGCTCTCAATACCCCCTGAGTATTGAGCTCTTCACGATATAGTTAACTTGAGGATAAAACACTTTATCCCCTCAGCTATTGAAGCTGAGTGAGAGTGGATAATAAACAACATAATATAGATAATATAATAGACAATATTGCATATTACAACTGAAACATTTCAATCATAACTCGCAAGTTCAACTTCACATATGCATCTGCCCAACTGGGCACTCTAGCAATGCAGTATGCTATGCTCATGTACATGACATGTATCGATATTGATATCCGATGCCTTCCAAACTTCTTCTGGTTAGTCGACATAGCCAGGCATCTAGATACAACGTCCAGGAACTTGGGGCAACATGGAGCTACTTAGAAATAAGACCCTAACCAAATTAGACTATACACTGTAATCTACTATTTTCAAAAAGGGCAATAAGGAGCTACTTGGGAGTAGGATCCCTAACTTTACAAAATTAGAATACATACTATAGTTCAACAAATTAAAGTGGCAACATTGCCAAATTAGACCATGCACTATAGTCTACCAAATCAAAGTGGCAATACTGCCAAATTAGACCATACACTATAGTCTAACAAATTTGACTATCAAAATAGTCACAATGTTCGGGAAATGCAATCTATATGTTTCCAAAAACTAAGTTCATAAAGCCATGTTTTTTCTATGATCATTTGGAAGCCTCATTTTGAAATTTTTGACCCATAGGTCCCTTTTTGTGCCACACCATGCCATGATATGCAATAGTAACTCAAGAATATCGACCAATACAATCAATCTTCAAGTTTTATTCAACCTAGTTGTTTGATTCCAATTTTCAAACTCTCTATAGTGAAATTCTAGTATGTCACTTAAGGTTCACTTAGGTGAATACCTAAAAGATTGAGTTCGCAATGACTCAACTTCCCTGGTTAGCACAATTATTCGTAAGCATAAATCATCGCCCAACATGGCAACATAACAGTTTAACCAAAATACAGTTATTGCCATTCAAAATCAACACATCAGCATCTACTATATTAGCATATCAATTCACCTAAGATATACCCATATTTAATCAATATAGCATCAAACAATACACAGTGTTATGAGTAGTAATTTATCTACTCCAAGCATGGGTTAGATCCACTTACCTGGACTTAGTAATAGTACAAAATCCTAAAATCCGCCACGCAGTCCTTTCTTACTTATCACACTTATGAAAACATAAACATAGCTTCCAAGTCAGGTATGGGTCGAACCCGAACTGTTATAAGCTTTCATTTCTACGTTTTTTTTTTAAACTTCATTTGATCATATTTTACTCATTTCTCATCTGATTTCAGTGAACTTTATATCGACACAATCATTATTTTGAGTATTATTAATATATATTAAGAAACAAGATTGATTAATATTATCAAAAACCCAAAAATACCCTTTCATATTATAACTCAACCGTTCGCTATCCTAACTCCATAATTGACTCGAGTAAGCTTTAGTACTGGACTAAAAACCTTAAAAATTATACTTTCAAATTTGTCCAACAATACTTATTATACCCCAAAGGGTTCAGTTGACATGGATTTAATAAACATTCTAATAGTACTAGTTACTATATTATATATTAAGCTAATATATAAGCTTAAACTAGGAAAATATGTAATAAATGGTGTATGACCTTGATTAATTTCATGAAAAATTCTATAGACTTACAAAAATTTGTAGGTTAATTATCCATCATCAATTCCACTAAATTGGCTATTATTTATTTTTACAAAAATAGGGGTTTTAGTTAGAAATTAAGGAAAATTAGGGAAAATAAATTAATTTATGTGTGAGATAAAAATTAAATATTCCAAATATAATCATAAACATTTAGAAGTCTAAATATGTAGGACTTATTCATTAATTTCATCAAAAACTAATTATTTCAATAGTTTAGTAAAACTAGCAATTTTATTCAAAATATTATAAAAAATAGTAAACATGCTTAATTTCGAAATGTCTTGTTACCATAATTAAATATATATATTAGGTGTATTACATATAAAACTTGACCTTGAAACAATGTCATTTAATGTTTATAAAAATGTATTTAATTTTCGTCCAAACAAAGCATTTTCTTAAGGAACCTATATTTACACTAATTATTTAATTAATAAAAAATTATAACATTAATCTATACCTCAAATAATCCAAGAAAACCAAATTTCATAATTAATGGATAATATTTGATATTTTTAGTAAATTTAATAAATTACAGGCGAAAAATTTGTTCAACTGAATCAACCGTCTCCAACCACCACCTAGCTGCCACACCATGTCTGAAGAGCTTCTCCGACTACCCTCTATTGGACCACTAAGTCCTATTAAGTCAGGTGGTAGATAACCTATTGAACTACTTTAGCCCAGCTCCGACCCTATTTCTTATTCTATTTTTATTTTATTTTATTTTTTCTAACTTTTCTAAATTGTTTTATTTTATTTTCAAAGTTCCAAAATATTGAATTTGAGGGTTTGGGTCCTATTTATATTTTTTGAAATTTTCATAATCAAATAAAATTTGGACATATATGTAGATACAGAATTTTTACCCTTCTTTTTTTTTATTTTTCACATTAAGTTATAGGGTCCTAAATTAGAAAAAAAAAGAAAAAAAATAAGAAATTAAAGAAAACTAGAAAAATTAAGAAATTTAGAAAAAATCAAAAATAAGAAAAAGCACAAAAAAAAAGAAATTTTAGAAAGAAACCTTAAAAAAGATAAAAAAAGTTTATAAAATAAAGTTAAAAATTTAGAAAATTGAAAAGTTACAAAAAAATTAGCAAAGTTGAAAAAAAAATAAAAGATTTTAGAAAATAACTTTTTATTAGGGTAAATTTTTTATTTAGATTAAGAAATTGGGCTGTTGAACCTTAACTTAGATTTAAATCTAGCTTAAGCTGACCGAGTCTATATGTACAATTTAGTAACACATATGGATAAGATACATGCCAATAACCAATTGGTTAAGCATATGGACTTGGTTTAGGCATTAAGTATGAGGTCTTGAGTACAAATCTTGGCAAAGATAGGGGGGCTTTTTTTCTTTTTTTCTTTTTTCTTTTTGTTTTCATCACATCAGAGACTACCATGTATCAGGATGCAATTGTGCCACGTATCTTGACACGTAGTAGGTCAGGATTGGACGATTTACTAATGCAGCAACACGTGTCAGCCACGTAATGTGCCACGTCAGCCACCATGTGTCAAGTAATGACACATGGCATGTCAAGGTTAGTTGGCACGGTTAACATGTTGCTACATTAACGCAACATTAGCCAATTTTCCTTCTCTTTCCCTCAGTTTTCCTCCTTTTTCCTTCTCAAAAACAACCCAACCTCCTCACTTTGGCCCTTGATTTCGCACATTTTCCTTGTTACAACACACCAATTAATGGTGCAATTTCATTCCCGCACAAGGCCTACTATGAATTCACATCAAGAATGAGTCCAAATTCAGTCAAATCAACATTCGAATCAAGCTCCAAAAAGTGGAAAAAAAAACTGAAAATCTAGAATTTGCATTCAAATCCGATTCAAGCTTTCCTTAGTTTCTAGGTTGAATTTGACTACAAATTGGAGCTCATAGACCATCGACAAACACAAACAATTCACAAGCTGTAGAAAACTCACAAGCTCTCTCCTTCTCTTCCTCGACTACTCTTTATCTCTCTACACCCACAGTATTCTCTCTCTCTTCTTTTTTTCTCCCTCAAGCCCCCAATTGATTCACACCACCACCACAACTAAGTCCCCCTAGCCACCAGCAACCAAGCCCAACCTATTTCAACCCCCACCATAGCTGTTAGCACCCTCCATTACCAAGCCCTAACCACCACACCCCTGATCACGACCGTAAGTAGTTGAAGATAGCTGCCATCTAACCCTACATCACGCCTGTGATCAGTTGAAGACAACTACCATCTACCTTCGCATTACGCCCATAATCAGTTGAAGCCCATCGATCACACTTGTGATCCCTTCCAAGTGACTGCCTCAGCTGACCCAACTTGATCTGCAACTAACCCATCCGACCCACTCTAAGTCCGACCAGTGTGCCCACTACATCCTAAGTCCAATTTCCTTTTTATTTATTATTTAGTTGTTATTGTTGTGTTTTTTATTTTTATTTATTTATTGTGAATGTAAATGTAATAATAAAGAAGAAAAAAAGGAAAAAAGAAAAAGAAAAAAGAACAAAATAAAAAAAAAGAAAAAGAAAAAGTAGTTTATTTAGTTATTTATTTTTAGTTTGATAAAAATAAAAATAAGTAAAAATAATAAAAAATAAAATAAATTTAGAAAAATCAAGTTTTTGATTTTGATACTAAGAAAATTGTTTTGATACTCAGAAAAATCAAATTTTGATTTAGTTAAAGAATAAAAGTTGTTTTTGATACTTAGAAAAATCAAGTTTTCAAAAATAAAAGTAAAAATAAATTAACCCTTTATAAAATTAGGACCCATTTTAGATTTTCCAAAAATAAAATTTCAATTTAGGACCTTTCTTTTAGAACTTTTCTTAAATAAACCATATTAAACTAAAGATGTAAATCCGGATATCTTTCTAAAATTAAAATTTGTTCTACCCACTAAATTTTTACAAAAAAAAAAAGAACTACGTACGTCTAATCCCGAATAGCCGGTACGTAAGAACCTATGGGGCGACGATGAAAATTTTAAAAAAAAATTTCCCTTTTTCTTTAGTTTAGATTGTTTTTTTTTTATCTAATTACACTAAAATTGAAAGGTGAATTTTTAAGTTTAATTTTAATTTTAGAAAGTTAATGATACCCGTAAGGATTTAAAATTTTTAACCACCAAATCCATGATCTTTAGTTTCAAAAACCGTTTTACAAAATTGGTTTTTCTCGTTAAATTAGTGGCTAAGTTATAACTAATCCATCTAATTGGTTATAATTTAATTGTTTTTCCCAATTCCGATCAGTTGGCAACTCCAAAGTTGTTTTCAAAATAAAAGGATCGGTTTTCTTTAAACCTTAGTGGAGGGACAGTATTAAACAGGTGGGGTTTAATACTAGTCAGTTTAAAAAAGGCTTATTTTATAAAAAGAACTGAGAGGATAAAAATCTAGACTCAACAATATGTACGACACATGTCAATTTTCCATTTTCCTAAAGAACATGTGTCATTTTCTCTTCAAGCAAGTGTTAACTCACGATTTCCAACTAATAACAGCTTGACACATCATTTGATGACTCATCTATGCAATTTTTTTTATTAATTTTCCATTATTTTACCTAATTTTGATAATTTATTATTATTATATGTATATATGTAATACATATAATGTATTTCACATGTAATATATGTATATTATGTATAGTTTAACTTTATTAATTATTTTTAAAAGTTAATTAACTTATGTATAATATCTTGCTATATTTAAAAACTCAAATTTTAAAATTATCAGCTTTATTGATAAATTAACGTTTTTCTCAAATTAATATTTTTATACAGCTTATTTTGAGAAATTGACTTTACTTAAAATACTTTATCTAACTTTTCTAACTTTACTATGACATTTGAAATAAAACTGATAACTTAGCCTGGCGCCCTAAATTTAGGAGCTTAGATCCTAGGTTTATTGAACTTGCTCGAAATATTAAGGTATTACACACATTCCCTCAAAAAACACATTTTTGGCTCTTCTCTTGGCCTTTTAAGATTCCATGCTCCTGGAAGGTCTTGCCAGTTCTTGTTGTATTTTGAAACAAGGACCCTATCGGCATCATTAATTGCTCTATATTATTACATAGACACCTCGCTACAGATCTTCCCTCCTTATCATTTGGACAGGTATTTGCTATGAAGGAATTGATTCAAGTGAGTTTTTCCTACCACTCCACCATACTATTAGCTGAACTACCTAAGGAACATGCCGTCTCATTCCCTATTTTAAGGGGGTAGGGTGGGAAGGGAGAAGTGGCCTTAGACTCTGTTACTTCGAAATCCAAAAGGACAAGTCGACGAACTATGTTGCGAACCATACCTGATTGATTATGAGGGTTGTAACAGAATTTGAGAGAGTCAAGTAGAGATGTCGAAAGTAAATGAAGGCTTATGGATACGACTAAAGAAATCTATTTTGATTTTGAATAGTCCTTTAAATATAGATAATTTATCCTCGTAACTACAAATGTGTTTATGATGGTAATGATGTGCTGGTTAGATAATGGCGTAGATTGTTGATGCGTATTTTAAGAAAAAAATCCAACGTTGACAAGTCTCTAACAGTTATTAGGTTTATGGCATAATGATGACCGAGTTGACAAATGTCATACCTTCTACTTTTTTAATCTCTTTAACAGGCAAGAAATTGAAAATTGTGACTTTTTGATTAGGATGCAATCTATCTTGCTTCCCACCTCACTTGTCATCTAAGAAACTGCTCCCTACTTAGCCTCCATTATATTATATGTTACTCCCTTTGTTGAATCCTTGAACATGGGAGTTGGGGAGGAAATGTTGATAGTTAGTTTTCATTCACCTAGCTTATCACACATTGATAGTCAAAGCTTCACTCACTCGCCCGTTTGGCTGCCATCAGGATAAGTAATTTACATTCTCGGCATATCATCGAATAACATAGATCCATTCCTAATTTGAATTCAATGGAAGTAGCATGATTAGTTATCACTAGCACGTTATATTACATAACTGCTTGCTTTCCTCACATTTTAAGGAATGTGTCTAATTAAGAAGCTTACATGTATCTCGATAGTTATTCCGATAACTATTACTTCAGATATGACAGTCTCCTATAAATATGGGAAAGGAGCTCTGTAAGAGAGATTCGATAATTCTTCACTACTCTTAACTTCTGTTATTCATACTTACTAACTTAAGCATCGAAGTGGCTGTACTAAATTAATCTCGATACTGAAAGCTTTTCCTTTCTTTGTAAGACAATTTTAGTCACCAAAATCCATTAACAGCACTAAGGTCATGAGAGGAGGATAGAAATCTAATCTTGAAGGGTGTTTTAAGCTTAGAATAAAGTCCTAAGCCTAAGCCCAAAAGATTTCATAAGATAACAAAAACCCTAATAACCAAACTAAGCCCAAAAAAGCACCAAACCTTGAGGAACCGTACTGTTCTAACCCGTGGATAGAATTGCGGGCCCTATCTTGAAAATCTAACCATACCATGTTAAAGTATACTAAAAAATGATGAAAATTAGCAATAAGATCATAAAATCAGATTTAAAATGAGGATATTATACACGATTGAAGTTTTAGTTCAATTGAGAAGAATATAAAAACTAAGTTAAAAGTGTAACTTAAAAGATTTTATGTTAGTCTTCTAATTTTATTTCAATTTCTTATAATATTATATTTACAATGTTTAAGGAGACCCTACCATTGGAGAAGACCTACCCTAGACTACTATGACTGATCAGCTATGTTTGAGTGAGTGATTCCTGATGATTTTATACTTGGTTTTGCTTATAATGTAGATGCACTTAAATTTATATAATGAACTTGAATGCTTATAGGATTTGGGAAATGCATGTATACGATATTATGATTAAATGTCATGATTTGCTAATAAGATAATAATTGGAATTATTTGTGATGATAGTTATGCATAGTTGTATCGAGTGAAATTTTCTAATGACAATGAAAATGGGATTAATTAATTATTCGATTAAGGAATTTAATGAGTCATGCATTTCTCATGTTTGCATCATAACTGTACCAACTGCCACCTTACACAAAAGGTAGGAAGGGGGACTCCTATAGGGATCAGGCAATAGTTATGGCATTATTATATTATTGAGTCTCTATCCTAGCTATTGGGTTTACTAGGTATTAGGGGACACTAACCATTAGCGAAGAATCGTGTCTTGTGACTTCTGCTTAAGGTGTGTGATGTGGATTACAGAGGCCACCACATCACTAGACTTGGGAATTTCGACTTAGAGTTTGATCTTTTGAGAAGCAAAAATGTATTTTTCATATGAAAAGTAAAGTTGTTTATATTATGTATAAGTTTGAGTTGTTTTGAGCATGTTGGTGCACGTAGAATAAAAACTTAGGTGCTAGAACCCGATTGATGGTTTAGGCCAGTTAGTTAACTCCATCCTCAACCATAGGAGGTGTAATTTTGAGTTGCATGTAGTTCCTAGGTCACTATATGTATTGTTTAGCATTCTAAGTGTTCATGCATTCATATGTTTGTGAATTTAATGAAATTATTGCATCGTATGATGAGTGGATTAACTCACTAAGTGAAAGCTTACACCCCAATAGATTTCTTTTGATGTAGGACTATCTCTTTGCCCATTAGGCTCGAGGTGAGTCTTATGTGGGGATGGGTCTATGTGATTAAGAAAGCGAAGAGAGAAGTTCATAGTATGTCCAATAGTTGTTTATTTCCTTTAGTTAGCTAAATTTTTGTATATAGACAGCCTTATGACAAACTTTTATGGACTTTTGATGTACTATATTATTTTGTTATGGAATCCTGAGTTCCATGCTTTATTTTTGGTAAATTATGAAGTTAGTAATTTTAGATATTATGCTTGATATTACTCATCTATTTACCAAATGGTAACATAGAGTGAAAGGAGCCTTATATGTTGTATTAAAGGCTTATGATCAATGAGGAGGTTGATTATAGATCTTTGTATGGTACATGATGATTTACCACGGCAATGGTACTATTCAGGTTGTGATAGATTTAAGTGGTATAGGAGCGTTATGTTTAAAACAATGATAAGAAAAAGTAAAACCAGACTCTAGATGCTAGGATTTCCTACTGAGTGAGGCAGAGAGGGGTAGAATCGGGATAGGACTTCTAAATGATCAAATAAATAACAAAACCTTAAAAATATGAGTAATACTTAATGAACTTTTATGTTGGTAAGGGGAATGCACTTGTGGTTCACCATAACTTAGTACTCTTATGCATGTACAAAGGTGAAACCCTCATCGTGTTCTGTCGTAGATTAAGAATCCTTTGTGAAGACATGGTACTTATTGAAAGGCCATGCAAGATCCAGGATGTCTGGACATCCTGGAGATCGGGCTTAAGCCTCTATTGGAGGAGTCGTCATCGAGACATAATGATTTGGATGCTTGGGCCAATTCTAGCATATGTGGAGCTGATGTACCTAATGGAAAGGGAAGAAGGAACTGGTATCTAAGCTTAAGTTGTATTCCTAGTTTAGGATGGTCAGATGATAGATGTGCCCAACTTTATATACTAGCATCAATTAAGGCATGGATACGTTTTAGTGCATGACCTATGGGCTAATCACCCTAGAGTAGTTTAGTTGGATGGACAGCTGGGGATTCCTGTACCTATCACTTCTATTACCATCTTCCCATACGTGGAGTTAGACATCATTAAGATTCCCTCAAATGCTCCCAAAGGGAAGGATGACATGAAGATATTACTTATTGTTGAGAGAGAATACAGGAAGGAGGAGACCCCCCTACCTAACACTTTTAAGATCTGGTTGCCCTATGAGTTGTACCAAGAGATTTCTAGCTAAGGTTCACCATCCAACCCAAGTGTAGGATCCTCATCGATACTTTTGAAGAGAAGGCCTCAACAAGTAGGATGGCTAAATGATGATGAAGCAAGACCTTCTATGAGGCATCACTAGATATGGATATTCTGATCTTAGAAAGCATTTCAAATGGTATAGTTTGTTTATTTTGAGAGAGAATTTGTAGTGAGGCTTCTATGTGTTATGTTATGTGCATACTTAGTTAAAAGTGGTACTAGATGCTAATGTAGTAGTTGTAAGAATTGTGTAATTTTAGAAGGTTATGTAATTGAACTCTATGTGTAATTTGGAGAACTTATGAAATGCATAACTAATATTGTGTTTCATGTGATTTAAATCCAATCTTAGTAATATAGTTTAGAAAAAAAAGGAGTGCTCTATAATGAATGAACTAAATAAGGGCATTACCTTCCCAATTAATGAAGTTAATTTATCTAAATAAAGGATCAGAATGAGTAAATTATGATATGAATTAATCACATTAAACCTGATTCTAGAAATTTTATTTTCAGTAAACTGAGGTATAGGAGATGACCCCTAGTAAACAGAGCACCACCATTACAAAATCCGAGACAAAATGCACCAGTTGACCGTATTGAAGAAATACTTATGGCTATACAAGCAAACATTGCTCTATTAAGAACATTTCTAGAAAGAAATCAAGCACCTCTACCAATAATGCCATAAGAGCATGTCCTTCAAATGCCTGGTTAACCACCTATGGCTATGGTAGGATAAGATGTAATAGCACTATTACCTCCACCACCGCCTCCACCACTACTAGTAAGGCTAGCTAGAGACCTCTGCCTAGTTCCTTATGAGCTTCGACAACAAAGAAACTTGTTGCTAGAATTTCTAGAATGCAATAGGTATTTTGATGGGAAAGCAAATCAACTCGATGAAGCTAAGGATTGGTTGATGTAGGTGGAGAGATCATTTGAAGCATTTCAAGTGCCGCATCATTTGAGGTTGACTTATGGTATTTATCCGCTTTTCTTGAGAGTAAGGACATGGTGGGAGACTAAGAGAGGAAACTTCAGACACCCCATTACATGGAAGACTTTAGAGAAGAATTCTTAAGGCATTATTTTCCAAAGAGCTTACGGGTCAAGTATAGCGATGAGCTATTTGAAATCAAAAAAAGGAATTATGCTATTGAGCAGTACGAGGTAGGCTTTACTCGCCTACTACAATTTGCCCCACCAGAATATCATAATAATGACTGGATGAAGAAGCAAGTCTTTGTAAGGGGATTGGACCTCAAAATGAAAAGGAAGGTTTTAGAATTTTAACCAAGGACCTATAGTGAGGTAATAGAGAAAGCAAAAGGTATTGGATACTGTAAGGAAACAAAGATAAGAAATGTTAAAGCCTAGAGTTACTATTGTTGGCAAAAGACCATTTGAAGGACTTGGAAGCTCTAGCTCCAAAGTGAGAAAGATTTTGAAACCCCATAAAGTGATCTACAAGAAAAGTGGAAATGGAAATGGGAATGGAAGAGTCACCTATTAGAAGTGCAAGAGAAACCACTATCCTTTAGTATTGTGCTTAACTCAAGAATAAGTGTTACTTATGTGGAGAGAAAGGTCACTTAGTAGCAGATTACCCAAAGAAGGATACTACAACTTGTTATATCTGTAAACAAATGGGACACTTTGCTAACACCTGCCTTCAGCATCAGAACACCACTGTACAGACTACGGGACTCCCCAAGATGGGGAAGATTGCTGGAGGAAACAACCCAAGACTAAGAGTTGTGAATGCTGCCTAAATCTATAACCTAAAGGGAGGATGATATTATGAAGAGTATCCAAAGGAAGAGGTAGTTGATAAGTCTAATTTTAAACATATTTCATAAGTGATTTTATAGTATTTTCCGCACATTTTTGGTTTTCTTTAAAAAAATTGATACTTAATTGAGTAAAATGTTGATTTCAGGGTTTAAACGCGTTCTAGGCTCGAAAATGAAGAAAATGAATCAAGTTTCACTCAATTCCGAGTTCAAACGAAGAAGTTATGAATTTTTGAAGTTGTGCAGAAAATTTGCCTAAGTGCAGAAAATTACACGACCTGGGGACACGGTCGTATCCCAAGCCATGTCGGGTGACGAAAACAAAATCTTTTTGATACACTATAAAAAGACATATTAAGGTTTCAAAAGAAAAAGGGAGAGACATTACAGAAACAAGAGACACAAGAGACGAGAGGAGATTGGAGAAGAACATTAATCAAGAAGCAAGAACGACATCGATTTCAAGATTAGAGAGATTGTTCATCAAATCAAGAGAGGTTTTTATGCTTTATTTTACGTTTTTGATGAAACTCGTTTTTAGATTCGTTATGATAGCTTAGAATTAGAGTATTTAGGATTATGGAACCTAGGGTTTCATGGAACCTAGGGTTTCATGTAACCCTTGGATTGAATCATAATTTCAATAAAGTTTCTATCTTTTCTTGATTCAATTATGTCGTTAATTATACATTGATAATTCTAGAGTGTCAATATATGATATTATGCATGTTAATTGAGAAATTGCATGTGTAATTAGATCTAGGCATAATTGAAGAGAATTACATGTATACTTAGAGATAAGATACATGTTTCTTCCGGAAAGTTGATTGTTTACGTGGGAATTCATTACACGCTAATGCAATTCTAAATTATATTACACAGTGAAGAGATTCCGGTAAATAATTTAGGATTAGGGTTAATATGCCTGAGAAAGATATTAGCTTTAATTGTGAATCCCTCCGGTCAAGAATGATAGAAATTGAATTGGATATATTTTAAAAAGGTTACATGTTAAACACTAGGGGAAATAATTCCTAAATACATTATTGCATACTTGAAGTCATTCGTAATTTATTGCTTTCTAATTTGCGTAATTAAGTCTCATAAGTAGTTTAGTTGTTAATTTCATTATTTTTAATTAATTCAAACTTTCACAATTTTTCGGTTAGATAATAAAGCTAAAGTTAATATTAGTACTCAAAATCTCTGAGGGATCGACTCAGACTCACATCCGCTATATTAAAACTGATAGGTGCGCTTGCCTCATATCAGTAGTCTACTATGAAGAAGTAGAGGATGCCATAAATATAGAATTGATCATAGGTATGCCTCTTAAACACTCTTTTAAGTTAAGTTGTGTTATTAAGTATGTTTTAGTAATTAGAGGCTAAAATGTTTAACTTAGTGACAAGAATTTTAAAGTCCAATAATTGTAACTTATAAAAACTTGACTTGAACTCAATCCAGGGAATGTCAATATAAAAGAGCATTTGGTGTATACCTTATTTGACATCGAAGTGACTCACTCTTTTGTTGCTCCCAAAGTAGTAAAGAGGGCCCAATTTCCCATAACCATTACCAAATCAAGTTTCAATATGCGAACCCCTACGGGAATTGTAGTCACTACCAAAGAAATGGTGAAGAAGTGCCCACTCAACATACAAGGCCATGACAGTGTAATGGATCTTATCATTCTCAAATTAGGAAAATACAAGATGATTTTAAGCATGAATTGGATAAAATCTTGTGGAGCTACAATTGATTGTAAAAATAAGAAAGTGCATTTTAAGGATATGAAAGGATCCAAGGTGGAATTTCGAGGAGAATTGATGGTAGTGGGAGCACATGAACTAAGCTCCTTTGAGTTAATGTTGGAGATAAGTTAGATGAACCGTTGAAGTCGAGCCGAAACAACCAAGAATAGAAGATATTTAAGTGGTAAATGAATTTCCTAATGTGTTTCCAGAATAACTACTAAGATTGCTGCTTAAGAGGGAACTAAATTTTGCCATTGATTTAGTGCCAGGAATTGAGCCAATTTCTAAGGGTCCTTACAGGATGGCTCCCATATAATTGAAGGAATTAAAGAGGCAACTTCAAGAATTACTGGACCAAGGATTCATTAAACCAAGTGTCTTACCTTGGGGAGCACCTATATTGTTCATTAAGAAAAAAGACAATTCTCTTAGACTTTGTATTGACTATAAAGAGTCGAATAGAGTCAGCATAAAGAACAAGTAACCTTAACCTCATATTGATGACTTGTTCGATCAACTACAAGGTGCTAATGTATTCTCCCATATTGATCTAAGAATGGGATATCACTAATTGAGCATCAAAATAAAGGATGTACCTAAGACAGCATTTAAGACAAGATATGGACATTACAAGTTTTTGGTAATGCCATTCGGATTAACAAATGTGCTTGCAGTGTTCATGGATTTGATGAATAGGGTGTTTAGGTCATTCCTAGATAAGTGTGTAATTATGTTTAATGACGATATCTTAGTATACTTGATGACTTTAGAACAACATCAAGAACACCTAATGCAAGTGTTACAGACTTCAAGGGAAAATAAGCTATATGCTAAGTTATCAAAGTATGACTTCTAGTTGAAGTAGATATCCTTTTTAGGACATGTAATTTCAGGAGAAGGAATAAAAGTAGACCTTGAGAAGATAAGAGCTATCATCGATTGGAAAAGGCTTGAAAATGTCATCGAAGTGTAAAGTTTTCTTAGTTTGGATGGATTACTAGAAGTTTATGAAGGACTTTTCAAAAATTATTAGACTACTTACTCAACTACCTTAGAAGAATGAGAAGTTTGAATGGAGTGAGAAAAGAAAAGAGAGCTTCCCAAAGCTAAAGAAGAGATTGATCACAACACCAGTTTTGATTATACCCAATAATGAAGAACCTTTCTTGATGTATAGTGATGCTTCTAAGAATGGTCTTGGGTGTATACTGATGCAAAATGGAAAATTAATTGCTTATGCTTCGTGAAAATTGTGACCACATGAGCAGAATTATCCCATCCTTGATCTAGAGTTAGTAACTATAGTATTTGCACTAAAGCTATGGAGGCATTACTTGTGTAGTGTCAAGTATGAGATTTACACCAATCATAAGAGCTTGAAATATCTATTTACTTAGAAAGAACTGAACATAAGGTAGCGGCATTGGCTAAAATTGATAAAGGATTATGATCTTAACATCAATTACTACCATGGGAGAGTGAATACAGTAACCAATGCCTTAAGTCGAAAGAACCATGTACAAGTTGCATCCTTCCTTACTAAACAAAAGAAACTGATTAAAGAATTTGAGATAATGAACTTGGAATTTTCATGGCATGAAGTAGATACTGAAATATCAAACATAGTTCTTGAATAGACATTGCGAGAAAGGATCAAGGAAGCATAACAAGAGGACCTTGCTTTACAATACATAAGAGAGCAAATGATACTTAGAAGGTATATGAATTTTAGTCAAGATGAAGACGGAATGATCTGAATGAAAGGATGTATATATGTACCAGATAGCCTTGAACTTTAGAAGGAAATTTTGAAGGAAGCCCACTATTCTGGATATACGGTACATTTTGGAGGAACTAAGATGTACTAAGATTTTAGGAAGAATTTTTTGTATTGTGGGATGAAGCAAGATGTTGCAAACTATGTGCTTAAATGTGAAATATGCCAAAGAGTTAAGGTAGAACATCAATGACTCAGAGGATTGTTGCAACCATTATCTATCCCGGAATGGAAATGGGACCAAATCACTATGGATTTCCTATGCAAACTACCTAGAATGGTAGTAAGTCATGATGCTATTTGGGTAGTGCTACTGACTCATGAAGTTAGCACATTTTCTACTCATCAATATGACCTATTCCATAGAGAAGTTAGCTCGGTTTTGTCTGAAAGAAATAGTATGCTTGCATGGAGTGCCAGCTGGAATAGTGTTTGATAGAGATCTAAGATTTGTGTCTAAGTTCTAGGGAAGCTTGCAAAAGGTATTCGGAACAAACTTGAAGTTCTGTACAGCATATCACCCCAAAACAGATGGACAATCAAAGAAGATAATTAAAACATTGGAGGACATGCTTCAAGCCTATGTCATGGAATTCAAAAGGAACTAGGATTCTCACCTACCATTGGTTAAGTTTGCGTATAACAATAACTATCATTCCTCCATTTAGATGCTACCGTATGAAGCTTTATATGGAAGAAAATGCTGATCTCTGTTATCTTGGGATGATGTGGAGAAGGCAGCTTTAGGATCAGACTTAATTTAAGAGGCAACTGAAAAAGTAACCATCTTGAAGCAATGAAAGAAAGAGGCCTAGGGCAAGGAAAAGAGTTGGGCGATCTAAAGAGAAGAGAGTTAGAGTTCAATGTAAGAGAACATGTATATCTGATGGTAAGTCCGATCAAGAGCATACATCAAGTAAGGACTTATGGGAAGCTAAGCCCTAAGTACATTAGACAATTTGAGATCCTCAAAAGGGTATGAAACCTTGTGTATCACTTAGCAATACCCTCAAATATAACTAGAATATAGAACATATTTCATGTGTCAATGTTAAGGAAACATGTATCCGACCCAGACAATGTTATTGAGCTAGAACTAATATAACTCAAGGGAAATCTAACGTATGAAGAACATCCAATTTGGATTACAAACAGCAAAGTTTAGAAATTAAGGAACAAGGAGATTACGTATGTTAAACTGCTCTAGAGAAACCACGAGAGAGAAGAAGCTACCTAGGAAGCTAAGGAAGAAGTGAGATGAAAGTATCCCGAGTTATTTGAAGATTTAGGTATGGCTCTAAGTTTTGAAGACAAAACTTATTTTAAAGGGGGGAAGATAAAAACCCTACTACTTAAGGAACATGTAATTAATTAAGAGTACTTCTCAATCATTCCCAAGGATCAACTAAACAAAGAACTAAAGTCTACATTTAGAAAATGAACTTAATCTTTCAATTCAAAAGCTCATTATCAATAAAAACTCGAACATAAGAATAACGGACCTTAAGTCATCCAAAACCCTAAACCCTTAGATAATTAAGAATTTGTGACCCTAAATTAATAATTGAAAATTTAATTTGAGCAATCTATTCAACTCTAGAAAACTATAAATTTCCATAAGAAGCAAAGCATAACATACGAATTAATATAAGAGCCAAACCATAAAAGAATCGCATATAAGACAATTGCCTCATTTTCTCTTATAAGCTAGACCACTTATAAATAACTTAACAATTGAGAGTTGGATTCACATATCACTTGATAACCTTTCAAAAGCTTGTGATAAGATAATTTCTTTATCTCACCATAACCTATACTACATATGGATAAGCTATCTCATCACATTATCTATTTAATTTTAAAACAAGTGATGAGATAAGGCCATATCCTTAAAAGACAAGACCATGGCTGGTTGGAAGGAAAGAATGGGAGGCTATGCTTTGTCATTTAACCATCAACTTATTGTCTTTCATAAACACTATTTGCCCCTTATTGCTTATAACATGCAATCATTATAAGGTGAGGCTTATACATAGCATAGAAGACAACAAAAAAGACTTTGTTTGGAACCCTTACACACACATTTCAAACTGGCACTCTCTCCCTCATTTCCTCTCCTCTTTTACTCCCTTTTACACTCTTTAAACACACAAACAAAAAGAGAGAGCAAGCCCCCCAAATCCACACACAACCACTATACATATATACACAAATTCTTGGAACAAGTGCCTTTTCTTGCTACTCCATTTTAGTCCACCTAAAAGACCATTTTAGGAAAACTTTAGAACACCTAAAAACTAACCTCAAAACCCTAAGTTGTGGCATCATAAGGGGCTTACGAAAAAGGAAAGGAAAACAAGGACTAAAGGAGGATTCTACGACTACAACCACTATCAGTACTTCTTTAGGATGAGCAAGCTTTTAAATTTGAGTACCATAGTATGCCATATCTAGGAGCTTATATATTTTCTTGAGGATATTGACATGCATATAAGGTGCTAACATAACTAATTTATATTAGGTGTTAAGCTTATGAATCTCTTACATGAAAGTTAGAATATGAGTATACTAGGTTTAGCATTATGTAAGATACATGCCTAACACTTAGAATGAAAGTTTGTGACTTGAGAAAACCCACTTAAAAATACAATAAAACAAAGTAAATAAAGTGAAAAGACCAATCAAAGCAAGTATAATAGGTGTTAAAAGCCTAAAACTCAAAACTATGCCTAAAAATATCCAAAACAAGCTTAGAACTTCTAATTGGGCCCTCAAGAAAATTTTGCCCAACACCTTCATTAATTAAGAAAAGTTGTTTTCAAGCCCATAAGAAGTCCATATAAAACTTCATAAGCCCAACAAAGTCACCAACTTTAGTTTGAATAAACAACAAGCCCATTTGATCACATAAGCCCACTTAAAAGTTCAAAAAAATTTTAATAGCACTAAGGTCATGAGAGAATGAAAAAAATCTAAACTTGAAGGTTGTTTTATGCTTAGAATAAAGTCCCAAGCCTAAGCCCAAAAGATTTCCTAAGATAACAAAAAGTTCAACAACCATAATAAGCCTAAAAGAGCACCAAACCTTGGGGAGCCCTACTATTCTAACCTATGGATAGAATTGCGGACCCTATCTCAAAAATCTAACCACACCACGTTAAAATACACTGGAAAACAATGGAAATTGATAATAAGATCATAAAAATCATATTTAAAATGAGGAAATTATATGCAATTGATGTTTTAGTACAACTAGGAAGAATATAAAAACTAAGTTAAAGGGGCAACTTAAAAGATTTTAGGTTAACCTTCTAATTTTCTTTCAATTTCTTATGATATCATATTTTTTATATTCAAGAGACTCTACCGTTGGAGATGACCCACCCCTGGATTACTACGACTGATCAACTATGGCCGAGTAAGTGATTCCTGATAACCTTATGCTTGGTTTGCTTCTAGTGTAGATGCACTTAAATTTATATAATGAACTTGAATGCTTATGGGATATGGGAAATGCATGCATATGATATTTTGATTAAATACCATGATTTGCTAATTAGATAATAATTGGAATTATTTGTGATGATAGTTATGCATAGTTATATGGAACAAAATTTTCTGATCACAATGAAAATGGGATTAATTAATTATTCAATTAAGGAATTTAATGAGTCATGCATTTCTTATGTCTGCTTCATAACTATATTGATTGCTACTTAAGGCAAAAGGTAGGAAGGGGCTTACAAGAGTGTGAGCCCCTATAAGGATTAGGCAACGGTTATGCTATTATTATATTATTAAGTCTTTGTCCTAGCTATCGGGCTTATTAGGCACCAATGGACGCTAATCATTGGGGAAGGGTTATGTCTGGTAACTTTCACTTATGATATGTGTAAACCCTATAAATTTAGCTTTTTGGGTATCGAATCAATTTAAGTATCCTAAGTTAAAAGAGTCGATAAATCTAAAACTGATTAAAATTTTAAATTTAAACATAATACAAATGAGAAAAACCCTAAAGATCTTGATAGAAACCTTAACTGCATACAAAAACCCTAAATCTTATATACGCATAAATACTTGAGATTAAACTCGAACTTGACAAAAACCCTAAAACTATAAACCTAAGTTTATAAAATGAATAATTATATCCTAAAAGTATTAAAACTCTAATCGAATACCATTGTCGATTAACATGTGTAATCACATAAAATCATTAGCGAACGAGTTAAGATAGCTCTCAAATATTATAAACGTAATAAGTAATAATTTAATTAATAAAATTTATAAAAATTATGAATATTATTTTATGATTATTATTAAGTCTATAATTTTACATTTAGAAAATTTAACCTCATGATTTAAATTTTTCTTTTTCTTTTTTTCCCTTTTTCCTTTTTCCCCTTCTCCCTTATGGAATTATGGCAGCCCATGTACTTATTTAATGAGATAGAGTCAAACTAAGGATAAGCTACATGTCAAATCTCTTCGTTACAACTTATCTTTTCTTTTCTTTTTGTTTTCTTTTACTTTAATTCTCACTCTTTCATTTTGGCAAGTTGCAAATCCTTATGTATTGACTTGTTTCACTTTTCTTTCAAAATCAAATATAAACTAAAACCAACACAATTCTCTATTGCTTCATTCATTGAAAACTACACCTTCTTCTTTTCTTTTCATCTTTCTTCCACTTTCCTTTTGTTTTCTTAAAACCATTATACAATCCACCATTCCTTAAATTATATATCCTATTATTAGCTAATTAACTTCATATCAACTTCAAGAAGGAGAAAAAGGAGTCCTTGGTTTACTATTTCAAGACATTACAAAGGGTGATTATTTAGTATGTATATTGTATTTAGTTATTCTTGTAGCCCATAAAATATGTATTTATTTTGTTGTATATTTTTTAGTATTATGTATTTAAAGAATATGTAATATGATTGATTTTGTAATTTCTTTTCTTTGTATTAAAGCATTTGTACATGTAATTAAAGTTATATATATTCATTTCCTTAGACATGTGTGTATGTATGTGCCTATGTATATATATGTATATATACAATTATATGCATATATGTTGTAATATTTCAGGATTTCGAGCTAGTTCAATAACTCTAGGATTCAAGCTCCTAAATTTAGGACGCTAGACTAAGTTATTAGTTTTATTTTAAACTTCACAGTAAAGTTAAAAAAGTTAAACGAAGTAATTCAAGTAAATTCAGTTTCTTAAAATAAACTATATAAAAATATTAATTTGGGAAAAACATTAATTTATCGATAAAGCCAATAATAGTAAAATTTGAGCTTTTAAATATAGTAAGATATTAGAGATAAGTTAATTAATTTTCAAAAATAATAAATGAAGTTGAACTATACATAATATACATGTATTAACATAGAATATGCGTTATTTGTATTTAATGTACATATATAATAAGAAATTATTATTAAAATAAGGTAAATTAATATAAAAATGGAAAATTAATAAAAAAATGAAAGGATGAGTTAACCTATGATGTGGCAGCCTAGGATAAATTACAATTGAGAAGTCAAAAGCTAAGAAATAAGAAATTAACACCTCATGCTTTGAAAAATAAAAAAAAAATGATATGTGTAAGTCACATGTCTAATTTTTATTAATTCTTATCCATTTGAAAATTATAAATAAGGCATAAACACTTCAAAAACAACATTTTGGAAGTTTGAAAAAAATAGAAAATTACTCAAGAAAATTTTGAAACAAATTAAAAAAAATTAGAGCAAAAACAGAGCACGGAATCTGATTAAGCCAGTTTAATAGGTTTTTGGAGTCCAATTGTAGTAGCCATTTAGGGTTAAAGGAAGCACCACTACGAGAGATGTTCTGATAAGGTTAGGTGGCTGGAGGGTGGCCAGAAATGGCCGGTTCAGGTGAACCAAATTTCCAACCAAAACTTTGTTAATTTTGTAAAAATAGCAAATGATATTATTTAATCATGAAATTTGGTTATCTAGAGTTATTTTATGTGTAGATTAATTTAGTAATTTTATTTTTGATAGATAATTATTGGAAATATAAGATCCTTAAGAAATGGATCTGTTTGGGAGAAAATTGAATTAAATTTTAGAAATATCAAATAATGTTCTTTCAAGCTAAAAATTTGTATGTAACATATTGAATATATGTATTTAATTGTAGTAGCAAGAATTTTTTAAAATAATCATGTTTATGATTTATTGTAATTATTTTGGATAAAATTGGCAATTTCCCTTTTTTATTAAATTAATTAGTTTTTAACAAAATCAAAGTATGAGCCCTATGTATTATGATTCTTGGAAGCTTATAATGATGTTTGGAACAATTTATTTTTATATTGTGATTAAATTCACTTATTTGTTTGATTTTTACTAATTTCAAGTTAAAATCGATATTTTCGTAAAAATATATAATAGCTAGTTTATATAATTCATGGTCAATAATTAAACTACATAATTTTATGACTCCATAGGATTTTTCATGAAATTAATCGAGCTCGTATACTATTTGTTACATATTTTCCTAATATAAGCTTATATATTGACTTAATATGTAATATAGTAATTAGTATCAGTTAGATACTTATCAAATTCACGTAAAATCAACACTTTGGGGGTATATTAAAGGTTATTGGATAAGTTTGGAAAATGTGATTTTTAGGGTCTTTACTTAAGTACTAAAGTTTATTGAAGTCAATTATAGAGTTAAGGTAACATATGGTCGAGTCGTAATGAAAAAAGGGTATTTTGGACCTTGATAATATTAATAGACTTGAGTCTTAAGATATTTTGATAGTACTTAAAATAACAATTGCGATGACATAAAGTTTACTGAAATATGATAAGGAATGAGTAAGATATGGTCAAATCAATTTTAAAAACGTGGAAATAAAAGCTTATAACAATTCGAGTTCAACCCATACTCAATTTAAAGATTGTGTAATGTTTTCATAGGTGTGATAAGTAAGGAAGGACCACGTCATGAAGTATAGAATATTACGCTATTGCTAGGCCTAGGTAAGTAGATCTAATCCATGCTTGGAGTAGATATATTGCACTTCATAACACTGCGTACTAATTGATGCTGTGTTGATTGAACATGGATATATCTTAAGTGAATTGATATGCTATTATAGTGGGTGTTGACGTGGTGATTTTAAATGAAAATAACTATATCTTTGTTAAACTATTATGTGGCTATGTTGGGTGATGATTTATGCTTATGATTGATTGTGCCAACTAGGGAAGTTGAGTGATCAAACTCAATCTTTTAGGTGTTTACCTAAGTAAACCCTAAGTGAGATACTAGAATTCTGTTAGGGAGAGTTCAAAAAACTAGAATTAGATCACTAGGTTGAATAAAACTAGAAGATTAATTGTGCTGATTGATATTCTTGAGTTGCTATTGCATAATATGGCATGACATGGCACAAAAAGGGACTTACAAGTCAAAACTTTCAAAATGAGGCTTCCAAGTGATCATGAAAAGAATATGGCTTTATGAACTTAGTTTTTGGAAGTGTAGACACCTCATTTTTGTTAATTTTTTTTATTTCAATTAATTGAGCTAGGTTAATAAAAATAAATAAATAATAAATAACCTAATAAAAAATAAGAAAAAATTAAAATTAAAGGAAAAATGAAAAAAAAAGGGGAAGAAGAAGAAGAAAGAAGAAAATTAAGTTAGATAATAGCAACTTGAGTCATGAGTCGAGTTGTGTTAAGTTAGAGTAAGTTGAGTTGTTGGATCAGGTAACGAGATGGGCTAAATTAATTAATTTGTCTAATTTAAGGACTTAAATTAGATTAGGGAATTATTGGGCTAAATTAGATCGGGTTGGGCTTAGAAACAAAAGTCCAAAATAACTAGGGTTTCTAGAAGCTAGGGTAAATCTTGGAAGAACCGTAATCGAATCTTCTATATTTTTTATACGAAAGATTCAATTTTGAGCTTATAAATAACATGTTAGTAAGAGATTTAGGGGGGGTTTTTTTTTTAATCACACATACCTAAAATATCGCTACAACTACTACCACTTGTACATATACGCCACCACTATACACTACCGCATACACTGCTACTGCTGTACAACCATCGCCACGTACTGCCCAAGCCTCGTTCCAGTACCACCTGTACTACCCAAACCATCGCCCATCGCGTTGCCTACTGCTACCTATTGCCCTCGCCCTCGCCCATCGCGTCACCCATTGTATCACGTAATGCTGCCCATTGCCCTCGCCTAGTATCACCCGAGCCATCGCCTAGTATCACCCAAGCCATCGCCTACTGTCGCCCTTGCTGTCACCCAAGCCATCGCCCATCCGCTCACTTAATGTCACCCGAGGCATCGCCCATTATCGCCTTTACTGTCACCCATTGTCACACTTACTGTCGCCCACTGTCGCCCGAGCCATTACCCATCTGCTTACCCATACACACGCCCAGTACCGCCCAAGCACTAGTCTATACATACCTAATTCACTACCTGTGCTCGCCTATAATGTTGCCCATGCACGCCCAGATCACCGCCCAACACCGACAATTCGACACCAGGTAAAATTTTCAGTATTTTATTTTATTTATTTATTTTAGTAGTTTTTTATTAATTTGCTTTATTGGTTATTTATTTTTATTTTTAATTAATTTTTTTGTTTAAGTGCAGGTTTTTTTTGTTATTAATTTTGAAAATTTTTTTTGTTAAGTTAGGTCTTTTAAAAAAATAATTTTTTTAATAAAAATATATTTTTGACATTTTTTGGTTTTAAAAAAAAAATCTAAATTGAGTTTTTTTTTTAAGAAAAAGAAAGGATAGTTAATTAGGGTTTTGTTTAATTTAGGAAAATTAAATTTTTTAGGGTTTTTCTTCAAATAATAAATTGATAAAAATTCAAACTTAGCTTGGTTTTTAAAATAAAAATAACCCACCCATGGAATATTTTATAAAAAAGAACTACAACTGGTTTAATCCCAATTAACAAGTACATAGGCATCTTCAAGGCAATCATTAAAAAATAAAAAAACTTTTTTTCCCTTTTCTTTGAAATTCATAATAAAAAATCATTTTAGTTACATTTTGTGAACTTAGGTATATTTTTAATATTTTTAGAAAAATAAAAAATAAAAGCCCATCAATTTTTACCAACATCTGGTTGGGCACCTTGCCTCCAACTTCGCAGAAATTATGGCCTCAAGGTGCTAAATTGAGGAAGCTGTTGCTACTAGGGGGCTTCCTAATCACGAAGAAGCTGAAAAGAAGACACCTCCCATGAGATTTTCCAATATGGCCAAAGAAGCCACCATAAACGTTGTAAATACTGGTAACCTTGTCCAACTCGTAGCTCTAATAGCCATGATAGGAGGATCTAATCCCTCGCCGAATCCAAATTAAAATAACCGCCCATAAAGAAGACAATTCATAAAAATTCCTATTCATATAAGTCAAGTTCTTACCCGACTAAGGAAAGAGAACCTTCTGACGTTTGAAGTACCGAGGGAAGGATAAAGACCAAGGGATTGTTACTAGGAGCTTCGATGTGATTATCATCTGAGCCAAGTGGAGCACTCTACAGATCAGTGTTAGAGACTGAGACATAAGATCCAGGATCTTATCGATGCAAAATTGGTTCAATTGGATTTCATTCAAACTCTTACTCCCAATGTAGGTAATAACCCTATACCAAATCATGAAAATTCAATCAATATGATCATTGCTGAAGTTTCCGAACTGGAGATTGATCTAGACAGTCTCCTCATCACTATTGAGGAGATAGCTTGGAATCTGAGGTAAGCCGAGTACTTGCAGAATATGAATCTTAGGGATAGAACCCGAATTAGACTGGCAATATATCGATTGCTGAAGGATGGGAAGATAAAGAAAGCTGATATCATGGCTATGACGATTCCAAAATTGCAAAAGGGAAATACTCAGAAGGAGCATAGGAATAGATATGAAGCCGGAGATTCGACGATTGATACCCTAGGAGAACTGATAGGGAAGTTTGAGTATCTAGTAGATTACACCGGTTCACCCGCCATATACATTGATGCTCCACCTACTGGATGGGGTCCAAAATTTGAGGAAGAAGACAAACTTATTACAGAAGCCAAGAAGACGGCTGAAATGGTTGGAATGATCAAAGATGAGCCTAAGCCGTTGGTTTTCAAATATAATGGAAAGACTAAGAAAGTTGAGGAGTTGGGAAAGCCTAAGAAGATTGCTTTCAATGTCCTAATAGCCCTAGAAAATTACAAAGCAATACCCCTGGATTACCAGGCAATGAATCAAACAACCAGAGCCCCATCACTCATGGTTAGTGGCCTCACATGCTTGGGATGAGTTTATGATCAGAATGAGGAGGCCAAAAGGAAGACTGCTGTGGAAGAGGCTTCTCGAAAGATTTTTGAAGATATGGATGATAAAGATCACAATGTTGCCAAGAAGATAGTGAAGGCTAGTAAAGGCTAGTGAATACAAGATAATAGACCAGTTAGCCAAATTACTAGCCCAAATTTCCTTAATGAGCCTGCTATTGTCATTAGATACTCATCGGGAAGCATTAATAAAAATTCTGAAGGAGGTTAAAGTACTTGAAGGGATTTCTACAGAAAAACTGGGGCTAGTAGTAAACTCAATATTTGCGATGGATCAGATTTCATTCTCGCTAGATGAGCTAGGTGAAGAAGGAGACCAGTACACGAAGCCCCTCTTCGTAGTAGTTAAGTATGCAGGAAAAGTGGCTGCTCGATGTCTAATAGATAATGGGTCATCACTAAATGTATGTCCTTTGGCAACATTAAATTTACTCGAAGTCGATGTAACTGAGATAAAGCCCAACTTGATTTCAATAAGTGCTTTTGATAGATGAAAAAGAGAGATAATCAGAGAAATTAGGCTACAAGTCGAGATTGGCCCACAAATGTTTACTATTCCCTTCCTTGTTATTGACATCCCATGATCTTTCAATCTTTTGTTAGGAATACCATAGATTCATTTAGCAGTGGCAATTCCATCCAGTTTACATCAGAAAGTGAAATTCATAGCCAACGAGCAGTTGGTTACTATTCTCAAGGTGCAAGACTATGAGATTTACAAAGAGACGACTATTCCCTATGTTAGGGATGAAGAATTAGAAGAGCCAGGGTTATAGATTTTCAATGAAGTTAATATGATTGAACAAGCAAGGTAAGGGGCACGAGGTCATTTGAAATAGCCTAAGCAGTATATTAGAACATTCGGGCTTGGGTATGAGCCCACTAAATAGGAGATTTGAGAAATGAAGGCTAAAACTAGAAGCAACAAAGGAGATCAGCTATACCATACTCATATGGAATTTCTAGACATTCTTTAGACATTCCTAACACTAGCTAGTGTTCAAGAACCTGAAGTAGCCGGTCTATCCAAGACCTTGACTTAGCAATGTAGCATCGGTCTAGACGAAAAGGAAGATATTGGCATACCAGTTTTTGTATGCAACTGGTTTTCTATTCCTATTAATAGGTCTCTTTAGACATGCAAAATTAGATTAATTAGGATCATTCGATTTCGATAGTTAGTTTGATTGGTTAATCCTTTTCTTTCAGACAAATTGGATTCATTCATTCAATAAAGTCCATTCATTTATTTATATCAATTCTTATTTATTATTTATTTGTTGTCATTTCTTTTTTTTTTCTTTATTCATCATATTGGATAAAAATGATACACATAATGGATATCTCACGCATGTAAACGATGAAAGCACCAATATCACTTTCGGCCCTGCTAGGTTAGACATCGAAGATGATATTGAGACTCCAGATGAAATTCAAGAGAGTAGGCATCAACATGAACAGGGTAGGGTGATTATTGACGAACCAATGATTATAATTAAATTGGGGATGGAGCAAAATCCATGAAACTTGAAAATTGATGGTAATTTAACAGATAATCAGAAACAGGAGTTGTCACAATTGCTATTTGAATACTTGGACATATTCGCTTGGTCTTATGAAGATATGCCTAGTTTAGACTCGTCTATTATGGTTCATTAGTTGCTAACCAAGGAGGAAATAAAATCAAAATGACAAAAGCTTAAATGATTTAGGCCAGACATACTCCTCAAAATAAAAGAAGAAGTGAAAAAGTTGTTAGAAGTTAGATTCATAGAAGTATCGAATTACCCCAAATGGGTGGCCAATGTAGTGCTAGTATTGAAGAAAAATGGGAAGGTCAGGGTTTGCGTAGATTTTCATGATTTAAACTAGGCAACATCAAAGGATAATTTTCCTTTGCCACATTTTGACGTGTTGGTGGATAACACAGCTGGGAACCATCTTTTCTCGTTTATGGATGGTTTCTTGGGGTATAATCAAATTAAAATGGTAGAAGAAGATAAAATCAAAACAACTTTTATTACTACCTAGGGGACGTTTTGTTATCACGTAATGCTTTTCGGGTTGAAGAATGCTAGGGTAACATATTAGCGCTATGGTTGCCTTATTCCATGACATGATGCATTAAGAAATCAAGGTTTATGTGGATGATATGATCACTAAATCTAAAGAAGATGAAAATCATGTGGATATTTTTATGAAAGTTATTTGAACGATTGAGGAAATTTCAACTGAAGTTAAATCCTTAAAAGTGTACCTTTAGAGTAACTTCTGGCAAATTGTTGGGTTTTGTAGTCAGTAGTAAAAGGATCAAAGTAGATCCAAATAAAGTTAAGGCAATCGTAAACATGCCTGCACCAAAGACTATCAAAGAAGTTTGGGGATTGCTAGGAAGATTGAACTACATTGCTTGATTCGTGTCACAGCTAACTGATAGACGTAAGCTATTATTTAAACTTTTGAGGAAGAACGCAACCATTGAATGGGATAAAGAATATGAGCAATCATTTGCTGAAATCAAAGAATATCTCATGAATCCTCCTATACTGGTCAATCCCACACCAAGACGGCCTTTGATCCTTTACTTAACAATCCTTCCAAAATTGATGGGATGCATGCTAAGCTAGAAAGACGAAATAAGGAGAAAAGAGCATCTTATATATTATTTAAGCAAGAAGTTCAAAGGAGGCAAGCAAAAATACTCAGAAGCGGAAAGGATGTATTGTGCCCTAGTATGGGTGATGCATAGACTCAAGCAATACACTCTCTATTATTTAATAGAGTTGTTGACAAAACATGACCCGTTCAGGTATTTAGTGGAAAAACCAGTATTGATTGGGAGAAAATCGAAGTAGCAGTTGATACTCTCAGAATTTGATATCAAGTACATGAGTTAAAGTTCATTCAAGGGGTAGGCAGTGGCTGATCAATTGGCAAAATATCCATTAGAAGATGAGGATAAGGGCTCAGAAGCACAATTTCCCAATGAAAATGTAATAGTGGTAAACAAGTTGAGTGGTGAGAAGTTGAGATGGAAAATGTATTTTGATGGAGTAGCCAACATGTTTGGATGTGGAATAGGAGCAGTATTAGTATCTCCTGAGGGTAATCATTTCCCTGTGGCAGCAAGATTAACATTCCCATAAACCAACAACATAGCAAAATATGAAGCCTGCATTTTGGGGCTCAAAATGGTGCCCGATATGGGAATACAAGAATTGGAAGTATACAGAGATTCTTCCCTTATAATTCTCCAGATCTTAGGAGAACATAAGATGAAGGACAAAAAATTGATACCTTACCACAAACATTTATACAAGGTAATTGAAAAATTCCAAGAGGTTTCATTCACTTATATTCCAAGGATCTAGAATCAATTTGTCAACGCATTGGCCACATTAGCATCAATGGTGAAACTCATAGATGGAATAGAAACTTAACCCTTGAAGATTGAAGTGGAAGAAAAACCCGCTTTTTTCCTTGTAGTTGAAGAAAAGGAGTCAAAAGAACCTTAGTATCGTGATAACAAGAAGTTACTTCAAACTATTGAATTTCTTGAAGATACTGATAAAAAAGATAAAGAACTTTAAGAAGATTAGCTATTCATTTCTTATTAAGTGGAGCCACATTGTACAAGAGATCACCAGATGCAACACTGCTAAGATGTATGGATGAAGAAGAAGTTGAGAAATTGATGAAAGAAGTGCATGAAGGAGTTTGTGGTCCTCACATGAATGGATATATCCTAGCCAGAAAGACCATGAGAATGAGGTATTTTTGGATGATGATGGAATCGAATTGTATCAAGCACATGAGGTACTATCACTTGTGCCAGGTATATACTAATAAAATCAACGCTCCTCTCCTAGAATTACATGTGTTATTAGCTCCTTAGCCTTTCTCGATGTAAGGAATTGACATGATCGGTCCAGTTTCGCTAACAACTTCAAATGGGCATAGATTCATTTTAGTCGCGATCGACTATTTTACAAAGTGGGTAAAAGCAACATCGTATGCTACAGTAACCAAAGGAGTAGTGGTCAGATTCCTAAAAAGAGATATTATCGCAAGATACGGTGCACCTGAGTCTATTATTCAGACAATGAGACAAATTTGAATAACAAGTTGATGGATGAAGTGTACAGGCAATTCAAGATCAATCGTAGAAATTCAACTCCATATCAACCTCCAATGAATAGGGCAATTAAAGTGGTAAATAAGAACATCAAAAGAATCATTGAGAAGATGTCGATCACTTATAAAAATTGGCATGAGATGCTTCCCTTTGCCCTCATGGCTTACAGAACCTCAGTTAGAGCTTCTACTAGTGCAACCCCATATTCATTGGTGTATGGAACTAAAGTAGTACTATCAATAGAAGTAGAAATACCTTCATTTCGAGTATTGGAAGAAACTCAACTTAATGAAGCAGAGCAGGTGGAGAAGAGAATGGAGTATTTAAATCTCCTAGATGAGCGAAGACTTGCAGTGATATGTCATGGTCAGTGCTACCAACAGTGAATGATCCGAGCTTTTAACAAGAAAGTACACCTGAGGTACTTCAAAGAGGAAGACTTGGTATTGAAGAAAGTGTTACCAAATGCAAAAGTATCATGACCCAACAATATCGTTGTCGTGGTAGGTTGTCATGTACCATATCAAGGTCTATTATTAACCCCCTTACTGATCATAGGCCTTTCATCTGACATATAAGACTCCTTCCACTCTACGTTATCACTAGGCCCATAGATAAGTAATATAGAGCAATTTAACTAAAATTACTTCTATATTATAAATTAGCTAATTGTGTGGGCTCGTGAGACCCACACCAAAAGAATATTACAAATAGATGCAGTTCATAACAGAACTGCATTAAATCTGTGTTATGAGCAAAAACATAAAAGTATCTAAATGTCTATAAATCTATTACAAAATGTCCTCTTCGCTCTGTAATTGCTCCAACTCGTCCCTACACGAGACTTACCATGGGCATGCCTCAGCCCGAATTAAAAGAGGTTTTCCTACAACAACAAAAATCTATAGGGGTGTAAGCTTAAGCTTAGTGAGATAAATACACTCGTCAGTACCACATGACAGAAATTTATTAGATGCACAATCATATGAATACATGAACAATCAGTATGCCAAACAATGCATGCAGTGACCTAGGAACAACATAAGACTCAGAATTACGCCCCCTGAAGTCAGGGTTTGGAGATAAATAACCGACCCAAACCAAAATCCGGGTTCTAGACCTTGGGTTTTATTTCATTTGCACTATCGTGTTTATGCTAAAACAAATCTCTCTCTCTCTCTCTCTCTCTCTCTCTTTATATATATATATATATATATATGTATGTATGTATACTTCCTTTACCAAAATCAAATCATATTTTTAAAATCTCAAGTCAAGTGGTATGGTGGCCTCCGTAATCCACAAACACATGCTCTAAGTAGAAGCCACAAGACTCAGCCCCTCGCCGACGGTTGGAGTCTCCCAACGCTTAATAAGCGCATCAACTTAGGATAGAGACTCAATATATATGATGACATAACTAGTGTCCAATCCTGCAAGAGACACATCCTTCTATGAGTCCCTTCCCATCTTCTACGTGAAGTGGTAGTCGATGTTATCCGTATGCAATATGGGGAATGCATGATTCATTTTGATTTCTTAATTGTATAAGTGATTAACTCAATTTTCAAGGTGATCAGACAATTTCATTTCATACAATTCATATGTATATATTAGTACAAACAATTCCCATTATTATATATATAATTAACAAGTCATCACATTCATTCATAAATCCATACACATGCATCTCCCATATCCTACAAGCATCCAAATTTATATATATAAGTTTAGGTGCATCTATTCTACAACCAAAATCAAGTAAAGAGTCATCGGGAATTTACTCACTCTGCCATGTGGATCAATCATAGTAATCCGGAGGCAAGTTATCTCCGTACACAATATCCCCTGGTCATTGAAATAATATTGATAAGGGATTGAAATAAACTTAGGAAACTAAGTTAATTTTTATTAAGTTATACTTTTGACTAGTTTTCGTAATTTTCCCGGTTTTTACTCAAAGTTCAATCGCGTATAACTTGTTCGTTGTAAATCTAATTTTTATGATCTTATAGTCAATCTTCATCATTTTCAAGTGTACTTTAACTTGGTGAGGTTATATTTTTGAAATGAGGCACACAATTCTATCCATGGGTCAGAACAATAGCGTTCCTCATGTGTTGGAGTTCTTTTGGGGCTTATATGGTAAATAGACTTTTTGATAACTTGAGAAATCCTTTAGGCTTGGTTTTAATATTTTATCCTAGCTTAAAATACTCCTTGAGATCAAATTTACAACTTTGATTTATATTCCTAAGGCTAACAACCACTTTATGGGCCTTTTAGTGAGCTTAAGTTGTCAAATGGGCTTATTTTTTATTCAAACTAAAGTTAGTGAGTTTGGTAGGCTTATAGAGCCTTAGGTGGATTTATTATGGGCTTCAAAACAACCTCTCTTAATGTTTTAAAGTGCTGGTCAAAATTTTATTGAAAGCCCTACTTAGAGTTTTAGGCTTATTTTGAGAGTTTTAGGCTCGGTTTTGAGTTTTAGGCTTTATATACTTACCATACTTGCTTTGGTTGATCTTTTCACTTTGTTCATTTACTTTTATCATATTTTTAAGCATATTTTTCCCATGTTCCAGATCTGGTCGTGATGATTCTAAGGGGTCTCGCTTAGTTTTTCAACTTGTTTCATCATTTCCTTAAGTTTAGGTATTAGATTATGCACTTAAACTTCTTGTATCCAAATCTTAACTTAAATTTTATTCCATAAGATGATTCTTTAACTCATGCTCCATACAAAGAAATAGAAGATCTTATACTTAATACAACTTCCATATCATAGCTGATGTCATACAAAGTTGGTTTCTTCATAAAACTTCATATGATGGATTTTTCCTTAACTTAAGTCTAGATTTGAGCATGTTTAACTTAACGGAAATAAAATCAACATTCAAAGGACCTTTGAATCCTTACATCCAACATGTTCATCTTCCATTCAAGTTCTTCTTTCAAGATTTTCTCAACTTAAAATCTTCCAATCAAAGTGTTACACAAGTATCTTTACAAAGCACCAACTTTACATGCTCATGTTTCAACTTCATATAAGGGTTTCATGAGTTCGTTTCTTAAAATGATTTTTTGGTGTTATAACAACTTAAAACTTACTTATATCTTCAATAAATCAAAGTCTCCTAACATAAACACTAACCCACTAATTGGAAGAAACACTTACTCGTCCTTAAAGCAAACTACGGTGATTGTGCACTAAAGTTCCACTTAAGCTCTTAACTTTGCTTCCTCCTTTTGCCACCTTTTGGAAACCCGAGTTGTTTGATCTTTTGGAATGGGGTTTATGGAAGGTTCTACTGGTTTTAAAAGAGCTTAGATGTTAGAAGAAAGTGACATAAGAAAAAGGGAAGGAAATGCCGTGAGTGAAGCTTGAAAAATGGGGGCAAAGTTGATTTTGTGGGGTAAGGTTGTTTCTCCTTTTTATGTTTGTTTCAAATGAGAGGAAGAAGATGTGAAAGTGAAATTAAAAGTGAGAGAAGTAAGGAGGAAAGTGGCCGGTTGGAATTGAGAGAGAATGAGTGGTTAAAATGTCTTGAAAGTGTTGTCTTGTAGTTTATGTAAAAGTCAATAATTGCAACTATTGATGATGTAAGCATTAATAGGTGAATAGTGATGTGTAAGAGAAAGTGATTGATGGTTGAAAAACAAGAGCATGGCCCCCCTTTATTCCTTATTTAAATCTTCTATTTAATTTCCTTTTGGGTCATGGAATGGTCTTGTCTCATTTCATGAAGTTAAGCATGTGAAATCTTGTGAAAAATTGTCCATATGTAGTATAAGTGAAGGGGTGATAAGGAAAATGTCTTATCACTAGATTTTGATAAGTTATCAATTGATAAATGATTCCAACTCTCAATTGATAAGTTATCTAAAGCAATTAGTTGACCTACTTATTAAAGTGTAAGGCTTAGACATGAAGATAAGGGCATGGTCTTATAAAAAATTGTTTATGGGTTTTCATCTTCCATTGTTTTGTAATTTATGATTTGATTTTTATAAAATTGTGAAATTTTATAAAGTTGAATGAAATTATTCAAATTAAATTATCAATTAATTACTTAGGGTTAAAATTCCTTAATGGTTTTAAGGTTTAGGATTTTAAATGACTTTAGAGCTTGGAGTTCTTTAAGCTCAGGTTTTATTGATGATTAGTTTTTGAATTGGAAAAATTTAATTTGTTTCTAAATGTAAACTTAAGTTTTTAGTTTAGTTGATCCTTGGGAACATTCGGAAAGTACTCTTAATCAAATCTTAAGCCCACTAAAAGCAGGGTTTACAAAAAGACCCTAGGAGCAAGTTTACTTTGAATTATAAAGGCCCTCATGTGTTGAAAAGGGTATTATCAAGAGATGCAATAGTGTTAATAGAGATAGATGGCTTGGAATTAAAGGGGCCAGTGAATTTAGATGTAGTCAAGATATATTATCCATGAAAATTAAGTTTCATAAAAATTTCAATTTTTCTTGAATAGCTTGTGGTTAATCTTTCATCGTTTACAAGTAAAGTTAATATCCATGAATGTTTTCAAATTTGAACGGTCATTGACCAATACAGACTCCATTAATAAACCATGTTTTTTAGCCCCATACACTTAAACCCTAAACACTTACCAATGAATCTGATTCACTAGATAAATTGAAATCAAATGTTCTTACTAATTTAATTTTCTTTCTTTCAAAAAGGGATTTATTGTTCAAAAGTCAAAAAGAGTAGAAACTGAAATTTAGTATTGAACAAAGCAAATTTAAATCATGAACATGGTTTAGTTACAAGACTCAAAAGTTTGGGAGATTTCAGGAGAAGAAAAAAAGAAGAAAAAATGGGAAAGAAGAAGTAATCGCAGTCATTTGGTGAAATTCTGTTGATTTAATGAGTGAATATCAAGAGTTGGTGTAAGCATGCCAATTAGTTACTATTTAAGAAATTCTTTAGTCTTAGGAAAAATAATCTTAGAAATCTTTAGAAAGAGATATTTAGAAGAATTAAGTTAGATTTTGAAACCAAAAAAAAAAATCTCGAAGAGATCTATCCTCTTCGGATTAGCCAAAACTAGTTTTGAAGAGATCTATCATCTTTGGGTCATCCACCAACCAAAACAAAGCAAGAATCTCAAAGAGATCTATCCTCTTTGGGTCACCAAAGTGAAATTAGTTTTTGAAGAGATCTATCTTCTTCAAATCACAAACCAAAAGGAATCTCGAAGAGATCTATCCTCTTCGGATCATCCACCAAACCAAAATAAGTTTTTTGAAATATCAAAGAGATCTATCTCTTCAGATCATTTACCAAACCAAAATAAGTTTTTTTTTTAAATCTCGAAAAGATCTATCCTATTCGGATCATTAGATCATCCATCAAACCAAAACAAGTTTTTTGAAATGTCAGAGAGATTTATCCTCTTCGAATTGTCCACCAAACCAAAACAAGTTAATTTTACCTCTAATAATTCTTGCCCTATCCTTCCAAGAAAGGCCCCCTTAGAATTTTTGTTCTATCCTTCCAAGATAAACACCATTAAGCCCTATCACCCCCTTAAAATTTTTGCTGTGTCTTTCTAAGATAGATACCATTAAGCCCTATCCTTCCAAGATAGGCCACTAACCTTTTACTCTATTCTTTCGAGATAGGCATTCGTTTGCCCTATCTTTTCAAGATGGGCAATTTATAATTTACATTAACCTTTCAAGTTGATACCCTTCATCAAAATAAAACATAGCTTAGTTGATCGGTTCAAAAGTAGGGTTTGGCAAAAATGGGTATCTCTTTTGTCTTTATAGTAAAGTTCTAATCAAACTTCACTATAAAAAGGGGCAGTTGTAGATATCTCATTTTTACTAATTTTTTTTTTATTTCAATTAATTGAGCTAGGTTAATAAAAAATAATACAATAAAATATTAAAAAAAACGAAAATTAAAAGAAAAGATGAAAAAAGGGGAAAGGGGGGGAGGGGGGAGAAGAGGAAGAAGAAAGAAGAAAATTAAGTTAAGTCATAGCAAGTTGAGTCATGAGTCGAGTCATGTAAAGTTGAAGTAAGTTGAGTTATTGGATTAAGTAACGAGATGGGATGAATTAATCAATTTGTCTAATTTAAAGACTTAAATCAGATTGGGGAATTTTTGGGCTAAATTAGATCGGGTTAAGCTTGGAAAGAAAAGCATAAAATAACTAGGGTTTTTAGAAGCTAGGGTAAATCTTGGAAGAATCGTAATTGAATCTTCTATATCTTTGATACAAAAGATTCGATTTTGAGCTTATAAATAATATGTTAGCAAGGGATTCAGGGGGGTTTTCTTTTTAATCACACATACCCAAAACTCCATCGCAACTACCACCACTTATACACACGCTCTACCATTCGCTAACATGCGCCATTACTTGCCACCACCCACACCACACACATACACCACTATCACTGCACAACCACCGCTACCGATGCCTACGACCACCGTTACATACTGCCGAAGCCTCACCGCTAGCACCGCCTAGACCATTGCCCATTACGTTGCCTAGTACCTTCACCTAGTATCGCCCATCGCGTCGCCTAATGCCACCTATTGCCTTCACCTAGTATCGCCCATCGTATTGCCTAGTGCCACCCATTACCCTCTCCTAGTGTCACCCGAGCCATCGCCCAGTGTCGCCCATTACCCTCACCTAGTGCCGCCCATTGCCCTGGCCTAGTATCGCCCAAGCCATTGCCTAGTGCTGCCCATTACCCTTACCTAGTGCTGCCCATTGCTCTCGCCCACTATCACCCTTGTTGTTGCCCATTGTCACCTAAGCCATCGCCCATCCACTCGCCTAGTGTCACTTGAACCATCGCCTACTATCGCCTAAGCCATTTCCCATCCGCTCGTTTGTGCATACGCTTAGTACTGCCCTGGCACTCACCCATGTATGCTTAGTTCACTACCCGTGCTTGCCCACAGTATCACCTATGTATGCCCAGATCACTGCCTAACACCAACGATCTGACGCTAAGTAAAATTTCCAGTGTTTTTTTTTATTTTATTTTAGTAGTTTTTTATTAATTTGCTTTACTGATTATTTATCTTTATTATTAATTAATTTTTTTTGTTTAAGTACAGGTTTTTCTGTTATTAATTTTGCAATTTTGTTTTTTTTTTGTTAAGTTAGGTCATTCTTGAAAAAGAAAAACATTTTTTTAATAAAAATATATCTGACACTTACTGGTTTTAAAAAAAAAATTTAAATCTAAATTGAGTTTTTTTTTTTAATAAAAGAAAGGATAGTTAATTAGGGCTTTGTTTAATTTAGGAAAATTAGACTTTTTAAGGGTTTTTCTTCAAATAATAAATTGATAAAAATTTAAACTTGGCTTAGTTTTTAAAATAAAAATAACCCACCCATGGAATATTTTATAAAAAAGAACTACGGCCAGTTTGATCCTAATTAGTGGGTACATAGGAACCTTCAGGGCAACCGTTAAAAAATTTAAAAAAAAAATGCTTTTTCCCCCTTTTCTTAGAAATTCGTAAGCACCTTGTAAACTTGGGTATATTTTTAATATTTTTAGAAAAATAAAAAATAAAAGCACATCAATTTTTCTTTAATTTTTACATGGTGACTTAATCTTAACAAGTTAACCCCTAAACCTAGTATTTTTTTTTGTTTAATTTTTCTAATAAAATCATTTTCTTAGAAAATTTGTAGATCAATTTCCAAATTAGGGTTTTCTCACCTGAAAACTAATTTTATTCTTTTACCAGTTGAACTGGATGGCGACTCCATTTTATTAAAAATAAATAAATAAATTTTCTTTTCCTTAGTTTAATGTTGAGTAACTTATATTAAGCAGGTTGAGCTTAATATAAGTTAAATTAAAAAAATCAAAATAGGGCTCAATAGGAAGCATATAAATTGCATTGCCCAAACATTGTGACTATTTTGATAGTTAAATTTGGTAGACTATTGTGTATGGTCTAATTTGGCAATGTAGCCACTTTGATTTGGTGTACTACAATGTGTAATCTAATTTTGTAAAGCAAAGTTAGGAGTTCTACTCCAAGGTAAGTCCTTATTGCCCTTTTTGAAAATGGTAGACTACAGTGTGTAGTCCAATTTAGTAGGGGTCCTAATCCTAAGCAGTTCCTTGTTGCCCCATGTTCTTAGACGTTGTATCTAGATGCCCAACTATGTTGACTAATTAGAAGAAGTTTAGAGAGCATAGGATATCGATGCTAATGCATGCCACGTACATGAGCATAGCATACTGCACTGCTAGCAGTAAACGCTTAGTTGGGCGAATGAATATATGAAGTTGAACCTGCGAGTTATGATTGAAATGTTTTAGTTGTGATATGTAATATTGTCTATATGGTATTATTTGTTATTCACTCCCACTTAACTTTAGTAACTAATGGGATAAAATATTTTATCCTCAGGTTAACTACATCGTGAAGGGCCTAACACTAAGTGGGGATATATATATACTAAAAGCATGAGTCGGAGTCAGCGAATTTTGTATGGAACCTATACTAAGTCAGGAATCTTATCATTGTGAAGATTACAAAGGAAAAAGCTGGTTCATGTTTCGATGTAAATATTATGTTGTATACATAAGTTGTAACAGAATATCTAGCTAAACTCCGATGTAGCAACCCCTTTATCGTGTAAACAATGTTGTCTTTTAATGAATGAGCAAGTTGAGTTAAGTTTTCAATAGGTATTCATGTGCAATGGTACATCCTATGCTATGCTAAGATGTGATAGAAGAAGCTTAGTATTAAGTTGATGTTCAATACTCTTAACACCATTAAATGGACGGTTAAACCGAAGTGGTGAATTAAACGATTAATAGTCTATTACGAGCCACAGTTAGGAAGAATCTACATGATTGGGATTTATGCCTACCCATCATTGAGTTTGCCTAAAATTGCTCCACCCATAGCTCGATAGGAAGACCACCCTTCAAAGTTATCTATGGACTCAACCCGAGCTTTCCATTGGATACGATTGCTAGCTAATCCCTAGATAAGAAAGTTAGTTCGACCTATAGCGAGCCAAGAAATTCTAAAGATTACATAAAAAAGTCACCAAGTAGCTAGCTAAAATAATGGCATGACAGCAAGAATAAGGAACTAAAGATCAAAAAAGCATTATCAACAACCCAAGAGTTTAGGTTCACCTCAATAAGGAGTAATTCTTAGGAAAGAGAATGAACAAGCTGTCATATAAGTCAAGTGGTCCCTTTCAGGTTCTTTAACTAATCAATGACAATGCCTACGAGCTAGAATTATTAGAGGGATACAAAATGTCACTAACCTTCAACATTACTGATCTAATGCCTCATGAAACAGAAGAAGAAGCCAGTCAAGATTTGAGAGAAAATCTTCAACACCATCAGGGGCTAATGGACTGTCGCTTAAAACCTATTACCCAAGCTCATCTTAAAGGTCTACAAGGTCTTGCAAGAAGAATCCAATCTTCTCAACTTGTTTCAGATGAGCTGTAGTATCAGGAAGGCTTGTTGCTAAACTTTTTACTCACCCAGATTTGATGCACCTTATTTTACTCTATTGTAAGTGCAGATGTCAAGCTTACAACCCCTCCCAATACAGCTGACCTACCTAATGCTAAGGTTTTTGACTCCAATCTCTAAACCTTTTTGTGTTAACCTGTTACCAGATCAAAATAGCACAACCCCAGTACCTGGCTACTTTGGAGTAAGTATGCAGAATAGTACACCATCCATCTTAGTTTTTTTTTTTTTTAACGTTATACTATATTCCTTTTGTTTTGTTTGTTGTATTGACCCTTTTTAGCTTATACCATGTATCTTTATTTCGTATTACCCTTTTCATAATTTCATTCTATCCTTTTGCTACCTTATCAACTTACTATAAATGGTCCCTTAACTTTTGTAGTTGAAATAACTTATCATTAATGAATATTCACTAATCCTATTCTTACAAGAAAACCCTCTCCAAGTTACAACCCTCTCACTATTGTTTAATCTTGCTAATAACTCATGGTTAGTAGAGAGTAAACCTTGGCTCCTTTATACATAAGTTATATTAAGTAGAGGCCAAGTTGTGTTGTGCTCGTCGGTGAGTCATATCCAACAATTAGCTTCACGAAGCTACTGTATTTATCCACCATTCATGTTTTCTTCAATATCTTAAAGGACTCATTTTCAACTGTATGGTATGGTTGAATGGTAGCTATCATTATAAGCGAATTATACCAAAGGACTTAGCTTCTAAGCTTGTAGCATTTCTTCTAGCATCTATGTAGTCCTTTTCTATTGTCCATCTGTTTGTAGATGATATACTGTCCTTAAACGAAGTTTTGTTCCTAATTCCATTTGCAAACTTATCTAAAACTTTGAAACAAATCTAAGATCCCTATCAGAAACAATTCCAACAGGTATGCCATGTAATCGAACTATTTCCTTAATATATATTCTTGCCAATTTTTCCAATTGATAAGTCATATTTATTAGAAGAATGTGAGCTGATTTAGTACATCTGACCTTTCTCAATACATTTCTTTAGACAAAGATTTCGTTTTTTCCTCTTTTTAGATGGTAAACATTTCTCAAAACATAGAGTGTGAACCAAAGTCTGTTTACAATGACCCATATAGCATCATGCCAGTTGAGTCTTACCAAGACAACTTACAAAATCTATGGTAATTTTGATCTCATTTCCAGTCTAGAGTTGGCAAAGGTTTTAATGATCCTTCCAATCCTTGATGTTCTGCTTTGAACCTCCAGCAAGTTTTGCATTTCAACATACCCTGCTACGTCTCTTTTCATTCCTTCCTACCAGTAGTTTTGCTTCAAGTCTTGGTACAACTTGGTTCCTCGTAGACGAACTATATAGCTAAAGTAATGTGCTTCCTTTAGTATTTCTTTCTAAAGTTCTTCATCCCAGGTATACATAACCTTTTATCCTTCCATATAGACCCATCTTCTAACTATTAAAGTCAGGGTATTTCCCTTGCTATTTACCTTACCCAATTGATTACATGATATGGTCTTCCTTTTAAGTTTCCTTTATTTTACTTATTAGAGTGGGCTCAATCATTTAAGTTTGCCAATTCTATATTAGGTTCATGCCAACAAAATTCAAAATTTAATCTTTCAAATTCTAATATAAGTTCAGTTTGTTTAGTAAGCAAAGACGTTATCTCTACATAATTTGTCTAACTTAATGCATCTGCTATCACATTTATCTTGCCAAGGCAATAATTAATGGTTAGGTCATAGTCCTCAATAAGCTCTAACCATGTTCTTTGCCTCATGTTTAATTCCTTCTAATGAATAAATAATTGAGACTTTTATGGTCATTATATATTTGATACCTCTCACCATATAAGTAATGCCTCCAAATTTTCAGAGTAGATACTACCACAACAAGTTCTAAATCATGCATAAGATAGTTCTACTCGTGTAGTCTAAATTGTCAAGATGTGTAGGTGATTACCTCATCAATCTACATTAATACATATCTTAAACCATTTCATGAGACATCACTATACACTACAAAAGGTTCATTACTACTAAGCAATATCAAAATTAGTGTAGTGATTAAGCATTGCTTTAATTCTTAGAAACTTTGTTCCCATTCATCATTCTAAACAAACTTCCCATTCTTTTTAGTTAGTTAGGTTAACCATTTAGCAATCTTTAAAAAGTCATTAACAAATTTTCTGTAGTAGCCTGCTAACCCAAGAAAACTTCTTACTTTAGTAACTGTCTTTGGCCTTTTCCATTCAACAATTGCTTTAGTCTTTGCAAAATCTACTAATATTCCCTCACTAAATATCTTATGTTCAAGAAAAGATATCTCATTTAGCCAAAATTCATTCTTCAACAATTTAGCATACATCTGGTTATCTAATAAAATTTGCAATACTACCTTCAAGTGTTCCTCGTGTTGCTCCAAGGTTAACGAATACACTAAGATATTGTCAATAAAAACATTCACACATTTGTTTAGTAAGGAATGAAAAACCCCATTCATTAAATCCATGAATACTATAGGAGCATTTGTCAGTCCAAAGGGCATTACTAAAAACTTATAGTGACCATATCAAGCATGAAAAGTAGTTTTAGGTACATCTTCGAGCTTAATTGATAGTTGATGATACCCTAATCTTAAGACAATTTAGGAGAATACACTCACACCTTGTAATTGATCGAAAGTGGATTTTTTTTTTTATGTTTACCCGATTTAATTCTCTATAATCTATATAGAGTTGTAAGGAATCATTTTTCTTTTTCACAAAAAATATAGGGGCTCCCCATGGTGATACACTAAGTTATATAAATCCTTAGTCTAATAGCTTTTGTAATTGTTTCTTAAGTTTAATAGGGGGGCATCCTATATGAAGCTTTGGAAATAGGTCCTGTTCCTAGTACTAAACCAATAGAAAAATCTATCTCTCATTTAGGTGGAAATCTTGGCAATTCTTCTAGGAATACATCCACAAACTCTCTTACTACTCTTATTTCACTAATGTCAAGCTTATCTTTTTCGCTTTCTACTCTATAAACTAAACACCACTTCTATGTTAGGTACTCACTACTTGCAACTGTACTCATCAAACTCAATTATCACTGTTTCTCCAACAAAAGTTACTTTAATTGCATCTAAAGCATTAAATACTGCTTCTTTTATATGACAATCCACCATTCCTTACATAGAAGACATTTAATTCATCCCTAGTATAGCTTCATACTTCTTTATTAGAAGAATTATTAAATATGCCTTTGATTCATGATTGGATATCCTAATATGGCAAGACTTTAGTATTTCATTAGTAACTATTATATTTCTTGTTGATGTCTTCAACCCAAAATTGATGGTTAAGATGGTTTTTGTTGTCTTTAATTGTTCTACAACTCTTGTCACAACGAATGACTATGTAGCTCCAGTGTCAAACAAAGTATATATTAGAACATCGCATATCATGATTTTCCTAAGAAAAGGCTTATACGTCTTTTACAATATAAGATATCTCTCATATATTTTGATGATAACAAAAAGGAATAAATGCAAATGAATCATTAAGATTGTAGGTATTCAAAAGGGTTCTCAGAAAGTTTAAAAATCACAATCTCAAAAATATTAAAGTCGTAAACTAAGTTGTCTTCAGAAACTTATTCAAAAGGTTTGATTTGATTGAAAAAGAGAATATTTTGAAATATTTCAAAAAGTATTTCAGAAGCTTTATAAGTAAAAGTGGTATAGTACTTTAGAAGTTAGTTTAGAGAATTTAAAGAAAGGAAGAATTGATACTCTTTAGAATCTTTTAAAAAGTTGATCTAGAAATATATGATGTTGAATTTTATATCAAATTCGAATTCAACAAGGCTTATCTTTACTAGATTAGGTGTATTAGGGAAATATACTTAATCCTGTTTCACTTAAGATGGTACCAAGATCTATGGGGATTTTTTAGCAAATTAATTTTTGATAAATCAAGATATGCACAAATTCAAATAAGGATAAGGTTGATTCAAATTTTGTAGAATTTCAAATCTTGAATATAAGTCTTATCCAAAAGTTATTGACAAAGCATATCTCTTTGTCAAATTTAAATTAGAAGATTATCTGGTGGTTGCAAAATGAAGTTTATCTGATCAAAACAAGATAAGAAGAGTTATTTTTGAATTTCAAAAATCCTAGATCTTCTCAAAATATCTAAGGATTATCTTTAGCAAATAACGGTTGAATATACACAAAAGTGAAGATAATCTTCAACAAATTAGCCATTGGAAGATTTCGATATAAAAAGAAAAAGGATTCAAAATGTCATTTTTAAAACTCTGGAAAAAGTTTTTATTACAGAAAAATTCCTGATCAAATTCTACCTTCTAAAAAGTCATAAAAAGTCCTTCAAATACTTGCACTAAAGCAAACTATACAACAATTGTTATTTCTCTTGAGAGCGAAATTAATTGAGATTTATATTTTTATTCTCATCTGTAATTTGTAAATTTTATTTGTTGTTTGAGTGTTGAGATAAGTACATTTGCACTCTGTAGATCTGTAATTACCCTAAATTGTAGAAAGGCTAGATAGGTAGAGTAGAGTGTTGTAAAGTCCATGTGTGACAAATGCTTGTAATCTTTTTGTAATTTTGATTTAGTGGATTAAGTGGAATGGCACCGGTAAAATAAACTGGGTCCCTAGTAGTAGGGCTAGAAGAGAGCAGAAGGTAGAAGGCCAAAGCTCTATAAAATCTCAACCTAATATTCTCCTTCCTTACTCTTTTAATTTGCTTTATTAATTGTTGTTTGTTGAATTATTAAAATATCACTGTTCACCAATATAAGTTATTAAGAGGGCTAATTTTATTTTTCTTATATTAAAAAGTTTTCAAAAGTTTAAAGATATTAATTCCCATTCCACCCACCCCTTAAGATCTTATACGAGACTAACAATTGGTATCAAATCCTTGCTATAATATCTTCTAAAGTTCAAGATCATGGGTGAACCAAGTAGAAGTTTAACAATTCAACCTAGTAAAGCACCATTTTTTTATGGAACTAATTTTCCCTATTGGAAATTCAGGATGGAGACTTATGTGAAGGCATTAAATTGTTAGGCTTCGCAAATTATTTCTATAGGAGATCTCATAGTTCCAACCATCATTACATCAAGTGATGTTATCACTAAAGCATAACTTAATTCAAAGGCTAAGAATCTTTTCTTAAGTACTATTGCATGATCAAAATTTTATCTAATTACTTCTTATGCAACAACTAAAGACATTTGGGACACTTTGATGCAAACCTATTAAGGCATAAAAACAATCAAGGATACAAGAATCAACTTGCTGGTTCAATAATGTGAAACATTTCAAATCCTTCCTGGTGAAGAAATCAAAGACTCTTTTAGTAGATTTATTGCTATAACTAATGAACTGTCTTTTCTTGGCAAAATTATTAGTAATGTAGATATGGTATGCAAGATGCTGAGGATTCTTCCTAAAATTTGGAATGCAAAGAAATCTACCATAGAAGAAGCTAAGTCAACTGCACAACAAGCTAATGGCATATTAAACTAATTTTCTCAAATCAAAAAGTACTTCAGAAGATATAAAGAAAAGAACTGCAGCCTTCAAAGCCAAAGAAACAAATACTAATTCAGAAGGAGAAGATTCATCTGAAGAAGAAGATGAAGACGAGATACTTCTAGCTAGAAAGCTCAACAAATGACTTAAGAAAAAGGGTAAGAAAATGTTTACTAAAAGATTTACTAATAAGAATCAATCTATTGATGCAGGAAAGGTATTCAAAGGAAAAGAGGAGAAAAAGTTCAAAAAGGAGATTGTTTGCTATGAATGCAAGAAGCCTAGACATATCAAATATGAATGCCCCATGTTAATTAAGAAAATGGAGAAATTCAAGAAGAAACGTAAATCTCTAATGGCAACATAGAGTAACTTGGAAGATTTAGAAATTGAATTAGAAAGTTCAAAAGAATGTGAAGAAGCAAATCTATGTCTTATAGCACTTTTTGAGGTAGATTCTGAAACTGATTTTGATTTTGATTTAAAAGTACCTAACGATATATGTGCTGAAATTAACAAACTCCTCAAAGCTCTTTCTAAGTCAAGTAACAAGATATCTAAGTTTGAATCTGAAGTAAAAACATTGAAAACAGAAAAGCATGTACTTAGTCAAGCTAATAAATTGCTAGTAGATGAAAATGATTTTTTGAAAAATGATTTCAAAGGATTGCATATTGCCTGTAAAGGTTTAGTCAATGAAAATATTATACTAAAAGAAGAAATAAAAAATTTCAAGAATTGTGTGGAGGATTTATCTAAGTCAATCAAGAATATGTTCCGCAAATTTGATGAAAGTGAGACGAAGTTATAAATGTTGATTTCTAGCTAAAGGATGGATAATTCAAAATCTAGACTAGGTTTCAAATTTAGAGAAACATCTAAAACAAAGAAAGAAATAGTATTTGTTAAATCAAAAGATGAAAATCAAGGAATGATCAAAAGGAAGGGAAAACAACAAAGTATTTGAACCTATTAGAAAGTACAATAGAAAGCTCTCTCAAACCAATGACAAGTATCCCTTCAGAGGGTACAACAGAAAGTTGAACAGAGGGTATTTCAGAAAGAATTAAAATCAAAGGAAAGTTGTAAGTAACAAGTATATTAAGCAGAAACCTTATGCTTGTTTTCTTTGTAATAAATTAAGTCATATAGAGAAAGATTAATTTTACAAAAATACAAGCTCAACAATAATCAAGGTTTACTTTAAAATATGAGCTTGAATTTTCATTGACCCAAGCTTCACTGAGTTCATAAATAAACTTGATTATGCTTTGATGTATGAAAGATTACAAAGCTAAGATAAAAGGAAGATGGTATCTTGACAGTAGATGTTCAAGATACATTACCGGTGATGCTTGATTGTTCACAAATCTAGAATGGAAGGAAGATGGGTATGTGAAGTTCGATGATGATGGTAGAGGTAAAATAATTGCAATAAGATCAATTGGTTTGGTACCTCATTCAATCGAAAACGTATTGTTAGTTACAGGATTGAAACATAACTTATTAAGCATAAGTCAGTTGTGTAATAAAAGGTATAGAATAGTTTTTGAACATGATAAATGTGTTGGCTTTAACAAGGATGGTTTTAAGCTATTTGAAGGATTTAGAAGAAAGAATGTTTATCTAATTAAACCATCTGAAGTATCATCTAAAAGTTGTTTTATTTCAATAAATGATAACGCTATGCTTTGGCATAAAAGACTAGGACATGTGAACTTTCAACAATTAGAGAACTTCTCTAAAAATAACTTAATCCTAGGCTTACCTAAACTACATACTCATGAGAATATTCGTTGTACTGCTTGTGTTAAGAATAAAATGAGTTCACCTTCTCATAACAATAAAAAGATTATCTCTACTCAAAGACCTTTAGAATTATTGCATTTAGATCTATTTAGTCTTACATACACTCTAAGTTTAAGAAGAAATAAGTATGGACTTATTATAGTAAATGATTTCTCTAGATTTACTTAAATCTTATTTTTGCATCATAAAAGTGATGCTTTTAAAAGTTTTAAAATCATTTTAAAAAGAGTTGAAAATGAAAAAGGTCTTTTGATAAGTGTAAATTACTTTATACTTTCAAAGCATGTTAGGCATAGAATTGATCATAAATGTGATTTAATTCTGTAGATTAGGTACTTAATTGAATAAAATAATGGTTTTAGGTAAATCACGAGCAAAGGGAGGAAGTATATACAAGAATAACAACTTTCAAGATAGTCATGGCCATGAAGGAGAAGAAATAAGTATAGAAGCATCAATTACAGGCATGATAATAAAGCAATGAAGAACCACCTTGGCCACGCCCTCAATCACGGCCATGATAAAAGGAAGTTTTGTCATTCCCCCTATTAATCATAGCCGTGATTGAATAGTAGAAAGATGATCACGGCAATGGTCACGAGCATGATAAGAAGGGGCACAACTATTCTTTTTAACCTTTTCATGTAAACCAGTACATGGGAAATTTCAAATGGTGCCATGAAGGGGTAAATTTGAGTCTTTTAACGGGAAGAATATAAAAACTACTGCTGTTGATAGTCAATTTTCGCTCAACTTACACTCATCTTTTTGTCTGCCAAGATGCTGGGTAATCGACTCTTTCAGTATTCACCCTCTATAGAAGACACACGACACTTATGCCGTATACAAGAAACGCTCCTGGTTTGAATTCAAATCTATAACGCGACTAGTTATCATAAGCATGATTATATTTTACAACCACTTGCTATCCTTACATATTAGAGGAGATGTCAAGTCAAGAGGTCTCCACGTATCTTAATAGTTATCTCGACAACTACCTTAGACACTACAACCGTCTATAAATACAGAAAAGAAACTTTATAAGAGCTCTTTGACAATTCTTATTCACATACTTATTATACTAAATCACCATTCTAACTTAGGCATCAAAGTGGCCACACTGGACTGGCTCCAGTACTAAGTATTTTACTCTCTTTTGCAGGACTATTTCTTCACCCCAAATTCACCAACAACAACTGCAACTTGTGGGGTAAAGAATTCTGGGCAGATATCAAATTTTAGGATAGTAGACATCATTAAAAAAACAACACATCATCTGCCCACATACATCCACATTTTTTACCCATCCTTGTACCAATTTGTATCTTGTATCATTTCCTAAGTGTATACTGTATTTTTCCTAGAATCACGAGAGAGAGACGATGGGAATTCGTTGTTCGTGTATTCATCAAACTTCTTCAGTAGAATAAAAAGGGGTTTTTACTTTAACTATTCCATGTTCTATTTCTGTTTAATTATATTTCCTGTTATTTTTTGTCATTTTTTATCATATGTGAGCAATTCGTTAAGGTTTACTTCATCAATTAGTATGATTGAGTGCTTGAAAAAAGTAATTTCCTGACGTTGTTAATTCTAATGAATGACATTTAATGAATCTAAGTAGGGTGTAATACACAATATTAACTTAGGACATATTTCAATAGAATATGTCGAGAGACAATCATATTGAATAAATCTAGTTTATTAGAACAACTTACTCCTGATAATAAAGATATTATTAAGAAAGTTACTGCATCCTTAGGGGAATCAATACATTAAATTGACATTAATGTAATCTTAGTTGGTTGTTAATTAAGAAGAGATTCCAAGAGACAGAATTGGGATTATAAGTAAGTAGTTCTGAGAAGAATGCTTATATACTGAATTTTCAACAATTAACAAGTATTAGGATGAAAAGTATTTTAGTAAGATTATACTAAATGATGAAGTAAGCCTACATATTAAGTGTACTTTCGTAATTGTTCTTGTAATCATTGTATTAATCACTCTAGATTGTAGATTAGTGTAGTTTATTTAACATTTAGAATCTTACTAAATGATCACTTGATGAAATTGATTGCTAGATGATAGGAAAAATTATTACGTACTAGTGTTTGAGTCAATTTCCCAGTGGAGATGACTCTATACTCATCCGTGCTATAAAACGATAGGTACACTTACCTGTCAAACCGAGTTAGGGATAAAATATAGGTTTATAAATTGTAAAATTCAGAAGCTCTAATTAGAGGTGATCACCTCTCCTATCAGTCCACCAACTGATCATAGCAAGGAATTTGAAAACTCAGATTTTATTTCGTTTTGTAAAGAAAAAGGCATCACTCATAATTTTTTCGCACCCTATACTCCACAACAAAATGGAGTAATTAAACACAAAAACAGGACTATCCAAGAAATGACGAGAACTCTACTTTACGAAAGTAATATAACTGATAATTTTTAAGCAAAAGCAGCTTCAATGGCTTATTATATCATTTATCGAGTATATGTAAGAACTTTGAGAAATAAAATTGCTTACGAGATTTACAAAGGAAGGAAACCTATGGTTTCATATTTTCATACATTTGGTTGTAAGTGTTTTGAAGAGAGAGCAAATGAAGCCATCTTTTTAGGCTACTCTCTAAACTCAAAAGCATACTAAGTATACAATAAAGAAACAAAAGTTGTAGGAGAATCAATAAATGTCAAATTTATTAAAGAAACAAGCCATGAAGAAACAGACGATGAAATTCCATTTACTTCAAACCAAAAGGATACAATACATCTTTATTCATAAGAAGGAAAGACAAAACCTCCTTTAGAAGCGTCAAGGATACTTGATGAATCCAAAAAAAAACTTGAATCAAAAGATACTTTAGAAACTAATATCAGGTTTGTTGAAACACATTCAAAAGGTAAGTCAGAAGGTTTTTAACACTTTCATACTCCACCATCAACTTTAAAATTTAAAACTGATCATCCTCCTATGCTTATAATTGGTAATGTTAGTTTAGGGATAAGGACAAGATCGAGCTTACAAAACTTTGAAAATTATTTTGCTTTAATATCTGAAATTGAACCTCATTCAATGGATGAAGCTTTAAATGATAGCAACTGGATCTTAGCCATGCAAGAAGAACTCATCCAATTTTAGAGAAATCAAGTTTAGAGCTCAATCCCAAGACCTAAAGACAAGTCAATCATTGGAACTAAATGGGTATTTAAGAACAAACTAGATGAACATGGAAAAATAATTAGAAACAAAGCACGGCTAGTAGCTAAAGGTTATTCTCAGGAAAAAAGAATCGACTATGATAAAACCTATGCTCTTGTTACTAGATTAGAAGCTATAAGATTGTTACTTGCTTTTACTTGTTTGAAAAATTTGAAGTTGTATCAGATGGATGTAAAAAGTGATTTTCTGAATGGATTCATAAAAGAAAATGTATGTGTTGATCAACCCCCTAAATTTGAAGATCCCTTCAAATCAAATCATGTGTATAAGTTAAAAAAGGCTTTGTATGGACTTAAACAAGCTCCTCGTGTTTGGTATGATAGATTAAGTTAATTTTTTTTTTTATTAAAAATGACTTTCAAAGAGGAAAAGTAGATACTACACTTCTTACAAAACGTTATGGAGAAGATATGTTAGTTGTACAAATCTATATTGATGACATTGTCTTTGGTGCAATTAATGAAATATGTTGCCAAGAATTTTCAAGATTGATGCAAGAAAAATTTGAGATGTCACTCATAGATGAATTAAACTTCTTCTTAAGATTACAAATCAAACAATCAGAGAAAGAAATATTTATTCACCAAGAGAAGTACACCAAACAAATATTGAAATAATTTGGTTTTGAGAATATCAAGGATTCTTCAATACCTATGAGTACCTCAACAAAGCTTGACATCATAGGTAATGGTAAAAAGGTAAATGAAAAACTTCATCAAAGCTTAATTGGATCTTTATTATATCTAACTGCTTCACGCCCTGATATTTTGTTCAGTACTTATTGTGTGCTAGATTTTAGAGTTCACCAACTAAAACCCATTTAACTGCAGTTAAAAAGATCTTTAAAAATATAAAAAGCACTACAAATTGGGAATTTGGTATCCTAAGAGTACAAATTTTAATCTCATAGGATATTCAGATGCTAACTATGCAAGTTGCAAAGTGGATAGAAAAAGTACTTCTAGAACTTATTAGTTCTTAAGAAAAGGTTAGTTTCTTGGTTTTCCAGGAAACAAAATTCTATTGCTCTTTCAATAGTATAAGTTGAATATGTATCTATTAGAAATTATTGTACACGAATACTTTGGTTAAAACAATAGTTGGATGACTATGGAATAAGTTGTAAAAAGATACCCATAAAATGTGATAATGCTAATGCTATTAATTTGATAAAAAATCTAGTTCATCACCCAAGGTCAAAACATATAGAAATAAGGTACCATTTCTTTTGTGATCATATAGCAAATAATGATGTAAGTATTGATTTTGTTCTAACTGAATATCAACTTGTTAATATTTTTACTAAGCCTCTAAATAAATTAAGGTTTGAATTTATTCATAACAAGATATCTGTTTGTAATCCTTTTTGTTAATTTAGAGAGCATTGTTATTAATTTTCTTTGTTTGTATATTATTTGAACACGTGAAAATTTTTTTTTTTTATTTGCTAGACAAGAAAAGTTTTAGGACTTAGCATGTCTTTAGTGGGTCTATTAAGATAGCCCACTCTCTTATGGTTAAACACCATTAAGTCTGGCAATTTAATTTTCCCCATCTTATAAAAGCATTAGATTATTCCTCTTCTTCTCACTTCATCAGGCTCTTCATTTTCATCTCTCATGTTTTTCTTTCACCTAACTTCTATGGTACCTAGAAAATCTACCTGTATTGCTTTCAAAATGATCCTAAGAACCCCATTTTTCTTGATGAACAAGAGACAGACACCACCATCCTTATAAACCCGTAACTTAATCCATTCTCTAAAACACACCAAGATTCATCTGGAGAAACCCTAACCCTAGAACTTCGTGATGAACCATCAGAAGAAGCTGCTTAAGAAGTGAATCGAAAGAATGCCTTTAAGATACATTCTAAATAAATTCAAGAAGTTAATCAAAAGGCTAATTAAGATGTTCAAGAATCCAGCTCATCTAAAGAAATTGTTGAATTTGAAGGTTTTGATCCCTTCGGCAATCCATCTGAAGAAAAATTTGAAAGAAATCCTTTTAAACGACCTCCTATACCCAAACTAAAAAAGATGTCAAAAGCTTCTAAGAATGTGCAAAAGTCTTCGGAAGTAAAGACTCCAAATCCCTCCTTCAAATCAAAAAACAAACCCAAGTGGATGGTGCAAATTTGAGAGACCCTGTAAATGCTAACGTTATAAAATTGTACTATCCATAAGAAGTTAATGGGAATTTTGCTCAAAACACGAAAATGCCAGTCATTTTAAATGTCATTGTGGTCTAATTTTCATTGTCTATAAGCAAATTTGGCATCCTTAGCCATTGTCGTCATTGGAATAATCACCCTCTCCATAGAAAGGTCTAATTCCCTTTACCTCATTTAATCAAACCTATACACTGCAAATACGAGAGGAGTTAAGGAATGAGATATAGAACATTGGTAATTAACAAAATTCTTTAAATACTTTATTACAAATTGATCTCCCTCAATGGGGAATTTTATTGTCTATTTTTTCAAAGGAATGTGAAACTCAAGTAAGCAATCATGATAGATGGGAATGAGGTTTTGGGGTTCATAGAAGTTCTAAAGAAACAAAAATAGTGGGTGGTTTTCCTGCGTCGAGCTAATTTCCATCATTTCTCCAAAAAGAACCAATAAAATCTCAAACGTTGTATGTCAAGAACATTTGGGTTGATAACAAGGGACTAAAACAAGAGTCAGTAATTTTCCAATGGGGAATTTTCAAAAAAGGTTTGATGTATTGGTAACTATCGACAAAGACCAGGTAAGTATTTCTATACAGTGTTAGCATACTAATTTTTTCTTGCATTTAGACCACTTTTACTCCCAATAATCTTTTTTAACCAACCTAAAGGTATTTAATTTCTGCATTTAGTATTTAGCTAACCTATGAAGACACAATCTTAGCTCAGTTCATCCTTCTAATCCATAGGGTCCCTCTATTAACCAAATTTCTTGCAAGCAAGCCCCTCTCTTCACCAAGTTCTGTAGGGCACTACCTTTCGCCAAGTTTCTCTTAATCGGCTCGTAAAGCAATTACCTTCATCATCTTCTTAACTAGCCTTTAAGGCATTGTCCCATTCTTCTTAGGGTTTTAGCTAACTCTAGGAGCACTTTGACCACCTTAATTAGTTAGCTCAATAAGGTACGACCAAGTTTGTTCATTCTTCTTAGGGTCTTAGCCAGCTCTAGGAGCGCTTTGCCTACCTTAGTTAGTTAGCTCATTAAGGCACCACCAAGCTCTAAGAGAGCTTTACCTATCTTAGTTAGTCAGCTCATTAAAGCACAACCAAGTTTGCTCGTTCTTCTTAGGGTCTTAACCAACTCTAGAAGTGCTTTACCCACCTTGGTTAGTCAGCTCATTAAGGCACAACCAAGTTTACTCATTCTTCCTAAGGTCTTAGCCAACTCTAGGAGCAGTTTGCCTACCTTGGTTAGTCAACTCATTAGGGCACGACCAAGTTTGCTCGTTCTTCTTAGGGTCTTAGCCAGCTCTAGGAGCACTTGCTCACCTTGATTTATTAGCTCATTAGGGCACAACCAAGTTTGCTCATTCTTCTTAGGGTCTTAGCTAACTCTAGGAGCCTTTGCCCACCTTAGTTAGTCAGCTCATTAAGGCACAACTAAGTTTCTTCATTCTTCTTAGGGTCTTAGCTAGCTTTAGGAGCACTTTACCCACCTTGGTTAGTCAACTCATCAGGGCACGACCAAGTTTACTCATTTCTTCTTAGGGGTTTAGCCAGCTCTAAGAGTGCTTTGCCTACCTTGGTTAGTCAGCTCATTAGGGTATGATCAAGTTTGCTCATTCTTCTTAGGGTCTTATCCAGCTTAAGGAGAACTTAGCCCATTTTACTTCACTTTTTCAGTTCATAAGAGCATGACCAGACTTTAATTCTTTCCATCTTTCGACCATCTCTTAAAGCACCACCCTTCTCTTCTCAAAATCCCCAATGGAGTAGACCTAGGATAGCTAGCTAGCTATAGCGATTCTTAGAATAAAATACACTCTTGGGGAAAAAATAATTTCCATTTTACCAAAAAATGGGGCAACTATAGACACCTAATTTTTGCGCCCCCCCCTCCCCTTTTGTTTTATTTTATTTAAAATAAAGTTATAGGGTCCTAAATTAGGAAATGTTCAAAAAATAGAAAATTAAAGAAAGCCCTAAAAAATGAAGAAATTTAGAAAAAATAGGAATTCTAGAAAAATATAAGAAAATAGGAAAAAAACACAAAAAAATAAGAAATTTAGAAAATATGAAAAAAATAAGAAATTTTGAAATTGAAAAAATAAAAAAAAAATAGAAAATAACATTTTGTTAGAGTAAATTTTAATTTTAATCTAGGTTTAGGAGTCGGGCTGTTGAACCTGGGTTTAGATTTAAATCTAACTCAGGCCGACCGAGTCCAAATGTGCAATTTAATTGCACATATGGATAAGGTACAGGCCAACGGCCTAACGGTTAAGCATATATGAATAGTACTAACATTGAGCATGAGGTCTTGGGTTTGAAACTTAGCAAAGGTAGAGAGGCTTTTTTCTTACTTTTTGTTTTTAATCACATCAGAGACTGCCACGTGTTAGGATCTGATTGCGCTACGTAGCATCATTGGATTAGACGGCCTTGCTGACGTGGTGCCACGTGTCAGCTACATATCAGCCAAGTAGTATGCCACATGTCAAGTGTTGACACGTAGCATGTCGAGGTTTGTTGAGTTGGTTGATTGGCGCCACGTCAGCACTTTCCCTTACTTTCCCTCGGTTTTCCCCCATTTTCTCTTGATTTTCCTCCTCTTTCCTTCTCAAGAAGAACCCACTCCCTCCACTTTAGTTTCAATTTCTGCACAAATTCCACACATAGGCACATAGTTTCTTCCATCAATCTCTCACTAGACATGGCATGCTTCGAATTGGTGTTAAGAACAAATCTAAATTCAACCAAAAGCACATTCAAATCAGCATTCAAAAATCATAAAAAAGCTAAGTTTTTGGGCATTTCTCATTAAATCCGATTTTAACTTTCCTTTGTTTCTAAGTTGAATTTGTATATAAAATGATGATCATGGGACATAGACAGACACATATAATGAATAGAATCAATCCCTACACTCTCTCTATCCATTCCCGATCACTTTCTCTCTCTCTCTCTCTCTCTCTCTCTCTCTCTCTCTCTCTCTCTCTCTCTCTTCGATTCTCTCTTTTCACTCCAACCTAAGCTGAGCTACTACTCTAAGAAGACTACCCGCGACTCAAGCTCCCCAGCCTAGCTGCTTTCGACCTCTGCCATGACCCCTAGCAACTCCACCAAGGTAGCGACCACCAAACCCTGACCGCTAGCCCTCTCTCTCTCCTTGAACCACCACCCTCAGCGTCCTTTAACCCAAACTAACATCATGGCCACTCTCCCCATACCCTTAAATCCCCAAACCAACACTCCATTCATGCCCAGCTACCACTACGTCAGAGGAGCAAACACCACCGCCGACCGCCATTTTCAAAACCACCTAAAACGAGCTCCATTAACTACGACATTTCCTCTACCCCTCCCCCCCCCCTCCCCCCCTCCCCCTCTAATCCCAATCAGAAACACACAAAAACCCCTTTTCCCCTTTGATTTAGAGGCTAAATCAGGCTAAATCGTGCCTTATTGATGCTGTTGAAGAGGAAGCCAAGATCCAACCTGACTCGACCCGACCCAAAAGATTGACCCGCGACCCGGTCCAGCAATCCAACCCTACCCGATTGACCCAGGTCTGACCTCGCATCCTGTTGCCTTCGTCCAATTTCTTTTTATTTATTTTTTTAATCTATGTAAATGTAATAAAAAAAAAGAAAAGAAAAAATAAGAAAGAGAAGAAAAAAAAAGAATAGGAAGTATTTTATTTTGTTTTTTTTTTAAATTTTCACATTTAAACAAAAGAAAAACCATACCAAAAAAAAAAAACTAACTAACAATAAAAAGTAAATAAATAAATAATAAAATGGAATAAAAATAGAAAAGTTAGTTTTGACACTTAAAAAATCAATTTTTTTCAATAAAAGTAAAACAGATCATTTCCAAACTAGGGCATTTTAGGTTTCCAAAAATAAAATCCAATTGGAGACCCCTTATAATCTTTTCTCAAATCAACTCAAAATGAGTAAAAATGTAAACTTAGCAATTTTTTCCAAAGTTAAAATCAATCAACTCGCTGTATTTTTATTAAAAGAACTACATACATCTGATCCCGAATAGCGGATATATAGGCACCCGTATGTAAATACGGGGCGACTTAAAATATGCAAAGTTTTATTTTTTCCATTTTTACATATTTATGTACATTGATCAATTTAGTTACGTGTATTACAGTTAACTATTTTTGAAATTAAAAAGGGTATATTTGAAAAGCAAAGTTAAATTCGGAAAGTTACAAAGTGGTACCTGCATAGGGTTAATAATTTAGCCCTCGGATCTAAATCTCTGGTTTTCAAAAAGTCGTATTTATAAATTAGTTTTTCAATCGATATACCGGTAGTTAAGTTACAACCAATCTACCCAATTGGTTGTAACTTAACCCCTTCTCCAAACTCCGGTCGGGTGGTAACTCTAAACCTTTTTAAATTGAAAAAATGGTTTTCTTTAAACCTTAGTCGAGGATCAGTATTAAACGGGTAGGGTTTAGTACTGATTGGTTCAGAGAAAACCTAATTTTATAAAAAGAACCGGGAGGGTGAAAAACTAGGCTCGACAGTTCTTGTGAGACAACCCTCTCCAAGTCCACTTTCATACACCCTTATCTAATCTTATTGAGTAACTCAGGATTAGTGGTAAGTGAAACTTAGCATTAACTTGCTCATTGTATCAAGTGAAGTGTCAAGTCATGTTGTGTTCGTTGGTTTGTCATATCCTCCAAGCAGCTCCATGTTAGCTACCCTACCCAGTTTTTACACCTACTCATTCTATTTTCTTTGATATCTTAAAGAACCCACTAGTTTAGATCTACAATAGTAAGTCCTAGTGATAACTGAGCTCCTAGGCACATCATATAACCCTGGTATCAAAGCTTCGGGTTAAGATCAAGATATGCATGGTATTTATGTATGTATAGGGATTTCTTATGTGGAGAGTACTTTCAAAACCCCGTTATGAGAATGTCGATTCCTAATATTTAAGGAGAAATTAACAATGCTGAGAGTGATGCTCACGATCGCAGTCGTGTAACCCAACAAACACTACATAGTACTGATAAGTAGATGCAAGACCTTACTGCTATTATGGCTAATTTAGCTACTTTGGTACACAGAGTTCTAGAGACTAAGCCGCATGAGAGAGTTGTTGAACAGGGCTAAGAGATGAGAGATAGGCCGAGAAGGCAGATGAATGAATAAGCACCAAAAGCCTTTCCTATGAACCAATCACTACACCGTGATACCTATAGAGCAGCGAGAAGAAGATTGGAGTTGGATGAAGTGGAAGAGTACGAAGAAGAAGAGGAGCAGTATGTTAGAGTTGATGAGCATAAGCTTAAAGCTCCTAGGAGAGCTGAACACCTTAAGGTGTAGATTCAAAGCTTCAATGGGTCCGGTAGTGCTAACAGCTACCTAGACTAGGAGGAGAAGATTGAAAAGATATTCAATTTTTATGATTATGAAGATGTTCACATTCGAGTGGCTGTATTGGAATTATCTAGATATGCAGTAATGTGGTGGAAGAAGTTGCAAAATGTAGGCATGAGAGCCAGATGAGAAGTCCAAACATGGAACAAAATGTAGAGAGACCTGAGAAGTAGGTTCGTTCCCGAACACTACAAGTAAGATACTTTTAAATAGCTCCCAAACTTGAGGCAAGGTAACAGATCAGTGAACAACTATGTCCAAGAATTTCAGTTGCTCATGATTCGATGTGATGTCGATGAACCTAAGACACAAACTATAGTACAATTCATCTCTAGGCTATGGACTGAGATTGGTAACATCATGGAGCTATAAAACCTTACAACTCTGGATGAAACCATTCGGATGGCCTAGAGAGTTGAATGGCAAAGGTAGAACCAAATTAGTCAAGTGTCGAGTAGCCGACCAATGCTACCATATAGGGGCAGCATGTCAAGCTGACCAGGGAATGACCGAGCATCAAATAGCTCCAAGGTGGAATATTGAAGGCATATGCCAAGTCGACTAAAAGAAGGTTGAGGTAAAAGTAAGACCGAAGAACTTGAGATCCAAAGGTACCAAGGTTAGAGCTCAAGAAAGAAATCCCAAGAAATCAAATGTTTTAAATGCCGTGGCTATGGACACATGGCTAGTCAATGTCTAAACTATTGAGTCATCACCATAAAGGGAGACAACCCCCAATTTAAAGTAGAAAGTGCGAGCAAAGGAGAAGAAGAAGTGGGAGTTCATTAGATGCTAAAAGAATTTCAAGAAGACCCCGATACTGAGACATCTCTTGAAGGTGGTGCCGAATATTGCTTTGTGGTTAGCGAAAATGAGCAAAGATTGCTGAGTGAATGGCAAGCTATGCGCCTTGATCATTGACGGAGGGAGCTGTACCAACGTCATGGCTCAAGGGGTAGTCAAGGCCATGAATTTGTTAACCCTTGCATGCCCTAAGCCGTGTAAGATTTACTGGCTGAATGAGAAAGGCGGGTTACATATTACCGAGTAAGTCTGGATACCGATTACCATTAGTGATAAGTATAGGGATGAGGTGTTTTGTGATGTCCTCCCTATGTGCGCTTCTCACATATTACTCAATTGACCATGGTTATTTGACCTAAGAGTATTGTATGATGGATATAAGAATACCTACATGTTCTAGAAGAACAAGAAGAAAATTATATTGATCCCCATGAGTCCTAGGGAAGTGCAAGAAGCCTGGGAGAAGGTTGCTATATCACTACAGTAGAAGTCCTTAGTGATTTCCTAAACTCAATTCTCCTAAGATGCCTTGGCCGAGGACTTTGTGCTCCTTATAGCCAAGAGACTCTTGGAGGTTAAAGAAGTTGAGAACTTACCTGCCGAAGTGCAACAACTACTTTAGGATTTTGCCAACCTATTCCCTACCAAGATACGAAAAGGTTTACCTCCCTTAAGAGGTATTGAACATTGCATCGACCTACAACCAGGAGCTACCTTACCGAACTGACCTGCTTATAAGCTCAATCTCAAGTAAGCAACTGAATTGAAAAAATAGGTGGATGAGCTGGTAGATCACAGATATGTCCGTAAGAGCATAAGCCCTTGTGCCGTACTAGCTATGCTCATGTTAAAAAAGGATAGAACATAGCAAATGTACATTGATAGCCAAGCCATCAACAAGATCACTATTAAATACCGATACCCGATCCCGTGACTTGACGATATCTTAACAAGTTACATGGTGCTTACATCTTTTCTAACATTGACCTGAAGAGTAGCTACCACCAAATACAAATGAGACTTAGGGATGAGTAGAAGACAGGCTTCAAGACAAGGGATAGTCTGTTCGAATGGTTGGTGATGCCATTTAGTCTAAGTAACGTGCCAAGTATATTTATGTGGCTGATGAATCATATGCTCAGAACGTTGATTAGCAAATGCATTATGGTTTATTTTTATGATATTCTGGTCTACAGTACCGACCTCATCACTCATGTTGAGCATTTAAGATTGATGTTGAACACACTCTACATCAAGAGATTATTTGGTAACCTAAACAAATGCATATTCTATCAAAGTAAGGTTGTATTCCTCGAATATGTTATCTCAGGGAAGGGAGTTTGAGTTGATGACGGAAAAAGTCAAAGCTATTCTTAATGGCCTACACCGACTAATGCTTCGAAGTTAGCAGCTTTCATGGACTAGCTTCGTTCTATTGGAGATTTATTCGAAACTTCAATTCCATAACTACACCATTGACTAAATTCACCAAGAAGAATGTTGAGTTTAAGTGGTCAAATAAAACTCAGAAGAGTTTTGAAGATGTGAAGTCTAAGTTAACGTCTACTCTAATACTCACCTTGCTAGATTTTAAGAAAGTTTTTTAGGTCGAATGTGATGCATCTAGTGTTGGCATTAGTGCTATCCTTATGCAAGAGCCCCAACCCATTGCCTACTTCAGCAAAAAACTCCAAGGTGCTGCCTTGAATTACTTAGCCTACAACAAGGAGTTATATGCCTTCATCCAAACACTCTAGAACTAGCAATATTATCTATTGCCAAGAGAATTCATCATCTATTCGGATCATAAATCTCTCAAGTATCTTCGTAGGCAATAGAAGCTTTCTTTGTATCATGCCAAATGGGTCAAGTTCTTGGAGACCTTTTTCTATGTCATTAAATATAAGAAAGGGAACACCAACATAGTAATTGATGGTCTTTCTTGCCATCATACCCTCATCACAGTGTTGCAAGCTAAGGTGTTTGGATTTAGCACTTTACATGATCAATATGAACATGACCTACATTTTGGACCCTTAGTGGCTAGGTGTAGTGTTGGAGGAGCTGTGGAAAGGTTCTAATTGAGTTAGGAGTTCTTGATGAAGGGCAAGTAGGTTTATGTACCAAGTGGTTCAGTAAGCGAGCTACTGATTCAAGAAGCTCATACCAAGGGTTTGGCTAGCCATTTTGGGGAAAAGAGGATGACCAAAATATTAAAGGAGCATTTTTACTGGCTTGAGATGATGAAGGATGTGCACCAAGTACTTGAAAGGTTCAAGGTATGTAAACATGCAAAGGGGAGGAGAGAGCCCTATGGAGAATATACACCCCTACCAATTCCAAAGCAGCCGTGGATCGATTTAAGAATGGATTTCATGCTCGATCTTCTCCAAACACCGAGAAAGCTTGACTCAATCATGGTAGTGGTCAATTAGTTCAACAAGATGGGCCACTTCATTCCTTGCCACAGAACTAATGATGCTTTATTCATCACTAACCTTTTTTTGCAAAAAATTGTATGACTACATCGAATGTCGAGGAGTATTATATTTGATCATAACTCAAAGTTCACGAGCTTCTTTTGGAAGACCTTATGAAGGAAGCTTGGCACTAAGCTCCTGTTCAATACTTCTTATCACCCCCAAATAGATAACCAAACTAAAGTTGTGAACAGAACCATCAGTAGCCTCCTACATGTAACTATTGGGAAGAATTCTCATGAATGGGATTTATACCTACCTACCATTGAATTTGCCTACAACTGCTCAACTTACAGCTCAACTAGAACATCACCATTTGAGATTATTTATAGACTTAACCTAAACCTACTCTTGGATTTAATTAACAGTCCAACTACATAAAGGGAAAGTCAATCCAGCCTACAACATGCTAAAGAATTCCAGAGGTTACATTAGAAGATTACCGAGCAATTGGCCAAAACTGTGGCCCAATAGAAGGAAGTGGGAAGTCGTAGATGGAGACAAGTCGTTTATACCCTTGGGGGCCTTGCCTGGATCCATCTTAGCAAAGAACACTTCTCTAGCAAGAGGATAAACAAACTACCTCCCAGAATGAATGGACCTTACAGGATCCTTAGGTGTATTAATGATAACGCCTATAAGGTTGAACTACCCAAGGATTTTAGCGTATCTACTACATTTAATGTTACCAATCTGACTCCAGATGTGCCCAATGATGATGAGGATCATGATTTAAGGGCAAATATCCAATAACCCCGAGGAGCTGATGGGTTACCAACTATCGGCCCAATCACTCACACACACCTTAGAGGCCTCTAGTCCCTCCCCTAAAGGATTCTTTCTAGTCAACCCACCAATGATGAGAAACAATATGCTAAAGGAGGTTGTCTAAATTCCCTAAGAGCTCGGAGTGGTTATACTATGCTCTGTTTGTTATCATGTGCCAATGCTAACCTTCTTCTGGCTGAGAGCTCTATGCCGAGTGATCGGACTTTCAACTATCAAGAGCCTTCTATTGAGTAAATGCAATTAGCTCCTAGCCGGATACTTCTCTTCTGGCATCCTGTTACTTTTCGGCTTCTTTGTCGTTGTAACACCTCGGTTCCTCCCACCTACTGTGCTTAGAAAACCTTTGTACGGATCCAATGCCGTATTGTCACCTATCTTCTTCATCTGACATTATACTATTTTTCCCCTTTTTGTCTTTTGTCCTTTTTAACCATTTTTGTCTTTTGTCCTTTTTACCCCTATTCGTATGTATAAGGAATCCCCTTTTTGTATATACCTTCTTGTAATTTTTTTATTTGTAATGTTACTCTAGGGATTTATTATAAATAGTCCCTTTCCCTTATAAGCCAAAATTATCTGACTTTACACATAAGCATTGAATATACTGTTCTTGTGAGACTACCCTCTCCAAGTCCACTTACATACATCCTTATCTAATCTTACCAAGTAGTTTAGGATTGGTAACGAGTAAACCTTGGCATTAACTTGTACGTAATATTAAGTAAAGTGTCAAGTCCTGTTGTGTTCATTAGTGTATCACATCCTCTGAGCAGCTCCACGTTAGCTACCCTACCCAGTTTGTAAACCTACTGATTTTATTTTCTTTAATATCTCTAAGGATGCACTGGTTTGGATCTACAACGGTAAGTCCTAGTGATAATTGAGCTCTTAGGCACATCAAGCCCCAATTCAAAGTGGAGAGTGATAATGAAGGAGAGGCTAATGTTAATCACCTATTAGATGAGTTTCAAGAAGATTATGATACCTTGACCTCTTAATACCTTTACCTCTGATGAGAATGAATAGAGAGAGAATCTCTTTCACTCGAACTGCCAAGTGAATAGCAATCTATGTGCTTTTATCATCAATGGACGGAGTTATACCAATCTCATCGCACAAGGAGTAGTAAAGGCTCTGAGGTTGCCAACCTAACTTTATCCTAAGCCTTACAAGATTCACTAACATAATGAGAAGGGAGGTTTACCTATTTTTGAGCAAGTCAAAATGCTGATCACTATTAATGACAAATATAAGGACGAAGTGTTGTGCAACATCCTACCCATGTGTGCTTCACACATACTACTTAGCCGACCCTAGCTATTTGATTTAAGAGTACTCCACGATGGATATAAGAACACTTATATATTTTAAAAGGATTGGAAGAAGGTTATGTTAAACCCAATGAGCCCTAAAATAGGTGCATGTTTAGTTCCAAGAGACTAACCAAGCAAGCATGAAATCCTATATTATCTAATTTCATTACTTTGCTCTACTCACTCTACTCTACTGTTCTCTTATACTGTATTCTACTCTACCTAACTCTACTGTGCTCTATCTACTCGGCTAGGTCAGGTCGACCTGGCCAGGTTAGGTTAACTTGGCTAAGTTTGCTCATTTAAGTCAATAAAACTTTAGGATTACTTATTTATGTTTTCTTTACTATATGACCCTTACATTTTATTTTATATTTACTAAACTACCACTAGGGCATCCTTTACTTTATTTTATTTACATAATTGCCATTATGTATAAATAGCTCATGTTTGTAGGGTTTAGGGACATATGTTACTTATGACATTTCAATGAAAAACCCTTTAAGTATTTCTTTGTGAAAACTCTCCTATCCTGCTCTTATCAATCCCTACAGTAAGGATTGCAGCAAGCAACCCTAATTTATACTTTGTGTGTAATCTCATAGTAGAGATTAGGTCGTGTAATATCCATTTAGTGCGTCATATCTTTATGGGTAGTCACGAATTCGCTATACCCAATTCCATCTTCCTTTCTTTGATATCTCTGAGGACCCATTTGATTTTCTACGGTAACATCTGATGATTACTGAGCTCCTAAACACATCATATATTCTTGATATTAGAGCTCATGATTCCAAATAAGGCCAATAGTTTTTGAGTCACCTTGTTCTGTAAGTATGTATGTTGTTTTATATTAATAAGTATTAGTTCATTTGTTTACATTTTGATACCAAAGTTCAATTCTTGTGTTTTTTCATAACTTGATAGTAGAAGAAAGCGGGGGTTTCTCACTTCAGAACATTATATTCAAAGGGAGGAGTTATAAATTGTTACATCCAACACGTAGACTTACGAAAGGATTAAATTTATGAATTCCTACTTCTAAGGCTTTAACCGAGGCACTCACTTAAGGTTTGAAATAGCGAGTCAATAGTTATGGGAAATTAGAGGCATTTTGGTTTGTTATTGCTTAAAATTTTATCTTGGGTACTACTTGTAGTGTACATTGGTTGATTTCTTATAGATGGGTTTGTGAGTCTACTTGAATCTAACCCTAGTGTCGTGTTTATTTGCAAGCACAAAGCTATGAAGTGACGTATGTAGTGCATATGTATGTACATAGGACCTATCTGTAGTACTCGTATACCATAGTAGACGATTACAATAGTAAGTCGATGACTTTGTGTATGCACCCAATTGTTTCGATGGTAGGTTAGTGTTTGTTACAAGGGAGTAGTTAAGTTATAGGTGGCATTTTTAGAGAAGAGTGTTACAATAACTGTGCAAAGAAGACATTATAATAATGCATTTTCGGTAGGTTTTGTTGTTTTGGTCTCCTAAATCCTAGCGTGCTACCAAAGTCAGAAGTAGTCATGTGTGTCTCATGATTTCAAAAGGAAGAATATCAACTGTTGTTTTGAGTGATTAGGTCATGAGTGTGCATCATTGTATATGACGATAGGAGTTGTGCTTATGCCAAGTTGTATCGCGTATATAGTGAGTGTATGCTCTATTTGAGAATATCACCAAGCTAAATTAAGGGTGTCTTGCTATAAATTTTAAGTAGTGTACAATAGGGAAGATTTTGTCAAAGCCGTTTTTTGTTAAGAGTATATAGACAAGTTCCGACAATGGTGTGTAGTGGATTAACAAGCTCGTATATGTTGTATGTATTGTGACTAGAGTGATAAGCAATTGTGATTAGAGCCTGATTATGTGTGAGTTTAGAAATTATAGCTAGGTGAAGTGGTGTTGCAACTATGAATTGTAAGCCTGCAGTGTATGTATGTGATTGGAAGTGTACTATATAGTAAAGAGTGCTTAGTTTAAAGTTGTCATGCCCTGCTCTTATGATTCATGCAATGAGGGTGCAATTGTATATATAGTCAATGGAGTGACCAGTGTAATATTTATATGTAAGTGCTATCCTAAAATATGTGTAAACTGAGCTATTGTCAATGAAGTGTAACCGAGATGTGCAAAACACTCCGAGCTATTGTAGTCTTCATTTGAACTATTGTCGAGCTGTTATGTTTGAGTGGAGTAAAATGCGGCTTGTGTTGTCCGGAAGTGCCCCACTATGCAACAAGGATAGTCATGTACGAGTGTATTAAGTGTGGGTTGATTTGTGTTTGCGTTGTAGTGCATTTTCGAGTTGCTATTCTTAGTGGTTGATTCCTTAGTAGTACCATGCTATCTTGGATCTAAGTGTTGAGAGCGTTATCTACTTTAGCACAATTGACGATCTACTGTGACTGAATTACTAAGCTGCTATAATTCCCAAGTTGCTAAACTAGTTTTAGTTGTGAAGTTATTCGATTGTCGAGCTATCTTAACCCCAAGTGCAGCGTATTAGTGTGTGTATGATCTAACTTTTGAGCTGTTATGTACATAACTAACCAAACTATTCTGACGTGTATAAACTAAGTGCCAAGCTATTTTAATGTGCCTATTCGAGCTGTTTTGTGCTTTAAAACTTGTCGAGCTTCATGGAAGTCCAATTTTAGCTATTTGTTATGGTATGATTTTTGAGTTGTTAAGTGTGTTGTCCTACTCTAATATTATGCTAGTGGTTAAGTAAGTACTACTGTGTTTGCCAAATTGAAAAGGAAGAGCTGTTGTGAATAAAATGTCTAAGTTGCTATAATACAAATTGTCGAGCTGAAGTTGGGTCAAAGAGGTGTTGTCCTACTTTTAGAGTTACATCGAATTATTGTGTTTAAACTCAAGTACCGAGCTAAGAAAACTTTTGCAAAGCTGCTGCCCATACCAAACTCTAAATAGGTGCTGTTGTGAAATTTCTATAATATGCCACGTTAAGCTATCCCAAATTGTGTGCTATTAAAGGATTGCTGAGCTATCAAGTAAACTCTCTAAGCCCATTGATCAATGACTTGTTAAGTGCTAAATTTTTATAATATGGCAACAAGGAAATTTTACTTTGATGCAAGACTTCAAAAAAATATCACATTAATTTGGGTTAGTGATTATACTGTGAATTTTATCTCTAAAGTTGCGGTTAGGAGATTTGGCCATGCAACTACCGATCACTCGAGTCCTTATAAATTTTCCTATAATGATAAGGTGATTCGCATTACCAAGTAAGTAAAGATAGCATTCTCTTCTAATAGATTTTGAGATGAGGTTCCATGTAATGTAGCTAATATTGATGATTGTTATATATGTTTGGAAGTCCATAGAAATCAAGTCGTAATATGTACTATCACCCATCAAAGGTGAGTTATGATACCTTGCAACCTTCAAGAAAGAATTGAAGAAGGTTTAAGAGTAGTCAAGATTTTCACTCAAAGGTAAAAAGCCAGACTTACTTTCAAAACGTTCTAGGAAGACTGGGTACTAAGGATGACCCCAAGTATTACTACATCTGTCTCCCACCTATTGCACTTCTTTGTCTTAATCCATTGATAGGATTATCTGGGATTATTAAAAGCCATAGTAGTCTTATGCCCATGAGATCTAATAGATTAATTATTGATATTTATTATGGTCATCATGATGGATATTTGTATTAGGGTTATGTTGTGCTCCTACTCGAAAATCTTATGTTGGAAGTGCTAAAACTACATTGATGGAGAGAGGAAGACTTAAGTAGTGAAAGAATTGAAGGGGTAGAAGTGGATGAGGTAGAGGAATGCATTAAGACCTTATATGTTCAAGTACCCCGAACTCCTAGCTTGATACTTGATCCAAAAATTGTGTTGTTCCCTATGATTAATGGTTGTTGGAGTTACTTGAAAATAATTGATTGAATACATGATGAGTGGAAAGAGGGGCTTCAGTAGAGTTTGGTTTACCATGCCCATGACTAGTGGAAGGAGCTAAGGGTGATGCCAACATTGACCATAGACCTGAGATATCTCTATATCACTCTATTTGGTTTTTATAAGTTGGTATTTGACCTAGGTAGCTTTTAAAGTAAGCAAATGCCAAGTTTCAAGTCGAAACTTTTTCAAAGGAGAGGTAATATTAGGTTATAGGAAACCAACCGAGCAAACATGAACTTCTATGTTATCCACTCTAATTGCTCTGGTCTACTGTTCTCTTCTACTATGTTCTACTATGCCTGACTTTACTATACTATATTTGCTCAACCAACTTAAGTTGGCTCGGCTAGTTTAGGTCGGCTCTGCCAACTTAGGTCAACTGTGCCAACTAGATCAAGTTGACTTAGCTAAGTTTGCTCATTCAAGATAACGAAACTTCAAGATTACTTATTATGTTTTCTTTACTATATTACTCTTATATTTTATTTTGTATTTATTGGACCGCTACTAAGGCATCCTTTACTTTATTTTATTTACGTAATTACCATTATGTATAAATAGCTTATGTTTGTAGGGTTTAGGGACTTATCTTACTTATGACATTTCAATGAAAAACCCTTTAAGTATTTCTCTATGAAAACTCTCCTATCTAGCTCTTATCAATCCCTTTAGTAAGTATTGTGGTGAGCAACCCTAATTTGTACTTTGTGTGTAATATCAAAGTAGAGATTAGGTCATGTAATGTCCATTTGGTGCATCATATCCTTATAAGCAAGTTACAAATTTACTAAACCCAATTCCATCTTCCTTTCTTTGATATCTTAAAGGACCCATTTGATTTTCTACAATAAGACCTAGTGATTACTGAGTTCTTAGGCACATCAGTATAGAAGTCACTACAGAAGATTTCTAAACTACTACAAAGGAAAACTTTAGTGATTTCTCCAGTCCAATTTTCTAGGGGTGTTAAGAACAAAGAGTTTATACTCTTATTGGTTAGAAGACTTCTTGAGTTAAAGGATGTTGAAGCATTACCTATCAAGGTGCAAACATTGATCTAAGAATATGCTAACTTGCTTCCTATTGAGTTACCAAGATGTTACCCCCTATTAGAAGTATGGACCATTGCATTAACCTATAGCCTAGAGTTACTCTGCCTGATCGACCTGCCTATAGGCTCAATCCCAAGCAGGTAACCAAGATGAAGAAACAAGTTAATGAGTTGATTGAACATAGGTATGTCCAAGAGAGCATGAGTCCCTATGCCATACCAACTGTCCAAGTGTCAATGAAGGATAGCTCATAGAGAATGTGCATTGATAGCTAAGCTATCAACAGGATCATTATCAAGTACCGATGTCCAATCATACAATTAGATGATATGCTCTATGAGTTACATGGTGTACGAATATTTTCAAATGTTAAGAGTGGCTAACACCAAATTTGAACGAGACTGGAGATAAGTAGAAGACTACTTTCAAAATGAAGGATAGTCTATTCGAGCAGATGGTGATGACATTTAGGTTCACAAACGTACTAAGCACATTTATGTAACTTATGAATCATAAGTGCATTGTAGTTTATTTTGACGACATTTTAGTGTATAATACCAACCTCAACTCTCCTGTTGAGCACCTAAAGTCAGTATTTGATATCCTCCAAGCTGAATGATTACTTGGCAATTTGAAGAAATGCATGTTTTGTTAGAGCGAGGTAGCATTCTTCAAATATGTTGTCTTTGGAGGAGGAATCAGAGTTCATTCTAAAAAAATCTGAACTGTTCTCAAATGGCCGATGCCGATTAGTGCTGCCAAAGTAAGGAGTTTTCATAGTCTAGCTTCATTTTTATCGAAAAATTCATTTACAACTTTAGTTCCACGGTTGCCCTACTGACCAAGCTAAGCGGGAAGAACTCTGAATTCAGATGGTCCGAGAGAGCTCAAAAGAGTTTTGAAGAGATCAAATCTATGTTAACTTCTACCCCAGTTCTAGTACTGCTGACTTTAATAAGATTTTTGAGCTAAAATGTAACAAATTCAAAGTTGGCATTAGAGCTGTTCTCATGCAAGAGCGCCAACCAATTGCATATTTCAATAAGAAGCTCAAAGGTGCCACCTTCTATTACTCAACGTATGACAAGGAGTTATATGCCCTTGTACAAGCACTTCAAAACTGACAACATTACCTACTGCCAAGAGAGTTTATTATCTACACAAACTGTAAATCTCTCGAGCATCTTAGAGGACAACAAAAACCCTCCCAACGCCATGCTAAGTGGGTCAAGTACCTAAAAACCTTCTGCTACATCATCTAGTATAAGAAGGGAAGTCTTAACACTGTAGTCAATACCGTTTCTCATCAGCATGTTCTTGTCACAACATTACAGGCTAAAATACTTAGGTTTGGTACCATACCTAATCAATACGAATATGATCCGTGCTTTAGAGCCTTAGTGGCCAAGTGCAACATTGGAGGAGTAGTAGATGTGTTTTATCTGAGCCAAAGACTTCTAATGAAGGGAAAGCAAGTTTGTGTGCCAAGCAATTCTATTAAGGAATTACTTGTTCTGAAAGCCCATGTTAGGGGCTTAGCTAGCCATTTTAGTGAGAAAAGGACTATTAAGATGTTAAAAGAACATTTCTATTGGCTTGGGATGATGAAGGATGTACACAAGGTTCTTAAGCATTATGAGGTATGCAAGCGAGCTAAAGGAAAAAAGGAACCATATGAAGAATATACACCTTTGCCCATACCTAAATGACCATGGATAGATCTAAGTATGGATTTCACGCTTGACCTATCTAAAACACCTTGAAAACATAGGTGGTGGTCGATCAGTTCAGTAAAATGAACCATTTCATCCCTTTCCACAAAACTAATGATGCTTTGTTTTTTGCTAACTTCTTTTTGTAGGAGATTGTACAACTACATGGAGTCCTAAGGAGTATTGTATTAGATCATGATTCAAAGTTCAGGAGCTTCTTTTGGCAAATACTATGGAAGAATCTTAGTACTAAGCTCATGTTCAATAATTCTTGCCATCCGCAAACAAATGGCCAAATAGAGGTTGTGAATAAAATAGTAGGTAACTTCCTTCAAGCTATTATTGGGAAGAATCTGCATGATTGGGATCTATGCCTACCTGTCATCGAGTTTGAGTATAACTACTCCACCCATAGCTCAACAGGAAGGTCACTTTTCGAGGTTGTCTACTAACTTAATCCAAACTTACCATTGAACCTAATTACCAACTCAACTTCTCAAGGAGAAAGCCAATCAAGTCTGTAGCACACTAACGAGTTTTAGAAACTGCAAAAGAAGGTTACCACGTAATTAGCTAAGATAGTAACCAGACATAAAGAGTAAGGAATCCGAGGTATACAGAGAATTATTTACAACCTAGGAGATCTTGTTTGGATTCATCCCAACAAGGAACAATTCCTAGGAAAGAGAACAAACAAATTGTCCCCCAAGTTGGATAGCCCTTTCAAGATCCTTTAATGCATCGATGACAATGCCTATGAGCTAAAACTACCTGAATGATACGGAGTGTCTCTAACTTTCAACATTGCCAACTTAATACCTTATGGACCAAAAGAACAGGAAGATCAAGATTTGAGGGCAAATCTTCGATAACCTCAAGGAGCTGATGGAGTGCCAACTTCTAAACCCCACACCTAAGCTCGCCTCCAATGTTTACAATCTCTTATGAGAAGGATTTTATCTTATTAACCTACCGAAGTCGAGCACCAATACATGGAAGAGCTGTGGAAGAACTCCCTAAGGCCCTAGCTCGAACACACTCTGATCTGTTTAAACTCTTTCCTAGTTGCTAATCTACTAAGCAACAACCTATCGAGTGCCAAGGCCGAAGTCTCTATACATCAGGCCCTCTTTTCCCGACCTACCAAGCTACAACCTCGCTCAATCACCTTGGTAGCTCCTAACACAACTCAACAATAGCAAACCCAACATTAGCTCAATTCAGCCACAATACCCCAAGGCTCCCAAAGCTCGCACCTACTAACAGCCTACCACTTACCCTTACTTTTCTCACATTTGCACTATATTGTTTTTTGTCCTTTGTCAGATTTACCCTTTTTACTTGTATTAAGAATCTTATTCTTTCATTATCCTTTTATGTAATTATCCATTATTATATTGTTGCCCTAACAGACATATTATAAATAGTCATTTTTACTATAGCTACAAACATCTTAGACATCACTATTAGTGAATATTCTTGTTCATACTAGATACTATTCTCCAAGGACATCCTTTTTCACACTCTTATCTAATCTTATCGAGTAGCTCGAGATTAGTAGGGAGTGGATCTTAGTATTAGCTTATGTATCATTCAAGCAAAATACTAAGTTATATAGTATTCCTTAATGAGTTATATCTAAAAAGCAGATTCATAGAAGCTACTATATACGCCAACTTATCCATTCCCTCTTTCTTCGATACCTCAAAGGATCCACTTGGTTACTACTTCCTACAGTAAGCCCTAGTGATTATTGAGCTCTTAAGCACATCAACAGTAGAACTTCCTCTAGTGCTATTGGTGGTTATTTAGGTGCCAACATTAGGGGTTGTTGTCTTGCTTCTGTAAGATTTTTCAAGATTTCTATTTGTTGACATATTACTTCTAATACATCATTAAACCTATCCCATGATGGTATGGGATTGCTTTGTTCCTAAAGTTTCAAGAGCTATATTCTAAACCTATCATCTTTGATGTCTTTTGTTGTCGCATGTAATAAACATAATCAACTAATTATTACAGAATTTCATGAACATCATCATAAGAAAGCATACATAATATAGTTACTACATTACATGAATCATTCAAGAGAATACATTACTTGGTGTTCCATTATTACATCATCATTAATGTCATTCAACTTAATAGTACTTCAACATTAATACAACATTGTTTATTTATTACAATAATAATAATAACATCACACTACCTCTTCATCTTTTTGCAAGGTTTTAGATGTTGAATTGTTCATAAATCCAGCCACCATAGATTCTTCCCAAATGTTTCATGGTGGCCACGTTAACTGTCTAAATTTCTTGCCCATCATCACACCTCGAGGTGGAGTCATTGTCATCACAAAAGTTCATCCATTTACCAACGTAATCTAATTCACTTAGAAGGAGATTTAAGTCTATTTCCCTTAGGTTAAAATATGGAGAATCTATTGCATAAGGTGTTAGATTGTTAGCAGGGTAATTCTCAAATCTTGGTGGAATTAGAGGCGTACTTCATTCAAGAAAAAATATTCGAAGAGTCCAACTGATCATACTTGAAGGGCTCAAGAGGTTGAAAAACATCATTCATGTTGGGTGGAGTCTCATACCAATTCTCAAAGATATAACCTTCCCCTCTTATTCTAATGTCCCAATTTGGCATTATACTCCCTCCATTGGTTTTAGGAGCATCAAGATTAGGTTGAAACTGTGCAATTATACTCACATAAGGGTCCTGTAAGTAATTGTTCCTATTTCTATCTATCCTCATCGTATCCATCTCATATATTGGGGTATACCAAAAGGATAGAGGTTTTGGAGTCTCGGGTTCTGTAATGTGAACTGAAGCTAAGAATAGACAAGGCCAATCGCAGGGATAGGTCCAAGCTTGCCAAAAGCTCGAAATGAATGATGGGAAGCACGTAAGAGAATAGAATAGAAAGATAAAGTAAGCAAACCCATGAACAACTCCAAAGGATATGATACACCAGTGGAACTTTTGAGGACTCACAACACAGCTCAATATGATACATTAGTTGGTCTGGTAAGGTTACTCATCACCTAGCTTTTCTTAAGGGTTAGGGTAAAAGTACAGTATAAGTAAACAAGCTAAAGAGAGCAATGTTCACAAAAGGAAATGTTCACTATGTTAATGATGATAAGTGATGCAGCTACATGTATAGTAGGTATTTCTACCTGAGAAATTAAGGCAACTTACATAAAAATGGAAAAGACAAAAAGGGTATGGTCTTAAAGAAGTAATGTACAAAGAATACAAAAGGGTAAAATCAAATATTCATAGAAAAGCAATGATTAAGTGTAACGGATTCTCTAAGTGAGCCTAGATACGTAGCAACAATATATTGGCAATGGCCTCACAAGATGTAGACAAATTAGTACAATTAAGATGGGTGGTGGTGGACTCGTTCGATAAGGAGTGCCTAAGGACTCATGCGGGATCTCTCGACCTCATAGCATCATTTTTGGCGAACTATGGGTTGGCTCAAATATGCTGGGCAAGAGTAAATGAGAAGGCTGGTCTGTTGATAGAGGAATCATTCATTTGGCAAATAACTTTTGAGAGATATGAAATCACTTGGCTCAACATTAAGAATTGATCAGCGGCTATGATCAGTTTGGCTTCAATAGGATTCAATTGGAGTATGAGAACACTTTACATCAAACCTTCGAGGCCTCAAGCTTGGCTAAGAGTTAGGGGTCCGGTAGTCTGATTCCTATCATTCTCTCCTGGTTTATTTAGATTTGGGACCAAATTCAACTGGTCCTCGTTCAGTGTTCCTTCAAGGTGATAGGGACTCAGGTCGATAATGTTGAAAGTGTTAAAAACCCATGATCGTTGAGTAACTCCAGCCTATGGACATCATCCTTGACTTTCGATAGGATTTTAAATGGGCCTTCATGATGCGTGTCTAGGGTCGAACACATAGAAAGGCACTAAAATTAAGTAGAACAAAAGGAACAAAAGAAAAGCTAGCAAAATTCAAGTAGCTACTAAATGGATATGATGCACCACTTGATCCTACTCGACCTACAATTCGCCAAATATGACACACTAGTCCGAACTGAAGGGTCATGCACCACTACTTCTTATTAAAGGGAATAGATAAGAGTTAAAGAATCATGAGAACACTAAGGTTGCTCAAAGGAAACATGAATAATTTATGTATTAATGAATTGGTTGTCTGCATACAAGTAAGTGGGGGAAGGATTATATACCCATCCACTAAGGCTACTATACATGTATGAAAAGACAAAAAGTTATTCTTACAATTAAGTTAAATAGGATATTCCAAAAGGGGTAAAAGAGACAAAGAATATTTAGTATGGAAAAAGAAGGAATTGTTCTGGAATGTTGTATCAAAAGACTCGTGTTACTTAGTGGCTGGACATTAGAAATATGATACAAAGTAGGCGGAAGTAGAAAAGCGTTGTAATTAGGGGCCAACCTGATTTAGATCAAGTTAGGAACCAATCTATCCTTTAAAGAAGTCAGTTGAATTGGAGTCAGATGTCTATAGTCAGTTCGAGAGCTTGGATCGGCTAGTCCTAAGTTATCTTTTGGAATAAAGCATCGCTATTGGGTATGAACAAATCTGACACACATGAGGATCTAACAATCAGGTCGGTAGGAGATCGGTTCAGAATAGAAATCCCCGTCTTAGATATGACTTTGAGCTAGTGTTCTTCACACGATCCTTAGAGTCCTCTAGCTCGGCTACGTATGATTGGCCTAGGTGGCTGATTTCTATTATTTGCCTGGGGGTAAGAAAGATTTTCCCTCAAATTTAGAGTAGTTTCTGCTTCTTCTCCTAAGGCGCTTACAGGGTCTTCTTCTATTGGTTGGTGAAGGATTAGATCGGACATATTAAAGGTGGAGGAAACACCATAGCCATCAAATAACTCAATCTAGTAGGCATTGTTGTTGACATTCTTCAGGATCTTGAATAGACCATCAGCTTGAGGAGATAGTCGGCTCTATCTCAAGTGCAAGAATCTTCCTAGTAATGCTGTAGACAATTCAATTGTATGCGGATTCCACAACTAGTAAACACAGATCCCAGTCCTTCAAGTTCTTTCCTATAACAGCTTTGAGTAAGTTTCCTAGCATCCTGTTCACCACTTCAGTATGGCCATTCGTCTAAAGGTGGCTACTGAAGCTAAACACAAGTTTAATTCCAAGTTTTCTCCAAAGTCTTCCAAAAAATAGCTCAAGAATTTTGTATCCTGATCTGAAACAATAGTCTTCGGCACTCTATGTAGTTGGACAACTTCCTGCAAAAATAGATCAGCAATGTATAAAGCATTGTTAGTTCAGTGGTACGGGATGAAGTATGCCATTTTGCTGAAGCGGTCTACTACAACAAATGTAGAATCTTTTCTTTTGGATGTCTAAGGCAACCCTAAGATAAAGTCCATGCTAAGGTTAGCCCAAGGTAAGATTGGCGTCAGCAAAGGCATGTATTCTCCATGAGGCTCCCTCTTCCCCTTTGCTAACTTACACACTTCATAACTACCAACTACCTTATAGACATCCTTAGTCAAACCAAGCCACTAAAAGTTTTCTTTCAATAAATTGGCTATTTTGGTCTCTCTTAAATGACCAGATAATCCACCATTATGACCTTCCTTGATTAACAACTCACATGTGAAACAATTTGGAATATACAGTCTTCAGTCCTTAAACAGATAGCCTTCCTTAAGATAATATCCCTTAACAACAATTCCATCCCTGCACTACTCTATTATAGGGACGAAATGAGGATCATGAGCGTACTGCTCAATTATAGTGAGAATCCCAATAATTTTGTTTGTAAACTAGTCAGCAAGGTTTGCCGTTGTGGCAGGGCATCAACAACCACATTTGTGATTCCTTTCTTATGATAGATCACATATGAGAATCCTTCCATGAATTCCAACCACTTGGCTTATCTCTTCAAGAGTTTGTTCTGACTACTAAGATGCTTCAATAATTCATGGTCAATGTAGAAAACAAACTTTCACAGCAGCAAATAGTGCTGCCAAACAATAAAGGCTCAGTAGAGAGAGTATAACTCTTTCTCATACACAGAATAGTTCAGGGTAGGGCTACTAAGCTTCTCGTTATAGTAGGCAACGGGTCAATGCTCCTGCATCAGGACAGTGCCAATTCCAACCCCTAATGTATCACATTTTAACTCAAAGGCCTTGTTAAAATCTGGTGGTGACAGGATAGGTGCTAAGTGAGCTTCCCCCTAATTTCTTCAAAGCTTTACTTAGATCGATCGTTCCATTTGAATCCTTCACTCTTCTTTGTAAACTTGGTGAAGGGGGTGGCTATTGTACAAAAGTCCTTAATAAATCCCCTATAAAAGGAAGCTAAGTCATGAAAACTTCAGACCTTAGTGACATTCTTCAGTATTGGCCATTCCAACATGGCTTAGATCTTCACTTCATTTGCTCAAATTCCTTCCCCTAACACTAGAAACCTTAGGAAGATCACCTCACTCTAGTAGAATGTACACTTCTTCACTTTCCCATATAACTTTTCAGTCCACAAAATGTTAAATACTTCACGAAGATGTTGAACATAGTTTTTTAGGTCGGCACTATATACTAGTATGTCATTAAAGTACACGACCATACATCTTTCGATCATAGGGCACATCGCATGGTTAATTAACCTCATGAATGTTCTCAGTGCATTAGTAAGTTCGAACGACATAACTAAACATTCATAGAGACCATGCTCAATCTTAAAGGCAATCTTCCACTCATCACCTGGTCTCATATAAATTTGGCGGTAGCCACTTTGTAAATCAATCTTTGAAAATATTTTGGCACCATAGGGCTCATCCAACATGTCATCAAGCCTTAGTATAGAATATCTATTCTTGATAGTAATTCTATTGATTGCTCGATTGTCAATGCACATAAGCTATGAACCATCTTTCTTCGAAACAAGCAGAGCTGGTACTGTACAAGGGCTATGCTCTCCCTCACATACCCTCGCTCTATGAGTTCATCTTTTCAACTCAGCAACTTACTCAAGGTCCATTCTATATGCAAGTTGGTTCAAAAGGGCAGTGCCGACTATAGATCAATACAATAATCTATGCCTCAAATTGGGGGTAGTCCTTTTGACAACTCTTCAGGAAAAAAATAGAAGAACTCATTTAGTAGACTTCGGATCTCATTAGGAACATACTCCAAAATCTCTCATTTCCAACAATCTTCTGATTAATAGGAACATAGGCTCTTCAACTTTTTCAACAACTCAGAGCTCTCTTTGGCTCACAACTAAGGTCTTCTTCTTACTGGCTCGGGTGAGCTGGTGATGGGTCTCATTTACTTGGGATGCAGTCATGGGCTACAACACAATCCTCTTTCCATCCTTAACAAAGGCATAGGTGTTCCTGTATTCATCATAAGTAAAATGTCGGTCAAACAACCAAGGTCGTCTAAGCAGTAGATCTAAAGCTCCCATAGGGATGACATTGCACACTACTTTGTTCATATACACATTCCTAACATTGAACAATACGGTCACTTATTCAATGATGTGCAAAGCTCCTTTATAGTGAAGCCAATGCAATTTGTAAGGTCGGGGATGTTTTGAGGTCGGCAGTCCCAACCTATGCACAAAGGACCGTACAATAACATTACTGCAACTCTCTCCATCCACTATAATGGTGTACAATTATCCCTTTATGGTACATTTAGTATGGAACAAATTTTCCCTTTGGTCTTCCTTGGAGCTCGACAGGGAACTCAATACTCGTCTCAAAACTAGGTTCATCGCTTCTCCCTAGTCAGCAAAAACACATGTTTCCTCTTCTTCCTCGGTTTCTGCCTCTCAAACATCCTTCTCCTCCTCAGGCTCGCTCTCATCAGTGCTATTCATTATATCTCCTCAAAGTAACATAACACATTAGTTCAGGCACTCAATAACCATATGTCCAAAGCCTAAGCATTTAAAGCACTTTACCTCGCTAGTCTTCTGTTCAGAGGTCTATCCTTTATCATATGTTCTCAAGGTTGGCTTAGCCTTAATTTTGCCTAACTAACCTCCTCGGCCCTGCTGGTTTGCTCAGCAATTGTTAGTTTAATCATTCCTTTCTTTGGCTCGATATAGCCTCCTCGGCTCGACTGAAACAAGTTGTTACAGTACAGCAACTAAGGAGACTATTGGTGCAAGTCATCTCTAAGCACTTCTCCTTCGTTTTTTGACCCTTTGCGCTTCCACAATGTTGCGAATCTCATACTTAAGCTTAGAAATGAACCTCAATACTATGTATGCCTCTGGTTCTTTCACATCAACTTGAATCATAAGCATCTAAAACTCTCTTGTATAGTCATCAACAGATCGACCTCCTTGGTGGAGTTCTTGCAACTTTGTAAACATATCTAGTAAGTAGGTCTTAAGCACAAATCTACCCCTTAATAACCTTTTCATCTCCTCTTAGGTTCTCACACCTCGCTTTCCATCCCTTGGTCTAACTGTATTCGAATTTTTCTACCACATTATAGCATACCTAATAGACTCTAGTGCAGCAAGTTGAACTTTGACAATATCTGTATACCCATAACAGTCAAACACCTTTTTGACCTTCTCTTTTGACACCAAGTATTCATCTACACCTTCACTTCCACTAAAGGGCGAGATTTGAACCTTGACATTATCTAACCCTTGTAGAGCTCGGCATCCCCAACCCTATGCTTGGTAATAGTAAGTTTCTTCTTCTTATTCCTAAAATCCTTCAACATCCAACTCTTCATCATCTTCTTCAATCTCTTCTAACTTTAATCTTCATCTAGTAGCTTGATATGCTACTCCTCTAGCTCAAGGGGGTTGAACCAAGTGACGGGCTTGGCTACCTTGGCCATAACATCTCTCTTAGATATTTTCTGGTAGGTTATGTGGGGTATACCCTGAGGTTGTTGCTTATTAACTTACATTGATGTGACTATACTCTCGAGAAGGTTGGTGATTTTGTTAAGTTTGTCATCAATTAACCTTAGGGTGTCACTACCATTATGACCATAACCAAGTTATGCACTACTACTCTAGTCACCAACAACACCTTAAATACTCAAGTCTAACGTGATATAATGTCTCTAGAGTAGATTAACAACACAATACACAGGAAACAATGCTTCTGTATTTCTCAAAACCTCGACTAATACACCAACAATCTTAATACCCAATAACAATTTAAATAGAATATAAATGAACTTGCTCTACCTTCTTGGTGAAAAACAAGGCAAGAATAGAGTAACAATGAAATCACATTTAACAACACACAAATCTTTACTACATAACTTACAATCCCAAACTTACTCCATGCGAATACACTGTATCGGCTATGAAAAAAAAAACATAGTAGCCACTAACAACAAAGCGAACCAAAAACTTCATTGCAACTCCCTCTCGAAACTATACTTTGATACCAGCAAAGTTGATGCGTCTCCCGGGTTAGATACACAAAGAGGCACCACAACGAAGCGAACCAAAAGGAACAAAAGAAAAGTTAGCAAACTTCAGGTAGCTACTGAATGGATATGACGTATTACTCAATCCTACTCAGCCTACAATTCACCAGATATGACATACCAGTCTGAACTAAAGGGTCACTCGCCACTACTTCTTACTAAAGGGAATAAATAAGAGTTAAAGAATAATGAGAACACTAAGGTTATTCAAAGGAGTCGTGAATAATTTCTATATTGATGAATTGGTTATTTCCGTACAAGCAAGTGGGGGGGTTATATACCTATCCACTAAGACTACTTTACATGTATGAAAAGACAAAAGGATATTCTTACGATTAAGTTACATAGGATATTCCAAAAGGGGTAAAAGAGACAAAGAACATTTAGTACAGAAAAAGAAAGAGTCATTATGGAATGTTGTGTCAGAAGACACGTATCACTTGGTGGTTAGACATTAGAAATATGATACAAAGTAAGCAAAAGCAAAAAAGTACTGCAATCAGGGGTCGACCTGATCTAGATCAAGTCGGGAGTCAATCAGTCTTGTAAAGAATTCAGCTAAATTAGAGTCAGATGTCCATGGTCGGTTTAGGAGCTCGACTGGGCTAGTCTCAGGCTGTCTTTTGGAATAAAGCATTGCCGGTAAGCAGAAGCAGATCTAACATACGTGAGGATCTGATAGCTAAGTCAATAGAAGATTAGTTCGAAATAGAAATCCCCATCTTAGATATGACTTCAAGCTAATGTTCTTCACATAAGTCCTTAGAGTCTTCTAGCTCAGCTACATGTAATTAGTCCAAGGGGCTAATTCCTATCACTTTAGCTCGACCAAATAACTTGTTCTTTCTTCTGTTTGGGAAACTCTCCTTACTTAAGTGTAACAGCACCAAGTGGTGCGAACCGTGACTAAGAACAGATAAGGTCGGTTGCTAGATGGGTCCAAGCTTAGAAAAAGCTTGAAAGAAAGCAATGGAGTATGTGTAAAAGGAAAAATGTAAACGAAGAGTAAGCAAAAACCTACGAACAGGTCCAAAGGATATGATGAACCAATATAACTTCCGAAGACTCACAACACAATCCAATATGACACACAAACCAATCCGATGACATTACTCGCCACCTAGCCTTACTCAAGGGTTAAGATAAGAGTAATGACAAGAGTAAACAAACATTGTTTATGCAAGGAAGAAAATACAAAGCATACTAATGGTAATACGATTCTACTTACAGTTACAAGTATAGGGGTATTTATACCTACAAGTTAAGGCAACTTTCCCAAAAGGGAAAAAACAAAAAGGGCATTTCCTAAGGAAATAATGTATAAGATACAAAAGGGTAAAAATGAATATACAAGGAAAACAATCATTGGTGCAATAGATTTTACACATGATTCTATATACGTGGCAATGCCATATTGGTGATGCTGTTAAAAGATATGGATAAAAAGGTACAAACAACTTGCTTGTCCGAGTAGGGATAGCTTAGTCAGTTTAAACTCTTTCCCTCGACATCTTGACAAGGGTGCGACCGAGTAAGCAATTAGCTAGGCATGTATGAGAATGAAGATGGGTTGCTGTCTCAGCAATCCACTTCTAGACACACAACATGCTAGAAATAGGCAGTCATTTGGCTTAGCAAGCAAAAGGGGTTGGCAAGAAGATACTAGGCCTCTACATGAGTCAGCTGGAACAGAAGGATTCATCTTACCAATCCCTCTAGTCTTCAAGCCTGGCTACGGGTCAATGATCCAGTAGCATAATTCCCATCATTCTCTCCAAGTTGTTTTAGATTTGGGATCAAATCCGAATGGTCTTCATTCAACTCTCCGTTAGAGTGATACAAGCTGAGGTCAGCAACGTTGAAGGCATTAGAAACCCCATAGTCCTTGGGCAACTCCAATCTATAAGCATTATCATTCATCCTCTGAAGGATTCTAAAAGGTCCTTCAACTCTTGTAGATAATTTGTTCCTCCTTTTATTCGAGAACCGTTCCTTGCAAAGGAATAGCCTTGAAACAACCAATACTGAATCTATGCCTTAAGCTACTATTAGTAATTTGAAGACAAAGTCCACAAGCAACTCAGTCGAAGGTTTAGTCAGGATAGGCAAAAGCATTGTTTTCCCTTACTCAGCTAAGCATTTGGCCCTCTTGCACATGGTACAACCCTCAACAATTCAATGTACGTCCTTCCACATTTTCGGCTAAAAGAACCGTTCACTTAGTAGCTCATATGTTCTTCTCTCCCTAAAATGTCCAAAGAGTCCTCTACTGTGGGCTTCTTGAATAAGTGACTCTCTTATTGAATAGGTTGGCACGCATAACTTACCACTTTGGAACAAGTATCCATCTTCCACATGATATTCATCCATTGCTATTACATCGGCACAACACCCAAGTATAGGTCCAAAGAGTGGAACCTAAGAATATTGTTCTTTTTGTACTTGCAAACCCCAACAACCTAGTTTGTAGTTTAGTTAAGAGTACATGTCTCCTTGATAAAGCATCTACAACTACATTGCTCTTGCCTTATTTATATTTGATCATAAAGTTGAATCCTTCAAGGAATTCAATCCACTTCGCTTACTGCTTTGACAATTTGGTATGACTTCGAAGGTACCTCAAAGACTCATAATTAGTGTAGATGACAAACACTCTCAACAATAGATAATGCTGCTATACTTAGAAGACTTGGATAAGAGTTAAGAGTTCCTTATCGTATACGGAATAGTTCAGTTGAGGTCCTCTGAGCTTCTTGTTATGATAAGCAATTGGTCAACCTTCTTGCATTAAGAGAATACCTATACTAACACTTGATGCATCACATTCCAGCTCAAATATCTTCTTAAAGTTAGGTAAAGTTAACGCAAGGGTAGAAGTCAACTTTATCTTAATTTCATCAAAACTTCTTTCCTCCTCTTGTCCCCATTTAAATTTAATATTCTTCTTTATCAACACAGTTAGGGGTGTAGCTATGGTATTGAAATTCCTAATAAACCTTCTATAAATGGATGCCAGTCCATGGAAACTTCTCACCTCAGCACAAGTGGTTAAAGTTGGCCACTCGACAATTTCTTGAATCTTCTCATCATCCACTTGCAAACCTCCTCTACCTACTTCATAACCTAGAAATACCACTTCCTCCTAAAAGAAATAGCACTTCTTTAGATTATCGAATAATCTCTTAACTCGAATTACATTTAATATAGCACAAAAATGCTCACTGTAACTCGGCATATTGGCTCTATATACTAGGATGCCATCAAAGTAAACTATGATACACTTCCTAATCAGATTTCTCAACGTGTAGTTCATCAGTCAATGAAAGTGCTCGAAGCATTTGACAATCCAAATGGCATTACCATCTACTCATAGAGTCCATGCCAAGTTTTGAAAGCAATCTTCTACTCATCTCTCAACCTCATTTGAATCTAATGGTAGCTAGACTTCGGATCAATCTTGTTGAAGACCTTAGCTCCACTTAGTTTGTCCAACATGTCATCCAACCTAGGGATAGGATACTAGTGATTAATGATGATCTTATTCACAGCTCAACTATCAATACTCATTTGCCAGGTACCATCTTTTTCGTCGATGGAGTACCGAAATAGTGCAAAGACTTAGACTTTCCCTCACGTACCCATTATCCAATAGTTTATTAACTTGTGTTAGAGCTCAGCAGCTTGTTCAAGGTTCATCCAATAAGCTGGTTTGTTTGGCAAGGTGGTGCTAAGAATCAAGTCAATGCAGTACTCAATGCCTCTGAATGGCAACAATCCTTTCAGCAATTGTTTTAGGAACAGGTTGGCATATTCATCCAATAGCTCTCTCACCTCAACAAGTAGTTTAGTCCATTCCTTCAACTCTAATAGTCTTCTAACCAGCATAAAAGTTAGCATATCAACCTTTATAGCTTCTTTGGAGCTTGTTCTACTTAGTATCAAAGCCTTCTTAGATCCTCAAGCAAGTTTAGGTTGCAAATGGCTAACTTGACTCGATGTCATAAGGTTTAATGTAATCTTCCTCCCATCTTTCCCAAGCACATATGTATTCCTATATCCATCATGGATAACTCTTCAATCATAAAGCCAAGGTCGGCCTAGTAATACATATGAAGCGTACATAGGTCATACATCATAAAGGATCTCATCAAAATAATTTTCAATAAAGATTAATAGCAGTACTTACTAAGTGACAGGTAGTGCCCCTCTCTCATTTAGCCAATACAACTTTTATAGCGACAGATGTGCACAAATAACAACATAGCTTACCCAAATAAAACCTACACTCTGATACTAAGATGATACAGACTGAAGCTAAGAGTAGACAAGGCTAGTAGCAAGGATGGGTCTAAGCTTGCCAAAAGCTTGAAATGAATAATGGGAAGCATGTAAGTGAATAGAATAAAAAGATAAAGTAAGCAAACCCATAAATAACTCCAAAGGCTATGACGCACTAGTGGAACTTTCAAGGACTCATGGTACAGCTTAATATGATGCACGAGTTAGTTCGATGAGGTTACTCACCACCTAGCCTTACTTAAGGGCTAAGATAAAAGTGCAATAAAAGTAAATAAGCTAATGAGAGCAATGTTCATAAAAGGAAATGTTTAGTATGTTAATGATGATAGCTGATGTGGCTACATGTACAGTAGGTGTTTACACTTGAGAAAGTAGGGAAACTTGCCTAAAAATAGAAAAGACAAAAAGGGTACGGTCCCAAAGAGGTAATGTACAAAGAATACTAAAGGGTAAAATCAAATATTCATGGGAAAGCAGTGATTAAGCGTAACATATTCTCCAGGTGAGCCTAGATACGTGGTAGCAATGTATTGGCAATGCCCTCATAAGATATGGACAAATCAGTATGATCAAGATGGGTAGCTGAGCAAGGGTATCAAACAAAGGTTTCAGGCAATGGTGGAATCATCTAAGAAGGAATGGCTAAGGACTTACATAGGATCTCTCAGCCTCTCGATATCATTGTTGCCGAACTATGGGTCGGCTCGGATATGTTGGGCAAGAGTAAGTAAGAAGGTTGGTCTATTAGCAAAGGAATCGTTCTTTGGACAAATAACTTCCAAGAGATATGAAATCACTAGGCTCAACATTAGGAATTGATCGGCAACCATGATCAATTCAGCCTCGGTAAGAGTCAGCTAAAGCAAGAGAACTAACCGCATCAGACCTTCGAGGCCACTGGCTCGACTATAAGTTAGGGGTCCAGTAGTCTGATTCCTATCAATTTGAGATTCGCAAAGGCGGTCTGATTAGCCATATCCTTCTTTCACAGATTTCTTCCTAACTCAAATTATCAAAGATTAAGTTAACATAATTAGCTTAGATGTCTTTAGCATAAACTAGTGTTAAGGAGATTAGGTTCCATACCTCAAAGTCTAGAAGGATTGATCTCTCACTTCTAAAAGCTACGAATGCTACATCTTTTACTTTCCTACATTGGCTATTTTGTACCACATAAGTTTCCAGCCTATAGATATACTATATATGAGCCATCTACAAGATCAAACTTTTGTCTTGCTTGTTAATTACTCGATCCCATGTAGGCCCAAGTTTATTCTTCCACTTCCTTAGTATTTTAGTTATGGATTTTTCTACCCCATACAAGATGAGGTCTTCACAGAACTTATAGCCTTATATGATAGTCAGTTAAAAATTCTCCTTCAACTAGAGTGAAGTTGTTCCAAAAAGTTGATAGTCATCGCACAGTACATCTAAAACAAAGAAAACACATTTTAGTAATAAAACTATGTTATTCTTGCCTTAGATCTACCCACTCTCATTTGTTTTCCTTATTTCATTATTTTTTTTATTTTTAATATTTAAAACCTTTTCTCTAATACCAACAAAATCTATCACAACCCCAAAAATAGTCTAGTAGTGACAAACTACCATATACTAATTAGAAGTAACCAATTATATCTTTCCATTATTCACTTGTTACTTTCAATGATCACATGAAGCATCAACACTAGAATAATCATAAAGTACTATAGATTTAATGGTACAAAACAAAAGTGCAAATATTATTGAATAAATATAAATTACAAACATTATAGGATGGTGTTATTTAGTCTTTTTGTTTAATACACATTACATATTAAATTAACAAAGTTTTTCTTAAAACATAAAAGATCAATTCCTTACATGCTCTCCCCCGCACTCGCTATTAGATCCCTTTCTCTCACCATTAGATTGGATCTTCAAGAAAGACCTAGTATGGATCCTACAAGAAGTCAAAACTATAAGGTATAAGCTACAGGTAGCTTAGTGAGGTTATCCACTCATCCCACATTTCAAGCAAGTTAATTAACAAATAAGTACAGTGCAAACATACAAAACATATGTAACAAATACACACGGCCGTCCGATATCTGATAAGTAGTCTTGGATATATTCCCACCATAACAAAATTGCCGCAGAATCTTAATTCTTGATTGAACCATTACCCATGTTAATATAGTGATCAAAAGATAATGCCCCTTAATAAGTCTTAAGAGATCCAAATAGGTATTCTCACTAACCTTATGAGAGAACCAATCACTCGATCACTTAAGAGAACTAAAAGAAATATGATCTTCCTAGATCCATCATAAAGTCCGTAAGAAGGATCTTTCAGTTAGCCAAAGGAACCAAAAGAAACATTCATAAGGCCCATCAAATAAGTCACAAGAGAAGGATCTTTTGATCGGTCTTAAGAAGGCCCAAATGAAATGTTGTTAAGAAATAACACTTTCGCTGACCACCCAAATGATCAAGGATTGATCAAATCCTTAATCGGCCTCCAAATGTATGCATGCCCAAAACAAAACAAAGGATATGGCCTCATCTAATGTAAGACCATTCTCAAAATCACTTAGTTTGCGATAGAAGGGGAAGGTTTTAGCTTTTCCATTCCCTATGTGATAGTGGTGGAATTTATGAAGTTATGTAAAATGCTATGCATGTCTACTTTAATATTTAAACTTCAATATGCTTAACTTTCATTTCTTTTAGTAATCACATAAAAGATCAAATAATTACAAGAATCTCATCACATCACAATCATCAACTATGTTTTTGGGGATAACCTTAAGTGTCTTAACAAGCAAATCAGGAACATACACATTCTCGAATACCTTATACAAAGCTAGTTCAAATATAGATATTAAAGGTTCAACTAACTATGAACATAAACAAGTGATATTCATTATACATTTTCACCTGGCCATCTTTCACTTGTCATAATAATCCTCTAACAATACCAAATCAAGAACACCTAAAAGAATGAAAAGTAATTGATAAATGTATTCATCACTAAGCTTTTATTTCAGTTTTCTTCTTCTTTAAAGTTTTATTCAAAGTTTTTAACAAGTCATTTATTGTTCAATTTTTATTGTGTCCAAGGAGTTCTTTTACCATATCATATTGGAATAGTCCGAGTTCATTGTTCAAAGGGTTCATATATCTAAAAGTGTCCTTTATCCTTATATAATAGTTCCCCAATCCTCGAATAGGGTCTAAATCGTTACAGTTCTATAGAGATAGGTCAAGATCAATGTACAGTTATGTCGTATATGTCCATAAGTCATAAAAATGGAGAAATATGTCCATAAGATTCTAAGTCATGGGAAAATCATTCGGACATATGTTGTTTAAAGGCATAGACTTATCCACTTGTGTTATTTCTTGTTATTTTATTCTTTGATTAAGCGATAGAATCTTAAATCTTGTTTTGAAATCTTTTCTTGCAAAAACCATCAAGAAGAAAGTTATTCTTAAAAGAATTCCTTTATTTAGTAAAGATTTAGGGTTTAAATCAAAACTAATGGAAAGTTTGAACATGGTTTCAATTAAAACTTTTTTTTCTTTTAGAAAGACATGTAAGTTTTGATTTAAACTGAAAGAATTTTTTTTCCGAGTTGAAGAACATACATTGATTCCTTAGAGTAGTTTCCTAAATATGAAGAAAAAAGTTAGAAAAGGTTTTTTCTTCTGATAATATGTACAAAAATGTTGGCAAAAGTGTTGGAACTTACCTTTGTGAAGTTAGTTCTTAAAAATTTTAAAGAATTAGCTAATGTACTCTTGTTGTGACATGAGAATGGTAGGTGAGTTGGATTGGTTGGTGAATGGGAATTATGTTAAAAAAGCAAGACAAGGATGTTATTGTGCTAGGTGGAGACATATGCAGTCCAAAGTGCCAAGTGATGGGGTTATTTTTAGTAAAAGTCATGATTGGCTTACTAAATAAGCTTTTAGTTGTTGAATCTAAGTAAATGGTCTTGATTAAATCATATTTTCCTATGTTGTTTTGGATAGAATACTAGGAATGCTTATAAGAGAAAAACAAAATTGTTGGTTTCCATCTTATCAATGGCGCCGCAAGTGGATTGTCTTACACATTCAACATATGTTTCTTCTTCCCATGGAGAACTTACACCATTCCTTACATCATACACCACTTTAATCAATTACTTTCTCTGCTTTCCTTCATTTCTTCTAAATTCCTTTGAGGAATAAGTCTTCCTTTAGTCCTTTTCTCTTGTGCAAACTTTAGTTGATGCTTATTATGGTTGTCGCCACATGTAGATGTACTAGGTCTTGTTTCTTTTTCTTCCCAACTTCTTGATAAGATTATATATAATTTTAGTTTCTAGTTAGATAGTTAAGGTTTTAGTTGATTCTTAACATGCTTTGATGATGTAATTTGCTTATGTTAAGTCTCTGAAGTAAGCAAAGCTTCTTTCATACTTGCTTTTATAAGGATTAATTTACTTGTCTTTGTAGTTTAAGTAAGTCTTTTAATCAATTATTAACTTTATCATGACTTAAGTTGACCATACATTTTTATCCTTAACTTATCAATTCTATTGGTATTTAATAGGAATAAGGGAAGGTCTTGTCAATATTTATAAGTACATTAGCTAATCTTGAGTATAACTCTCAAATCTCTCTTAAAGATTTTAGTTTATGTTGAATATATCTCAAAATCTTTCCTAATGATTAACCAAGCCTATACTTTAATTTTTAGGGTTTATGATAGACAATCGACTTCCAACCCCCTCACTTACTTACGCCTCCAAAGCCTACAGTCTCTCGCGAGGAGGATATTCTTATGTCAGCCTATCGAGGACAAGTACCAGTACACAAAAGGATAGTAGGCGAATTCTTTGAGGTCTCAATTCGGATACATTCTTCTCTGCATGGACCCTTACCTAGTCACTGACTTACCTAGTGTTAAGGCTAACCTACTGAATGCCGATGCAGAGGTGACCTCATGTCGAGCCTAACTCTATTCTACAAACATGATAAATACTGAGGTCAAGTTACTGAGTGCCAAGGCCTCAACATGCCGAGCTCTACTTATTTAACCTACAGGACAGTAACATCCCTCTTTCATCTTAGTAATTCCAAATACCATCCATCTACAGCAACCATAACTTCATTACAACTTAACTGCTACATCTCAAGAATCACCAATATGAACCCATTAGCAGGCCGCCACCTATCCTTATTTTCCTGATATTTGTACTATGTTCACTTCTCATTATTTGTCCTATAAGTAGTCCTTTTTCTATAGCCACAGGGTATCTTACATCCTTTTAGATATTAATCTACTTGTTCTTGTGAGATACCCCTCTCCGAATACAATTTCCTTACCCTCTTCTCCAATCATCTATGTAGCTTAAGATTAGTGGCGAGTGAAACTTAACATTAGCTTGTGAGTCATATCAAGCAAAGTGTTAACTATTGTTGTGTTCGTTGGTGTGTCATATCCTCCAAGTAACTCTACGGAAGCTGCTGTGTTTCCCGACCCTTCCATCCAAGTTTTTTTTTTTATATCTCGAAGAGCCTACTTTTTTACCATTCTCTACGATAAGTCCTAGTGATCATTGAGCACCTAGGTACCTCAGTTTACAATAAGAGAGTATCATGTCAATATTTATAGGTATACTAGCTAGTCTTGATCACATCTCTCCAATCCCTCTTAACAATTTTAGGTTATCTCAAGTATATCTCTAAATCTTTCCTAGCAATTAACTAAACTTATACTAAGGTTTTAGGGGTTTATAAATACTTATCATAGATACTCACCTAGCAATTCTTTAATCATCGTAATAATCTTTTGACAAATCCAAATCAAGAACACCTAAAAGAATGAAAAGTAAATGACAAAAATATTCCTCAATTAAGCTTTTAATTAGAGTTTTTCTTCTTCTTTAAATTTTTATTTTATTAAAGCTCGAAGTTTTTAAGGAGTCTTTTATTCTTCAAGTCATATTATGTCTAAGTAGTCTTTTATACTATTATGTTCTAATTGTCCTTGTTTGTTGTTTAAAGGCTCCCTATGTCCTTATATGTCCTTATCCCTACATAAGAGTTTCCAGGACCTCAAATAAGGTTCAAATCATTATGATAGTGTAAAGATAAGACAAGATTGAAGCATAATTATGCCATATATGTCCAAGATTTATGTCTTCAAACCCATGAGTCATGAAAACGGGAAATATATTCATAAAATCCTTAATCTTAGTAGAAATCATAGAAAATCATTCAAACATGATATGTAGGATGTTTTTAAGACATGAATTTGTCCACTTATCTTATTTCTTGACATTTCATTCCTTTATTAAATGGTAGAATCATTTCAATTCTTAAATTTTGTTTTGGCAACTTTTCTTATAAAACCAATAAGAAGATAGTTATTTTTAAAAGAATTCCTTTCTTTGGTAAAGACTTACAATTTGAATCAAAACTAGCATAAAGCTTAAACATGGTTTTAGAAAAGGTTCCTTTCTTTTGAAAAATATGTTGAGTTTGATATAATTCAAACTCAAAGACTTTTGTTTTAGAGTTAGAGAAACTTACCTTGAATCCTTAAAGAAGCTCCTAAATAAGAAGAAATGAGTTGGGAAATGTCTTTTTCATCATAGAATAAGAATAAAGATGTTTGCAAAAGTTTTGAATCTTACTTCTTATGATGTTGATTCTTGAAAAACTTAAAGAATTGCCACTTGTGGTTCTCTATTGGTCCTGTTTCTTTTTCTTTCCAACTTGTTGAGAAGATTGTACATGTCATTGGTCTCTAATTATATAGTTGAGGTTTTAATTGATTTCTAACTTATTTTGATTATGTAACTTGCTTATGTCAAGTTTCTTACATAATTAAAGTTACTTTCACACTTGCTTTTCTTATAAAGATTAATTGACTTGTCTTAGTGGTTTAAGTAAGTATTTTAGTCAATCCTTGACTTTAAGAAGACTTAAGTTGACCATAACATTCTCATTCCTAACTTGTCAATTCTAAGGGTATTTATAAAGAATAGGAGAGTGTCTTGTCAAGATTTATAGGTATACTAGCTAATTTTGATCATAAATATATCTCTAAATCTTTTCTAGAGATTAACTGAACTTATACTAAAAATTTTTAAGTTTACATTCTTTCCTCCCTTAAATAAGTTATATCATCTAAACTTTAGACAATACCTAATTTTTTGAATGGTTAAGAATATTATCTTATAACTTCCTACTCTGTCCCCCAAGCAACTTCTTCATCTTCATGATTACCCCCTCTTTTTCCCAAGTGGCTTCTTCATCTCTATGATTACCTCCATAATATTTTTACATAACATATCTCCTTGTTCCGCAAGATTTTGGGTTTTCAATCTAGAATTTTGATTGAGTGTTCTTCATATGTTAAGTTTGGTTTCAACTTGATGGGCTCTAATTTGGTGACTCAATATATGCCTTCACAAAGCAAAAAAGTAAAATACATTAAGAATACTTGATAAGCTAGGAGGTGAGGCTACACAATACGCTAGATTCCCAACTCTTTCCAAATTTTCAAAGGGTCCAATATACTATAGACTTAGCTTTCTTTGGGTTCTTTCTTTACGAATATTCTTGATTGGGCTTATTTTAAGATATATATGGTTACCTACTTCAAATTTCATGATTCGACATTTAAAATCTACCTAAGTCTTTTGTCTATCTTGAGCCTCCTTCATCCTTTGTCTAATAAGAATTACCTTGTTTACAGTTTCTTATCCTAATTCTGGCGCTAAGGCTATCTTTTCTATTCCATCCAAGAATAATGGTGATCTACATTTTATAACCATATAGAGCTTTACATAGGGGCATTTGTATGGTTGAATGGTAGCTATTATTATAGGCGAATTCTACCAAAGGAAGGTATCTATCCCAATTTCCCTTGAATTCCATAACATAAGCTCGCAGCATATCTTCCAACGTCTATATAGCCCTTTTAGATTATCTATCTATTTGCGAATGATATGATATACTAAACTGAAGCTTAGTTCCTAATTCCTTTTGTAAACTTATCTAAAATTTTGAAACAAATCTTGGATCTCTATCGAAAACAATTTCAATAGGTGTACCATGTAATAAAACTGTTTCCTTAATACATATTCTTGCCAATTTTTCTAATGGATATGTCATATTAATTGAAAGGAAATTTATCGATTTAGTAAGTCAATCTATCGCAACCCATATAGCATCATTCCCAATTAGAGTTTTAGGAAGAGAAGTTCCAAAGTCTATGGTGATTTGATCTCATTTCCATTCAAGAATTGATAATGGTTGTAACAACCCTCCCTGCCTTTGATGTTCTGCTTTGATCCTCTAGCAAGTTTCGCATTTTACCACTTACTCTACTATGTCTCTTTTCATTCCTTCCCATTAGTAGTTTTGTTTCACATCTTAGTTCCTCCTAGATGAACTGTATAGAGAAAGTCGTGCACTTCCTTTAGAAATTCCTTTCAAAGCTCTTCATTTGTAGGTATGCACAACCTTTTATCCTTCCATATGGAACCATCTTCTTTAATATTACAGTCAAGGTATTTTCTTTATTGTTTTCCTAACTTGATTGATCACATGATAGGGTCCTCCTTCTGAGCCCCTTTTATTCTATTTATTAATGCGGGGTCAATTGTTAATTTGACCAATTCTATGTTAGGCTTATGCCAACAAAGTTCAAGGATCAATTTTTTGAATTCTTGTATAAGCTTATTTTGTTTAGTAAGCAAAGATACTATTTCTGCATAATTTTTCCAACTAAGTGCATCTGCTACCACATTTATCTTTCCAAGGGAATAATAATGGTTAGGTCATAATTCTCAATAAGCTCTAGCCATCTTGTTTGCCTCATGTTTAGTTCCTTCTGAGTGAACAAATATTTAATACTTTTATAGTTAGTATGTATCTCATACCTTTGACCATATAAGTAATGCCTTCAAATTTTTAGACAAAATATTACTGCAGTAGGTTCTAAATCATGCTTTGATAGTTCTACTCAAGTGGTCTCAGTCGTCGGGATGCATAGTCTATTACTTTACCATTCTACATTAATACGCATCCCAATCCATTATGCAAAGCATCACTATACATCGCGAAAGGTTCATTACTATTACACAATATCAATATTGGTGCAATGACTAAGCGTTGCTTTAGTTCTTGGAAACTTTGTTCCCATTCATCATTCCAAACAAACTCCTTGTTCTTTTATATTAACAAGGTTAGCGATTTGGCAATCTTTGAAATATGTTTGACAAATTTTTTGTTATATCCTACTAACCTAAGAAAACTTCTTACTTCAACAACCGTTTCTAGCCTTTTTCACTCAACAATTGCCTTGATCTTTACAATAATCACTAATATTCCATCACCAGATATCTTATGCCTAAAAACGATATCTCGTTTAGCTAGAATTCATAGTTAGACAACTTAGCATACAACTATTTGTCTCTTAACATCTCTAATACTACCCTTAAGTGTTCTTCATGTTGCTCTAAAGTTAACAAATAAACCAATATATCGTCAATAAAAACAATCAACATTTATCTAGTAAGGAAGGAAATAATCAATCCATTAGATCCATGAATACCACACAAGCATTTGTCATCCCGAAGGGCATTACTAAAAACCTGTAATGACCATATTGAGTATGGAAAGCAATCTTAGGTACATCTTTAGGCTTAGTTCATAGTTGATGATACCCTGATCTTAGGTCAATTCAAGAGAATATACCTACTCCTTGTAATTGATTGAATAGATCATCAATACATAGGAATGGATATTTATTCTTGATGGTCACCCCATTTAATTCTTTGTAATCTATATAGAGTAATAAGGAGCCATCTTTCTTTTTCACAAACAACATAGGGGCTCCCCAAGGAGACATATTGGGTTGTATAAATCCTTGGTCTAATATCTCCTATAATTGTTTCTTAAGTTCCTTAAGTTCAATAAGGGCCATCTGATATGGTGTCTTGGATATAGGTTCTATTTTAGGTACCAAATCAATAGAAAAAAATCATTTTCTCTTTTGGATGGCAATCCTAGCAATTCTTTCGAAAATACATCTACAAATTCCCTTACCACTCTGATGTCATTAATATCAGGCTTATTCTTTTCTCCTTCTATTACGTAAGCAAAGCACCATTTCCAAGTTAGGGATCACTACTTGCAACTATTTTTATCAAACTCAATTCTTTATGTTTTGTTCATACAATTTCTCCAACAAAAGTTACTCTAGTTCCATCTAAAGCATTAAATACTACCTCTTTCCTATAACAATCTATAATTTCTTGAATAGACAATGATAGGAATCAACCTATGACCATCTCCATGCCACAACAGACTTATTCCACACAGAGGCTAACATGCTCTACTCAAGGCTAAGCTAATGCTGGAAGGCTAAGAATGGAAAGAAAGATATCTCAACAACGACTATGTAGGTTATTGAGCAGACCAAGGACCAAATAGCAAAGGCCTCAAGTCCAAAGACCAACTCAGTACAATACAAGGAATCTAATGCCAAGCAATCCATGAGTTCAACAACTATAGGCTAAACTCATTAAGAGCTCAGTCAAGCACATTATAACTTCAAGGAATCCAACTCCAACTTGGATAGCCAGCTACCGACCTGATCCTACTCAGACCCGACCTTCCCCAAAATAGCTTGGATACCTAGTACTCTAACCTTCCTGTTAAATGCACCGTTTAACACTATTTTATATACTGGTAAATATTTTTGTTACTTTTAAGTCGTCAGCCTAGTCTTTAAGGTTTTAAGGCCTTGTATATTATTATAGTTTTGCCACTAGGGTTTAAGATTTACTATAAATAGCAAAATCTTATAAGTAGCTAAATCATTACCTTTCATATTAAGAATTCAAAGTGAGTATTCTTAAGGGCCCTGTCTCTCTCGTAAGCTTAATTAAGCAAAGCTTGATTATTGAGTGTTATTTGCTCTTTAATCCTTAGTGCGTTCTTATCAATCCTCTTCGTATAATTGTAGTGAACCCCTTTACTTAAGTAAGTTAGTAAATTGCATCTAACCCTTATTTGAAGCCCCAAGCCTTAGTTTAGTTTTCATGAGTCATATCAAAACCTATTTTAAGCTCAATCTCTAATTATGTTTTTGTCTTAGTGCATAACATCCATCTACATCCACGTTCAAACCCTCATTCCATTTGTTACTTCCTCATTTCCATTTGAACCTCAAATACCCATTTAGGTTTTTATTATGGTTCGTGTTCACTGTGTACTTCGAATCATACCATCTTCATATCAAAGCTTTAAGGAGACACACAAGTTAGTGTTCTTTAAAGTTTGGTTTATGAGTTCTTATTCTTAAGTTGTAGTTTACTATACTGTACGTAATAGTGGTAATGATGCTTGAGTTTTCAAATTATAGTGTGTCAAGTAAAGTAGTGATAGTTTTTGAGTTACTGTCAACTATATTTTGGTTAGTAATAGTGATTTTAGCTACTATTTTTTGTTGTAATTTGTCCTTAATAGTGTTAAAGTAGCTAAAGTAATGTTTGGAAGTCATAAGTAGTTACAGAAAATGAATTCATGGTAGTTCTATTTAAGTTGTGTTGAGTATATTACGAAGTTTATCGGTGGAAATTACTGTACGGACAAGAATGTCTAAAGATAGTGTGAACAACAGTAGTAATAGTCCACATGGAAGTTTGAGGTGACATGTTGATAATAGGTAGAGGTGGTAAATGTATTGGCTGAGGTAAAAGAAGAAACTAAGCACCAACCATTGGAAGTGACTCCAACAAACCTGTTAATGATGAATGACAACTCAAAAGAGTTGCTAAGCTGAGGAGAAGAAGAGATGGACCTAAGCCAAGAAGAAACAATGATAGGAGTATTGACTCTAAGGTGAACTAAAGAAGAGGAGGGCCTGAGCCGAGGAGAGATTTAGCCGAGCAAATCTTAAACAAAAGTGGCAGATCTGAGGTAAACAACCAGCTCAAATTGCAAGGGATTAGCCCTAAACACATAGCTAAGGACTTAACAACATCAAGCTTAAGCTACCAACCTCTAGTGACAGTAGCTAAAATGAAGAGTTCCTTGACTAGGTTCCCCAAGTAGATAAGTTTTTTAAGTGTTATGAATGTGATGATCGAACAAAAGTTAAGTTAGCCTCACTGTCCCTTCTTGAATATGTGAGTCTTTGGTGGGACAAATTAATTGTTAAGCAAGATGCTGAAGGAAAAGAGCAAATCAAAACTTGGAGGCTTACGAAGAGGTTGATGAACCAATGCTTTGTGCTAACCTAATTCAAGCAAGAGATGCTCTATGCTTTCCAACACTTAAGGTAAGGTCAAAACACTATTGAAGAGTACTTGCAAGAGCAATGACCAAATATGAGATTGCTAAGCCACAGGAGCGTACTATTGCTAAGTTCCTAAGCGGCCTAAGAGTTGACATTGGCGACATGGTCAAGCTCTAGCCATTCAATTCATTGGACAAGTTGATAACCTAGCCTTGAGAGTACAGTGCCAAAGGGGGAGAAAGCACTAGAGCCCAACCAGCTAACCTCAACATGGTAGCCCTAAGCCTAAGAGGTATGAAGAGAAGAGAAGCTCGAGAAGAGGATGGAGAAAGGAAAGTCTAGCCTACTTGACCAGGCTAAGACTAAGAAAGTAGACAAGGAGAAAGTTCCCAACATTAAGGTCCAAGAAGTTAAGTGCTTCAAGTGCTTAGGATATAGACATATTGCCTCCCAATGTCCGAACAAGAGGGTCATGATTTTGAAAGGTAAAGGACCAAATGCTTAAGTAGAGAGCCAAAGTGATAAGAGCTCTAAGAGTAAGGGAACAATAAACATCTATCATGAGATGGGAGAATTCTTAGCCATGATGAGCCGACATAAAAGAAGACCTAGGTCAAAGGGAGACCTTATTCCAGATTCAATATTTAGTGAATGGGAAGACATGTTCCCTGGTTGTTGATGGGGGTAGTTGCATCAACATCATTTCTACTAAGCTTATTACAATGATGAAACTGCCAACCTACCTACATCCCTAACCTTATGGACTGAAGTAGTTTAATGAAAAGGGTATGGTCCATATAGATGGGAGAGCTTGGATAGCATTCAAGGCAAGGCAATATAAGGATGAATTAGATTTTAACTAAGTGCCTATGAATACCACCAATCTAATTCCTAGCCGACCTTGGAAGTACGATCGGAGAGTGATCCACAATGGATTCCGCAACACTTATACAGTTTTGAATGATAAGCAAAGCCACTACTTGACTTCCATGAGTATTGAGTAGATTTAGAGCAGCCCGGTACCTATGGTTAAAAGAAAAGGGAAGAGAAGCCTATTTGGCATCCAGGCTAGTGCTCAACGCTTAAAGTCAAGGTCAACTTCTTTTTAGCATACATTGATGATAGGAATTGGCCTACAACCATCTCTAAGCTACAATTGACCTGTTCCATGCCAAGGACAACATACTCTACTCAAGGTCAAGCTGATGCTAGAAGGCTAAGCATGGAAAGATAGACAGTTTGGCAACGGCTCTATGGGCTACCAAGCAGACTAAGGACTACACAACTGAGGTCCCAAGTCTAAAGACCAATTAGACACGGCACAAGGCTAGTGCCAAGTAATCCACTAGTTTAGCAATTGTAGGCCGACCTCATGAGAGCTTAATCCGGTACATTATAACTTTAAAGAATCCAACTCTAGCTTAAACAACCAGTTGTCAACCTAATCCTACTCGAACCCAACCTACTCCAGAATAGCTCGAACACCTGGCACACTAACCTTCTTGTTAAACACATCATTTAATACTATTTTGTATACTTGTAAATATTTCTGTTACTTTTAAGTCGTAAGCCTAGTGTTTAGGGTTTTAAGGCCTTGTATATTATTACAGTTTTTCCACTAGGGTTTAAGATTTACTATAAATAGCAAAATCTTGTAAGTAGCCAAATCATTACCTTTCATATGAAGAATTTAAAGTCAGTGTTCTCAAGAGCCTTATCTCTCTCATAAGCTTAATTATGCCGAGCTTGATTATTGAATGTTATTTGCTCTTTAATCCTTAGTACATTCTTATCAATCCTCTTCGTACAATTGTGGTGAACCCTTTCACTTAAGCAAGTTAGTGAGTTACATGTAACCTTCATTTGAAGCCTCAAGCCTTGATTTGGTTTTCATGAGTTGTATCAAAATCCATTTCAAGCTCAATCCCTAATTGTGTTGATGTCTTGGTACATGTCATCCCTCCACATCTACATTCAAAGTCTCATTCCATTTGCTACTTCCTCATTTCCATTTGAACCTCAAATACCCATTTAGGTTTTGATTGTGGTTCATGTTTACTATGTACTCTAAATCATACCAAATGACATCCAATTCATTCCTAATATAACTGCGTACTTCTTCATCGTCAAAATTATTGAATCCACCTTTGTTTCATGGTTAGATATCCTAATAGGGAAGGACTTTAATATTTCATTATTAACTATCGTGTTCCCTATTGGTGTCTTAACCCTGAAATTGTAAGCTAAGATGTTTTTTACTGTCTTTATTTGCTCTACAACTCCTGTCGAAAAGAAAGAACGTGTATCTCCAGTATCAAATAAGGCATATGCAAGAGTATTACATATCATGATATTCCCTAAGAAAAGGTTTATACGTCTTTTAGAATTTTTTATTATTTTTTTAGTGGCACTATAGTTTTTTACTGTTATTATTAATATCATAATCATTTGTTATTATACAAAATTAGTATAGAGTTTTAATTTTTAAAATATCGTAAGCTACTAACCTGCAACCAATTCATTGTCTTCTATATCATAAAAATCAAAAGCAACGAGTTCTACTTCATACTCATTCATATCTTTGCATAATCCTTCCATGTTGAAAACTCGAGTAGTTGCCTTTAAACTTATGGTTTGACTTGTTCCTTGATTTGGCTTTACAGTAATTGGTTATGTAGTGGTTGAATTAGGTTTCTAGCGCCTTAGGAAACTAATTGAGAAATGTTCAACTTTTTTTCAAATAAAACATGGATTGTTAACCTTCTTTGGATAATCTATTATCTTATGATTTCCAACCCCACAGAAGTAACACTTATTCCTTAATTATGCGCAATCCTTTACATAGTGCTTCCCCTTACATTTCCAACATTGAACATTAGTGCTCCCAACTACCTTTTCACTATGGGTTGTTCAAGTGGGATGTACCATAGGCCTCTTCCCTTTAGGATTTAAATGCTCCTCCTCCATGCTTCTCTTCCCCAAAATTATTCCTCGTCTCTTCAATCTTTCCTACTCCCTTCTTTTAGCACTTTCTATCACAACCCATAGTATCGTTGTCATGATAGATTGTCGTGTACCGCATAAAGATCTATAATCAACCCCTTCAATGATTGTAGACCTTTCATACGACATACAAGACTCCTTCCACTATACGTTACCACTAGACCTATAAATATGTAATATCAAATAACTTAACTAAAATTTACTTCTTTGATATAAAAAAATAAAGTAAACGTGTGGATTCGTTGAATTCCACACCAAAAGAATATTACATAACAAATGCAGTTCTTATAAGAATCTGTATTAGGAAAAATTCTATCTAGAATATGAACTGAAAAAGATAAATATCTACAAAATACTATTACAAAATTCCCTCTTCGCTCCCTGAATGCACCGTCCCATCTCCACACAAGACTTACCTAGGGCATTTCTCAGCCCAAATGTATGAAGAGATGGCCCTGCATCAAAAAAAATCTATCAGGGTATAAGCTTACACTTAGTAAGATAAATCCCTTCATCAATACTGCATGACAAAATCCATTTAATGCACAAACATATAAATACATGAACAATCAATATACCAAACACTACATGCAATGGCCTGAGAACTGCATACAACTCAGAATTATGCCTCTTGTAGTCGGGGTTAGAAAAAAATTAACCGATACAAACCAAAACTAGGTCCTAGTACCTGGGTTTTATACCAATTGCACTAATGTGCTTAAGTTAAAACAAAATCATATATATATATATATATATATATATATAACATATACCGCTTTAATACGAAAGTATTCTTTCTTTGTGTATTTCGTATTTTAAAACCAAACTAACCAAGTTTATCAATGTAGTAGCTTCTACAATACACAATCACACGCCTTAAGTAAAAGCCGCAAGACACGGCTCCTCGCCAACGATTAGCATCCCTGGTACCTAGTAAGCTTATCAGCTTAGGATAGAGACTCAAATAAAATGATGGCATAACTAGTACCCAATCCTACAGGAGGCCCTCCTCCTATAAGTCCCTTCCCATCTTCTGCATGAGGTGACAATTAGTATAATATGATGCAATTATGAGAAATGCATGATTTATTAAATTTCTTAATCATATAAGTACTCAATTCGATTTTCACGGTGATCAGACAATTTCATTCCATACATCTGCATATCTATGTCATGACAACCAATTCCCATTATTATCTGATTAACAAGCCATAACATTCATTCATAATATTAAACATATGTATTTCCCATATCCCACAAGCATCCAAGTTCCTTATATGAATTTAAGTGCATCTACTCTACAAGCAAAATTAAGTAAGGAGTCATCAGAAATTCACTCACTCAGTCGTGCGGATTACTCAAAATAATCTGAGGGCATGTCATCTCCAAACACCAGTTCCCCTAAACATTGCAAAAATAATACTATAAGGATTTGAAATAGAACTTGGAAAACTAAGCTAAAACCCTTTTACTTATACTTTTAACTAGGTTTCGTATTTTTCCCGATTTTACTTAAAAGTTCAATTACGTATAACTTTTTCATTTTAAATTCGATTTTTATAATCGTATAGTCAATCTTCATTATTTTCAAGTGTACTTTGACGTGGTGAGGTAAGATTTTTGAAGATGAGGCATGCAAATCTGTCTATAGGTCAAAACAGTAGCGTTCCTCATGATTCGAAGCGCTTTTGGGCTTCGTTTGGTTATTAAGCTTTTTAATATCTTGGGAAATCCTTTGGGCTTGGGCTTAGGATCTCATTCTAGGCTTAAAATACTCCTTAAGGTTAGATTTCCAACTTTCATTTACACTCCTAAGACTAACAACAACTTCTTAAGCTTTTATGTGAGCTTAAGTTGGCTTGTTTTTTATCCAAATTGGCTTGTTTTTTATCCAAATCAAGGATAGTCACTTTATTAGGCTTGGGGAGTATTTTGTAGGCTTTTTAAGAGTCTTAAAACAACTTCCATTGTTGGGGTAAGTTGCCGGTTAGAAAATTGATGGGGGCCCAACTTGGAGTTTGAGGCTTGTTTTGGAAGTTTTGGGATCAGTTTTGAGTTTTAGGCTTTATATACTTATCATGCTTTACTTGATTGGTCTTTTCACTTTTTTTATTACTTTTTTTCATATTTTTAAGTATCTTTCAACATGGTTTAGATCTGGACATGGTGAATCCAAGGGGTTCTCACTTGGTTTTCCAACTTATTTCCTCATTTCCTTAAGTTTAGAGGTTATATCATGAACATATGTTAGTTATATTCAAATCTTGACTTAACTTCTCTTCCATGAGCTTATTACTTAACTCATACTTTACATGAAAATAGAAGATCTCATACTTATCATAACTTCCATATCATAATTCATGTCTTACAAAGTTGATTTCCTCATAAAAGCTCCATATAATGAATTTTCCTTTACCTAAGTCAAGATTTAAGCATGTTTAACTTAATAGAAGTGAAAATAACATCCAAAGGACCTACAAAAACTTCACATGCAGCATGATATCCTCCCATTCAAGTGCTCATTTCATGATTTTCTCAACTTAAAATCTTCCATTCTAAGGGTTAAACAAATATCTTTACATAACACCAACTTTACATGCTCATATTTCAACTTTCAAGCAAGGGTTTCATAAGTTTCTTTTTAGGGTGATTTTAGATATTTCATCAACTTATGATCATACTAATACCCTCAAGAAAACATGGTCTCCTAACATGGAATACTAAGCTACTAACATAAAGAAACACGTACTCATTCATAAAGCAAAAGTACGGTGGTTGTACACTAAGTTTCCACTTAAGCTCCTTATTTTACTATCTCCTTCTTGCAACCTTTTTGGAATCTTGAGTTTTGATCCTTTGAAGTGGGGTTTAGAGAGTGTTCTAAGGATCCTAAAATTGGCTTTGTAAGTTGACAAATGGAATACAAGAAGTGGAGTTTTGTACCATGAGTATGGGAGCTTGAAAGCAACGACAATGCTTAGGATTTCGTTAGGTTTTGTGTTTCCTCTTTTGTGTTGATTTTGAAGTGAGAGAAATGGAAGTAAAAATGAAAGTGAAAGTGAGGGATATGTGAGAGAGAGAGAGGGAGAGAGAGAGAGAGTGGCCAGTTGTATTGGGGTGGAAAAGTGTGTTTAAGAAGCTTGATTTGTTAACTTGTAGCTTATACAAATGCCAATATTTGACAAGGCTAGATGATGTAAGCATTAAGGGGTGAATAGTGAAGTGTAAGACAAGTTAATTGATTGGTGAAAGACAAGGCATGGCCTCCCTTTTTAGCCCTGTAAGAACTAGCCATTTAGGCTTCCTTTTGGGAATGGAGTTGTTGTGTCTTCTTTATTAAAGTTGAACACATGAAATCTTATGATATCTTGTCTATATGTAGTATAACTTGTGGTATGATAAGGAAAGAGTCTTATCACTAGTTTTTTATAGGTTATCAATTGATTAATGATTCCAACTCTCAATTGATAAGTTATTTAAAATAATTGATTGGTTTACTTATTCATGTGCACGAGTCTTATACATGAAGAGAAGGAGATTGTCTTATAGGAAATTCTTTTAGAGTTTACTTCTTAAATTGTTTTGTAAATTATGATTAAATTCTTATAAAATTATGAAATTTTCTAGATTTGAATAAAATTATTCAAATTATATTATCGATTAATTGCTTAGAGTTACAAGTCCTTAATTGTTTTAGGGTTTTGGGTGACTTTAAAGTCAGCAATTTTTATACTCAAGTTTTATCGATAACAAACTTTCGAATTGGAAAATTAAATTCATTTTTAAATATAAACTTAGATTCTTAGTTTTGTTCTTAGGAACGTTCGAGAAGTACGCTTAGTTGATTCACCAACTTGCTAAAAAGTAGGGTTTACACTTTCCAATACTCGAGCTTTTTCTACCAACCCATTGAAGGTATTAACTTCAAATTCTTCCAATCTCCTTTGCATTTCCAATTCTAGTCCATCCATAAACGCTTGCTTTTTCAAATCATCACTAGTTTGATAAGATTCTAGAGCAAATTACAACAGCCTACTAAATTCATTCTCATATTAATCGATGCTTCGTCCTCCTTACATGATATGGAGGAACCCAACATGATATTTGGCTCATAAGCTACTAGGAAAATAGTTTTTCAAAACTACTCTCTTAAAGTAGCCCATGTTATAGGTTGTGGTAAAGAGCTCTTCTTATTAAATTAATAAATGAGCCATGCATGTTTAGACTTCTAGATGTTTATAATGATATTTGGAATATTTAATTTTTATCTCACTCAAAAATTTATTTATTTTCCTTAATTTTATGTAATTTCGAGCAAAAAACCACTATTTTTGTAAAAATTGATAATAGCCAATTTAGCATAATTGATGATTGATAATTAACCTACATATTTTTGTAAGTCTATAGAATTTTTTGTGAAATTAATCGGGCTTGTATACTATTTATTATGTATTTTCCTAGTATAAACTTATATATTAGCTTAACATGTAATATAGTAACTAGTTTATTAAATCTGTGACAATCGAACACTTTGGAGGTATAATAAGTGTTGCTGGAAAAATTTGGAAAATATAATTTTTAGGGTTTTTAGTTTTATACTAAAGCTTACTCGAGTCAATTATGGAGTTAGAATAGCGTATGGTTGAGTTGTAATACGAAAGGGTATTTTTAGATATTTGGCAATATTGATTAGTCTTGACTCTTAATATATATATATATATATATATATCAATAGCACTTGAAATAATGATCGTGACGATATAAATTTTCCTGAAATCAAATAATAAATGAGTAAAATACGATCAAATGAAGTTTAAAAACGCGGAAATGAAAGCTTATAATTGTTTAAGTTCGACTTACACTTGATTTGAAGACTACGTCATATTTTCATAGGTGTAATAAGTAAGGAAGGACCACGTGACAATGTATAGGATATTGCGCTATTGCTAAGCCCAAGTAAGTAAATCTAACCTATGCTTAAAGTAGATATGTCATTACTCATAACATTGTGTGTCGTTTGATGTTGTATTGGTTAAATATGGATATATCTTGGGTGAATTGATATGCTACTATAATGGGTGTTGGTGTAGTGATTTTGAATGATAATAACTGTATTTTAGTTAAACTGTTATATGGCTATGTTAGGTGACGATTTGTGCTTACAATTGATCGTGTTAACCAATGAAGTTGAGTTATCTATCCCAATCTTCTGGGTATTCACCTAAGTGAACCCTAAGTAAAATACTAGAATTCCACTAAGGAGAGTTTGAAAACCAGAATCAGATCACTAGGTTAAATAAAACTTAAAGATTGATTGTACTAATTGATATTCTTGAGTTGCTATTACATATCGAGGCATGGCATGGCATGGCATAAAAAGGGACCTATGAGTCAGAAATTTCAGAATGAGGCTTCCAAATGATCATTGAAAAAGCATGGCTTTATGAACTCAGTTTTAGAAGTATATAGATTGCATTGCCCAAACATTGTGACTATTTTGATAGTTAAATTTGGTATACTACAGTATGTGGTCTAATTTAGCAGTGTTGCCACTTTGATTTAGTGAACTACAGTGTATAATCTAATTTTGTAAAGTTAAGGGTCCTACTCCCAAGCAGCTCCTTGTTGCCCTTTTTGGAAATAGTAAACTACAATGTGTAGTCCAATTTGGTGGGGGTCCTACTCCCAAGCAGCTCCTTGTTATTCTAGGTTCCTAGACGTTGTATCCAGATGCCCAACTATATCGACTAACTGGATGAGGAATTGGAAGGCGTAAGATATTGGTACCGATATATGCCACGTACATGAGCATAGCATGCTGCATCGTTAGCAATAAGGGCCCAGTTGGGCGAATGCATATGTGAAGTTGAACTTGCGAATTATGATTGAAATGTTTCAGTTGTGATATGCAATATTGTTTATCATATTGTCTATATTATGTTGTTTGTTATCCACTCTTACTCAACTTCAATAGCTAAGGGGATAAAATGTTTTATCCTCAAGTTAACTATATCATGAAGGGCCCAACACTCATGGGGGATATGTATACTAAGAGCGTGAGTCGGAGTCAACGACCGTTGTATGGAACATGTATTAGGTCAGAGATCCTATTACTATGACGATAATAAAGGAAAAAGTTGGTTCATATTTTGATGTGAATATTATGTTATACACATAAGTTATAATAAAATATCCAGCTGAACTCCGATAGCAACCCCTTTATTATGTAAACAAAGTTTTCTTTTGATGAATGAGTAGGTTGAGTTAAGTTTTCAACAAGTATTCATGTGTGATGGTACATCATGTACTATGCCAGGATGTGACAATTATTACTATGTGTACTAATTAATTAATTATTGCAAAGTTTCCTAAGCATCATCATAAGATAGCAAACATAAAATAGTAACTTCATTATGTTGATCATTCATGGAGATACATTATATAGCACCTTACCTTTACATCATCATTTATATCATTTATCTTAACAACACTTCAATACAACAATCACTTATTTATTACAATAATAGTAAAATCACACCACTTTTTCTTCTTACAGAGTTTTAAATGCCGAATTACTCATAGATCTAGCCACCATGGATCTTTCCTAAGTAATTAAAGGTGACTGTCCTACCTATCTAGATTTCATGATCATTGTCAAACCTCGAAGTAAAGTCATTATCATCCCGAAAATTCAACCATTTATCCGTATATTCTAGTTTTGTTAGAGGGAGGTTTAGGTCTATTTCCTTCAGGATTGAGAATCTAGTAGTAGGTTAGCAAGAAATTTTTCATATCTTAAAGGGATCAACAGGTGTACCTAGTTCAAAAAAATTATTTAAGGGAATCAGGTTCTCATACTTAAAGGTTTCATATGGTAGAAAAATGCCATTCATACTTAGTGGAGTCTTATACCAATTTTTAGAAATATAGCCTTCTTATCCTATACTTGCATCCCAATCTAGTATTCTAACCCCTCCACTAGCTCTAAAAGCATCAGGATTGGATTCCAATCAAGGAGTTGTACTCAAATAAAGGTTTTGTGAGTAATAGCTCTTATTTTCATCTAGTCTCATCATGTCCATTTCCGAAACTAGTGGATACTAGAAGGATAAAGGCTTTAGTGTCTGAGGTTTTGGAATTGGTAAGAGTGGTCTGCTCAACCATATTCTTCTTTCACATATTTCTTCCCAGCTCAAGTTATCTATTATTAGGTTGATGTAGTTTGCTTGGATATCTCAACCAAAGACTAAGGTTGAGGTGATTACAGTCCATTCTTCGAAGTCGGTCTTTCACTCCGAGAGGCTAAGAATACTACATCATCCACCTTTCCAAATTGGCCATTCTATAAAGCATAAGTTTCCAACCTATAGATATATTTTATAGGCATCACCTCCAAAAGTAGACTTTTATGTAATTCATCAATTACTTAAGCCTAAACGTACCCGAACCCATTCCTCCATTTCTTTAGTATCTTAGATATTGATTTTTTTCACTCCATACAAAATGAGGTCTTCACATAAAACACAGTCTCATAAGGTAAACAATTAAACGCTCCCCATCAACTAGAGTAAAATTGTTCCAAAAGCTGACTATTGTGGCATAATCCATTTAAAATAGAAAAAACACATTTTAATATAAAACTATGCTTACTCTTGTCCCGAATCTACCCCCGCTCATTTATTTCCTATTATTTCTTTGTTGTTGTTATTTTTCAACATTTGATCCCTTTGCTCTGATGCCAACAGAAGCTATCATGACCCGAAAAAAGTCTAATAGTGACAAACGGCCATGTTCTAATTAGAAGTAACTAATCATATCTTTGTATTATTCACTTGTTACTTCCAAGGAGTACATAAAGCGTCAACACTAGAATAATCACAAAATATTATAGATTTAATGGCACAAAATAAAAATTCAAACATTATTGAATAACTAAAATTTACAAAACTTATGTGATAAAGTCACCAAGTTTTTCCATATAGTACAATCTGTATATCAAGTTAACGAAATTTCCTTATGACATAAAATAACAATTCCTTACGTGCTCTCCCTACGCCCGCTATTAATTCCTTTTTCCTTACCATAAGACTAAATCTTTCAAGAAAAACCTAATAAGCTACCTGCGAAGAGTAAAAACTATAAGGTTGTAAACTACATCCAGCTTAGTGAGTTATCTAGTCATACCTCCTTTTAAGTAACCTATTTAATTAACAAGAAAATGCAATGTAATGAAAATCTTCAAAACATATATAACAATACACGCATCCATTCAGATTCCAGTATGCAGTCTAGGGTATAAATCCCCCCTACAAATGACATTAGGTTGAGGATTTGTAGTTCCACCAGTGTCAAGGCGTCTAAATTAGCATATATGTCTCTCAGCATAACATCTTTGGCCACCATAAAATAGCTACATAATCATAATTCTTGATTGAACTTTTACCCATGTTAACATAGTGATCAAGGGATAATGCCCCTTAATTAATCTTAAAACCAAATGGGTAAAATTGTCCCTAACCCCATGAGAGAATAAATTGCTCGATCACCTAAGAGAACGAAAAGAAATACGTTCATCCTAGATCCATCATAATCCTGAAAAGAAAGATCTTCTTATTAGGCAAGGGATCCAAATGAAATATTCACCAAGACCCATTTAATAAGTTACAATAGAAGGATCTCTTAATCTATCCCAGGAAGGCCCAAATCAAATGGTTATTAAGAAGTAACGCCTTCCTTGACCACCCAATTATCAGGGACTGATTAGATCCCTAATCAACCCCCAAATGTATGCATTCCTAGAACAGAAGAATGCATACGGCTTCATTTAATGCACAACCATCCTCAAATCCACTTAGTTTGCAATACACTAAGAAGGTTTTAGCCTTTTCATTCCTTGTATGATATTGGTGATGAATAATACAGTTACGTAGAATATTATGTATGACCACTTTATTATTTAAGTTGTGACATGCTTAATTTTCATTCCTTTTGTGATCACACAAAAGATCAGATAATCACAAGAATAACATCACATCATATCATAATCATCAACTATGTTATCAAGAATAACCTTAAGTGTCTTGACAAGAAAATCAAGCACACATACTTCTCAAATATCCCATACAAAGTCAGTTAGAATATAGATATTAAAGTTGCAACTAACTACATGCATAAGCAAGTGATATTCATCGTAGATACTCACATGGCCATTCTTCAATCATCCTAATACTTCTACCAAATCTGAGTCAAGAACACCTTAAAGAATGAAAAATAAATGATAAACATATTTGTCAATTAAGCTTTTAATTAGAGTTTATCTTCTTCTTTAAATTTTTATTTTATTAAAGTTTGATGTTTTTTAGGAGTCTTTTATTCTTCAAGTCATATTATGTACAAATAGTCTTTTTTCAATGTCTAAATTGCCCTTGTTTGTTGTCCGAAGGGTCCATATGTCCATATGTGTCCCTTATCCTTGTATAAGAGTTTCCCAATCCTCGAATAAAGTCCAAATCATTATGGGACTGTAGAGATAAGTCAAGATTGTTGTATAATTATTTCATATATGTCCATGAGTCATGTCTTCAAACCCATGAGTCAAGAAAATGGGAAATATGGCCATAAAATCCCGAATCATGGTGCAAATAATGGAAAATCATTCGAACATAATATGTAGGATGTTTTTAAGACATGAATTTGTCTACTTGTCTTATTTCTTGAAATTTCGTTCTTTTATTAAATGGTAGAATCACTTCAATTTTTAAATTTTGTTTTGGTAACATTTTTTATAAAACCAATAAGAAGATAATTATTTTTAAAAGAATTCCTTTCTTTGGTAAAGACTTACGATTTGAATCAAAACTAATGTAAAGCTTAAACACAGTTTTACAAAAGGTTCTTTTCTTTTGAAAGATACATTGAGTTTGATATAAATTCAAACTCAAAGACTTTTGTTTTAGAGTTAAAGAAACTTACCTTAAATCCTTAAAGTACCTATTAAATATGAAGAAATGAGTTAGGAAATGTCTCTTTTATCATAGAATATGAACGAAGATGTTTGCTAAAGTATTAAATCTTACCTTCTTTGACGTTGATTCTTGAAAAACTTAAAGAATAGTAGGTCTTAATGATGGCATGGGATTGATAGGAAAGTTGATTGGTTGGTAAGTTGAATTTGTGATCAAAATGAAAGACAAAGATGTTGTAGTGTTTGTTAGAGACAATATGTGGTCCAAAGATTCAAGTGGTGGGGCTATTTATAGGAAAAAAAGTCTTGATTTACTTGCTTAATAAGCTTTTGATGGTTGAATCTTCTTAAATTGTCTTGATTACATCATCCACTTTTATGTTGTTTTGTATGAAAATCATGGGAATGTTTGCAAGAAATTAGAAATTGGTGGTTTTTCTATTCAAGTGGTGCCACTTATAGGGTTGAAATGCAATTCCTCACATGCTTCTTCTTCTTACATGATGTAATGGACAAATTTCCTCATCCCTTACTTCATCCTCAACTTAGTCAATTTCTTTTACCATTTTCCTTCCTTTTCTTCTAGATTCTCATTATTTCTTCCTTGAAAGAACAAGTTTCTTTACTCCTTTTCACATATGCTAATTGGCTTGATGTTGGCGCCACTTATGGTTCTCTATTGGTCCTGTTTCTTTTTCTTTCCTACTTGTTGAGAAGATTGTACATATCATTGGTCTTTAATTATGTAGTTGAGGTTTTTGTTGATTTCTAACTTGTTTTGATGATATAACTTACTTATATTAAGTTTCTTGAGTAATTAAAGTTACTTTCAGACTTGCTTTTCATATAAAGATTAATTGACTTATCTTAGTAGTTCAAGTAAGTCTTTTAGTCAATCCTTAACTTTAGGAAGACTTAGGTTGACCATGGCATTCTCATTCTTAACTTATCAATTCTAAGGGTATTTATAAAGAATAGGAGAGTGTCATGTCAAGATTTTTAGGTATAATAGCTAATTTTGATTATATCTCTCAAATCAAGATAATGTTAATAGAAGTACCTAAACTTTCATATTTATTCACTACATAAACATTAAATTTATTCATTTTAATACCCTAACTTTTTAAATGAGATAAATTAATATCTTTGCTACAATGGCTGTTATCATAAAATGGTAAGTATTAATATAAGTGCATCAACTATCACTTTATTTCTATTTTAATGCTTAAACTTTTTTTTTTCATTTTAGCACTGTAACTTTTTTAAGTGAAACATTATAAAAAATTAACAAATAATAATGAACAATTATAGTTAATTAAAATCTAAAGAACGAATTGAGTCTTTAAAATGATTATATCAACTTTGAGTTGGAAAATGATTAACAAACGATTGCTTTAATTAATATATGCCAAGCAAGAATCGAGATATCGAGTTGGACCGATGAGCATGAAGCTAGAAGGGATTAACATCAGATCAATTTCATGAGCACATAACCAACTTTGATCCATTTTCATTTTTTTTCTATTTATTATTATTGTGATTGCCGTTATTATTATTATTATTATTATTATTATTATTATTATTATTATTATTATTATTATTATTATTATTATTATTATTATTATTATTATTATTATTATTATTATTATTATTATTATAAATGAAATAATTTATTTAGATATATAAAAACTCACAAAGGTTGGATATTGTCTGCAAAAAACCATATGTGCAAATAAAATTTTAAGAACCAAACCTATTCTCTTTTTCTTTTTAATTTTTCTCAATATATTATTCTTAATTGTTAATTTCTTTTTCACTATTTATAATATTATTTTACAAAAGTTACTATGAAGGAATTACTTATTTGTTTCACTTTTAAAAGTTGAAGTATCAAAGTTAGAACAAATAAAGTTTAAGCTCCAAAATGGAAATAAAATGAAAGTTGATGTGCTTAGATTATTCATCTTACCATTTTATGATAACAATCATTATGACGAAGATACTGATTTATTACATTCAAAAAGTTAAGGTATTAAAATGAACAAGTTTAAAGTTTAGGTATTGAAATGAAAAAATATGAAAGTTCAAATACTTCTATGGGTGTTACCCCCTCGCAAATGTCTCTTAGCGATTTCAACCTATCTGGAATATATCTCTAAATCTTTCCTAGCAATTAACTGAAGTAATACTAAATTTTTCAAGGTTTATAGAAGCAAATATCTATTCAGTTACTTCTAACCAGTACATAGTAATTTGTCACTACTAGACTATCTTTGGGGTTACAACAAATTTTGCTGGTATCAGAGCAAAGAATTTAAATATTAGAAATAACAATAGAGAAGTGACGAAATAAATGAGAGTGGGTAGATTCGGGATAAGAATAAGTATAGTTTTATTACTAAAATGTGTTTTTCCTCTATTTTAGTCAAAATATGCTACAAAAATCTGCTTTTGGGATAGCTTTGCCCTAATAGATGGTGAATCTTTAGTTGATTATTGTCAAAGGTTGTGCCTCCTTTGTGAAGACCTCATCCTTTTTGGAATTGAGAAGCCAATTTTTGAAATATTGAAAAAGTGGAAAAATTTTCTCGAAGATGCATGGGCCCAAGTAATTGATGAACTAGACAAAAGTTTGATTCTGTAAGTATCACCCATAGAATAAATTTATAGCTAAAAACTTATGTTATCACAAATGGCAACTAAGAAAAGTTGAGCATGTAATGTTTTTAGCCTTAAGAAGTTGAGGAATGGATTCCAGTAACATCAGCTCTAGTCTTTGTTCATGACATTCAAAGCAATCTAAACATAACTTACCACTTAGCACACAACCTAGAAATACTGAGAAACAGTAAGGAGGTAGAGAAACCAAACTGGGATATGTATGCAGGATGGATGGTTATGTTTCAGAAAACTGGTATGTAATCCCATCCGAGATGGATGATACTTTTCCACCTTATGACATCCTTAAATATCATAATCTAGAACTTCTGAATAATTTTTTTGAACCATGTACTCCTCAAATTACCCTATGTTTTGAAAATTTTCCAATTGACAATTCTACGCCTTATGTGCAAGAGCCTTACTGCTTCAACTCTACCTCAATTGCCTTTAATCAAGAAATAACCTACCCTCAAGAAATAAATCCAAACCTTTCCCCAACTGATCTTGAAATGGAATATGTTGATAAATGGTTAAACTTTAGAAATAAGGATGACTCCACATCAAGATCAAATGATGGAGACGAAACTTAGGTTGGTAAGGCCACCACCTCAATTGCTTAGTCCAAAGAAAGATCTATGTGGCTGGATCTACGAATCACTCAACATCAAGAATTTTGTGAGAAGAAAGTGTTATGATTTTAAGATTAGTATGTAATGAATAAATGATTATTGTATTTTTGTTTAAGTATTGTTAAGACTAATGTTATGAATGACTGTATAAGGATATGATGCTAAGTAACATATGTCAATGTATGATTAAGTTAATGAAGTGATTACTCTATGTATGCTATCTAATGATATCCATAGAATTGGTAACAGTCAACTAGTTATGTTTACCAAACACAACATAGTAGGCGACAAAGTCAATGACTCTAAAATTTATCCCTTGAACTTTAGAAACAAATAATCCCATGCCTCAATAGGATCAATTTAATGACGTATTTGAAGCAATACATCAACAAATTGAAATTCTGAAAAATCTTGTGGAAGCAAGACAACAACTCATTGCATTGGTGTTTGAACAACTACTAGTAGCACTAAAGGAAGTTCCACCATCAAACAATGAGGATGTACTAATACCAAGGCAACTAAGGAGCATGTTACTAGAATTTATTAAATGAAACAAATACTTCGATGGTCTGTTTGGAAAACCAGACAAAACAAAAGATTGGATTTCCTAAATTGAAAAATTATTTGATGCATATGAAGTACCACTACATTTGCAAGTTAGTTATGGAACTTATCTTTTGAAATTAAAGGCTCAAACTTAGTAAGAATCTAAGAAGAGACCCTTACCACAAGCCATAACGTGAGCAACTTTCAAGAGGGAATTCTTGAAAAATGATTTCCTTAGAAGCCTATGAGCTAAGCATTGTACTGAATTTCCTCACATCACGCAAGGAGGATGAAGTATAGACCAATACAAGAGTGAATTCAACAAGTTATTATAATTCACTCTAGAATCTTACCAAAATAGTAACAAGTTAAAATCTCAAGTGTTTATGGGTGGATTAGAACCAGAAATGCAAAGAAGGTAGGAGGAATTTGAAGTTAGCACTTATAACGAGCTAGTGGAAAAAGCTCGAGTATTAGGAAGAAGGGAATGAGAAAGATTAAAGAGAAGGGAAATGACTTTAGGTAAGCATAGAGGAGAAGTGCTTAAATCATAAAGGGAAGAAACCTATGGTGTACCCAACAGAGACAACCAATAATGGGAAGGTAGTTGGAAGCAATAATGTGTAATGTTAGAATTGCAAAGAAAAGCAAGATTACACACAATTAAGAAAAAAGTGCTATTTTGTGGGTCCATAAATCATAAAATAATGGATTGTCCCAAAAAAAGTTAATAATCTGTGTTTTATTTGTAAGAAAGTGCGACACTTCTCAATTAGCTATATAGAATGCCAAAAACCAAGTCCAACTGGTATGCAACCAGCTACTATGAAGCGAAATCAAGGAACGATTCAATCTATGGCTTTAAAGGTAATCACTCTAGTATTCACCATGGAAGGATCATGTCAAGATTTGAATGAATATGATGTAAAGCTCACTACTTTAGATGTTTATGATACAGAAGACAATGAGTTGGTTGCTATCACGATCCTAAAGATAGTCTAGCAATAACAAACTACCATACACTTATTAGAAGTAAGCAATAGATATTTGCTTCATTTACTTGTTACTTCTAAAGAGTACATAAAGCGTCAACACTAAAATTATCACAAAGTAGCATAAATTTAATGGTATTATCACCTCTAAATAGAGCTACCAAGTCTTACAATTAAAATTTCTATATTTTATCCTTTACTCGGTTAAATAAGCAAGTGTACCTATCATTTATTAGTATAGATAAGTATAGAGTCATCTCTCCACTAAGAAAAGGTTCAAACACTATTACCAATTATTCTTCCTATTAACTAGCAATCAAATGATTGAACAAAGTAATTAAATTGATTTCTACAACTAAACTATACTAATTCTATGATTACACCAAGAAAACATAACAAATAAAATTATAACATGAAAACAACAATTTACAAGGTAGGTTTACTCCATCATATTAACTTAAATTATGAACCATCTATCCTAACAATTACTTATCTGCAAGAATTCTCTATTCCTAAGTATTCTTCTCAGAATTACTCAATTCTAATCTCGATTATGTTCCTTAGAATCTCTTCTAAAAGAATGGATAAGTTAAGATTGCATGAGAAGTTTACTAACATCCTTGAATTCCCTAAACATACAACGAACTTCATAATAATATCTCTATTAGCAAAAGCAGTCCGTTCTAATGACTAAGATCTACTTAGTGGAATCATTTCTCAACGTATTCTATTGAGATCTATTGTAAGATTGTGTCGTCCACTACACTATCTCAACTTGTATGAAGTTCTAAACACCAAAAATTCATAATTATTAGGAGTAACAACAAATCAAAGTATATTCATGTTAAAAAGACTTCATAAACCCTAATTTATTACTTACACGTGTTAAAAAAAGAACAAACACATAGAAATAAGAAAAATGAAATAAAACATAACATAAAAGAAGAGATAAGAAGGAAACCCCTTTTGATTAACTTGAAGAATCTTGATACAACCATATACGAATGCTAGATTCTTCACAATTCTCTCAAATTTAGTGAAGAATAATACATAAACTCATGTTTCAGTACGACCACACTAAGAACACAAATAAGAAATTTAATGGTGTTGATTCTAATGATCTATTGTGTTTCTTGATGATGTTGGTTCTGATGTGATTCTCTCCCTTTTTGTCTAAAAGTTGCAGTATATTTAGACTTGATTCGTCAAAGGCCTAAAATATACCATTTCAAGACATCACCTAATGTTAAGAAATGTTCCACGTACTGGTTTATATGAAAAAGTTAAAGAAGAATAATCATGTTTACTCCCATCACACTCATGACTCAGGGTATAATAGTCTTGGAAAACAAAAATCTACACTAATCACAGCCATGACTACGAACATGAACTCCTCATCGCTTCATCACATCTCATCATGCCCGTGATTAAGGGCATGATCATCCTTCTAGTAACCAATCATAGCCGTGATTGGCAGAGGGATCAAGAAAACTTCCTCAATTACGCTTGTGATGGAGGGCATTATCAGTGCTGGCCATTCTAATCTTTCATTATCACACCCGTGATGGAATGTATCTTGGTTTTACTTCAAGGTTTTCTTCTCCTCACGGCTATAATTACCTTAAATTTCATTCTTTTTGTGTAAACTTCATCTCCTTACTCTTAAATCATCTAAAATCAATACGTTACACAATTAAGTATCAAGAACATAGAAATGAACACAATTATAGTTAATTTATGCCCAAACATGTCTTGAAAGTGTAAAATAATTTACCCTTATCATGGCATAGAATACATATTCAAATATTATTAATTAAATAAAATTATAGAACGTACAAATAAAAGTTATCAAGTCTTTTTACATATAAAATTTAAATTCCTAAATAATAAAGATTCCTTTTTACATGTACTTTTCAACAAAACATTAATTCATTTCTTGTGCTCCTTGAACTCTTAACTAACTTCTTTATTCTCACCACAAGACTAGATTTTCCTAGAAAGACATAGGAAGGTGCCTACAAAAAGTTAAAACTATAGGGTTGTAAGCTACAACCAGCTCAATTAGTTATCTACTCATACCACCTTTCAAGTAAGTTATTTATTTACAAGCAGATGTAATGCAAACAATAAAACATATGCAACAATACACACGGTCATCTAGTATCTAACATGCAGTCAAAAGTATAATCCCCCTTAGTGACCTTAAGTTGAGGACTTGTAGTTCCACCAATGTTTAAGCATCCAAATAAGCGAATATGTCTCTTGGCATAATATCACATCCCGGCTTAGCACAGAATGCACCATCATACATGAATACCTATTAGAAACTATCTCAATCAGCTTATTCATCAAAAGAAAACTTTATTTATATGATAATGGGGTTGCTACGTTGGAGTTCAGCTAGACATTTAGTTACAACTTATATGTATAGTTCACTATTTACATCAAAACATAAACCATCCTTTCACTTTGACATATTTAAAATAGTAAGATTACTGACTTAGTACAAGTTCCATCCAAAGCTGCTAACTTCAACTAATGTTCTTAGTATATATCCCCCTTAGTGTTGGGCCCTTCACAATGCTGTTAACTTAAGAATAAAACATTTTATCCCCATAACTACTAGAGCCGAGTGAGAGTAGATAATAAACAATACAATATAGGCAATATCACAACTGAAACATTGCAATCATAACCAGTCGGTTCAACTTCACACATACATTAGCCTAACCAGGCATCTATTGTTAGCAATGTAGCATACTATGCTCATGCACGTGGCATGCATCAATACAAATATCTTATGCCATTTGATTTTCATTCGATTAGTCAACATAGCTAAGCATCTAGATACAAAGTTTGGGAACATACAAGCAATAAGGAGTTGCCCAAGGATAGTACTCCTACCAAATTAAACTATACACCATAGTAGTCTATCGATATAAAAAAAAAAGAAAAGACAATAACAAACTGCTTGGAAGTAGGACCCGTAACTTTGTTTTACAAAATTAGACTACATATTATAGTTCACCAAATCAAAGAGACAATAATGCAAAATTAGATCACATACTGTAGTTTACCAAATCTAACTATCAAAATCATGATAATGTTCGGGCACTGCAAATCTATATGCCCCCAAAAACTAAGTTCATAAAGCCATGCTTTTTCCATGATCACTTGAAAGCCTTATTCTAAAAGTTTTAACCCGTAGGTCCTTTTTATGCCATACCATACCATGATAAGTAATAACAACTTAAGTATATCACTTAGCATAACCTGTCTTTTAGTTTTATTCAACCTAGTGATTTAATTATATTTTTGGAACTCTCGCTAGCGAAATTTTAGTATTTCACTTAGGTAAACACCTAGAAGATTGAGTTAGCAATCACTTAACCAACCCCCATTAACACAATCATTTGTAAGCACAAATCAACACCCAACATAGCAACATAACAATATAACCAAGATATAGTTACCATCATTCAAAATCACCACATAATCATCATTCACTAGAGTATTATATCAATCCCTCCCCTCCTCCCTCCCTAGCCCAACACACCCCCAACCCCACCCCCCCAAAATACAGCCACATCCAATCAATACAACATCAAACAGCACAAAGTGTTATGAGTAACAATATATCTACTCTAAGTATGGGTTAGATCCACTTAATTGAGCTTAATAATAACGTAAAATCCTAATCTTTGCCACGTGGTCCTTCCTTATTTATCACACCTAAGAAAATATAAACATAGTTTCTAAGTGAAGTACTGATCAAATCCAAATTCTTATAAACTTTCTCAACTGTACTTTTAAACTTCATTTGACTGTATCTTACTCATTCCCTATCCGTTTTCAGTAAACTTTGTATCGTCACAATCGCTATTTTGAGTATTATTAAGATTCTTAAGAATCAAGAGTGATCAATGTGGTTAAAAGCCCAAAAATAGCCTTTTCCTACTACTGACTTAGTCATTTGTTACTATAACTCCATAATTAATCTAAATAAACTTTAGTCCTAAACTGAAAACCCTAAAAATTATACTTTCCAAACTTTTCTAGTAACCCTTAATATATTATAACTCTATAATACCCCGACTTTTCCAACCAATTCAATAGCCTTGGAATCTAAGCCCCTAAATTTATGGTGTTACGCTGTGTTATCCATTTTATTTTAAACTTCATAGTAAGATTAGAAAAGTTAAACAAAATAATTCTAGTAAAGCTATATAAAAATATTAATTTAAAAAAAAAACGTCAATTTATTGGTAAATCCAATAAATATCGAAGATATGAAATTCGAGTATTTAGGTATAGTAAGATATTAGAGATAAGTTAATTAACTTTGAAAAATAATAAATGAAGTTGAATTATATGCAATATACATGTTTTTACATGTGATTTGCATTATATGTATTAAATATATTCATATAATAATAATTTATTAAAATATGATAAATAATATAAAATAATGGAAAATTATTTAAAAAATGAATGGATGAGTCATCAAATGATGTGACAACATGGGATGAATTATAAATGATGAGTCAACGCCTAATTAACTAGAAAATGACACGGTCCTAGGAAATTGGAAAATTGACATGTGGCATATACATGTCCAATTTTTATTAAATAAAAAAAATTGAAAAACTGTAAATAGCATCCCAACCCTCATTTACAATATTTTAGCACTCCAAAAATATAAGAACATAATTTAGAAAAATTAGAAAAAATAAAAGAAAATAGTAGGAAAATATGGTGAATTACAATTCCTAAAACTACAAGCAACCTGACAAGAAGCCACTTAGGACTTAAACTTAAGGTGAAGAGAGAAAGTAGACAAACATAGGATGGTGGTTGGAGGGTAGTTAGAGCACCGTATGCTGGTGAGTCAAATTTTAGTGTCTAATTTTCATTAATTTACTAAAAATATCAAATTAGCTCAAAAAATTATAAAATTTGGTTTCCTTAAGCTATTTTACATGTAACTTCATGTGGTAATTTTATTTTCTTAAAATAAAATTAATTTAGAGTACTTGCTTAAGAGCATGCTTTGTTTAGACAAATTTTTAGTTAATTTTTCAAAATATTAAATAATGTTACTTTAGCCTAAAAATTTTTTTATAACACACTTATATAATGTATTAGATTTTCGTAACTAAAATTTTTGAAAATCTCCTTGTTTTCCATTTATTATAATTATTTTGGATAAAACTAACAATTTTACTGTTTTATCAGATTAATTAGTTTTTAATAAAATCAATATATGAGCCCTATGTATTTTGATTTCTAGAAGTTTATAATGATATTGGGAATACACAATTTTTATCTCACTTGTAAATTTGTTCATTTTCCCTAATTTTTTATAATTTTGAGATAAAACCGCTAGTTTCGAAAAATAGATAATATCTAGTTTAATGTAATTCATGGTCAATTATTAAACTACATATTTTTATGAGTTTATAGGATTTTTCGTAAAATTAATCGGGCTCATAGACTATTTATTATGTATTTTCCTAATAAATACCTATATATTACTTAATATGTAATATAGTAATTAGTACTATTAAAATATTTATCAAATCCATGTCAAATGAACACTTTGGGGTATATTAAGGCTTGTTGGACAAGTTTGGAAAGTGTGATTTTTAGGGTTTTTAGCTTAGTACTAAAACTCATTCGAGTCAATTGTGGAGTTACAACAACGTACGATCCAGTTAGTGATACAAAAGGGTATTTTTGAGCATCTAAAAATATTGATTAGTCTTGATTCTTAAGATATCTTAATAGTACACAAAATAACAATCATGACTATATAAAGTTTACTGAAATTGAATAAAGAATGAGTAAGATACAGTCAAATGAAGTGTAAAAACGCAATAGTAAAAGCTTATAACAGTTCGGGTTTGACCCATACTTAACTTGAAGACTATGTTTATATTTTCATAGGTGTGATAAGTAATAAAGGACTATGTGGTGAAGTTTAGGACTTTACGCTATTACTAAGCCAAGGTAAGTGGATCTAACCCATGCTTGGAATAGATATATTGTTACTCATAACACTATATGTTGTTTGATGCTGTATTGATTGGATGGGGCTATATTTTAAGGGGGGTGGAGGTGCGGAATTGATATACTACTATAATAAATGATGATGATGTGGTGATTTTGAATGATGATAACTATATCTTGGTTATATTGTTATGCTACTATGTTAGGTGTTAATTTGTGATTACAAATGATTGTGTTAACTAGGGAAGTTAAGTGATTGCTAACTCAATCTTCTAAGTATTCACCTAAGTAAACCCTGAGTAAAATACTAGAATTTCGTTAAGGAGAGTTCGAAAAATAAAATCAGATCACTAGGTTGAATAAAACTAAAAGACTGGTTATGCTAAGTGATATACTTGAGTTGTTATTGCATATCATGACATGGCATAAAAAGAACCTACGGATTAGAACATTTAGAATAAGGCTTCTAAGTGATCATGAAAAGAGCATGGCTTTATGAACTCAATTTTTAAAGGCATATAGATTTGCATTGCCTGAACATTATGACTATTTTGATAATCAGATTTGGTAAACTACAATTTGTAGTCTAATTTGGCATTATTGTCTCTTTGATTTGGTGAACTATAGTATATAATCTAATTTTGTAAAACAAAGTTGAGGGTCCTACTCCTAGGCAACTCGTTGTTTCCCTTTTTTATATTGGTAGACTACTACAGTGTATAATCCAATTTGGTAAAGGTCCTACTCCTAAGCAATGCCTTGTTGCCCACAGGTTCCTGGACGTTGTACTTAGATTCCCGACTATGTTGACTAACCAGATGAAAATTGGAAGGGCATAAAATATCAATACCGATACATGCCATGTGCATAAGCATAGCATGCTGCATTGCTAGCAATAAATGCCTAGTTGAGCAAATGCAAATGTGAAGTTGAACCCATGGGTCATGGTTGAAATGTTTCAGTTGTGATTTGCAATATTGTCTATATTGTGTTGTTTGTTATCCACTCTCACTCAGCTTCAGTAGTTAAAGGGATAAAATGTTTTATCCTCAGGTTAAAAGCATCATAAAGGGCCTAACACTAAAGAGAGATATATACTAAGAACGTAAGTCAGAGTCAGTGACTTTGTATGGAACCTGTACTAAATCAGGAATCCTATTATTGTGAAGATGAAAAAAGAAAAAGCCAGTTCACGTTTTGATATAAATATTATGCTATACACATAGGTTATAACAGAATATCCGATTAGACTCCAATATAGGATATATAACTATCAAAACTATGAGATGTATGCCTTTCATGTACCCTTGGCACATGTCATAAGCTAGAACAGTATGGAAAATATATGACTTTCGTCACTCTTTTGTCAAGTTTCATGTCTGTTATAACTCTTATGACTTTCATGACAAAATTTCATATCTTTGTGAATCCTGTCGTGTTAATGGTCAGCTAGAAAAGTGTCCAAAGTCTTTATGAGTCTTCTTCGTCAAGAGTCATGTCAACTTCTGTTAAGTCCAACTGAGTCTACTTGGTCTGAGTCATTCTCTATCTCTTTGATGTATAAGTTGGTGGAAAGTTTAGATTTGTCAAACTTATTTTTGCTAATATATGTATTAACTATAGGAAGTGCCCAAGATCTTAATTATGACCGATAAGTAACAACCGCAATATAAAACCTATAAACTTGAAGAAATTGAATTTGTTATGTTCATCCTAAGTGGAAATTAGGACTTAGACAATGCAAAATGATAGGGATGTAGTGAAAAGACATGTTGGCCAGCTATGGGATAGATAAGGAAATAATGGAAAATATGATTGTAAGTTCTATAAGACTAACACATGTAAGAGTCTAAACTAACTAAAGGGATGAAATGAAGATTAAGTGGAGATACTAGTTTGGATGGTGATAAAGGAGTGGTGTAAGAATGTGCTAGTTTGATATGAACAATTATAAAGGGTAAAAATGTAAGCAGTAATATGATGATTGTGGTATTTGAATAAGAACATAATGAAGTTACAGAATGGACTAGTTACCGTAGAAAGATAACTTGAACAAAAAGGGAGGAGTGAAGTAGGATTAGCTATATTAAGCTTATATAGTAAAAGTTAGAAACATAAGACATAACAAGAAATGAGACAAGTAATTAAAATAGAACGTTTACGAGCTGATAAATTTAAAATTAAGATACAAGAGTTGGTATTGAAGGATTTTACCTTTAACAATAGTTGATGATTGTGATGTGATATGATGTACAAATCAGAGTTGCATACCGGAAGCGTAGTATTGGTTCATGAGCATGAATGTCCTTGATTGTGGAAGTTTCAAGGACGAAACGTTTCGTATAGGGGGTAGGATGTAATACCCCAAGTTTTCCAGCTAATTCAATAACCTTATGATCCGAGCCACTAAATTTACGGTGCCAGGCTATATTATTTGTTGTTGGTGAATTTTGGGGTGAGGAAATAATCCTACAAAAGAAAGTAAGATACTTGGTACCAAGGCCAATCTAGTACGACCACTTCGATGCCTAAGTTAGAATGGTGGTTTAGTATAGTAAAAATGTGAATAAGAAGTGTTTGAGAGCTCATATAGAGTTTCTTTTCAATATTTATAAACGGTTGTTTTATCTAAGGCAGTTGTCAAGATAATTGTTAAGACACGTGGAGACCTCTTGACTTAACATCTCCGCTAATATGTAAAGATAGCAAGCAGTTGTAAAATATAACCGTACTTATAATAAATAGTTGCACCATAGATTTAAATTAAAACTATGAACGTTTCTCATACACAGCATAAGTGCCATGTGTCTTCTACAAAGGGCGAATGCCGAGAGAGTCGATTACTCGGCATCTTGGCCGACGAAAGGACAAGTGTAAATTGAGCGAAAACTGACTATCAACATTATCCATTTTATTTCAAACTTCACAGCAAGGTTAGAAAAGATAGATGAAGTAATTCAAGTAAATTCAATTTCTTAAAATAAGTTATATAAAAATATTAATTTGAGAAAAACATCGATTTATTGATAAAGCCAATAAATATAAAAGCATAAAATTTGAGCTTTAGATATAGCGAGATACTAGAGACAAGATAATTAACTTTGAAAAATAATAAATGAAGTTGAATTATACGTAATATACATGTATTTACATGTGATATGCATTATATGTATCAAATATATACATATAATAATAAATTATTAAAATATGGTAAAATAATATAAAATAATGGAAAATAAATTAAAAAATGAATGTATGAATCATCAAATAATGTGACAACATGGGATTAATTAAAAACGATGACTTAACACCTAATTAACTAGAAATTGACACATGGCACCCAGGAAATTGAAAAATTAACTTGTGGCATACACATATCCAATTTTTATAAAATCAAACAAACTTACAACATTATAAATAGGACCCGAACCCTCATTTAAAATATTTTAGCACTTTAAAAACATAAGAACATAATCAAGAAAAATTATTAAAAATATATAAAAAAATAAAAGAAAATAGTAGGAAAATATGGCGAATTACGGTTCCTAAGGCTATAAGCAACCTGATAAGGAGCCACTTAGAACTTAAACTTATGGTAGAGAGAAAAAGTAGGGTCACATAGGGTGGTATTAGAGCAATATATTAGCCTAAAGAGTGAAGCCTTACCTGGTGGTGGTCTTATACCTGTGCAATGAAACTAATGAGGATATCGGTTCTATAAAGGGGGTGAATCATAATACTCCTTACATGTTTGGAGAAAGAACTCTAATTATCAAGGCAACTTTTTGTATAATGGCACAGTATACATTGAAACTCTAAAGTTAAGCGTACTAAGGTTGGAGTAATCTTAGGATGGGTGACCTCCTAGGAAACTGCTGTACCAAGGGACAAAACCATATGGCGTTTTGATAACTCTGATTTTAAACATATTTCATATGGTGATTTTATAGTATTTTCCTTACATTTTTTGTTTTATTTAAAGAAATTGATACTTAATAGAGTAAAATTTTGATTTCTAGGTTTGAACGCATTCTAGGATCGAAAATGAAGAAAAGGAATCAAATTTCACTCAATTCGGAATTCAAACAAAGAAGTTATGAAGATTTGAAGTTACACAGTCCATGCAGAAAAAATTGGCAAGGGGCAGAAAGTTACACGGCCTGGGGACACGGTCATGTCCCAGGTCGTGTCAGGCAAAGAAAACAAAAACCTTTTGATATACTATAAAAGAACATATTAGGGTTTCACAAGAGAAGAGAGACATTAGAGAAGACAAGGGACATGAGGAGAAGGAGAAGAAAAAGGCAAGAACAACACTGACTTCAAGATCGGAGAGATTTTTCATCAATCAAAGGAGTTTTTCATGTTTTATTTTATGTTATTGATGGAATTCATTTTTAGATTCATTATGATAGCTTAGAATTCGTGCATTTAGGATTATGGAACCTAGGGTTTCATGTGATTCTTGAATTGATTTAGAATTTTCAATAAAGTTTCTATTTTTACTTGATTCAACTATGTCGTTTAATTATTGATTGATATTTCTAGAATATCAATATATGATATTATGCATGTTGATTGAGAAATTACATGTATAATTAGATCTTTACATAATTGGAGAGAATTACATGTGTACTTAAAGATAAGATACATGTTTCTTCCAGAAAGTTAATTAATTGTGTGGGAATTCATTATACATTAATGCAATTCTAAATTATATTACTAAGTGAAGAGATTCCGGTGAATAATTTAGGATTAGGGTTAATATGCTTGAGAAAGGTATTAACTTTAGTTGTGAATCCCTCCGGTCAAGAATAATATAAACCGAATTGAATATATTTTAAGTGATCACATGATTAACTCTAGGGGAAATAATTCCTAAATACATTATTACTTTCTTGAAGTCGTTCTTAATTTTATCGCTTTTTCAATTGCTTAATCAAGTCTTATAAATAAGTTAGTTTGTTAATTTTAGTATTTTTAATTAATTCAAACTTTCATAATTTTTCGGTTAGATAATAAAGCTAAGGTTAATATTAGTACTCGAAGTCTCTGAGGGATCGACTCTGACTCACATCCGCTATATTAAAACTGATAGGTGCACTTGCCTGATATCAAGTTTTTGACGCCGTTGCCGGGGATTTTTTATATTAAAAACACTAGTTGCTTTATTACTTTAACCATTTTTTTTTCTTTTGTTTTCATTGTTTATTTTCATTAGCTAGAGTTGCAATTGATTCTATATTTCTTGCCCTTGTAGTGCATGACTCGAAGTAACCCGGAAGATTTGGTAGAAGTTGATCCTGAAATTAAGAGAACTGCCCTTCAAAATTTGAGATCGCGACCTAGTCAAATTGTGGCGACCATTGACGACGAGTCAATCGTTGAAATCAAGGAAGAAAGTGAAGAGCCCAACATTCAATTCATCGAGCAGGAAGATCCACCACACATGGCTAACAATGGGAATGAAGTAAATCGGACCATGTCCGATTATTCAAGGCCTACACTTATTGGAGCTGACTCTAGTATTGTAAGGCCAACCGTCGTGGCTAATAATTTCCAAATTGCACCTAACATCATACAAATGGTGCAACAATATGTTCAATTTGATGGCCTCCAAGATGAAGATCCTAATGCCCACATCTCTAGCTTTCTAGAGATTTGTGATACATTTAAAATCAACGGAGCCACGGATGATGCCATCCGACTACGAATATTTCCTTTCTCCTTGAGGGGTAGAGCAAAACAGTGGTTAAACTCCTTACCAAGAAATTCAATCACAACTTGGAATGAATTGGTAGAGAAATTTTTGGAGAAGTATTTCCTACCTGCAAAGACCGCTAAACTTCGGAATGATATTTCTTGTTTTGCTCAATTGGAAGCGGAGACGCTATATGATACTTGGGAGCGGTTTAAGGACTTGCTCAAGAGGTGCCCACATCATGGCCTCCCACTATGGATGCAGATTCAGACCTTCTACAATGGTCTCAATTTATCTACTAGACAAATGATTGATGCATCCACAAGAGGTACTTTGAACATAAAGATACCTGAGTAAGTACAAAACCTGATTGAAGGAATAGCGATGAACAATTATCAGTGGGAAACCACTAGAGCCAAGCAAAAGGCCATGGGAGTTTATGAGGTGGACTTAACCACTGCTTTGGCAGCCAAGGTGGACCTATTGAGTAAGAAGATTGATGCACTCTCAGTTGGCCCTCAACAAGTGCAATCGGATGTAAGTGATTTTGGTATGTAGGGGTATGGAGCACCTGAACAATTAGAACAGGTTGATTATCTAGGAAATCCACCCAACCAACAAAATAACCCTTACAGCAACACTTATAATCCAGGATGGAGGAATCAACCCAATTTCTCATGAGGAAATCAAAACCAAGGCCAGTTGAAGACCAACTTTGGCCCACCTGAATTTCAAAGGCCATTCCCACCTCCTCTCCCTCAAGAAAAGAAGTCCAGTGTGAAAGAACTTCTCACAAAATATATTCAAGATAATGAGGCTCGTTTATCCAACATTAAATCCTCGCTGAGGAATCAAGAGGCTTCAAATCGCAACCTTAAGAACCAAATTGGTCAACTTGCGAAGCTAATCTCTAAAAGACCGCAAGGATCGCTACCGGGAAATACGGAACCCAATCCAAAGGAACATGTTAAGGCAGTGACACTTCAAAATGGGAAGGAGTTGCATGCTAAGAAGAAGGTTAGCAAGGAGACTAGCAAGAGCAAGGAGGGGACGAAAGCAACGGAAGATGTAGAGTCATCAAAAGTGAAGGAATATCAACCACCTATCCGATATCCCTAAAGACTCAAGAAAGATCGCAATGACCAACAATTCAGTAAGTTCCTTAACCTCTTTAAACAACTGAATATTAACTTACCTCTTGTTGATGCCCTGTCACAGATGCCGAAGTACGCTAAGTTCTTGAAAGATTTGTTATCCAATAAGAAGAAGCTTGAGGAGCTTTCTACAGTCATCTTGGATGGAAAGTGTTCAGCGATCGTGCAAAATAAGTTGCCCAAGAAGCTAAAAGACCCAGGAAGTTTTACAATTCCTTGTCATATTGGTAATCTGTTAATTGACAAAGCCTTAGCTGATCTGGGTACTAGCATTAATTTAATGCCTTATAAATTTTTTAAGAGACTAGGATTAGGGGAACCTAAGCCCACACGCATGAGCTTGCAATTAGCTGATAGATCTATGACGTACCCTAGAGGTATATTTAAGGATATATTAGTCCAAGTGGGTAAATTTATTTTTCCAGTTGATTTTGTGATATTAGATATGGATGAAGATTTTGAGTTGCCCCTTATCCTAGGTAGACCATTCTTAGCTACCGCTAAGGCTATCATTGATGTTAGTGATGGCAAGCTCATTCTTCGAGTAGGAGATGAAGAGATTATGTTTAAAATTTCAGAGGCTATGAAAAAGTCTGTCAATCAGGATGATGCTTGCTACCTCCTAGATGTTACTGACACTTTTGTTTCAAGTTATATGCAGGAAGTTCTTCTTAAGGATCTATTAGAGAGTTGCTTGCAATTAGGCATGGAGGAAGCTTCAAAAGATCCTATCAAATTTGAGCTGGTAGCCCAACTGGAGGCAAATAAACCTATCTCTATGGAGAAAGGATTTGAAGAGTTTGAAAAGAGGAAGGAAGCGTAGTTAAAACCTTCGATTGATGAGCCACCAGTATTGGAGCTAAAGCAATTACCTGACTACTTGGAATATGCCTTCTTAGAGAAAGACTCCAAATTACCGATAATTATAGCATCCAATTTGGAAAAAGAACAGAGAGAAAGGTTGCTGAAAGTACTCAAGGAGCATAAGAGGGCCATTGCTTGGAAAATATCCGATATTCGAGGTATCAATCCCTCCTTTTGTACTCATAAGATTTTAATGGAAGAAGACCACAAGCCGGTTGTACAGCCCTAGAGACGCTTGAATCCGAACATGAAAGAGGTAGTCAAAAAGGAAGTTATTAAACTCCTTGATGCAGGTATGATATATCCTATCTCTGATAGTTCATGGGTGAGTCCAGTGCAAGTAGTTCCAAAAAAAAGTAGGATCAAAAAAAAGTAGGATGACAGTAGTCCCTAATGAAAAGAATGAATTGATCCCAATGAGAACGGTAACAGGTTAGCGTGTGTGTATCGATTATCGAAAGTTAAACGACGCTACACGTAAGGACCATTTCCCCCTACCTTTTATTGATCAAATGATAGAACGACTAGCTAGACATATGTTTTATTGTTTTCTGGATGGCTTATCTGGTTATTTTCAGATACCTATTGCACCGGAAGATCAAGAGAAGACCACTTTCACTTATCCTTATGGCACCTTTACCTATCGCAGAATGCCTTTTGGTCTTTGCAATGCACCTGCTACATTTCAGCGATGCATGTTAGCTATTTTTTATGATTTAATTAAGGATATAATGGAGGTATTTATGGATGATTTTTCAATTTTTGGCAACTCATTTGACCTTTGTTTGAATAATTTGGACAGGGTACTTACCGGGTGTGAAGAGACCAATCTTGTCCTCAACTGGGAGAAGTGCCACTTCATGGTACAAGAGGGTATTGTGCTGGGCCATAAGATCTCTTATCGAGGAATTGAGGTGGATACTGCCAAAGTGGATGTGATTGCAAGACTCCCATCTCCAACTTCGGTTAAGGCCATAAGAAGCTTTTTAGGACATGCAGGTTTTTATAGGCGATTTATCAAGGATTTCTTGAAAATTGCCCGCCCTTTGACTAAGTTATTAGAAAAGGATGTCCCTTATGTTTTCTCTCAGGAGTGTTTGAAAGCTTTCAATATCCTTAAAGAGAAACTTACCAATGCTCCGATCATGGTAGTACCTGATTGGGCACTTCCCTTTGAGCTTATGTATGATGTAAGTGATCACGCAGTTGGGGCAGTACTGGGGTAAAGGCAAGACAAGCACTTTCAACCAATTCACTATGCTAGCAAAACTCTTACGAATGCCTAGGAGAACTACACTACTACAGAAAAAGAGTTGCTAGCAGTTGTTTTTGCCTTTGATAAGTTTCGCTCTTATTTGCTTCTATCTAAAGTGATTGTTTATACTGATCATTCTGCCTTTAGGTACTTGTTAGCAAAACCGGATGCAAAACCGAAGCTGATTAGGTGGATCTTGTTGCTACAAGAGTTTGATGTGGAGATCAAAGATAAAAAAAGGCGCTGAGAATTTAGCAGCAGATCACCTATCTCGATTAGAGAATCCAAAACTTGGAAATGCTCGACGAGAATGAGATCAAGGATGAATTCCCTAAGGAGCAACTCTATGTCATCGCCCAGGTAAGTGATATGGAAGTTCCTTAGTTTACAGATATTGCTAATTTTTTAGCTACTAGGATCATACTGAAGGGACTTCCACACCAACAAAAGAAGAAATTCTTTTTCTGATGTCAAACATTATTTTTAGGATGATCCTTACGTGTTTAAAGTACGCCCAGATCATGTCATTTGAAGGTGTGTACCACACTTCGAAGGATGGAGAATTTTGAGCCACTATCATTCGGGGCCTACGAGTGGGCATTATAGTGCTAATAGGACAGCTCATAAGGTCCTAGAGGCAGGATTTTATTGGCTTACCCTATTCAAAGATGCCCAGAGATATGTTGAGAGTTGTGATCGTTGCCAACGAGTAGGGAATATATCCCGTAGGGATGAAATGCCACAAAATCCCATCATCGAGGTTGAGGTATTTGATGTGTAAGGGATTGATTTCATAGGTCCTTTCCCGAACTCTAATGGAAATAAATATATCCTAGTAGCTATTGACTATGTCTCTAAGTGGGTGGAAGCTAAAGCCCTACCTACTAATGATGCTAGGATAGTAAAAAAATTCTTGAAAGGCCTATTTTCTCGATTCGGCACCCCTAAGACAATTATAAGTGATAGGGGAACACACTTTTGTGATGCTCAACTTGACCATGTATTGAAATGTTATGGCGTTACACATAGAATAGCCACCCCGTACCACCCCCAAAGTAGTGGCCAAGTGAAAGTTGCCAATCGTGATCTTAAGCGAACTCTTGAAAAAACCGTAAAGTATCACAGAAAAGATTGGTCAGAAAAGTTGGATGATGCTCTATGGGCATATAGAACCGCTTACAAAACACCACTAAGGACCACACCCTACCGACTTGTATATGGCAAGGCTGGTCATTTACCGATAGAGATTGAACATAAGGCTTATTAGGCTATTAAGAGTGCTAATGTTGATTTTGAGCGTGCAGGTTCTCACAGGAAACTTCAACTGAATGAGCTAGAGGAATGGCGAGCGAATGCATATGAGAACTCCAAATTATACAAAGAAAGGGCCAAAAAGTACCACGACCAACAAATCAAACAAGGTCGACAATTTAAAGAAGGTGATCATGTTCTTTTGTATAATTCTCGCCTTCGTTTATTCCCAGGTAAGTTGAAATCTAGGTGGTCTAGACCATTTACAATTACACGAGTTTTCCCTTATGGGACTGTAGAAGTTACACACCCGGAAAAGGGCACATTTAAGGTAAATGGGCAATGGTTGAAGTTATGCGCGAGTGGCAACTTGGAGCATGTTGGACGAGAGGAGTTTTATCTCCATCCGACAAAACTAACATGAGAAGCCGTATCCCATCGACCTATCGACGTTAACTAAAGCGCTTCTTGGAAGGCAACCCATGTCTAACTTTGCTTATACTTTAGTTCTCTAAGTTTTCTTCATTTTATTTTCCTTTTATCTAACTTTGCTTTGCTTCTTCTATTTTCATCATAGCCTTTTCCTTTTAGTTTAATTGTTGCTTTTTCTCTTTAGTTTTATTATTTTTATTTCTTTAAGTTTCCTTTCTCTTTAAATTAGAAAAAATAAACAGAAAGTTACACGGGCAAGGGATACGGTCGTATCCCAGCCCGTGTCCGCCCAGATTTCGGTTTCACTACGTAGGCATAGAAAGTTACACGAGCGAGGGACACAGTCATGTCCCAACCCATGTGCGCCCAGAATTCCCACCCGCAAACAGAGAGTTACACGGGCATGGGATACGGTAATGTCCCAGCCCGTGTCCGTCCAGATTTCATGGTAGATCAGAAAGTTACATGGGTGTGGGACACGGTCGTATCCCAGCCCATGTCCGTCCAGTTTTCATGTACGGGAACAGAAAGTTACACGGGCATGGGACACAGTCGTGCCCCAGCCGGTGTCTGTCCAGACTCTACACGATACACACAGAATGTTACACGGGCAAGAGACACGGTCATGTCCCAGCCCGTGTCGACCCAAACTTACACGATTTTTGCATACGCCTGGTTTATTTAAATTAAACACACCCTCTCACACACTCACAATCAAACATATCTCTCTTATATTCTCTCTTATTCTCCCTCTTCTATCCACAATTCTTACGTTCCGCATTTTGATCCAAGTAAGTTTCCTGATTAATTTTTTTCTCTCTTCCTCATGATTAGGCAATTTGGTTATTTGCAATTTTGCTCTTGTGTGTCCTCGTTTTTTCATTTGGCCTGCAAATTTCTTTTGATTATTCATAAACACCATGCCTCATTGCTTTATATTTCTTGCCCATTCATGCAATAATGCTGCCGCATCTAGTTATATTTCATTATGCTCTCTCAATTCTGACTGTTATTGGCTAATTTGCTCATCCTTATTCATTCATGCTAGTTAGGGTTAGCAATAGGAGAAACAATTCTAGGTCATTTAGCGTCTTTCATATGTTGGGACGCCTGTGTTTCAATGATAATTGTAGTATAGTAGAATTAGTTGGATGCGTTTGCCATTTATTTCTTTTCCACCAACTAGTTTTCTAGCTGCACTCCACCTGTTTGTTTAAATGCCCCAATGAGACTTCTGTTCACATTCTTTCCTATTGCTCTGCCTTCTTTAACTATGTGCGACACGAATGTACATGTTTGATTTGGATTGTTGATTCTTTTCAGGTATTCAAATGGTGAATCGCGCTAAGCTTACCGTTTGCCGGAAATCAAAATTTACAGCATCCTCTTCATCACAATCAGGGGCAATAGTTAAACCACTAGCTACTCTTCCCCCGATGGAGCACCCAATGCTCCAATTTAAGGAAGACTACCAAGTGCAATGATATCAATTACTTCAGAATAAGCCCTTTAGCAAGACCCTTCGGCTGGATTGGGATGTGCTCGCTCAATTAGAGCTCACCACAGAAATGAAGGAGCTCTTGGATGGTACCATTTAGGAGCGCTTATTATCCTTTGAAGCTCCAATTTATAAAGAGCTAACCTTGGAGTTTTTGTGCACTTTTAAACTTGATAAAGACAATGCTACTAGCATGGGCCCAAAACGCAAATTACACATCACCTTGAGTGGCCATCCATTCCACTTGACTATCGCTCAACTAGGCAGATATCTTGGTCTATATGAAGAAAGATATACACGGACGGAAGAATTCCAACGTCTCTCGTATCGTTTTCCTCATGGCGTCACAGCAGGGTCGTTTTGGAATGAGATTACGGTTGGTGATGCCTATGATCTATCCAGGAGTAAGGCCTCTCAATTAGTCAGGCCTGAATATCGGGTTATTCACTAGCTCTTTTCGCATACATTAACCGGCAGAGGTCTTAGCACCGGAGTGGTGTCCAACAAGGATTGCCTCTATCTCTACAGTGTCCTTCATAGACATCCCATCAATCTCGCCATTGAAATCGCCGAACTCTTTAGCCATCAAGCCACCTCTACACATAAGAAAGGGCATATTTGTTGTGGCCCTTACATTACATTACTAATGCAAGCCATAAGAACTAAGGTTATTGCTTGGCCCTCACTTACTTTGATTAGCCAAGTCACTCCTATGTGCCTCAATTCTTTCCGACTCATGAACCTCCTACCAACAAGACGTCAAGGTCGACACTCTCGCAGTAACACATCTTGGGGCCAAACATCTTCAGCCAGCTTTGAAGATAAATTTGATTTGTTGATGTCTGAGGTTCGTTATATAAGGGAAAGTGTGGATAAACTTCATATCCACCAGGAGAAATTGGAAAAATTTCTTAAAATGAAAGATTCGGCTACCCATGCAGAGGAAAGTGAGGAAGAGGAAGCGGATGATGAGGGTGGCGAGGAAGAGGCTAAAGAGGTTGATGAGGGTGATGAGGATGAGGCGGCTGGAGAAAGTGATGAGGATGTCGAGGCCAGTGATGACCATGATGATGCTACGATGGCTGAGGCATCGTCTGATGAGGCAAATGAAGAGACGGATTCCGATCCCTCTTCTTAGTTCCTTTTTTTTTGGTGTTTTCTTTTGGTTGGCCAAGGCTTGTGAACTCAGCTATATAATGATGATGCTTCTTCATTTTGCACTTCATTTCAACTGGCAAGGAAGTGTTAGTTTCTTTTCCGTACACATGTTTTCTTTTTCCCTAGGCTACTTTTTCTTGTTACATTTCGTGCTGCTATGTTTTTTAGTCATACATTGAGGACGGTGTACGTTATTAAGTGTGGGGAAAGGATATATATGAATTTGTTACTGTTGAGGAGACCAATTATTCACATTTGACCCAATTAATTTTTAAGTTAACTTGCAATAGGTGATTAACAAGTGTTGAGCCAAATTAACTGTTTCATCTTGATTATTATTGATCATATTATACTTTACTAGAATTGATTAGTCAAATTTGTGAAGGGCAAAGTTACGAGTTATTTAGCTTAGGACTTTAGGACTTGAGATTAGAGCAACATCACTAGTTGAGAGTTAGTCATGGTTATTTTTAAATTTACTTTTATGTATACCTTTCTCTTAGAAATTTTTAAGAGTCCTATAATTTTTAGCAAACAAACAAATGAAACTCTCCTTTTGAGAAACCCCTGAAAAATCACAATGATTAGAGGTCAAAAGTAATAACAAGTGTATGAATAGAAAAAATTGCTAAGGATTCATCTAAGTCCGTCAGAAGAGCGAGATTGAGTCCCAATGCCAACTCTAATGAAAAAAAAAAATTGATATGGATCGGCCTTAGTCCGTCAGAAGAGCAAGGTTCTTTCCCGCTATCAATATAAGGAATAAGTTGGCATGGATCGGTCTTAGTCCGTCAGAAGAGCGAGATTCTTTCCCGCTACCAATATAATTGTGCTTAAATAAGGTAAATTTAAAAAGACCTCTCAACAAAAGTATGAACTAGGGGGATAATCAGAGGATGAGAGAATGTAAAATGTGTTTGTTTTAGATTATAGCGCTTGGTGAGATGGAAAAGAGAATTGTATACACTTTAGTCAAATGGACAAAATTTTTATGACTCTTTCTCGGTTGGCGAGATGTTAAATCCAATTTTTAGTTTAAGAATCCTTGGTTAAATGACTTGGGTAAACTTTGATTTTCATAAATTAACTAGTAAACTCTAGTATTAAGTATTGTTCGAGCATTCGAATATGGTCAGATGAAATTGGTTGACTTTATTATTGCAAGTTAGTTGAGAATGATTTTCTTACTTTTCTTCAGGTCAAGTGTATTCGTTCACCGGTTTCCTAAATAGTGATAAATTTTGTTTAGCGTTTCTTGTCCTAAAATTTTTTTTTGATTTATTTGCTTAAGGACAAGCAAATGCTCAAGTGTGGGGAAATTTGATAACTCTGATTTTAAACATATTTCATATGGTGATTTTATAGTATTTTCCTTACATTTTTTTTCTTTAAATAAATTGATACTTAATTGAGTAAAATTTTGATTTCTAGGTTTGAACGTATTCTAGGATCGAAAAAGAATAAAAGGAATCAAATTTCACTCAATTCGGAGTTCAAACGAAAAAGTTATGAAGATTTGAAGTTACACAATCCATGCAGAAAAAATTGGCAAGGGGCAGAAAGTTACATGACCTGAGGACACGGTCGTGTCTCAGGTCGTGTCGAGCAAAGAAAACGAAAACCTTTTGATACACTATAAAAGAACATATTAGGGTTTCACAAGAGAAGAGAGACATTAGAGAAGACAAGAGACTTGAGGAGAAGGAGAAGGAAAAGGTGAGAACAACACCGACTTCAAGATTGGAGAGATTTTTCATCAATCAAAGGAGTTTTTCATGTTTTATTTTATGTTATTGATGGAATTCATTTTTAGATTCATTATGATAGCTTAGAATTTGTGTATTTAGGATTATGGAACCTAGGGTTTCATATGATTCTTGGATTGATTTAGAATTTTCAATAAAGTTTCTATCTTTACTTGATTCAACTATGTCGTTTAATTATTGATTGATATTTCTAGAATGTCAATATATGATATTATGCATGTTGATTAAGAAATTACATGTATAATTAGATCTTTACATAATTGGAGAGAATTACATGTGTACTTAGAGATAAGATACATGTTTCTTCCAGAAAGTTAATTAATTGTGTGGGAATTCATTATACATTAATGCAATTCTAAATTATATTACTAAGTGAAGAGATTCCGGTGAATAATTTAGGATTAAGGTTAATATGCTTGAGAAAGGTATTAACTTTAGTTGTGAATCCCTTCGGTCAAGAATAATATAAACCGAATTGAATATATTTTAAGTGATCACATGATTAACTCTAGGGGAAATAATTCCTAAATACGTTATTACTTTCTTGAAGTCGTTCTTAATTTTATCGCTTTTTCAATTGCTTAATCAAGTCTTATAAATAAGTTAGTTTGTTAATTTTAGTATTTTTAATTAATTCAAACTTTCATAATTTTCCGGTTAGATAATAAAGCTAAGGTTAATATTAGTACTCGAAGTCTCTGAGGGATTGACTCAGACTCACATCCGTTATATTAAAACTGATAAGTGCACTTACCTGATATCACGTTTCACACCAAAGCGAATAATACCTCAATAGGAGAAGTTCCGGTCTAGTCATTACAGGAAAGGATGTCTATCCTAACTTAGTACAGAATGCACTATCACACAGGAATACTTATTGAAAACTTAACTCAACCTACTCATTCATCAAAAGACAACTTTATTTACATGATAAAGGGGTTGTTACATCGGAGTTCAGCTAGATATTCATTTCCAACTTATGTATATAGCATAATATTTCAATCAAAACATGAACCAGCTTTTCTTTTGTTATCTTCACAATAGTAGGATTCCCAACTTAGTACGAGTTCCATCCAAAAGTCGCCGACTCCGGCTTGCGCTCTCAATATACATTCTCCCTAGTGTTAGGCCCTTCACAACAATGTTAACCTGAGGATAAAACATTTTATTCCTTTAGCTACTAAAACTGAGTGAGAATAGATAACAAACAACACAATATAGACAATATTTCATATCACAACTAAAACATTTCGACCATAACCCACAAGTTCAACTTCATATATGCATTTACCCAACTAAGTACTTATTGCTAACAATGCAGCATGCTATGCTCATATACATAGTATCAATTGGTACCGATATCTTATGCCCTTCCAATTTTCATCAAGTTAGTCGATATATCCAAGCATCTAGATACAATGTCCAAGAGCTTATGAGTAATAAGGAGCTGCCTAGGAGTAGTACTCCCACCGAATTGGAATGCATACTATAGTCTACCAATATCAAAAAGGGTAATAAGGAGTTGCCAAGGAGTAGAACCCCCAACTTTGTTTTATAAAATTAGACTACACAATGTAGTTCACCAAATCAAAGAGGCAACAATGCCAAATTATACCTAACTATCAAAATAGTCACAATGATTGGGCAATACAAATCTATATGCCTCTAAAAACTGAGTTCATAAAGCTATGCTTTTTCCATGCCATGCCATGATATGCAATAACAACTCAAGTATATCAATCAGCACAACCAATCTTTCAATTTTATTCAACCTAGTGACCTGATTCTAGTTTTTGAACTCTCCTTAGAGGAATTCTAGTATCTCACTTAGGTTTCACTTAGGTAAACACCCAAAAGATTAAGTTAGCAATCACTTAACTTACTTAGTTAACACAATCATTTGTGAGAACAAATCATCACCCAACATAATAGCATAATAGTTTAACTAAGATACAGGTACTATCATTCACAATCACCACATCAGTATCCACTATAGTAGCATATCAATTCACCCAAGATATACTCATATTCAATCAACACAGTATCAAACAACACACAGTATTATGAGTAATATTATGTCTACTCCAAGCATAGGTTAGATCCACTTACCTGAGCTTAGTAATAGTGCAAATTCCTAAACTTCGCCACATGGTCCTTCATTATTTATCACACCTAAGAAAATCTGTACATAGTTTCCAAGTCAAGTACCGGTCGAATCCAAATTCTCATAAACTTTTCCTACCATGCCTTTAAACTTCTTTTGACAGTATCTTACTCATTCCCTATCTATTTTCAGTAAACTTTGTATCGTCACAATCGTTATTTCAAATATTATTAAGTTAACTTAAGAATCAAGATTGATCAATATGATTATAAGCCCAAAAATACTCCTTTCCTGCTACTGATTCAATCATTTGTTATCGTAACTCCGTAATTAACCCGAATAAATTTTAGTTCTAAACTAAAATACACAATAAATAGTATATGAGCTCGACTGATTTCACGAGAAATATTATACTCACAAAAATATGTAGTTTAATTATTGACCGTGAATTATACTAAACTAGCTATTATCTTTTTTTACAAAAATAACGGTTTTAACTCGAAATTATAGAAAATTAGGGAAAATAAACAAATTTACGTGTGAGATAAAAACTAAGTATTCAAAATATCGTTATAAACTTCTAGAAATCAAAATACATAGGGCTCATACGTTAATTTTATCAAAAACTACTTAATCTAATAAAATAGTAAAATTGTCAATTTTATCTAAAATAATTATAATAAATAGTAAACATGGATATTTTCAAAAATTATTGTTACTAATATTTAATAAATTATATAAGTGTATCATAGAAAAATTTTCAAGTTGAAGTAACATTATTTAATATTTTGAAATTTTTATTTAAAATTCATCTAAACAAAGTATGTTCTTAAGCAAGTATCCTAAATCAAATTTATTTTAAGAAAAAAAAAATTACCACATGAAATTACGTGTAAAATAACCTAGGGAAACCAAATTTCATAATTTTTTTAGCTAATTTGATATTTTTAGTAAATTAATGAAAATCATGCACTAAAATTTGACTCGCTAGTCCACGGTGCTTCGCCCACGACCCTATGTCAATCTACTTTCTCTCCCCACCACAAGTTTAAGTCCCAAGTGGCTTCTTGTGAGGTTGCTTGTAGCTCTAAGAACCATTATTCACCATATTTTCCCACTATTTTCTTTTATTTTTTCTAAATTTTTTTCTAATTTTTCTAAATTATGTTCTTATGTTTTTAGAGTGGTAAAATATTTTAAATGAAGGTTTGGGTCCTATTTATAGTTTTTCAAATTTTTTTTATTTAATAAAAATTGGACATTTGTATACCACATGTCAATTTTCCAATTTCCTATGTGCCATATGTTATTTTCTAGTTAATTAGGTATTGACTCATCATTTCTAATTAATCTCATGTTGCCACATCATTTAACGACTCATCCATTAATTTTTTAAATTAATTTTCCATTATTTTATATTATTTTAACATATTTTAATAATTTATTATTATATGTATATATTTAATACATATAATGCATATCAAATGTAAATATATGTATATTACATATAATTTAACTTCATTTATTATTTTTGAAAGTTAATTAACTCATCTCTAATATCTTACTATATCTAAAAGCTCAAATTTCACGATTATCAGCTTTATCAATAAATTAACATTTTTCTTAAATTAATATTTTATATAGTTTATTTTGAGAAATTGACTTTACTTGAATTATTTCATCTAACTTTTCTAACCTCAAGTGAAGTTTGAAGTAAAACGGATAACATAGCCCGACGCCTTAAATTTAGGGGCTTGGATTCTAAAGTTATTGAACCGGTTGGAAAACTTGGGGTATTACACATAACATCCTTGGCCATTATAACACAATAGTTGTAGGATCACATTCTTGGTTGAACATTTACCGATGCTAACATGCTTCATGGTTACCTTAGTACGAATGCACCATCTCCGTTTGGTAGTTGAACTTCCTCCATTACTACTTGTAATTGTTCAAGTACTAATGCCGAAGCTTGCTATCTTGTTTCTACAAGATTTTTCAAGATTTTAGTTTGTTGATGTATTGCCTCTAATACATCATTAAATCTATCCTGTTATGGCATCGCATGGTTTGTTTCTAGAGTTTTAAGAGCTATATTCTAAAGTTTGTTGACTTTGTCGTCTATTATTATTGTGTGTAGTAAACATAATTAGCTAATTATTACTAAGTTCCATTAATATCATCACATAGCATGCATAAAGTAGTAACTTCATTATATTAATCATTCATTGTTATACATTGCCAAGCATCATGCTCTAACATATTCATTCATATCATCAATCTTAACAACACTTAAGTAGAGATACAACAATCATTTATTCATTATAGTAATATTAAAATCATATCACTTCTTCTTCTTGTAGAATTCCTAATGTTGAATCATTCATAAATCCAACCACCACCAGTATAGATCTTCCCTTTAACTAAGCAATCATGGGTGGCTGCCTTACTTGCCTAAATATCATCATCAAACCCCAAAGTGGAGCATCATCATTTCTAAAATTTAGCCACTTATCCACTTATTCCAATTCAGCTAGGGGGAGTTCAAGTCTCTTTCCCATAGGTTGGTCATTTCTTGGTTACAAGCAATTGCGTGGAACTGAAGCAATAAGTGTTTTGTACATATGGTACAGGATTGTTGATTGGAAAATTTTCAAAACTTAAGGAGTACTTGGTTTTGAGAAATCATTCAATGGTTCAGGATTGTCATATTTAAGTGTATCATAAGGTAGGAAAATATTGTCTATCCTTAGTGGGATTTCATACCAATTCTCTAAGATATAGCCTTCCCATCCTATACTCATGTTCCAAATTGGAATTCTGCTCCCTTTATTAGTTACAAGGACATCTTGGTTGTATTCTACATAGGGAGTTGCATTAAGGTAAGGTTCTTACTTGTAAAAACTCCTATTTTCATCCAATTTCATTATGTTAATTTCGTAAACAAGTGAATACCAAAAAGTTGAAAGCTTTGGCAACTCAAGTTGAAGAATTGAAAGGGAAGTTAACTCAACCATATTCTCCTTTCGTAGATCGCATCCTAGCTTAAAATATCTATTATCAAATTGATATTGTTGGCTTGAACACCATGGACAAAGACTAAAGTTGATGTAACTGGAGTCCATTCCTTGAAATCTGGTGGAGTTGCTCTTTCACTTTTAGAAGCTAGAAACATTACATCCTTGACCTTTCCTAACTGGCCATTTAGATCAGCATATGTTTCCAACCTGTAAATGTATTCTATACTCGTTACTTATAAAGCCAAACTCTTATCTATTTCATCAATTACTTAGGCCCATGCATTCTTAAGACCACTTTTCTATTTCTTCAATATTTCAAAAATTAACTTTTCCACTCCATAGAGAATAAGGTTTTCATATGAGAGGTGCAGTCTCTGATTGTAGTCAACTAAAAGCTCACTATCAGTTAGAGTAAAATGATCCCAAAAGCTAATGGTTGTAACATAATCCATTTAAAACAAAGAAAAACATATTTTAGTAATAAAACTATGTTTAGCCTTGTCCCAAATCTACCCACTTTCATTTATTTCTTTATTTATTTATTATCATTTATAGTATTTGAATCTTTTATTCTAATACCAACAAAATCTGTCACAACCTTAAAGATAGTCTAGTAGTGATAGATCGCCATATAGATATTTGTTTCATTCACTTGTTACTTTTAAAGAGTACATGAAGCATCAACACTAGAATAATCATGGAGTAGAACAAATTTAATGGTACAGAATAAATACTCAAATATTATTAATTAAATAAAATTATAGAACTTACAAATAAAATTTATCATGTTTTTCTACATATAAATTTTACATTCCTAAATAATGAAGATTCCTTGTTACATATCCTTTTCAACAAAACCTTAATTTCTTTCTCATGCTCCTCAAACTTGCTACTAACTTCTCAATTCTCACCATGGGACTCGATCTTCCTAGAAAGACCTAGTAGGGTGCCTACAAAAAGCTAAAACTATAGGGGCTCAAGCTATGGACAACTTAGTGAGTTATCTACTCATACCACCTTTCAAGCAAGTAATTTATTTATAAGCAAAAGCAATGCAAACAATCAAACATATGCAACAATACACGTGGTCATCTAATATCTAGCGTGCAGTGGGTATAATACCCCCCCCCCCCCCCAAATGATTTCGAGTTGAAGATTTGTAGTCCTACCAGTGTTTGGGAGTCCAAATAAGTATATATGTCTCTTGGCATAACATCTTTAGCTACCATATCACAATAGCTGCAAAATCACATTTTCAATTGAACATTTACCCATACTAACATAGTGATTAAGGGAAAATGCCCCTTGATCAATCCCAAAAGAACCAAATAGGTAACATTCTTCCTATCTTCCCACAAGAGAATTGATCTCCTGATCATCTAAGATAACTAAAGAAAAATGTTGATTGTAGATCAAAGTTCATATCTTAAGAAGAAGGATCTTCTGGTTAGCCAAGCAAACCAAATAAAATATTCACCAAGGCCCATCTCATAAGTTACAAGAGAAGGATCTCTTAATCAATCCTAAGAAAGCCCAAATGGAATGTTGTTAAGAAATGAACACCTTCCTTGACCACCAAATGGTCAGGGACTAATCAAATCCTTGATCGACCTCCAGATAGATGCAAGCCCAAAAGAAATGAATGGATACGACCTTATCTAATGAATGACCACTCTCAAAGTCACTTAATTTGCAATCAATTGTATGATAAATTGTCTAAATGTGATTTTTGGTTAAAAGAAATATCTTTTGGAGTGCATAAGATATCTGGTGATGGAATATCAGTAGACCCAAACCCAAAAAAGATTAAGACCATTGTTGACTGAAAAAGACCAAAAACAGTTACTAAAGTAAGAAGTTTTCTTGAGTTAACAAGATATTATAGAAAATTCATCAAAGATTTCTCAAAAAGATTGTCAAACCACTAACCTAGTCAACACAAAAGAAAGAGAAGTTTATTTAGAATGACAATAGAAAGCAAAGTTTCCAAGAACTAAAGCAATGCTTAGTCACTACGTCAATATTGGTATTTCCTAACAGTAACAAACATTTTGTAATATATAATGACTCTTCATGCAATAGATTGGGGTATGTACCAATGTAATATGGAAAAGTTTCAACAGCTAAGGCTACATGAGCAAAACTATCCAACACATGATCTAGAACTTGCAGCGATGATATTTGCTTTGAAAATTTAGAGACATTACTTATGTGGTCAAATGTGTGACATATATATTGTTGCTGACCGTAACTAAGAATAGATAAGGCCAGTCGCTAAATAAGTCCAAGCTTGCAGAAAGCTCAAAAGGGAAGTGATGGTGAATGTGCGAAAGGACAAATGTGAATGAAGAGTAAGTAAAAACCCACAAACAGCTCCAATGGATATAACATACCAATGGAACTTTTGAAGACTCACGACACAACTAGATATGACGTACGAGATAATCCGGTGAGGTTACTCGCCTCCTAACCTTACCTAAGGATTAGGATAAGATTGATGCCAAAAGTAAACAAGAAATATTTACGCAAAGAAGGAACATACTTAAGTATATTAATGATAATCGATCTGTTGTAGCTACAATTACCCATAAGTTAGGGTAACTTGCCTAAAAGGGAAAAAACAGAAAGGGCTTTTCTTAAGGAAGTAATGTACAAGATACAAAAGGGTAAAAATGAATATTCAAGAAAAACAATCATTGGTCTAACGGATTCTACACATGATTCTATACATATGGCGATGCTATATTAGTGATACCGTTAGAAGATGCAGACAAAAAGTACGGTTAATTTGCTTGTCCAAACAAAGGTGGCGTAGTCAGTCCAAACTCTCTCTTTTGACAAATCAACAAAGGTAATACTTAGTAAGTGATTGGCCAAGCATGAGTGAAGATGAGGATCGGCTATTGTCTCGGTCATCCACTTCTTAGCACACTATTTGTAAGAAATAAGCAGTCATTCAACTCAATACGAAGAACAGGTCAGTTAGGATATACTCTACCTCGGTTAGAGTCGGCTAAAGTAGAAAAATCTGCCTTACTAGGCCTTCCAGTCCTCAAGCTCAGCTATGGGTCAAGGTTTAGTAACTTGATTCCTATCAATCGTTTTGAGTTGATTTAGATTTGGGATCAAATCCAAATGGTCTTCGATCAGTTCTCCATCAGGGTGATATAGACTGAGGTTAGTAATGTTGAAGGTGTCAGAAACCCCATAGCCCTTAGGCAGCTCCAATTTGTAGGTGTTATCATTGATCTTCTAGAGGATTCTGAAAGGTCCTTCAACTCTTGCAAATAATTTGTTCCTCTTCTTGCTCGAGAACATTCGTTGCTAAGGTGTAACCAAACCAAATCTCCTTGTTGGAATTGTTTAGCCGTCCCACCCTTAGCCTTCTCTTGCATTCTTCTAGCAGCTTGGTCGATGTACTAAGTGACTTTGTCATAAATGTGCTTAGGGGATTGTGCTCTGGCTCTTGCATTTGGGTCTTCTTATGTAGGCATTGGTACATCGGTGTAATTAAGGGGCAACTCGAGATTGAAACCATAGACAATCTCAAAGGGGGTCTATTTGGTAGTGTCATGCACTAATCAGTTGTAGGCAAATTCGACCACTAGCAAGCAAATGTCCCAATCGTCTAAGTTCTTGCTCACTATAGCTCGGAGTAGTGATCCTAAAGTGCGATTAACCACCTCTGTTTAACCATCAGTCTAGGAGTGACAGGAAGGACCAAATAGTAGTTTGGTCCCCATCCGATGTCGTAAGGTCCTCCAAAACTAACTGAAGAACTTCGGATCTCTATCAAAAACTACACTCCTCAGCACGCCATGTAACCGTACAATCTCCTGCAAGAAAAGAAAAGCAATAGCTGAAGCATCATTAGTTTTGGTACAAGGCACAAAGTGTGAACCGATCCACCACAACCATTACAAAATCTTTGCCTCAGGCAATTCGTAGTAATCCAGGGACAAAGTTTATGCTCAACTTAACCCATGGTTTTGTCGAAACAAGCAAAGGCATTGCTTTCCGTTTTTCGGCTTGGCACTTAGCCCTCTTGCACATGGAACAGCTTTCAACAATTCGATGCACATCTCAACTCATCCTAAGCCAAAAGAATCAACCACTTAATAACTCATATGTCCTTTTCTCCCCAAAAATATCCAGACAATCCTCCACTTTGGGCTTCCCTAATCAGTAGCTCCCTCAAGAAACAAGTCAACACGCATAATTTTCCACCTCGAAACAAGTATCCATCCTCTACATGATGCTCATCCACTGTTCTTCCATCGACACATTACGTAACTATTGGTTCAAAGTGTAGATCCTCAAAATATTGTTCTTTGATACTTACAAACCTAAACAATCTGGTCTACAGTTCATTTAGAAGTGCATGTCTTCTTAAAAGAGCATCTACAATAACATTGATCTTTCCTTGTTTATATTTTATTACAAAATTAAATCCCTCAAGAAATTCAACCCATCTTACCTATCGCTTCGATAATTTTGTCTAACTTTAGAGGTACCTTAGCGACTCATGGTCAATATGTATGACAAATTCTCTTGGTAATAAATAATGCCGCCATACTTGCAGTGCTTGAATTAGCGCCAAGAGTTCCTTATCATAGACGGAGTAATTTAACCACAGTCCTCTAAGCTTCTCACTGGGGAAGGCAATTGGTCAACCTTCCTGCATTAAGACAACACCTATTCCAATGCTTGATGCGTCACATTCCAGCTCAAATATCTTCTCAAAGTCAGGTAAAACTAACACCAGTATGGAGGTCAATCTTTCTTTTATCTTATCAAAACTCCTCTCTTCCCTTTCTCCCCATCGGAAGTCAATGTTCTTCTTCCTTAGCTCAATAAGTAGTACAGCGAGGGTGTTGAAATTCCTGATGAATCATCTATAGAATGAAGCCAATCTATGGAAACTTCTTATATCGGTACAAATAATAGGAGTCAGCCACTCAATGATTACTCGGATCTTCTTGTTATCCACTTATAAGCCTCCCCTACTTACTACATAACCCAAGAATATCACTTCTTCCTGGAAAAAGCACTAATTCTTCAAGTTGCCAAATAATCTCTCGGTATAAAGGAAATCCAAAACAGCTCAAAGATATTCATAATGACTCGGCATGTCAATATTGTAGACCAAGATGTCGTCAAAGTACACCACAACACACTTCCTGATCAAGTGTCTCATCACACGATTCATTAATCTCATGAAAGTCCTTGAGGCATTCAACAAGCCAAAGAGCATGACCATCCATTCATACAATCCATGTCGAGTCTTGAATGACGTTTTCCACTCATCTCCTGGCCTCATATAGATTTGATGGTAGCCAGACTTAAGATCAATCTTACTAAAAATCTTGGCTCCACTCGACTCATCCAGCATATCCTCGAATCTCGAGATAGGATATTTGTACTTAATTGTGATCTTGTTCATGGCTCGGCTATCAACACACATTCACTAGGTTCCATTCTTTTTCGGCACTAGAGGCATCAACACAGCATAAGGGTTGAGACTTTCTATGACATATCCTCTCTCTAGCAACTCATTAACTTGCTATTAAAGCTTAGAAGCTTATTCCAGACTCATCCGATAGGCTGGTTTATTCAGCAGTGCGGTGTCAGGTACTAAGTTAATGCAATGTTTTATACCTCGAGTAGAGGGCAACCCCTTGGGTAACTATTCTGGGAACAAATCAATATACTCATCCAGTAACTCTTGGATTTCCTGGGATAATTCACCTCATTCCTTCATTTCTAATAATCATCTGACCAACATGAGGGTCGGCTCGTCAGCATTGATGGCCTCTCTAAACTCGACTCTATACATCACCAAAGCCATCTTCGATCCGTAAGTAAGTTTTGTCCACAATTTATTAACTTCTCTCAAAGGCATCGGGTTTAATGTGATCTTCCAGCCATCTCAAACATATACGTGTTCTTATAGCCATCATAGATAACTCTCCTATCAAATAGCCACGGTCTACCTAACAATACGTAGGAAGCATACATGGGTAGTACGTCATAAAGAATTTGGTCAGAATAATTCCCTATAGTGATCGATAGTAGTATTTGCCAAGTGACATGTAGTGCCCCTTTCTCACTCAACCAATGCAACTTGTATAGCTTTAGATGTACAACAATTAGCAACTTCAATTTTGAAATAAGATCGACTAATGCCACATTAGTATAACTTACACTGTCCACAATGAGGGCACACACCTAATCATTCACCTTATAGGTGGTATGAAAAAAATTCTCTCTCTACTCCTCTCATGAGGGTTCCATGTTCATTATGTGTCAAATAACCATGATCAGCTGATCCAAGTCCTCAGCAAACATGTCATCCTCAATCAATTGTTTCTCAACATTTTCAACAATGATCTCTTCCTCTTTAGGTTCCTTGTCAGTATTCTCTACCTCCAGCTTCGTGACGTCTCCCTTGATCACCATAGTTCTTTGGTCCGGGTACTAAGCAACCATATGTCTAAACCTTTGGCACTTAAAGTACTTAATCTAGCTCGTCTTCCTACCAAACCCTTGTCCCTTCTCATAATTCTGGGTTGGCACTTCACTGTCAAGTCAACCTTTCTGGTTGGCTCAGACATCCACCTTTTGGGCTGGCTCAGTATTTGACTGAGCTCTATGACTTCTCTGTCCAGGTCAACTAGTCAACATTCTAGCAAGTGCTCCACTTCTTCTCTGTCTCTCCACTCGTTGAGTGATGCAAATGGCTTCATCCATTGTTGTAAGTCATTAGAGTTCTACAATATCCCAAATATCACCTCTCAATCCTGTAATGAATCTAGAGATTGTCCGCGCTAGGGGTTCATACACTTCACATCGGATCATGAGCATTTAGAATTCCTTAACATACTTGTCAATTGTTTGGCTTCCTTGTCTCAACTCCTAAAGCCAACTAAAAGTGTCTTGCAAATATGTTTCTGGTACAAACCTATTTCAGAGTATTCTCTTCATCTCGGGCTAAGTATTAATCTTTCAGTAGCCTTCTCGCCTCCTCATAGCTTGGAAATTCTTCCACTACATGACAGCATATCTGGAGAATTCAATAGCAGCAATTCTAACATTCTCATAATCCTCATACTAATAATAGTCGAAAACACGCTCCACTTTCTCTTCCTATTCCAGATATTCATCAATATGCCCAGATTCATTGAAGCTTAGAATCCGAAGATTCACATGATCATTTGCTCTGGGGGCTCTAGCTCACTCTTCTTCAAAATACTCTTCCTTATCCTCTTCATCTAGTTCCCTCAGGTCTATCATTCATCTTACTTATCCACCTATTCCTCCACCTCGAACTAGTTGAGCTAGGTTCTAACCTCTAATAAGTTTAGCAGCTTGTAGGGTGTTTAACGCAGCCTCAGTTGGTCAGCAAGCTAATGCATGAATAGCTCAAGTTAGATCTACCAAGAGATTAGCCACCTCAACAAGTCTCTCCTCAGTACTCCTAGGGGTTCCTTAAGACTATCGTCCATAGTGGACAACTCTACTATTGTCATCTCCAACGCCAATGTTTACACTCAAGTTATTCATTTTCTCCACTGATTCAAGGCTCAAACAAACACTTCTACAAATTAGAAAATCAACAACTAGCAAACACAACAATTAAGATAAACATAGTAACTTACTCTATTTCACATACATTAAACAAAGTATAAACAAAACTTCAAAAACCAACTACAACTCAAATAAAACCTCTACTCTGATACCAAGATGTTGCAGACCATGACTAAAAATAGACAAATCTAGTTGATGAATGAGTCCAAGCTGGAAGAAAGCTCAAAAGGGAAGTGATGGTGAATGTACGAAAGGACAAATGTGAATGAAGAGTAAGCAAAAATGCACGAACAGCCCCAATGGATATAACGCACCAATGGAACTTTCAAAGACTCACGACACAACTCGATATGATGCACGAGATAGTCCGGTAAGGTTACTCACCTCCTAGCCTTACTTAAGGATTAGGATAAGAATGATGCCGAGAGTAAACAAGCAGTGTTTACGCAAGGAAGGAAAATACTCAAGTATATTAATGATAATCGATCTGTTGTAGCTACAATTACAAGGGTATTTATACCTATAAGTTAAGGCAACTTGCTGAAAAGGGAAAAGACAAAAAGGGCTTTTCTTAAGGAAGTAATGTACAAGATACAAAAGGGTAAAAATGAACATTCAAGAAAACCAATCATTGGTCTAATGGATTCTACACATGATTCTATACATGTGGTGATACTATATTAGTGATGCCATTGGAAGATGCAAACAAAAAGTATAATCAATTTACTGATCCGAGTAAGGGTGGCTTAGTTAGTCTGGACTCTCTCTTTTGACAAATTGACAAAGGTGATGCTTAGTAAGTGATTGGCCAGACATGAGTGAGGATGAAGATTGGCTGTTGTCTTGGTCATCTACTTTTCAGCACACTATTTGTGAGAAGAACAGGTCAGTGAGGATATACTCTACCTCGGCAGGAGTCGGCTAGAGTAGAAGAATCTGCCTTGCTAAGCCTTTCAATTCTCAAGCTCGGCTATGGGTCAAAGGCTTAGTAGCTTGATTCCTATCATATATGGTCAATGAAAGTCTCAAATATTTGTTTACCCAAAAAGAAGTGAACATGAGATGTAGACGATGGTTGGAGATTATCAAGATTATGATTTGGACATCAATTATTGCCTTAATAAGGTAAATGCAATAGCAGATGAGTTAAGTAGGAAAAATTATGTAACAATAACATCTTTACTTACCAATCAATTCAAGCTTATTCAAGAATTTGGAAGATTAAATTTAGAATTCCTTTCATATGAGCCTAACATAGAGTTAGCTAACTTAATAGTTGAACCTATATTATTAAGTAGCATAAAACAAGCTCAAAAAGAGGACCCTACCATGCAGCTAATCAAGTCAGGGAAATAACAAGGAAAGTACCCTAACTTCAATATTAAAGAAGATGGGACCATATGAAAGGATAGAAGATTATGGGTACCTGGAAATGAAGAGCTTGAAAGGAAATTATGAAGTAAGCAGACTACTTTAGCTATACAATCCACCCAAGAGGAACCAAGATGTCAAGTAAAATTACTAATGGGAAGGGATGAAAAGAGACATAGCAGAGTACACACCCAAATGTGAAACTTGTCAGAGAATTAAAGCGGAAGATCAAAAACTAAGAGGATTATTGCAACCACTACCAATTCCAGAATGGAAATGGGATCAAATCACCATGGACTTTGTAAGTTCTCTTTCTAGAACTCTAGCCGAGCATGGTGCTATTTGGGCCATTGCAGACTAACTTACTAAATCGATACATTTCCTTCCAATTAATATAACTTATCTACTAAAAAAATTAGCAAGAATCTATGTTAAGGAAATAGCTCAATTGCATGGAGTACCTACTGGAATTGTTTCTAACAAAGATCTAAGATTCGTATCTAAATTTTAGATAAGTTTACAAAAGGAATTGGGAACTAAACTTCAGTTTAGTACAGCATATCTTCCGCAAACGGATGGATAATCTAAAAGAACTATAGAAACCTTAGAGAATATGCTACGAACTTATGTCATAGAAATTCAAGGAAGCTAAGATAAACACCTTCTTTTAGAAGAATTTGCCTACAATAATAGTTACTATGCAACAATAAAAATTCCCCCATATGAAGCTCTATCTTAAAGGAAGTGCAGATAGCCACTATTTTGGGATGGAATAGAAAAGATAGCTCTAGGGCTCGAATTGATTTTTAAAAAAATAGCAAATAAGGTAGTTTTTATAAAATAAAGGATGAAGGAGGCTCAAGATAAACAACAGAGCCAGGCAGACCTAAAACGACGATGTATGGAATTTGAAGTTGATGACCACGTATATCTAATAGTAAGCCCAATTAAGAGTATTCATAAAGTAAGAACACAAGGAAAGCTACATCCATGGTATATTGAACATTCAAAATCTTATAAAGAGTTGGTAATTTAGCATATCATTTGACCTTACCCCCAAGCTTATCAGGCATTCATAATGTATTTCACATTTCTGTTCTACAGAAGCATATACTAGACCTAAATTAGTTTACTAAATTAGAGCTAATCGAGTTGAAACCAAACTTGACATATGAAGAACATCTAATTAAGATCTAGGATTAAAAGACCTCAAAATTGCAAAACAAGGACTATGGGGTAACCATAGAGATGAAGAGTCACTTAGAAAGCTAAGGATGATGTCAAGTAATGATACCTGCAACTGTTTAATAAACCAAGTATGGTCTTAAGTTTTAGGGACAAAACTTATTTAAGGGGGAAGAGAATGTAAACTCCTAAAAATTTTAACATAAGACCAGTTAATCACTAAGATAAATTCAGAGATATATTCGAAAATAAGCTAAAATCAATAAGAGAGATTTGAAAGACACTATTAAAATTAATCAACCAACCTATAAATCTTGATAAGACATCATCACATTCTCTTATGAATACCCTTATATTTAGCAATACAAGAATAAGAATGATACGGTCAACTCAAGTCTCTTTAAAGTCAACAATTGTGATTAAAGATTTAAACTACTAAAACAAGTAAATCAATTCTTATAAGAAAATATAAGTGTGAAAGCAATTTTGATTACACAAGAAACTTGGTGTCACAATAACTTGCACATCTTTCTCAAGAAGAATGAAAAGAAAAACCTAAGGTGGTGCCAACCAGGGTTTTCTACAAACCATTTGCTACTCATCCAAAAGAAGGACTAGTAAAGGAATCTTCCATAGAAGCAATGGTGAGATTCTAGAAATTGAAGAAGGAAAATTCCACAAGTAACTTGGCTAAAGAGGAGATTATGCCATGGATGATGTCAAACTTCCATTACATCATGAAGATGACATAAAAACATGTGACATTATAGGGCATATACCCTAAAGTGGCACCAACTACCCTTGGAAACAACCAAATCCAAATGTTTAACGCCATTTCAATTAATAGGAATCAAAACCAAGCTTTTCCCATTATGTCCAAGGATTTTCTATAAAAGTCATTATGCATTCCAAGAAGAAGTTCTAAGTTGAAAAGTGACAAAAATGAGCCACCTTAATGCATTCTACTATCTTAAGAAATCAAAAGCTTATGAAGTAACCTAAATTAGACTTTTTCTATAAATAAGAACCACTAACCTTTATGACCAGTATATGTCTCCCTTATTCACTACAACATCTCTTTGCTTTCTTTCACTATATTCAATTCAACAACCAACACCCAACCACCATCTTCATGCCAACAAGAGGAGTCCTCCTATCTAATTTTTAATTTCCTAAGTTTTAACATCAACAATGGTAAGATTTAACCTTTAACTATCAACTTTGATGATATTTTATATTGATAAGGACATATACTAACTTATTTCTCCATCTTTAAGAGAAAATTATAAGGATTTAAGGTGAGACAAGCGAAAACTGCAAGGATTTAAGGTGAAACTCTCCAATTCCAAGGAAACAAAAACTTTTGGGTTTGATTCCAAATCAAATTCAACATCCTCTTTGAAAGAAAAGAGTATATTGTAAATCCTATTCTTACTTTATACTAACTTTTGATTCAGTTCTCGAATCTTTTTCATATAAAGAAGGGGATAAAGCCAATATGAGTACCTCAACTTTTATATTTTTTTCATTTTAGTACCTAACTTTAAAATTGTTCATTTTAGTACTCCTCAACTTTTTAAATGAGATAAATTAGTATCTCTGTTATAACAATCGTTATAAAGAATACTTATTTGTTTCACTTTAAAAAATTGAAGTACTAAAATGATATAAAAAAATAAAGTTTGAGCACTAAAATGTATTTATATTACTATTCTAACATTTTATAATAACAGCAACCACAGTAGAGATGTCAATTTATTTCATTTAAAAAGTCAAGGTACTGAAATGAAAAAATATAAAAGTTCAAGTATTTATAGTGGTTTTATCCCTGTAACGAATCCTTTTAAAACACCTTTCTTCCTCTTTACTTTAAAAATAATAAAGTTATCAACTTAAGATTCAAGACTTGAAGCATTTCTACAACCAAATAAAAGATTAAGATAGTAAAGGTTAAGACAAGTGGATAAATCCATACTTTAAAAATATCCAACATATGATGTCCGAATGATTTCTTATGACTTATACCATGATTTGGGACTTTATGGACATATTTCCAATTCTCGATTATATGGCTCATGGACATATATGATGACTTATGATCTTATGGACATACTTTGCCTTGACTTTGACATGTCTTTATAGTACCATAAGGATTGGACCCAATCCGACGACTGAGAAATCCTTATACGAGGAAAAGTATCATATATGGACATATGGATAATGAGCACATGCAATGACCAAGAAAAATGTGGAAATGATATGATAAGAAGACCATTTGGACATGAGATAACTTAATAAATAAAAGACTTCTTAAAACTCCAAAACTTTAATAATTGAAAAAAACTGAAGAAGGAAAAACTTAAGTAAAAACTTTCTCAACTTATATGGTTGTCATTTACTTTTCATTGTCTTCTTCTAAGTGACCTTGATTCAAAACTACCTGAGGATTATTACGATGAGTAAAGAGCATGACCAAGTGTAATAACCCAAGGTTCTAAACCCCCTAAATTTAGTGCATTGAGCGATATCAATGGAATTAAGTGAAACTTCATGATTAGGTCACAAAAATTAGAAGAAGTTATTCTATAAAGTTAGATTACTAAAGTAATGCACATATTTGAAATAATTAAATAAAGTCTCGAGGTAATTGGAACCAAAAGTCATTTAAATAGCGAAGTTAATGAATAGGCTTAGAATATTATTTAAGGGTTATATATAATTAGCAAATAATATTTTATACATTAAATACATATAAATAAGGAAAGACATGTGATTTGGAATGGAGTCTTGTAGAAGGATGGAAACCCCCTTGTAGAAGTTTGCACTTATATGGGTTAAATATAAAATAATCAAAAAATAAATAAACAACATATTCAAGGTGGTTGTGACCTAAGACTAAGGTTGCAAATGGTTTTTATAAACCCAAGGAAATAAACTATGGGCACCCATGGTATTGAATTGCAAAATGAAGGAAGTTAGTGGTTTTGGCACATAGTTTTGAACTTGATTTTAGAGCTAAGTGACACTTAGCAATATTGTTCCTTATGCAAACCATCTATAAAAGCCTCAAATCCCCCTCAATTACACTCTTTGGTAAAATTGGGAGCTTAAGAAAAAATTCACAGTGGAAAACTAAGGGAATTTATAGAAATTAGGACAAATAATCGAAAATAGTACTGTAGGCATATATGAAACCCAGATCAAGTGGCACCAAAACAACGAACCACCACCACCATTAAAAAGGAGAAGCAATGCCTTGAAGTGATCACATAGAGTAGTAGTCATCCAGTCATCAAAAAACATGGTGTTGATAAGTTTTGATTTTTGCCTAATTTTCAATAATTTGTTAAAAATATTAAACCAAGTTGAAAATTATGAAAATTTGTATTCCTTGGTTATTTTTATTGTAATTTCACAAAAAAGATCAATTTTTCGAAATATGCATGTTTTATATATTGCTCTTGAGAAATGGACTGTTCCAAACGAATTCTCGATCTGATTTTTGAAAAGGCAAACAATGTTGTTTCAAGCTGAAACTTTTTTTCAAGCTCAAACTTTTTTTATTACAAGCTATGTCAAAATTTTTTCCAAATTTTCTTGGTAGATTTTGCTAATAATGATTTACCCAAAACTACCAAATCTAGATATTTGGAAAAGTGGTTGATTTTCAAGTATCCTTGCACCAATCTGATATTTATCCATTTTTCGATATTGAAATGATGTCTCATGAATTGCATGTGATTTTGATGCCAAAAGTGATCAAATGGGTGATTTATCACAATTTTTATAAGTTAAAAGTGTCATTTTCTCAAAACCAAAACGACCATGTGTTTAAAAACAAGCATGCATAGGTTTTTGAAAGATTGTCCAAATCTAGAATTTGATCTTTAGGATGGTTTTACTATTGGTTGTGTCCAAAGCTTAGTGAGTTTTAATGGCTACATGGAGATTTAACATGTTTAAGGATTAATTGACATTGTAAAAGTTTCTACAGAAAGTTACTTATGACAAAGCAAAGAAAAAGACTTCGAATAAAATATAATATAATGAGGACCTTAATGAGAAAGACAATAGAAGCTTTTGTTGAAGGTCCCTAGTAAGATATCAAATGAGAAAACTAAAATGGGTCCAAGTAGAAATTTAAGTATAAGGTTTCTTAGTAAGATATAAAGTGGGAACTAAAAGTAAATTTGAGTAGAACCTTCCCTAATGATGAATCCTAAGACCAACCTAAAGTAAAAGGTTGAGTAGAAAGTACTGTTAATGAAGCAAATGGGGACTCCATCCCAGTAAAAGGTTGTGTAGAAGGAATTAGATACTATTGAAGTACTCTTACCTAAACACTTAAGCTTTAATGAAACATTTACGTAACTTGAATAGACACTTAAATACAACTCTCAACTCTAGGTTACTTAAATAAGGAGGAACTCGAAGGTGCTATTTAAAGCGAGGGATACTACTCTCAGTTAAGTGGATATTATGTGTTAAGAGTAAACTTATGTCTACTCACTAGGTTGCTTATGTAGTCTCATTTTAATAAGCATAGTTGGGTTTGATTGTGAATCCTAGATACGTTGTTTGCTAAATATGTGACATGTCTGAACTTAGTTCTAAAACTTGAATGTGTAATTCAATGAATATGAGAATATTTATTAGGATATGATTTGATCTTAGAAAAAACACTAAGAAGTAGTTCAACCTTCAATGTGTTCGCTTAAGCGAACTCAATACAAGGTTTTAGCTTATGATAAAGAGACCTTAAAGTCAAATTAGGATAATCAAAAGGCACTTGATATGAAACTTGGATGTGGTGTTATAATCTATGTTGATATAGTAAAGATAGACTAGGCTAACTAGATATTATAAGGTGATGAATTTGGATGTACACTTGAAAACTGTGCTTGGATTTATGTTGACATATTATTGGTGCATTCATGGCATGACAATGACCTACAGGTCAGGTTTTTTGAAAATGAGATAATACTAAGGTAGGTTAGGTTGTTTTTGAGCATATAGATTTGCATTCCTCAATCATTATGGCCACTTTGCATGGTTTTAGCTAAGCCAGCTATATGCTGGGTTTTTTTCTGGCCATTTTATGTGATTTTAGCTAGGCCAACTATAAGCTAGGTTTTTTTTGCCACTATAAGTGGTTTTAGCTAGGTTAGAACTTTTGGCTACGTATTGTAGTCACAAGCTCAAATTGTTCAAGGATCCCTCAACAACTCCTAATTAGCCTAGGTTGGGTTAGGATATCAGTATCGATGCATTTGTTTATGTTCACAAGCATGGCATGCATTCTTTGCATGGACTTCTAGGCTAGGTATTGATGCAATATGGCTAAAAATATCTTATCGCTTCTATATTATTATTTGTTTGAGATGTTTGTGATAAGCTGACTAGGCTGGGTAATTATTGTTACATGTTTAAAATATATAATTATTAGATCAATTATTATTACTAGACTTATTGTACCTTACTTGTGTTTATCCATTCTCACTTAGCTTATAAAGAGCTAAGAAGATGTTTGTTTGTGCATCCCCAGGTCACAGAAGACAAAGAATAATAGGACTTGAAAACTAAACCAGGCATTACACCAAGTGAGTAAATACGATTATTATCACTTGCTTGTATATATAGTTAGTTGCAACTTAAACTTATATATCTTAGTTGGCTTTGTATTGGGTATTTGGGAAACATATGTGCTTCATTTGTTTGTTAAGATAGTTAAAGTTATTTTTTATTACATAATTGATGATTGTAATGTGATGTTTGTTCATAAGTTTGCCTGATCCTTTGTTTGATGACAAAATGAATAAATTCTAAGCACATCACAACTTAAAAAGATAAAGGTGGTCATACATAGCATATTGAATAACTTTATAAGTCACCACTGTCACACAAAGAATGGAAAGGCTAAAACCTTCCTAATCTATTACAAACTAAGTGATTTTGAGGGTGTCATGCATTTGTCCATTCTTTTGTTTTAGGCTTACATGCATTTAGGGGTAAATTAAGGATCTAGTCAATCCTCAGTCATTTAATGGTCAGGGAAAGCGTTCATTTCTTAACAATATTTTATTTAAGCCTTCTTGGGACCAATCGAGAGATCCTTCTCTTGTGATCTAGAGCATTAGTGAATATTTCATTTGATTCCCCTTGCTAACCGAAAGATCCTTCTTCTAAGGATATGGATTTTGATTTAGGATGAACACTTTTATGTGGTTATCCCAGATAACCAAGAGATTGATTCTCTCGAGGTAGGTCAAGAAGAATGTTACCTATTTGATTCTCCTGGGACTAGTCAAGGAACATTTTCCATTGATCAGTATGTTAACATCAGTAAATTTTAAGCCAAAGATATGGATTTTGATTTAGGATGAACACTTTTATGTGGTTATCCCAGTTAACCAGAAGATTGATTCTCTCGAGGTAGGTCAAGAAGAATGTTACCTATTTGATTCTCCTGGGACTAGTCAAGGAACATTTTCCATTGATCACTATGTTAACATCAATAAATTTTAAGCCAAGAATATGATTCTACGGCTTTTATGTTAAGGTAACTAAGAACGTTATGCTAAGAGACTTATATGCATAATTGGGATGCCTAATCACTGGTGGAACTATTAATCATCAACACAAGGTAATTAGGTGGTGGCAAGTTTATACCTTAGACTACATGTCGAATACCAGATGGTCGTGTATATTATCGCATATGTTTGATTATTTACATTGCATTTACTTGTCAATAAATAACTTACTAAAAAGGTGGTATGAGTAGATAACTTACTAAGCTAGCTTACACCCTTATAGTTACAACTTTTTGCAATCACCTTACTAGGTCCAATGGTGAGAATAAAGAAGACAAAAGTAGGTCGAGGAGCACGAGCAAGAAATTATTATTTTGTAATAAGAATTTGTTATAAGGAATTCTATTATTTAGGAATATAATATTGAATATGTCAAAAGACTTGATAACTTTTATTTATAAGTTCTATAATTTTATTTAATTAATAATATTTGAACTTTTATTCTGTATAATTGAATCTATGATACTCTATAATTACTTTAGCGTTATCATGTACTCTTTAGAAGTAACATGAATGAAACAAATATCTACTCAATTACTTCTAAATAGTACTTAACAGTCTATCACTACTAGACTCTCTTTAGGGTCGTAACAGTGTCTTAACTCAAAGTTGTTAGCTAAGATGGTTTTCTCTGTCTTGATTCGTTCTACAATTTCTTTTGCAATGAAAAAGTATGTAACTCAGGTGTCAAACATGGTATATATAGGGGTATTGCATATCATGATATTTCTTGAGAAAATTTTTATATGTCCTTTAGAATTATTTTTAGTTCTATTATTATATTTATTTTTGTTACCATTATTGTTAATATTAGTATGATCATTAATATTTGTATAATATTACTATAAAGCTTTAGAACGTACTATCATAAACTATTAGCCTACAACCAACTCATTATCTTCTATGTCATAAACATCCAAAGCAACAAGCTCTGCTTCGAATTCATTCAAATCTTCTCATGATCCCTTTAAGTTAAATACTCATGCAATTTCCTTTGAAATGGTAAGTTGACTCATTCCTTGATTTGGTTTTACAACAATTGGTCTCATGGCAATTGTACTTGATTTCTAGCGTTCAAGAGAGCTAATTGAGAAGTATCCCACTTCCTTGCAAGTAAAACATGGATTATTGGCTTTCTTTGAACAATCCATTATTTTATGATCTCCAACCCCACAAAAATCGAACTTGTTTCTCAATTGTACACAATTCTTTGGGTAGTGCTTTCCTTTGCATTTCCAACATTGCACATTAGTACTTCCAACTACCTTCCTACTACTTGTTGTCGGTATGAGGCACACCATAGGCTTCTTCCCCTTACAATTATAATGCTCCTATTCTATACTCCCCTTACCCAAAAGTATTCCTCTTCTCCTTAATCTTTCTTGTTCCATTTTCATAGTACTTTATAACACTTGAGCTTTTTCCACCAACTTGTTAAAAGTGAAAACTTCAAGTTCCTCCAACCTTCTTTCTTTCTCTAGTTCAAATCCATCCATGAACACGTGCATTTTTAACTCATCATTATTTCGGTAAGATTTAAGAGTGAATTGTAGTAGCTTGCTAAATTAGCTCTCATATTAGTCTATGCTCTGTCCTCCTTGAATGATGTGAATGAATTCAATCCGATACTTAACTCGTAGGCTACTAAGGAAATAATTTTTCAAGAATTCCCTTTTGAAGGTTACCCACATTATGGTTTGAGGTAAGGATCTCTATTTGGATTTGCACCAAGTTGGAGCCCTTAGTTTCAAAAGATAAGTTTCATAACTTACTTGCAAATGAAGAGGTACTTCAAACGCATCAAGTGATCTTTCAATTTGTGAAATCCAATCTTTAACTTCGTTTGATTTTCCAAACACACCATCAAAGTATTTGTTACATTAATGAATTATGGCAACAAGCTTCTCGATTGCCTTATTACTGGTACATCATCTACGTTTGATGGTGGAACTTCCACCAATGCTACTAGTAGCTGTTCAAGGGTCAATGCTAGGGGATATTGTCTTGCTTCCATAAGATTTTTCAAAGATTTTAGTTTGTTCACATATTGCTTCTAATACGTAATTAAACCAATCTCGTTGAGGAAAGGGGTTATTTGTTTCCGAAGTTTCAAGGGGTATGTTTTGAAGTCATCGGTGTTGACTGGTGATTCTCATTCCGATATACGAACACCTGCAACACAAGAAAACAGCTACGGGGAGCTCCAGAGGGTGCTTCGGCGTAGCCACTCCAATGCCTAAATTAGTTCCCTCTGCCTATAGAGAGAGAGAGATATCAAATAGTTATGGTGTTGAGAGAATGGAAGAGGAAGTCTTTTTACGTGGAATTTATGCCTGATATTTGTAGTAAGATGATGAAGATTGTACCTGGACTACATAATTGGACCGGGCTTATGCATTAGATTGATCAATATAGGCCTACATAATAATTATCCAAAAATACCTATCAACGCTTGCCCCCAACTCTCTTTGGTGACAAAGTCAGAAAAGAGAGTATTTAAGGAACCATGTAGTCGTGGAATTTCTAGAAAGGTTTGTAATATGAGCCTTAAGAGGCTACAGTGCTTGAAGAAGCAAAGGCTTGAAAAGGCAAAAAGCTGGAGTGATCTAAGCACCTACAAATATCCGTATGCCTTAAAAAGTGAAGGCCTAAAAAGGTGAGGGCCTGAGGAGGCCAAAGCTCCCGAAGAGGTGAGAAGCGAAGGCACCTGAAGAGGTGGGAGGGCCTAGAGAGGCGAGGGCCTGAAGAAGTGTAGGCGCCTAAAAAGGTAAGGGCCTAAAGAGGCTGAAGTGCCTGAAAAGGTTGGAGTGCCTGAAGAGGCAATGGCTTGACAAGGCTCAAGCACCTAAAGAGGAAATGAAGCTTACAGGTTGTCTAAGCTGGATTTAACTTGTGTTAAGTCATAAAATAGGTCAACTAACTTCTGGTCCATTAAAGTATAGGACCTATGAGTTAACGCTTTGTGATTTTCTTGTCACCCGTAGTATGTAGGGTTTAAAGTTATTTAGGTGTAACCTGTTAGCAAGTTATACTTTGCATGGGCTAAAAATTGAGGGTATTTCTTTATCCCCAATCCTTCTTTGAAGTCTCATTAGAGTATCCCATAGATAAATAACATATTATGCATGGATCTAATGTGAACATCTTTAATTGATTAAAGCACAGCACAACATAAAGCAATATCATAAAAATAAATAATCGAATGATTCAAAATAATAATAGAGAGGTTTTACTCATCTTCCATTAATGTGAATTGATGCGTAAGCAGGGCTCTTGAAGTCACGTAAGCTCATTTTGGACCGTAAAATTCATATGAAATGGTCTCAACTTTTGGACTTATTCATCAATCAATTAATGAGGCCTAAGTCACAATGTTCCTTTCCTCTTTGCATTCTATTTTGATTTGCTATGGTCCACTTGAAAAGTGAAGTCTCGACATAAAGTGGGCACACCAAATCGCTCGACCATGGAAGGTTGAGACATTTCAAAAGCTGACCAAATTTTCAAGATCTTGAAAGCTTGAAATATGGTTGCTGAACAATTCTTACCGTGTATAGAGAACAACTTTTGAAGTTCCACTCAACTGAATTTGCTTACTTAAAGTTCAAAGTTTGACTCATGTGCAACCATGAATGGACAACTTAAATGTGCAGTTATGAGTGGACAACTCAAGTATGGCCAGTTCAAAGATCATATATGTTGTTCGACAACCAATCTGTGAAGCTCAAAGACTTTTAATGGATAGCTTTGCCACGAAGGAGCTCTTCATCCACTTTGGTCAGATTGCATTAGGAAAGATCATATAATGACAAGAAACTGTAAACCAGAGAGTGGTCAACATTGCTGCTTAGGAGCCGAGATTGGTCAATTCAAATAACTCTTAGTGTTGGAGATCGACAATCAATTACTTAATAACTTAGCATTCTGAGTTACTCAACCCACTTAGAGTCGCTCAGTTCTTAAGCAACCACTCAACTACACGGCAGGGAGCCTAGCTCGACGACTCAGAACTTAGCTTCTAAGCCATTATTTACCACTTAGCAATCAAGGTGTCTCGGCAATAATGCCTCTCAGCAACCATGCGTTACTTAGAAACAAAGATAGTTGGCAACAAAATGCAACAATGCACTCGGTAACTTACAGGCCAATGGATAAAACTCGACCTCAAAAATTCGACATCTTGTTACTCGAGGTTTCAATCGAGCTTGAATTCCACTCGACAACTCGGACATATTCAGCTTCTCTAAAACTTTTCTTGGCATCAAGTTAGAGTTTAAACGTTCTCTTAACGTTAAGTTACTGTCATATACAAGTCGACCATTATTCATGGAGTTTCGACATTCGACATGAATATATAATATCAGGTAAGTGCATCTATCAATTTTAATATAGCGGATATGAGTCCAAGTCGATCCCTCAGAGACTTCGAGTACTAATATTAACTTTAGCTTTATTATTTAACCGGAAAATTGTGATGAGTTGAATGAATTAAAAATATTAAGATTAACAAACTAACCTAATTATGAGACTTGATTAAGCAATTTAGAAAGCGATAAAACTAAGAACGACTTCAAGAAAGTAATAACGTATTTAGGAATTATTTCCCTTAATATTTATCATGTGACAGCTTAAAATATATCCAATTCAATCTCTATTATTCTTGACCGGAGGAATTCACAATTAAAGTTAACACCTTTTTCAAGCATATTAACTCTAATCCTAAATTATTTACCGGAATCTCTTCACTTAGTAATATAATTTAGAATCACATTAATGTATAATGAATTCCCACACAAAAGAACAACTTTTCGGAAGAAACATGTATCTTATCTCTAAGTATACATGTAATTCTCTCCAATTATGTCAAGATCTCATTACACATGTGATTTCTCAATCATCATGTATAATATCATAGATTGATACTCTAAAAATATCAATTAACAATTAAATAACATAATTGAATAAAAAAAATAGAAACTTTATTGAAAATTATCAATCAACCCTTTTATTGATGATAAATCTCTTCAATCTTAAAGTTACCTTTTTCTTTTTTTTCTCCTCAAGTCTCGTCTCTTTTGAATATCCCCTCCTTTGTGAGAAACCTTAGTATGTCTTTTTATAATGTATTGTAAGGTTTCCTTTTTCGTCACTAGATACGGCTTGAAACACATTCGTGTCCCCAAGTATTTTCCTGGATAGACACAATTGTGTCCCAAACTATGTAACTTTAAAACTTCATAACTTATTCATTTGAACTCCAAATTGAGTTAAACTTGATTTCTTTTCTTCGTTTTCAATCCAAGTACACATTCAAACCTTGAAATTAAAATTTTACTCAATTACGTATCAAATTCTTTAAAGAAAATCAAAGATGTAAGGGAAATACTATAAAATCATCAATGTGAAATGTATTTAAAAGAAGAGTTATCAATATATAAGAGATCAATCAAGTGGGACTACTCCTATTGTGGGAGCTCGTGAATGCCAGAATTTGGCTTAGCAGCTTTGATCAAACTCTTGACTCATAATTTAAGCCAACATTATAACGATGTGCTCAGCATGGACTCAAATCATTTGGAACTCGGCTTTGGCTGAGTATATACAAGTCTTTTCTAAACTCAATACTCGGTAAGTTTTCAAGTTGGCATCAACCAAATACTAAAGAGTTCGGAGGCTCGGCGATTTCCTTGGACAAAACTTTACTTTGATGCTGTACAGAATTGTGGTGTTCACAATACAGTTCTAAATCATTTTTAGAGTAGCTTGGCAATCTCTTTGAGAACATATGCGTTAAGCTACTCAGCAAGATCATTTGCGCAGCACTTACCCGGCAAGGAACTCGGCAATGAAAATTGCTATGAAGTCAGCAAGGATGAGCTTGGCAAAGTTTCTCGGCCATGAACTGTTGTGTGCTTGACAACTGGGAAACTTAACTCGACAATGGTGTTCGGGAGGCTTCTCATCAATTCGGCACTGGGCGGCATGAATGTACTATGGAACTTCAACTTGTCGGCACTTTAGGCTCGCCCTTAGCTGCCGTGAAGGAGTTTAAACAATTTCTTTTCATGTTCGTGGAGCTCGACACTTGCTAGAGAAGCAAATCAGAGTTCGGCGTAGTGAGCATAGCTACTGCAAACCCAGCCGGTGCCAGCACGGTGGGTGAGGACAATGGGTCGACTATTCAGCCATGAGACTCCGCTACTCCATCAAGGTGTTTGAGGACTCACTATGACTTAAACGGGGAGCTCAGCATGGTAAAGTGCCACTTAGCTCGGTGCTGAAATCACAGTAATAGCTCGACTTTGGCCTAAGCACTGAGCTGCTCGACATGGTGATTCAAAATAAAAGGGACTCAGTTGCAAGTCTAAAACCTGCAGGATGTTGTCTCCTAAAACTTTAAATTGCCTTTTCATATTTGAGAAGGATTTTGCAATGTCTGCATAGATGACATCAAAGGACTTTTGACTGAGTATTTTTTCCCTTGAATTATCTCGTGCTTCCTCCGTGAATTTAAGTTGCAGAATACAAGATAAAGTTAGCCACATCACCGAAGTGTAATCGGAGTAAAAAAGGCTGTTGCTCGAATGGAGTGAAAAATGAGTTGGCTTCCTCGGTGAATTTAATTTGCAGAAATACAAAATAAAGTCAGCCACATGGAACTTCGCAGCTTGGCCTGAGATTTCACGGCTCGGCAAACGAGCTTGATGAATGGATCAATAATGCTTGGGATGTCTATCGGTGCTCTACAATTCTCAGCACTTGCTCGTGAGATGGAGAGTTCAGCAGAAAGAAAGGCGACTCGTCCGCATACAGCCCAACGAATACTCTGTAACTCGGATACAAGAGCCAAATAATTAGCAGTTATCCAAGATGGTTTTTCATCTTAAACTGCAGATTTTTCCAGTATGCAATGTCGTGACGGTTATCCAGGGTGGTTTCTTACGTTCGTGGCCCGAGCAAGTTTCGAGAAATGCAGAAACCGTTCACTCAAAAACCAATAACACCAAAAAATCATACAGATGCCAGGGAAAGTAACATCCACATGCAGATTCAGAAATAGTGACACGAAGGCCTTCCCGAATTTCCACAAAGTGTACAGATGTCGAGGGACGAGATAATTGCTTGACAGTTTTTTGAACTTTACCGCTTAAATGAATTTCAAAAGGCAAAGAAATCGAAAATGGCAGTTACAAGCGGTTTCGGACCAAGCTAACATGAAATTCCAATGGCTACGCTTGAAAAGGACGATTACAAGACAAACATAATTATCACCAGTAAACCTGTGCCAAAAAAAAGCTATCATGCGCAGGAGGAAAATTATCGTGCATCATTGCTTGTAGGGTCATGCTTCTTTCAAAAATAAGTATCACACAATGCTTCCTCCCGTAAAGCATATACGAACAATCCAAATTCCAAAAATGAGGCACTTGAAACCGCATTTCGTAGGCTAAAAAGTGAACGATACTGCACTTCCTTAGCAAATTAATAACGAATATGATTGGATGAAGAAAGACAAATTCCACTCAATAGAAGAATCAAGCATGGAACGATACCAATTGTTAATGGGTGATTCTCATTTTATAGAGAGAGATATCAAATAGTTATGATGTTTAGAGAATGAAAGAGAAGGTCTTTTACGATGGTTATGTCTAAGATTGCACCTAGACTAAATAATATGCATTGGATTGATCAATATAGGCCCACATAATAATTATCCAAAAATGCTTATCAACAATTAACTTTGTCTCCTACTATTATTGCATGAAGTACACATAATTAGCTAATGTTACTAAATTCGATGGATGTCATCATATAACCCACACAAAGTAATAACTTCATTAATTTGATCATTCATATGCATACATTACCTGATTTCTTTCTCTTACACAATCATTCATAATATCAGTCTTATCAATACTTAAACATAAATATAATAATCATTTATTTATTACGTAATAATCTTAAAATCATTAAATTTTCTTCTTGCAGGGTCCTTTTTGTTAAGCTATTCATAAATCCAACCATAGCATGTTTTTCCTTAGAGTGAACAATTGCAAGTGGCAGCTTTACTTTCCCAAGCTTCTTTTCCATCATCTAACTTAGATGTGGATTCTTTCTTATTTGTAAAGTATAACCCTTTGTCAACAAATTCCATTTGAGAGTCAACAATTGGAGGGAAATTCAAATTTATTTCTTTGGTGCTAGTTATTTCTTGATCAAAGGCTGTTGAGGTAGAGTTGAAGCAAGCAGGTTCTTTCACATAATGAGCAAAATTATCAACTAAATAGTTTTCAAAACCTAACTAATTTGAGGAAAACCTTATTAAGAGAGATCATTAATGGGTTCTAGATTGTCATATTTGAGGATATCATAGCGTAGACAAACGTTATCCATTTTAGATGGTGTTGTATACCAGTTTTCCACAACATAACTATCCCATCATGCATACCAATCCCAGCTAGCTTTCTCTTCCCACTCATTAATTCCTAGAATTCCTATGCTTTATGCCAAATGGTAAGTTGTGCTAAGATAAGGGTCTTATGAATAGAAACTTACACTTTCTTCTAGATTCAGCATGTCCATTTCATAGATAGGTAGATACCAACACATTTTGAAGGGCTTAGGCTCCTCAAGTTCAAGGATTGGTAAAGGAGGTCCAAATAACCATCTCTCCTTTTGCAAATGTCTACCCAACTCAGAGTATCTACCTTCAAGTTGATATGGTTATCTTAAATGTCATGAGCATAAGCTAGAGTTGATGTTAATGGAATCTATTCTTCAAAATCAAGTGGAGTTAGTTTCTCATTTATTGAGACTAGAAACATCGCATCTTCAACCTTACATGGCTAGTCGTTTGTAACAACATAGGTTTTTAGCCTATAAATATACTGCATAGGTGATACCTCTAGTATTAAGCTTTTGTGTGGTTCATCAATTACTCGAGCCTATGCAAACCTGAGCCCATTTTTCTATTTTTCCAAAATTGTGGAGATCGTATTCTTGATTCCATGAAGGACAAGATCTTCATAGAGTAGATGCAACCTTTAGTTGTAGTCAACAAAAGATTAACCCTCCATTAAGGCAAAGCTACTATTCCAAATGCTTAGTGATGTAGCAAGATCCGACTAAAATATTAGAAAAACACATTTTAGTTGTAAAACAATACTTGTTCCTTTTTTAATCTACCCACTCTCAATTATTTCTTTATTTTTCTATTGTTATTTTTAATATTTGAATTCTTTAGTCTGATGACAACAAAATCTATTAGGACCCAAAAGATAGTTTAGTAGTGACAAACCATCACGTACTAGTTAGAAGTAAACGAATAGATATTTATTTCATTCACTTCTTACTTCTAAAGAATACATGAAGCATGAACTCTAAAGCAACCACAGAGTATCACAAATTTAATAATACAGATAAAAGTTAAAATATTATTATTTAAATAATAATTACAAAACTTACAATATAAATTTACCATGTCTTCCTACATAATAAATATTAGATTTCAAATTAATAAATTCATCATAATATATCCTTATTATAAATTAAAAGTGTCTTGTTCGTGCTCCCCAAACCTGCTACTATCTTCTTTGTTATCACCATCGAACTAAATCTTCCTACATAGATTTAGTAAGGTGCTTACAAAAAGTTTAAATTATAGGAGTGTAAGCTACGGCTAGTTTAGTGAGTTATCTACTCATACTACCTTTCAAGTAAGTTAATTATTAATAAGAAAATGCAATGCAAATAATCAAATATATGCAGCAATACATGCAGCCAACTGGTATCTAGAGAGCAATCTAGGGTATAAACCCTCGCCCAACCCCTTAACCTCCCTTCTTCCCCAACCTCTGACCTTGAGTTAAGGATTTATAATTCCATCAGTATCCAAGCATCTAATCATGCATATAAGTCTCTTGTCATAACATCTTTAGCTACCTTAACATAAGTTGTAGAATCATATTCTTGGCTCAAAATTTACCATGTTAACATAATGATTAAGGGAAACGTCCCTTGATTAGTCCAAATGAGTAACATTCCCCCTAGCCTCCCACGAGAGAACTAATCTCTCAATTATCTAAGATAACCAAAGAAAACTATTCATCCTAAATCGAAAATCTATATCCTTAGAAGAATGATTCCAATTAGCTTAGGGTATCAAATGAAATATTCACTAAGGCTCATAATACAAATCACAACAGAAAGATCTCTTGATGAGTCTCAAGAAGGTCCAAATAAAATATTGTTAAGAAATGAACACCTTCCCTAACCACCAAATGACCAGTAACTAATCAAATCCCTAATCAGCCTCTAGATGTATGGAAGCCCAAAACAAAAGAGTGGACATGGCCTCATCTAATGCACAACCATCCTCAAAGTTACTTAGTTTGTAATAGACGAAGAAGGTTTTAGCCTTTCCATTCCCTATGTGACAATGGTGGTAAATAAAGTTATACAGTATGCTATGCATGACCACCTTTATCTTTGTAAGTTGCAATATGCTTAGAATTTATTCATTTTGTAATCAAACAAAGGATCAAACAAACTCATGAACAAACATCACAACACAATCATCAACTATGTAGTCGGAAATAACTTTTAAGTATCTTAATAGACAAATCAAGTACATACATTTCCCAAATACCCCATACAAAACCCATTAAGATATATATTTATTTATTTAATGTGCAACTAACTACATAGTGAGCAAGTGTACTCATTATAGATACTCACCTGGCCATACTTCTAGTTCATTGTAGTAATCATTGGGAAGTTCTTAATCAAAATCACCTAGAAGAATACAATAAGAAGTACATGATAACCATACAAGTCGAAAAAGCTTGTAGTTAAGTTTTTTCCTTCTTCTATTTTTCTTATTAAAGTTTTAAAGTTTTGAAGAAGTCTTTTTATTTGTTGTGTTGTATCATGTCCAAATGGTCTTTTATCATATCATGTCCAAATTATCCTTAGTCATAACATGTCCGAAGTCCAAATGTCCAATACTTGTCCTCATGTAAGGGTTTCTTGGTCCTCATATTAGGTCAAATTGTCACAAATTGTTTAAAGATAGTCAAAATCATAGGCAAGGTTATGTCCACAAAATCATAAGGTATCAAATATTTCCATAAGTCATGTAATCAAGTCCATGAGTCATGATAATTCGAAATATGTCCATAAAGTTCCAAATGATGGTATAAGTCATAAGAAATTATTCAAACATGATATGTAAAATGTTTTTAAAGCATGAATTTATCCACTTATCTTAATCTTTTATTTAGTTGTAGAAATTCTTTATGTCCTCTTTAAAGTAAATAAGGAGAAAAATATTTCAAAAGGATTCTTTATTTCAAAAAGACTAAGGAATCAAATCAAAAGTCAGAGTAAAGCAAGAATATGATTTATAAAAACTCTTATCTATTAAAGAGGACGTTGAGTTTGATTTAGAATCAACCTCTAAAGTTCTTGTTCTATTAGGATATGAGAGTCTCACCTTGAATCCTTGCAATTTACTCCTAAATGTAAAGAAATAAGTTAATATATGTTGTTATCAACATAAAATATGATCAAAAGTTGATAGTTCTAATTTGAGTCTTACCCTTTTTGTTGTTGAAGCTTAAGGAATTAAAAATTGGATGGTAAGACTCCCTTATTGGCATGAATAATGTTGGTAGGGTTGTTGGAGGAATTGAAAGTGAAGTAAGAAAATGAAGGAAAAAGGATGTTTGTAGTAAATAGTAGAGACAAGATGTGGTCCTAAAGTTAGGTGGTAGGTTTTATTTATAGGAAAAATTTAATTTATCTTACTTCATAAGCATTCAATTTCTTAAGAAGGTTAAATGTATTTAATGTTGCTTATTTGGACCACATTCTAACTTATGTCCCTTTCCTTGAAGTCATGATGACTTGTGCAAAAAATCTTAGGTTATCTGGGAAAAATTTTGGTTTGATTCTTTTGGTACAATAATGGATGGAAGTAGTATGACACAATTGAATTTTGGTTGCTCCTTTTTGTTGGTGGCACCACTTTCTAGTGCACATGCACTCCCATTCGTCGTGTTTGTTATTCTTAAGATGTAATGGAAAGCTTACATCATCCTTGTTATCATTTCTTGTTTGGTCCAATTTCTTATGAAATTTGGCTTCTTAAGTTTTCTAGAAACTTATTATTGTATTCATGGAATATTTCTTCTTTGACTCTTCTCTAGACTTTAGGAACATGATAAGTTCTAATGGTTATATAGTAGCTAATGGTATACTCATAAAACCATCTGCTACACTTCTTCACTTTTAGCTTATTCTTGGGTTTTCTTCTCGTTTTCAACCTTCTTGAAAAGGATGTACATGATATTGGCCTTAAGTATTTGGTTAGGTATTTAGTTGGTTTCTAACTTGATCTTAAGGATAATATCATCTTGCTTATCTCATGCTCTTTGCATAAACAAGGTAACTTTCATCTTTATCTTTTCTTATAAGGATTGAGTTACTTGTTTTAATGGCATAAGTCAGCTCTTAGCTACAATTGTTGACTTTAAAATGACTTGAGTCAATCATGTTCTTCTTATTCTTATCTTGTTAAATTTAAGGGTGTTTATAAAATAATATAATGCTGCCTTACCAAGATCCATAGGTATACTAACTAATTCTAATAATATCTCTCAAATCTCTCTTAGTTATTTTAACTTATCTCGAATATATCTCTAAATTTATGCTAACGATTTTTTTAACTTATTTTAAAATTTTTCAAGGTTGACAAATGCTTAAACAGAAATACGGTAATCATTTATTCATTACATAAGAATCTTAGAATCGTGAAATTTTTACTTTTGCAGTGTCTTTTTGTTAGACTACTTATAAACCCATCAGCCACACTTCTTCCCTTGCAGCAAGTAGCTACAGCTTACATTCTTATTTACCTGAGCATTGTCACCATCATCTGACCCAGATATAGAATCATCCTTATCCTTAAAATTCAACCATTGATCAACTAATCCCATGTTAGAATCTATACTTAAAGGAAGATTCAAATCTATTTTTCTAGTTTTGGAGTTCTAATATGTAATATGAAGGATTATCATCCGGATAGTTTGCAAGGTTTAGTGGAATCTAGGAAAATCCTTATTCTGAAAAAATCATTAATGGGTTTTGGGTTTTCATATTTAAGAGTACCATATGGTGGAAAAATCTCATCCAAGCTTATTGTATCACATACAAATTTTCAACAACATAATTATCCTAGCTTGCATAAATATCCCAACTAGGTTTTTCCTCCCACTCACTTGTTCGAGGTAATCTAAGGTTGTATGCAAGAGAGTAAGTTGTGCCAAAATAAGGATCTTGTAAATGAGAACTTACACTCTTCCAATTTCAACATGACCATTTCATAAGCAAGCAAGTACCAGAATGTTTAGGAGAGTTTCTATTTCTTAGGTTTAAGAATAGATAAAAGGGGTCTAAACTGCCATCTCTTCCTGTTATAGATGTCAGCATAACTCAAAGTGTCTACTTCAAGGTTGATATGATTATCCTTAATGTCATGAGCATAAGCTATGGTTAATGTCAACATGATCCATTCTCCAAAGTCTAGTAGTGTTAGTTTCTTACTTGCAGAGACTACAAACATCACATCTTTAAATTCACCTGGCAATCCATTTGCAACAGCATAAGTTTCTAACCTATAAATATATTCCACAAATGATACTTTCAACATCGGACTCTTATCCAACTCATCAATCACTCGAGCCTATCAACCTCAATCTCATTTTTCCATTTCTTCAAACTTTCAAATATTGTCTCCACAACTCCATGAAGAACAAAATCTTCACAAAGTAGGTGCAACTTTTGCAATAATCCACTAAAGGTTCACCATCCATCAAGGAAAGACTGTTCCAGATGCTTATGGTTGTTGCAAGATCTAACTAAAATAGAAGAGAAAGCATATTTCAATATCTACTCTAAAGTTGATATGAATATCTTGAATGTCATAGGCATAAGCTATGATTGATGTCAACGAGATCCATTCTTCAAAGTTTGGTAATGCTAGTTTCTAATTTGCAGAGATAACAAACATCACATCTTCAACTTCACCTAGCTGTCCATTTATAATAGCATAAATTTCCAAGTTATAAATATAGCCCATAGGTGATACTTGCAACATCAGACTCCTATCTAACTCATCAATCACTCAAGCCTATGCAATACTAAGCCTATTTTTCCAATTCTCTTGAATTTTAGATATTGTCTTCATGAAGAACAAAATCTTCACAATGTAGGCACAACCTTTTGCGATAATCCATGAATGGTTCACTATCTATCAAGGCAAAGTTGCTTCAAATGCTTACGGTTTTGGCAAGATTTGATTAAAATGAAAGAGAAAACACATTTCAATAATAAAACAATACTTATTCTTATCCTAAGTATATCAACTCTCAATCATTCCCTTATTTTCCTATTATTATTTTAATATTTTAAACCTTTGCTCAATATTGACAAAATCTGTCGTGATCCTAAGGATAATCTAGTAGTAGCAAACCGCCATGTACTAGTTAGAAGTAAACAAAAATGTATTTATTTTATTTGCTTGATACTTTATACATAAAGCACCAACTCGAGAACAAACCACATAGTATCACAAATTTAATAGTATAGAATAAAAATTCAAGTGTTATTATTTAAATATAGATCACAAAACTTATTATAAAATGTTATCAAGTCCTTCTACATATAGATTATTACATTCCATTACAATAAGAGTCTCCATAACATATGTTATTTATGAATCAATATTCTTCCCTTACAATCCTACGACCTACTATCATCTTCCTTATTCTCACTATCAGCCTAGATCTTCCTTCATAGATCTAGTAAAGTGCTTGACAAAAATTCAAACTACAGAAGTGTAAGCTACAGCCAGCTTAGTAAGTTATTTACCCATACCATCTTTTAAGTAAGTTAATTATTCAACAAGTGCAATACAAATTTTCAAACATATGCAACAATATATGTGACATATCCGATGTATAGTCTAGGGTACAACCTCCTCTATAACCTTGGGTTAAGGATTAGCAATTCCATCATTGTTCAGACATCCAAATATGAGTTATCTACTCATACCACCTTTCAAGCACGTTAATTATTATCAAGCAAATGCAATACAAACATTCATGATATGCAACAATACACGTGACCACTTGATATCCAGTGTGTAGTCTAACGTATAACCTCCCCTATGACCTTAAGTTGAGGATTAGTATTTCCACAATTGTTTAGACATCCAAATATGCATACAAGTCTCTTGCATAATATCCTTGGCCTCCTTAACACAAATGCTGCAAAATCACATTCTTGACTCACAATTACCTATGATAACATAGTGATTAAGAGAAAATGCCTCTTGATAGATCCCAAGAAAATCAAATGGGTAATGTTTTCCCTGATCCTTCATGAGAGAACCAATCTCCTAATCACCTAAGACAACTAAGAAAAGAATGTTCATCCTAGATCCAACACATCCCTTCAAGAAGGATCTTCTTATTAGCCAGGGGAATCAAATAAAATATTCACTAGGGTCTATATAGTCACAAGAAAAGGATCTTTTTTATTATTCCTAGAAAGGCCCAAATAAAATTGTATTAAGAAATGAATGCAACAGGTAACCTCCTATGATAAAGGACTAATTGGATCCATTATTGGCCTCTAGATGTATACGACCCTAAAACATAAGAATGGATATGACCAATCTAACGCATGACCTTCCTCGAAGTCACATAGTTTGTAAGAGTCAACAAAGGTTTCTACCTTTTCATTCCCTGTGTAATAGCGGTGGCAATAAATAGGATTATACAATACACTGTACATAACCACTTTATTATTTAAATTGAAATATGCTTAATATTTATTTGTATCGCAATCCAAAAAATAATTAGATGTGCTCATAATCATACATCACATCACAATCATCAACTATATTATCACATCATAAGCATTGTCTATATCAGTTTGGATAACTTAAAGTATCTTAACAAATAATTCAAGCATAAGAGTTCCCCAATACCCATATACAAAGCCAATTAAGATACATATTTAAATTATTACTAACTACAATCACAAACAAGTGATACTCATTGTAAATACTCACCTGGTCGTACTTCTTATCACTCCTCATAATAATCCTAAGGAAGTTCTGAATCAAAATCACCTCAAAAAAAAAAAATACAATAAGAAGCAAATGATAACCATACATATTGAGAAAGCTTTTGCTTAAGTTTTTCCTTTTTCTATTTTCACTTATTAAAATTTTAAAGCTTTAAGAAGTCTTCTATTGGTCGTGTTGTGTTACATTGAAATTCTCTTTTGTCATATCATGTCTAAATTGTCCTTTGTCATAACATGTTCAAAGTTCAAATGTCCACATATGGTATTTGTCCGCATATATGAGTTTTTCAGTCCTCATAATAGGTTTAGTCATCACAGTACTATAGAAATATGTCAAAAGTCATAGACAAGGTTATGTCCATAAGGTCATAAGCTATCAAACACGTCCAAATCATGTAACAAGTCCATAAGTCATGATAGTTGGATATATGTCCATGAAGTCCTGAATATGGTTATCATAATCGTATATTTCATAAGAAATCATTCGCACATAATATGTAGAATGTCTAAAGCATTTATTTATCATTTTATTCTATGCTATCTTAATCTTTCATTTAGCTAAAGTTTCTTTAATTCTTTAATCATAAGTTGGTAACTTCACTTTCTTGTTGAAATGAATATGGAGAAAAGCTGTTAAAGAGAGTTCTTACTTTAAAAAAGAACTTAGGATTTCAATCGAGGCTTAAAATAAAAGAAGAACACTATTAGAAAGAATCTTATCTATTTAAGAGGATAGTGAGTTGATTTGAAAATCAAAACCTAATGACGAAGAAAAAAGTTAGTAAAGATCCTTATGAACTTGAGATATGATAAAAGATTGCTAGTTTGGAAGTTAATTCTTACCTTTGTGATGTTTAAACTTTAGAGAATTGAAAATTGGAGTGGTGGGTCTTCCTTGTTGGCATGAAGAGATGGAGAGATTGTTGGTGGAAATTAAAAGTGAAATGAGAAATGGATAGAAAAGGATGTTTATAGGGAAGAATTGAGACATAAAAGGTGGTCATAAAGTAGTTGATGGGTCTATTTGTAGAATATGTTGGATTAGCTTACTTGATAAGCTTTAGATTACTTGATAAGCTTTAGATTACTTAGAGAAGTTAAATTCATTTATTATGATTACTTGCTTAGACTATCTTCTTACCAATGTCATTGTCTTGGAATCCATTATTACATTTTTGGAAAAATCTTACATTATCTTTGAAAATTTTACCATGATTTTTTTTGGTACAATAATTGGTGGAGAACGTAATGAAGCATATGTTTTGAACCGGTGCATCTTCTTGGTGGCTAGCATCACTTTTAGTGTTTCATGAACACTTCCTTTTGTGTTTGATTCATAAGTATGTAGATATTAAAAATGTAAGATTACATCATCTTTTCTAGCATCATCTTCTTTAGTCCACTTACTTATAGAATTTGACTTCGTCAATTTCTATAATTTCATTATTACTTCAAGGAATATTTTCCTTTGATTCTTATCTAGACTTTAGGAGCTTAAAAGGACAATAATGGCAGTATATGTGATAAGTTCTAACGATTATCTAATTAGTAGCTATTGTTTTGCTGTTAAGGAACTATGGTTGGTGCCACTTTCAAGTTTACCTTTGGAATTTCATCTTGTTCTTAATTCTCTTAAAAAAGATGTGGATAATATTGATCCTAAGTATTGAATTAGTTAATTAGTTAGTTCTATTGATTTTTAACTAGATTTGGACTAATGACAGCATTATCCTTGCTTACTTCATGCTCCTTGTACAAGGAAGTCAATTATATCTTAAACTTAACTACCAAAACAAAGCTTTAGCCACTATTTTTTACTTTAAAAATTACTTTTGTTGACTAAACTCTTCTTATCCTTATCTAATGACTTTTGAGGATGTTTATAAAAGAATATGATGATATCTTATCAAGAATTATTGGTACACTAACTAATTCTAATAATATTTCTCAAATCTTTTTTAGCAATTTTAGCCTATCTCGAATATATATATCTAGATTTATCTTAGTGATTTCAAGGCTTATTCTAAAATTTTTCAAAATTTACAGTTTATTAAATCAAACCAATTCAAGTCAACCAACCCAAGAAGGTATATCAAATACCTCATCAAATCAAACCAACTCCAATCAATGAACCCAACAAGAAGAAGCAAATACTACTTCAAATCAAGATAGTTCTACACTCTTATTGTAGGTGGTAAGGATTTGCACACATTATAGCTTTGCATCATCTATAGATTTAATTTATTGCTCGATTTAGTAAAGTCTGTCCACAATAACTCATGTATTTATCTCCCTTTGCTTTAACAAGAAGAAGGGATATTTCTTGATGTTGCATATTTTTTCAATCAAAATAATAAAGAATTTGCATATTATGCTAAGGATGATTTTTCATCCGTGAAAAGGAAGAAAATTTCAGCTTCTTCTTTTTATAAAAATAAAAGATAAAAGTCAGCTGATCATGCATGATCAATTGAGAGATGCTGAAAGGAAAATTGTTTGTTGGGAAAGTTGTAAGCTTGTTAGAAACCACAGTGAGCTTCAAGGAAGCCTTGGAAGTAATACGAAGGATGCAGGTACAAAGTAGCTTTTTCCTCGGCTTCTTCTGGTTAATTTCCTTTTTTATTTTTTTTTTTTGGGGTGGTGGTGGGGGTGCGGGAAACAAAAGAAAAGAAAGAATCTGCAATTTCTTGAACTTGTCTATGATATATTGCATGACAGGAAAGGAAAGGAGGATGTTCGAGCGCTCAACCTTTTTCTAGGTCGAAAGTTGACGTGTTATCGAGTGAGGATTTAAGGACTCGACAAAGTTTGGTTTTCTGCAAATGGATTGGAGGCTTTGCGAATCATCTTTAGATATAAGGAGGTCTCAGTCCAAACAATATTTATCCTATGAGGTTGGTGGTTCTTAATCTATCAAGCGGCAGACGAGCAAAGGACTGGAAGGATTGAAGTCGATTCGAGGTATCATGCAAGACGTCTTTTGATTATGCTATGTTACAATGAATATTATCTACATGCATCCAACTCTTTAGAATAGCTTCTTTGCTTTGTAATCCAAAAGAAGCTTTGAAGTTTCGATAACTTCTATTCCAAATTTCTTCACGCTTAAAGAGCACTTTGCGGGTCTGACAACTTAAGATAATCCCATCCATCCACTCGCAACATCAAGAGGACCTTCATAACTTTGGACGCCTGAAACTGCAGAAAACTTGAGAAATTACCAACAGACGAGGAAATGGAAGAATTATGAAGCTTCTAGTAGATGAGATGTGGAAAAGAGAAGCCTTTATATTGAAGCGTTTTTATGACAAAGCTCGAGACTCTTTTCCTCTGGATCTCATACCAAATTCACAAATTTACAAGCATATAAAGATTAATATCGAAGGGAAGATTTAGGGAGTTAAATTAGACTCCAAGGGCCTCGTCGGTTCATCACCTTGAATAGGATTCACTATTTCTACATATTAGAAGTACTTTTATGATGATTTTCTGGTTCAATTACTACAGCTGATTGGTTTGTTCAATAAGAAGATGAATTGAAAACTAGAATGTTCTTCAAAGTTGTACAAGGTTTATGATCTTGAATCTTTTAAAAATCATGCTGTTTCCTGAAAAAGAAGCACTAAGAAGATTATTCTGTTCTATTAGGATTTGCCTTGCCTGCATGAAATTGTTTAGGTTTCGCAGCTCTCTTCCGTTTCGCAATTTTAACTCTGTTCTACTCTATAAATTCTTCTTACGCAGGCTTCTATATTTCTGCTTTTGGCTTGGTAGTGGTGCCTCCTATAGTCTGCAAAAGCTCTTGCTAATCAGTTGATCGTGTTTGATTCCAAGAAATCCTCGTATTGGTTGGAAATGCAACTCATTAGCCATATTAACATGTTTTAAGTTTTGTCAAATTCTTAAATGGTAGTAAAATTTAAATTTTTCCTCTTTTTGCATTTTTCATCATATATGGGAGGGAAGTGTATATTCTAACTTGATTTACCCACCATTTGGTCCATCTGACATATTGGTTATGACATAAAAAAAAAAAAAAAATTAAACGACTGTGAATTTCATTTTCCTATATAATAAAAATAAACCCAAATGTATATATTTGGTCCTCCACGTTTATCGTATTACTATTGAAGTCATCAACCTCTTTTTCTTTCTTTCATTTAAATTGTCAATGGTTTCTTAGTTTAATAAGAATAAAACTTCTATCAATTTTGTTAAATTTTCTATCCATCTTTAATATATATTTGATTTTAATTAGCCTCAAGGGGCTAGTATAGTTGTCAAAATCATGGTTTTACGACTTTATAATTTTAAGAAGCTGTTTCAAGTTAACTTATGTATAAAAACTTACGTTTTTAACCATTTTTACATATCAAACTTTGTAGAAATTTACGTTTTTAACCGAATTTACGATTCTATATATATAAATTAAATGTACCATAAATAAAGAGATATAACTAAGCTTTTACTATTCCATTGACTATTAAGGTGTTACATCATATTTCCTAACTTATTCCAATTGTTTTCCTCTCTCCCTATCGTAGTCCCATCTTTGATATTCATATCATTCATCTAAGGTTCAACTCCAATAGAGAAGTATATGAAAAATACCATATATTTAAATTCACACCATTAACCACCCAAAATAAGTTGAAACATTTGGTTTTTCTTCAATTCATTACTTTTTTTCATACAAATAATGGAAAAAAAATTAATTTGGACCACACTTATCCTCATTCTATGAATGTTAGATTATAGATTAATAATTTTATATAGAAAAAAGAACTAAATTTCTACATTTCTTTATTCTCATACGTATTTTAAGTTATTTTACAACTACTATAAGTAAATGTATAGTTTTTCAAAGGCTATTTTAATGTTATCAAGTGATTTTAAGGTAGGACTTTGATCCTGCAAAAGCATAAGTAAAGGTTAAGTGGTACCAGGACTAGTTCGGTGTAGCCACTCTAACGCTTAAGTCCATAATTGTGATTTAGGAAAAAGTAAGCAAATAAGTTGTAGAGTAAAAAGGCGTAAGAGAATTCTTAAAATACTTTTCTCCGCTTATTTACAGGCAAATATCGAATGTTTATAATAGCAATTAATCATTCATTATGAACCACACAGTTATCTTATAATTAAGCACATGCCTAAAATATAGGAATAGTAGTCGATTGTATAATAAGATCATACTAGATCATAACAGATCATAACTGTTTGTACCAGTTTCCAAAGTTTAAACTAATTATATGAATAAGCTAGGCTTCAAGGCCTATCAAATGGGCTAAGCCCTTATCAGCATTAGCTTAAAATAATCGATCATCTTCTGGGCAACCAAATGGCCGAGTAACACATCAAGCCAAAATCTGACTATCACCATTTGCTCCCTAACTCTCGTAGTCAAATTCTCAACTACAGGAGTAAATAAAATTTAATACTCAATTTGAGCGGCCAGATGATTGAGACCAAAATTGATTTTCCAAACGCCGATTAACATGCCAAAGTTTGATTTTTTTTTAAAATGCGTTGTATTAGGTCCTAAGTGAAAGGTCTCAACCTTTTAACTTTCTTACCCATTCACTTTTCTGCAAAAGCACACATAACAGTTGTTGTACTAGCCATCATTACACTGTAAGGGCTATTCACTATCAATGATTTGATATCCTTCGAGTTTCTAACATTTGACACGCATCATCCATCTATGCTTAACCGTTTAATCAAAAACCGCATCTTTGTCAGAAGTGTATTAGGGTTACAAGGAGAAACTGTCTACATATAAAGGATTTTTCTATACTGATAAAGATCTCTTGCTCTTTTCTCATTCATATCTACTTTCAGAATTTTCATTTGCTTTTAACATTTCATCCTACAAGTTTTCATCTAGCTCGTGGCTTTCTCATATTGTCAAGTAATTTCCAACAACATAAAATCCAATTAGGTATGGTTTAAAGTCTTATCCGTCGACTTATACTCTCAAATTCTAAAGCAATTGAGTCCAAGGCTACTTCTACCCCCTAAGAAAAGAATGAGTTGGCATCTTCCTCTAGTAGTTCGACAAACAACACAATGGAACAATAGGAAAAACTCACTTGCACTAACACTCTCCTTGTAGATAACTACCTAAATGATAAGGAAGGAAGGTCAGTTGCCAAGTATTTGTGAAATAACGTAGTTTATAATATTGATCCTCCAGATAAAGTGGTGAATGGTGCCATTAGAACACTTGTCTTGAAGTATAATAAGTACTGGCAAGATCTTCCAAATGCATGGCATCTGTAGAAGCCAAAGGAGGATGAGAGGATGTGCTTTCTAATAAACCATGAGTTCCATATATATCTGAAATATTTGGATTTCATATTACATTTCTCATTATCTACCTTTTTTAAACAATTCTTCAATTATTTCTAGGTTACATCAAGTATATTTTCCTTAAACACTTATAAGCTTCTCATCGCATTTGAGATAATATGTGAAGAGATTGAGGTTAGGGCCATACCATTATTTAAATACTTCTTCACAATAAGGAGACAACCCAATGGTTGTGATGGGAATTAAGCTACCGGACTTCTAACCTACAGCTAAGCTCGAAGACTAAAGGGGCTAGCACGATAAATCCTTTTGTTCCAACCAACCCTTATCAAGGCCAAGTTACCCTTCATGCCATGCTATATGACCGCCCATTTTTCTACGAGATGCTTAGTTAATGATTGCTCTCCAACGCCGAGCCAACCAATTACTCGGCATCATCCTTGCCAAGAAGTCATCATCCTTGCCGAGAAGTTGAGAGAGAGAGTTCGAACTGACTAAGCCATCCCTGCTCAGACAAGCCCATCTATCCGTACTTTTTTTCTACATCTTCTAATAACCTCACCAATATAGCATTGCCATGTGCACAGTATTATGTGCAAAATCCGTTGCACTAATTATTGTTTTTCTTATATATTCATTTTTTCCCTTTTGTATCTTGTATATTACTTCCTTAAAAAATTCTCTTTTTATCTTTTTCTTTTTAGGCAAGTTGCCCTAACTTATGGGTATCTATACCCTTATACTTATAACAAACATTAGATAATTCTTAATATACATTCTTTGAGTACTTTTTCTTCCTTGCGTAAACACTATTTGTTTACTCTCAGTATCACTCTTATCATTTCCTTTAAGTAAGTTTAGGTAGCGAGTAACCTCACCAGACCAATTCATACATCATATCGAATAGAGTTGTGAGTCCTCAAAAGTTCCATTGATGCATCATATCCTCTGAAGTTGTTCGTGGGTTTTGCTTACTGTTTCATTTTTCATTTTTGCCCTTTTACACTTTTCCTCATTATTTCTTTATGAGCTTTCTGTAAACTTAGACCTATCCAGTAACCGGCCTTATCTGTTCTTAGTTATGGTTGACAATAGGTTAGTATTTCACAACGGCTCAATATAGGGGGAAATTTATGGATGAGTTGGAGTCTAAAATTCACAAGTGGCATGACAAGTTTATCTCTATTAGGTCAGATGAAGATTTAGATTTTTAGACTCAATGGACTGAGCCCATACACTGCTACAACTAAGAAAACTAAGGAGAGAAGAGGTAATAAGATGTTTTTCTAGGATGCCGAGAGAATAATAAAACGTTACAAAAAGGAGGAGCCAATCTTTTTTGAAAATGAAGGTAGGTGTTAGTCCACCTACCGTACTGAGTAAAGCTACAAGAGGAAACCTATTCTCTTGACTCTGGGGGAGAAGTTGCCTTTAAGCTTCACTCGATACAGACTTTGTAAGTTTTGATTTTTCCCTTTTTCTACTTATAACACTCTTATTTGTTTTATGTAGGTATGGGTGCTCCAAAACACAGAAGCTTGATAAACGCGCAACCACTAAAGTTCCTGTTATTCAACCTGCTATACTGAAAAAGATTACCAAGGAGATGGTCATAAAGAAGGCTACTTTTTCAACACTAAAAGCGTCAGCATGGTACAAGGGGTAAAACTTTCCTTAACATATCCTCTCTAGTAATTCATTGACTTGCCAATAGAGCTCAGAAGCCTACTTAGGACTAATCTAATAGGCTATCTTATTCGATAAGGTAGTGCCAAGTACTAAGTCAATGCAATGTTTGATGCCTCAGATAAGAGGTAGTCCTTCAGGTAACTATTCTAGCAACATATCAGCGTACTCATCTAGCAACTATTTTATTTCTAGGAGTAGTTTACCCTGCTCCTTCATCTCTAATAGGCGCCTGACCAACATGAAGGTTGGCTCTTCAGCATTTATGGCCTCTCAGAGATTAGCTCTACTCATCATCAAAGTTTTCCTCGATCTGCAAGCAAGTTTTGTCTACAATTTATTAACCCCTTTCAATGGTGTCGGGTTTAGCGTAATCTTCCTGCCATCTTTCTTAAACACATAAATGCAAGGTTGTTAAACCCACAATTTTACCTAGAATCATTAGAGGATCTATAAAATCGGAACGTAAAATTGAAACATAAGTTTCTACAACTTATATAAAATAGCTTTTAAAAATTATGAATATACTTACAGTAATTATTCTAAACTTGAAATACATGATGAATATTTTTTAAAAAAATGAAGCAATTAAGCTTTTTTTCATAAAAATTCTTAATATATAATTTAATGTATTTGGAAGAATGACAAATAAAGCTAAAACTAAACTTTTTCCCTTTTTTTTAAAAGTTATAAATTAATGAGAACCAAATATTTTAACTCATTTTAAGTTGTTGATGGTATAAAATAAAGCGTATAGCTTTCTTTATAAACTTTGTTATTGGAGTTGAAACTTAGATAAAAGTTATGAATATAAAATAAGAGATTAAGAGAGAAAGAAAGAGGTAAAAAATTGAAATAGAATAGGATAGATGTTGTAATGTCTTAATAATTGATGGCTTGTAAAAGGCTAGTTATATTATTTTTTTTCTTTAATTTTTTAGTCCTTTCAACTCAAATATGTACAATTGGTAAACTCGGTCAAAAACTTAAGTTTCTAGTGAGTTTATATGTAAACTCAATTAAAAAGGTAAGTTTTTATACAAAATAAGATTCTACACTCGAGTTAACTCAAAAGAGCCACCTATAAATTGTAAACATGTAGAATCACAAAAGTAAAATTGCAATTTTGACAACTATACAAACATCTTTTTGTATCTATCATAGATAACTCTTCTATCAAATAGCCATGGTCGGACAAAAAACGCGTATGAAACATACATAAGTAGTACATCAAAGAGAACCTCATCGAAGCAATTTCCAATAGTGATTGGTAGTAATACTTATCGAGTAACATGTAGTGCTTTTTTCTCATTCAGCCAATGCAACTTATATGGCCTCAAGTGTGCGATAATTAGCAAATTCAACCTTATGACCAGTTTGGGTAATGCTACATTAGTGTAACTTTCGCTATCCACAATTAGTGCACTTACCTGATCATTTACTCGATACATTCTATGAAACAATTTTTCTCTCTGCACTTCCTCTTGTGAGGATTCCAAGTTCATTGCACGTCAAACAACCAAGATCAACTGATCTAAGTCCTCGACAAACATGTCCTCTTCAATCAGTTCTTTCTTGGCAGTTTCTTCTTTGGCCTTATTCTCCTCTTCTTCAAGTTCCTCATCAGTGCTTTCCACTTCTAACTTTAGGACATTTCTCTTGATGACCATAATTCTTCAGTTTAGGCACTGATCAGCCATATGTTTAAACCCTTAGCACTTAAAGCAATTTATTTGGCTCATCTTCCTATTAGATCCTTATCCTTTCTCATAAGTTCGAATCGACACGTCACTGTCAAGTTGGCCCTTCTACTAAGCTCAAATATCCACCCTTCGGATTGACTCGGTACTTAACTAAGCTCGGTAATTTCCTTATCCTAGTCTGCTAGTCGGCAGTCTAGTTTGTACTCAACTTCTTTTCTACCTCTCCATTCATTGGACTACTCTAATGGTTTCATCTATTGTAGTAAATCGTTGGAGTCCCACAATGTCTTGAAAGTCACATCTCAATCCAATAAGGAACCTAGAGATTGTTTGTGATGATGGTTCCTCCACTTCACAACGAATAAGAAGCATTTAAAATTCTTGGACGTACTCATCAATAGATCAACCTCCTTGTCTTAGATCATGAAGTCGAGTAAAAGTTTCTTACAAATAAGTATTTGGCACAAATCTGTTTTTGAGTATTCTCTTCATCTTTGGCCAAGTATTAATCTCTCTATATCCTTCTCATCTCCTTATAGCTTGAAAATTCTTCCGCCACATGGCGTCATATCCGAAGAACTCAACAGCAGCAATTCTTACTTTTTCGCAATCCTCACATTAGTAATAGTCGAACACACACTCTACTTTCTCTTTCCATTCTAAGTATTCATCCACACTCCCAAATCCATTGAAGCTTGAAATCCGAAGCTTCACATGGTCAGAAGCTTTGGGTACTTAAGCTTGCTCTTCTTCTTTGTAATACTCTTGCTCATCCTCTTCTCCCATGTCTTCCAAGTCAATCCTTCTCCACACTTGTTTGCTTACTCCCTCACCTCAAACTTGTCGAGCTGAGTTCTAACCTCTCATAAGTCGAGCAGCATGTAAGGTGTTATGTGTATCTTTAGCAAGTTGATAAGCCAATGCATGTACGGCTCGAGTCAAATTAACTAAAGGGTTAACCACCTCATCAGTACTCTTAGGTATACCTTGAGACTATCGGCCATGGTAGATAATACCACTGTTGTCATCTCCAACAATAACATTAACACTCGGTTCCATCATCTTATTTGATAGATCTTAGTTTCCAACTTTTCAACTAGGTGTTTCAGCAAATTCTTCTACAAACTAGAAATTTATCAACCAACAAACTCGGTAATGCAGTAACTTACTCTATTTTACATATGGAAAAATAGAGTATAGATAGAACATCAAAATAATCTACTACAACTCGAGCAAAACCTCCACTCTGATACTAAGATGATGCAAACCGTAAAAATGAACAGACAAGGCCAGTCACTAGATGGGTTCAAGCTTGCCAAAAGCATGAAGAGATGATGGGGAATGTGTGAAAGAACGGAAAAGTGAATAAAAAGTAAGTAAAAACCCGTGAACAATTCCAGAGGATATGACACACTAATGAAACTTTCAAAGACTCACGGTACAATTCGATATAACACACGAGATGGTCTGGTGAGATTACTTGCCACCTAACCTTGCTTAAGAGTCAGGATAAGAGTGAAATGAGAGGAAACAAATAGTATTTATGAAAGGAAGCAGCTAAAAATACAAGGGGTATTTATACTCAAAAGTTAGGATAATTAAAAGGGAAAAGACAAAAGGGGTATTGTCCTAAAGAAGTAATGTACAAAAATATAAGGGGGTAAAAATGAATATTCAAGAAAAGTAATGATTAATGTAATAATTCTACATCTGGTCATGTACACATGGCAAAGATACATTGGCGATGCCATTAGAGAATGCAGACAAAAATTTACAATCAACTTGCTTGTCTGAGCAGGAGCGAACAAGGATTAGTCCAGAGTCTCTCTCTCGATCTCTTGGCAAAGGTAATACCGAGTAATTTAGTCAGCTTAGACGTAAGATTATTTATGAATGGTTTGGCTATTGTCTCAGCAATCTATAATTTGGCACACTTTAGAGAGATGGGCAGTCATTTGGCTTAACATATAGAGTAACTTAGCAAAGAGATACTCGACTTCGATAGAGAGATACTCGACTTCGGCAAGAGTTGGATGGAGCAGGAGGATCCACCTTGCTAACCCTTATAATCCTTTGGCTCGACTGCAGGTCAAAGGCTTAATAGCCTAATTCTTATCTTGTCATCTACCCCAACAAGTAGGGAACCAAAATGGTTGGCCAGCCAACTTAGCTTCACACATCCTCCTCTACCATCGAAGCCCTCGAGAACAACTTCAAGGTATCTAGCAAATATGTGAGGTTACTCTCAATAAGTGACCTTGGTTATTAGTATCCCATCAACTCGGAGATTGAACTATACCTCCATATCTTACAGCGTGATGGTGAGCTCCATGGGCCCTATAGAAAGTGTAAGTCTCCTGTCTCTAGCTCTTCACTAGTATCGTAATCAAGTGGAGCTCTAACTGAATGAATAGGAGACGGCTCAAACCTGTAAAGCCAGCTTGCTCTAAGGAAGGCAACATGCATCCAAAGACATCTCGTGTACCTACTGATCTTGTCTAAGTTCCCACTCACGATGTTATACATGTAAAGCCTCTGTATCCTACAAAGGATACAACAATTAAACCTAAGCGCCCTAGGATCTAGGTAAACAGAGTAGTTTCTCACAAAAAGAAAAAAAAAAAACAAGTCAGTAGGTTTACATGTCCTGCCTAAACGTGCTGTCATCTATGCTTTCCTAGCTAATTAAAACCGATCCATCTATGGGTTCGGGCTCTATCTAGCCTGCAAAAGAAAAAATGGTAGGGTCAATGCTTGCTAAAATACATACCGTTTCGTATAAGTTAGGCATTAGTCAGTAAATAAACAAAATCAAGCATGTGTATATCTATTAGTGTAGGGTTCAATTATCCTATTGATTCCTATGAGGATACGTTCTTCTATTATGCCCCCACCACCACCCCCCCCCCTCTCTTCTCTCTCTCTCTCTCTCTCTCTCTCTCTCTCTCTCTCTCTCTCTCTCTCTCTCTCTCTCTCTCTCTCTCTCTCTCTCTCTCTCTCTCTCTCTCTCTCTATGAAGTGCAAGTTATCCTATCTAGACATTTCCTAACATCCATCTCTATGTGGAATCATTTCATCTTAGACTTAACCCTTTTACACTCAAGCTATAGATTAGGATGTATTTTCTGAAGGTATGAAATCACAAGCCAAGTCAACTCATCCCTGATCAGGAAGAAGTGGGCTTTATAGCATTGCATCTAATGGATGGACCTATACCAATCCTCGATTGATGATATGACATCTAGCTACTCGAAACCAACCACGGTAATTACATGTAAGCTGGAATCCTATATATCTACCATTTGTTGCAGGTGCACATGTGATTATTGAAGTCAACCATTTGCACATGCCTACCTCCATTCACCTCGTTGCCTACATACTTTCTTCCCATTTCAACCTCATAAAGCCCGATATACCTACTAAAACACACCACCGAATTATAAGCTTCAACAAGGTTTCATGTCATGTACCTAAACCAATAGCCCCCATCATGTGTAAGTGTCTACTATTGCATTAATAAAGGATAAAACTAACCCGAAGTGTCAAGCTTGATACTTAGAACCTTCTTCATGCATATCACAAACTTGTAGGGCTAAGCTTACATTGTTATGAAAGTCACCCAGTATAAACCTTATTGAACTTGCTTGCAAGTGGCGTATGCACCACCGCCACACTGCAAAGGGGATTTCCACCCAGTTTCATCTCTATACAATGCTGACAAAATATCCATCCCTCTATTCAACATCAAACTTATGGTTTCCTTGCTTGCCCTCTCACCATACACATATTGCCTCAAATTCTTGAGAAACCAACCCCATGCCTCCGTCGTCTCATCATCCATTAATGCAAAGGCCAACGATACTTTATGGTTCACATCATCCACACTAGTAACCATCAATATCTTGTAGCAATACTTTCCATATAAGAACATGTCGTTAATACCAATCACAGGCCTATAGAACTTCCAAGTCTCTATTCATGGGCTAAAAGACTACCACACTCACTTCAACTCTATCATCCTCAACTCTCTTGAATGATTCTACATCCACTCAACCTTTGTCCTAGGGTTAGTCATTTGGATTGCATTGAGAAGTCTTGGCAAATCATTGTATGATTTCTCCTAGTTACCATACACTACTTCAATGGCCTTTATCTGGACACTTCTATTGGTAACCATATGCCTAAATTGTTTGCTAATGATACTGTACAGTTGAGAAATTTTTGTATCAAGATCTTCTCTAATAACGTTCAAGAAATCCCTGGCCATCATATTACTATCCAACAGTGAATGGTCTTAGGTTATGATGGGATTTGTATAAGCATGGGGTCCTACTAATTTGGTATCAAAAACACAACCTCTAACTTCTTCTTACATGCCTTGAGTCTCCACTTACATCTGTCCTCATGCTTAAAGCATATGGTGGAATACTTACTTTTTTTGGATTCCATCGACCTAAAATCCACATGATGTTGGATATAATAATGCTTTACGGCTCTTACAAGTTCTTACTTAATATTCAATCTTATACCTATATAGAGATCTTTTCCAGCATGCAAGTTGCTAAACTCCACATTAACGTCCCTCTCATAATGTATGTAACCATCATCTCCACCCCTACTGAAAAAGGGAATCACATCACTTGCACCTAAGTCAGTTATATGGACCTTTGGAGGCTAAGTTGGCGCTAGTATTGGTTCCATTGAACTTAAGCCCAAGGCATATGGATGCACAATAAACATTTTAAGACGCAAAGTATGAGTAGCATTCACTTCAGGCACAATGGAATGTTCAGGAGGCATCTCAAGATCAATATCATCATCACCATCATCATCATCATCCTCTTCATCTCCCTCAAGCTCATAGTCGTCATCGTCTTAGTCATCCAAGCCCCCCATATGTTAAACTACACAGTCCAACTACCTCATCAACTATACTGTCTCATCCCACATAGGTACAAACATGGACAATAGCTCATATTCATATGCTACTAGCTCATTCTCCTTAACTGGTAGCACATGTGTCGCCTGGATAAGGGAGCTCCTTCTGTTTCTCCAGTCCTTACATACAAATGGTGGACGTAGGTCTCCCTAGATGCTTTCGCCATCTCAAATAAGTTTTCGACATCATTATCGTCCTTGATGGCAATTATTGATAAGACACAACTCTTGAATAAGCATTGAAATGTCTATACAAAATCTCTAAACCAAACCTACTACGCTACCCCCAGCCCACACACTTAGGTTGATCTAAAAAACCTTAGCAAATCCTTTGTAGTAGTTCAGAGAAAGTCACATTGGTTCTCAATTTCAACATCTTCATTGAGTCCCAATTGTACTCTAGTCTTCAATTTCCCCTTACAATATTTCCATAAGTATAAATCATAAATTTCACCGTATGCACCATTTTCAACATATACATGACAAGCAACATCTCAATTAGCACACCATGTTTTGTGTACCATGCATTTCAATTGCATGTCATTTCCTATAACCTTAACCAAGTAATTCTTTAATAGGCATTTCTTCAAATACTTAACGTGCAAAGTGTAACATGCTCAAATTCCACTTGTACTACGCTACGCTATGTGCCAAAGCACATTAAACCAACATAATGTATAACTACACTTTATAGAAACCGTATTCACATACAAAAACATGTAAATAAGCTAAAACATCTAAATACAAACACATGGATACCTAAGGTTTCAAGCGTGCAATTTGATAAATTTTACCAGATTCATTAAAAAAAAAAAGATTCATGTAATTGAAGTAGATAGATGTTCACCTTTGATTATTGATGGAAATTTTGCAAAAAAAAAAAAAAAAAAAGGGGTTGGATGAGTTGGATATGCTAAATGAGCCGTGCTTGGCCGAGAGAGAGAAAAGGATGTGTTTGTTTTTGCACTTAGCGTACTAAGTCTTTTCATTCATGGAGTGGTTTTATTTTTTTAAGGATAGGGAAGGCTTTGGAAAGGCTTTACCATAATACTAAAGTTGCCTTTACCAAAGGTAGCTTCTTCTATGATAAAAAAATGAAGAAAGCGCTCAAAAGAAGAAAGCCCATTTTAGAAATACACCTTCTCTATCCCCTACACGGAATTAGTTTTTCCCTAGCTCCTTATTTTTATTTTTATTTTTTTTCGGAGAGAAAAAGATAGTAGAAAGATTTAGGGCAGCGAACACCAAGAGAGAAAGATGATCATAGCCTTCAAAAGGATGCGGACAAACAATTGAAATGGGGAAGTATTCCAGATTTGAAGGAACCTAACTGAATTCACAAAATTTGTGGACCGAAGACAATTTTTTAAATTGAAACAATATATTTTTAAATTTAAACATAGTAAAATTATGTTGAAGACACTATTTCATACGAAGAATTTACAGAATTAGTTTCGCTTGGGGCATATTTAGGGATTATTAAATTAAAAAAAAAAAAAAAAGAAATTAATTCATCCTTTTCCGGAAGACCAAAAGGAAATCAATTGATTTCGAAAAAAAATTAAAAGCAAAAAAGAAAAGAAAGAAAGCTTTTCTCAATTGCTTGAAAGCTGAGACACCTATCAAACAAAGAGGGAACTTTCCCCTCGTAAGCATGTTATTACGGAGAGGTGACTTATCCTACAGATCCATTTGCCAAACTTTTTGTGATGACACTACCTAGTCTAATGTCATATGAATGTTGGCTGTAATCGAGTTAGAATTGAGATACTATAGTAATGAGTTCAAACACGATTTGAAATTTTAAAATTTGAGCTTACTCAAACTCAACCAAAAGTTTCGAATTTCAACCCTAATGTATCATATGCACCTCAAGCTCGTTCTGATTTCAACCTTTAAGGAAGTTCTTACACTCACAAAACAACTGGGTTGTACGACACCATTAACTTTAACGTCCTGTACACTTAACTTTCAACAAGATACATTTGGACCTTTACACTTACATAACTCCGATAAAGTGAAATTTCCATCCAAACGTTCATCGAGGGCTCCCAAGAAGACCTTTAGAGATGATTAGCAGTCTCAGTGCATGTTTTGAAAGTCAGTCAAAGGGATCGAGGTGTAATTTACCCAGGAAAAGAACTCACAAATTTGCTATATGAACTACACGTGCACTAGAACAAATCTTTTTCTTATACATATTTTATCCAGATGATTCGTGGAGAAAACAAATTATTAAAAAGAAAAAAAGTAATAGTAAGGCAAAAAAGAAAAGCTGCTAAATAAGACTACATCACTTTGCCATTGAAGTATCCACCCCTTCTAACTTCTTGTTGCAAATGCGTCGTCCTTCTCCTGTTTTGGATATACAGCTTGAATTCACTCCCACATATTTATCCAAGACATTCTTGAATGCCTGAAACAGAAAATATGGAAAACTAATACCTAAGCATACAAAATGAATCTGTATAACTAATACCTAGAGATTGTGTTTAACAGAACAGTACAAGACAAGCAACTAGTGCTACAAAAATACTCCGTCTCTGTCTCAATTACAGCCTACTTTTGTGCTGTTCTTATCATCATAGTTTAAAGTAATTCTTAAATTCATTCCAAACTATTCAAGTCTACCATGTCAGATTTCATGGAAATAGCCTGGTTTTCATTCGTGTAAACTGATAGCATGAAAACAAAAGGCAAGCCATTTTCACGACAAATACTAATGATACAATGACAGAAAACATGAAGCGAGTGATACATATATACATACATATATACATGTGTGTGTGTCATATATATATATATATATATGAGTTTCACATAACACGGTGAGTTAAAACATTAAACTTTGATCAGAAATATGGAATCTAGCCGTGACTCAATCTAATTGTCCATGTTAGAGCCATCAAAAGCAGTGTAATTAGCAGATGCGGTCAAGGAAAAGTAAATGGCCGCAAGTCAGTAAAAATGCAAAGCTGAAGTGAGTCACTGTCTAGAACCTTACCCTTTTTTTTTTTTTTTTTTGGTGTGTCTGTGTTTGAACGTGTGGTGTGTGGGTGTGTTGTGTGAGCAGTCAATTTGCAGACATATCTAATGTACAATTGTGAGGATGGGGCACCGCATAATCCAAAATCAAATCAAGTCACTCATAAAATACCTGTTGGGCATATAACTCTTTCCCATTTAAAATTGCATTCATTGCAGCAAACTGATCATCAAACGCACCATAAAAGGTTTGGTAAAATTCGCTCCTGAAATCAAAGGGAAGATGCAAATATATGAGAGTTAGATCATTATGTGGTAGACTGGCTTCTAATAACTACCGGTCTTCATCACAGGTTGCTTCATCTATCTCATCAAATTTCCTTGTAAGGACCTCTGCCCCAATTGGAGAAAGCAAGTGAAGTATGAGAGCCTCCAATGTCCTCGGGAACTTGTCCTACAGGTTGAGTAAAAAGTGAATACCTGACAAAACGAAGCACATCTACCTTCCCTAATAACTCAACGCATCGAGCAATAATGATAATTACAGAATACAAGATCGACACATCATCAAGGTGGAGTAAACACACCAGCAACTTCTTATTTTTACTCCCAGAATTACGTGAAGAAAACAAGTGACTAACCAGCAAATCTATGTACTATCAGTCATTGGAGGCTCTGCCCAGGACATTGAGAGACTTCAAGGGACTAACCAGCAAATATAATAATTTTTGGTTAATTTAAAATATTTCCCTTTAAGGACCTCTGCCCCAACTGGAGAAAGCAAGTATTATAATAGGGACTCACCAACCTTCAAAGACCCCAAGGACGGTGGAGGCTCTCATACTTCACTTGCTTTCCCTGGACATTAGAGGTCCTTACTTAATTAACCAAAAATATATTGAATTAGCCAAAAATTACTAGAAAAAGAAAACCAAGCGACTAACAGAAAATCTAAGCCTCAAAGGACTTAAGAAGAGATGGATAGAAGAAGGGAACAAAGAATAGCTAAAAGACAAGGCAATAATTATATCTAGGTTTCACAAGGTCAACAGATGACATTAAGTATGCAAGTTAATCTATAGAATACAGTTGAGAGTACTCTGAACTGGCCTGTCAACCAGATTAACATACTTGGGACAATCTGTGCATAGACCACAAAAGAAACGATATGAACATTTAACATCTGAACAAATATATAAATACTTGACAAACTACTGTGCCAATCAGACAATACAGAGAACAAATGAGTCCTCTCCCATTTCACGAGAAACTCTTACATCTCAGCAACCATAATAGATTATAAAGCAAAAATTAAATAGAATAGAGAGAAATTGATCACATATGCTGATGTCCTATCACACTTTCATTATTGCTTTAACAGAAATACTCCACATAAAACCATACAATGCTAATGCAGAAGCCACTTACCGCCATAACAGTAAACATACTTCTCAGCGAATGCGGTCTGAGAGCCCAAAGTATTTTAGCCACTGGATCTTCTTCCAAGCAGAATACTGGATAGTTCCGGGGTTCATGTTCCAAACCAAGTGGAGAATCATTTGTTGGGGTAGGCTGGATTAGCCAACTTTGAGAAGACATATTTACACGCTTGTGAACAGTAGAAATCAATTCATGAAGAGCCTGGAGAGCCACAGGTTCCAAATCATGTAAGAAACTTCTCTCATGTGGTTCCTTTGCACCTTCTTTCATATGCATCTTGTCCTTGTCACTGCTGCTAGCATCTGGCAATGGCAATGTAACTATCAAGTATTGCTTAGTAGCATGACAACTTGTTAAAACAACTTTACCTTTCTATTCTACCAGATCAACCATTATAGTCAAACAGTCAACAGCTAGAATCATCACTACCATATTTGTAATACCTGCTTCTACACCATCATTCGGCTCACAAGATCCCCCTGACTTTGCAAAGCCTATGGAACAGTGCTTATACAACATCTGATCCTGTCCTAAGAAGAAGAAGAAGAAGAAGAAAGAAAGAAAGTAAATGAAGAGAAGCAAGGCAAGTTATTGCTTAATACAGTTCGTACTTAACCCTGAAATGAAGATGGAGAAACTAAGAAAAGTCATTAGAGACAACAAAATGGAGTAGCCTAACATAACAGGTAACTCAGCAACATAATCCATGATCTAAGCTAATGTAGGATGACCAAAATCCAAGAACACTCACGTCATTTTTAATTTATAATTTAAAAAGAAAAAAAAAAGGCACAAAGACAGTCCAATATATGTCAACCAGTTGTTCTTTGCTATAGTGGCAACCTCACAACAGGGAGCCCTATTGGAAAGAAAAAAGACCGAACATAATGTGAACTCAGGTGTGGATGATCTCAGTGTATCAAACATGCACCAAAAAATTGATTCTTGAGAAATCAAGTAAACAGAATTATTTCATGTGGAAGGATTTTACAATTGTTTCTGACACTTGTTAATATTATTCAATGACAAACAACCAACACAGAAAATACTTATCCAAGCTCGAGGGTCAGGCATACAGGTCCAATGTATCAATTGAATATCAAAGAACAACAAAATTTGATAGAAAATGCTTGAGTATCAGGAGACATCAGCTAAAGCAACATACTGAAAGTTAGAAGTATATTTACATTTGTTGCATCAAAGAGGAGGTAGCATATATTTACATTTGTTGCATCAAAGAGGAGGTAACATATGGTCAGCAAAATGGTCTAGTACTTTTTCATTCCCAAACAAACTAATATACTTTCTAGTCAGATATTTTAGGGAGAAAAGGTCATCCAAGAAGCTATTCTGAAAATAGAAGCAATTTCTTTGAAACAAATTAAGCCATGTATGCATGCTTTCATCAACTCTCAAAAGAAAAAGAATGGGAAAAGCACAAGGCATTGTTTGGATATCAACAGATGAAAAATATAAGCAGTTAACTGCATACCATCTCTCCGTCCATCAACCTGGAAGTCAAAATATATAGAAAAGAATATCAGATACCAAATAAACATGCCACAATGAACAAATACAATAGTTGAATAGCAATCAGACAACTACCGTCTTAATATACGACGCAAGTAATATGCATCCATGTGTTCCAACATACTAGACATAATGTCAGACTGCCACCAAAAGTTTACTGCTATGGTCAAATCATCACTATCCACCTGGTGAAACCTACATAATCAAATGAAACAGTCAACACGCCGCACAATAAAAACTCTGAATGATACAACAAGATTTGTCCAATTACAAAAACCTAATGTATGAATGAAGCTTTAACCTCAAATCATGTATAAATTAAGTTTGGTAGCCAAAATTGCTGAAAGAAATTTGTAAATTTTAGCTAATAGATGCTGATTACTCTTAGTTCAAATAAGCGCAAGTCAATAGCCGGCACACATGGAATGTGGACAAATGCATTAGTGCAGTGCATTTTCCTCCTAAATCTTTCACGATGTCCTTTACCAATTAAAAATGGATGCCGATTGAAAATAAGTGTGGTAGCCCAAATTGCTGAAAGAGATTTCTCTATACTTTAGCTAATAGATGCTAATTGCTCCTCATTCAAATAAGTGCAAGTCAATAGCCAGCATGCATGGAATGTGGACGTGTGCATTAGTGCAGTGCATTTTCCTCCTAAATCTTTCAGTCCTTACCGATTGAAAATGGATCCTTTTTTGACAAATAAGTCAACATTCTCCAATCTCCCTTCTTTCTAGTGTGTGAAACAATCCTCATGAAAATGCTTCATAAAGACATCCAACTAGTGTTTTGGCCAATAATAATAATAATAATGAGAGATATAGCTAGTGGCTTTGACCATAAACAATTATTTCATTTTTAAAGTAGTAGCATGTCTTTCTCTATAGTTTAAATATTCCACAATCAAAGAGAATGTTATAACTTTATTATGATCTCTATACTACAATGGAACTGTGTTTAATCAAGAGTGACAGTAAACATACATAAGAATGGAGTAGAATAAAGAGAACATTCTATTTTATGTATTTAATTTTATAAATTACTATCTAACAGTTTTAGAAAATTGTCAATAGAATGCTCTAACTATATACATTTCACAACCGATCCATGTAATAAATTTTAACTTCATAACATTTATTTTCATGTTTTTATATTTTTGCATCCACATATATTGTATTGTTTATTAAAGGGATAACTCCATTGAAAGTGTTGTATGTTATTCCAAAATTCAATTAAATCCTCTTTAGCCAATTCAATCAAGTTCCTTTTTTTTCAAATGAGTTGTCTAAGACCTTTGCGTTTATTTCATAATGTAATTTAAGTTCATCTTTATGTCCTTACATTATGTGAAATTCTAGTGGAATGACTTAGTGCAAGGACACATACATAAAGGACTTAAATTATTTAACTAAGACATAAAGAACTCTGGTTGAATTTTAGTATAAACCTTGAGGATTTGAATGACTCACATAAAACATAGAAGATTTAATTATATTTTCCTACAAATATAGAGGATTCCAATGTACTTATAGTTATTAAAAGGGATATTTTCATCCTTAATAAGGATGTAAATCAACACCACAGTCTTCTTCCCTAAATTTTAGTAAAATTTTCCTGCAAAAATATGCATAATGGAAATTACACGAGCATATACTTTTCCCAAAAGAAATCAGCTAAACAAATAAAGAGTCAGCGGTCTGAAAGGATGCATACATAGAAAAAGAGATAATTATAATTTTAAATGAATATTTTCGTAAAAAAGAAAAACAGGAAATTCTCAGTGGAAGTAAATGCCAAGTGACTTTTATCTGACCAGCCTTCCGGTATAAAAAGTGCATCGCCTGCATGGAGGATAACCTTCTGGCAATTGTCCATCATATATTTTGTTCTTGGTTGTAACGAGAAATCAATGTTGTCTAAAGGGACTGCACTGAAATAGAGGGAAGAGGAAAAAAAACAAAAATAAAATGAAATCAGAGGACCAAAATCAAGACAACTTCCCTTGTGGAAAGCAACAAATGCTGTCAAATTTGTCAAGTATGATGCAAGATTAATAGTTAAGAGATAAATGTCAAGGCATACCTATGGTTAGAGGCCTCACCATAAATAGGAAATGGGTATAATGAGGGACTTGCAGAAGGCGGCCATAAAGCAACTGATTGTCAGTTAAAAAGAAAAAAGTTAGATGCATTATGTTATCTTTGTGTTAAGGATCACAACCATTCCCACATAAAGACAATGCAAAAATGGAATGAAGCTTCAAAACCCTGTCATCATGATGTGAAATTATAACAGACCAAATAAAGAGCTATGAGCTATCCTGTATTTTTTTCCATCTGGATTCAGCTAAAGGAAATGAGACTCCAACGGAAGCACTGAGCCAATTCAGCATTACTCTGTACCATTGCAGAGAAAAGAGGAGTAAACCATGATATAGTATCATCATGATACAAGCAAAATAAATGATCTTGAGCTACCCTGACCACTTTCCTTCCATAGCAACAACTTATTATAATTCTCTTCTCCAAAACCGCTTACCAAGAAAAAGCTACCAATTTAAAGTTTTTAAAGTTAGGCTCCTCTTTTCCTCTTCTTAACTTGGACTGAAGATGGCCTCACATACGCCAACCTATACCCGAAATTCTGAGGCACCACACACATCCCATTTCAAGCAGTTACAATAAGCAGAATACCTTCAGTACAGGAGAAGGTACCAGTTATAGGTGTAGACATATTAACTTTACACACAAATTGCTCAACTTCAGCTCAATATTTACTAAATAAAATTCAACCACTAATAGAATTCACAATTAGAAATCATACGCAAACAATAGAAAATTAGGGTTCCAAGGAGTACCTGAGCTCTTACTCAGCTAGAAATAGACTTCTAATCCAAGATTCCAACCAACTCCTCAACCATCCATACTTCTTACTATCTATACTTCCAGATAAGTGCCAGCTCAATATACTTTGCCACATCAGTAAACTACTACTATACTATTGATAATACCATGCCACATCAACATACTGCTATCAAACTACTAATAACACCACTACACTATTATTACCAATACCTCACATCATACTATAGTAGCACTACTATATACTTTTCTTACTTTTCCATCACCTCTTCTTTTGTAAACATTAACAATTGGAACTTATACTCTTGGGACTCTATCAATTGCCCCCTCCAAAAGATAGTCCTTATCCTCAAGGACAAAATTAGGAAATTGTAAACGAAAAGAAGAGATATCCATCCATGTAGCGTCCATAGGGAATTATCCTTGCCAATAAACGAGAACTTGAGGAATCTCATGGGAGCCTTCTACCCTAAATCTTCTACCCAACATAGCCAAAGGCAAACAATCCACCATATCCATATCTAAAAATAAATCAGGAGATAATTCCATAATATTACAAAAAGTGCCAACTACATTCTTCAATAGAGAAACATGTGAAAAACTGAATAGACGAGGTAGTGAGATAACAATTGGAGGTTGTAAGCAACCTTCCCTATAGGTTCCACCACCTAAAAAGGCCCATAAAAACAAGGAGACAACTTAGGAAAAACTTTAGAAACAACCTTATGTTGCAAACTAGGTCAGAGTTTGAGAAATACCTAATCATCAACTGCAAACTCAACATCTCTTAGATGTTTGTTGGCTTGAGAACAGCTAAGTGTGTGTGCATGAGCCAAATTGTGCTTAAGCTATTGTAGCACCTCATCCCTAGATTGCAAAGCCTCCCTCAAAGCCGAATGTCTAATTTCCCTATCCACAAAAGTGAAATTTTGCCTAAGGTATCCACATAGCACAACTCTTTGGTTGGTCACGCAGAAAATACCTCAAATAGCATTCCAAACATCGATTCAATACTTTGATTTGTCCATCCGTTTCCAGATAATAAGCAGTGCTAAAATGAAGACAAATCCCTTACAACTTGAACAATTCTTGCTAAAAATTTCTCACAAAAGTAGGATCTCGGTCACTAACAATTGTCTTAAGTATCCCATGTAACTGAATTATCTCTTTAACAAACAAATCTGCTATACTATAGATTGAATAAAGGTGTCTTGTCAATAAGAAATGCCCATATTTAGAGAATCTTTCAACCACCACAAGCATCACATTAAACCCTTTTGACTTAAGCAACCCTCCCACAAAATCCAAAGAGATATCTTCCCAAATCACATTAGAAATTGGTAACAGAGAAACTAAACCAACGGGAGACAAGGTTTGATATTTTTGTCTTTGGCAAATAGCACACAAAGCCATAAAGTGCTCAACATCTTTCTTGAGACGCACCCAATATACATTTGAAGCAATCCTCCTATAAATCCATAAGATACCAGCATGTCCTCGAAATGGGGAAGTATAAAATTCATGAAGAAATATACAAGTCCATTTAGAATTAGATAGAACCACCAACCTATCAAAATAGAACAACATATCATTCACCAAACGATAACCTAGGCCCGCTGTTTAAAAGCTGAATTTTTGAAGATAACATAGGGTCATGAGCAACTGCTGCTTTTATCTCAGTCAAATCAGTCCAAATTGCACCCGAAAGAGCTCCACAATCCACCTCATCATACACTCTAGATAGTGCATCAGCAGCTTGGTTTTCATGCTCACTTATATACACAATCTCAAAATCATACCCAAGTAACTTCGAAAGCCAATTTTGCTTGTCCGGAATTATAACACACTGCTTTAATAAGTAAAGGCAGCAGCAACTGTTGCTAACCAACAAAACCCATCCTTTTTTAACAAATCCATCAAAGGCTTAGTAATTTTCCGATAATATTTAATAAATCTCTGATAGTATCCTGATAAGCTAAGAAAACCACGAACACCCTTCAAAGTTGTGGGAATAAGCCACTCCAAAACACACTTAACCTTTGAAGGATCCATATGCACACCTTTAGATGAAATAATATGATCCAAATATTCAAGAGCATGTTGACCAAAAGTGCACTTTTTTTTATTGGCCGAAAATTGATTTTCTCAACATAAAACAATTCATAGATTCTTTAAATGAGAAGACAAATCCACACTATAAACAAGTATATCGTCTAAGAAAATCAACACAAAACGCCGGAGATAAGCCCCAAATAATTCATTCATGATAGCTTGAACGGTGGTCGGGGCATTAGTAAAGCCGAAGGGCATTACAAGAAACTTATAATAATCATAATGCATTCAAAAGGCTATTTTGTGAATGTCATATGAAAATACCCAAATTTAATGATATCCTACCTTTAGGTCAATTTTAGAAAAAATAATAGCACCATATAACTTATCTAATAATTCATCAATTACAAGAATAGGGTATTTATCCAGAATAGTCGCTTCGTTTAAGGTACAATAGTTAATACAAAATCTCTAAGATCTATCCTTCTTCTTCACTAATATGACCGGACTAGAAAATGGACTAATACTCGGCTGGATAATTCATGCTGCCAACATATCTTGAACCATTTTTTCGATTTCATTCTTTTGAGCAAAAGCATATCAATAAGGTCTTACATTAATTAGCTCACATCCTGGTTTGAGAGGAATACGTTGGTCCCTCTATCTAAAAGGAATTAATGCTAATTTTTCCTCAAAAATATTAACAAACTCTTCTGACACAACATTGATCCTTAAGTCAACAGCATGACTAGATGGCTAACCATTCAAATCCAACATCCATAATAAAGAACAAAACTCAAAATCACCTATTACACAGCAGCTTTAGAAAGTGTTGGATCTCCCATCAACACATACTCACCTTTGGAGAAAGGAATTTTCATAGTTAAATTCATCCAATCAATCTTAACCTCCCCAAAAGTTCTTAACCATGCAACAACGAGAATCATATCTAGTCCCCCCAATTCTAAAACATAACAATCTACAAAAAGGCCAATATCCTCCATTTTCACCTTCACATTACGACACAAACCCCTGAAGAAATATTATTCCCATCACCAAGAGTAACCCAAAATACAGTAGTAAAATCAACATGCAGCTTAAGACAACCAACAAGAGATTGAGAGAGAAAATTATGACTAGCCCCACTGTTTATCATTATAGAAATCAAAGTAACATTCAACATACCTTGAAATTTCATAATTTGTGGGCCATCAAATCCTTTTAAAGCCAATAAAGACGGTTCCATTTCTAGTCCCTGCCTTTCAAAGTTTTTTTCCGATCAGCAACACTTTGTTGTGTCCATCAACCGCCTCCCACTCATCCTCCTTTAAATCAATCCCTTCTTCCAACATTACTACTCTTAGTGATTTATTAAGACATCTGTATATTAGAGAAAATGGTTGATCACAACAAAAACAAAATCCTTTAGCCCTTCTCTCCAAATATTCAGCTTATAGTAGCAAACGTTGACCATGAGTAGTGCGAACAGGAGTTCTCTACCGTCCGTAAACTCTACTCGACAAAGTTTTCGAGTGTATAAGCCTTGCATCTCCCGAAGCAAACCAGTTATGCCCAGTTGACAATACCAAAGTGTTTTCCTTTGCTTTCAACAAGTGCACTTGAGTTGTAGGATATGTAATCCTTAGATTCGGCAAAGGTTTTATAAGTTCATTGCTGGTTTAAGTTTCTTTCGGAATAGAATTCCTATACTTAGTTCAACCACTACTGCTATAATTCGGAGAAATAAAGATTCTACACTCAAATTCTTTCTCCACCTGGAGTGCAATTTCCATAGCATACTCAAATGTATCTGGAGAAAATGTATCGACTCTAATCTGAAACTCTTCCTTCGAACCTCCAAAAAAATAACCAAGTTGCTGCAACTCAAACATAATTGAAGCTTGAGAAGTTAAATCCTCAAACTCTTCAATATATTGATGCATAATAAATGTCTAATATAATTGTGATAGGCTCTTAAAAGAATTTGAAGCCCACTGACCACCGTATCTTTTCAACATTTCATCTTTTATCGTTTCTCAATCAAGTACTAGTTCTCTTCTTCACAAAGCCAAAAGCCAATACACACTTCTTCCTTGCATACTCATTGTGGCCAATTCAACTTTCCTTTCATCTCTCGTACGATTAATTCCAAAATACTATTCAGTCATAAAGATTCAATTTGCTGGATCATTTCCATCAAACAACGGAATTTGTATTCTTAAGGTGTTAAATTGATATTCTTCATCCATTTCCACACTTCATCCAACAAGTCTTTCAACCACAGGTTCATCTGATCCTCTTTCCTTCATTTGTGCTTAAAGCTTTCCTTTAACTGTAGATGAAGATTCGGCTGGAAATCTGCTTGCAGTCTTAGTTGCAATCCATAAGTCTTCAATCATTTTTTGAATCTTATTTACGTAACTTCTTAACAATGAAATATCCTCCTTCACCTCTTTTTGTGATTGATCCATTGAAGTCATCCACTGTTGTATATCCTTGAGCTCCTCTTGTGTCTCTAAATTTCCCTTCTCAAGATCTTCAACTCTAGTCTCCATGCGCATCATGATTTTCTCTTCTCCAACAACCTTACTCTCCCTCTTCTGTCAATGCACTACAAATTTAGCAATTCTAAGTCTTCTATTCACCAAATGTGTTGTGGAAAATTTCCCATAAGCGGTACCAATTGATAAAATTCACAATCAGAAATTATAAGCAAACAATAGAAAATTAGGGTACCTAAGCTCTTGCTCAACTGAAAAAAGACTTCTAATCTAAGATTTTAACTGACTCCTCAACCATGCATGCTTCTTGCTATTTATACTTCAAGATAAGTGCTAGCTCAAAACATTTTCCCACATCAGCATGCTACTACTATACTATTGATAACACCATGCCACATAAACATACTACTAATAACACCATTACAACATTATTACTAGTACCTCACATCATACTATAGCAACACCACTATATAATCTTCTTACTATTTCCATTACCTCTTCTCTTGTAAACATTAACAATTGGAGCTTATACTCTTGGGACTCTATCAACCACTTTCAAGTTAACCTTAGGCTAATCAAATAGCTCATCAAGCTGAGCTCAAAAGTCTAAATATTTGGCTCAATAAACTTGCGAGCCTAGTCAAGCTCAAGTTAAGCATAAATGTAAAAAGAATTTGAGTTTCAATATAGTTTTAATTAGAAAAATATGATCTTTTGAAGGCAAAGAAGCTTAATAAAGTCATGTTCAAGCTTCCTAATTGACAAAAGCTCAAGATGGTTGTCAATTTTGAAAAGTTATGGCCTAAGTCAAAAAAGGTGCATGGAGTTCTTGGACTACCAGTTTACCTATCTTTTAAAGGAAAACAAGGAGGTTGTCTAGAAAAAGCATGCATAACTTACTTAATCCACTCATGAAAGGGAGTTAAAACAGCATAACATATTCCAATTCCATAACCCTCATGCCCATAAACAATGCAAAAGAAAAATGAGTTCCTTTCAAGATTTACGCTTGAACCATTAACATAACCAAGATGTCCTAGGTTAATGAACCAATATTATATACCTCCATATATTTTTTGGATAAGTCCAGTATAATTCATTGATGAAAGACTATACAAAAAGAAGACCCTTTAGTAGGTAAAAACAAAAACGCAAGCTTCAATATTTCTTGATGCACTTTAAACAAAAAACATAGTGTATGAATAAATACTCCTATCTAAATCAACATGACTTAAGGATTTACAAAAGCCAAACATAAGCTATTGATTTACACACCTGCAAATACATGTTGCCTTTTTCTTATTCAATAAAAGGAATCATAGATAACATGTCAAAGAATTGCCAGCTACTAGGGGAAATTAAGAAAAATAGCAAAAAGAGATGGGAAATGTTAATTAAATGCATCCACTTGGTTCAGATGTGAAGAGCTACATGGATTACTAATCTTATCAACATGTTGAGATCAAAGTAGTTGTCAGAGAAAACCATTCCCATGACTAAAGAAGGCAGAGGCATCAAACTATCTCACCTCTTTTACAGCCACTAACTATACAAAGTAGATTATGATGTGGATCATAATGAGTACTTGACCTAGCTTCAGCATTATTCATCCAGAGGTTGATAGCCGCAAGAGAAACTTTTCCCAACATAGCAGGCTTCAAAAAAGAAACAGAGTGCAGAGTAAGAAAAAACAATTCTTTGAGAGAGATTCTATGAACAAATATGTATAGATACATATTCGGACCTTCTGAATATCTTCTCTCAGAATTTCCAATTGTGCCTGCCCCCTTTGTTCACTATTAAAAATAGATACCTGCAAAGACGAATTAATATATTTTACCCAAACAAGGAAGAACAAATATGTCATGGAAGTGATCTATCATCATATTCTTTTTCACTATAAAAACTAGTTCTAACAAGCATAAGTGAGGGGAGAGAAAACGAGATATAAAAAGATCAAATCAGAAAACCGCACAAAATATTTTTTCATGGAAAATGTTTTTCACCTTGTGCTTGCCTCCTTGATGGATTGGAAGAAAACTTGCCCATTGAAAATGCTTAAGCAAAGGCAAACAAATTCACAAGTTTTTAACAATACTTTTTTCAGTCTTTTTTGGGTAAGAACAGTTTTCAATCTTCTATACCTTGAAAAGTAAAGAATGAGGGGAAAAGGTGAGGGGCAAATTGTTGATTTTACATATCCTAGAAAACACAGAGCATTTTTGGCCTGATAGTGCAAAAGCTCTACAACATAATTCCTTAAAAGTCTAGACAATTTCATGCTTATATTTGAAGGAACATCAGAAAACAAGGAAAAGGAGCAGAGATTCTGTAAACTTCAAATAATAAATCACAATTTTCTTATATTTTTAAGTTAAATACAGCAATGACTAATTTTCCGAGACCAAACTTGGAACTCTAGTCCTTCCCTGTATGTAATTTAAACATCCACAACAGAAACAGTCCTTGGAAACAGTAACCACCATAACTGGAACCATCAGTAACATTATCACTGCCACTCTCTCATATCATACAAATAATTGTATGTTTATATATTTCGTGTACATTGAAATCCAGATTTATTTTCCCAACATCCACAGCTACTTTCATTTACTTAACCTGTATGTAATCAATAATTAATGTGTTGAACATTCCGTGCATCAATCATTAAAAGACAAAACTTTTGCTGTCATTTCAGGAATAAAGAAGTTTTACATGCTAATATTTTCCAATTAGAAACATAATACAAGCCACGCTTCAACCATGATGAGACAAAAGGTAGAGGTACATCAACATATGATCAAATTTCAAACTTAGCAATGACCTGTGCCAGGTACATTTGTTGAGGAGCATCTTCACAATGTGCATAATTTTGCTCAATGCTAGATCCTTCCAAGTCCTTATTCTTGAATTCATCAGAACAACCTTGATCAGTATTTTTTCTTTGCATATGTTGCTTACAAAATGCAGTGAAAGTAGGAAAAGGCAAAGGAACCTGCAATAAAACAAAAGTCCAGATAATAAAACTCCAACCTACTTTAAAGATAACAGAAATAAAAGAAACATATGGACAAGAACTTACCCTCTCATGGCTTCTAAGGTCCCCATAGAAAACTGGAGCTGCTCTAGACAGCATAACCTCTACAGTGCATGAGCCCACCTTTTCCTGTCAAAGCATCCATCAAGCAATAAACATTCATTTTTTCATCTTAGTGACAGATGCAACAAGTCTTGTTACACAAATGGAGCAAGTTCAAAATGCCTATACAAAGTTCATCATGAGGAAAGCTTAAAATAAGTACTCAATTGGAAAATAAAGACTTTCGAAATTTATTTCCATAAGAAAATACTTTTCTTTTTAAGAAAAAAATTGCACAAAGTTCAAGGTTCAATGCAAGGAAAATGCTCAGGCTGGAGAACTTTCCTAGTTGATGAAGAAGGCAGTACAGCAAACTAGAAAATAATAAAACGTTCAAGGTGGATTTATTAAGTCAAAAATGCTTTTCACATGTTTTCAATCTTCATTGAAATCTAGTATTTATAATTATCAATCATCGAGGTGGTAAATTATGATATTAACAACCAAAAAGTTTTCCTACTTATAGTAGTATTCTTTTTCCATGTTCATTGTTGAGAAATTAAGGACAAAAAATAGAATCTTCAATCAAATTCCAAAAAAAGAAAAGCCATTGTACATTCTCAATATTACAACAAGAACACTCAAGCATTAATCCCCCGATATAGGGTCAATCATATGGATCCTGTTTCGCCATAACACTTTATCATTGACCATATTTTTAACTGACCATTAAAATAGCCAAATCATTTTCTATTACTTCTCTCCACATCTTCTTTGGTCTTCTACTTCCTCGTTTTTTTAATGTTAATGTCTCTAAAGTATCAGACTATTTAACAGGTAATCTTGAATCATATATTTAAACATGACTAAACCAACTCAATTGTGTTTTCCTCATCTTCTAATAAATGCATGCTACTCGAATTTCCTCTTTGATAATTTCATTTCTTATCTTATATCCATTCTCGTATGGCCACACATCCCTCTTAACATTCCATCTTTACTACTCCCATTTCTGCCGATGTCCATGATTTACTGCCAGCATTCAGAGCCATAAAACTTACACGAAGTGTATGCATGACTGCTTGTATTTATAATTCTCAAGCAGTCACACTAACAGTAGCAGCTACTAGATAATGATAATGATTAATATTACTAGCATAGGAATCATTATCTTTAATCCTAAGAAATGAGAATTATTTTCACATTTTCAAGTTTTAACTCCAAAAGAAAAAAAATAAAATGGCGAACTAGATGCAGCCTTTTATGCACCAGCAACACATTGCACATAGATATAGATTATAGATAATTTGACAAGATTTTAATATCAATAAATAAATGAAAGATTGAACCTCCAAATAGTCGAGACCTCCGGCACAGGGATTCCACTTGGAAAACGCCTTCCAATCCTTAACGCAACCACTAAATACCTGCAAAGGAAGGATATGAGTGATATTGATAGAGAAGAAGGAGAGGAAGTGACGAGAGAGAAAATGAGGCGATTACTGCAGGAACATTTCGGGATTCGAATTGAGAGGCGAACTCGGAAGCCGAAAGAGGTCGGTCGACTCTTCGAATTTCCAAACTGGAACCCGTACTTGCTTCCATTTGCACACTCCGAAACCGTGTGTTCAACTTCAGGGAATCAAGAAGACAGTTCGCTCTTCTTGTGCCTTTGCTCGAATTTATTTCTATGGAACTAGGAGGAGAAAAAAGAAAAAGGTGAGTTTGCCCAGAAATTATATTTTAGAAAATAGTTGCAGAGAAATTAATTATAAAAATATGATAGTAAAATGTGATATCCGGGTGCCCGTTTATGCTTCAAATAAAATCCTTCTTAATTTGAGATAATAATTAGGTGGATGCCACTCCATTCAATGCTACACACAAAAAATTCTCTCTTTACCTATGAAGTTTTTACGGCTTATAAGGTTTTACATTTGATTTTTTTTTTTGGCAAACGAGACAATAGAAATTTCATTTAATTTACGTTGATTCGATACAAAATAGATATATATCAAGATAACCTTTATATATCACATATTATAGATGTAATTTTGTTTTTTATTTTTTATCGTTGGTAACTTAAAAAAATTGATAAAATTTACAAATTAATCGCAGTACGATGTACAGCCAAAAAATGGGATACTGGGGTTGCTTTGTACAAATGGCAGGATAATGATGCGATTTCCTCTGCCATTTTCCCTTTGGACGCGATTTCCTCTATGCCATTTTCCCACTGTATATGAGATTTGATTTCCCTCACTATATTCGAACCGACTTGAAAAGTAAAATACATGACGCAAGTGAAACTCTTCTAGAATTTAGTATATCAATAGGGCACTTACACAAATAAATACGAAAATAGACCTGGGGTTAGGTTTAGGATAGCATGCGACTTCAATTAGGATTAAAATTTGCATATATGCAACTTTAGTACAAATTTTGGAAAAAAAAAAACAAATGCAATGAAGTCGCATGGGCAACATACAACTTCACTTATAATACTTATTCTTGATAATAAGATTTTATCCTTTCAATTCATTCGACCATTCGACTAACAAAAAGTCAAATAACTATATTCTCAACGGATGCTAATTAAGACAACTTCATATCTAGTTTGAACTTATTAAAAATGAATGGTATGAATAGTTATCATCTAGCATGGTTCTATTACATAAACATATGCTTAATTATGAGGTTTACACGTGTCTCATGATCAATAATTAACTATTGTTTAAGACACTTAACATCCGTCTATAAATACAGAGAAAAAGTACTATAAGAACCCTCTTACGATCCTTACTATTCACTTATCTTCTCTTTAATACATTTACTAACTTAGTCATCAAAGTGATTACACTAGATTAACCCCAGTAACATTTAGTTTTTTGTGTTTTGTAGGAGTAAAATTTCATCCTAAAATCACTTAACAATATTTGGCATAGTTTGTTTTGTATTACACACCCACATGGCAAAAATTAAATTAATTAAGTGTATAGGTGCTAGTACTTCATCCCACCACCATAAAGGAGGAAATAATCACATAGATGAGCAACATTTAGCTAAGTTGGAGCAACTTTGCCTTAACTTAACCAAAGAAAACTAAGAATTAAGCAAAAAATATGAAAAGATCCTTAATCTCCCCTATGGTAATCTCGACACAAGTCAAAACAAAAACACGACAATCACAGTACCAAGAATAATAACAATTCAATTTATTTTCCTAAATTATCGAGAAAGTAAGTCAAGGTTACAATAAGATCTTCAACCCCTATGCTTAAGAAAAATGATAAGGGGAAGCAACCACAGAAATTGCATCATGTTAGACCCTCTCATGTCAGCACTCTTGCTACGACAAGTAAACAATTTCAAATTAAGTAGAGCCCTTTCATCATCGAGATCTTAAATGAGGTTATACCATGGCACATTAAGTTGCCACAATTTAAAACCTATGATAAAACAAGAGATCCTAAAGATCATCTTAAATACTATTATACCTTGGCTAAGTTGCACAGCTTAAGTGATGCCATGGCCTGCCAAGCTTCTCCCTCAATACTGAGGAATGTAATAAGTACATTGTTCAAACACTTGAAGCCGAACATAATTTCATGTTTCGAGAATTTAGTAAAAGTATTTCTTCAATACTTCCTTGCGAATAAGCTTCCTGTCAAAGATTATTTAATCCTTAACACAATAAAATAAAGATAAAATGAATCTATAAGAGATTATCTAGCCAGGTTTTAAGCCAAGATTGTTTAAATTTATGATCGTTACTCTCAACGTAGTTATTGATGGTATCAAGCCCCACAAAAACTTTTTCAAGTCTCTTGTCAAAAATAAATTGAAAACTTTTGTTGAATTCAAGGCTAAAGCCACTTCTTACATCCACCGGGAAGATAACATTAAAGCTCACCAAGAAGCTGATCAAAATTAAAAAGACAGGAAAGGCGATAAAAAGAGAAGTGCAAAAGATCGACTCAAAATTGATGATAATCAATGTCCAGACACCGAGAAAAAGAGGCCACGTATTCTAACATATTCAGCTCATACATCACTCAATCATCTAATTGCGGACATATTGATGGAGGTACACAAACAAAAATGCATGTTACAGTGGCCAGAAAGGATGAGATGAAATCCTTCAAGGTAAAATTCCAACAAATATTGCGTATCATACCCCGAAAAGGTAGAGACGTAATATTCTTGCCCTGTAAGCTATCCTAAAATAGAAACTAACCTTACAGCTGCTATCTTAAACTTAGTTCATACTAGGTGTACTCAGGTTTACCCCTTAGAGGTATCCAATTCGATACCTATTTGATATAACTTATGAAATAATCTTTAAAAATAAACTTGAAATTCAACTTTGAAAAAAAATGGCAGTAAATCCCACAAGTAACTATCATTTCATATACCGATTAAAGTATTGAAAACTACCAAGCCCTTTAAGAAGACCTATGTAGTTTTTCTTAAAAGTTAAGAAAAACAATACTAAAAGCTATAACTAGCTATTTCTTGTTACACCTCACTCCCTGTCCCAGTCTACTAGTACTCTAGTTTTGAGTATGTGCATTTGGAACCTACAAAATAAACTATAAAGGAATGAGTAACAACTTACTCAATAAATGGGGCAGAGATGGAAGTATGCATTTAGTACATCATAAGCAGGGTTTTCAATCAAGTTAGTTAGATGTAATGCATATACAAACAAATGCCATCACAAGACGTAATCTAATTGCATTAGCTATAATTTGAGTTAAGAAGATTAACATCGCGCACTCATAAATCAAAACTAAATCGAGGCTTATGCAATGGAAAACACCCTCCTTCCATGATCACTTTCAAACCACAACCCTAACCTTGCCACGATCTCCCCTCCTATCATTTAGTTCAACTAAAGGTGGGAAAGGGACCATCTCAGTTATGTTCATCTAAGAGAGTTCATGTTAGGCTCAAGAATCCTAACCGTTACCACTAGTAAGTTGCAACACGTATTAGGTTAGATGTTAAGCCGTATTTAAGTTAGTCTACTTTTACGGTGATCAAACAAACTCAAACAATTCAAGCATAATAACATCCAAAGAACAATCATAACATGAAGCTCAACTCCCATCACGGCAAATCGAAACCCTACCACAAACGCTGCATAAGCATAAACAGCTAACTATAATCACAAGTTAATACATACAAAGGTTTCTAGATATTCTAAAATAAAACCCCAAAATGCTGTAAAGCATCAATCCCACTTACCTTTCCTCACGCTCACTGCGAAAGACTCGTATTGTCAACACTTCGTTCCCTAAGAGACCCTATATATATAAAGTCTAGATTTAGTTTTCGTAAAAATTACAAAAACATTAAGATTCTATCTACTCTTATTTCCTTCTGAAGTTATATTTATAAATATACATCTCTAAGGTTTATTACTATTTTCTTTATATAATGAAATATAGTTTCATTATATAAGTTAAGTTATTAAGTATCAATAATATATGTGGTTATACTATTAATATATCATTTCGATCGTATCGAAACGTATCTTTAATCAGTTAATTTACGTTTCAATTATGATAAATTTATCATAGTACGTAAATTCTTATAATATTATAAAGAATATGTTATATTACTTAAGATTGTCCAATTTTAATAAAAGTAGTATCCTTGAGTTCACACGAACCTAACGATACATATTATGAATTCTATGTCAAAAGATGACTTCTAAAGTGTATTTTTGGTTTTATACTATATCTATATGCCCTTATGATAAGTATTAATATAGTATATTCATTTTATGTAAATGGACTATATTTTGTATAATTTGTTAATATAGCCTAATAATATAAATAATATCTAACCCCAATATGTATATATCATTACCGGGTCATATAATTATTACTAAATAAGTTAAAAAATAATTTTCACCAGATCTAACTAGTATGTACATATATAGGTTTCATTTTAATATTCATCACATTTTAACCTATTATTACTAAAAATACATCTCTGTTCGTAATTTAATTTATTTTACTATATAAATTCGTAATAAATAAGTTGGGTCACCAAATAATTCCCCGAAAATTTCTATGAACTTTTAAAAATATGGAGAATTCAGTCATTACTTGGTTTCGTGTTATCAATTTATTGTCTATATACTTTAAATTACAATTTTATCCTTAAATTATATTTAATTACCTAAATATCATTATTTTTATATAAAATTAATTATAGTATATCCTAACATTATTACAATTTACTAGAAGTCAATACCTATCATTTCTATCAATTAATTTCATAAAACTTATTTATTTCATCATTTCATCTTATTTTTAACTATTTTTAGGGCAAAACATTACATTAAATATCAAAAGTATCTAAATTAAAAATATGGCTAGATAGCAATTGAATATATATCATATGTATTCTATACAAAAATTTTGAGCTAGAAACTACATCATTTAGTATATTTATTTTGAATATCAAAATTTGGATGAATAGTGACTTTCTTAAGTAAGTACATAAAAAATATTAACTTTACAAAAATAAAATTACCACATGAATATATATCTAAAATAACCTAGATAAAAAAATTTTCATGATTTTTTTGACTTAATTTAATATTTTTAGAAATTATAAAAAAAAATATGATAGAACATTGACCGACCTGTTCGTCAGTGCTGCAGCCACTATTGGCTAGTAGGGTGTGTCTCAGCCAACAAGGGCAATGTTAGTACTCCATGGTGGTGGAAAGGTGTCACAACACATCATCGTTTGGTTTGGGAACTAGCTGGGTTCGAACTTTGCTCTGTTTTTCTTATTTTTTACCAAATTTTTTGAATTTTTCTTAAGCTTTCTTGGTTACCAAAATGTTAAATTAAAGTCCTACTATCCTATTCATAATGTTTTAGGATGGTTAGAATATTTTTTTTCTTGATTTTAAGTAATTTTTTCTTCTATTTATAAGTATAAAAATCAAGCATGAAATATCTAATTCTCATAAATTTACTTTTAATATAACTGCTTGTCCTTTTTAAGCTGCTCCATATTTAATCCAATCATATTCTAGGTCGTTTCTTCTTCTTTTTTTATAATTTTTAGATGATATTTTAGGGCATTTTGGTATTTTATATTAATATTTAATGATTTTGTTACATACGGATATATATCCAATATATATCATAAATGTAACGAGTAATTAAATGCATATAATCATATTTCTAACATGTCTTTTATTTTAAAATATTTTTTATTTAATTTTACGAATTTATTATTTATTATGCATAATTATATAATTTCAAGTTAATTTACGAGTATAATTATTATATATAATAGGTATATTCATAAAAAATATGTGTATACTCATATAACATATTATGCTATATTATTTCATTTTATAACTTAATTAACTTATCTTTAAGTTTTTATCGCATTCTAAGCTCGGTTTTAAAGGTTTTGATCAGTTTTACTCCATATTGAGTAATTTCACTTTTAAGAATAAAATTGAGATTTTGGGTTATTACTTTTTAAATCTAACTTTACTGAGTCACTACGACTAACTTTTCCATCCTAGTCGCAAAGTTTGGACGCAATCAGATAAGTTTTTCCTAAAAGCCCTAAATTTGGGAATGATTGCCCAAAATACGATTTTAATGGCTCATATAAAATAAATCCTCACTATTTTGATTATATTATTGATATCTTATTATCTTATTGACTTCCAAATGTACGGGCATTCCTTATTAGGGTTATCATATTTCTCATAAGGTTCTAACCTAATCGGTTTACTTTCTCAAATACTCTAGATCAACTATTAACCTTAATCATATAAGGATAGAGCTTTATCTTAATACTTAGATATTCATATCTTAATTGCTAATTTATGGAATATTACATTGCAATTTCCTTCGCGATAGGAGCCATAATATTGATGAATGCATCCAACTTAAGAACGCAATTGAGGATGCAATTCAGTAAAGGTAATTAAGCATGTTTCTCGCGTATGATGCCGAGAATATTGAGCAACTAGCTCAAAGGAGACATGAAGAGCAGGAGAATGTCACTCACCTAACTAATGATGGGAAAGATTTGAGAGACAGGAGAAATATTAACACACTAAATGGTATAATTAACATAATTATCGCCTAACCTTCCATTATAGGCCGGTTAAGCTCTTCGGGCTTGACTAACGCCATTCACTATGTTTGTAATGTCTAAGGTAAGAAGGTCAAAATCAACAATACAATTTCCTTCATAAAAGAAGATTTCAAAGGCATTCAAAGATCCCACGATAATGCACTTATGATTAATACGAGAATTGCTAACTTTGAGGTCAAGAAAATTATTGTTGACACTAGAAGTTCAGCAAACATTATTTTCTAACATGCTTTTGATTAGACAAGACCAAAAATCAAGGCATAGTTGAGATCTTACAATTATAATTTGTATGCCTTCAAGAATCAACCCGTTCAGGTGACTAGAGTAATTTCTATACCGGTTGTCAAACTCTATTTCAATTTTCCTCAATTTAACCTAAACTAAGCTTAGCCTAGTTAATATAAATTACTCGACATCAAATTAAGAAAAAACATTTTTCTTTTAAAAAATATTTTTAAAAATTGAAGTTGCCAACCAGTTAAACTAGTAAAAAGTGAAATTAGGATTTCTGAGTGAGAAAATTTTAATTCTACTACTAATATGCAAAATTTTCTAAAAAAATTAAATTAAAAAATCTAAGCTCGGAAGCTAACCTATTAAAACGAAGTCACCATTTAAAGATAAAAAAACTAATGGGCTTTTATTTTTATAATTTTTCTAAAAATGCTAAAATATGTATGGATATGCAAAAGTGTAGTTAAGATGGATTTTAAAAAATTTTATCACGAATTTTCTTTAAAAAAAAGAACAAAACAAGTTTTTTATTTTTATACGGTTACTCCGAATGTACCTACGTATCCACTAGTTAGAATCAAACCAACATAGTTCTGTTAGAAAACTTTAGTGTATTAGTTTATTTTAATTTCTAAAAATCAATTGAGTTTACGTAGTTATCAATTTAGTTTAATAAAAAAAAATTCTAAAAGGGCCTAATTGTTAAGTATTTTTATTTATAAAAAAGACCCTCTAAAACGTCCTAATTTTTTTAATCAAAAAAAGGTTTCTAAAAAATAATTTTTCGAAATGAGAAATCCTAAAAAAAACTCCTAAACTAAGATATATATATATATATATATATTACTATTAAACAACCTACATCGAATAAATGAATAAATAAATAAACAAATATTATATATATTTAATAAATAAATAAAAAAATAAAGAAGAGTGCAGTAAGTGAAACTAGAACAAGGACTAGACCTTAGCAAATTAGATACAGGAGATGGGGCTTAGATCCATAGTGGCAATCACGTATGGTTAACTTTGGACTATGTTTAAGTACACTGATTCGCATGTGTTATGTCTAATCATGGTATTGAATAGTACTTAAGTATGTGTGAGTGCAGAGTTTCGACCGTGTATGTGAGTGACTCGTGTGAGCGCTCGTGAAGTAAAAAGTGCTTAAGTGTATGTTTAGCATGTGTGAGTCTTTATGGACTATGAGTAAAGTGAGTCGATACTTGACAATTAAGGATGATCGGGCGAGAGAAGCCTGTTGTATGTGATCTTTGGTGTACCCATGTATGTCTAGTAGTGGGCGTACACTATACTGTTGGTTAGGAACAAGCTCGATGGGTTGGGTTCGCAATTGCTATCCACGATAAGTTGTATAGCATCATAGCTACTGCTATTTTGCATGTGTTTTGGAGTTCACAGCTGTGGATCATGTATGATGCAACTATTAGATGTGGAATGTCAATAAAGTACTCAGTGTGAAGACAATAGATTAGTAGTGGTTTGCATTGGGCTTGTCGACTATGTGATGGTGTATGTGGTTGTCGGTGACCATAGGGTTATGGTTCCATGTTGCAACTGATAGCCAATGCGTCGAAGTTAGTCGTAACTAGAGCTGCCGTCACTATCATGCCGCTTGTAAATGGATGGAATTCAAATCGTCGATGAACAATTGTGTGTTATGTGTGGCTAGAGATCTACTGTGTTTGTGTTCTTGCAATTGGATGAAGATGATGGGCATGTGTTCTTCACAAAGTGTACGAGAGAAGGTTAGTGTGATTGGTAAGGTACGGGATTGTAAAGTGTGCAGTCAGTGAATTTGTGAAGTGAAAATCATGAGAAGTAAATAGGGGCTAGTCGAGAGAGGGTGTTTAGACAAGTGTGTAATTGGAAACTATGGAGTGTGCCACATAATCGATATTTATAAAGTTTGGAAACAAATCTTGTAAATCATATCAATTCCAAAGTAATAAAGATCTAAATAGATTCAAATCTCATACATTCAACCGATTTTCGCAAATGAAAAAATAAATAAATAAAAAACGCATGTATGCTTGGTGAGATTCGAACCCATGATCCCAAGTTAACTCAATATCAATGCTTAAGTGTTTATCCATTAAATCGTTAATCTATACTTTATCATTTAGTACAATTAAATTGTATTTAAGTTACATGACTCTCTAAAATAAAGCTACTTGAAATAAGATAAAACCAAACCAATTGACCCTAAAACGTTTTACTTTATAAAAATTTGTTTTCCTAAAAAAAATCTCTATAATTTTTCTTTTTTCCATTTTTTATTATTTTTTTCAATATTTTAATTTTTTTATTTAAATTAAGATCTTTTAAAATCAAAAACTAAAATTACGTGAGGGCAAAAATGGAGTATCTACACTAATCCAGATTGAAGATGATGAGTATGTTGCGAAAGACAAAATAGACTTCCTTATTGTCAAATATTGGTCCCCATATAATATGATCATGGGAAGACTGTATCAATATTAATTTGGTATCATCCCTTCCACTGCTCACCTTAAGGCCAAATTTCCTACTCCTACAAGAGTTAGTGTATGCAAAGGGAATTAACAGTTGGCAAGATCATTGAATATAAAGGTGTTAAGGTGAGAAGAAATTTTTCAAGTCAAAACTTGCTTAGAAGGAAAGTTAGTTGATGTAAATAATGCCAAAGATGAAAAAAAAAAAAGAATAATTTTACTTAGAGATGATCTTAAGAAGACTACAAGGATAGGGAAACCCTTGGCGGCAAACATCCACTAAAGTTTAACTGACTTTCTGTAAGATAACATCAATGTATTCACATGGTCTCCCTTAGATATGTCAGGTATCCCTAGAGATGTCATAATATACAAGCTTCAAATTAATCAAAGCACAAAGGTGATTAAATAGAGGAAAAGACATTTCACCCCTATGAGGCAAGCAGCCATAGAAGAAGAACTTTAGAAACTCTTAAACGTAAGATTTATTCAGGAAGAGCCTTATTCGACTTGGTTAGTCAATTGTGTGTTAGTCAAGAAGTTTAACAGCAAGTGGCGTATGTGTATAGACTTTACGGATCTGAACAAAGCCTATCCCAAAGATTGCTTTCCATTGATAAGAATAGATCAGATGGTTGACTCAACTGTTGAACATGCTTTACTTTCTTTCATGGATGCATTTTCTAGCTATAATCAAATTAAAATGGATGAGGAAAACGAAGTTCACATATCATTCGTCACTATCTTTGGAACATGTTGTTATACAGCAATGCCCGTTGGGCTAAAAAAATGCTAATGCAACTTATTAACAACTTGTCACCATGATGTTTGAGCCACAATTCATTAGAACGTTGAAGTATATGTCGATAATATGATTGTGAAAAGTACAACAAAGGATCGGTATCTCGCTGATCTTAAAGAGATATTTAGCACTCTAAGGACAAAAAATACGAAATTGAATCCATAGCGGTACGACATTGATGCTACTTTTGGAAAGTTTTTAAGGTATATGGTCACTCAATAGGTATTGAAGCAAATCCAAGAAAGATTGATGCAATCAGAAATATGAAGTCTCCTCATACTATCAAAAAGGTTCAAGAGCTAATTAGGCAGATAGCCGCCCTTAATAGGTTCGTGTCGAGAAGTGTAAATAAATATGCAAAGTTCTTTAAAATTTTAAAGAATCCAAAAGATTTCAAGTGGACTAATGAGTACGAAAAAGCATTCAACGAGCTTAAAGAATTTCTCACGTCACCACCAATTCTCTTAACACCTAGTCTAAGAGAGAATTTATATTTACACTTATTAGTTAGTTACCAAGCACTTTCCTCTGTGTTGGTCCAAATCGAAGCTAAGGAGCACCGGCCAATTTATGACATGAGTCATGTCCTGCAAGGACCCAAACATTAATATACCAAAATTGAGAAATTTGTGTTAATAGTGGTTCTCTTGGCAAGGAAGTTAAAGCCATACTTTAAGGCTCATTAAATTACTGGTTAGCCTTTACGGCAAGCATTGCAATACCCAGATTCCTTGAGAAGGATGATAAAGTATGCCTTGGACCTAAGCACTTATAGCGTACAATACAAACCCAAATGGCATTAAAAGTTCAAGTGCTGGTAGATTTTCTGGCCAAGTTCACAGGTAAAGAAGATAGTATAGAAATTATTGAGAAGCTAATATGAAATCTTCATGTCAATGGTTCTTCAACTAAAGAGAGAAGCGGTGCAGGTCTTATCTAGTAGAGACCTCATAATGTTAAGGTTTATTATGCTTTAAAGTTTGGATTTCTAGCTAGCAACAATGAAATAGAATATAAAGCCTTAATAGTTAGACTCAGATTAGCAAAGGAAGTTGGTGTCGAGAAATTGAAGTTTTCTCGAATTCACAATTTGTTGTGAATCAAGTCAAAGGAAGTTATGTAGCAAAAGAGTAAGAAATGAGCAAGCACTTATTGATAGTATAAACACTCACAAAGGAATTTCAATCCTTTTCGATACTAGGGAATAGGAACATCACAACTGGCAAGCTGTCAAAGTTGGCCAGTATGACATTCCCTAATTTGAATAACAAACTCTTTGTCGAGTTTCTCCTACATAAGAGCTTACAAATTAATCGATAGAGCTTTAAATTAGCTCCCTGCTCGAAAGAGAGGTCCTGGATTGATCTAATTGTAGATTATTTGAAGGATGATGTCCTTCCTAACGACAAGAAGGAGGTTCGAAGGTTGATTTATTAGGTTACAAATTACACGCTAATGGATGATCAGTTGTATAAACACAATATTTGTCAAACTTTTCTTCAATGCCTTCTTCTTAAAAATGCACAACAAGTATTATCCAAGTTATATGGGTGTATGCAGTAACTATGTGAAAGGACAAACATTATATATCCGTACCCTATGACTCAGCTATTACTAGTCAACAATAAAAGACAATGCAAGAACATCTGTTTAGCAATATCCACAATGCTAAAAGCATGAGGCACCAAGTCATGCGCCTTCTACTAAACTGTACTGCCTAACCAGTCCTTAGCTCATTGCCTAATGGGGATTAGATATACTCAAACTGTTTCTAAAGTCTACAACCCAATGATAATTCATCATTATTGCCGTAGGTTATTTTACCATGTAGGAGGAGGCTAAAGCATTAGCAAAGATCATAAAATAGAAGGTTGAGACTTGTTTTCAACTTCATTATATCGAGATTTGGGGTCCCATTTAGGATAATCATGGATATTAGACCATAATTTGATAATGACAAATTTCGAGCATTTTGTGAGAAACACAGCATTCATCTGAATTACACATCTATAGCATATCTTCAAACTAATGGGCAAGTGGAAGCTATTACTAATATCATCTTACACGGCTTAAGGAGGAAAAATTATCTAGCCAAAGGAAAATGGGTTGACGAATTGCTAAATGTTTTATGAGGATATCGGACTACCTATAGGACCGTAGCAAGGGAAATGCCCTTCTTATTAACGTATGGTACGGAAATAGTATTGCCAATTGAATTAGACTTGCCCAATCTATGCATGAAAAATTTCGATGTGATGACTAACCAAGATAGTTTAACGACTAATTTGGATACTATCAAAGAGATAAGAGATGTTGCAAGAATGAGAGTCACAGCATACCAGTACAGGGCAAACAAGTATTATAATCAGAAGGTGAAACATAAGGTTTTTCAACTTAGAGATTTGGTTTATAAGAAATTAGAGGTAATTGGTGCTTAAGATAGATAGGGTAAACTCGATGCAAATTAAGAAGATCCTATTAGGGTCTGAAAAGTCGTTGGCGAGGGGACCTATCGACTAGAGAGGTTAAATGGAATAATCATCCCTTATGCATGAAATGCCAAGAACTTGAAGCTTTATTTTAATTAATTTCTTTAATGTTATGAATTATCTCCACTTGCTTTGTAAGGCGATAGCCTAGTTCTTATTTCAACTGAGAACACTTATTCTAAGTTCCAATGCCGATTGTTTTCATTCCTAATCATTTCATGATTAGCGAATTATTATTAAGTTCAAGCTGCATAGTGAATGAACTAAATTTTAATAAGTTCAAACCTATAATGGTTAGTGAACTTTATAACTTAACTGAAAACCTAAATAACGAATGTGTTAGTTCTTATAGGTGATCTTACGGCTCAAATAAGACGATTAGTTCACATCTTAAATGACTAACGGACATTGTTTTTAAAAAGACACCCAACACATTACGTATGAAATAAAACATGCCAGGAAAACAAAGCGCATGAAATAAAACATGCGAAAACTATTAAATTACACATTAAAGGAAATGTGGATAATATTAATACAATATTAAATGTTTGACCACTCAATAGAATCTTGTCCATACAACTCCATAAAAACAAAACACAGTAACAATCTTAAGATTTTGAGTTGTTCTTAGATTGTGCAAAGGCATTCCCCTAATCGGAAGATGGGACCTTATTGGAGTATATCTCTTTCTCGGTGCTTGGGGTTTTGGAGCAGGTAGATTTTTCTTTGTGCACATAGGGGGATCTCCTTGGATAATCAATCTTTGTCATCACTAGGATCTTCGACGCAAACTTTATTATCATCACCCTGCATGTGGACCTTAACACCTGTATCTTTACTAACTTCTTCATCATAACTACTGACATCATCATCCACGTCGGCAAAATCCCAGCACAAAAAGTTATACTCAAGGTAAAACTTTAAAATTTCTTCTCTTACCGCTTGGACCCCATCTAATAACTTCTTTCTTAGTAATCTCTCGTACCACATACTTCTTTAACAGAAGGCCCTTTCTTGGCTGCCTCCTTTAATTTGGCAATATGACTTTGCAATTTGGAGTTATTGGTCTCTAGTTCTTTTATTTCTACCCTAAGCCTATCCTCTTCATCACTCGTTGAGCTAAGTGTTCAACCTAACCTCCAACACCCTTCCCTTTTCTTACGAAGCTCTTCCTTTAGGTTTTTAGGCTCCTTATATTACTCCTCACTCTTGGCCTTAAGGCTTAAGACTTCATTGGCCACTAATGAATGTGCCAGTTTCTCGGTAACTAGCTTTTCCCGATATTTTTTTGCCTCCATCTCAACCTTGGTTCTTACATTCTCAACTGCCATTGTTTAAGCCTTCAAGGAGTTATATGCATCTTCAATTTTCTGTGATAAGTCAACAATAAAAATAATAAATTCTTTCGATCACCCAGCAAAGCAATAAATTATTATTACTGTCTTCATCTCCTTATCAGCTTCGTCTATAGTAATCCAAACATGGATGTTGATTTGTATATAGATAAGATTATGTCAGCAATAGAACATATGCCATAAGTGAAAGGATTTAATTGATACTTACATCATACAATTTAGCTGCAATGTGTGCCTTATTACAGCCACCAACCCTATCAACATCCTTCTTCGCAATCTCCCTATCCTTAGGAAGAATGATGCCTTTCACCAAAGCCAGGGATTTAGTCTTATCACCTAAGGTTGAGTTAATGTGGAGAATATTATAGCCCCAACACGGAACAAGGTACTTGCCCACTTCACTGTTAAGGACAAATTTGACACTATTGATGTCGAGAGCTTTGTTCCTTATGGTCTCCATTGTCTTTGCATCCAAAATCTTAGATCTCTTAAACGGAGGTTGGCTGGTGAGCTCCTTCCCATTTCTTTTATTGGGACTTAGCATGATATCCACTCGAAGTAATGACCCCTCAATAGCCAGCCCTACTACAAACGCTAATATCTTGGCTAAAATCTCATAGCACTTAACTAAAAGAATATATTCCAAAGGTAGGATCACTTCGACTTGTGTGGCCTCAACAACCCTAAGCTTTGTACTCCTTTACAACTTGTCAATAGGACAAGAAGCCTTCTTTTGGGTTGCTACTTGCTTTGCTACTTTCTCTTGTATGGCTTTCTTTAAAGTAACCGATTGAGTCACAATTACCTTGGCACCTATACGTCTGTCAGCTTTGGGTTTTTTAGCCTTTGCTTAGGCCAATAGTTTGGAGAAATCTACATCGCCTACCCCCATCTCTGTAATAAAAAGGAAAAGCATTAACAGTAAAAATAGACAAATCAAGGACTTACATATTTCGTGCCAAAACTATTCTTGGCCTAAGTCACAAGAACACCTTTCCTCTTGTAACTCTACTCAGCACAACAATTACTTAATAGCATACCTTCTTTTTCAAAGAAGATTGGCTCCCCATTTTCATATTGCCTTATTATTCTCTCAACATCCCAAATTTGTTTTTTCTTCTTTATTGAATCTTTTTTGTTGTAACGACACCATTCGTCATCAACTCAATATCTTTGCTACGGATAGGTTTAGTCCATTGAGTCCAAAAGTCCAATTCTTTGTCTGATAAAATAGATACAAACTTATCATGCCACTTTTGGATTTTAGACTCCAATCCATCCATGAATTTTCATCCTTGTCTAACAACCGTAAGATACCAACCATCAGGTTGCCTCCTTATTGTGAAGAAATAACTAAAATATTGAGGCATAGCCCTAATATTGACCTCTTCACAAACTATTTCAAAAGCTGTAACAAGTTGATGAGCGTTTGGTGAGAACATACTTGATGCAACTCAGAAATAGTTAAAGAATTGCTCGATGAAAGTAGAAAATGGGAAGCACAATCTAAAGTCGAGGTATTTCAGATAAATGTGAAACTCGCACTCCCGTGTAAAGCATACCCTTTCCTCCTCTCTCGACCTTTGTAGATTCCATATTTCAAGAATATCTTGCTAGTATTTATTGTATTTTGAAACAAGAACTTTATCGGCAACACTCGCCACTTCGTCTGAAGAATCACTAAAGTAAACCATGTTATTATACAAATACCTAACTATAGATCTTCCTTCTTTGTCATCTAGATAGGTATCTGCTGCAAAAGAGTTAATACGAGTAAGTTTGTCCCACCGCTCCACTGCACTATCAGTTGAGTTACTAGAGGAACACACCGTCTCATTCCTTTTTTGGAGGGGAGAAGTAGCATCGGTCTCAATCGTCCTAAAATCTGAAAAAAAAAAAAAAAAAAAACAAGTTGATGAATTACGTTTCAAACCATACCTGATTTTGGCTATTAATAAAAGTCACAAAACTTTTGAGAATTTTGAAGATGAAGATGAGATGTCAAAAACAAGCAAGAGCTTACGGATACAAATGAAAATAAAACAAGGAAATCTCTTTCAGTATTGAAAATTCCGTATATATGAACAATTCCCCCTCGTAACCTTGACACACTTCTAACAAGAATAATGTACTAATTAGATGGTGTAATGCAAATTATTGACACATGTTTTGAAATAGAGATATGGCAGTTATCATAGCCCTTATAGTGTAATTTGTCTAGAGTGACAGCTATTAAATGTGCTACCACTTAGTTTTCTGGATAGGCAAGAAAATCGAAGAGTTGCGACCTTTCGACTAGGATACGATCTGTCATATTCTAAATGAAAATAAAAAACTTCCCACATTACTCGGCATTTAGCAAACTTAATTTTTTATACTCCAAATGCACCAACAAAACATTAAGTTTCATTTACTCCCTTAATCGAATTCTCGATCACAAGAGTTAGGGGGCAAACATTGATAGTCGGATTTCATCCTTTGAATTCATTCAGTCATTTAACTAACAAAAAGCTGAATAACTCTATTCTTAGTAAACACTAACTAAGACAGTTTCATATCTAGTTTGAACTTATTAAAAGTAGTGTAAACGATTATTGTTTAGCAAAGTTCCGTTGCATAACTGCCATCTATTCCTATATTTTAGGCATGTGTATGAGGTATCTACATGTCTCATGATCAATGATTAATTGTTGTTTTAAACACCCAGTATTCACTTATAAAAATAGAGAAAAAGCACTGTAAGAACTCCTTTACAATCCTTAACTATTCACTTATCTTATGTTAAACACATTCACTGACTTAAGCATCAAAGTAGCTATACTGGACTAGCCTCATTACCATTTAGTTCTTTATGTTTTGTAAGAGTAAGATTTCATCCTAAAATCACTTAACAACACTTATAATTAAAGTCACATTGATGAGAATCAGGCTACCAGACCTCTTACCCACAGTCGAGCCCAAGGACTAGAGGGATTAACACAATGAATACTTCTGTTCCAATTAACCCTTGCTGAGGTCAAGTACTTCCTTGCCGAAGTCAAGTACTTCCTTGTCGAGGTTAAGTACTTCCTTGCCGAGTCACCTTTCATACCAAGCCGTATGATTACCTATCTTTCTATGGTGTACCAAATTAAAGATTACTCACTGACACCTGAGTCAACCAATTACTCAACATCTTCCTTGCTAAGAAGCCGAGAAAGAGAGACTTCAAACTAATTATGCCATCCCTACTTGGGTAAGCCATCTATCCATACTTTTTTTGTTAGTATCTTCTAACAACCTTGTCAATGTAACATCGCCACGTATATAGTGTCATGTGCAGAATCTGTTGCACTAATGATTATTTTTTTTTGTATATTTATTTTTACCTTTTTGTATCTTATACATTATTTCCTTAGGAAATACCCTTATATCTTTTCCTTTTTAGGCAAGTTGTCCTAACTTATGGATATAAATATCCTTGTACTTGTAATAGAGAACATCATTCTTAATATACTTTTGAGTATTTTTCTTTCTTGCATAAACACCGTCTGTTTACTCTCAACATCACTCTTATCATTTCCTTAAGCAAGGTTAGGTGGCGAATAACCTCACCAGACCAATTCATGCATCATATCAAAATGTGCCATATGACCTTGAAAGTTCCATTAGTACATCATATCCTCTAGAGCTATTCGTAAGTTTTGCATAATGTTTCATTCGTCATTTTACCCTTTTGTACTTCCCCTATTAATCCTTTTTCGAGCTTGCTACAAACTTAGGCTCATCCAGCTACTGGCCTTGTCTATTGTTGGTCATGCTTCGCACCATCTTCGTATCAAAATGGAGGTTTCGTATGAACTGTAGTTAGTTCTTCTTGAAGATCTGTTATACTCTATTTTGTATGTGTGAAACAAAGCAAATTGTTGTGTTCATTTGACTGCTGTGTTGTTTACTTTTAATTTCCTAAAGTATTTGTTTAAGCTTTGACTCTGTGAGGAAAACTGACAAACCCAAATATAAATGTTGGTACTGGTGATGATAGTAGAGTTATCCACTATGGACGACAATTTCAGAGAATTCCCAAAAGCATTGACGAGAAGCTTGATAAGGTAGCTAACCTCTCAGTAGATATGACCTAGGCTATTTATGCATTGTCTTACCCACCCACTGAGGCCGCACAAAACACCCTACAAGTTGCTCAACTTGTTAGAGGTCAAAACCCAGCTTCACCCATTCAAAGTGAAGGAGTTGGTGGATAAGTAAGGAAAATGATAGACCTAAGAAAGCTTGATGAAAAAGAAGAGTATTTTGAAAAAGAAGAGTATTTTGAAAAAGAGCATTTGAAGAAGAGCATATACAAATCCCTAGAGCATTCGACCATATAAAGCTTCAAATTTTGATTTTTAATGAATCTAGGAAAGCTAATGAGTATCTGGAGTAGAAAGAGAAGGTAGAGCGTGTGTTTGATTACTATCAATATGAGAATTATGAGAAGGTGAGAATTGCTGTTGTCGAGTTCTCCGGTTATGTCGTCATGTGGTAGAAGAATTTTTAGGCTATGAAAAGACAAGAGGGTTACCAAGAGATTACCACTTGGCTTAAGATAAAGAGAGTGCTCAGAAACAGGTTAGTGTTGGAAACCTATCTCTAAGATACTTTCATTCAGCTTTAGGAGCTGAGACAAAGAGGCTGAACTATTGATAGATATGTTTAAGAGTTTCAAATGCTCATGATCCGTTGTGAAGTAGAGGAACCACCAGCTCGAATAGTTTTAAGATTCATTATTGGGTTGAGAGGAGACATTCGAGATATTATGAAGCTCCAACAATTTGACATAATGGATGGAGTTGTTAGGATAGCCTAGCGAGTAGAGAGGTAAAAAAGGAGCCAAGTACTAGTGAGAATGCCAACTAGCCGACACGGACAGACAAGTCACCGAACTCTTTCGAGTACCAAGCCAAGAAAAAAGGGCGACCTAATGATGAAGTGCCGACTCAAACTTATGAGAAGGGGTAAAGGTCTGGTAAGAAGACTAGCTAGATTAAGTGCTTCAAATGCTAAGGGTTCGGACATATGGCTGCTCAGTACCTAAATCGACAAACGATGGTCATCAAGGAAGACACCTCAAAGCTAGAAGTAGAAAGTACAGATGAGAAACCCGAGGAGGAGGAGGTTATAGCCGAGAAAGAAAGTGCCAAGAAAGAAGTGATTGAAGGGAATATTTTTGCTGAGGACTTAGACAAGTTACTCATGGTTGTCTGACACACTATGAACGTCGAGCCCTCACAAGAGGAGGAGCAAAGAGAGAACTTGTTCCATACCACCTGAAAGGTGAATGATCAGGTGTGTACCCTCATCGTGGATAGTGGAAGCTGCACCAATATCGCATCATCCAATCTTGTTTCAAAACTAAAGTTGCCGACTGTTGCACATCCGAAGCTATACAACTTACATTAGTTGTGTGAGAAATGAGCATTACGTGTTACTCAAAAAATACTACTGCCGATCATTATTGGAAACTACTCTGACCAGATTCTCTATGATGTACTACCCATGTGTACTTCCCACGTATTACTAGGTTAAACTGTGGTTGTTTGATAGGAGAGTTATATATGACCACTACAGGAATACATATATGTTTGAGAAGGATGATAGGAAAATTACGTTAAATCTGATGCCGCAGAGAAGTTAATAAGTTGCATATGAAACTTGCTTACGGATCAAAGAAGGCTCTAGTGATGAGTAGAGCTGAGCTCCGAGAAGCCATCAATGCTAATAAGACAACGCTCTTGTTGGTTAGGCGACTATTTGAAATAAAGGAGCAGGGTAAGTTACCCTAGGAGATTAAGGAGTTATTAGATGAATATACTGACCTGTTCCCAGAATAGTCACCTAAGGAGTTGCCCCCAACTCGAGGTATACAGCACTGCATTGACTTAGTATCTAACACTATACTGCTAAATAAGCCAACTTATCGGATGAATCTCGAGTAGGCTTCTAAACTATAACATCAAGTCAATGAGTTGCTGGAGGGAGGTTATGTAAGAGAAAGTCTCAACACTTGTACTGTACTTGTGATTCTAGTGCAAAAGAAGATGGCACCTAGCGAATGTGTGTAGATAGCCGAACTGTAAACAAGATCACGATCAAATACAAGTATCCAATCCTAAGGCTAAAAGATATGTTGGATGAACTCCGTAGAGCCAAGATTTTCAGTAGAATGGATCTTAAATCTAGCTACCATCAAATCCGCATGAGATTAAGAGATGAGTAGAAAATGGCATTTAAGACTCGACATGGACTTTATGAATGGATGGTCATGCCCTTCGGCTTGTTGAATGCCCCGAGCACTTTCATAAGGCTAATTAATCATATGCTACGACATCTCGTAAGGAAGTATGTCATGGTGTACTTTGATGACATTCAGGTCTATAGTACCGACATGCTAAGTCATTGTGAATATCTCAAAGCAATCCTAGATATCCTCTGTGCCAAGTGACTATTTAGCAATCTGAAGAAATGTTGTTTTTGCCAAGAGGAAGTGGTATTTTTGGGCTATGTAGTCAATAGAGGAGGCTTGCGAGTTAATAATGAAAAGATTCATACAATTGTCGAGTGGCCGACTCCTACGACTTGTGCCGATGTGAGAAGTTTCCACATACTAGCTTCATTTTATAGAAGGTTCATAAGAAATTTCAACACCCTCGCTGCACCACTTACCGGGTTAACAAAGAAGAACATTAACTTCCGATGGGGAGAAAAGGAGGAGAGGAGTTTTGTTGAGATAGAAGAAAGATTGACCTCTGCCCCGGTGTTAGTACTACCTGACTTAGACAAAATTTTTGAGCTAGAATGTGACACGGCAAACATTAGAATAAGTATTATCTTAATTTGGGAAGGCCCACTAATTGCCTTTCGTAATGAGAAGCTTCAAGGACTATAGCTGAACTACTCCGTGTATGATAAGAAACTTTTGGCACTAATCAAAGCAATGTAAGTATGGTAACATTATAAACTGCTAAGAGAATTTGTCATATATACTAATCATGAATCACTGAAGTACCTCCAAAGTTAGACCAAGTTGTCGAAGCGGCAAGCGAAATGGGTTGAATTCCTTAAGGGATTCAATTTTGTAATAAAGTACAAGTAGGGAAAGAGCTACGCAGTTGCATATCCTCTTTTGAGGAGATATGCTTTTTTATAAGAACTGCAGACCAAACTGTTTAAATTTGCAAGTATCAAAGAACAATATTTCGAGGATCCACACTTTGACCTATAATTTCGCAATATATCAATGGGAAGATAGTAGGCAAGTATCATGTGGAGCATGGCTACTCGTTCTAAGGCGGAAAATTATGCATACCGATTTGTTCACTAAGGGAGCTACTAGTCAGGGAAGCCTACAGTAGAGGTCTCTCCGAATATTAGGAAAAGGAAGACCTGTGAACTAATAAATGGCCGATTCTTTTGGCTGAGAATGAGGAAAGATGTGGTCCGAGTTGTTGAAAGCTGTGTCGTATGCAAGAAAGCCAAATGCCAAGTCGAGCAAGGGAAAGCGATGCCCCTACCTGTTCTAACGAGGCCGTAGACTAAATTGAGCATGAACTTTGTTCTCGAACTACCGTGAACTGTCTAAGGCAAAGATTCTGTAATGGTCATCGTAGATAGGTTTGGTAAGAAGGCACACTTTGTGCCCTGCATGAAAACTAATGACGCTTTGGCTATTGCTTCTCTTTTCTTGCAAGAGATTGTACGGATACACGGTGTGTCAAAAAGTGTAGTCTCCGACAAAAACCCAAAGTTCTTGAGCTATTTCTAGAGATCCTTGTGGCGTTGATTAGGAACCAAATTACTCTTCGATAGCTCATGTCACCCCTAACCTAACGGCCAAACAGAGGTGGTTAATTGTACTTTAGGGTCACTGCTCCTAACTGCAATAGGCAAAACTTGGCTGATTAGGACATCTACCTGCCAGTGGTCAAGTTCGCCTATAACCGAACAGTACATAACACCACTAAGCAGACTCCCTTCGAGGTGGCCTATGGGTTCAATCCCGAATTACCAATTGACCATGCCCCTATACCAATATCCACGTAAGAGGACCCTAACGCATCGGTCAGAGTACAATCCCTTCCCTTTAACACATCTATGACAAGGTTACTTAATATATCGATCAAACTACTAAAAGAATACAAGAAAAGACCAAGAGTAGAACGATTAAACAATTTCAGCCAGGAGACTTGGTGTAGCTACACCTTAATAAGGAACAGCTCCCAAATAAGAGGAGGAACAAATTATTTGCAAGAGCGGAAGGACCTTTTAGAATCCTTTAGAAGATCAATGTAATGCCTGCAGACTGAAATTGCTCAATGACTATGGGGTTTCTAATGCCTTCAACATTGCCAACCTTAGTCCGTACCGCCTTGACGGAGAACTGATTGAACACTATTCGGATTTGATCCTAAATCCAAAACAACCTAGAGGGAATTATAAGAATCAGGCTACTAGACCTCCGACTCGCAGCTGAGTCCGAGGACTAAAGGGACTGGCACGATGAATCCTTCTATTCTAACTAACCCCTACTAAGGCCGAGTATTTTCTTACTGAGTCACCTTTCATGCCGAGCTGTATGATTACCCATCTTTCTATGGTATGCCGAATTGAAGATTACTCACTAGCGCTCGAGCCGACCAATTACTCAGCATCTTCCTTATCGAGAAGTAGAGAAAGAGAAACTCTGGACTGACTAAGCCATCCTTACTCGAACAAGCCATTTATCCATACTTTTTTTGTTCGTATCTGCTAATAACCTCGCCAATGTAACATCGCCACGCGTACGGTATCATGTGCAGAACTTGTTGCATCAATGACTGTTTTTCTTGTATATTCATTTTTACCTTTTGTATATTGTACATTACTTCCTTAGGAAATATCCTTTTTGTTTTTTCCTTTTTAGGCAAATTACCCTAACTTATAGGTATAAATACCTTTGTACTTGTAATAGAGAACATCATTCTTAATACACTTTTCAGTATTTTTCTTCCTTCCATAAACACTGTTTGTTTACTCCTAGCATCACCGTTATCCTTTCTCTTAAGTAAGGTTAGGTGGCGAATAACCTTACTGAACCGATTAATGCGTCATATCAAATTATGTTATAAGTCCTCTAAAGTTCCATTGGTGCGTCATATTCTCTGGAGCTGTTCGTGGGTTTTGCTTACTATTTCATTTGTCATTTTACCCTTTCGCACTTCCCCCATTAATCCTTTTTCAAGCTTACTGCAAGCATAGATCCATCCAGTGACTAGCCTTGTTTATTCTTAGTCACAATTTCCACCAAAACACATTACACAAGCATAATAGTTTTCAACATGAAGTTAGATCACCTAGTTAATCAAAAGGAAATTCAACAATTATATGCCATACTAATGCATACGATGTACATCGGTACAAATATCCTAGCCCAACTTAGCACTCATCAGGTTGGTTGACTTCGATTCAAACATTTGGATATTATATCGAATAACCTAGCAATAATTTAGGTTAGTGTTAACTACGAAACATGGTTAAGATTATTGGTTAATGTAAATCTATATGCATGAAAACATAACTTTCGATTAAACTTATCCCAGCATAATTATAAGTTTTAAAAATCTGACCTATAGGTCCTTTTCATACCATATCATGAAAGCGTCAACCATATCTCATATATTCACTAAGCAAAGCAAGGAAACTTATCTATTTAACTTTTAGCCAAGCATTTACTTTACTTCCTTTTCCTTTTCCATTTCTAATACCTCTATGTCAGGTTCACTTAAGTAAGTACCTTAAGAGGTGGGGGTTAGTAGCTAACATATGACCAAGTTAGCACAACTCTAGATAATAGCACACCATTAAGTCAAGTATTAGCCAACATTAGATACACAAAATCAAACATCATAAAGTTTCATTGCACAAAAAGTTCAATCATTTCATAACAGTCACATACAAGAAAACTAGCTCCTTATTGAGTAGATGTAGATCTACTCTCTACACACATATCCATTCACTAGGGACTACTGATAACTCCATAGTTATTCACTAGCATGGCGCTCTCCTTTAACTATCTCACCTAATAAAGATAAGTAATACAAAAGTCAAAAGTCAACTATAGTTCGTTTGTATATTCTAGATTGTTATTAACTTACTGTTACTTAAGGTCTATGAGTTAAGGTTATTCTTTATGAGAATATTCATCCTAGAATTCCTTTGACTTAGCCTTTGATTTATCCTCTAAACTATCATTTGAATTATTTTCTGTATCCAATTGATTTTAGAGTTTCCAAATGATTACTATTTGACATCTATCCTTAATCCTAACCAATTAAGAATCTCAAGTGCTTCATTTGACTCAATCTTCGAGCTTAATTTACACAAAGGCCTCTAAGTATACCCTTTGATTCTTCCTCTAATTTGTCCTTTGATTCAGCTAAATCACTATATTTACTTATAAAATCCCCATTTCTCAATCTACTTTAGTTAAGACCAGGAAAGGACATATCAAATGTAACATTAGCTAAGATTCCCCTTATTACGGTATCAATTATATGAATTACCTTATTTATCATATTTAACGAAATACACATAAATATTAGGAAATTTCCCAATAATTAATATATGTACTCAATTAAATCCATGAAAAATATCAAAAAATTATACTTGTTAAGTCCTAGACATAAAAAATACCATATTAGCATATTATATAACATTTCTAAAAGTACCTGCTTAACTCAATTCCTGCCAAAAATTAGCTAAAATAGGTAAATAATTATACTTATCCTTAAGATTAGAATATAACATGTATATTAACATTGTTATTTACCAAAAATCGTCAAATGTTGGTTCTAATAAAAGATTGTTTCAAAAACTAAGTATTTTCCTTAATTTGAAAACTATTAGCAACAGCCAAATAATAAATAGTAAATGTAGAGATTTTCAAAGTAACATCATTTAATATTTTAAAAAATTATTTTAAAATTTGTTGGAACAAAGCACTTTCTTAAGCAAGTAGTATAAATCATCGTTATTTTGATAAAATAAAATTACTATATTGAAGTACAGGGAAAATAATTTTTAAAAAAAAATCATCTTTTTTACTTGATTTGCTTTTTAATAAATAAATGAAAATCAAGTATAAGTTGTGAACTCACTGATTTATGGTAGTCCAGCCACCCTCTAACCACTTCAGTGTGTTGACATAGTTTATCTCACCACCAAATGCTTAATTTTAAAGCCACGCATTGTTAAGTTACACTTAGCTATAAGAACTCTATTTCCCCTATATTTTCTTAAGATTTCCTAATTTCCCATATAAATGCTAAACTGTGATTTTAGAGAGAGGTTTTATGATTTTTTACACAAAAATGACTCAAGACTCACCCTGCATGTCCTTATATAAAGTTCTAGTGGATTGGGAATGCAAAAGTAAGTCCAAGTGTCCACAACTTAGGTTATTAAGGGTTATTTAGGATAACTAAGCTTATTTTCATGTTTACAACTCATCTTTGCTCCTTTTAGCTAGTTGCCATGCCTACTCCAATGTGTCATGAGTTGATTTCTTTTTTTATATATTTTAATAATTTAATACATATTTTATGCATTAATTAGTATATTATATTAATATATATGCATATCAAGTACATATAGCGTGTATAGTATGATTTATAATAACTACATGGTATTTGACTCTAAAATATTATTTTTATAAGTCAAATAATTTATTTATAAAGGTTTGTTACGTTAGTTTCCGATAATTTAGAAGCAATCTCAATAAAAATATGTTTTGTTGAAACTAAATATTATATATACTTTTTTCAAAAAATAAATCTTACTAGAACTCTTCCTCTAACTTTTGTGATATCATACTGAAATTTGACTCAATTTCAATAAGATTTTCCGAACGTTTTAAATTGTATTGAACACCCTAACTTATATCAGTTTTGACAAGCTAAGATCTCAAATAATAAATATACACATACAGAAATAAAATGTAATATGTAAATACTATTTGTAAATTATAGATATACATTTCTATGTAATATATGCACACATATATTATATGTATTTATATATATAATAAAAAAAGGAAAAATAATCATTTGAGTTTTTCATTCTCTCTCTCTCTCTCTCTTCTAAAAGCTTACAAATATTTCTATCTCTCATGGCTTTTTTTTTTTTAGCACATTTCACGTAGAGAAATGAAAGTAAGGAGATGTGGAATAAGAAAGAAATAAGAAGACATGCATCAAGTCTAGTTTTTTCTCTCTCGGTTCTTTTATAAATTAGGTCTTCTTTAAACCGATCAATATTAAACCTTATCTATTCAATACTGACCTTTAAGTAAGGTTTAAGGAAAGCTGGTTTTTTATATCTTAAGAATGCTTTTGAAGTCGCTATCCGACCATAGTCGGGAAAAAAGTTAAGTTATAACCAAGCTACTAGTCTTAATGAGAAATCAATTTTTGCAAAACGGTTCTCTAAAACAAGAGATCTAGATCTAGGGGTCATCATATTAAACCCCAAACGAGTGCTACTTTTTAACTTTCTAATTTTAAATTTGTTTTTCAATAATACCCTTTTTTAGTTTCTAAACGGCTAATCAAATTACACATAACTCATTTGATTAATTTACACAAATATCGATAAAGATAGAAAAAATAAAACTTTCCATATTTTAAGTTACTTTGTACTTATGTATGAATGCCTACGTGCTCGCTATTCAAAATCAAACTTTCGTAGTTTGTTCACCAAAAATATAATGGGTTAAGTTGATTTTAATTTTCGAAAAAAATGATCGAGTTTACATTCTTTACCTGTTTTAATTCATTTGAGGAAATTTCCTAAAAGGGTCTTAATTTGGGGTTTTATTTAGAAAATTCTAAAGTGGTACTAGTTTGGAAATAGTCCATTTATTTTTATTTTTTGAAAAGTTGATTTTCTAAGTGATAACTTTATTTTTTTATTATTTATTTATTTACTTTTTATTTTTAATTTAATTTAATTTTTTATTTTTTTGTTAAAATGTAAAAATATAAATAAAAGTGAACTAAACACTTCTTCTCTCTTTTTTTTTCTCTTTTTCTTTTTCTTTTTTTCCCTTTTTTTCTTTTCTTTTCTTATTTTTCTCTTTTATTTTGTATATATATAATTACAATTACATGAAAGCAATAAGTAAATAAAAACAAAAAGAAAACAAAATAGCCTGACCAAATCAAAAGAGGGGCTGCGCGAGTCGATTATGTTAAGCGGGCCGAGTTAGATCAAGGAATTTCAATTGCCAAAAGAGAGAAGAAATAGGGGTAACGAGTACTTTGTGCGATGGCTTATGATAGGAATTTTAAAGTGGTGATCGGAGATTCAAGTGTTTTGTATTGGGAATTAAGAGTATAGAGTTGATGCCATGGTGTTTGGAGTTCATTTGGTGGTGTTTTAGAAGTTGGTCGCGAGTGGTAGTGGTGGTGCAAGTTGATTAGCGACTATTGGAATTGAAGGAAGTATTGGGTTGGAGGTTATCAAAGGTATTAAAGTTCTTAGTGGTGTTGGTTTGCTTTGAAAACCATCAAAAGTAGTAGATTTTAGAGAGAGAAATAGAAGCTCTCGAGTTAGAGAGAGAAAATTTTGATTATTGCATGTAAGAGATGTTTCAAAGCTTACTTTTCGTTGAAATGTGATCCCAAAGCCCTTTTTATACTAATCCTATCTCAAAGAAGTTCGAGAAAGTCCAAAACACCATTAAATTCAAAATTGAAAATTAATGGGTCTTGATTAGTTTGATCCGATTTTTGCTTGATATTAGCTTAAATGAGAATCAAAATAGAATCCTAGGATGCTCTTTGTTACCTAAAACAACCAATAGAAGCTTTGATTTTTATTAAAAGACTTAAATCAAGCAATTCCAAATTAAAGCAAAAATCTCTTTTTTTAAGTTTTTTTCGATTTTCAAATATTATTTTGACCAAGAAAATAAATGAATTTAGACATAAAATGAGTACTATTCAAAATCATTCCATGTCCTTTATTAATTCTTATATTTTATTTGATAAAACTTAGTAAAAAATTGACTTCAATTGAGTAAAAAAAATGTTAGAATAGCATGGCCAATTTTCTTCCATTATTGCGCTTTTAAGAGCTCATCCCATGAAGTGAAAAAGGCTTGACCAACAAACAGTCTAACACCCAATCAAAACATGCCAAGTGGCATGCGTTTGCTAATTAAAACATATAACACATAGCACCTAATTGAAATCTCGAACCCATACTCTATTGCAAGCTCTAAAACGTCCGAAGCCACTACACCGATGGCAATTTTCTTACCATGTTATGCAAATAAACCTTTATATCTTTTTAAAATAGCTTGGGCCAAATCTTAAATAGGAAGACCGGTTTGAGTCAAATTCAAGCCTTATTCGATTGATTCTTAATGAATTAAAAATGCAAAGCCTTCCCTAAGCAAGCTTAGTACACGCATTTTAAATCTAAACTCAATTTGACGGTTTTATGGACTCTAGTTCATTAATTGTGTGGTTAATTTGAAATTGATTTTTTTGTAAACCAACCAATTTAAGTCCAATCAAAGCATCATTTAAAGCCATAATTAGCTTAAATTAATTCCATTTTTACAAACTAATAATTTTTAAAACTAACCACTTTTTTAATATTAAAATTTTAGAAAAAAAAACTTAATATTCTTAAAAATATCTCGAAACCGTTAAATTACGTATATACATTTTAACTTTATTTGACCCTAAAAATGACACAAGGCCCTAAAATAAATGCTATCTTCCAACTTTTTTGTATTTTTTAATTTTTCAATTTTTTTTTATTTTCTAAATTTCTTTGTACTTTTCTAAATTTTCCATTTTTTATGTTTTTTCCTGGATTAAGACCCTTTACCCTATTCTAAAAATTTAAAAAAAAAATACTAAGGGTCAAAAATAGGGTGTCTACAATATGTTATGAATGCCGAACATGTTATACAGGAAATGTATATGTTATAAAAACATCATCAACTTTGACATAAATATGTTAAACTGAGACTTACCTAGAAATAAACATTTTATAAAATTATCCCAAAAAAAAATGCTACAAAATTATGCTATCCTGTAGATTAAGAGAGAAAGATTTAGAGAGAGAGAGAGAAAGAGAGAGAGAGAGATGTTTTGATACATGTAAATAGGAGAAAACGAAATTATATTTGACAAAACTATAAAAAATGTGGTACATTTATACTAAAATTATAATTTCTAAGGAAAAAAATATTACGTTAGTTTTTATTCACCTCGTAAGTGTTATGCATCTGTTAGTTTGAACCAGACCGCTATAGTTCAATATTTTTTTAAAAATCTTTAGTGTATTGGCCAATTTTATTTTTATAAAAGGCTATTTTTACATGATTATCTAATTTAATTTTATTGTAAAAAGAACTCCTACAAAATATGCTAACTTTTGTTTGTCCTTATTCTAGAAAAATCTAAAAGTAAAAGCCTTAACTTTGAAAGCAACTAATTAGTTTTCCTTTTTTATTGCTTGTAATAAAGTAAACAATTTTTTCAAGTGACAAAACATTTTAAAATAATTAAAAATAAGGGGTTAATCACTCTTACATGATATGTGATATGGAGTAAAGCCTGCGCTTCCTGCCGGCTGGTTGAAGTTGCTAAAGTAATCATCTTCCTCATTAACATCAACATGACTCTTGTTCTCTAGATTTTGCTTTACACCAGTCTTCATCTTAAGTCATAGCTTCAACATTGATGGGAGAAAAGGGAGGCTCGCCAATCATTAAGACTAAAACTAGCAGTGTTAAATATTTGTTCTACAACAACCGTCAACCATCAAAGTAATGAGAACTCGTCAAGCAATGGGGGAAAGGATTAGGTAGGTCTTTTTATGCATCCTCTACCAATCCAAAACATCTAACTCCTGAATCTCAACATTGTCATTGAATCTAAAATTGGCACTAAAGTAGTGTTGAAGCTCCATTTAGGCCACTCAAACTTGAGTCTTTTCAACTTTGGGGCTAACAATTACTCCCCTTTGAAGGAGTAATTGTATATGGTGGGAGATGGCGAACGACTAATTGTAACCTCAATACCATACACATATATGAAATGTGAAAATAACTCATTCATTTCCTCTATCACCTTTCAAAATTATGTCCTCGTACAGAGTACATGTCTTGTGTATTGGAAATGTTATCAACAATTTGATAATACATATTCAAATAGTCTTAAAGAACATCTTTGTAACACCGTAGGTCTAAAATAATGGCAATAAGATAAACATAAGGGATTTCCCAATAATATTATAATCATTTAGTCACCATGTCCACTAGAGATGTTTGGAGAATGGGGTCCCTACACGCATCAAGTAAAACAACTATTTGTAAAGTTAAGAAAAAATTTAGTAATTTGATTGAAAATCTTAAGTACCTATAGTAAGTTATTGCATATTTCCCAATCGTTTTGGTGAATTTCACTACTAAGTTGCGCAAGCAAAAGCTACATAAAAAGGTCTTTGTAGTTAACTATGCTTCTAACATTTCATATATTGAATTCAACTTATATTTAGCATTTTTTAAATCTTCACACCTTTTTACCATTTTGATGGCAAAAGTTCTTCCATAACTTATGTATAGAGGGCTTATCAACCAAGAATTTAACTGCCTATCTAATTACTAACACTATATATTTGAAACACAACATTCCATTGTTAACACATAAATTCAAAATATGGCATGCACATGTTATGTGGAAGAATGTTCCACCTAACATAGTTTGATATAAGATTTTAAGGTCCTCAATCAAGGAATATTTACACTAACATTATTAAACCCAATTGAAAGAAAAAATTGGTTAAATGTTAGTCATTTAAAATAACACTTTATAATTTTATATATGTTTTATGTTATGTGCCGTTATTAAACACCCTATGTGCTAACAGTCCTTTATTTAGTTACTAATTTCTATCTATCCAATGATATGTGTAAGGAGCTAAAAATTGCAATCTAAATAATTGGGTTAGGCCTATTATTTATTTAGGCTTAACTCCTTGAGTTAAGTGATAGGATCCAAAGAGTCCAGTTTATATATGGGATGATCAAGGGAGAATTGGTTTGATAAACTTGGAATAGAGATTGTTAGACCAGTTTGTTTACATCCAACCTTTTTTAGGCAGGCTCGTGCACTTATAAGGAAGTTTATTGGCCTTAAGCCCATTAGCTAGCTCATTTAGGATAAGCATGAAGTGAGCAAGCTTCATCTCATCCATTGATCATTTAGATGATTCAACGGATGCCATTATACCTAAAAACCTATAAATACCTAGCCTTTCCTGCTCATTTACAGCTCTTAGAGAGAGCAGAGAAACAACATTGTCTTACAAAACTCAACCCTCTAAGATCAAATGAGCAATTCAGGCAAAAAGGATGAAACCAAAAAAAGCAATCCATTTTTTGTTCATAATAAATAATAAAGATATGAGAAGGACAAGTCGTGAATTGAAGAAAAAATTTCCCTATAATTAATATTACAAATTATAAGGAGTAATATATGTACAAGCATAATTTTATGTATGGTTATATTCCCAAAGGTTTTTTTTTTTTTTCTAAACTCCCTTAAGAAAGAATTTGTCATAGTAACAAAAAATCTTGTGCAATACTTGTAATGAGTTAAATGTAAGTGAGAGATTGAAAGTTGAGAGTAAACGCGAGAGTTTTTTGAGGAAGCATATGGCTAATTTGTCAATTTATATTGCTCATACTAATTGTTCAAATTCATTTCAAATATTAGTCGAACATTCAAAATCTAGACAACTCTTTAAGCTTTCGGCGAAAAGAAAAGAAAGTTTTTTTTGCATCATTTGCAATTTGAATTTGAATTGTATATTATCATCTCAATCTGCTTACCTCTCTTTACTTTTGTAAAGATGCCTTTAATTTTAGGCAAAAGCCTGTTGTTAACCACAATTCAATGACTTAGTCTATTGTCTTCTCTCTCTCTCTCTCTCTCTCTCTCTCTCTCTCTCATCTAGCAGTGTGCAAACATAAACTTTTTTTTTTCTTTTTTTACAATTAAGCGGTTTGGAGGCTATGACCCACTTAGACAAGTATGATACGGCAGGTCTATGGCTAGTTCACTCCTACCAACAATAGGCTCATTTAATAACCGAAATCGACATGGTCAGTTCATGACTATTGTACAAGTCTCAACTGACCCTTCCTCTAGTCTATATTAAACCATGGCTTAAGGCACTTGAAGAAAGGGAAAGGACCATCAAACTTTAGGAGAGGATAAATTTTTAGGCTCTTAGGCTTGGTTCCAATTTAGATGGGTTTAGTCCAATAGAAGTAGCCTTCTTATGCATTCTTGAGTATATTGGTTTAGGATCTTTGCCAACTCTTTAGTCTATTCAATCATTTAATTCTATTTTACCAATTATAACTTTAATCAACCATGGCTAGCAATTCATTTGGTTTTTAGAATTCAATCTTTGAGTCTCTGGCTACAGCGATATATTTGAAACTATTGAAATTGCATAATTGATTGCATAAAATTTCTCATACTTAGAATTTTGAAAAAGTAACTCTACAAAGTCATTTTGTTTAATTTTTATAACTTCGTTGTAAAGTTTTTGACAAAAAATCAAGGTCATTTTTCGAATGTCATAAATTTAATAGTTCACGAGATTATAATGCTATATTCTACTACATTGGAGTTCTATATAGTTGTCTTAAATAATGTCAATATCAAAATCTTCCCATTTATACAACTTCACAACATTTAGGCAAAATACATTTTAGGAAAGGAGAAAGATCAATCTAGTTTACTCAATGAGAGAGTTGGGATTAGACATGGGAAGGGTTGGGCCTATCCTGTTATTAGACTCGACAAGTCCATGCAAGTCAAAGATAGTGAACGCCTAAATCAATAGGTCGGTGACCGGGGGGTAAAGTGGCAATTCAATCTACTGGTTCTACCCAATTCGGTGAGAAAAAAAAAAAAGATAATTTTTCAAAAAAATTTATTTTTAAATTTTCAACAAATTAGTACTTGCGATTTTTTTTCTTATCTATTTTACGTATTTGACACTTAGATTAAATAATTTTTTTTCAAAAAAAAACCCTAATTAGTTTTTTTTTTTTTTTAAATTAGGAGTTAGTGATGTTTTTACTATTTTGGAAATTGAAAGTGCTGGAATAAAAAGTAGTTTGTACCGTAGGACTTTAAAGAAACTGACTAATCACTTAAATATGACAATTTTTCTTACATATAAAAGCTAAGAAATACATTAAAGGTTTTGAAAAATATATAAAAATTATTCTGGAACTATAATCATGTGATTCTGTATACCGGATATATAGATAACTGCTAATGTAATGCGATCAAAAAAATTTAATTTTGTAGTTATTTAAAATATAATAGATGTATCACCATTATATTTCATGTATGATATAATTTTTCTTACATAGTACCGAAAATTTGAAACTCCCATTCGTCAGACTCTATATTCTAGGCTTTATTATTCATTGGGCCCGTCAACAAGGCCTCTCTAGGAAATTTGCAATGTTTTCTCCAAAAATATATTCATGAACAGAGTAAGTATTTGGTTGTTTTTAAAGAAATAAGCTGTTTGGCCCAAATATAAATAAGGAAATGTGCCAAAAAAATCATTTTCAGTATCTAATTCACAAATATTATGTAATTTGTAATCGTACTTTAAATCAATTAATGTCATTATATTACTATGGAATAGATATCAAATATTGAATATTTTATTTAACAGTGAAAGTGTAAAATATAATGATTTTGCAAAATGCATTATCACAATCTCTTTAATTGATTTCTGTGATTTCTTAACTAGTCTTCAATTTCTTTTCATACATTAAATTCTTTTAATGTTCAAAATATAAATTGTAGGTCAATTACAATAGAAATCAAATAAATATCATTATCCCTGATTTAGAATGCTTGAGAAATTTTATTCAGAAAATGATATTCTGTCTAATGAAAAAAGGTTGTTTTTCTATAAAAGACTAAAATCTTCTTAATGATTAAAAAAAAAATGCTTTCCTTATAATAGAAAAGGTTTTATAAACCCTTTTCAACACAATAAACAAGGAAAAAAGAGAATATTTACCGAAGAATATGTCTCTTCAGAACAAATGGGCCTATATTCTTCAATCAATCCGCCTATAATGTTACGCTCTATTTGACCACTAATATCTTTCCTATTTAGATATTTACCATAATAATAAGCCCAGGTATGGGTCTACTGGCAAGTTTATTGGGGCCGTTGGATTGTGGAAAATGTTTGGCAGATTATTTTTATATTTATTTCTGCATCATGGATTCCCAAGGCCTAATCCCATATACATGAATTGTGGGCTAACCTAATTCAATCCGAACTTGACGTTTTAAACTTAAGTCCTATCCCTGTTTGGTATCTCCACCCTAGATCGAGTTTACCATGCACATAATCTATTATAGGTCAGAACCTTAGTCTCTTAACTTCAATTATGGCATCTATGCCTAAGATTATTGGAGATGGCGATATATATATCTAGGAAGTTCAAAGGATGTATATACCTAGGCATACTTTAGACATGTGGACTCTTGAGAACAACTAACTTGCTATGTCATTGGAGATTTCGAACCTATCTAGATTAAAGAATACACTTTTATATTCGAATGAAATATGAAAATTTTCACAACCAAGAAGCTAATTATATATATATATATATATATAAATATGAAAGAACTTTGGGAATTGGGAAAATCATCTTCCTCTTCTTGAACGTGGAGCAGTCCTGCCCACTATTGCGTTGGTACTTGTTGGGTTTGTCAACCACTATGACCGTTAGACGACTCAATTACCTCTTAAGATTACTTAACTTTAAAACCCACAAATATCTATTTTTTCCCCCTCAGATTACTGGTCAATAATTTGAAAACTTTCCTTATAGCAACGATGCTAGGAAAACATCTTTTGCGAAATAAATGCATTCTAACTAAACATTTGACAAGCTCAAGAGAATTAAGGTATGAAGAAAAATAATTTCGATAATTACTAGACAAATTACTCAAAACTTTTTGAATGCTAAATTCGGGGATAAAATGAACATATGAGGGTCCAAGTGCAATAAGGTGATACAAGTTTTCCACGGTGCAAAAATGTTATAGACATTACATATACTGATCCGTTTGAGTCATGCGATGTTAATAACTTGCTAAAGCTCACAATCTGGATTAATGTGTAAAACGAAATATCATTTCAAAATGGATACTTTTAGTATATTTACTCTCGGTTTCTTTCAATTTATTCTTATATAATGTTATTATGTATGATTAATTATTAAGATTATAAAGGATAAAATTACGTTATAATGATATTATAAAATATTTAAAAAATCTAAATAATATAAACCGCTAATTTGTAAATTAAAGAAAATTAAATGAAAAAATATTGAGGGATCCAAATCAATATCCTTATTCGTCCGAAATGCAGTCGCGTCCTGGTGGCATTACTGGATTAAACCATTTTATTTAACGTTTATTACCCATTTGTACCGTTGAGACACAAAACGACAATTTTGCATTTTGTATAGCAATAATGCATATCATCCGAATATAATTTTGGATACCATTTTCCTTCGACCAAAATTGACTTTTGCATAAATTTTTGGGTCAAAGACGTCCTTTTGTAATTTCAAATTCGTGGGAAGACCTGAATTAGGCTTACGTGCGATGAGGCTGCAGAACAATCGCCGTAAATAAAATTTTGAATGAAATAACAAATGTGAGACTGAGATTTGAGTCAATTAGAGGAGGCAGAATATTTTTTTCTAAAGTTCCTAAACCAGCTCTAAGGGTTTCAGCTTATAAAAGTTTTAGCAGACGTGGATAAGGATAATTCACCAACTTCCACCAGCAAAAAATTTGGAAAAAATACATTATAATTTAATCAGAAAACTAAGTGATTTAAGCCATCTATAGCTGCATCATCATACCACCTAGATTCTTTATTTAGTATTTTCTATGATATATATTAAAGAAAGAATTTATATTATACAGTAATATGAGTGTAAGAGACTTAAGTGATTCATTTAAAACACATACAACTTAATTAAATTCAAACTTAAACAAAGCGATCTAATTTGTCTCGCTTATAATATAGCGGACTCGATCGAATTGACATAAAAATAAAGAAGTTGGAACCGAGTCAGTAAGTAGTAGGATTTTTTTGTTTAAATTGAACCTGTCTAACCTGCTTTGTAACAACTGTTCACATTAATATATAATAAGGCAGTCAACATGCAATTTATACAATCAAGCATATGAAAGACGAGTACTTTAAGATCGCAGGACTCGTGGAGCAGCCTAGGCATGAATATCTACCTCATTAAAAGAAGCAAGATTATAGAGGTTTGATTAAGTAGAAATAGAATTGGATAATGATTAGTTTCAAATTGTGAATCGGCTCAACTTAACAGTGACCGGACCAAATCACCTCAATAAATTGCCTAACTTTTAGGGCTCTAGCAATTTCCAATGGATGAAACTATCAAATCCAACGGTTCAAATACCATTAAAATTAAAAAAAAATAAAAATAATATTGGTAATGACAAGACCCCCTCCTCCTCAGACCCATACCTTCCTATTCCTTATTAATGCAAATTTAACTTTTATCATATATGTCGTAAATTTTAAATGTACAATTCAAAATTTAATAAAATTTAAGGCATTGTACCATTTAAAATTTGAAATTTCAAAATTCAAAAAATGCATTCACACATTTCTCTATCCTTATAAATAAAAGTTTTAGGTCTAACAATAACATTTACTTTACAAACTAATTAAATCTCTCTAACTCCAACCATTCTGTCTTCAAATTTTTTTCAATTGTGAAACGTTGTTGGAAAAATTTCTTTCTACTAACTACCAATTTCTATGTATAATTCTCCACTCCACTGCACAGAACAATATGAGCAAATAACGTTGACATATACATTCTCCCCATATAATTTTCGCTTTATTTTTTCTTACATATTATTTCTATCTTTCATTCATAAATCTTTGTTATAATAAATAAGAGAAAAAAATATTTGCATCGATTGAAAGACTTTTATGCTGTACCTTCTCCAGTTAAAACACGGTTCATCATTTAGTGGTACAAGTAAGGGTAAGGGCATTAGAATTACCAATACGTCATCTATGCCACAATGGTTTGAGGATGTTCGGGTATATCCAAATAACGAGTACGACCTGAATGGGTAGAAGACACACAATATGGTTGAGAACATAGAAGAAAAAGTTACACTACCTCCAACCTTCGATATAGAACCTTATCGTACAAGTAATCATGGCACACCACCTCCTAACTTTGACGTTGAACATCAATGCATGAGTTACCAAGGCACGTTTCCTCCTAGTTTCGAATATCTACGCATGAGTGTCTTTAAATGTTATGTTAGATTCGAACCTCCTTGTATGAGCGTCTTTATACAACCTGCAAGATTTAAAGCCCCACGAATGAGTTACCCCGTAAGCATATTTGAAGATGAGGAAGACGATATAAAAATTATTCCTTAAACAAAAGAGCAACATATGAGATAATATGGGCCCAGCAATTCAAGAACATCTGGCTTAGGTAAGCTCCTTAAACCCGGTAAGTCTAATATTTTTATTACTTATTTCTGTAAAGATATAGATGAAATGGAGAATTTAAGGGTATTTTGCAATTACTGCAATGCAAGTTACTTGTGGAAAACGGGAGAGGGTACTTAAAGTCGAAGCTTCCCAAAGAGGTAGGAATAGATAGAACGCAGCAACAAATTGCCTAAGGTAGTAGTTTATCCGATCAAATGCTAATGAGGTATGATAAAGAGAGGTATAAATATAACCTACCAAGCATACACCTCTCATTCAATGCGGGTGCATCAGAGTGGCACAGTTGATACGAGTGAGAAACGTTCAACCTCAGCTCATGACAACTTAGCCGTAGAACGATAACCAAAACCATGCAAAAGCTCTAACACAAAGGTCAAAGAGAGCTTACAAGCATGTTTGCTTCCTTCAATACACAAGTGTCCATATGTGTAGATATATGGACAGATCATTTTCATAATAATTCTTATATGGGTGTTACTATTCACTGGATAGGCGATAATTGACAACTTAATAAGCAACTATTGGCTTTAAGGGTATTTAACAATTGACACACAGCGTAAAATATTTATAAAATTATTAGAGAAATCCTAAATGAGTACGGATTAGTTGGTTTTAATAATACAACTACTAATACTGCATCAATATTTTATTTGCAAAATTACTATCAACCAGCGTTGGGGGGGTTTCCACATACGTTACGCATGTCATATTCTTAACTTATGTATTAAGGATGACATCGTAGCCATCACGACAATGATAAACAGGCCATCCCTTCACAAAAATGTGAAGGAATTTCTGCATGAAACAAGGAAAAGGCCTTAGAAGTTTAAGATGGATGTGCAATACCATTGAAACTCAAATTATGAGTTGTTTTATAATACAGTTCCTTACATCAAACTACTGTGTGACTTCGTAATGTACAACATGTAGGGAGTTGACATTTTCCTCAATAACTGGGATATCTGTATCCAGTTACTAAAAGTTATGAAAGTTTTTAATGATGCTATTAAGATTTTTTCACAAGTTTACAAGCCCAATGTTTACTTATTTGTTATGTCAATCGTAAGTATACTTGGTGTGCTAATTCAGGCCCGTGAGGACCCAAACCTGCACACATATGTATACGATATGATATTGAAGTGATTAACTTGTTATAAACAAATTCCTCGTATTATCTTGTAACAATTATTCTAGACCTTCGTTGTAAAGCGAAATTATTACTAATGTATTTGAAAATATATTATGATTACATTCAAGATCTAATAGATTCTCAAAACGTGTATAGCTTGGAAGCACAACAAGAAATATTGACAGTGATGACTAACATAGAAAAGATGCTCAACTACTACCAAAATCAGTACGGTGGCCAGTCATCAATCTTTCCTTCGCTGCCCACCAAGGAGCGACATTACTTTTTTATGGGTGAGCAGTTATTAGCGCAAAAATTGAAGAGGCAACGATCTGATGGTCCAATGTCTGAGATGCAACACTACACTAATACAAATTTCGAGTTTTATGAGAATATCTCCATCAAGGACTTCATTATTTTTAGAATGGAGGCAAAGATAAAAGGAACTACCTACTGTTATCTTGCATCGCCCATGAAGTACTTACTACTCTAACTTCAATGGTCGCCATTGAGTAAGCGTTTAGTATAGCAGGCCTAATCATTGACAAATGCTAAGCCTCTTTATCTATTATCAGTGTTGAGGTAAATGCTTGTGTAAAAGATTGGTACAAGGCGACCCATAGATGACAAGAACCATGTAGGACATCAAGTAAGGATGATAATTACTTCAATGACTAGAACCAATCTAATGGAAGCCTAAGCTCATTCGCAAGTTCCACTCTTACTTACGAACATGAGTAGTTACCTCAAGAAGATACATTTTACGAAAAAGTTTTATCATGTAAAAAAATATATTTTCCTAATTGTCCAAAAAAACTAAATGATATGGTTTTCCCATAAGTGTTGATATAGCATTAGTTTTTTCCAAATTATAACCAACTAAAATCATTTTCCTTCAAAAAATTTAACTTAGATAGTCACGTATGCTTAAATGATTTTCTGAAAATGTAAAATTGATCAATAAACTAAAAATTTTCTAAAAATCCAAACCAAACTATGATGGTCTGATTCCTATTAGCGGATACGTAAACACCTTTCAAGAGATCGTAAAATGCTGTAAAAAATATTTTCCCTTCGACCACTTTATTCTACATGATTAAATTAGGATATTAGGTATTCGAACTGTAAGAGATTTTTTTGTATTTTGTTTTTTTTTTTCTATTTTCAATGTATATTTTATGGATGAATTGAAAAAAAAAAATGGTTGAAGGATTAGCAAGACTAAAAGGAAAAAAAATTATGTAAAGGCTTATAAGAAAAAAAAAAAGGGGGGGGGGGGGGGGGGGGGGTTTGAAGGCTATGAATTGGCCCTGAACCATTGGCTCATGAGCTGATCACGGTTTAATGTGGTCTTGACCCATGAAGTGTTAGGTTTTGTTCGTCTTTTATTAGCCATTGCATCAATTAAATCATGGCATGTGCATCAATTAGATGTTAATAATGTATTTTTGCACGAATTTATAGATGAGGAGATTTATGTGATTCCTCCTAATGGTTATACAGGTGCAATAGATGGTTAAGTGTATAAACTTGTTTAATTTTTTTATGAACTTAAACAAGCTTTATGTCAATGGAACAAGGAGTTAAAATTTATTGTTTCGCTTAGTTTTACACAGTCACGATCCAATTATTCTCTTTTTACCAAGTAAAGTTCTTTGGGTTTTATGGCTATCCTTGTTTATGTTGAAGATGTTCTTGTTGTTGATGAGTCTCTTGATGATGTAAACTAGGTGAAAATGCATATTGACAAAGCATTTACAATACAAGATCTTGGACTCGTGAGGTTTTTCCTTGGGCTTGAAGTTTGTCTTCAAGATGATGGTTTTCTTATTAATCAAAGGAAGTTTGCTTTAGACATACTACTTGATGCTGGTCCCACTAGTGCAAAAGCTAAATAAACTCCATTTCTACAAGGTTTGAAACTTGTTGCTTAAAGATCCATCCGTTTATAGAAGAATTGTTAGACGACTTCTTTACTTGACAATATTTAGACTAGATTTGTGTTTTTCTATATAGCAACTATCACAATTTGTTTCATAACTACAGACTTCACATTTAGGTGCTACTATACATGTACTTAAATATTATAAAGGAACTATTGATAAAGGTTTACATTATCCATCTTCAAGTTCTTTATCCTTACTAAGATATTGTGATGCAAATTGGGCTACACATACTGTTGATCGTAAATCATTGTCAAGCTTCTGTATATTCATTAGAAGTTCTTTAGTTTCGTGGAAATCTAAAAAGTAGGTCACAGTTTCAACATCTTCAGCTAAAGTCGAATATCATAGTGTTACTATTGCAACCAAAGAGCTCCTATGGATTTTATATTTACTTACTGATCTTAGGATTGCTTTTCCTCTACCAGTGAAGTTATTCTTTGACAGCAAATCAGCCATCATGTTTGTAGAAAAGTTATGCTTTCATGGACATACAAAGCATATAGAAGTGGATGTTCTTTTTACTAGAGACCACATCAGTTGTAGCTTCCTTCAACTCCAGTTTATCCCTTCACACTTGTAGCTAGCAGATTTAATAACGAAACTAATTACAAAAGCTCGCTTATCTTTCTTCTTATCCAAGTTTGGCATGTTACCATGGCTAACTTGAGAGGAGGGGTGTTAAAATATATTAGAGTATGTTAGTATTAGTTAGCTTTGATAACTTATTTTGTACATGCATCAACATTTCATGAGTTTTACTTTTGTATATATATTCTAGTTACAACTAGTTAGAAAATGAATAACAGATTTTTCTTTTACTCACATTTTCCCTCCTCTGTAACAAACTTTCTCTCTATGTCCATTACTCTAAAATCAGTAAGTTTTTTTCAACATTCTGCATATCCTACAAATTAGTAGTTTGAACATGCTACTTACCCTGCGACTGTGGTTAAGGATCCTAGCTTAAAGAACAACTGATCGGTGTTTATTTTCATCCAATGTAATGTTATGATTTATTCATGAAACCATTTAGATTTTTGGTTTTAGATGACTACTACAAACTAAAATTTGTTTATCTACTTTGGTTTTGTAATGTAGTTTGAGTTAGGGCTTGCAATTTAAGACTTTAACACAATAAACTCAAACACAATGTAACATGATTTAAATGGGTTTATATATAGAAAAAATTGATATGAGGTATGATAAGTCACGAAGTAGATAAACATCATGATGGTGATATCACAGAAACGAAGTGGAATGAGTCCAAACTGTAAGATGGCTAAAAAAACTAAATGGTAACTTAGGGTTAAGTTGGTCTCATGTACAAGCATTAGGATATTATGCACCAATGCCTCACACGAACTTAGAAGTTAACTTAATGTTACTTACAAACTAAAATCTATGGGAACTTGCCATTAGCTATTGCTCAAAGAACTAGATAAGAGTAGTTTAGACTTGGTTCAACTTTAGGAACATAAGCTTAAGAGGAAAGCTAAATATTCTAGGGAGAACACTACAAACTTAAACACCAGAAATTAAAAGAATAAGAATAGAGAAAATCAAGCTTTCAATTCATATGGTTCAACCTCATGCATCAGTACAGTCTTCCAACACCTCATTAGGGATCTAGTCTTCCTTACTTGCTTATTCCACTATTTTAGAAAATAACAATCAAGAATTACATAAGCTCTTTATTATCAATTATGATCCTACTTTGTCTAACATTCCCCAACTTAAAAGTAATAAGGATCTACAATATCTACTTCTTGATTTCCAAATAGCCCTCATAGAGCACTTAATAAGAAAATTATCGTTGTGATATTCAATACATCCTTAATTTGCTTTCATGAGTATTGATCCCATAAATATCTCCTTTATTTAGAATATCAACTTTCCTTTTATTAAGCTTCAATGAATGTCTCCCAGATCTCATAATAGCCTTCGCAAATTCTTTTCTTAACTCTAGGAATCTTAATATCTTATTGAACGTTGGACTTCCAAATCTTTCATCATTGACTTTCCAAAAACATTGTATTAAATCTTTGGCTCTCACTCATTAATTCTTATTTACCTATTGTAATTGAAAAATGTGTTCATATGATTTCATCAAATGAAACTATTACCTAAAATATATTTAATTCGTGATACTCGACCTTTAAATTAATTTGTCAATCTATCATAAAATTGGTTTTGGTCTTACTTTTGATTTGCGTTTCCAGTTTTAATTTGCACTTCTGATTCTACTTTTACAGTTTTGACTTTTAGTTTTTTTTTTTTAGGACTTTTTCTCTTTAAGGCCTCTTTAGACTGATCAAAACTTCTATAATAAGAAGAATTGTTTTCAACTATTCAATACTTTGTTCACTACTTATGTGACTATGTCATTATACTTTTGATACTTCTAACTGTACAGTAAATAAACTTATTAGAAAAAATATAACATAGTGTTTTGTTATTATGAAAGCATTTTTGGGATGCTTTATTCTTGAAACCCAAGCCATTAACTTAGCTACTAGCTACCTAACCTATATGATGAATATTGCACCATTGTCTAGCTTGCATGACCTTAAATTATGACGAACCACCTAACTCAATAGATTCACTGTATCCATATGATTCGAACCATTGCAACCATACAAATTAGTTAACCTTAAACCACCATCAACCATGTTAAAACATTATACCCATGTAAGTTAGCCCATATTAACCACCAAACCAACAATACAACATGATCCATCTTATGTCAATCCATCTTTGAGCAAGACAAGCAAACCACCCAAGTGAACCCATGGGTTTAATTTGCATAACCTCAAAGCTACCTAGGTCTAGTTAAGTACTCTAAGGGTACAATGATGCCTAGGTTATAAGGTAGTTCCAATAGTTAAGTTGGTAACTAGAAAGTTGGGTTACTAGGGCTTGGGCCCTAAAAGATAGCTTAATAATAATCACTTTTATTTCTAATTTATCACTTAATTTTATGTCCTATCGAACAGAGTGATTCTATTACTTATTTATTCCATTCATTAGGAATTATAATTTTATTCATATTCTATACAACAGTCTAAGCATTCCTTAAGTATTAAGCAATTGCGTATTCTCAATATCATGCTACCGGTTGCCTTGAGAATCATTATCTTCTCCTCTAGCTATATGTTACTTTAATTATGCCTTAGGTAATGTTTAATTGTAAAGACTAGATTGGATAAGGAGAAATGGATATAACAAGTATAATGAGAACTGGACAATACAAACTTATTGTACTATATCTGGTTTGCATAGTACTGAATATAAAATTTATATTAAAATATTAATTATTTATATTATAAAATAAATAATTTTTATAATATTTAATAAAAATAATATTAATTAACTTAATATTATAACATGAAGAGTTTTTTTTTTTATAATGAAAAATATTTTAATTTTTTTCCAATGAATTTCATTTTTTATTATGATGTAGATAAGATAAAATATAAACTTTTTATCTAATTTATCAATCCAATTTTTTGTCCAATCATCAAGTAAAATTACAAATCAAATATAGGACAAAATTTTTTGTCCATTCTAATGTCACAAAAATTACGTGACCAAACACTACCTTAATAATTCAGTTTATGATTTGAAATCGTTATAAGCCAACACAATCTGGAAATAACTTTTTGAAGGCGCCATACTCATATCACAAAATCCATCAAATCTCTGTCTCTCTCTATCTATCCATCAAATCTCTCTCTCTCTCTCTCTCTCTATCTATCTATGAATATCTATTATATTAAAAAAAAACCCACTTTTTTAGCAATCTTCATAACTAACAATTTGGTCAAATAAAGTTATAAACCAAATATAGGACAAAATTTTTGTCAAGTTTAGTGCCATAAAAATTATGCGATCAAACGCTATCTTAGTAATCCAATTTGTGATTCAAAATCGTTACAAATCAAACACAATCTAAAAATAACTTTTTAAGGGTACCACACTCATACCACAAAATCCATCGAGTTTCTCTCTGGCTATCTATCCATCAAATCTCTCTCTCTCTCTCTCTCTATATATATATATATATATCAATTATATTAAAAAAAAAAGAAGACCATCTTTTAGCAATCTTCATAACTAACAACTTGGCATTTTATAATTGTAACAAATAAGTATATTTACATAGCAATTACCAAAAGAATTCAAACTTAGCGCACAAATTTCACAACTATTGTATTACTTACAAATCTTTCAAATTATATAGTTATTATTTTCTATTATATTTATATCTATGGTCGCTATTGTTTTATTTATCTATTATTTTAATTGTCTAGCATCATTGTTATTTAAAAAAATTATTACACTTATTATTCGATCAATATTTGCTACTATAATAAGGATTTTTTCTTTAAAAAATTTATTACATATTTTATCTTACTAATATATATGATTGACGTTCTTTTATATTATAGAGTCTAAATTTTTTTATATTTTTTCCACATGCAATATAGATGTATCATCCACTAATATATATATATATATATATATAAATAAATAAAGTAAATAACACTTGCTCGTGCCGCTATTACTGTTACTAATTGCTCGAGAACACTTACTAGAAGAATCTTTTTTATTTCTTTCTTACTATATTTGCTTTTCTGTCCAGCTAAAGAAAGGGAAAAGGAAAAAAAAAAAAAAAAGACAATGGAAAATGGAAAAGCTGTCTACATTTTTCTCACAGAAAACGTTACCTACAATTAGCATACTTAAAGATCCTCAGTTTTGGAATAAGAAAGCTTGTGGAGTTCCAATAAGAAAACCCTAGTAATGGCAATACTACTATTTTGCAGTTTATTATTATTGCTCTTTTCTTCTTCCTTTTTTTTTTCTTAAGTCGATTTACGATTGGGCATATACATTAAGCAGAGGACGAGAGAAACTGACCTAGTTTATCCTAGTGAAAGAGTTGTGACTGTATCTAAAGGAAAAGGATTTACAGATCATTATATACCATGTACAAATACATGTATACTATAAAACATCAGAAATTTTTGCAGTATTTCGATCGAGGCCAGCAAAGCTTTTACTCTTAACTGACTTGTGATAAACTAAATAAGGTATTATACTATCCATTAATAAGATACATCTTTGGATTATCAAACTACCCTAATCATGTTTTTATTGGACTCCACCAACAAAGTTTCTCGGGGAAATTTACTTTGTTTAATTATAAGAGAAAATTGAACTAAGGCCCCGCTTGTTTGAACCAAAAAAAAAAAAAAAGAAAAGAAAAAAAGAAAAATCTTTGTGTAAAATATTTTCTATTTGTAACTGATATATTTGTACATGTTTGGTTGTTTCTTGAAAAATAAGCTGGAAAAACTTTTTCGATATTTATGTCACGAATATTATGTATGATGGGAAAAATGTTTTCTACAAGCCTTTTTAGTATAATAAATAAAAACAAGAGTAGGGAAAGATGTTTTCCATTTCGTGAAAAAAAAAAAAATGGGCCTGAATTCTTCTATCAATCCGCCTACCCTATGACCTTCCACACCCTTCTTCTCCTTCTTATCGTCTTGAACGGCCGATGGTGGCATGAAAATGAAGAGCTTCTCCCCTTATTATATGCTCCGGCATCGAGCAATCTTATTTGACCATTGACATGTTTTCTTTTTAGATATTTAACACGATGAGTTTTGGTACGTGCCTAATGACAATAAAATGCTTGTTGGAAACCTTTTAATATATATCATTGCCAAAATTTCAGAGCTACTTTTAAGGTTTAAAATAAAAAGGGTGAATAATTAAATTAATAAATTTTTTATCATTTAATTTAAAATTTTCAATTTTATATTGATAATATATTTACTATCATGTCAATGTAAATTACTATCGAATCCCTCACATAATTCATATTAGATTCACTTAATCATAAAATATCATAATTAGGATAATAATCACGAGTCATTACAATTATTAATGACTTGTAGCAATAAATGGTGATAGAAGGTAAATAGCAACCAGTAGCAAACAATGATTACCGATTGTCAATTCTTCAGCAAAAATATACTTGGAGAATAAGGAAAATTGTCTTCCTTTGTCTAAACGAAGAAATCGCTTTCCTTACCGTCCCATTAATACTCGTTAAGATTGTTAACCACTATCACCAATTGTTAGAAAATCCATTTGCCTCCTATGATTACTTAACTTTAAAATCCATCAATATCTATCTTTCCTTGAGATTACTATTGTACTACTTGATAATTTGACAACTTTACTGATAGCAAAAGTTAAAAAAAATAAATAAATAAATAAAGAAGAAGAAGAAGTCAGGAAAGCTTCTTTCACGAGAAGTGGGTTATAACGCAAAATAATGTCTATAATTATTAGACAATTCATGCAAAACTTTTTGAATGCTAAATACGAGGATAATTACATAGGAGGCAATCTACATTCGGGTCCAAGTGCCATACGGCAATATATGCTTTTTTTTTTTTTTTGTGGTGCAATCATGTTACGGACATTACATAAACTAATTCGTTTGAGCTATTTGTTGTCAATATATATCTTGCTAATGCTCCAATAATCTGGATTAATGTGTACAACAAAATATCTTTCTGCATCCAAAATGCAATCGTATCTTGATGGTATTACTCGATTAACCGTTTTATCTACCGTTTCTTAACTACTTGCACCAATTGAAATAAAATCACATTTTTTGTCTAAATTTTTTAATGGTATCATCTTATTTTATTTAATTTCAACTATTAATTATATACAACTGCATCTTAAGAAAATAATTTAAAGAAAACTTTAGAAAATTAACTCTAAAAAGTCCAAATCCTCATCCCAATATAATTATCTCTCAATAGATATGATATTCCCTCGTCCAAAATTGACTTTTCCACGATTTTTGAACCTGTCATCTTTTGATAATTTCAAAATCGTGGGAAGATCTGAATTAGGCTTGCGTACAGATGAGGCTGCACTCAAATTGCCATAAACAAAATTTTGAATGATAATACGATGTGATACTGAGATTAAGTCAACTAGAGGAGGTACAGAATATATATTATTCTGAAGTTCCTAAACGAGGTCAAAGGGATTCAGCCGGTAAAAGTTTTAGCACATGTGGATATGGAAAATGATAATTCACCAACTTCCACCGGCAAACATTTTGGAAAAGTAAAACTATTGAACAATCAGAGAAAACTGAGTGATTGAAGCCATTTATATCAGCATCACAAAGTATTTCCTATACTATACACAACACATAAACAAAGCGATTTAATTTAATTTATCTCGTTTATAATATAATGGACTTGATTAAATTTTAACATTAAAAAAATAATAATAATACGAATGAGTCAGTAAGTACTACGATTTTTAGTTTAAATTGAACCAGTCTAAATTTCTTTATGCAACAACTCTTCATATAATAACGCAGTCAAACATGCAATTTATACAAGCAAGTATATGAACAACCGGTGCTTTCAGATCGACCTAAGACTGGAGCAGCCATGGCATGCATATTTACCTCATTCACGGGGCAAGATTTGAGAAGTTCCACCGGTTAGAAAGGTGGATAGCAAATATGTAGTGTTTTAAATATCTAAAAATATTATAATAGTATTAAGTTTAAGAAAATGATAACGAAGTTATAACCAGCATATTTTTGGAGAAGTGGAACGAAACTTACAATAAACAGAGTATAACGAAATCATTTGGAATTGTTATATATATATATATATATATTTCTACTTCTCCTTAATAATCAATAACCATCTCATTAAAAAAAAAAAAAAAAACTATATTATTTTCATTGATGCAATGCAACGATCCACATCCTAACTCCTAAAAGTAAACCCAACCGCTATTATTGCATACGTGTAGGTGTAGTGAAAGGCCCGCTTCTGACATGTTCCCATAACTGGAAGCCCATTGCGATGGTATACCCCCGCGTCAATCTTCATAGCTCTCGCCTGTACTTTCTAACCCAGCATGCATGCTAATGCCATTCCTCACCAAAGGATCCGCACCAAATTACTTTCTATAATTCCTTTTCCTTTGGAGGTTGCTATTATGGTTGGAGTTAACGTTAAAGGTAATGAAACTCCCAAGGAGCTGAAAATGGTCGCACCAGTAAGATTGGTTGTCCTCCTAGGAACTTCAATGGCGAGCTTGGTAGAGCAGATGGGTGTAATGTATACTTACTTGGTTGAAGTGAAGCATCAACACATCTTGTTTCCAGTTTTTGGAAAATTTTCCAAAACTTCGTAATTCACTTCAAAGTTCGACATTCTAATTAAAGCTTAGTAACTTTACATCAATGTTCATAATAGGGTTTTGTTTGTAAAAGCCTTCATTATTTCGTAACATTGAAAAATTTTGCAATTAGTTAGTAAAAATTTTCGTACGTTAATTCACTAAACGTTTCGTAACTTTACTCAAAGCTCTACAATTTTGTCATTCATCTTATTGTTCTTAATTTCTCTTTAAATCGAGTAACAAAGCTTGCAAACTCGTAACACAAAAAAAAAAAAAAAAAAAAAAGCGATTCGTTTGACAAATTTTGCCTCAATTAATGAGACAATCTATCATTTTCCAAGTTTTTTGCAGCTTTCTCAAAAAATGCTACTTCATTTGAAAATTTTTTCGACTCTTCTTTCGTTTTGTAACTCTGTCAATTGTTGGAAATATTTACTAAATTTACAAAAAATAATAATAATTGTAGTTTCCCTCAAGAATAGTAATTTTGCTTTACATATTCTGGTAATTTTGCTTTAGGCTTGTAATTAAGCTGAAAATATCATAACACTACATATTTTTCATAAATATGCTTTGGTTGATGACAACTCTTAAAAATTCGTAACTTACCTCAGATGCTCATAACATACATTAAATTTTTGTAATTTACCTGAAAGATTAGTAACTTATTTTAAACATTTATAACTTGCCTTCAATGTTCATAAAACTATAAATATTTTCGAAATTCCACTTAATTTTTTTGTAAAGGAGAAAACTTATCATAAAAAGCCTCATGAATTTGTAATTTCACATTATTTTGGTAAAATAACTCAAATTTTTGTAATTTCTCTTTTATTTCATAGCCGAATTCAAGTATTCCTACAACAAGAGTTGTAATAAATTGTCATAACACTCATTATTTCACACGAAAGCCCTTAATTTGTTAGAAAATTTGTATCACATAAGTTTCCTAATTCATCAAAATATCCTGCAACAAAAACTTCATAATTCATAAACCACTATTACTTCGTAACTTTTTAGTAATTTGTGACAGTACTTTATAAGGTCTAACCTCCTATATGACTTCGTAACTTTTGCAGATTTTTAAACTCCTAAGTTTGAAACATCGAGTTTCTTATTTACTTTCTTTATTTGCCTCTTAAAATCACAATGTATTTCATAAATGCTCTTGATGTTGGTAACCACACTTATTTAAATTTTACTTCTACTTTGCAACACATCACAAACTTCGTGATTTTATAAAAATTCGTAAAACTACTTGAGAAAGTTTCTTCATTCAAACTTTCATAAATTACCATTTATTACGAAGATTTCTATATTACTACGACGCCAACAAAGATCTCGATATTCTTAAGCAAGACGCCAACACTTTATAAAATTATTGTCTTTTGTAAAACTACTTATTTTTATAATTTTACTCATAGTTGAACCTTTTACTTAAAACATTGTGACTATTCGTAATATTTTATGATTTTACTAAAAATAGTAAAATCACATATTTTTATAAATTTACGTATAATTTCAGTAAATTTTCCGTCACTTCCAAGCATGGAAAGTTGTCTGACCCTTAATGACAAGGGTTCAATCGACGGGATCAATTGAGCATAAAGGAATATGATTAGCTAAAATTACGTTAAGTTCATTGGCCCTCCCTGATAATCACCCATCATGCTGAATTACTCCTATTAATTGACTATGGGGTTAAGGTCCATTATCATTTGTCCCTAACTTGTATTGTCGCCCTAATGATCTACAATCCTCTGTCTTTCATTATTTTATGGAGTGTGTGATTGCTAAAATTAGATAGAAAAATAAATACCGAAAATATAAGTATAACAAATACGGGGCAATGTAACATTATTATATCATATTTTGTTTATATTATATTGGATATAAATTTTTGTAATGTCTCTTCTTTAATATATATAAGTATGAACTCAATATTATAGTTTGATATCTATACTTTCAATATTATCTAATATTTATTTAATTAATATTTTGCATTATTTAAAAGGTACAAATTTTAAATATTGTCTAATAATTATATTCTTAATATTATCTAATATTTATTCAATTACATTTATATCCTCAATACTTATATTTTTTTTCAGTAAAGTCAACTTTCGTATCATATTTTTTTATGAGATAAACTTTGAGCATTTTATCTAATTTTTCAAACTCCTTTTTTCTTTTTCATTAACCGAGCTCAAATTGCAAAAATATTAGACAAAAAAATTCTATCTAGTCTAATCTCATAAAATTTATGTAACCAAACGATACCATAGAGTTTTAATAGTATGAATTTACTGGTGTGTGGAAGGATGTAGTTTGAATTCCATAGCAGAGCTCCAGTAAAGTAAGATTCTTTTTGTGTATTATTTTGTTATACGAAAGAAGAACTAATCGATACAAAGTGTTTTCAGCTATTTATACAAGGTAAAATGCCAATCAATCAAGCCTAACTGAATTTAACTAACATACAACCAAAATAATTATAACTGTCACAACTTCAATATGTCCACGTATACTAATATATGCCAGAATGTACGATAGCTTGATAAATAAAAAGCAATAGCTTCACATCTCCCCTTTCAAGTTAGACTTAGTTGAAGGGCCAACTTGGAACAAATAAATTATAGTTGTCGTGTGCCTAATTTCTTGGTCAAGAGATTTGCAACTTGATTGACAGATAAAACATTAACAAGTTTAAGAAACCTAGAAGAAACATGGTCATAGACAAAATGAACATCAATATTGATGTGTTTTATCCATCTATGAAGATAAGGATTAGAAGCTATGAGGATAGCAAACCTATTATCATAATGCAACTGAGTAAGAAATGAAATAGGAATATGAATATCCCGTAAAATGTAAGATACCCAACGAATCTCCTTATTGGTGGAAGCTAAGCTCCTATATTCAGCTTCCGTAGTTAATGTAGAAACTGTAGGTTACTTTTTAGTCTTCCAAAAAACAAGTGCTTTGCCTAAGAAATACAATATCTAGTGATGGATCTACGATCAAAAGCATGAGATCCCCAATCTGAGTTAGAAAATGCAACAAGAGAGAGATCATTATTAGCTATATAAAATGGTCCATGATTGAAAGTACCTTTAATATACTTCAATAAATGAAGCAAAGCATGATAGTGAAGCATCCATGGAGATGAAATGAACTACCTTAGGTAATGGGCTGAAAAGGAGACATCTGGCCAAGTCAATGTAAGGTACAATAAATAGCCAATCAATTTGTGATAAATGGAAGGATGAGGTAACAAATCCTCTTAATCATGAGATAGCTTGAGACCTATTAGAAGAGGAAAAGAGGCGGGCTTACAACGAAAAAGGCCTGCTTCGTAAAGCAAATTAAGAACAAACTTGCACTAGTTGATGAGTAAACTCGTATCTATAGAACACAATTCTAATCCAAGAAAAAATCTAACAATTCCCAGGTCCTTTATAATAAAAGTGCTGTCAAGTTTAGCTTTGATGTCAATAATAAAAGTAGCATCTAAGCTTATGATAATCATATCATTCACATATAATAGGATGATAACAAAACTAGCAATGCTATGGCAAATGAATAATGAGTAATCATAACAAGATTAAGAAAAGCTACGACTAAGAAGAAACTTCGAAATCTTTAAGTTCCATTACTTAGAAGCTTACTTCAAGCCATATGGAGAACGCTTGAGTTTGCAAACTTGGTTAAGCAATGCTTTAGAATATCCCTTAAGAGGTTTCATGTAAATTTATTTATTAAGAAAACTATGCAAGAAAGCATTATTAATGTCAATTTGATACATAAGCTAACCATATGAAGTAGCTATAGCAAATATGATTCGAACACTTTCTAGTTTAGCTACTAGAGAAAAAGTTTCATGATAGTCTACTCCTTCTTATTGTGTATATCATTTAGTTACCAAACTTGCTTTGTGTCTCTCAATAATTTTATCAAGCCTATACTTTATTTGAAACACCCATTTACAACCTATGGCTTTCTTGCCTTCAGGTGAACTTGTTAACTCCCATGTGTCATTGCACTCTAAGGCAACCAATTCTTTATTCATTACATCCATCCATTCTTTCTGCTTAGTCGCTTCTAAATAACTATGTAGTTCTTTAATACTAAAGACATTAGCTAAAAAACAACATAATCCTTAGGTAAAGAGTAAAAGGTGTGGTCATTAAACAAATGATAAGGAAAATTGTTAGCATGAGTCGGTTCATGTGTGGGTTTATGAATAGCAACAATAGTAACTTAAGACTATACATTACTAACAAAACTTTCAAGACACTTCACTGGTTTTTTGATACAATCAAACCTATGTGGAATAGTAACCTCTAGCAAAGAATTGCTATCGGATGAAGACAAATTAAGATAGAAATTTTTGGATGAAGTTGAAGTACCAGATGTTGAACTATGTGAAGGTATTGAAGATGCTATAATATCAACAGTAGAAACTTAATCATATAGAAGTGAATTTGTGGAAACAGATGAATCGAGCAATACATGAGATTGAAGAATAAACTCGGAAGGAGATTGAGCATTAAACGAATTGTGTTTAAAGGGAAAATTTTTATTATGAAACACTACATTTCATGAAACAAGAATCTTTTTATGTTCCAAGTCATAAACTTTGTACCCTTTTTTATTACAAGCCTATCCTAAGAAAATACACCGTATACCCTTAGACTCCAATTTATCATAAGGAATTGGTTGAACACCAACATAACACAAACATCCCATGATTCGTAACTTTGAATAATCTAGATGTTGTCCAAATAATTTTTCATATGGACTTTGCCATCCTAAATTCTCCATAAGCATTTAATTAATCAAGTAGGTTGCTATAAGTACACATTCTCTCAAAAATTCCTCCAACAAGTTTGCATTAAGCCTCAAAGCTCTCGAAATATCCAAAAGATGATAGTGTTTCCTTTCAACTACACCGTTTTGTTGAGGCGTAGAGACTCTACTTCTTTAATAAAGTATGCCAATCTCTTAAAAACAACTTTACATTCATTTGAAACAAATTTGGACTCATTATCAGTTTGAACAATCTTTGGTACAACTTGGAAATGATTCTTGATATATGACAAGAATTATCTAAGAATTGAGCAAACTTGGGAGTTAGTTTGAACAAATATGTCTAAGTACTTTTAGTAAAATCATCAACCACTGTTAAAAAATACTTGGCACTTGAGATTGACTCTGTTTTATATGTATACATATATCACAATGAAGTAAATGAAAGACAGCAAAAGACTCTTATGTACTTTGAGGAAAAGAAAATCTATGAAATTTAGCTAAAGAACAAACATTACAAATAAAAGTCTTGAAATTGACGTGTTTATAACAAGATAGGCGTTGCATTTTGGCAAAAGAAATATGCCCAAGATGAGCATGCAACAACTGAGGAAATGAACTAGTGTTTTCTGTATGTAAAGAGTTACAACCAATAACTTGATCTTTGCTAATAACTTGAACGACATTATTACAAGCTTTCATCTAAGCTTGCAAAATATGCAACCCAAAAGAAGCTTGCATTGTTGCTATTGGTTGTTTACTTTTTTTGGTCTAGAAAAAGACATGAGTTTTTATCAAAAATTGCAGTCAAATGTTGGTCTTTAAGAAGCCTTGGTAAAGACAGTAAGTTCCAAGTGGATTAAGGTACTAGCAAAATGTTAAAAATGAGACTGTGGTTTATGTGTATTGAACTAGTGTATGAAATGGTTAAGTGTCTTCCATCAAGTAATTTCACTCAGATTGGACTCTTAGGTGGTTTTAGATGCTAGAAAAGTAAAGGATAAGGACACATGTGATATATAACTCCATTGTCTACTACTCAAGAACTATCACAATTATAAGATGTACAAAAACAGATTAAAGATGTAGAGTAAGAATTACTTGTGAAATCCATAACCTCAACAATGCAGTTCTTCTATATCTTTCATCAACTTAACAAACTCTTGAAACATGGGTTCAAACAAAGATTTGTTAGCTAAAGACAAAATAGATTTCTTCACATGTGTTTCATTCGAATCCAATGGAGTTTATACTTAGTGTCTAGTAGGAGTTTGTCCAAAAGATTGCCGAAAAACATGTCTTTTAGCAAACTGGCGCTTTCCTCTATTAATCCTTCGACCATAAGATATCTTACAATTCAAAAACATTTTTCGATTGTACGATCACCCGCTTTACAATACTTACAAAACGTCACATTTCCTGAACCTCTATCCTTTCTTCGATCAGCAAGAAACTTTTTACAATTCGACTTATTGGAAAAGTAGGCTGATGAATCCATATCACTAACTACAAGAGTAGTTATTTCTCACTACTTCTGAACTTATTGAAGGAAATAAAACACCTTATTTATAGTAGGTATTGGTTCCACAATCAAGATTTTATTCCTTACAGAATCAAATGAATCATTTAGCCCAATCAAAAATTACATAAGCTTATCATATGTTTCATATTCTACAATTCTCTCCTTTAATTCACAAATGCAGTATGCAATTTGATCACATAAGCATTTCAGAAATCCATTCACAACCTCTAATTCATCCCACAACCTTTTTAAATGACCATAACATGCTGCAATTGATTGATTTCCTTGTTTGCAATTATAGATTCCATCTTTGATTTGAAAAATCAAAGATCCATTCACACTTCTATATCTCTCACTCACTTCACTCTAAAGTTCATTCATGGATTAAACGTATAGAAATGGTTGCGTATATCACTCTTCATATAATTCAATAACCAACATTAGACCATGTAATCACATCTGGTCTGTTTCACAAGATTTGATGAATCATCTATAGGTTTATTGATTATACCATCTATAAACCCTAATTTTAATTTGACACCTAAGGCCATTTTGACAATACGACTCCATTATAAGAAATTAGTACCATCAAATATGATGTTTCCTATCAATATACTAGGACTATCCAAACTAATTAGAAACATAGGATCACTTACAACCTAATCTTCATTTAATGCCATGATTCGCAGATTCACGAAAACTTGATCATTCTAGAAGACAAAAGATCCCGATAATACCTGATTACAAACATTAATTCTTGCCTTGATACTATATGAATTTACCAACATGTGGAAGGATGCAATTTGAATTCTACCACAGAGCTCCGGTAGAGTAAAATTCTGTTTATGTGTTATTTTGTTATGTGAAAAAAGAACTGGCTAATACAAAGTGTTTTCAGCTATTTATACAAGGTAAAAAGTTGATCAGTCGAGCCTAATTGAATTTAACTAAGTTATAACTAAAATAAATATAGCCATCACTACTTCAATATGTCCACATGTACTAGAATATGCCAAAATGAATAACGATTTGATACATAAATAACAGCAGTTTCACAAATAGAAACTGCTAAAATTATTTGTAACTAAACCTAAAATCTTACAAATTTCATTAACCAAATAAATTCACTAAATTTGTAAAATGCAATAACTAAAATAGAGTACACATATTACAACTAGTGAAGGATTGAGGAAATGAAATAGGTTCCATCCATTTGGAAAATCAATATTTACACTATTATGCTACAGTCATTGATCTTAGCATATTAGTCGAATTTTTAAATATTTGTACATGTTTACTCAATTTGTTATAAGAAAATTCTAATCCCTCTATCCCTATTATTATCTTTATTTGCTCAAATACAAAACTTGCTATAATCTCTTTAAATTAAAACCCTTTATCAGTTACCTTATCTCTTTCATTATATTATTATTATACTTATGCATCCCTATACAATGAGTTTATAGAACAATGAGATCAAGACTTTCATCCCTCAAAAAGTCATTCTGGCTCTTTGTTTCTTGGAGTCGTAGTCAAAGTCTAAAGCAATTTAGGAAAAAAAAATGCAATTCTTATTTATAAATGTCTCAGGTTTAACTCTTTAGTTATCCTTCTTATCCTAGCATCTTTTTTATCTACTTTTTTTGTCTTAAGTTATGATTTTTCGGATGTTTAGATAGATTTAAGATCAATGCAAAAAATAATTTTCTCACTTCATTATAATTTTTTGTTTTACCTCACCAGAATTTTGTGATAACGTTTTAGATATCTTAAAATTTCAAAAAATTCATCAGTAATAATAATCCTAAGTGGGAGCAACTATATTCTCGAGTGTCAATTACTTAGTATGGTAGCATCACTATCAATTTCTTAGCTTGGATAGGAGATTGTAAGGCACCTCTTTTGGTGGGTCTTGCAAACCATCTATAAGAAGGGATGGAAACATTATCTATCTTTGGATATTCAAGGATCGAAGCCTATAACCTAAGAATCTAACGTGGAAGAGAAACTTATATCCTTCTAATTAGGGTTTTCTAAGTCTTTGGATGAGATGGACTATCGGGTAACTGATCATAAATATTAGAGATCAAGCGCAATTCTCTTGTAGAAGTAATCCATAATTTTCCTAATTCCCTTCACTTTAGACCATCTTATTATAATTCCTAAACCTCCTAGTTGATTCTTTATTGCTTGATTTAATTTGATTTGTCCTTATCTCATCAGTTTAATCCATTATGATCCAATTCATTATCTTTTAAGATAACTAACCAAATACAACTTCTAAGTATTGGTCGAGTATGGGTATATATAGCATACCTATAAACTTTTACTACCTATTTACTTCATCGTATGGAAGAAGAGAGCAATTGAAATGTAACCCAAGACTAAAATAGAAATGTAGTAATTATTATTCATTCATTACATTATTTAATTGACATGAAACAACTTAAGGAGTTACGTTTGAATAAAATCAAATTATTGGTTATATAGTTTCTATGGGAGTAGTGAAGTGATGCTTATAAGAATAGAAGCATTTATGGCAACTGAGCATTTATAGTAAGGATGATAAATAAACCACTGAATAACAATTTATGAGGGTAAGGGCATAAATGTCTATTTTGTATGTTGCATAATATAACAATTTGTATTAAATAGCTATTTGCCACCTAATATTCAACTAAATAATGGAATAAGAGGAATGGAATTGCTATTTCATCTAAGTAAATATGCAATTAGAGTGTTAAAAGGGCTATTCGCTATCATTCAATATTTTAAGGTTTTATCTTGCCACAATACAAATTTGAACGATCAATTTATTCGAATAAATTGAGTCCATTGATATTATTAAAGTAGATACCTCGAGCCTTATCTACTAATTGATGAGAATGGTTCCAATTTCCATTTCCCAATTGGGAATCCATCCAAGATCATCCTTAAGCCTTGAGGCTTGACCCAATCAAATAGTGCATCTTCACACCTCTCACTTACTTAACTTATCTTCTACGAAATTTCGTTTTTTTTTTTTTAAAAAAAAATTGAATTTGGATATGATCTCTTCCATTTGTGAGCATAAAGCATTTTGTTCTTATGTCAATCTTCTCAATACCTAACCTAGGATTGGTTCAATGATAATGATCCTGGCTTGTAATGTTGACCTTGACGTAGTAATTCTAGCTAAAATTATAAGTCAAGTCCTTTCTTTCTTTCACAGATCATCTTGTGAATGGACAAACTATTACTCAAATTCCAAAGATGATTTATTAACATAACTCGTGTCCTCCAAGGGATTTGATGATTTGGTCTTTTCTAGAATTTGACGAAATCAAGAAACGTTAAATAGGAGGATAACGGTTTAAGATATAAGTACTAACTACTACATGTACACATATATATATTATTGAAACAATATAGAAATATATATGTATATATTACATATTACGTGGCTATTAGTTATCTAGTGGTAAAAACTACCAAACTTACATAAGTACAATCTTAATATATTCTTTTCCCCCCTTAAAAAATTTACCTTGATTGTAATTTAAGTTTTAAGGTATAATTGTATCTAAATTAGAATTGAAAATAAAATTACAAAAGTATCCCCTGACATTGGTCTCATATGCTATCTACTCACAATATGTTTAGTTGGAGGAAAAGGAATTATAATTCCATACTTATTCTCTATTACCATGTTTAGTTGATTTTTGACTGTTACATTATCTATTACTAAGGAATGCTAATTACTTAAAATGAAAGAATAGAGATTCTGAGAGGCAAGCCATGAATGGCATTCCTAGAGCAAATATTTCACTTTCTTCCCAAAATACCCTTGTATAAACTAAAGAAATTGCATAAATTTGCCCTTAATTAAAACATCAACACACTCCTATATTCTCTATAGTAGATAGGAAACCCTAACTTCATCTCCTTTTCCACATCCAATACACTTCCTACACATCTACTGTAATCAAGGTGAAAAGCTCCAATAAAGAAAGCCATTCCATCATGCATGTACTTCAAGACACAACCCACTTATCTCCCATGTTGTCAAGCTAAGATCAAAGGGAAAAATCCATTTCGTCAACCTCTATGCAAGGGTAGAAAGGCTTCATAGGATTTTATAAACATAATTTCATATAAAGAAGACAATTGGGGGTTGTTTATTTTATCAAACCTCTTATGAGTATAGGTTAGGTTTCATGGTCTAAATTGATAAAGAAGACAAAAGGGGGATGTTTTATTTTATTTTATTTTATTTTTTTTTATTTTATTTAAACAATGGTATTTTAATTTTCTTTTTTTATTCATATCTTATTCCCAATTAAATTCTATAACTAATTAAAGATAGTAACCTCCACTCACCTCTTATTATATCTCTATTCCTTTCCCTCCAAGTAAATATGCTATTAGTATTTAGACCCTTCGAATCTTTTTTTCTTTTTTTTTTTAATGATAGCCTGCTAAATCTTTGAAAAAAGAAAAAAAAAAAGAAAAAAAAAGAGATGCTTTTAGCCCTTATTTTATAACTTGTTTATAAAATAAAATAATACAAAAGTATTTGCATTTAAATAAAATACATAAAATTAAGGGCAAATGGTCATATAAGAGCCAACAAACATGTTTTTCAAAGATTATAGTATAAACACGTAATTTCAAAATAAGAGTTAAATGTGTGTGAAATACTATGCAATCGATGTTATTTTTTTATACAATTTTTCAATTACAATGTGCTATCACATGCTTTTCAAGATTTATTATTATGGGTTTGTAAAGTTTCAAATATTCATATATTTTAACCTTTTTTAATTAATTTTACCTTTTTTTAAAATTAAAAATAAAAGCACCATATTGCATTTGTAATGCATTAATGATGCAACAAAAACCTCATCTTTCACTAATGGTTTAAATATTTTTTTGCCAACAATGATAATAATGATAAAGAGGGATGTGTGAGTAATCTTATCATACAGGTATCCCTCCTTATCTAATTCAATCAAGTAAGTATTGAATAGATTTAAGGGTTGTGAGTTCAGTTTTAAGTAGCTAACTTTTTGGAATTTGCTTTCATGGGTTAGGTACGAATAAGTTATCTTCGTGATATGCATCTATATTAAAATTTATACTCTAATGTATATAAGGTAAGGGTAAGCAGATAATTTTATCATACAAGATATCTACCCGGACTATGCTCAACTATATAGGATTTGAATGGACAATTAAGGCCATAGGATAGGTTTCGAATAATAATTTTTCGAAACCTTTTATCATGGGGTAGGATATGGGTAAGAAGTCAAGGTACCATGTATCTACCATTAAACCTGTATTTTAAAGCAAATAGGGCATGGGTTTAAGGTCTTCACCTTATAATAGTAATCAAATGAAATTAATAAATAAAAACTACCATTTCATTAAAATAAACTTTGTTGATCTCATATTAAGTATGATATTTACCACTTTCACTTTTTAAAACAACGTGCTTGTTTTCCTTAAATAGTTCTATGATGTAATTATCACAAAATGAATGTTTTATTTACATAAAGAATATTTATATAAAGCTTTTACAAAAATTCAATAATAATAATGGTTAAAGAATCATGTAAAGGAAAAAATTGGTTAAAAATAAACCGCACAAGATATATAATGGTTCTAGGGTGTCACAAGGTAAGATATATATAACAAAATTTTGGAATTTGTACTTACAGAGTGGGATACGAGTACAGCCCTATATCTTATCCATCCTGTACTCGCTCACCTCTAATATAAGGTACAAGTTTCAAATACTCTATAAAACTTATTAAATAATATAATACATATTAATAAATTAAAAATGACCTTGTATTTTTTTAATTATATGTGCTTTATCTTCTAAGTACGATAAAATTCATTTGTTATCTTTTATGGCTATAAATATAAAAGTGACTCTAAATTGTTATAGATAAATTGATCTCCAATTTATATATGGTACGTTAACTTTTGTAAATGATAATTATCATATTAAAGGCTTATAGCTTTTGTTTAATATTATATAAACTTGAAATAATGAAAATAGAAAAAATTTACATTTTGATACCAAAGGTTTTGCTTTAAGTTCATAGGTTTTACTATATCTACCATAGGTTTTGCATATAAAAAGTTTTGTAATATTACATATTACTTAAATTTTTTAGTATTATGTAAACTTAAAATTTATAAGAAGATAAAAAAATTATAAATTATGTAAAATACCTTAAACTCTATAAGTCAATAGAGCATGAGTCTAAGATGAATTTTGAGTCTTATAGGATGGAATCCAATTCTAAAATTTATGAATCCATATAAGATAGGATTCAAATAGGATGTTATATCCCATCTATGTCATATCCGATCATCCTAATGTAATCCATGAAACCGTTCCCTCTTTCCCTCATGAGGGCTCTATTAGAAGAGGAACATACACAGACGTACAGTATCGACGAGTAGAGTTCCCAATTTTCCCAGACGGACAAAACGTTGAAAGCAGACATGAATAGGAGAGAGACTGTAAATGCCACTTCTAAAACATGGGATACATAAAAGTGGGACCATTTATATCTCAATTTTACCTCATTTGATAATCATATATTTAAAATTTTGATTTATCTAATTATATATTCTATTAAAGATTTAATTCTTTTATTGACTCCAATCACACATTAATCTAATCAATATAATCAATCAATAGAGTAGCTACCTATGAACTTAAAAAGGTCGTGCGACCTTACTAAGATTATGTGCAACCATCTACAGCAATCAATAAGTTTTGCAATTCACTTTTTTGAAATGGTTTTTGTAATCTATTTATTTAGTAGTGTGTGACCCTTTAAGGAGACAGGCGATTAAATTAATGATGTGAATTGAAGTTAAGTAAAATGTTGATAATAATAATTAAATTTTTAATAAAAAATTTAAATATATAATTATAAATTTACACGGTAACACTAATCTAATAAAAGTCTCGTACTAAGAACATCACAGGATAGTACTATATGTTGATTTGCACTTTAATATAATTATTACTATGCGTCTGTGTATCACCTCAAATCAAATCTATAGATCCAGCTCCATCCATTGAATGTTGCATAAAAATGATGTAAGTGATATATGAATATTATGTATGCAGATTGAAGATGGGTGTATAAAAGTTTTACCAAGAGATACTTGGAGAAATCGCTTGAAATTAATGTGAAAATCAGAAAATTTCTCTCTTTTTCTCTCTCTCTCTCTCTCTTTTCCTTTTAATTTTCCGCCACAGCAAGCCATATTTGAAAGATCAGAGACTTTATATAGTTTCCGAAACGTCTTAATAAGGCCAAATTGTAAATATCTTATAAAACTAATAGTTGGATATAATATAGAAAGATACCACATTTTTAGAACGTGTTTTCAACTCTCAATGAATTTTCAAATATATATATTTATATGCAAGTGACACAACTGCTATGCATGTATGAAAATAAACAATGTTAAATTTAAGATATTTAAAGAATAAGAAAACCTCAGATATTTAGGGCAGGAATTGAATTTAAAAGATATATGAAGTAGTTTTGATTATTATCCATAAAATATGAGATTTTGGAATTTGTTTGGGTGGATGTGCAGCGGTTTAAATGATAGTTATTTATTTATTTATTTTTTAAATTAAAAGAATTTAGTGGTAATTCAGTTATTATTAGTAACTTTTAAGAAATATAGAGTCCAATGTAACACACAGATGCTTAATAATATAGAAGAAGTTATAAATATGTATATATGGAACGATCATCGAAGCCACAAAATTGTCTTTCTTTATTTTCATTCAAGATTTTAGGATTAGATACATAATTGATACTTTTAATATATAGAGTTATGAGGAGAGACTAAAATCATACTTTTAAGAGTTCAAAAAATTTATTTCCACTTAGAGAATAGTTTTGAGATATGTATTTAAGATTATTTCTAATGTTAATTTATTTCGAATCTTAACATATTACCTACCATTCACACCGTTGACGAAACTGGAAACGACAACACTAGATGATGGATAAAGAAAGCAAAAGAGTAATTATAGTGGCTTCCCATTTTGCGGGCTATTTTATAATAATAAGTTGACGAATCCAACCTAATTATAAACTAAAGAAATTTAAGACAAGCAACAGTATGAGAACCCCCACCTTAGAACACGGCCTTGACATGCATCCAAATGGGGAATATTGTCTTTCCCTTGGATTAAAATCGATTTCTCCACTTTCATCAAGTTCTACCAATAGTTAGCCAATAAAAAAAAAAGGTAAAATCAAGTTATTTTACTCTACCGTGTATTTTACATTATTTAAAAATTAAAACACCTGTTAGATTCATTCATCGGTTAACTAGGGTCTCACCGACGGAATGGTATATATTTCCTTAAAAAATCACGTATCTTGATAGCAAAGGAAAATATAAAAAAAGAAAAAAGAAAAAACTGTAGTTATATTACTTATGTAATTAAGTAATATATATTTTTTTACCATTACTATTATCAGATATTTAAGGTGCTGTTGCTTTGGTTAAAAAAAGAAAAAAAAAAGAAAAGAAAAAAAAATCGGCGTTGTTGCTTTGGAGTTTGGAGTTTAATACATATAACGTAATTTCCCAATACCTAAAAACGCCGTAACCTACCATGCGTCACTCTTAATCATCAATACGCTAAGATTCTAAATTATACTACAATCCGCAAAACATGTCATAAACTTCGTATCTCAAGTAATATGACCAGCAAAATGTGTCTGAGTTGATACTTATTCCACTCTACAAAACCTCATAAACCCGTAAGTATCCAATAACCAACATAGCACGAGTCTAATACGCTCCTGAGCACTAAACATCCAAACATCACAACAAAATATCAAATTAAGTCTATCTTCAATACAATCAATGCAAAGCCTGAATATCTCCACAAGTCATATCCCTGCACAAACTCCTCAGGAAACATCAAACAAAACATAAAAGATTTCTCCAGTCTCGACTCATCTAGTAGGTAATAACCGACAACAGCCATCAATTAATACTCCAAATCTAGCCAAGTCCCTAGTTGTCATAGTAATGTAAATAATTAACCCTGTCCTCCTTTTAATTCACATCCACTTACAGCTCCTCAAATACAACATTCTCATTTGTCCCTCCATGGGGAAAAGTAAAAGAGTAAACAATCTCAATATGTAAGGCACAAGTAGACACGAATGTCAATCATGTCAAACACATATATTCAATACAAGAAACAAAAAGCAATCCCTTTATTATCTTAAAATTTGAAGCCAACGAATATCAAAGGGTTCTCATGACCTTGCCACACGGTTTAATCATAGTCTTATATAGATAGATAGATAGATGTATACATATGTATGTATTTCACTACATACATACTACAATGATAGGAACTACTAGGACGGGCCCCATCACCATGAATCCATGAGTCGATACATAAACGATGGTGTAGGGAACTACCATAGCGAGTCCCAATACCCACGACCCTATGAGTCACTTAAATTTAACTGCTCGTCTTAATATGCGGCTCCATTAAAGATATTGTCACATAAAAATCAACAAGTGGCCCTTAAGGATCTACCGCTATGGGCCCCTAGGTTGAGGTAAGGACAAAAAATAAGTCAGGCTTAAAGTCGAATATGAGTTGATGTAGTTGCTTTCTATCCTAACAATCATAACCGTTAAACATGCATCATGTGTTTGAGTAGCTAAGTATAAATTGACTACAAGTTTTGAATCCAATCAACTAAGAAACCTAAATGCAAGAACCTAACCAATAGAGCAACAATTTCATCTTAGTTTACTTCTCAAGTCAATTCAAATCAAGCTTTTAAGAACTCTGATCCAACTTGCTTAGCACCTATCATCTTACATCTAAAATTCCTACTACGCTATGTATTTACAGGCCATAAGAAATCTAAATAAAGATTAAAATGTTTGACAAAGAAAAGTTGAAACTCTTAGGAAAAAGTTAAGGATTAGAGGAACTCAAAGAAAACCGAGCTTAACTTGAACAAGGCATAGCATTCAGATGGCAACATGAATGGTGTTTAGATACCCCTTGAGTTTAGAACTTAGGTTGCCTTTTTACTCCCTGCTATTCGGACACTAGCCATAGAGTTTGGATGTATGTTACTATTCTATAGATTTTTGTTAAATAGCTTTACTCAAAGTGTTTCAAATCCAAAACCCATTTTACACCTCTATTCTATGACACTCAAGGCACAAATAAAACTAAAATTTTAACTACTCCAAACTCCACTTCTCAAACCCAAAAGTCGCAATCAACTTCAAGAAAACTTATAATAAGATAAAGAAGAAGAGGAAAGCGCAAAGAATACTTACTTTAAGCAAATGGATATGAGCTAGGAACCTCAAAAGCGAGCTAAACCCGAATGAATAAGCTAAAAACCAAAGCATTCCATATTTGCATTTCTAAAGAGAAAGTATGAAACTCCATTGACATCAAGCTTTTTCACTAAAATCAATTAGGCAAAGAAGTTTAGATGCTTAATCTTACTGTAGAACTTAATTAGATGCGATCTTCCTTGAGTATTGAGTGCTCTAAGAGTTTGCTTTAACTGAGAATGGAGAGAAAGAATAGTGAGAAAGGAAGAAGAATAGAGGGTTAAAGGGGTTTCTGGCATTAGCTAGGGTTTTAGACACTAAATTCTAGCAAAAAAAAAAAAGGTTTTAAGGGGCTTAAAAGGCTACAAAGACCATAATGCCGTCTACCTTAAAAACACTTTCTTTTAAATTTTCTTGGCCAGTTGACACCAAGTTGAATATAATATATATGATAAATTATAAATACATCATCCTACGTTTACATCATTTGTATTTAGCTTTCTATATTTAAGATTAAGCATTTAGGTTGTCGAATCTTAAAAAATGACTTCTAAACACCTATATGACCATCTTGCCCATAAAAAAATAACAAAAGAATTATAAAAACAAGAACACATAAATAAAACAATAAGGTAAATTGTATATACACAATGTTTGCTTGCATGCTCAACATGCTTAACTCCATATTTTTTAAATCAATGTTTAGATCCTTAGAGCTTCTAAATCATGTTTTTGAGCCTTTGCATTGCATGGGTTCTAACATTTAGCAAGACTGAGTTTTTCCTTTATTAAGTTCATTTTGGATTATTCATAAAATATAAACTTCTACTTATAATGAGAGTATATTTTATGAGATAGTTTGCTTATCAAAATTATAATAAAGTAACACAAGTAATACCATGAAATATAACTACTAAATTCCTCGTAATATAAAATGGGTTTTCTTACCAAGTGCTTGGATAATGAGTAAAATAACCAACTAATTTAAGAGTTACAATAAGAAATATTTTGTTATTTTTATAAGATATTTCACAATTATTATTTATCATTACAAGACATTCAATTTGTTGGAAATGTAAATTTGCATGGTACAAATATCATAAAATATCACACAAAAGTAAAAATATTAATCTAATGACTTGTGAATGTAAAGAAGGGTCTTTTAGTATGGTACCCTAAGAAACCACTTTATTATATTTATAAAGGAACTTTTATGATTAACATGGAAAATATGTTCTGTTTAATAAGCAACATTTAGATCTCAAGGGTATTAACTAATAAAATATTTTTAAGGTGAACGACATAATTTGTATTTATTATTATTCTCATTTCATTTTGATGATTATTCTTCTATAAAACTATAAACTTTTATGGCAATAGAATAAATAGGTAATAACTCTTGCTTTGTTTTGTGGCATTTAAAATGATATTATTAAAAGTTTATGAATAAATCTAAACATAGCGATACTAATTTACCTAAGTTAAAAAAATCAAATACTAGCTATTACTTTGGTCTTTTGAAATAATTGAAATTCTTTATATAGTAGTAATTAGGAAAAAAAATCAAGGAATAGCTAATCAAATGCAATAATAACTTTATAAGGAATGCATAGTTATTTAATTTCACCTATATGAATTCAAGTAAATGTGTTTTTACAATTTTAATAATAGGCCTTCGTCATGCACTTATTAAGATATTAATAAGAAAAATTTACACAACTTAATACATTATCTCCCTAGAGTACTGTGAAATCATTTGCTTAGAGATCACACATCTTTATATTTTTTAGAAGTGTTCATAAGACACTAGGTGCTAAAATCTAAAACTTGTATGTGTATATATATATATATATATATTTATGTGTCATATAAAAGATTAGTGTTACAATATAATGATTATCAAAGAAAGGAAAAAATAAAATGATTTATAGAGAGATTAAGAAGGTGTAATGGGCTATCTTAACAAACTTAATACTCAAGTGATAATTGGTTTTATAAAGGGAGCTACCTTAAAAGCCCCTTTAATAGGTAGTGTATATATACAAGCTCATAATGAATAACAAGCGATTAACATTGTTAGATATTATGAAACTAGTTACAACAATATTTAAATGGATTCACAAGCCTTAGTAGGTTAAAAGGAGAAGAGCAAAGCTAAGTTATGCATAATGGAACCTAGTTCTACTTAAGTTTGCTAAAAAAAGTTGAAAATGTGTAAAATGATTTTAGTGAACGCTATTCTAAGTCCACTAATAAAAAAATTTATAAATTATCACAAAAATAAGTATATTTCTCGAGATCCTGTTATAATCTAAAAAATTAACCTTAAAAATCATTAGTTAATACTAAGCTTTTGGCCTATGAATTATATCTTACATATTGATCGCCCTCTTCATTTTGCCCTTACAATTGATTTTTTTTTTTATAAAGTCAAAGAATCATTTGTGATTTACTATAGCACATGTAATAAGTAAAACTATGATATTTTAGAGCTCTAAGTCCCAACCTAAGGCACATATTGTACATCATTCGACACTTATACATAGCTTAAAATGATTAATGATTACATTAATTTCCTCATCATATAATATCACTAGTGGTTGCATGATGATTCATTTTTCAAATTAGGAAGTAAAATTATGATGCTATAATTCACAAGCTTCTCCTCATGAGAGGAGATACCACTTTTCTTTACAAATGTGGGAAACTTATTTTGCTTGTTAGTCTCATCACAATAGTTGTGCGGTACCTTGCCTCAATTGTAATTTGCACAAAAATGTTGTAGAAATATTTAGGAAATCAATGCTGCATATAGTATAAATTTTGGGTGTAAACTTCACTCAATGTGAGCTTTTTCATAATGCTACCTTTGAGAAGTATTGATAGGCCATTTTGAACATGGGTCTCTAGACCCAAACCAACATGTTCAAGACTTAGGTCAAGCTATAATACCTCATTTTAAAATCTACACTCTCTTACTAAGCCCTTAGTAGTCAAGTTGTTCTTAGCATAACATCGATTAAGTGCTCAAAAGCATTACTAACCACACCTAAGACTACGATAAATTATTAGTGAAGAGCTCGACTCGATAAAGTGAGGATATTTGGCCCTTTGGCCCAATTTAGACAAACTCAACCTAGGCACTCAAAAAAGATTACATGAAAGCTCGATAAGGAAAGTCGATCAGTTAATGAAACATGATCCATAAAAATCTAGAGAGGATCTCGAAGCCATTAGCTACGTTACTAAAATGGCTCAGCCTTATTCATTATAAATAGAGGATGAGGCTTTATAGTAAAAGATCTTTATATACTCTCTCTACATTTCGTTACATGTGAGCCTCCTTTAGCCTTTAATCACGAATCATGCTAACTTAAATATTAGAAGGCTTCTATAGCCTTATTTTCTATTTTATAGGTGATATCAACAACTACTCAAAATCTGTAATCAACATTCAGCATTGTCCTTGAGATTCGATACCTACAACCATAATGACTCCATAATCAAAGGATACCATATCTAATCATGTTGAAAACACCATAGTAGTCAATTAACCAATCATGGCACAAACCTCAAACTAACTAACAAATACAAAAAGATTTGCACAATTGGAGCAATTTTACACCAATCTTGTGGCAAAGGATAACGAAATCATTGCCTCCCTTATGGTTGAAAATAAACAATTATAGGTTACAAATTAAAAAGAAAAAAAATCATATCAATCTATACTTACGTTGTCATTAAGATGTGTGACTTTAGTTTTATTTCTTTTTCATACTTTAATATTTAAACCATTTTCATTTTGAACTTTGATATCTTTTAAGAAACATGTTAAGTATATAAAAGGGTTTTAAAAGTTTTTCAAGGAAATGAAGACATAATACATATTAGATATCTAACAATTCAAGTTATGAGGGCTACACAAAAGTTGGATACATTAACAAAAGTTATACAACAATGTATTGTTAAAGTGAAAGAGTTGATTTTTGGTATTTGTCTATTCTTATGAATTTTTAACTTCTAATTTTACCAAATAGCCTTGAATAATTAGTGAATTTTAACAAATCACCAATTGTCTTTTGTGGGAGGGTCTCTCTTTATAAGAGTTTTTCTTTACCCTTCTATGGGTTTATTGCCATACTATCATGGCGTGATTGGTTCTAGGATAAAGCACTCAATCTTTATGATTTTCAATGATTCTCTTTCCCTATTTGATTATTTTTTTTATGAATATAATCTTTGTAATTCTTTTTCCATGTTTGAGTTTTAGTTTATCGTATTCTCATAGTATAGAGTCTTTGGTTTGAAAGTATCCTTTCATTCGTTTCTAGTACCTGTCTTTTTTATTTGTATTACGCTATTGTTTGTCCAATGGTTGTACTTATCTTTTGCTAACTTTTTCTCTGCAAGTCCTTATCCAAAAACGTTGTAGTTTATTGGTTATAGGATGACTTCATTGGATACTTTACCCATCGCATTATTTTGAAAAAGATGTAGATGATATTGATCTCATTATTTTAGAGTCAAAGTGGTCGAAGGAGGATATTTATTTGATAGCAAGGGTTTGTGCTCTAAGGCTACCTAATAAAAATGGTATGATTAGTGATCTGAAGTGGGTATGGGTAAACTTTTAAGTGAAGGAAATCTCCTTTTTGAAGGAGGATGTAATGGTGTATTGATTGAAAGATAGAAATGCTTTAGATAAGATCAAAGATATGGAGGCATGGTTTGTCATGGACAATCCTATCTTATTAAAAGAATGGGAGAATTCGTGTAATATAGATGATATTTCTTTCAGTAAAACTTATTTTTGGATCTAGATCCATAGATTACCGTTATGCATGATGACCAATGAAAATACAAGATTTCTTTGTCTACTGGCAAGGTAATTTGTGTGGAAGATTGCTCAATAATCAGAAGAGAATTTTTCAGAGTTAGGGTTTGTATCAACGTAAACAACTCATTAGTGGAAGGTAAATGGATTAGAGACTTAGTTAGGAAAAAAAGTTAGATTAAATTTCTTTACAAGAGGCTTGTGGATTTTTATTAATTTTGTGGTTTGTTGGAACACACTAAATTATTGTGTTCTGAAAAATCTAAAGAAGGAGGAGATGTATCTAAGAATCTTGAGAATTAGCTGAGGATACTATTGACAAGAAAGGTAGCACCATCGATGATGAGGACTAAGGAAGATGTTCATTTTAGGCAAGAGATGCCTATTTGAGAAAATTTTAATATTCCTTCTATTCATGGGGATTCTTCTTTAATTTGTGAAACAGGGAATAATAGTGAACATTTATTGCATAATGTTAGAAATTTAGAATTAGTCAGAGTTGACCAAGATAATCAAAATGATAAAAGTCATTGTTTAATGTTGCATGAAGTTTTGATTGGTGACATGGCAAAGTCATTTTCGTCTTTTGGATTGGATGTTGGGCTCAATATGTCTTTTTTTCACTTACCTTCTTTGGACTTGGCTTCGGGCTTATCTTTATCTCAAGCCCATATACGAAATATCATCTTAGAGCCTAAGAATGTTTCTAATATATTAGTAAACCCATTGGAAAATAGTAAGGCTTGTAATTTGATTAAAGATTATTTATGCGTGTCCATCTTTGTAGACTGGTCACAACTGTGACATTAGCTTCTCTAAAGCTCTAAATTGTTTTGTCGCCCAATGTCTAATTTACATTCTCTGGAAAGATCGAAAATTGCAAACTTAAGTTACTGGGCTATTGAAGCATCTATTGTAGAAGCTTCAATGGTTTATGTTTCAAAGGGTATGGGTGAGCTACAATATCACAATATAAGATGATATCCCTCTTCTATTCAGAGGGTTACAAACCCTAGTTAGTTGTCTTCACATGGGCTCCTAAAAGAGACAATACATATTGAAGAGATTATTGGTAAAGAGAGTGGAGACACTGTATTGTCTTCCCCAACAGGTAAAGACTCTCCTTTGGCTAATATTTCTACTTACAAAGTTAGCCATATACCCCTAGGCCATCACCTCTTACTAAGGCCCTTAGCAGTCTTAATATTAAAAGAGATAGGGATCTGGCTTTTGAAGAATCTTTGGATGATGGTAAAATAAAGAAAAGAAGAGTGATGATAATAGAAGAGGTGATTGAAAAAAAAATTAAGGAAAGCACCAGTGAAAGGAAGAAAGGAGAAGGTTGGGGGTATAAAAAAATTTTCAAGAAGGAAACTTTCATTTGAAAAGAAGTTTCTATCAATGGATATCACGGATCAATCTAGTGAGGTTGAAGGCTGTAGTAACTGGCCCAAGTTAGCCACAGAAGGGCCATGAAGTTTCGATATTAAAACTGTTAGGGTATTGTTCAAACCCTGACAGTTAAGGCTTTGAGAAGAGCAATTAGAAAGTTTCAACCATCCATTGTCTTCTAAATGGAGACGAAGAACAAGAGCAACAATTTTGACTTTTTGAGAAGACAACTATGGTTTAGTAGCAAATTCTATGTTGCACCTAAAGGCATCTCAAGTGAACTAGCCCCTTGGTGGCGTGAAGATGTGAAAATATAGATTGTTAATACACGTGAAAATATAGATTGTTAACGCACATAAAAACATCATTGATATAAGGGTAGTTTTTGAATTTAGTGATGAAGTGATGAAAATTTCCTAGGATTATGCTCCTACTCCTATAATTTTTGAAGGAAGGGTTTTGTTTTGGAATCACTTATCAGGTTTGGCAAATAATATTGAGGATTTGTAGCTCTGCGCTAGTGATTGGAATTGATAGAGGTCATGGACCAATTACAACTTCCCAAGCTCGTGGGCTTACCTAGTTGACTCGCCAAGCTATCCGAGGTAAACTAAGCACCGAAGAGCAATGCATTTCTCAGTCCAACTTGTTGAGTTACTTCGCTCTTCACATCATTTAGGAAGTTGCTGAAGTAACCAGCTAACATGTCGACTTAACCTTTTCGTAACACACACCAATCCAAGCATCGAGTTAAGAAAGGGTTAACCTTACCAGTGTCGAAGCTAACATGGCAATTGTCAGGAGCTGATCACCCAATGCCGATTGTCTAGTCCCAATCATCCAGGCTGTTGAATTGCTAATGTCAACTTGACCTGATCGAGATGTCTGCCCCTACTCAGCAGCAATATTATTAAGACTACAGAGTAAGTAAATTACGTGCGCGCTGTCCTTTTTTTGATATCTGTACTATCCTTACTACTAATGGATGTTCTTTTTGCATGAATACATTGATACCTTTGTAAATTATTCTCTTTTTCCTTTACTGGTAGGAATTTTTTTGTAATTTACTCTCACCGAGGATTTACCATAATTGATTCATATAAATATTTTTATATTGTAATAACTGTAACAATCATCAGATTGAATTTTTCAAACATTCTCTCTTGAGCTAAGTGTTTTGCCGCTTACTCTCGAGTTACTCTTATCTAGCCTTTTTAAACTAGTAGCGAGTAACTTTCGGCTACACTAGTGCATCATATCAAGTGTGTCTTGAGCTTACATGAGGCGTCGGTATGTCATATTCAACGTCGGTATACAAGAACCCCTACTCATCCTTTAACTATCATTTATTTTTTGAGCCATCTCGTGGCCTTGACCTATCCCTTGGTTACGCGTGATATTGAGTTCATGCGTTCATCCACTAATTTGTGTTAGTGGTGAATTAGGTTGGACATATTGAAAGTAGAGAAAACACCATAGTTCTCGAGTAATTCAATCTTGTAGGCATTATCGTTGATCTTCTTTAGGACATTGAACATCAGCTTGTAGAGATAGCTTGCTTTATCTCAAGTGCGAAAATCGTTCTCAACTGAGGTAAATCCTTACTAGGTCTCCCAGTTTGAAAGAAAAAGTTCGGTGGCCACAACTACTAATCTCTTGTTATCTCTAGTTAAACTTGGCGATCTTCCTTGCCATGGAATAATGTAGTTTTTGAAATTCTTGGGCTTAGGGAACTCCAGATTGAGTTTCTTCAGCAACCGTTAGCGTATCGATCAAATCTAAAGGAATAGTAGGATTGAGGCCATAAATGATCTCGAATAGGGTCTTAATAGTTCGATTGTATTCGAACTCTACAACTGGCAGACATAGATCCTAATTCTTTAAGTTTTTCCCCACAATAGCTTAGAATAGATTTCCTAGCATTTCGTTCACCATTTCAGTTTAGCTATTAGTTTGAGGGTGGCTATTGAAGCTAAACGTAAGTTTAATTCCAAGTTTTCTCTAAAGAGTCTTTCAAAAGTAGCTCAAGAATTTTGTATCTCAATATGAAACAATAGTCTTCGACATTCTATGTAGTTGGATAACTTCCTGCAAAAACAAGTCGATAATATGTAGAGCATCGTTAGTTCAATGATATGGGATGAAGTGTGCTATTTTGCTGAAGCGATCTACCAAAACAAAGATTGAATATTTTCCTTTGGATGTTTGGGGCAACCCTAAGATAAAGTCCATGCTGAGGTCAGCCAAAGTTGAGGTCGATATAGGTAAAAGCATATACTCTTTATGTGGCTCTCTCTTTTCCTTCGCCCTCTTACACACTTTGTAACTATCGACTACCTTACAGAGATCCTTGGCTAGTAAAGGTTTTCTTTCAATAGGTTAGCTGTTTTGGTCTCTCTAAAATGACTAGATAATCCAATACTGTGAGCTTCCATAACCAAAAACTCGTTTGTGGAACGGCTTGGTACACACAACTTTTTTTCCTTGAATAGATAGCCACCCTTAATATAATATCCTCCAACGGTAGCTCATTCCCTATACTACTTAAGAATAAGACCAAAATGGGGGACACGAGCATACTGCTTGGTAATAAGTGAAAATCTTAATAATTTAATTTGTAAGGTGATTAGTAAAGTTTGCCGATACGAGAGAGCATTTGCGACTACATTGGTACTACTCTTCTTATGTCGGATTACATAGGAAAAATCTTCCACAAATTCTAGTCACTTAGCTCACCTTTTAGAAAGTTTATTTTAACTTTCGAGATGCTTCAATGACTCATGGTTAATATAAATTACAAACTATTGTGACAATAAATAATGTTGCCAAATAGGAAGAGCTTAGAAAAGGGATTACAACTCTTTTTCATATACATAATAGTTCAATGCGGCACGATTAAGCTTTTCACTATGGTATGCAACTGGTCGTCGTTCTTATATTAAGACTGCACCAATGCCAATGTTCAATGCATTGCATTCTAATTCAAATGGTTTGTTGAAATTCGGTAAGGATATGACAGGGGCAGTAGTGAGCTTCTCTTTGATCTTCTCGAAACTCTATTCCGCTCGATCATTCCATCAGAATCCTTCACTCTTCTTTGTAAGCTCAGTCAAGGAGGCTGCAATTGTATTGAAATTTTTAATAAATCTTTTATAAAAAGAAGTAAGGCCATGAAAACTTCGTAATTCGGTGACATTCTTTAGTATCAGCTACTCCAACATAGTTTGGACCTTTTCCTTATTTGCTCAGATTCCGTCTCCTGATATTATTTACCTAAGAAAAAATACTTCGCTTTGACGGAACATGCACTTCTTTAAGTGTCCATATAACTTTTCGACTCGTAAAATGTAAAAAACAGCTTGAAGATATTGAACATGGCTGTTTAAGTTGGCATCATACACCTATATGTTATCAAAGTATACAAGTGATCAACGGACGCATCATATAGTTCATAAGCCTCATAAATGTGCTCGGTACATTTGTAAGTCTGAATGGTATAACCAACCATTTGTAGAGACTATGCCTTATTTTGAAAGCAATCTTCCATTCATCACAGGTCTCATGTGAATTTAATGGTAGCCATTTCGCAAATCAATCTTCTTGAATATTTGAGCACCATGTAACTCATCTAACATGTTATCAAGTCTCGGTATTGGATATCTATACTTAATAGTAATTTGATTGATTGCTCAACTAGCGATGCACATACTTTAGGAACCATCCTTCTTTAAGATGAGTAGAGTTAGTACAATATAAGGACTCATGCTCTCTTTCACATAACCTCGTTCTATTAACTCATCCACTTGCCTTTTTAGCTCGGTAGCTTGCTTAAGGTTCGTTTTGTAGGTAGGTCGGTTAGATAAGGCTATGCCTGGCTATAGATTAATACAATGTTCTATACCTTGGATTGGGAATAATGCCTTAGGTAACTCGTCAGAGAACAAGTTGGAGAATTCATCAATTAATCTTTGGATCTCATCGAGAACATCTTCCGGATTTCTCATCTCTAACAACCATCTGATCAATAGAAACATAGGCTTATTGGCCTTTTTAGCAGCTCAGAGCTCTCTTTGGCTCATCATTAAGGCTTTCTTTTTGCTAGCTCAAGTAAGCTGGTTATGGGTCTTGTTCACTTGGGTTGATAACATGGGTTGCAACATTATCTTCTTTCTATCCTTGATAAAGGCATAAGTGTTCTTATATCCGTCATGAGAAACACGTCGGTCAAACAATTAAGATCTTCTAAGTAACAAATGTGTAACTCCCATGGAGATGACATCACACACCACTTTATCTCTATATACATTCCTAACACTAAAAGGTACGGTTACTTATTTAATGATATGTAAACACCTTCATCATGAAGCTAGCGTAACTTGTAAGGTTGGGGATGCTTAGAGGTTTCTAGTCTTAACCTTTATACAAAGGACTATACAACAATGTTGGTACGGCTTTCTCCATCCACAATGGTGGTACATAATTGTCCCTTAACGGTACATTTTGGTATGGAATAAATTTTCTTTTTAGTCTTCTTTAAGGCTTTACAAGGAGCTCAACACTTGTCTTAACACAAGGTTTATCACTTTTCCTTGGTTGGCATAGATATAGGTCTCCTCTTCCTCCTTAGCTTCAACTTATCTAGCATTCTTTTCCTCCTCTTGTTTGCTCTCCTTGATGCTATCTACTATATCTTATTAAAGCACCATGGCACATTGGTTTGGACACTTAACAGCTATATGTCTAAACCTAAGCATTCAAAGCAATTTACTTTGCTCATCTTCTATCTAGAGGTTTGTCTTTTCTCATATGTCATAGGGGTCGGCCTTTCCTTAACTCAGCTTTATTGGCTTACTTTGCTAAAATCAGGTTGGTCATATTTTTCCTCAATAAGGCATGAGCAGGTTAGTTCGGAATAGGAGTACAGGAAAATGTCAGCCCAAGTCTACTTGGAGCATTTCTTCTTTGCTTTTCAACCCTATGTGCTACTTTAATAGCCTCTTCCAGTGTATAAAACCTCTATACTTCTATGATGTTATGAATCTCATATTGAAGCTCGAAGATGAACATCAACATTGTGCAAGCCTTAAGTTCATCCACATCTTCTTGGATCATTAGCATATGAAGTTCTCTCATATAGTCATCGACAAATGGGCTTCCTTGGTAAAGTTCCTATAACTTTGCAAACATGTCCTACAAGTAGATCTCAGGCACAAATCTCCCTCTCAACAATCTCTTCATCTCTTCCTAAGTCTGTACACTTTGTCTTTAATCTCTTACTTTGGCAGCATTCAAATTCTTCTACTACATAGTAACATATCCAGAAAATTAAAGTGCAACAAGTCACACTTTAACGGCATTAGTATATCTATAGTAGTCAAACACTTTCTCTACTTTCTATTCTCACTCTAAATATTTATTTGCATCTCTACTTCCACTGAAAGGTGGGATTTGGACCTTGACATTATCTAGTCCATGAAAGCTCGGCATCCTCGCTTTTGCACTCGGTAATAATCAACATCTTCTTCCTCCTATTTGTATTCTTCAACTTCTACCTCCTCATCATCTTCCTCAATATCTTCCAACTCTAATCCTCGTGTAGCAACTCGGTTTGCAACTCTTCTAGCTCGATGGGGTCAAACTGGGCAATTAGCTTAGCTACCTTAGCCTTATCATATCTCAGGAACATTCTCAGGTAGGTTATGATTTAGTATACCCTATGGTTACTGCCTATTGACTTGCATCACAGTAACTAGACTCTTAACAAGATTAGTGAGTTTGTCAAATTTATCATTGACTGATGATAAAGGCATTTTTATTCATGTTTCAATGTGTGAATTATGTAGAATTATTATTGATTTTATAGAAATAATTAAGAAATGGTACTTAAGTATTTTCATTTAGATATTTTAGGTCTTGGAGGATTTAGAGTAGAGATACGGTCAATTTGGAGGAGTTTTATGCAAATGAACGAAGCCTAAATCAACCTATGGCACTTTGAAATTGAAAGAAGTCGGCCTTGGGCTGGCCTATACTCTACATTGGCGACTTTGAAGCTCTACAGTGCTAGCCTTGACTTCTACATTATCAGCCTTCATGGCCGACCTTTAGGAAGATGACATCCTTTTGAAAACCAACCCTTGTTTTCTCTATAAATAACCATGTGATTGATATTTTAGAAGAACTTTTTACATCTTGCTTTTACTTAGAGAGTCTTAGAAGCAATTAAGAGTTATTTTTGAAGAGTTTTTCTTTTGAAATTCATGGATTGTTGAGAAGACTTCGCTTTTGCTGTGGAAATCGTCCTTAAAGTTGCAATTGAAGTTTATTCATCATAATTACAGAATTGGTGATCTCTGTTTTATTTATATTTATGCAATTATGTGGTTTGTTTTTATTTTTAATCATGAACTTCTTTGCAATTTCTATTATTATATGTACTTTTGTTTTAATTTCTATGGCTGGCTAAGTTTAATTTGTGGGAAATTGATGAAACCCTGGATAGTTGATATGATATTATATTAATGTCATGGGGGTTAATAGATGTATGGATAATTCATGATTGTAATTTCTATTATTTTGATTATAATTCTCTAATTAGTTATAATTGTTTGAAACATTATTGATACGGGAGTTGATATAGGGTTTGTTAAAAATTCTTGATTAAATTTATTAGCTAATGCGGGAGCTGACTAATTAATTTGAGGTTTAAATCCTTAATAATAAGGCATGATAATTTTACTTGAATGACCGTATAGCTATTAATTTATATAACATGATGACAATTTGATTTGCACAACTAAAGTGGATTCAGTTTTTCCTGCATTCTCATTTGATTTTTTCGTTTTAGATAAATTAACGTAATTTTTTTTTAAAAAAATTTAGCGTAATTATTAGATTAGTTAATTTATAATTCAAACTCAATTGCTTAAATATTCATAAGAGTTATCATAGGTTTAGTAATTTTACAGTCCTTGAGGGATTGACAACCTTACTTACTCTTTATTAGTTGATTCCAACTTAGCATATTTGCTGGAGTATTCACGATTTATTTTTATGTATAATTTAAGCAGATCAACTGACCTAAAAGCGTTACTATCATTTTGATCATGACCAACATGAGCATCAGTACTTTGGTCATCAATAACACCTTAAACACTTGAATCCAATATAGTATAATACTTCTCTAATAGATTAATAATACAATACATAATAAACACTTTTATTCATTACCCAAAACCTTAACCAACACACTTTAACAACTCCAACACTTACTCAAATATAATAGAAATGAACTTGCTATATTTTTGCAATGAAAAATAGAGTATAACAAAGTAGCAATAGAAATTGCACTTATCAATCCTCTAATCTTTACTACACGGTTTATAACTTCAAACTTACTTTACATGAACACACTACAATAGCTACAAAAGTATCACAATAGCTATTAACAGTAAGCATGAACAAAAACTTTACTACAACTTCACACACTCTCTATTTGAATCGTGCTTCGATACCTGTGAAGCCGATGTATTTACAGAGTTATATATACGGAGAAACATCACAACAAACTTGAACGAATAAAAAATAAAGAGGTTTAACAAATCATTGAAGCTTGAGTGTCAATTATTAAAAAAAAAAAAGGGAACAGACTTAAAATATTGATGAGATGAATGCATACCTTAATAGGAAGATCAATTTTTATACAAATTTCATTATTTTAGCATAAGAAGAAAACTAAAACGAAAAGGTATATGGCTATTTTCATATAGAAGGGCTGTTAATTTTTATATGGTATTATGTTTTATTCCATCCATCTATAATAATTTATAGTGACTGTTAATTAGCAATACAAATTTAAGTTTTTTGCAATTTTTTTTTAAAAAAAATTTATTTGTATGCACACATAGGTGCGTGCCGCTAGTTCATTTATCTTAATGTCGCTGCAGAAAATACTCTTTAATTGCTCTTGCAAATATAATAATAAAATTAAGGAAATATAAAACGAATAACAAACAATAACCATATTATATATAACTCAGTCCAACCAATTACTTAATAATATCTATATGCACACATATACATATAAATAGTTTATATGCACATAGAAAGGTATTATATAATAAGTTGAGGAGACAATATATACATATATGCTTATCTCACCTTTATGGTAATAATAACATGACATACATTTATTTATGTCAAGAAATATGTGGGAGAGCGAAGCCACTATACAATTATATACTGGTTTTAGGTTAAAAGGGAAACCAAGCAAAATTTTTAGATAGATATATAAAGACAGAGTAAACACTTTCAATGACCTTTTAGTTACAACGACTAAAGCTTTTAATTTCCCGATTCTTTTATATTTTATAACCAAATTGAGAATTTTTAAATATAGGTAATTTTCACAACTCCCGTAAGGCCATTTAGCAGAATCTATATTTTTGATGGAATTATCTCATCCTTTAAAATTTTAATAAAATATTCTATATTACGTTTGGTATGATGGATGAATTATCCAAAACAGAGTGAAAGGAATTGAATAAAATCATGATCCTCCTTTCAAATTTACGAACTTAAATCTTATTCAAATGAAGAATTGTTAATTATAGGTAGTCATGATTTCATCTTTTAAAGTGACATTACAAAGGCTTTTTTTTTTTCTTTTTAAAATTAAAACACGGTAATGGGCTTAAAATTGGAACGGTAACACCGATCCGGATCCCCTCTTGCATGCTAGCGTGCCATTAGACTTATTATCTATCTTTTTAATGGTAGGGATAAATCTCATTAATTACATGTTTTATTGAGAACAAGTAGATAAAATCGTTACTTTTTCTTATTATTTATTACCGATTCTAAATCTTCTTCTTCTATATGTATATTATTAATTAATTAACATTATTCATCTCTACATCTCTAATTAGATGCTTTACCATAATTTTTGGTACCTTTTTTCGTCTTTTGATTTTCTTTGACATTCTCTCTTTGTATTAATCTTCTTCTTCTATTATCAAGCCACTAAAAGTCATATCATATTCCAAATATTTCTTACTCTTATAGCAATTTATTTATTGGTTTCTTTACATATTTGTATTTTTTTTTCATTTTCCTCCTTATATCATGATATAATTATTCCAAATTTATATTTTCTTGTTGATGTATCAAATATATTATTTTTGGCAAACACAATTTAGGAACACGTCTGCTAATCTTAATATATATCTCGGATATTTGAAAACGTTTTTTTTCTAATATTCTCGTCTTAACTTTAAAAGCTAAAGGTCATGGATTTGTTTGTTTTGAAAATAAAATCTAAGTTCAAATATGTAACAAATGCACATATGATAATTAAATAATATAAAGTCAATTTGGGATTCTTAATTTAAAATATCTTTATTTTAATATTAATAAAATCAAATGTTAAAAAGCAAGTGACATTATCTTGGCGAATGCAACTAAAGACCCCCTAAAATGTTGGGGTGAGCAGGTAGTCCCATCGTATAAAATACTTACTTAAACTCTGCTTTACTTGGTAGGTTTCACGTGAATAAAGAATGTTACAAAGTAGGTTTCAAGTTGTAATTTTCTTAAACTTGATCTTGTAGGATAAGGTACGAGTATATCGTTAAGGTATCTTATATTAATCTTGAAACCTGTACTCTACATGATACATGGTATGGATTTCAAAGTACCTTGTACGTAATAATTGAATAATACTAATAAATAAAATATTGATACTATTACATTTTCTAAAACTTAAAGAAAATAACAACAAAAACCTAACCTATAATAAAACCTTAGAACTTTATGCTCTTGCGTTTATTGTCTTGCCCCTATTTCTTGTTCCCCTTTTTTTTTGTGAAACTTTCTCCTTCTTTTTACTATCTTATTTTTAGGTACTTTTTTTCTCTTTTACCAACTACAATCTAAAAAGGTATTAAAAATATCTTAATTCTTAACTTATCGTTTAATATATTTTACTGGAGTTACTCAGCACATAGTTATTGTATTCTACGTACAACAATTATATGATTGATAAAAATTTTATTTCGATGAATCGAACCTTTCAAAACATATAATTTTATTTTTACAGTTAGACATGATGCAAATATAGAAACCTGTCAAATAATTACTATTTAAACCATTAGTATAATTCAAAATTTGATATTAATTATATATTTATATAATGTTTTAAAAGAAGATAAAAAAAATACAGATTTTAAGGGATACCTTGTATCTTGTAAAGTTTACAATGTACAGAGTGCATGGTGTATAGTGGTTTTCAAGTACTACATAATAAGTTTTGGGTATATAAATTTTAAAACCTATATCAATAGAGTAAGGTACGGATAAAGTATTATATACTACCTACCCTACATTAGCTAACCTTTATTAAAATGATTGTTTTCTAAAATTCAAAAGACGGACTAGACAAATAATAGAAAAAGAATAAAAAGAAATAAATTAAACTACAAACTCTCTTTTAGTTATTTAGATTATTCATGTGGTTAGTTTAGACTATAAAACATACGTTTATTGTTTAGTGGTATAAAAATTATAAAATTAGATTAGATGAAATATTTTGTTTAATGTTTGGTTTGTAAATTAAGCTCGGTTACTTTGGAAAAAAAGAGTTTGAAGGACCGAAGAAAATACTTAAAATTTATCTCATAAACATGAGAAAAACATGAATATTGAGAATATATATATAATTAAATAAATATTAAACAATTTTCAATTTTATACTTTTTAAATAATATAAAAATGTAAATAAATAATTAGACAATGTCAGAAATATAAATATCAAAATATAGTATTAAGTATAAATATTCAAATTCAATTTGAACTTAATCAACATTAAAGTTCCACTTGAGTTCCACTAAATTCACGAGTTAGTAGAACAAATATCATAAAGATCAAACTTTACTTAATAGACAACAAAAAAACAAAAATAACTCATTTGTACTCTTGTTAGAAATTAGTAATTGAGGCAATAAACAAATTAACTATCAGCTGAAAGTCGAGTTCAACTTAAAATTTTAAGATTTAAATTCAATTAAATTTAAAATTTTAGTTAAACTTGACTCAAAGTAGAATTCAATAAGTTCAAATTTAATTTGATTAAACTCATTTCAACTTAATTTTTTAACATAATGTGTATTTTTTAGTTTACAATAATATTAATATTCAAAATTCAATCTGTACTCCTCTTGAATTTAATTAGGCTTTTGAATTGACTGAGTTCAATTCTATGAATTATTTAAGTAACTTAATTTTAAAGGTCTTGCATTAAATTTTAATAATTTCGAGCTGAGCTTGAATTATATTTCACAATTTGGTTCGTTTACACCCTACTACAAATCGCTTTTTTGGATAAGGGGGCAAAGGAGAAATAGAGGCGACGCAATCACGTCTTGACCTTAAACCTCGAGATTCCACGTGGATTCATCGAAAACGTGGATCCAAGCTGACGTGGACTAAGAGGCGAAAAGGAAATTCAAAAGAAAAGAAGGAAAAGGAAAATAAAATAAAGTTGAACGCGTATATTTCCTTTCCTCTCTCTAGAGAGAGAAGAGAGAGAAAATCAAAGTATGAATTGATAATGTAATGTAATCAGATATCAAATTCTACATTGTACTTCTAGAGAGGGAAACCAAGGCGCGGAGAAGAAGCCGTCCAAAAAACATGCCCAGAAGAGAGAGAAAATAAGAAAAAATTTCCTGCTTGTTTCGTCGTGTTTGTTCCCAAATTTTGATCAACTTGAATTAACAGAAGTCGCGTTTTTCGTTTTGGTGTTTAGCTGCCCTAATTTCTAGGGCTCTGGAAATAGGCAAATTACTTGAAAAGATTTTTTTATCATTTCCAAAACTTTCTAACCCAAGAAAGCTCGAAAAACATCCAAGTGTTGTTCGTATGTGGAGTCTTCGTGCAGCACATTTTACAGATCACTCGCAGATCTCTCAATGTTTTGACTGTTTTGATTCTTTGCTTTTTGAAAAAAATGGTGTAAGATTATATGAATATTCTTTAGATTAGGGATTTGGATTTGGTTCTTGAGATCTGGGCGGTGTGTTTAGCGGATGAGAGAAAGGAAACGAAAGTGATAAGTAATATAATCAGGTGATTGTGAGAGAGAGAGAGGGGGGGGGGGGAAACTTTTCGATCACAATCATCACAATGAAATGGGTAACATTGCTTCAGGATATTAAGGAGAAGGTTGGTTTAACTCAATCTCCAACTTCAAGTGCTTCTTCTTCTTCTCCCGCGTCTGCTGGTCGTGCTGATCGCAATGTTTCTGTCCCAATACGCCACGACTTTGTTCCCTCTCCTTCAAGGTTTATTTCGCTTTTTTGTTTGATTTAGCTGTACTGATAAGGGAATTATATATAATGTGGTTGTTTTGATTAATTGGTTTTGTGTGTTGATCTAAGCTGGGGTTTTGGGGGGTTGACTTGAGTCTAGGAGTTTCGGGTTTTGAGAAGAGAAGTGGATCGGATTGGATTGTTTTATGGTGTTTTGGTTATGATGGATTCTAGAGATTTTTTTGTTGAATGGTTTGGTCAGCTGTGGTGAATGCATTTTGACTCTTTGAGAGGGTGATCCAGTTTGATTTGTGAAGTTTAAAGCTGAGCTTGGTGTGTGCTTGAACTAAGAAGTTGATGAGATTGTTTGATTCCATTGTTTCTTTAGTTTGCTGCTTAAAGCAAATAAATGGTTAGAATATTAGCCTTATGTTTGAATTGAAATGAGAATTCAGGCATAACTCACTCAGATATTGACGGCTTTAGCTTCAGTGTTTCTTGGGCGCTTTATGGACTAACTGATGGGGGAAAGATTTTGGAAGACTAGAAAACTTCTGCTTAAAGTTTTCCTCCCCACCCCCCCCCCCCCCCCCCCCAAGAAGAAACGACACGTGTGATTTCTTTAGAAGTCTGATTGGATACCTATGTTAAAGAGAAACATCCAATGCGTTGGATGAGCTTTTCACGTGGGGAATAATTATCAAATGTATTCTCAAAGAAAAAGTTTTCACTGCTCAGTGTCTCGATGGTTTATGCTTGTTGCTGACTTGGTGTGCAATGACATGAATAATAATTCCCCTCGAATATAGTTTTGGATGATTGCATTGAGCCGTAACAATTTTTCCATAATCAAGGTTTCAAAATATACTTTCTTTAGGAAAAGGGAAGGTTAGGTAATTTACTTTTGTGATACCATGATGAGGGTTAGCATATTCTGCGATGACTTTCTTGTTACCAGAAAATATTTGATGCTTCACTGTGCATGATTAGTAGGATTTGCTAAGTTAAACCATCTTCTTCTTAACAATTTTGAAATAGGGGTTTTGCCCAGTTTCTGGTTTGTGTTTTTTTTATTTTATTTTTATTTTTGTTTGGCCACATGTTTGGGGCCATATAGCTTCTTGTTAGATCTTTGTATGGTATAACTACATGTCAGGATAGCAAGTGATTGCATGTACAGTGGCAAAATCGCTTATCTTTTATTAATGAAAAATCCAAATAAATCACAACCCCCCCTTCCTCCCAAAAAATAAAAAAAAAACTTAGGAGTTTCCAATTCTGGAAGTTTCCCTGCCTGTTACCATTTTTCTGCTTGATAGGTTTAGGTGTGAATGGGTGAAGTGTTGGGTACTCTTGAAAGTTTGTTGATGTGCTTTGTGCTTGTTGCTAACAGCCCACATTTGATTATTATTTCAATCAGAGATAAACATGAGCTGGAATTGGACTTTAAGAGATTTTGGGAAGAGTTTCGATCATCCAGCTCGGAGAAGGTCGTTTCTCTATTTTGCTGTCATCTTTTGCACCTATCTTTTCAGCTCCCCAGTAAACAAGAGGACACATTGTCACAGCAATAGCATTTCTTTTTTGTCTTGCAGGAGAAAGAAGCGGCCTTGAATCTGACGATAGATGCATTTTGTAGATTAGTAAAGCAGCATACTAGTGTAGCTCAGTTACTTACTATGTAAGAATACTACATTGCTTAGCCCTATTTTTTCTTATTGATTTTAATTTGAACCACTTTTGCTTATTATAGCTAGATTCTTTTTGCAAGAACCATAAAATTTAGGAAGGACTTCCTGATGAATTATTATCTGGACCTTTCAATCATCTGCCAGTAACTATAGTCTCTGCAGCTGTACTCTGTTGTCTATAAAACTTGGATAATCCTAATCATTGGTTGTCTATCCTCAGAAGTTTCTAATTTTTTATTTTATCCAGTGGTGGATTTTTGAAATATAAATTCATGATTTGAGGTTTCTAATTGTTACCTTACTGTTGATGAATATATAGGATTTTGTTTAAATGAATGTGAAGCCTATATATCTGCATTGAGCATCTTTGCACTTTTTTTGGGTATTTTCCACCTCTACTGTGGCATCCACATGGACAACTCTTTTCTCGTGTGATACATTCTAGGGTTCACAATCAGTAGAAATCAACAAATTTCAGTAGTCTTACTAGTGTACGAGTAGGATCTTGCGAAGGAAAACACCTCGGTAGGTCTTTGCAAGCTACATTGCTGCAATTCTTCAAGAATAGATCCTAACGGGCATTGTTTTTTACTTTCAAGCCAAGATTCCAACCAACTAATTAACTAGCTCCCAATAATTCCCCCTCAGCCCCTATTTATAGTATTTTTATCTTGTACAATTACTATTTTGCCCTTAGCAAACACAGGACAGACAATACAACAACACTATAGCTACATTACAGCACACACTATGACCCACACACAACACTACACAATGCACATCACGGCTCACACATACAACAGAAAACACAGACTCCCTAACACATTTATATCACTCTACTCTAGGATTGTATCAATTGCCTCCCACTCAAAAAGGTCCTTGTCCTCAAGGATCGAGTTGGAAAACACCCACACCCACACCAACAACATCAAAGGTAGTCACATGTGTATATAAGGCAGCTTCTTGCTCTAACACTCCCAACAGCACTACGGAATTAGCAGGATGGAAGCTTGGTGACCCTATGAACACTAGCTGTGTGTCAACAAAAGTTAATGTTAAGTGCATCCCCTCTATTTGCAGAGTCGTTAGCCACTTCTTCATAATTCAAGCAAGCCCTAGAAAATCATCCACAATATCACCTCTAGTCTTTGAGTCATTGCACAATGTAATAGGAACTTGCTTAGCACTAGGAATCAACACAAAACCTTCCAACACTATGTAAAACTTTTCCTTGTCACTACCCTCAACATTTACTATACTATCTTGTTCAATGGAGTGTATAACTTCTGATTTGACTCCATCTTTTACAACAACATAACTAGTGGAAGAACTGCAAGTGTCATTAGGATCTTTTTGCATAGTAACACAGTAACCAATATGTTGATCTCTGATTTGAGCATTATGTTGAACACTTGGCATGCAACTATGATATCCATTAGTCAAATTGCTTTCACTGGATAGGAAAATACCATGCTTAAACTCCTTCTCTACACTGAATGCCAATTCCACCACATCAACCAAAGACATAGGTCTTAGGGTTTGAACTCTCAACCTGATATCTTCTCTTAATCCTTCTAGAAAATACCCAAGCATTTACAGCTCTGTTTTATCTGGTATTTGAGAAGTTAGAGTCTCAAAGGACTCCAAAAATTCCCTCACAGTTGAAGTCTATTGTAAGGTTGAAATGGTCATAAATGGATTCCCAACAGACAAACCAACACATTTAGTCAATAATTCTTGCTCAAAAATATCCCAATCAATCCTCGGCAATCTCCTCTCTAACGTCTTAAACCAATACATGGTACGGCCTTTCAATCCCATTGCCACGACCATCACCATACGATTCTCTCTCACCTTTTGAAATTTGAAGTATTGCTCCAACAATGTCAATCACTGGATTGGATCTCTCCTTCGAATGACGGAACAGTGGCTGCATTTGTAACTCTAGGCCATAACTCTTCATCCACATCAACAAAATAAATATCATCAATCTCATTACTCTCTTGCTTTGATCCAATTTGAATTCTAGAAGTAGAATCAACTTTTTCTTTCAATTTCTCACTTGCATGCTGTTTTTGACTAATATCTTGTAAAGATGATTGGATAGAAGCCAAGGTTGCCTCAATTCCAATAATTGAAGCCTTCATTGATGTGATACTAGAGATAGAATTCATATCCACAATAGCAATTTGATGTTGTCATTTATGTAAACTCTCATTCAATTCATCTTTCATCAACTTAACATTGTGATCCAATGATTTGAGGTTTTTCTCTAAATTATCAAATCCTAGATTCCATTCTAGTCATATCTAATCACACGTGATTGGGAATTTTCCATGGATGGTGCTAATTGATACATTCTAGGGTTCACAATCAGTAGAAATCAACAAATTTCAGTAGTCTTACTAGTGTAGAAGTAGGATCTTGCAAAGGAAAACACCTCAGTAGGTCTTCGCAAGTCACACTGCTGCAATTCTTCAGGAATAGATCCTAACAGATGGTGTTTCTGACTTTCAAGCCAGAATTCCATTCAACTACTTAACTAATTTCCAATAATTCCCCCTCAGCCACTATTCATAGTATTTTTATCTTGTACAATTACTATTCTGCCCTTAGTAAATACAGGACAGACAATACAGCAACACTACTGCCTTTTCACAGCACACACCATGACTCACACACAACACTACATAGTGCACATGACGGCTCACACATGCAACTGAAAACACACACTCCCTAACACATTTTTATCACTCTGCTCTAGGATCATATCATCGTGACTTGTGCAGAAGTTGCTTATTTATTATGACTTGATCTCCTGCAATTAGTTCTATTTTTCTGTGACATTTGCAGGTTAGTTGAAACACACATATTCTGTTTTGTTGTGGGAAGAGCTTTTGTTACAGATATTGAGAAATTGAAACTCAGCAACAGAACACGGACTTTGAATGTATCAGAAATTTTGAGATTCTTTTCAGAGAGCAAGCAGGTTTATTGATGTTTCTTGTGTGTTCTTTCAATCCCTCTCTACTGTTTCTTTCTAGCAGTTGCGTTTGACATGGTGCTTTTTTTGTCTGTTCTGGCAGGAGGGTTTAAGTCCTGGTCCCAATTTGCTGAGTGCAGTTGAAGTACTTGTATCTGGGGTATGTTTCCATTAAGCTTTATATTTGTTTCCTGTTTAGTGGTCACTAGCACATCTTTCAGAAATTTGATCTTTCTCTTTAATTTTACAAAGTGATCTTGTTCAAGAATGAACCACCATCAAGCTGCTCTGTCTTTGTTCTAGATATGTACTGGCATATGTTTTATTGTCAAAAGTTTCTTTCAAGTATGTCATGCACCTCTTTCCATCCGCAATTTCTAATTTCATCATTAACTGGATTTATATGTTTCTCCTATGAGTTTATTGCAGCCGATTGATAAGCAATCCCTCCTGGATTCTGGTATATTCTGTTGTCTAATTCACATTCTCAATGCCCTTCTTGGTCCTTCTGAAGAGAATAAATACAAAAGGACGACCAATGCTGAAGAATCTTCATTACCTGAAAAAGAGAATGATAATGACTGCAAGAGAGTTAGGCGGCTTGAGGTATTTAGCTTCTCTTTGCTTCTTATTGTGTATCTCTGTAAAGTCCATAAATGGTGCGATTACAAAGTACTTACTTTCTGGATTTTCAGAACTTTTCTAGCTGCTTGCTTTGCATTTACATACCATTTTGAGCTTTATTCAATTATATCTGAATCTATTAATGTTGGATCTCAAAGAATTACATTACGAACTCTCTCCGTAATGTCTATGAATGGTGCGATTACAAAATAGTTATTTTCTGGATTTTCAGAAATTTTCTAGCTGCTTTCTTCACATTGACATACCATTTTGAGCTTGATTCAATCATATCTGAATCTATAAATGTTGGATCTCAAAGAATTACATTACGAACTCTCTCTTTGAATAAGTTGCAGCTGCTCTTTTCCCTATAGATTTATTTAAACTAAAGGACAAGAGAAGGGTTTAAGGAAAACACAAGTAGCTTGGACTCAAATGGTGAAATATTGAATTTATTGAGTAGAGTGCTGTATTTTTATGGTGGCAAATTGCACTGTGTCACCAGATGGATGTCATTCAGTCATTTATTATTTATTTACTTATTTTTTCTGGTTTAAATTTGTCTGACTTCGGTGGCAAAGAAATGAAGATGTAGAGAATATCAATCGCAAAATTTAGCTCTATTCTGCAATGAATATACTTCTGATGTTCTGAATTTATATCAGATTATGTATGCTGATTTTCAGTTGCTTTTTCATCTTAAAAATTTTAATGGGGAGGAATGCTAGATCAAGTATTCATGTACAGAAAGGGCAAGGACATCCAGCTATTTTAGACTTGTTTGATTGTTTAACTAATGGGTTATTTAAAGAATATTGTCATTTGGCCTTTATAGTCTAAAATCTGCAGCTTTATTTTGTTTTCTTCTGTTCCAACTTACATCATCAATTTGGAGGAATTATTACAAAAAGCTTCATTACAAGAATCCACACCTAGACCCTTTTGGTAATGGGAGGAAATTGTTCTCATGAATCTGTAGTTTCAGTGAAATGCTTATTTATTGCATAAGTCCGAAAACACTTGTGGTAATATCATGGTGGCTGGTCATTTCTCAAGCAAGCAAGCTATGAGTTGAACTGTGACTTTTGTCTATGATTGATCATCAACTTCTTTGGCTATTTGCCTTTGTCTTGGGATTTTCTAGTGATGTTGTTTTAGCCTCTTGATTTAGGATTTAATAGGGTAATTATTTTTATCTTCTCTTCTGGAGCCCCAGAACTAAGTTTCAGGGGCAGTTTTGTAGCTTTCCAAATTAGTTACCTGTGTGTGTGAGTCATATTTTTAGTTAGAACATGACCGTTAATCTAGAGCAGTTTGTTTGTGCAACACCCGTAGTTTATCTGGGTGAGCGGGATATAGAGATCCTATATCATAATGACAGTGGCATACATTTGCTTTTAGATCAGGACAGATTTTCTTTACTGGGCAAGTGCATTGTTCTTTGCCGATGGCATCTTTTGGCATCACATTAATCTGCTTTAAAATGATGGTCATCAGATTTTGTTTCAATGTGCCTAATGATATCTAATAAATTCATCATACAGTACTATTTCTGAGGGTAGATTGTACAGGTGGTTTACAGAACTCTGCTTGCTTATTTAGGTTTTTTGTAAATCAACTCATGCAGAATCATGACTAGTCATTGCTGTTAAGCTAGAGTACCTATTCTGGTCAGCAAATGTAAAATACCATTTGATATGACAGCTTTGACTGGAGTGGTAAGGGAATATCTGGCATTATAGAAGATTTTTACCCAAGTGTCTAGAAAGTTGTGCTGTCATGTCCATGAAGCTGAAGCTACACTTTCAACTTTCAAGATATAAAGTGCAAAATTTATAATCAGTGGTGTTATGACCAATATTTGCATGACTGTAGGTAGAGGGAAGCGTAGTTCACATCATGAAAGCATTGGCAAGCCATCCTTCAGCAGCTCAGAGTTTGATCGAAGATAATTCACTTCAGTTACTCTTTCAGATGGTAGCAAATGGATCTTTGACAGTGTTCTCTAAGTATAAGGAAGGACTTGTTCCACTACACAGCTTACAGCTTTATAGGCATGCAATGCAGGTAATCAGGTCACTTTAATAAAATTTAGTACGGTAATTACCTGCTTTGAAGGTATTAGCAGGTGTATTACATTAAGAATTACTTAAGCTTTGTTACTATGGGATTTCATTGATGAATTACTGTTGTTCCAGATACTAAATCTTCTGTTGGTCAATGATAATGGAAGCACAGCCAAATATATACGCAAGCATCACCTGGTATGCTCTTCTCTGCTGCTAGTTCCTGAAGTGTTGCTGTAGAAAATTTAGTCCTAGTGAAACTATCAACCCCCTGTTGCTGTGTCTTTTATCATTTAGCTCCTTCTTACGTGACAACTTTTTAAGTTTTCTCCTGATATATTACTGGCTAACTTGCATGTGTTTAGGGCTGGCAATTCGTGTTAGTGGGTCATGTCCCATGTCCTTAATCATGTCAGTGTTAAAAACATGTGAAATTGAGTAGAGATCATAAATAATTAAGTTACAATGTAGTCGCGTTTATTTGTATCCTAGTCGTGTCCTTTTATTGTGTATCATATTGTGTCTTGTCTTGTGTTTTCTCTCTGTAATCGTGCCGTGTCATGTCCTATGTTATCATATTGTGTTAGCAATTACCAGCTCTACATGTGTTTGAGATACTGGCTTTCCATGTTCAGCCAATATTTGATTCCTAGTAAACACTTGTGAGTTTTTGCTTGGGATTTTTTAAGAATTAACATACTATAACATTACTTAATTTCATTGAACTGTAAAAGCTGTTCATTGAATTTGTCTCTTCTTATTGCATCTATAATGTGCTCTGTATTATAAATTTTGCTTCTTTTTTGGCACTTGGTAATGTATGATTGTCTTCCAGGTTGACAAGATAGCAAAGTCAATTCAATGAATCATCCATTTTTTCTTTTCCCCTCAAAATTTTTCTACATTGTGCATCTTCACTATCTTCTTAGCAGCTTTATCAACTGCCTAAAGTTTCTTAATTCTTGACGGGTCAATCTGGGAGTTGTTGTTACTTAGGTGAACCTTATAGATCCATCTTCATAAACTACCTTGGCATCTTGAAAAAAATTGGCATTTGAGGTTTTGGTTACCTTGTCAACCCTCCTTACAAGTTAAAAAGTATATGCTGAGAGACAACTTTGTATCGAAATGAAATTCATCAGAATGTTACAAGTAATTTTTTCTTTACAGGATATAGATATCTTTTCATAGGTTTTAGGTTGGCTTTCCCTATCATTTGTCTGAGGTGATAGGGAAAGCAGATTTTGGTATGGTGAAGGCATTGTTTGAAATGAGTTTACTGATAGATCTGCTTAGAATTTTCTTGACATGCATTTACACGTTTGATTCTTTTGTATGGCTCCTTGCTTTCATGCTAACATGATTTTCTGAATGCAGATAAAAGTTCTTCTAATGGCCGTGAAGGATTTTAACCCTGAGAAAGGAGATGCTGCCTATACAATGGGCATTGTGGACTTGTTACTTGAATGCGTGGATCTGTCTTACAGGCCTGGTAAAGGAAGAATTTGTTCCTGTCTAGCTTTTCTCAGAGCCCATCTTTCTCTTTTCTTTGGCCTTTTTTTCTTAGAGTTCTTAAATTGTTTGATTATTTTCTTTGTTGGTTTACAAGGTTGGCATTCTTATTCTTGCAGAGGCTGGTGGAGTTTGGCTCAGGGATGATATCCACAATGCTCATGGTTATCCCTTCCTTGCACAGTTTGCATTAGTTTTGTCTGTAATACAAAAGAACTGGACAGCTCAATTAGCAAATGGGGAGTCCCCATCTGACCAAGATTATTCCCCAGTGGTTTCTCATGAAGTGCAAGGGAAAGAGGAGCCTTCAGCTCTTTCTCCTGCTCTCTCTAGACTACTTGATGTCCTCGTTAATCTTTCTCAAACTGGTCCGGCTGAATCCACATCTTTTGGTGGAAAAGGATCCAAGTCTTCTCACTCGAAGTCTACAGGTCAGAGCAGAAGTCGTACAGCCTCTTCAGATCGAATTGCTGATGAAATGTGGGAAAAGGGGAATGGCAAAGTAAAAGACCTTGAAGCAATTCAGGTGCTGCTGGAAATTTTTCTTAAGGCTGACAACAGGGAACTGCAGGCAGAAGTATTGAATAGGATGTTCAAAATATTCTCAACGCATATTGAAAACTATGGGATATGTCAACAGTTGCGCACAGTTCCCCTATTCATCCAAAATATGGCTGATTTTCCTTCATCTTTCCAAGAAATAATTTTGAAAATTCTTGAATATGCAGTAACGGTTGTCAATTGTGTTCCAGAGCAAGAGCTGCTTTCACTCAGCTGTTTATTGCAGCAATCAATTTCATCGGAGCTGAAGCACACAATACTTTCTTTTTTTGTGAAACTGTTGTCTTTTGATCAACAATACAAAAGAGTCTTGAGAGAAGTTGGTGTACTTGCTGTTCTGCTTGATGATCTGAAGCAGCACAAACATCTTCTGGGTGCAGATCAGCATATTGGGAACCTCAACCAATTAGAAAGAAAATCCAACTCAAGCAGCTTCCAAAAACATTTGGACAATAATAAGGATGTTATCATTACGTCACCTAAGCTAATGGAATCTGGCTCTGGAAAACTTCCTATTTTTGAAGTTGAAGGTACAACTTCAATAGCATGGGACTGCCTGGTATCTCTGATAAAGAAAGCTGAAACAAATCAAGCAACATTTAGGTCAGCTGATGGCATTTCCACTATTCTTCCCTTTCTGGCTTCTAATATTCATCGTCCAGGGGTCCTCAGAGTATTGTCATGTTTAATTATTGAAGACACCATGCAGGTTTGTTGATGTTCTCATGTTCATGACATGTCATTTCTTTCCTGTCCTTTTTTGTTTCCCTTATCTCTTAAGAAGTTGTTTATACTCCGTTATTAGCAGATTAAAAAAATATATTTTCCTTTTCTTTTCTATTTGACAGGTCAATGAACCAATTTCTGTCTGTCATGGCTTGAAATTTGTTTCATTTTTTATTAACTTAATCATGCAATGAATTATTTCTTACTTTTGTAGGTTCATTCTGATGAGCTGAATGCAATTGTTGACATCCTTAAGAGTGGAATCGTTACAAGCTCTGCAGGAAGTCAATACAGGCTGAGTAGTGATGCAAAATGCGACACTATGGGTATGTTGTGGCGCATTTTGGGAGGAAATAGCTCATCTCAGAGGGTTTTTGGTGAAGCAACAGGATTTTCGCTTCTCCTGACAGTTCTCCATGATTTCCAAAATGATGAAGTGGAAAAGGATCCATCATTTTTGATGACTTGTATCAAGGTGTTTACCTATTTACTCCGAGTTGTAACAGCCGGAGTATGTGATAATGTGGTTAATAGAATGAAGTTACAGATGGTCATATCGTCTCATACATTTTATGATCTTCTTTCTGAATCTGGCTTGCTTTGTGTTGATTATGAAAAGCAAGTCATACAGTTGTTGGTGGAACTTGCACTAGAGATTGTCCTTCCCCCCTTTTTTGCTTCTGATGGGACCAGGCCACCTGATATGGTTGAAAGTGAATTAGCTAGCTTTATGCTGATTACTCCTTCTGGGTCTCTAGACCTTGATCAGAAACGAGTGTTCAATGCTGGTGCGATCAAAGTGCTTATCCATTCATTGTTGCTCTTTACTCCAAAAGTACAGTTAGAAGTCCTCAGTCTCATTGAAAAACTTGCCCGCACAAGCACCTTTAATCAAGAAAATCTAACATCTATAGGTATGAACTCTATCAACAATTTCTACCCCCCTTCTGAAAAATTTTCTTTCTATTTGTTTGTTAACCTGCTCCTTTATATGGTAGGTTGTGTGGAGCTTCTGTTGGAGACTATCCATCCCTTCATATCAGGCTCGTCTCTCTTGCTTTCTTATGCCCTGAAGATTGTGGAAGTACTTGGGGCTTACAGGTAGGATCACTCACCTGTTAAAATGAGCCAACACCCCCACCCCCACCACCCCTACCCCCTCCATCCCCTCCCCCTCCTTGTCCTCCTCCCTTCCTCTCTCTCCCTTTCTTCACCCTTTTTTTAGCATTTGTTTTATTTCTCATACTTTTGTTCCAGGTTGTCTGCATCAGAACTCCGAGTGCTCATTAGGTACATTCTTCAAATGAGGCTGATGAACTCGGGTCATATCTTTGTTAACATGATGGAAAGGTTAATTCTAATGGAAGATATGGCCTCAGAAAATGTTTCCCTTGCACCATTCGTGGAGATGGACATGAGAAAAATTGGGCATGCATCTATTCAGGTATCCCTGGGAGAAAGGTCATGGCCTCCTGCTGCTGGGTATTCATTTGTTTGTTGGTTTCAGTTTCACAACTTCTTAAAATCTCAATCAAAGGAGAATGAAATATCCAAAAGTGGCAACTTTAGGAGGAGAAATGGTTCTAGCATGCAAAATAGTGAACGGAAAGTACTCAGATTATTTTCTGTTGGCGCAGCAAATACCGAGAACACATTCTATGTAGAACTCTATATTCAGGAAGATGGTGTACTTACTCTTTCAACCAGCAATTCTAGTTCTTTAACCTTTTCTGGTTTGGAACTAGAAGAAGGTAGATGGCATCACCTTGCAGTTGTACATAGCAAGCCAAATGCCCTTGCTGGCCTCTTTCAAGCTAGTATTGCCTATGTTTATCTAAATGGAAAACTTAGACACACAGGGAAACTTGGATATTCTCCATCTCCAGCAGGGAAACCTTTGCAAGTCACGATTGGAACTCCAGCTACATATGCTAAAGTTTGTGATATCACATGGAAACTGCGCTCATGCTATCTTTTTGAAGAGGTTCTCACACCTGGCTGTGTCTGTTTCATGTATATTCTAGGTAGAGGATACAGGGGGCTTTTCCAAGACACAGATCTTCTGCAATTTGTTCCCAACCAGGCTTGTGGTGGTGGTAGTATGGCTATCTTAGATGCATTAGATGCTGACTTGCCTTTGGCTTCTACTTCCCAGCGTCTTGATGCTGCTAGCAAGCAAGGTGAATCTCAGGCAGATCGTAGCGGGATTGTATGGGAACTAGATAGGCTACGGAATCTTTCATTTCAGCTCTCTGGAAAGAAGCTTATATTTGCATTTGATGGTACGTCTACGGAAGCTATTCGGGCATCTGGGTCGCTATCGATGCTCAATCTTGTTGACCCTATATCTGCTGCTGCTTCTCCTATCGGAGGTATGCCTTTAGATGTTTAGTTTTTCACTTTACAGTAGAGCTTGGCCTTGGAGTTCCTTAGTTTTACATGCTTTCTTCATTTCTGTGATCCATAAAATTTTTTATTGGTCTACATAAATTCCTGATTTCCTGCTCTGTATCTTTCTTTTTTCCTGTTATGCAGGTATACCACGCTTTGGACGGCTGCATGGAGATATCTATATATGCAAGCAGTGTGTCATTGGTGATACTATCCGTCCTTTGGGTGGGATTGTAGTTATCTTGGCTCTTGTTGAAGCTGCAGAAACGCGAGATATGCTGCATATGGCCCTCACCTTGTTAGCTAGTGCCCTTCGTCAGAATCCTCAGAATGTGAGAGATATGAAGACATGCAGGGGATATCACCTGTTGTCTCTTTTTTTGCGTCGTAGGATGTTGTTGTTTGACATGCAATCTCTTGAGATATTTTTCCAGATAGCTGCATGCGAAGCTTCTTTTTCTGAACCGAAGAAGTTGCAAAGTGCTCGGACTAGCCCAGTACCAACACCAACTATTCAGGAAGCTGCTATTGAGGATATCAGTCTATCAAAATTTCATGATGAGATTTCCTCTCTTGGCTCTCCTGGAGATATGGATGATTTCTCTGCTCAAAAGGATTCATTGAGTCATATCTCAGAATTAGAAAATGCTGATATTTCTGCAGAAACCTCAAATTGCATTGTTCTGTCAAATGCTGATATGGTCGAACATGTCTTGTTGGACTGGACCCTGTGGGTTACTGCCTCGATATCCATTCAAATTGCACTGTTAGGTTTTCTTGAGCATCTAGTATCCATGCATTGGTATAGAAATCATAATCTCACTATTTTGCGACGAATGAATCTTGTTCAGCATTTACTGGTGACACTTCAACGAGGTGATGTCGAGGTTCCAGTTTTGGAGAAATTAGTTATACTACTCGGGGTCATTTTAGAAGATGGTTTTCTATCGTCTGAGTTAGAGCATGTTGTCAGATTCGTAATCATGACATTTGATCCACCTGAGTTGACGCAAAGGAATCAACCTGGGCGTGAATCAATGGGGAAGCATGTGATTGTGAGGAATATGCTTCTTGAGATGCTTATTGATCTACAAGTGACTATCAAGTCTGAAGAGTTGCTTGAACAGTGGCATAAAATTGTCTCTTCGAAGCTGATAACATACTTCCTTGATGAGGCTGTTCATCCTACAAGCATGAGGTGGATCATGACTCTGCTTGGTGTGTGCCTTGCTTCTTCTCCGACATTTGCACTTAAATTTCGTACTAGTGGAGGGTATCAAGGTCTGACACGGGTACTTCAAAGCTTCTATGATTCCCCAGATATCTATTATATCTTGTTCTGTCTTATGTTTGGAAAGCCCGTTTATCCAAGATTGCCCGAAGTTCGTATGCTTGATTTTCATGCTCTCATCCCAAGTGATGGAAGCTATGTGGAGTTGAAATTTGTAGAACTTTTGGATTCTGTTATTGCTATGGTGAAGTCAACATTTAATAGATTGAGTGTGCAATCAATGCTTGCACACCAAACAGGCAACCTTTCACAGGTTGGTGCTGGTCTTGTTGCAGAACTTTTTGAAGTAAATGCAGATATGGGAGGAGACCTTCAGGGTGAAGCTCTAATGCATAAGACTTATGCTGCACGATTGATGGGTGGGGAGGCATCAGCTCCTGCTGCTGCGACTTCAGTTTTGAGATTTATGGTTGACCTAGCAAAAATGTGCCCTCCCTTCTCTGCAGTCTGCAGACGGACTGAATTCCTGGAGAGCTGTGTTGACCTCTATTTTTCTTGTGCCAGGTTTGTATTTAACTTCTCATTGTACATTTCTTTGCTTATTAATATTCACAGGTATTAAAACTGACCTAGCCTTTACCACACTCATAGCTTTTGGTGATGGCAGTTTTTCCTGTGGTAAAAAGCACTTTTCCTTATGCAACACTTGTATCGCTATGTTTTTTGTCTTGTAGGGCTGGCTATGCAGTAAAGATGGCAAAGGAACTCTCGTTCAAGACTGAGGAGAAATTTAATGATTGTGATGATACTAATAGTTCGCAGAATACCTTTTCTAGCTTGCCTCATGAGCATGAACAATCAAAGACCACCATTAGTGTTGGAAGCTACCCTCAAGGGCAGATAAGTTCAAGCTCAGAAGAGATACCCATACCTGCAAATCTTATAGGTGATGATAACACTGAATTCAAGATCTCTTCATCCCAGCAGGAAGCAAGCAAAACTGTGACTAATGATCAAAGCCTTGATGGTGAGACCGTTGAGCAGTGTTCTCCAGCCTCTAGCTTGAATGAAACTATCTTGCAGAATGTTAAAAGTCCTTCGTATCCTTCTCAATCAGCAGATGTGCAAAGCTATGCATCACAAACAGTGCTAGATTCTCCAAGTTTATCCGAGAAGTCCAATTTTAAAATCCCACTAACTCCATCTTCATCTCCAGTCCTTGCATTGACATCTTGGCTGGGAAGTGCAAGCCATCATGAATCAAGGTCCTCTCCCATTGCCACTCCCTCTATGGAATCTTCTGTTGGTGAATTCGATCCATCTTCAGAATCAAAGCAAAATGGTCATGGTTCAAACTCAGCAATTACAAATTTCTCAGTAAGTTCAAAGACTCTATTTGAAATCGATGATTCTGGTTATGGTGGTGGTCCCTGTTCTGCTGGAGCAACAGCTGTTTTAGATTTTATGGCAGAAGTCCTCTCCGATTTTCTGACTGAGCAGGTAAAGGCAGCCCAAGTTGTTGAGATCATTTTGGAAAATGTTTCTGCTCATGTTGAGCTTGAATCTGTGTTAGCTTTCCAAGGTTTGTGCCTAAGTAGGCTAATGATTTTCCTTGAAAGGCGTCTGTTGCGTGATGATGAGGAAGATGATAAAAAGCTAGACAAGAGCCGTTGGTCCTCAAACTTGGATGCATTATGCTGGATGATTGTGGATCGAGTTTATATGGGTGCTTTTCCACAGCCTGCTGCTGTACTTAAAATTCTGGAGTTTTTGTTGTCAATGTTGCAGCTTGCAAACAAAGATGGCCGGATTGAGGAAATTGCTCCAGCTGGGAAGGGTCTCTTATCTATTGGAAGGGGAAGCCGACAGCTGGAGACGTATATACATTCTATTCTTAAGAACACCAATCGGATGATAATGTACTGTTTTCTGCCCTCGTTCTTGATTAGCATTGGGGAGGACGATCTGCTGTCACGCTTAGGCTTGCTAGTTGAGTCAAAGAAGAGACTATCTTCGAATTCTTTGCAAGAAGATTCTGGATGCACTCTCCTACAATTATTAGTTGCTCATAGGCAAATCATTTTCTGTCCAAGCAATGTGGACACAGATCTAAACTGTTGTCTATGTGTTAATTTAACTTCCCTTCTTCATGACCAGAGGCAAAGTGTGCAAAACCTGGCAGTTGATGTTATCAAGTACATGTTGGTGCATCGTAGAGCCGCTTTAGAAGATATGCTTGTCTCTAAACCAAACCAGGGGCCACACTTGGATGTACTGCATGGTGGTTTTGACAAACTATTGACAGGAAGCTTATCTACTTTCTTTGAGTGGCTTCAGAATTCTGAACAGTCTGTCAACAAGGTTTTGGAACAATGTGCAGGAATTATGTGGGTACAGTATATTGCTGGATCAGCAAAATTTCCTGGGATAAGAATGAAAGCTATTGAAGGACGACGCAAGAAGGAAATGGGGAAAAGGTCTCGTGAAAATGCAAAAATGAGCCAAAGGCACTGGGAGCAGATAAATGAAAGGAGATATGCATTGGAAGTGCTTCGTGATTCAATGGCTACTGAGCTGAGAGTTGTACGCCAGGATAAATATGGGTGGGTTCTCCATGCTGAGAGCGAGTGGGAGACCCACCTCCAACAACTTGTTCACAAGAGAGGGATCTTCCCAGTTCACAAATCTTCTGAGGATAATGATCCTGAATGGCAGCTTTGTCCCATTGAAGGTCCATATAGGATGCGCAAGAAGCTTGAACATTGCAAATTGAGGATTGAAAGTGTCCAAAATATTCTTAGTGGTGAATTTGAGTTAGGAGACACAGACATCTCCCGAACAAAAAGTGAGAATGGTCCCAGTGTGTCTGATACAGAATCTGAGCCCTACTTTCATCAGTTGATGGATGGTGCAAAACAGAATGATGTCAATGGTGAGATCTCTGATGATGGTCTTGCTAAGGACACAGATGATATGAAGGATGCATCCTCCCTAAGAAATGGTTGGAGTGATGATAGAGCCAGTAGTATGAATGAAGGCAGTCTTCACTCTGCCTTGGAATATGGTGTCAAGTCGAGTTCTGTGTCTGTCCCAATGACAGAGAGTAATCAAGGAAAGTCTGATTTAGAATCTCCGAGGCAATCTTCTTCTGCAAAAGTTGATGAACCCAAAGTTACAGAGGATAGATCAGAGAAGGAACTGAATGATAATGGTGAATACCTAATCAGACCTTATTTAGAACCTTTGGAGAAAATACGATTCAGATACAACTGCGAAAGGGTTGTTGGTCTTGACAAACATGATGGGATATTTCTTATAGGTGAACTCTGCTTATACGTGATCGAGAATTTTTACATTGATGAATCTGGGTGTATTTGTGAGAAGGAATGTGAAGATGAACTCTCTGTCATTGATCAGGCTTTGGGGGTGAAGAAGGACGTAACCGGAATGGATTTCCAGTCCAAATCTACTTCTTCATGGGGAACTACTCTTAAAACTTTGAATGGTGGAAGGGCATGGGCCTATAATGGTGGTGCATGGGGCAAGGAGAAGGTTTGTACAAGTAGTAATTTACCTCATCCTTGGCACATGTGGAAGCTCAATAGCGTTCATGAGATATTAAAGCGTGACTACCAGTTGCGTCCGGTTGCTATTGAGATATTCAGCATGGATGGGTGTAATGATCTCCTTGTATTACATAAAAGAGAGAGGGATGAAGTGTTTAAAAATCTGGTTGCCATGAACCTTCCAAGGAATAGCATGTATGATATAATCCTCACCTCATGTTCTATGCATTTATCTGTGCTGTTTGATTCACTTGCATGGAATAAGTATATTCATTCTAAAGTATGCCGGTGCATGGGACTTTGAGTATCATGTGTTTTCTTTTAACGAATGGTAAATGTTCCTTTATTAGGATGGTGGATCTGGTATGGTTATCTCCTGTAAGATATTGTTGTTTCTGTAGGGTGTTTTTCTTTTTTGAATTTTCTATCTAATCGCTCTAGATATTAAGTTTCTTCACTTTGTGGTAATATCATAGAGGACGCGATTGAACTCCATATTTTTCTCTCTTAACATGAGCAACATTTAAATTTTCAGGCTCTATTATGTCTGTTGAGTTTTAAAACTACTGCTATTGCTATTTTGAGTTAATTGATGTACAAGGAAACTCTATGACCATTCCAAAAGACCTTTGCTGAATAATTTTTCATTACATGAATCTAGTTTCTGAGGCTGTTCTTCTTGTGAAGTATATATTTATGTATACATGGATCATTTATACATCAGACACACATACATTCATACATACAAGGGTTTAGACTATGCATGTCTGTACAATGATCTTTCATCACAAGTTTGACTCTGAGCTCCCCACTTGAAGTAAAAAATGGTAACTACATAGGAACTTGGTCCTTCTCAATGTTGTGTATACCCTAACAAACCTGAGAAATGAAAGACAATAAGAAAGGATTGATTCTCTTCTCTTTATTTCCTGGATAAAATATCATATCTGAATAAGTTATATGAGATAGTTCTGAACAGCTGAGTATATCTTTAGTCAATCCCGAGAAGTCAGAGATGGCTTTGTCCATTGCTTTCAAAAAGAAACAGAGGCAATCTCATTTGCATCTTTATTAATAATATTTAAAATTTAATAGGAAGCTATCTCATTAGGTCAGGGTAAAGGTCATAATTTTCATAATTCCTTCTCTCTTCCTATTAGCAATTACTATTATGGGCTACAAAGCTTGATCCGCTGTGAGTAGTTTGTTTTATACAGCCATACTAATAGTTGGTTATGCAGGCTGCTAGTTCCCTTTCACCTCTGAAAACGTCAATGTCAACATTTCTGCTTTGTTGTGCACAATTTCTAAAAGTTCTAGTCATATAAATGCACACTTTTATGTTGGTACTTCTCAAAGTTGCTTCTTAAAGGAAGAAGAAAAAGAAAAAAGCTAATGTCTTCTATTTCATTTCTTCTATTTGTCTATTGGCAAATATGGTAGTTAGCTTCCTGAACATTTTTGTTTCACCAGGTTGGATCCTACCATTTCGGGCTCAGCGAAACAAGACACCAGTGAGGGCAGTCGCCTGTTTAAGTCGATGGCTAAATCTTTCTCCAAAAGGTGGCAGAATGGAGAAATAAGCAATTTCCAGTACCTGATGCATCTAAATACCTTAGCAGGTCGGGGATACAGTGATCTAACCCAATATCCAGTATTTCCTTGGGTGATTGCTGATTATGAGAGTGAATTTCTGGACCTATCAAATCCTAGAACTTTCCGGAAGCTTGACAAACCAATGGGTTGTCAGACACCAGAGGGGGAAGAAGAATTTCGGAAAAGGTTAGCCCTGTTTCTGTTCCTGTCCATTGGTTCAAGGTAAAATAGAGAACTTGCAAAGAATTGCAATAAATCAAAGTTTCACTAGATATTTAAAAGATTTACATAAACAAAAACCCACTGGGTTCCCATATGAATATGAACAAACTTAATTAACCAACAAGTGCTTCTTATGCTTTCTTTATGACAAAACCTCACAAGAAGCATATTTCAGTTTGTTACTGCTTTTTGTTGACTCTACTCAATTACCCAAAAAAACTTGTCGACTCAATGTACTTTCACTTATCAGGCTGTTGTTTTCTTTTCAGATATGAGAGCTGGGATGATCCTGAGGTCCCAAAATTTCATTATGGTTCTCATTATTCAAGTGCAGGGATTGTTCTCTTTTACCTTATACGCTTACCACCTTTCAGTTCTGAAAATCAGAAGTTACAAGGTGGCCAATTTGATCATGCTGATCGCCTTTTCAATAGTATCAAAGATACCTGGTCAAGTGCAGCTGGGAAGGGTAATACATCAGATGTAAAGGAGCTTATTCCAGAATTCTTTTACATGCCAGAGTTTTTGGAAAACCGTTTCAATCTTGACCTGGGGGAGAAACAATCAGGAGAAAAGGTATCTGAGATTTTTTTATTATAAAGTATTTTTATCTATATTTCCCATTGGAAGGTTAAATTGGTTTTTGTGGCAATAAAGTACCATGGTAGATTACCGGAAAATTAGAGTTTATTGTCCATAGATTTAGACTCAGCTTACCCAAAAGCTTTAGTTTAGAATTGTGACAGCAACATGGTTACAACAGGTTGGTGATGTATTCTTGCCCCCCTGGGCAAAAGGAAGTGCTAGGGAGTTCATTAAGAAGCACCGAGAAGCACTGGAATCTGATTATGTTTCAGAAAATTTGCACCACTGGATAGATCTCATCTTCGGTTATAAGCAGAGAGGGAAGGTAAAAATGATATACAATATTTTAAAGTTATTCCTGCATTTTTGTTAAACTGCTTTAGAGCCTTTCTATTTCATTAGTAGCTGATTTTGTTGTTGGCACCTTAGTTTGATAAATTCAAGGTCTGCTTTGACATGCTTTAAATTTATTGCTTTATTGGAGCCTTGGCTGTATCATATTGTGCCATGCTATGGTGAAATAGGCCTGAAAATAATATTGGAGAAGTTCTGTTAAGGGTGCTTGCTAACTACTATTCTTGGATTAATTTCTAAAATGATATAAGTGGTATTTACTGAAATTTTGGTCTTTTGATAGAGTTCTTTCCTTTTAGGAGAAAAAGGTTTCTAAAGATTTTTAATTTTTATCATTCTTTTTATCTTCTCGAGTTTCACAGCTCTAACAATTTCAACACTGTTTGCAGCTTCAAAAGATGTGGGCCTTGGGTACTTGTTGAGCGGTTGTCTTTAAAAATTGAAATAGTTAGTTTTACAGCACTTCCTAACTGACACTTTTATTCCCTGTCATTAAGGTTGTGTGAGTGGTTTTTTGGTTTGGATAATTTTTACAATGTGGTGCTGATATTGATTTTAAAGTTGAATGGGGTTAGTGGAGAAAAAAGGATGTGAAGGTAAACAATTAGCAATTATATGATATGTCTGGTATTAGAGAGGATATGGTATTAATAGATTGCAGTCAAGTTGGGTTAGCATTGTCAATCCTGGATAGCGTGGAGAGGGCTTGAGTATTACTGTTGTGTTGCGGGTGATGGTGTTGCTGGCACGGATTTCATTTATTATGCTTAAACAATGCAGTTATAGCATATTATTTTAACAAAGCCTGTATGAAATTCTCCAATTGTCACTATATTTTTGAGGTTGCTCCTTTCTGAAGTCAATTGCAGTCTTCCATAAACTTTTATTAGTCTTAGCAGTTTTATCTTGTATGTTTTGACACTAATTGCCGCAAATATTTGGTCTTAGTAAAATGACATGCAAATTTTTAAATATGTTATTGTTTGTAAAGTTTTTTGGTCTTGTTAATTTCCTTTTTGAGAGGTCATTCTCAGAAGGTGTTAAGAGTTAAGAGATAGAAAGGGCATACCTTTTCATCAACAGTAAAAGTATTATATACAAATTTGAAGAGTTAAAATCACAACCAATCTTGAATTTCATAGTTAGAATTGGCAATAGCAAAATTTCTTGGGACAATGCTATTAACACAGATGAACTGCAAATAACACCTTTCTTTAGAACATTATGCATTGAAAGTCATCTGGATTTTGATTTAGCTTCCAAATCTGAGGTTATGGGTTCATTCTGGTTTATTGTGATGGTCCTTGGAATAGTTATTGGTTTCTTTGCAATGGTTTTTCTTGGTGAAATAGGAATTTTCAAACAGCTGAGCAGGTATGCTTAAGTTAACCTCACAAGAACATGGTTCTGTTTTTAATTTTCTTTATCCTTTTTACTTGATATGTGCCCCCTGTGTGGTATATAATTGGATGAGTCGGAACCCAAATTGAATTCTATCAACTTGTTAACTCTCCCCTACTTGTTTTTCTATTATTGACAGGCTGCTGAAGAAGCCGTAAATGTCTTCTACCATTATACTTATGAAGGTAGTGTGGATATTGACTCAGTTACGGATCCGGCATTGAAAGCCTCTATTTTAGCACAGATCAACCACTTTGGGCAGACCCCTAAGCAGCTATTCCCGAAATCTCATGTGAAACGAAAGGTTGACCGAAAACTTCCTCTACATCCTCTGAAGCATTCAGCCCATCTTATCCCTCGTGAAATTCGTAAAATCTCGACTTCCATTGCTCAAATTGTGACTTTGAATGAAAAAATTCTTGTAGCTGGAGCGAATACATTGCTTAAACCAAAAACTTACACTAAATATGTCGCATGGGGTTTTCCAGACCGTAGTATACGATTCATGAGCTATGACCAAGATAAACTTCTATCTACTCATGAAAATCTTCATGGCAGCAGCCAAATTCAATGCACAGGTATCAGCCATGATGGTCAAACTTTGGTTACTGGAGCTGATGATGGTTTGGTTTCAGTTTGGAGAATCAGTGTGGATGGCCCACGTCTCACACGTTACTTGCATCTGGAGAGGGCACTATGTGCTCACACGGCTAGAGTCACTTGTCTTTATGTCAGCCAACCTTACATGCTAATTGTCAGTGGATCTGATGATTCCAGTGTCATCATATGGGACCTCAGCACCCTGGGTTTCATGAGACAGTTGCCGGAGTTCCCATCACCAGTATCAGCTGTCTATGTAAATGACCTCACTGGAGAAATTGTGACGGCTGCTGGAGTATTGCTTGCTGTTTGGAGTATCAATGGTGACTGCCTTGCAGTCGTTAACACATCACAACTGCCCTCCGACTTGATCCTATCAGTTACGAGCTGTACATCTTCTGATTGGTTAGAGACGAATTGGTATGTGACAGGACACCAGAGTGGTGCTGTTAAAGTATGGCAAATGGTCCATTCTTCAGAACCGGAAAGTGAAAAGAGTGCGGCCATTAGCAACAGACTCGGAGGATTTAAACCGGGTGATAAGTTGCCAGAATATAGACTGATCCTCCGGAAGGTTCTAAAATTTCATAAACATGCTGTTACTGCGGTTCATCTTACCAGTGATCTGAAGCAGTTGTTAAGTGGGGATTCTGGTGGACACCTGTTATCATGGTCAATACCAGATGACATTGTCAGAGCATCATTTAATAAGGGGTGACAACATAGGTAGATACAGTTGTGATAGCATCTTTTACGACAAGGTGGCTCGGGTGTTTGTAGACTCCCTTCAGTCCTTTGTGACAGAATGACCACGGATGTCCTATGCCCACAAGGCTCCACGCGTGATGTTGTGCAGAACAACAGGCCTGTTGTGTTGTTCAAGATGTAGAAAGTTTGACTGGCTGGGCCTCTATGTACGTACTTCCAGAGCTCGAGAAGCCAGCCCCTCGGGGGTTGAACGATCAGCAGCTCGAGAAGGTGAAAACGACTGGTCATGGCATTTTTGAGCGAGTCACATACAATACAGGGATGTTCCTCGTTTTCCATGCGAACATCCACCTAGTGTTTTCTCAGTGTAAATAGATGAGGGTTTTTTTTTTTTTTCCTCCCTTAATTTTTGAAATCTGTATTGAAATGTATAGCAAAGTTAGCTTTGCGATAAGTTGAAACAAAAAGACCAAAAGAAATTGATGTTGAATATATTGAGAAAGATTGCTGTCGGTTCTCTTTGCTTCAGAATTTCGTTTTCACGTTGTGGCAGGTGTTCGATCTATTAACTCTCCTCCAACTTGAGAAAGAATGCTTAGGAATATCGGTACATTATCTCAATGATTCTTTATATTGAATTGTTTTAAAGGCAAAATTATATTTTGCTACCCATTTATTCGATTCAACATTTCAACAGATGTAAATGACGAATTAACGGGGTTTAAAAGTTAAAACAATGAATTCTATTGAGAAAAACTCATCGAAAGAAAATGAAGTAGAAGCAGTGTGGCTTTTCCATAGTAGTTGAAATATTGAGTGGAGCAGTCCGAATGCTTGCAATAGTGCAGAATCCAACAAAAATGTAATTGATTGGCCAAAAAAAAAAAAAAAAAAAAAAGTAATTGTAGAGAAAAAGAAAAAAGAAAAAGAGCACAAACGATAAGGAGGGGAAAAAAAAAAGGAAAGAAAAAGTCACTTGGTTATGTTCGCATGAGCAATTGCTATGCTATGCAAAGTGGACAACCTTATTGGTTTGATTCATTTAGTCCACCAAAAATAGTGAATAGTGGAACTTAGCATTTTTACTTACAATCATTTCTCTTTCTCCGTTCTGTTTAATCCACATTAAACAAAATATAATCTAGCGTGGACTATTTCAGAAAAATTGAGCATTTCTAGTTAATACCAATTATAACTTTGATAGCATTTAGGGATATGCAGATACATGACGAATAAGAGAGTAAACGTGTTTGTAATTTTCATGTTGAGAATGGATTGTGGAAGCCTTAGAAATATACTGGTGCCTATTGAGTCTTTTCTCGATCAAGTTTATTCAGGCTTAAAAAATCTAAATCAACCTAACTACCTATCTTGTTAATCGTTGTGGGCCATAACTTTAGCATAACACCTAGCGGATCAAGATTATATATTGCTAAGTACCATATATATATATTATGCTTATTGCCAATTATGTTATACCTTCAATTATTACCCAAATCGAACCAATTATATACACCTCGATCTGATATTAGCTAACCACTCCATTAATATCATCCTTTTAACAAACAAGACATCTATCAACTAGATTACCTCAAAGCAAATCAATCACATGAGACATACTAGATAGACATACTGTTGGAAAGTAAACTTAGAAAGTAACGGTTAAATTTGATGATATATGCTAAATATTATATTTACTATTATAACATGTGGTGTAAATTTAGTTATCCAAAATAATAATTTTATTTTTAGTATATGCTATTGTATATATAAATCCCACAAAAGTCATTTGTAAAAACAAGAGAAATTGAGATTAATATATATGTACATGAAAGTACATAACCTCTTCTGTCTCTTTTCTTTCGTGTGAATGTATGTAAATTTTAATTGATACCTATTCGCTTCTAACAAAGTAGTATCAAAGCCTTGTTAAATGGCATCAAAGAGATTTTCTCTTTCATTTCAATATCCACACCTTAACAAGGCCAATTATAAGAAATGGTTAATTAGAATGAAGACAATTCTGAGTTCGCAAGGAGTATAGGATGCAGTTGAAAAATGTGCTGAAAAAACTCAAAATGAGGTCATGTTGAGTGTCAAGCTCAAAGAGATGCTTTAGAGAAGAAGAGAAAGAAAGATCACTATGCACTCTCCGTCATTCATTAAAATTTAGATGATGCAGCAAATTGCTAATGAAACTAAGAATGTATGGAAGACACTGTAACGACTTAGAAAGGGCTTAATAGTATTGTTTAGAATTTTCATATCACGTATACACCCATGATAAAAAAAATCATTTTGTAAGTCAGAGGTTATAAGACTCTAAATAGTTATTTGCTAGAGTTTTCAATTTTAATTTATTGACTCATTATATAATATAAATAATTATGAATAATCATTTTTCCACGATTCCTCATAATCATAGAGAATCGGTATCCTCTATTAAAATAATAAAATAAGATAGACAATTTCAGACGATTCTAAACTTACTAAAGATATTAAACTTAATTGAGACATTAGTCGTTTTTTCGGAACATTCCGAATTAACTAAACAAGCATTTCATCATACTGATTCAATGGTAGCACTCTGCACTCAATTCCTATCTCATTCCCAACTATCGATCAACCTACAAGGAAAAGAACTGTTGGGGTGTAAGTTTACGCTTAGCGAGATAATTACCCTCATAATACGGCAAACAGAAATTTATTAAATGCACAATCATATGAATGCATTAACAATTAGTATACCAAATAACGCATGGAGTGACCTAGGAACTGTATACAACTTAGAATTACGCCCCCTATAGTCGGGGTTTGGAGATAATTAACTGATCCAAACCAAAATCCAAGTCTAGACCTTGAGTTTTATTTCATTTGAAAACAAGACTATATATATATATGTATATACTTTCTTTATCAAATAACAGATCATATTTTTAAAATTCCAAGTTTAGTGGTGTGGTGGCCTCCACAATCCACAAACATACGCCTTAAGCAGAAGCCACAAGACTCGTCCCCTTGTCGACGATTAGCGTCTCTTGACGCTTAGTAAGCCCATCAGCTTAGAACAGAAACTCAATATAAATGATGACATAGCTAATGCCCAATTCTATAGTAAGTACGTCCTCCTGTGAGTCATTTCCCATCTTCTGCATGAAGTGGCAGTCCGTGTTATCCGTATGTAATATGGGGAATGCATGATTCGTTTTGATTTCTTAATCGTATAAGTGATTAACTTGATTTTGAAGGTGATCAGATAATTTCATTCCATACAATTCGCATGTATATATTAGTACAAACAATTCGCATGTATATATTAGTACAAACAATTCGCATGTATATATTAGTACAAACAATATATATATAAGTTTAAGTGCATCTATTTTATAAGTAAAATCAAGTAAAGAGTCATCGAGAATTTACTCACTTAGCCATAAGGATCGATCAAAATAATCCGGGATAGGTCGTCTCTCCAAAGCCGGGTCCCCTGGACATCACAAATACGATACTATAAGGATTCGAAATAAAACCTAGAAAACTAAGCTAAAACCTTTTAAGTTGTACTTTTGACTTGGTTTCATAATTTTTTTTTCGGTTTTACTTAAAAGTTCAATTGTATATAACTTTCTCGTTTTAAATATGATTTTTATGATCTTATAGTCAATCTTTATCGTTTTCCAGTGTACTTTAATGTGGTGAGGTTATATTTTCATCATGAGGCACGCAAAACTACTCATGGGCCAGAACAGTAGCGATCCTCATGTTTTGGAGTACTTTTGGGCCTTGTTTGGTAAATAGGCTTTTTGATAACTTAAGAAATCCTTTGGGCTTGGTTTTAAGATTTTATCCTAAGCTCAAAATACTTCTTGAGATAAGATTTATAAGTTTGATTTATACTCCTAAGGCTAACAACCACTTCATGGGCTCTTTAGTAGGCTTAAGTTGTCAAATGGGCTTGTTTTTGGTTCAAAATAAAGTTAATGACTTTGGAGGGCTTATGGAGCCTTAGGTAAATTTCTTGTGGGCTTTAAAACAACCTCTCTTAATATTTAAAGTGCTGGTCAGAATTTTAATGAAGGCCTAACTTAGAGTTCTAGGCTTGTTTTGAGAGTTTTAGGCTCGGTTTTGAGTTTTAGGCTTTGTATACTTACTATACTTACTTTGGTTGATATTTTTACTTTGTTCACTTGGTTTTATCATATTTTTAAATAGCTTTTAGTTATGTTCCAAATCTGGTCGTGATAAATCTAAGGGGTTCTCACTTATTTTTTCAACTTGTTTCATCATTTCCTTAAGTTTAAGTATTAGATTATGTACTTAAACTATTTGTATCTAAATCTTAACTTAACCTTTCTTCTGTAAGATGATTCTTTAACTCATGCTTCACATAAAGAAATAGAAGATCTTATACTTATTACAACTTCCATATCATAGCTCATGTCATACAAAGTTGGTTTTTTCATAAAACTTCATGTGATGAATTTTTCCTTAACTTAAGTCAAGATTTGAGCATGTTTAACTTAATGGAAATAAAATTAACATCTAAATGACTTTTGAATCCTTACGTCCAGTATACTCATCTTCCATTCAAGTTCTTGTTTCAAGATCTTCTCAACTTAAAATCTTACATTCAAAGTATTAAACAGGTGCCTTTACAAAACACCAACTTTACATGCTTGTGTTTCAACTTCATGTAGAGGTCTCATGAGTTTATTTCTTAGGATGGTCTTTGGTGTTATAACAATGTAAATCATACTCATATCTTTAAAAAATCAAAGTCTCCTAACATAAACACTAACCTACTAATCATAAGAAACACTTACTTGTCTTTAAAGCGAAATATGGTGGTTGTGCACAAAGATTCCACTTAAGCTCTTAACTTTGCTCCCTCCTTTTGCAACCTTTTAGAAACCCGAGTTGTTTGATCCTTTGGAGTGGGGTTTGTGGAAGGTTCTAATGGTTTTAAAAGAGCTTAGATGTTGGAAGAAAATGATATAAGAAAAAGAAATGGGAGTGCCGTGAGTGAGACTTAGAAGTGGCGGCCAAATGGAGGATTTTTGTGGGGTTGAATTCCATCTTTTGATTTGTGTTTAGAGTGAGAGAAAAAGAAGTGAAAATGAGAGTGAAAGAGGGAGAGAGTGACAGCTTTTTGAATGGGAGAAAAAGTGTGTGCAAGAAGCTTTAATTAATTATCTTGTAGCTTACAGAAAAGTCAGCAATTGCAACTATTGATGATGTAACCATTAAGGAGTGAATAATGGTGTGTAAAAGAAAGTGATTGATGGTTGAAAGACAAGAGCATGACCCCCCTTTTCTCCTTGTTCAAATCTGCCATTTAATGTCCTTTGGGGTCATGGAATGGTTATGTCTCATTTAATGAAGTTAAGCATGTGAAATCTTATGAAAAATTGTCCATATGTAGTATAAGTAAAGAGGTGATAAGGAAAATATCTTATTATTAGATTTTGATAAGTTATCAATTGATAAATGATTCCAACTCTCAATTGATAAGTCTTCTAAGGTGATAGGTTGGTCTACTTATTTATGTGTAAGGCTTAGACATGAAGGTAAGGGCATGGTTTTATAGGAAATTATTTTAGGATTTACATCTTGTATTGTTTTATACTTTATGATTTGATTCCTATAAAATTGCAAAATTTTCTACAGTTGAATGAAATTATTCAAATTAAATTATCGATTAGTCACTTAGGGTCAAAATTCCCTATTTGTTTTAGGGTTTAGGGTCTTAGGTGAGTTTAGAGCTCGTAGTTTTTTAAGCTCAGGTTTTCCTGATAATTGATTTTTGAATTGGAAAATTTTAATTTGTTTCTAAATGTAAACTTAAGTTCTCAGTTTTGTTGATCCTTAGGAACATTTGAACAGTACTTTTAATTGAATCATGGGCCCACTAAAAGTAGGTTTTATATTTATCAATTGATAAGTTATTTAGGATGATTGATTAGTTTACTTATTTATGTGCATAAATCTTATGCATGAAGATAAAGAGATTGTCTTATATGAAATTATTTTGGAGTTTGTCTCTTAAATTGATTTGTAAGTTATGATTTAATTCTTATAAAATTATGAAAATTTCTAGAGTTGAATAAAATTATTCAAATTAAATTCTTAATTAACCGCTTAGGGTTATAAGTCCTTAATTGTTTTAGTGTTTTGGGTTTACAATCTATGGTTCTCTTATTCGAGTTTTATCGATAATAGGGTTTCAAATTGGAAAATTAAATTCGTTTTTAAATGTAAACTTGAATTCTTAGCTTAGTTTATCATTAGGATCATTTGGGAAGTGTTCTTAGTTGAATCATAAGTCCGCTAAAAAGTAGAGTTTACAACTTATCCATATATAACATGGCTTATAAGTGAAAATAAGGGAATTTTTTTATATGAAATTCTTTTAGGGTTTGGTTCTCAAATTAATTTGTAGGTTGTTATTTGCCTATTAAGAAATTTTAGAGTTTTCTAGAGTTGAATAAAATTTATTGAAATTATATTTTTAATTATTTATTTAGGGCTCTAAGTCCCTAATTATCCTAAGATTTTGGGTTTGAGTGGGTTTAAGTATGTTTTAGAGTTCGAGTGAGATTATGTATGTTTTAGGGTTTTTTACCAACTCAGGAATAATTTATTTACACTTAGGAGCTTAAGGTTTAATTGGCTTAATTATTTAGGAACATTGCTTTATTATGCATCATACACACATATATATATATATATATATATATATCATACGATAGATTAAGAAAAGAGAAGGAAATTGCTTATTAATATATTTATATGTATATACATATTGTGGGGCTACTTATGTACATAAGTAAAATAATTTTTGTAAATTTATTAATTTATTCCTTTAACTAGCTTAGTTTTGTTATTTATTATTACTTGAAATAATCCTTAATTTTATAGAGTTTTAAAAATTTTTATGATTTGATATTTATGGTTTCTATTAAGTTTAGGTTTACATTTTTTTTGTATACGCATGTAGGGATTGTAATTTTCTTGCATGATAAGGGTTTCCAAATTGTATCATTGGGTCTTTCAACTTCGTTTTAAGTTTCGAGTTTAAAATTTTAGTTAGTTTTCATTTTATGTGGTCTTATCGACTTAGGGAAATATTTACGATACTCGAGTCCGATACCATGTTTAGAAGGTTAAATTTACAGAGTTTATACTCTACATAATTCCATAATGGGAGTTGAGAAAGTAAAGAAGGTTTGGCGTCAAACTCTAAGGGTTGAGTATGAAAAACTCTTTATGAAGGAAAGTAAAACCATAACGAATTATGTTACATGAGGATCGGCAGTAGTGAATCAAATAAAGAAACTTAAAGAAATCATACAAGATGTTAATGTGGTTAAGAAGAATTTACGCCCTCTCGACACAAAATTTAATCATGTAGTAGTTGTGGTTGAAGAAGCAAAGGACTTGAAGAGCATGATTGTTAATTGATTAAATGGTTCATTAAGAGCTGATGAGGAGAGAATGAACAATGGCAAGTAAGAACAAGTGGAGCATGCCTTGTTATTAGAATTGCCCATTAAATCTAAAGGAGATTCATTCCAAGGAGGTAGTTGTGGATAATCATGTAGAAGAGGTCGTTGCTGTAAACATAGATGTGGTTAAGGAAGAGATGAGTAAAACTCTTCCAATGAAAATAAAAATAAAAATTTTCAAAGATTTTGTGCAAGAGGAAGAGGGAATTATAAAAAATATAATGATAGGAGAATAGATAAGAGTCAAGTCGAGTGCTATTCTTGTTGAGATAATGGCTATTACTCTTAGGAATGTCAAATTGAGTGGGCCAAGGAGCAAACAAAACCAAGGGAACATATTGAGGAAGTAGACGACACAACTTTAATTCTTTCTTTTAAGGGAAAAATCATAAGAGAGAAGAGTACATGGTATTTTAAAAAAGGAGTTGGTAATCATATGATTGGTGATAGAAGCAAATTTATCGAGTTTGACGCCAAAGTAAACAGCAATGTATACTTTGGTGATAATACAAAGGTAGAGATCGAAGGTAGAAGAACTATCATTTTTGAGACTAAGCTAAAGGTCATAAAGTTCTTCGTGATGTTTATTATATTTCTAAGCTGTGAAGCAACATTTTCTGAGTGATGGGTAGCTCATGGAAAATTGTTGTAAGATTGTTATGGAGACCCAAATGCTTTGGCTTAAAGATAGTTATAATCACCTTCTTGAAAAGGTTATCTTGTTTAAGAACAAAATGTTCAAGTTGGAGCTATGAACGATTGAATCTTTGTGTTTGAAAACTTATGTGGAAGATTTATCTCATATTTGGCATATGAGACTAGGTTATATCAATTTTAAAAGTTTGTAAGCTTTGGAAGTAAAGAAAATGGTAAAGGGTATACCAATGGTTAGTCATTCAAATTAATTATGTGGAGCTTGATTACCTAGAAAACATTTAAGAAAGAGCTTTCCGAAGCAATCTATCTCAAGAACCACTAAGCCACTTTAGCATATCCATATAGATGCATGTGGTCCTATAGTTCCTCCATCACTTAGTAAAAGCTCTTAATTTGTGTCATCCATTGATGACTATAGTAGAAGTCTTATGTTTATTTCTAAAAACAAAAATCTGAGACTTTTGATACTTTTAAAAGATTCAAATTATTTGTTGAAAAAAAAAATAGTAGGTATGACATTAAATCTCTAAAAACTGATAGAGGGGGAGAGTTTGCTTCTAATAAGTTCAAAAGTTCTTTGGGTTGCATAGATTTTGATGTTTTCTAATGGTTTTTAGGTTGCCTCAACAAAATGTAGTTGTTGAAAGGAAGAATGGGATGAGTTTAAATATGGCAAGGGCTATGCTAAAATGTAAGAATATGTAAGAGGAGTTTTGGGTTGAAGTAGTTGCTTGTGTAGTATGTAAGCCCCAAAGTTCAGCTAAGTAACCGTAGGATTGAACTTAGAACTCAAGGTTTAGGGCGATCGGCTAAAGGATCCGATCACGTCCAAATTATAAATTATTGAGAGAAATATTAGTAAAAATGACCCCGTAAACTTAAATTTAAGAAAATAAATAGTAAAATAAGAGACTATAAAATTTTCAAATTTTAAGCATAATAGGTATTAATTATCGAAAATGCAAAATGTGTAATGAAATAACTAATAAATTACTAGAGATAGATTATATGTATACTAAAAATTTTAGAATGACCAAAATAATATTTAGGAATGTTCACGTGTACCCTACATGTATTTACGTGTAGATAAAAATACGCATAATTACCTAAATTAGCCTAAAACTAAGCAAATAATTAAAGAAAAATACAAAATAATTATTAAAAAAATAAAAAAAAATCAGAAGAGGATAAGCTGCAACAAGATAGGTCGTGGTCAGCAAAAAAAAAAAATAACCAATAAGAATTTGACAAACAAAAAGCCAAAAATCATGGAATTGGTGCAAAATCACATCAAATTAATGCACATTAATTTCTAAAATTGTCTATAAATAGAGAAAAAATATTATAGAAGTCCTTTGGTCAGTTTATGATTTGAGAAAAATCAAAACACCGAAAAAATCGAGGGAAAATCCAGAAAAATAAAAAAAAAAGAAAACTGTGCAGTTAGGGATTTTAAAGGGAACCTACACCAGACGAGGAGCTGAGAGTGGACGGCCACCACCAACACACGGTGGTGGCAGCGCCCAGGCCGGTCGACAAGGACACGGCGGCCCGCGGTGGCCGGAGCCACCAAAACAGGTGAGTCCAAATTCCAGTCCGATTCTTGTGAAATTTTGTAAAAATAGTAAATATAATTATAAAATTATGAATTTTGTTATTCTAAGATATTTTTGTATGTAGTTTGTAGGAAAAATATTAGTTTGATGAAAACATGCCCCGTAATATATGGTCCTTAAGAAATCATGCAAAACCGAGCACATTTCGGTTTAGAAATAAATGACCTTAGGAGTGTAGTTTGGAGCTCAATTTTTTTTTGTAGGATGCTCATGTGATATAGAACAGTGCTATGGAGCCATTTTTTTAAATTTAATTTTCAAAATTTTTAAGTTAATTTTTAGCCCTAAAATGATGGAAAAATTAGGTAATTTGGAGTTAATTAGGTGATTAGGATATTAATTACTGATTTAGATAGTAATTAGATGTTTAGGGATGTTAATCTCTGATGTGGAAACCTGATCCTAGTGTATGGAGTGTTAAGTATAAGTAATGAAGGTGTTATGTAGTAAATGTAGAAAATTAGGAACATGTAGAATTAAAAATTAATAAATATGGAAAAATTAGGTTTAATTAGATAATAAAATAATGAAAATCAGAACATAACAAATCTGAAACAAAATTTAATTTTAGGTAATTATATGAAAAATGTAAAAATTTCTCACAACATGAGTAAATTCGGTACACTAATACGGATTTAAGTGTACTGGAAGGAATAAAATGCTGACTAGGTAGTAATCGTATTTAGGGTATCTGGAAATAATGTGGTTAGTTTCACATTATGAGTTGAAACAAATTTCTAGGGTCCGGGTACAAAACAGTACCTAGAAATCGAACTAGAATCTAATTTAGAAATCGATGCGGAACCCGAACCTAAAATAATTATAAAAGACTTAATACCTAGATAATTAGGCATATTAAACCTTAAACAAAACCTAACAATAAGCGTTATAGGATAAGATGAACTTATAATATTATATGAAATACTGAAACCACGTTCGTGTTATAGGGATGATCGGCGATGGCCTGAGCAAATCGGACCTCGAGTGAGTGAGCGAGGAGTCGAGGTAAGTTGGGATTAATACGATGCTGTATTTTGGAGGCTTAAGATTATGCTTGGTTGTGCTTGTTAGATAGAGAATGTGTGCATGTGCTTGATTATGGGTGATGCTATGATTCTATTTGTTGCTCTGGCACATATTGTATGACTTGTATGAAAGGATTGATCACCCTAAACTGAACTTAATTAAATATCCGACCAGTAATCATAATCGGACATGCATGGCAACCCGTTAGGGGAACTTAGGACTCTTTGGCCAAATACCGACCCCTTCGGAAGGGATAACACAGGATTGGAAAATGGTCTCTTCTTCATCCTCAGTCGAACTAAGTGACAGGAGAGGAGGTCGCGGCGAGGGTGAAGACAGTGGTTCGAAGGTAGTCATGGGAGGAGCAAGGTCTCCATTACACAAGCCTGGGTTTGGTCGTGAGCTGTTGCATTAACGGCAACTCCTCAACCCGGATTAGAGCGGGCGTAATTTCTCTAATTTCACGACGGGCCGGACAACGTCGTGCGATGGCATTTGCTTGCACATGCATTGCACCTAATAAGTGATTGAAAACCTTGTTATGTGTATGGTATAGTTTTAAGTCCTCCGTCCTAACTTACTGAGCTGTAGTTGCTCACATTCCTATAGACGTCGTGCAGGTGCTGGCTAAGAAGCGGCAACAACTACTCTGAAGCTAGCAACTGCTGGATCCTGGGGAGTAAGGAAAAATATTGAAGAATAAACACATATTTTTAAGGTCTAAGTTTTTATTATTTTTCATTTTCGAATGATGTAATGATATAGAAAAATACTATAGAAAAATATTGTAAACTTTAACTGCAATAACTGAATTATAACATATATATAATTCCTCACTTTTATAGGTAATGCAAACTGTCTACTTCAAAGCGGGTTAGTTGTGGACGCCTTGTGTAGATCAGGTCTAAGATAGCGATTGTGAGGCCAACTTCTATCTTAGAGCGGTTTACACGGCGGGGCTGTTACGACTCTGCCACTTCGGGGCGTGACATAGTATGTCTCTCAAATTGAAGTCTAACTAAAAGTCTTATTTATGTGACCTACAAGAAGTGTGGAGTAAATAGAAGTCGAACATGTTTCATTTGTGAGTTTTTAAATCTAATGCTTGTGTATATCTTTCAAAACAACAAAAATTCAAGCTTGATGATAAAAGTAAGGAGTTCATATTCATTGGGTAGAATGAGAATTCAAAAGGTTACAAGTTATTCAATACAGATAATGGTAAGATTGTAACTAATAGAGATGTTGAATTTGATGAAGGAAGAGCATGGGATTGAAGCCCACAAAATGAAGGATCATACAATTTCCTGCCATCTTTCGAAGATGATAAACCGATTGTTTAAGAGGTTAAAGCTACTTTACCAGCATCACAAATTTCATCGTCTTTGGCATTATCATCAACAAGTTCACTTTCATCGAGCTCAAGATGAACTAAGGAGATACTGGTGTCTTGCAAACATTTATAATGAACCTGAAAGGATTGGTATGAACTTTTTCATGTTTTCTTGCTAATGTTGTACCTTTGAATTTTGAAGAAGTCAACAAAGATAAGAGATGAATTTATTCTATGAACAAGGAGAGTCATTCAATCAATAAGTATGACAATTGGGAACTTACTACTCTTCTAAGTGGTCATTAACCAATTGGAGTGAAATAGATATATAAGGTCAAGAATGGTGCGATGGGAAAAGTAGAGAGATATAGAACTAAACTTGTTGTAAGAAGATACATGTCATTGATTATGGGGAAGTATTTGCTCTAGTAGCTTGAATAGAAATTATCAAATTGTTGATTTCATTAATTGCCCAAAATCATTGGGAAATCCATCAGGTAGATGTTAAGTCGTCATTTTTAAATGGCTATCTTGAAGAGGAGGTATATGTTAAACAATTTAAAGGCTATATTACTAATGAGAGCCTGGAACAATTAACTTGATCAATACTTTCAACATAATGGTTTTCTAAAATGCATGCATAAATACACTCTTTATGTGAAGCAAAAGAAAGGAGATTTCTTCTTTGTTTGTGTATATGTAAATGATCTTATATTCATAAGTAATAATCCCAAAATGTTCATGGATTTCAGGAAGGAAAAAACATAAGAATATGAGACGAGTGACATGGGTCTCATGTCTTATTATCTAGGACTAGAAGTGAAGTATACGGAAGATGGAATTTTTATTTCATAAAAGGATTACACAAAAGAGGTATTTAAGAAATTTGACATGTTAGATTGCATGCCTTTTAGCACCCTTATGGAGAGTGACGCAAAACCATCCAAAGTGGAATGAGATAGAGAAAGTGGATCTTACTTTATTCAACAGTCTTATGAGAAGTTTGAGATGCTTATGTTGTAAGAGCCTAAATATCCTATTTGTAGTAGGAATAGTAAGTTATTTCATGAAGAAGCTATTAATAGCTCACATGAAAGCATTTGACAAAATTTTACATTATTTAAAAGGTACAATTGATTATGGTATCTTTTATTCATCTTTTGATGATTTCAAATTGAAAGGCATTGTGGTAGTGATTTGCTAGACATTGATGATAGAAAAATTACTTATGGTTTCATATTCTTGTTGGGAAATAATTTAATTTCTTGGTACGTAAAGAAGTATCCAATTGTCATACTCTCGACTTGTAAATCTAAATATGTTGCAGTTGCAAATTGTGCATGTCATGCTATTTGGTTGCAGAAATTGTTAAAAGAACTTTACTTGGAGCAAGGTAAGCCAACCAAAATCATAATTGATAATAAGTCTGTTTTTAACTTTAGCAAGAAATCTAGTATTCCATGAGCAAAGCAAGCATATTGATACTAAGTATCATTTCATCCTATAGTGCATTGCAAAGAAGGAAGTTGAATTGGAGTTTATGAGATCTAATGATCACAGAGCTAATATTTTCACAAAGTCACTCAAACATGATCATTTTCAGCAATTGAGAATGGAGCTTGGAATTATAAAATGTTCAACTTTATAGGGGATGTTGGAAAGTAAACTTGAAAGCTAAGGTTAAATTTAGCAACATGAAGTATGCTAAATATTAAATTTACTATTACAACTTGTGGTGTAAATTTAATTATCCAAAATAATCATTTTTTAGTACATGTCAATGTATAAATCCGTCCACAAAAGTCATTTTGCAAAAACAAGAGAAATTGAGATTAATATATATGAACATTTAATTAATAACCTCTTTTCTCTCTTTCCTTTTGTGTGAGTGTGTGTGAATTTTAATCGGTACCCATTTGCTTTTTAACACTTCTTGAGTTAGTTATTCCAAAAGCATAAAAAAATGTCCCTAACAAGGAATGCATATGAAACAACCATATAACTATATAAATATTGATAGCTGTATGGGTGCCAGTGATATACACCAATCCACAACATTATATGGCCTCTTAGCCTGGAAACACATAGAATTTCTTGTCTTAATGATGATCCCTTCCTCCCTTGACACATTTCAAGCTCATCATATATAAATCTCACAACCACCCACTTAAGTCGGCTGGTTTGAACTAAAGTTAGGGAAATGATTTTGTCCTCTTCTTGTATGTGAGGCCATGAGGTGTTAGCTAATTTCATAAGAACATGTAATGTTTATCTCATTTGTAATGATTAGCTATGTTATGTTTAATGTTATACTTTGAAACCTAAAAGGGCATAATAAATCATGGTGTGTCTTTATTGCCCAACATGGGCATATTAGTTCGAAATCCTATGCAAATCCTACTTTTTATCGAAAAGTCCTTTATTTACCTAAAATATTTTAAATCAAGCGTTGAATGTTTGAGCTATGAAGACCAACAGCTAATTACTATACTATACTACTCATATCCATATAACAACTAATGCATAATCAAAACAAGGATGCAACATTTGCTTTATTGGTTACTGGGTCGTTTAAACAAGGGTAATAAGGATGAGAAAACTTCAATGTCTTATGTATGGTATTGAAAACGCAGATCCAATGATCCTAAAATCTCAATAATGTGATATTCCATTGATTTCGAATCTATGACATAAAAAGATGGTCATATCATATATTAGGTTCATCGCTTGTATCAACTTTGATAACCTAGTTCCTTATTGAATGTCCATGATATTATTGCGTACCACTACTAGAATCTATTCACAGCTTCATCTTAGATTCATGACCCGTGTCCACCTAAGCTCTACCATATAGATGATTCATGTATCTATAACAAATGTGGCATGAGTCCTTGAAATACAAGCCACTTTATCCCTAATACCTATTCTATGACCCTCTTATACATAATGATTATATGTTGCGACATAAGCACATATAGAAGCCAACCGGCAAGTAAGTTAAAATTTGGATTTATTTATTAAAATTGACTAGCCATCCAATCAAATAAGGTGTGAAACCATTCACCTACACTTGTTTGTCTATAAATTAGCAACTTGTTTCCTCTCTAACTTTTTTGTTAGTAATTCATAATTTCGAATCTTTTAATAAACCATAAACTTTAATCTTAAATTGTTTAGTTGAGTCTTGTAATTTGGGTTTAGAATGTTTTTGAATCAACTTAGGGTTAGAAGCAGAATTAAGATAAGGTTTAGATTTAAATTCAAGCAAAACAAGAAGTTAGGGTTAACCTAATTGAAAAGTGGTCGATTTGGTTAAAGAGTAGTTGACCACTTAATCAGTGTAGTTAACCACAACGAAGAAGTTGATTAGTTTTTGCCTAGTTTCATCTTATTTTCTATTTTGATACACATAAGATTTTGCTTTAAATTTATAGCATAGGAAAACCAGTTGATTAGTTAATATGTTCCTTTTTCATGTATATGTATTTTAATTACTAAGTTAGGGATTTAAGGTAGATTAAAACTACAATTTGGGTAATGTTACATTTAACACCATAGATTAGCAAACATTTACCAATCCGTAAATTTATAAGTCACACTTATGTTATCAAACCAAACTTGAAAATTTAGATATGTCTTCAAGGATTAAATTAAATGAACATATAAATTTGAAACCTTATAATAAAATTTATTTAAGTCTAATAAATTCTATTTATTGTAGAGTAATATTATTAAGCTTAAATTTTTAATTTATATTAAGCCCTACCTATTCAATACAAATTGCTCAACTAAAAGTTAAGAAAATTAATAATAAAAATTTTAAACGGAGTTGCCATTAGTAAAAACTAAAAACTAAAAATGGCTAAAATTGAATTGTTAAACAATTTTAATCAAAAAGCACAATTGTTTGGAAAATAAGAGAAATTTAGGGCTGGGGACGAAGTGAAAAGTGGCTACTGAGTAGGTTATTTCAAATAAAGGGTTTAACTAAGGAAAATTAAAATAAGTAATAATTATTTACAAGAAAATTATTTGTTTACTTAAATTAAGTAATAATTGGAAGTAACCCGTAAGTCTTTATCAAAATGACTCTACATTTCTCACATTTTTTTTTCATCATTTATTCTTCTTGAAAAAGTTATTATTTTTCATACCTTTTTTATTTAACAATACTCTTTAATGTTTTATTATACATACCTTTTCAGTAGTGGAAGCGGATTGTAGAGTAATAAAGTTTTGGGATAATTGTTGAAGAAGAGCACAACCTATACTATGTATAGAGGAAGATGGAGCAATTGAGAAGTGAAATCAATAATATCTCCTCTACACAATAATTAACAATGTTACTTGATATTGGATTATCTTGTCTCTATCTCTGTTTCTATCTATATATCCTCTAATCACATATTGTCGTATAATATTCTATTTGAGCTACAGCTTGTGAGATTTACTCATACATGGTAGTACATAATTGAAAAAACTCCATTTCTATTCCACAATTAGAAAAATAGAGAAGCTAATAGTCTTTTTCTAATACTTCAAAAAACCTAATAAAAAATCACACAAATGGAGGTTCAATTACAAATACAAATAATTAGATCCTTTATTCGACCCGATTCAAAAAATAAATAAGAAAGAAGTAAAGACTTACATTAAGATAGAGTGAAAGAGGAAGGGAAGGATGAAGGAAGCGGTGAAGGAATAGTCTTAGATATCAAGAAGGTTAATGTTGCCATTTTTCCTTTTTACTGGTTCAACTTAACTTGATGATTTTTACCATTACTATCATTCTCTGTCTCCTTGTTATTTGATATTTGATATTTATGAGTACGTATGTATATGCCCCCCTTTGAAAATATAAATAAAATTTTAAGTAGAGCTTTTAGTCTTTTTGTTTGATTTCATTTTGATTAGAGATAATTAATTAAACTTGGAAAGTTTTCTAAAAGAGAGAAGGTGGTTTATGCATCTATTCTCCCTTCCTAGTATACTATACTATACTATACTATACTATACTAAGGCTTTTTTAATGGGCTACTTGTTTTCTTCAATGAGCCTTAAATCCTACCCATTAACTTTTTCATTGTTACTATTACTACTACTATTGCTATTATTACCGTTGTTAATGCTATTGTTGCTCTTACTGCTGTTGTTGTTGTCGCTACTGCTACTGCTACAACTGCTACTATATTCTTTTACATTTGGGATAAGTAAAAAATGAAGAAAAAATAGAAATAATATAATATAAAAGATAAATAAAGTGTTAGGTTCTTTCTTAATAAGTTTTGATCATAACAAAAGATTAAGTATTAATGAGGTTATGAAGTTTACAAGTTTCATAAAAGCATTAGAACTAGTTATTAGTTTAAGTAAAGAAAGGGACTTAGAGGTTAGCTGAGGGGTTTGCTCAATTGTTTCACTGTTTGAAATTAAGAAGAATTGGTAGACTCAAAGGTTGGATTAGAGGGTTTGGCTTGTAACATATAAGTTATATAGATGATCAAATTGAAGGCCTAACTTTACTTATTGAATATGTTTTCTCTAAATTTAAGGACAATCATCTAATGGCTACTTGAACAAATCAACTAGAAGCAATCCAAAATATACAAGAAGATAAACTAGTCATTATCATCAAGAGAAATATAAAAAGTTAAGAACAGTTGGAGTATAACCTTTATATGTGAAGAAGAAAATTGATGAGCACTTAGAGACTTCCTTAGAACTTCTTTTGCACAAAAGACTTTCACCTTTTTTTTTTTTTAGCGAAACTAAAGATTTCTATTGTATTGATCCTTGAGAATTTGAATTGCTTTTAAGAGTTAGGAATTGTTGCTAGAGTAGAAAGGTTAAAGATTTTCCTTATAGATCTATAGATAGTCATGTGTCAATCTAGATAGGTAAAGTAGAGAGTGTTTAGAGTCAGTTGATTGATTTGCTTGTAACTTCTCTCATTGATTTTTTGATATAGTGGAATGGAACCATTGTGGAAAATCAAATCCCCAAAGGGGAGTTAGACATAGGCACAACGATGAACTACTATAAATTCTTACGCTTGTTTCTCTTGACCATTCCCTTTAAATTCCTACAATATTATTTTGTTGTTGCACCTATTTGGTGAACATATTAAATTGCTACTCATGCCATTAATAAGTATTAAGAGGGGATCTTTCTAAAATAAAAAAATGCTTAAATTCTTATTAAATTAATCAATTTGCCCTCCTCTTGATTACTTGTTTTGAACCTATAAAAAGGACTAAACAAGATCATGTGGTATGGAACTTAAGTCCATGTTAAGTCACATAAGAGGTATGACTTGGGTTTTGCCTTCATTGGATTGATCTAATTGTTGTCAAAGTAAGGGGAAGCATTGCACATAGGTTATCTAAGGTAGTAAACAACCCAGTACTGGTGGTTTAGCTCTAGTTGGTATGTGGTGGCGGTTGTAGAAAACATAAGTTGAATGTTTTGCTCTTAAATTGGGGTTGGTTTTAATTGAATCAAAACAAAAGATTGTGTTTTTCTTTATCATTGATGGTTTTAGAATCTATTTTAAGAAAAAAAAACCTTCGATTTTTCTAGTAATTAAAGAATTTTTAGAGGGAAAAAATTGGAGCTCAGTTACAAATCCTTAAAGAGAGAGAGCTTTAATTCAAACGATTTTAATGATACTTGGTTACAACTCATGTTCCTCTTGAGTTAGCTTAGTTTTTTATTATAGTGCTTGAAATCACCATGACTAAGCTTTAAGGAGTTTAGAACCTTAATCCATGCTCTTGATTTGTGCTTAATCTTCAATGGAAGGGCTTTGATGCAATTTGTTAAGATTAAAGGAGTGTGGTCATTTATTAGGATTGAATGAAGTCATAATTCACAACTAATCAATGAGAAACAAGATGAATTATATGCAAAGGAAACTTACGAGTTTAGAGGATGAAGAAAGTCCAAAAGCATCTTTGATACATGTGCTTTCCTTCATGTATGTGTGCATTCCTTACCATTGGCTCATGGTTAATTCTTGCTCATAGTTTAGCTCACAATATAATGGACCATTCCCTCTTAAACCGATTTTACATCCAAAATTAAATACAGGCTTAAACCAACTCAAACCTAATTGATTGGAGAAAATCTAATTTTGTTTCATGTGCAATAAATGAGTCCACTTTACATATATGAAAATAAATTCTTGAAATTAAATCAATTTAATGGAACTTTGATGTTTAATTGTTTGTGGTTTGGTTTACACTAAAATTAAATTTCTTATAGGACAATAAACTTAAGAAATGAAGAACTGTTTGAAGTTATATTCCACTTTAATGATCTTTTTATGGTTTTAAGAATTAATGAGTTAGACCTGACCCAAAAAATTAATTTTAAATAAAAATGAGTGCTTTAATTGAAGTGTCAAAAAACTATCAAATGACATACATATATTATTACTCTAAAAACAGTTTTCCATTACAAAAGATATTTTTTGCCCTATTGATAAGCCTTTTTTGACCTAGGTAATCTAAGCCTAAACCGACTGGCCCATGATGAAGGCCCAACTCAAATAGTCTAGTTTAGATATAACTTATTCTCATCCATCCATTATAAATATGGGATGAGGCCTCTAGGTACGTAGCTCTCTCTCTCTCTCTCTCTCTCTCTCTCTCTCTCTCTCTCTCTCTCTTCTTTTAAGCTTCTTAGGGTTTTCACCCATAACCACCATGTTAAATGTGAATCCCTAAAATCACTTTTAAGGTAATCGTATCTGGATTTAGGGCCTTTGAGAAAATTTATCCGATTGAGTCCAAACTTTACGACTAAATTAGAAAAATCAGTCGAAGTGATTTGATAAAGTTAAATTTTAAAAATAATATCCTAAAACTTCAATGTAGCCTTAGAAGTACAATTATTCGATATAATGTAAAATTGGTCGGAATTCCTAAAATTGAGTCCAAAACGCAATAAGAACCTAAAGATAAGTTATCTAAACAATAAAGGAATAATATAGCATAATATACAATATAAATATATATGTATTTTTATGAATTTAATCGGTATATATAATAATTATACTTATAAATTAACTACAAACTTAAAAAAATATATTATAAGTGATGAATTCACAAAATTAAATAGAAAATATATCTTAAAAATAAAAGATATGCTAGAAACATGATTATATGCATGAAATTACTGATTATGTAATATATACATATATATATATATATATATATAGGATATGTACCCATATATTAACAAACCATTAAATATTAACATAAAATACCAAAATACTCTAAAATATCATCTAAAATTTATAAAAGAATAAGAAACAACTTGGAATATCATTGGATTAAACGTAGAGCAGCATAAAAAGGATAAGTAGTTGCATTAAAAAAATTTGACACTTCATGCTTTTAATTTGACACTTGTACTTAAAATAAAATTGCTTAATAATTAAGAAAAAAAATTCCAACCAAGCTAGCAACTATAAATAGGATTTAGGACATCGTTTTAGACATTTTAGAACTTAGGACACCCAAAATAAAATTTGAAAAAAAATTAGAAAAATTAGATAAAAGAATAGAAAAAACAAAGCAAACCATACCCTAAGTTGATTCCCTACCCAAACCACCACCTATTGTGAAGCCTTGCTACCCATCGATAGAGCCACTAGCGACCCTCACCACCGACACACTTCCTCCAGCCACCGGCTATTGCATTGCTAACGAACACTAGGTTTGAAATCTATCCTAATTTTCATTAATTTCTAAAAATTATTAAATGAGATAGGAAAATTATGAAAAAAATTATTTCAAGGTTATTTTAGATATAATTTTATGTGAAATAATTATTTTGATAAAAAATTAAATATTTAATATACTTCTTTAAGAAATGTACCATTCACCCAAATTTTCGAATTGAAAATAAATATATTAAATAATGTTGTTTTGAGCTCAAATTTTTTTTATAGAATACATATTACATCTAGTTTATTGCTATGTAGCCCGATTTTGATTATATATATATATTTAGTATTTATTACAATTTTGGGCCTTAAAAATGGCTAAAATAAGGTAATTTGTGAAATGAATTGATTTTAGGGGAAATAATCGATGAAATTAGGATTTAATTAATTTTGGATCCTTGTAATGATGTCAACACATGTTGAAATTAATTTGGTATAGAAATCATATTATTTGCCTAATTAATCATAATCTAGGGGGGAAATTGTAACTTTAGGTATATAGGCAATAAACTCGATTAAATGAAACAAGTTACTAGTTGAATTCTGTATATTTTACTAAGTTTATAGAAATTTACGTAAAATCATTTGATGATCCTTGCTATTTATTAGGAATTTTCCTAGTTAAATAGTTTAAATATGTAACCAAGATATATATTTAGTAATAATATATTAAAATATGTTAATTATTTGATTAAATTACAACTTAAACATACTCTAATTGGGTAGGATTCCTTATTATTTTGTTATATTTTGTGATATTATCTGCATCAGGTTATGATAAATATATGCTAGGATTAGATAATATATGATTTATCGTGTTTTATTGTAAAATTGTGTAAAAATATATTCTATTTATATAATATGATACCAATGTAATATTACTTGCTATATAGTTTTATCTGTATATTAGGATTAGAAATACTCTTTAGGAATTATCTTTGAACAAAACACATAATATGTAATGATACCGACCTTAGCAAAACTAGATCACTTTAGGTAATAGAATAGATATTTTCTATAATATTATAGAAAATATGTCCTACGATGGCTTTCCGTAAATGAAGCGTAATTTGACTAATGAAAAGTACGTTTCGACATAATTACAACGATATATGATATAAGTAGTAAAACTTTGTATATTTAATAATGTTAAACAAGTTAGTATAATCTACATAGCAGAATATAATACTCAAGTGTGTGTGTGTGTATACACATATGTGTGTGTGCCTATATTACTATATAAGTAATATAACTTAAAAGTATAAATATATATGTAATGTGTGTATATATATAAATATATATATATATAAGCAACTTTATTAAATAACTATATAAATAGTATTTCAACAAAGTTATATAATAGTATGGAGAATTAGATAAAATTCGAACGTTTTTATAAATCTTACGAAACTAGAATTTGAACTTTCATATAATAATAACGTTCTAGAACTATTAGAGTGAGCTTCAACGCAAGTAAATAGGATTTGTGGAGACTAGAGTATATGCTCACTTGTGATTATAAGTAGCTGTTTGTGTACATACTACACCCGTACCTGGTTACTAAGATGCAGTTGAGCTACATGTTTTGCTATGTTGATTGACCTTGTTTGGTGTGCTATGAATTGGTTGATCATCCTTGATCGGACTAATTGAAACACTAACTAAAATTATAAATGAACATCCATCGCATCTTACTAGGGGACGGTTAGGGTTTTATGGCTAAATTTCAACGCCTTTGATGAGGTTGTAGTGAATTGGCCTTTTCTTACCCTTGGTCGAATTAAGTGATATGAGAGAAGGTTATAACAAGGTTAGGGGCACCGGGTTTTAAGGTAGTTTCCGACGAAGCAAGAGCCTCCATTGCAAAAGCCTGGAATTAGCTATGAGAAGGTCTTGTAGCTTTTATGATTGGCATTATGGACATCATATCGCAACACTAACTTAAGCATCCGAGTGGCAACATCGGAACACACTCTAGCATGGCTCCTATAACCCTTTTTCTTTGTCTTATAGATGTCACATAATGGAACAAATTATCGTAATCTCTACCCACAAAATTTAAAGATAACATTTAGCATTGTTTGTAGGAAATGAAAATCTAGGATTAGTTAATACATTCTCTGTTCCACTTTTCTCAACACATGGATATAGAGAGAAGAGAGACACTAGATTCTTTTATTAGTAGGATTCTTTGATGGACGATGAGGCTTTAGATCACTTTTAAATCCTTGACAAAGCACATATCTCACCAAAAGTCAATGTTAGTGATGTCCCCATGATAGCTTACGTACATATACCTTGCCAAAAGTTGAGGTAATGACTTCATTTTGAATTAAGTGATTCTACTTCCCATTGGTTACAAGCGTAAAAAAAAAAAAAAAGGAAATCTTATACCATACTATACATATATATATATATAACAAGTAGCCATATGTGTTTACTTCAAAATTATTGATACGATCTAGGAAAAAAGAAAAAAAAAAGAAAGAAAACTCCTTCTAAAAATTTTTCACATGTCATTCTCAAATAATCTTCCTTTTTCACTAAATAATCCACCTTTTATTAAAGTTTCCATTTTTATACTTTTGAGGATTCTCTTATGGGTTTCTCATGGAAGAGAGGGTAAGGAAAGTGGTGGTGAAAATAACCAACAAGTGCATAGTCTTAACCATCATCTTAGAATCTTGGCTAGTAGAGATTTAGGAAGGAATTGAGCTTTGTTTAATTAAATGAGCTTGTAAAATAGAGAATAGTGAAGGGGCATCGAGGTGCTGTCCAATGTAACTACTCCAATGCTTAAGTTAGGTGTGTATGTAAGGAGAGTAAGAATACTCAAAGGCAAAATATAGTCTTAAGTATGTGAAATGTCAAGTGGTTTACTGTTGGGTGATAACCTTGTCTTTATAGACGAGCAGAGTGGAGCCAAGCCGACAGTTGGAAAGGAGTTAGTGGACGGTGGCCACATCCATAAATATTAGGTAATGGAACCATGATGTTCGATGTAGTCTACAAATATAAGAAGTAGTTGTTTGACTTAGTCTCTAGCCTTATCTAAACTTTTCTGGTTGTTGGTGATTATTGTGGTTGAGCAAGTTGACCGGGCTAAGGTCAACCTTAGAGGGAGAAGGCCAAGTCTTCAAGAGGTGCATCCTAGGTTGAGAGCCTTATTAGGCCAACACAGGCCTAAAGGGCCTATGTTCAAAAGGCTTTATCAACACTTACGTACCCTTCCTCCCCTCCCCTAAAACCTCATTGCAGTTGTAGAGGTAAGGAGGGGAAAGATAGGCTTCTTAGGCGTGTAAATGATCTAGTCTAAAGGCATCCTTAGCATCGTTGCTGATGTATTGACGTGGCAGCTAAGACATCCAAATTGAGTGATGTAAGGGTTGAGTAGACATGGTTTATCTGAGCAGGTTGCCATTTGGTTTAGGTAGGTGCTCTAGGTTCAAGGTGGGATACGAGAGGTCTGACCTCTTTGGCCATTAAGGGTTATAGAGTGGTTGGCCTCAAGTCAAGTCTAAGGTAGATAGACAATCTAAGGTGGATACTCAGCGGGCTGAGCTAGGTGCTTTGAGCCGATTTGAAGATTTGATAATTTGGGTGCTCTAGAGAGTAGGAGTGAGTTGAATTGACCCTTGTTTAAGTAACTACCATTTATCCATGTCGAGGAGTAACGATGATGAAATGCCAAATAAGTTCTTTCGTGAAAGTGGGAGGGGCCTCAGGAAAACTTCTCACGAAAATAACTTTTCGAATTCTTACTTTATCTAATACGTTCGTATTACAGTTAATGTGATGTGATAGGTGTCCTGTCACTATAGATATGTGTATAGTTGCATGGGTTTTGTTTTTTGAATGCTACCATCCGATCAAAACTATATTCATATGTCCGCATCATAGTGTTTTAGGGGATTTGTTCTTATACAAATCCCTATAACCACTTATTTACTTTTCAACATGTTTGGCTTATAAATACTAGAATCACTTTGAAAAATTACTCATTTGTAACCTTTCTTGCTTCTTTACTGCAATCGGTGAAACCTTATTTTCTCTTTCATAACCTCTCTTTGAAGCAATCTTTCTTTCTCTCAAACTTTTCTTTAAAGTTCTTCACTTCTTCAACATCAAAATGGCTACAAACAATGAGGCAAACACAAGTAAGATGCTATCTAATGCTTCAAAATACAACCTAACAGACTCTGAAGCCACAAGGAGTGACTCCCCTTGTAGAGGAGAGGACGAAGCCACATCGCTGGCATAATTAGATGACTACTTGAGACGGGTGGTGGAGTTTGAGTGGATGGCTGCACTTCTAACCCCCATATGGGGAGGAAGCTATTTAGAGGCTTGGTAGGACGAGCTCCTAGTGGTAGAGCTGCCAAATCAAGCAAACTTTTGGATACAGTGGATTACCTTAGTTCAAACTAGAAATTAGTAGGAGCTTAGGCCCAATAATGTTGAGGTCGCATGGGAGATAAAAGCCTTCATGGCCTTGAGGAATGGTGAGGAGACAAACATTGTGGAAATAGTGGAAAGATACTTTAAGTATCTAATCTCTGAGCTCTTCCCTAGCATGAAGAAGGTTGTGATGAAGAAGTGGATGGAAGGTACAGGTTCATTTTTAACGAACAACTTCTTCTATCGTGCTAGCATGTGTATAAAATCATGGTTTGTTTGACATCTTCTAAAAGAGAAGGAAGGGATCCTCCTTAGCCATGTTGGTCACGACGGAGTTGGTAAATAGCCATGTTGTACTTTTTTTTTATGATGACTTTATTTGATTTTTTATAGGTAAGAGGTTGGCTGAGGAGATACATCGTTTGTCGGCATCTGAGTTGTTGAGGTGTTACCAAGCTAAGGCGAAGCTAGTTGCTAAAGCCACCAACCCCAAAGGTAAGGTTATGGGGTCGAAATCGGGGAGGAGAGAGACTAACAGTGTTGAGTTAGCTACCTTCCCCTAAGGGATTCCTCTTGTTGGGCTCCCTACAAGGCCACTAGCTGCTGGGCCTATGAGTACGATCCTTACCCTTACTAGTTTTGTCTCTACCTCTACGCCCATACCTATGGAGGATGAACTTGCTTGTAGCAAGGGGCCGAACATGGTGATGCTTGCCTCCTCTTACAAGGGTGAGGAAGGGGTGTCTAAGGCATCTGGGTAAAAGAGGAAAGCCCCTAAAATCACCAAGGACGAGGATTCCTGGGCAAAGAAGAAGAAGATGATGGGGAAGGTACCCATCAATTGGGTGAACTAGTATGAGTAACCCATGGCTCATCCCTACAGGTGTGTTAATGAGCTTAGGGATGAAATCTATGAACACTGAATAAGTTTTGATACATGGGGATGGCACTGAACTTGTTCAAGGACGTATCATATATATCCTAAAATGAGGAGCTCTGTCTTTAGAAGGTTGTGTCTAAGACCAGGAATGTCAGGGGGAAGCTCCTAAGGTCGAAGTGGAATATTCGAGGTAATGACATTATGTTATGCTACTGGAGTCTCAGCTTTCAGGCCTCGATGGGGTCCTATACCCTTGGAGATTGGACCATCCTCAAAGACCTGTCGAGGGTAGAAGGAGGTGATCCTATGGAGATGGTCGATTGGTGTGCCTAGGAGCTCAGTTATCACTAGAACTTACTAAGGCAGATTTGAACTGAAATGGGTTTTTCGAGATATCAAAGAAAATTTGAGGGAAATGGTCCACAATCAAACAAGAATATCTGACGTGAAGCTGCTTGGAGAATGTGGCTCACCGGCAAACACAACATAACTTGACACTACACTTAATATGATGCACAAGTTGATGTCAAGGTCCACCCACCACTAATCCGGAGCTACTTAGTAAGATTAGATAAGAGTGTATGAAATATGGACTTAGAGGGGGTTGTCTCACAAGAACAAAATGTTCAGTATTTAAGTGTAAGCTATTTGTGGCTTACAAGAGGAGTACATAGTCCTCAGCCTTGACCTCTCATGCAAACTAAGCTTGAGAAATCACCAAGGACTTCCGTTGCAAAGATCTAGCAACCTTTTCTTGGGCTTCTTGCACTTCCTTAGGACTTATAGATGTCAATATAACTTTCTTCCCGTCCTTTTGAAACTTGTAGGTGTTTTTATACCCATCGTATAACACTCTTAAGTCAAATAGTTACGGTCGGTCGAGTAATATGTGAGATGCACATGTAAGAAGGACGTCACACATCACCTTGTCCCTGTACCTATCACCAATAGTAATAGGCACTCTAACTTGCTCGTAAACGTGTAATCCTACTTTCTCGTTTAGCTAATGAATCTTATACGGCTTGAGGTGTGGATGAGTTGGCAATTTCATGGCCTTAACTACCCCTTGCGTAATGACATTGGTATAACTCCCTCAGTCAATGATCACAGTGCATAGCTTGCTATTCACCCGGTAATTCATATGAAAGAGGTTCTCTCTTTGCTCATTTTCATTGGCTACAAAAGTATTGAGAGATCACCAAACAATAAAGCAATACTTGGCTCTGCCTTCAAGGGGTATCTTGGGTTCTTGATCTTCCTCAAATTGTTCTGGCATCCGATTGGTTGCTACTTCTTCCTCTCCTTTACTTACACTTTCTACTTTAAATTGGGGCTTGTCTCCCTTTATTGTCATGACTCGGTGATTCGGACATTGACTAACCACAAATCCATAGCTAAGGCATTTAAAATATTTAATTTCTCAGGTTTTCCTCCCTAAACTCTGACCTTGATTTCTTCGAATCTTAGGTTCTACGGTCTTGCTCTTACCTCAGCCTTGGTCTAATTTGCTCTACACATAACCATGGCGTTCCATCTTAGAACTGTTTGACGCCTTGTCATTCCTTGGTCTACTTGGCAAGCTAATCCTTCTTGGCATCATGGTTTGGTTACTTGGCATTCGGCTAGCCTAGTTTTGCTGTTGCCTTTCAACTCTTTAGGCTATACAAATGGTTTCATCCAAAGTTGTGAGGTTTTGTAGTTTCATGATGTAACCAATCTCAACTTGAAGTCTCAAGATGAACCGTGTTACGGTTCAGGTCTCGGGCTTATCAACATCACATTGTATCATGAGCAACTGAAACTCTCAGACATAGTTGTCTACAAACCTGTTACCTTGCCTCAAGTCTTGGAGTCGTTAGAAAGTGTCCTGTTCATAGTGTTTAGGAATGAACCTATTCCTCATAACTCTCTTCATCTCGTTCCATGTTTATACCTTGCGTTGGGTTCTTAGGCGAACATTCTATAGCTTCTTCTACCACATTGCAGCATATCTTGAAAATTCTAACGCTACCACTCTAATGCAGACAGTATCTTCATAATCATAAAAGTCAAATATCTTTTCAATCTTCTCTTCCTAATCCATGTAGTCATCAGCACTACCAGACCCGTGAAGTTCGGAATATATACCTTAAGATGTTCGGTACCTCTTGGGGCTCTAAACTCTCGTTCATCAATCCCAACATACTGGTCTTCTTCTTCTTCGTACTCTCACTTCATCTAACTCTAACCTTCTCCTAATGACTCTATCGGCATGTCGCGGAGGTACGTGGTTCACTAGAAAGGCTTCCGGAGCTCGCTTATTCATCTACCTCCTTAGCTTATCTCTCATCTCTTAGCCCTGCTTAGCAACTCTCTTACACGATCCATTCTCTTAGACCCTGTTTATTGAGATAGCTAAATTAGTCACAATAGCAGTAAGATCTTGTATTTGCTCATCAGTAGTATGTAGTGTTTGTTGGGTAACTTAACCACGACCATGAGCATCACTTTCGATAACATGAATCTCTCCCTGTACACTAGGGTTCGACATTCCTTACATAAAATTTCAGTAACTACACTCCACTCGGATGGCTACAATCATACACAGTATCTCGAACAACAGACTGACTATTACTATACAGCTCTCGGTCTCGACCTCAACCTCAAGCTCTGAAACTGGGAATATATGGTGTGCCTAAGAGCTTAGTTATCATTAAGACTTACCAAGGAGGATATGAACTGAAATGGGTCCTTTGAGATATTGAAGAAAATTAGAGGGAAATGGTCCACAACTGAATAAGGATAGTTGACGTGAAGTTGCTTAGAGGATGTGACTCACCGGCGAACACAGCACTACTTGACACCACACTTGATATGGCGTATAAGTTAATGTCAAAGTCCACTCGCTACTAATCCCGAGCTATTCGACAAGATTAGATAAAAGTGTATGAAATATGGACTTAGAGAAGGGTGTTTCATAAGAATAGAATATTCAATATTAAAGTGTAAGTTATTTGCGGCTTACAAAAGAAAAGGACTATTTATAGTAAGTTCCTAGGGCAGCATTACAAATAAGGAAATGACGAGAAAGTATATACAAAAAAGGGATTCCAGTACACACCAAAAAGGGTAAAAAGGACAAAAGACCAAAAATAGAAAAGTAGTACAATGTCAAATGGGTGGACAGTAGCAGTGTAACATTGGTCCTATACAGATATTCTCTAAGCATAGCAGGCAAAAGGGGTCAAAATGTTGAGGCAATAAAGGGTCGGGATGAGAGAGATGGCGGCATGTTGAAAGAAAACTATTCGGCCGTTTAAGTGAGTCTCTCATCACTCAATAGGAACTTCTTGATAGTGTTTGGTTGGATTACTCGGCATAAGGTCCTCGGTAAGGGAATGGTAGGTATCATCACTATCGAGTGTACAAATTAATGTACGATAATTAAGGGACCTTAAGGAGTTCGGCCACATTCCTTCAGCGTAAACTTTCTCGTCATCAGTAGATTACCGAGAGAGAATTCACCATGTGAGGGATTGGAGTCCTTGGAGTTGTGCCCGAGTAATGGGGTCGTTGGTTGGCAGTTCATCATCGGTCATTTGAGCTCGCTCATCTGATAGGTAAGCCTTTGTCTCTTTGAATTGATGTCTTTCTTTGTTGACATTGATTTAATCTCAGTTTGTGTTTCTTTACAGTACCATGGCTAGGTATTGCTCCATCTCAATAGCTACGACACTTTGCGGAATGAGGTAAATATTTGGACAAGTTTAGCAAGGTTGACTGATGGATATACCGCTCTTATGTGCAGATGATTGTGCTAAAGGCAAAGCTATAATAGGCAAAGCAGGGGAGGGAGTTGATGTTGAGAAAAATGCCAAGCAGGCCGTTAACTTGAGGACTTAGCTCGATGATGAACAAAAAACCGAGGCTCAACTCTTTCAGAAGCTGAGTGAACAAAGGAGAGCTAAGGAAGAGCTTAAAAAAGAGAACATTGTACTAAAGGTGTTGGTCTCCAGGCTACAAACTAAACTGGCAATGAAGGCATTTAAGTGTGGCAACGCCAAAGCGACATCACTGGGGTCGGTCGGTCAAAAGGTTAGGATGGAGTAGAATATTCAAGAGCTCTAAAGAGAAGCCTTAGAGATGAAGGAGATCATCTCCAAATTGGGGAGTAGGGAGGTGTTTAGCGAGGCTGTTACCAAAAAGGCCATCACTGACTTCTAGTAGACGAATCAATGGTTGGAAGAGCTAGAGGACATCTCTACTAAATGCACTTACTTCACGCGGAATGAGGTGCTCTCCTATCATCCTGAGCTCAACCTCAACCTCAACTTCTTAGGGTGGTTGGATTGTTTAATTAATCGGAAGAGGAGGGTAGCCCAAGCAAGAGAAAGATAAGCTGCTTAAGTAGTTGAAGCGGACTAAGGCGCCCCCTCTACTACAGGGGATGGTCAAAAACTTACTTCATCAACTTCTGCCTCGATAGCTTAGTAAGAGATCACCCATGAGAGTGACTACCAGGATGATCAGGGTTAAGGTGATCCTCCTATTAACCCAAGCCAATAAGTCTCAACCCTTCCTTCTACATCCTTAAGCTAGTCATCTTAGGAGTAGGGGCCATTGGTGGATCAACCTTCTAAACAGATTGAAGCATTGGATTTTTCAAAGCTTCCAGAATTTGTTGATCGAAGACTGATACAGTTTGGCATAGATGAACACAAGATGCTCGGTATTGCACAAACTAAAGGGGTAGGTCTGAACTTTGAGACGGTCGAAGGGTAAATGAAAGTCAAAGGTTGAGTAAGGGTCCTCAAGCATTAACTGTAAATATGATGCACCAATGCCTCACATGAGCTTGAGTCTCACTTGATATGACGTACAAGTATAGCTGGAGGTCACTCGCTACTAATCCATTCTCAATGGGCTATATAAGAGTAATCGAGAATAAGCAAGGAAAACACTTAGCTCACAAAAATGTGTTTGGAAAGTCAAGATTTTATTCACTATTATAGCTATTACAATATACAAGTATTTAAATGACCTAATTAAGGTAAATCTTATGTTAGAGTAAATTACAAAAAAGGATTCTTACTAGTAAGGGAAAATGGAATAATTTACAAGGGTAACATTATAATCAGATAAAAAGAATATCTGGTGGTAGAAAAGACTGAATGGATGTCAAAAAAAGGTAGTATGTTTATTTTTTGCTCATTCTATGGTCCTAATGATACTATTGGCCGAGTAAAGTAGGTTCTAAATAGGCAAGGTTGGCATCGGTAGTTTGGTAGCTTAAATATTTGAGACCAGGAAAGGGTTGGTTTAGGTGGTAGCTCATTGTTTGGTTGGCCTCGGGAGGTTGGCTTTAGAGAGTTATCAGCTCGGCCTCTATACAAATCAGGTCGACAATATTCTATTTTGATACTTAGGCTAGTGTGTTGTGGAGAGATTAGCTAAGTACATCAATTGGTCACCTTGGTAGCTTCCTAAATGATGTAGAGAGTAAAGTAACCTAACTGGTTGGATTGGGGAATGCACTACCCTTCGATGTTCAACTCACCTCGGACAGCTTATTGAACCATCTGAGAAAGTCCTCGAGCTTGGGAGAGCATGATTGGTCCATAATCCTTATCATCGTTAACTTAGACGCCTTGAGTTTAGTCAACTCTTTTCTTCAAACTTTCGAGAATGACCCAATTAGTTACTTCAACTTGTCCATTTGACTGAGGGTGAGCAACCGATGTGAAGTGTAGCGAGATGTAGTACTTAGCATAGAATTCTTTAAATTTAGGGTTATTAAACCAATGCTTGTTGTCCATGATAAGGGTATAAGGGGCCCCAAATCAGGAGAGGATATTGTTTTGAATGAAGGACCTAATGCTCCTCTTAGTAATCTTCGCCACGGCTTCAACCTTGACCCACTTAGTAAAGTAGTTGATGACTATGATAATGAATTGTCAACCTCCCTAGGCCTTAGGAAAGGAGCCAAAAATATCGATGCCTTACTAGGTGAATAGCTTCAGATTAGTTAAGGGCTAAAGATTGTTGTTAAGGGCATGATTGATTGGGGCCTGCTTTAAGTATTTAGGGTACTTTTGGGCTTTGGCTTTAGCATCTTGCCTTATGGTAAGCCAATAATATCTAAGCCATAGAGCACAAATGTAAAAGGCTTGAGATTGAATGTGGTTGTTACACTCTTATGTGCTACTCTTCCATGATGCATAAACCCTTGCTTTCTTAGAGGCATTGGAGCAGGGAAAAGTTGACCTCCCTTACAGTATAGAATGCCATTGACCAATGTATATTTGGTGGTATGGTATCTTAACTTCTTTGGCTTTCTCTTATCTTCTAGGAGCATGCCTTGCTCTAAGTAACTCTGGATGGGATCTATCCACCTTGGCTCTAATGGCACTATTGTAAGTTTGAAGACCTTTACTGAGCCCAAAGTTATGCTCCTCTTTGGTAAGTATTCAATAAAGATCTTCCTATCCTTCAACCCGAGCATCTGTATCCCCATAGAGGTAAACTTGGATAACTAATCTATTGATGAGTTTTCGAGTCGGGGGATCTTTGTGATGGTTCACAAAGGAAACTCAACTAGGAGGCTCTTTACCTTCTCTAAGTACCTTGCAACGGTGTTGTCTCTAACCTCATATTCACATCGGACTTGCTAGACGACAAGCATAGAGTCCAAGAAAACTAGCAAATGCTTGGCATTAATGTCCTTAGCTAGCTTAAGACCACTATCAGGGCCTCGTATTTGGATTCGTTATTACTAGTGTCGAACCTTAACTTAAGGGCATAGCAGATTGTGATCTTGTGTGGTCTAGTCAGTATAAGACTCACACCTCCACCCCTTGAGGTGGATGATCCATCAACATAGAGAGACCACACCGATTTGTCATCCCTTAGTAGCGCTTCCTCCTCTCTTGTATATTCGACCACAAAGTCAGCCAGCACTTGTACCTTGTAGGCCGTCCGTAGTTAGTACTGGATTTTGTATGCACTTAGCTCTATTAGATACTTCACCATCCATCCAAATGCATTCGATTTTTGCAGTAATGTGCATAGTGGCTATTTTGTAAGCACAATAATTTGGTGCGCCTAGAAGTAGGGCTTAAGCTAACATGTTAAGATGATGATGGCTAAGGCAAATTTCTCTACTCTAGTGTACTTAACCTCAAGCCCTTGAAGGATGTGACTGATGTAGTATACGAGCTGTGCTCTCTCCCTTTTGCTCTGGCTAGTATAGATGAGAAAGCTTGATCGCTAATAGCCAAGTACAAATAGAAGTCCTCCCTTGGAACATGCTTGGAGAGGATTAGAGGGTGTGTGAAGAGGTCCTACAACTATTTAAAGGCTATTGCACACTAAGGAGTCCATTCAAAACCCTTAGGATTCTTAAGGATTTTGAAGAACTCAACATATTTACCTATGCTCTTAGAGATGAATATGCTCAATGCAGCCACCATACAGGTAAGCTTTTGTACATTTTAGACTGAGGAAGCGGGCTTCATGTCCTTGATAGCCTGTATCTTTTCAAGGTTTACCTCAATTCCTCTCTAGGTGACCAAGAAGCCAAGAAATTTGTTGGAGTTGACCCCGAATACACACTTCTGGGGATTCAGCTTCATGTCATGTTTCCTCATCTGATCGAAGTCTTTCCGCAAGTCCTTGACATGTTCGCCGAGCTGCTTACTCTTGACAATCATGTTGTCGACATACATATCCATGTTTTGCCCAAGCTAAGGTTTAATAACTTTGTTACCATATGCTAATATATTGCCCTAGCATTTTTAAGGCCGAAGGACATGATTACGTAACAATACGTATTGAAGTTGGTGATAAAAGAGCTATGAACTTCATCTTTTGGGTCCATCTTTATCTAATTGTAACCCAAAAAGGTGTCCATAAAGCTTAGCAGGGTGTGTCTTGATGTGTAGTAAACCAACTAGTCGATCATGGGGAGAAGGAAGTATTCTATTGGGTAGGTTTTGTTGAGGTTGGTATAATTGATATACATGCGCCACTTCTTCTTTAATGAAGTTGGCCTTAAGTAGCTTCTACACTTCTTTTCTTTATCGTGGCTTGCCTTTTCAGAGTAAAATGTCTCTTCTTCTATTTGACAAGCCGCGTGATGGAGTCAATATTGAGGCTGCGGGTTGCTAAATCAGGGGAGATCCTAAGCATGTCCGATACTGACTAGGCAAACCTATCTAAGTTGGCCTGTAGGAGGGTAACTACTTTTTCCTTCACCTCGAAAGGGGTCTCGATCTTGACCTTGATGGTTTGGTCAGGAGAGGCACCAATTTACACCTCTTTTATTTTTTTGATCGACTTACCTCTGTTAGCTGGCTTCTCCTAAGGGCCGATCTCTAGAGCAATGACCCCGTCTGCTCTAGTAGCCTTGACATAGAGCTCTTAGAAGAGCTTCTGGTCGCATTTGCAAATTCCCACCCCAATGTGGGTTGGGAATTTAGCCTTTAGGTAGAGGGACGAAGTGGTGACCTCATACACATTTAAACTCGACTGTTCCAAGAGAGTGTTGTAAAGGGATGGGCAATTTATCATGATGAACTCCATTGGTTGTTGCGTGACATTATCGTCATCACCAAGTTCCATGTCAAGGGTGATGATTCCCTTAGATTGAACAGTACTTCCATTGAAGCCAATAAGATTATGGTGGTAAGGCTTTATCTTAATAGACAACTTCCTCTTCATCCTTTTGTATGAGTACAGGATGAGGATGTTAGTAGAGCAGCCGGTATCTACCATAATCTTGAGGACCTTGAAGTTTGCAATCCTTACCCCCTAGAACAAGGACATCTTGATGAGGGGTGTCTACTCCTTCTAGGTCTTCATCTAAGAAAGAGATTGAAGTGTCAATCTTTTGCCTCTTTTCTTTGATAGACAATACCTCAGATGAGGCGTTAGCAGAGTTGCTAGTGTTCGGCCAACTCTCTGGGTATGGCCCCCTAATAATTATGTTAATGACGCCATTAAAGGTTCGATCATTGTGGCGATCTTTATTCTGCTTTGCTTAGGCGCCCTCGGTCTGCCACCTTCAAGGTACCTTATCTTCATCATCATCGAAATGATTGCTATTCCTTTGCTGGGCTAAGTATTCACCAAAGAAGCCTTGCTGAATAGCATATTCAATTGCATTCTTCAACTAGAAACATTCATCAATGGTATGGCCGTGCTTGTCATGAAACTGGCAATACTTATTTGAGTTTCGACGACTAGGGTTTTTCCTTCATCTTAGGAATTTTTTGTAGCAAACCCTTGTTCCATACCTTGGCATAGAGCTGGACAATAGGTCGGCTCAAAGGGGTATGTTGTGTATAGATGGGAGAGGGAAGTGGCTTTTACTCAGCTCGGCTTTGCACTTCTTACTACTCAAGCCTTCCCTTTCATCTTTGCTCGATGCCTTGCCATCGAGGCAATCTTTCATGGACAATCTTTCTTTGTCCTTCTTTTTGCTCAAGCTGTCTCGGTTAGTGTTATACCTAGCTTGAATGTTGTTCTCTTTGTCCATGTATTTTTAGGCCTTATTCCAAAAATCAGCTAAGGTCTTCAACTTGCTTTTCACAAGCGATTGGAAAAAGTCTCCTAAAGGTTGTATGCTGAGCTGTGTGGCATGGACTACTACTCCCTCCTCTAGCTGAAGGATGTCAACTACAGCATTATTGAATCGGGCTACCTATTCGCATAGAGTCTCACCCTCACTCTACCTTATTAGGTATAAGGACAATGTATCTTTGGATGGCGGCTTACTAGCCCTAAAGTGGAGGTTAAACCTCTATGCTAGCTCGTCAAAAAAGCCGATGGAGTTCTCGGGTAAGTGGTTAAACTATGTTTAAGCTACTTTTCTCAGCGTACTAAGGAAAGCCTTGTACATAATAACATCTCCATGACCATGAAGGTTCATAAGGGTGCAAAAGTAGAAGAGGTAATCATTAGGATCACTAGTGTCATCAAACTATTCCAAGGTAGAAAGCTTGCTATTAGGAGACAACACTTCATCATGGATACCCCTAGTGAAGGGTGTTTTGCTGCTAGCGACCAACCCAGCATCGTCAGCTGCTTTGCTCCCTTGCTACTCGGAGAGCCTCTTCATGATTGCGCAAAACTTGTTGAGGTTGGCTACCTATTCATTGCTAGTAAGGGCACAATCGGGGGTGGCCACAGACCCCTCTGGCTATTCCTACGCTCGAGGATGAGGTTGTTGATCCCTGCCATTCTCCTGTTATTGTTGTTGGTTATTTTGCTCAACGTGGGCATCAGAAGCTTCATGTAGATGGGTCTAAGTGCTACGCGTCTTGGCTAATTCATAAAAGATGGAATTGTATTCTCCAAGCTGCTTGCACACACCTGATATTTTGGAAAGCACACACCCTACGAATTGTAACCGCATTCCATATCCCCTAAAATTTGGGGTAGTTGCAACTCTACAACATTACACTTCTTTGACTCTCGTCCGACTACTTGTGGAAAGGCCCCCTATTCGTCTGCAAGTAATGGCTACACGCCTCCAAGGACCCTTCTCGACACTCCACGTTTCATATGGACTCACTTTAACTTAGTCACAGAGACTACTCCGAAAGGGTTGCCCAAGTTTGAGAGGAAGACCAATTCCGTGATGCTATCGGCTGTGGAAGGGAGTGATGGATCTACGACCGAGATCCGCATGCGCCACCTCTCCGACCAGAACCTGATTTACAGTAGACCTAAGCTCCTCCCATCTACGTACCGAGCAGATTAAAGATGCTCAAGCTCCTCACTCTTTGTTTCTACTCTATTGCCGATGTGAACTCTCGAGCAACAAGACGGAGCAAATGCCGAGTTCAACATGAATAGCCCCAACTCATCGTCAACAAGTTTGACTATCCCCTGCAGCAGCTCTTTTATGTTGCTGGAAATCACAATGCTAATCGAGTGCTCCATGATCTTTGAGCATGGATGCTCTTATTCTCTATTTTCCACTCTCTCCAATAATCAATGACAGTTCGGCCAATGCACCTTTGAGCATGGTACTTCTTAACAATTAGGCTGATCTTTGAGGACCTTTTCACGTTTCTTAATGCGCAGGTGTAGAGCAGCAACGATGCTCTTGTTTGCCATTTTCCACTCTCTCCAGCAGCTTGCATCCAAATTCTCCATCAAACCGAGATGGACTCCACTAACTGAACAATACAAGGACTTGAGCGGACAAAGTAACATGCCTTGGACCCCAAACAGCAATGATCATTGACCGAGCTGAGCTGCCTTCTCATGTCCAAGCAATTCTGGTGCGACTTGGTACATACCATCTATGAGCCGCAGAACTGAGCTGCCTTCACATCGTGCTGACTAACCAACTTTCATGTTAAGCCAACTTTGAGCTTCTTTTCCGACTTAAAAACCACAGGCCAAGCAAGCTCATCAATCATGTCGAGTCGAGCTGTCCAAGGATTGTGTGCAAACAAAATTAAAGAGAAAAATGGATCAAAAGTAAGGGCATTTAGGACATTTTAAGCCACTAAAACTGTACCACTAACTTATTTTCAGTTGCTTATTTACTTAACCCCCCTCTCTTAAGCCAAAAACTCTACAAAACCCTCTTAGCCTGCTTATTTCCTCTCTATTTTCGTTACTCTCTTTCCTCCTAGCTAGAACAAGCTCTTAGAGCTTCAAAATACTCTAGAAAAACCCATTTTCAAGCTCCTCTAAAGATAAGGTAACTTGCTAGTCTCCATTTCTAAGCTTTTCTTAGTGAAAAACCTCTATTTTCATAGAATTTCTTGTTTCATAGAGTTTCTTGGTTATTCATTTGTAATCCAAATTTGTGTATGAGTTTGCAACTCTTTGATGGGTTTATCTTGTTAATAAGAATACAAGAGGTTCATTCCATTCCTTCCTAAGTAAGTTTCTCCTCTCTCTTCTCTTGTTTTTCAAGTTCTTAGTGGGTTTTATTTCACCTAAGGTTGGATTATGTATTGAAATTGAAATAAGATTGAGATTTGGGCTTGAGTTTTCTTAGTTTCAAAGTAGAATGGTGATATATGAGTTCATGTATGGAAGATGATGAGAATCGAGCTACTGGCTCTTTAACCCACAGTTGAGCTCGAGGATTGGAAGGCTTGATGAGACGTATTCTTCTACTCCAATTGACTCTTGCTGAGGCCAAGTACTTCCTTTCCAAGAATGACTACCAATCTCTTGCAAATAGAATGACATGAAACGGATGGCCGAAACAACATCTAATCCTCCCCATGCCTGACCATTTACTCAGCATCACCCTTGCCGCTATGTCGAGAGGAAGACCCCGAACTATGTAATCCATCCCTATTCGAATAAGCCAGCCGGCCGTACTGTTTTGTCTGCATCTTCAACAACCTCACCAATACAGCATCCCCTTGTGTAGAATCCGCCCAACTAATTATTGCTTCTGTGATTATTGATTTTTACCCTTTTATATTGTTGTACATTACTACTTTAGGATAACCTCCATTTTGTCTTTTCCTTTTTAGGGAAGTTGCCTTAAATTCTTAGGTATAAATACCCTTTGTATTTGTAAGCCGTAGATGGACAAATCATCATTAATATACTTGAGTACTTTTCCTTCCTAATGTAAACACTCTGTTGTTTTACGCTTGGCATTACCCTTATCCTAACCCTTGAGCAAGGCTAGGTGGCGAGTAATCTTATCGGACCAATTTGTGCGTCATATCGAATTGTATTGTGAGATGCTTACTTTTCATTTGTCATTCATTCCTTTCGCACATTTACCGCATTAACTCTTTCGAGCTTTTTGTAAGTTCAGACCCATCTAGTGTCTGGTCTTGTTAGTTTTTTGTCACGGTTCACAACATCTTGGTATTAGAGCAAGAGGTTTTGTTCGAGTTGATGTGTATTTTCGAAATTCTGTTATACTTTGTTTTGCATGTGTGAAATAAAGCAAGTTACTGTGTTCATTTGAGCACTATGTTGTTAACTGTTAATTTCCTGAAGTGTTTGTTTGAGCTTAAATCTATGAGGAAAAATGATTGACCCAAGTATGAATGTTAGTACTAGAGATAATAGTGGAGTTGTCCACCATAGACGATAATCTTAAGGAACTTCCAGAAGCACCAACAAGAGACATGATGAGATAGCTAACCTCTTGGTGGATTTAACACGAGTTGTACATACATTGTCTTGTTTACTCACTAAGGCTATGCAGAACACCTCATAAGTTGCTCAGCCTGTTAGAGGTCAGAACCCAACTCGACCTATTTGAGGTAAAGGAGTAGGTGGATGAGTGAGGAGAAGGATTAATTTGGCAAGCATGAGAGACAAAGAAGAAGACGACTATTTTGAAGAAGAGCGTGTACGGGTCCTCAAAGCATTCAACCGTGTCAAGCTTCGAATTTTGAGTTTCAATGGATTTAGAAATGCTGACGAATACTTAGAATGGGAAGAGAAGGTGGAGTGTGTGTTTGATTACTATCAGTTGGGGATTATGAGAAGGTGAGAATTGCTGCTGTTAAGTTCTTTGGATATACTACCATGCAGTGGAAGAATTTTCAGGCCATGAGGAGACGAGAAGGATACTGAGAGATTAATACTTGGCCTAACATGAAGAGAATACTCAGGAATAGATTCATGCTGGAAACCTATCTTCAAGATACTTTCACTCGGCTTCAGTAGCTGAGATAAGGAGGTTGAACTGTTGACTAATGTGTTTAAGAATTTTAAATACTTATGATACGTTACGAAGTAGAGGAACCACTAGTTCGAACGGTCTCAAGATTTATTGCTAAGTTGAGAAGTGATATTCGGGATATTGTGAAACTTCAACGATTCACCATAATGGATGAAGATGTTAGGATTGTCCAACGAATGGAGAGGTAGAGAAAAGGTTGATTGTTGACCAGAACGCCGACTAGCCGACCCAGATGGAGAAGTCACCAAACTCTACTGATTACTGAGTCGAGCAGAAAGGTTGATGTCTAAGCTAAGCAGAAAGGTCGATTCAACAATGAGTTGTTGGATGTTGAATCGACCCCGAAAGAGCATGGCTAAATGAGTTCTTTCCTTATGCCCTACAATTGAAGAGTCTAAGCTGCTACAGTCTATCGACCTGATGCCCTGCTTGAACCCAACCCTTTTGTGCTTATCAATAGTTTCCAGTTGCTGACTAGAGGTACCCTTGGACAATAACTCGGTCCATTTGACTATTTACTTAGTCGACTTAAATCCAAGCTATATTGAAAGCGTCCGAGCTAAACTCACCTCAAAAGAGTCTCCTGTCCAGCTCGATACTATTAAACTACCGGCTTAAATCGGCATCATTACTCAGTAATAGCTAAGCTAATCATACAATTTGTTAGTTTTTGCTAAGCATACGACCATTAATTATCCACCATATGTTCGAGCACCCTCCATAACAGAATCTTTTGTACAAAACAGATACTTTTCTTGATTTTCTCTTTATGCCCTTTTTCATTCTTTGTACATTACTTTTTTAGGACTTTATCCTTTTTAGTTATTTTCATTTATAATTGTTGCTCTAATATTTCGAGTATGGGTACCCATTGTAAATATAGCTGCATGAACATACATCTAATATTGAATATACTTCTCATTTGATGAGCGTTGCTCTTTATTTTCATATTTATTTCACTTTTATCCTAACCCTTAAGTAAGGTTGTGTAGTGAGTGTTCTCATTGGACTAACTCATGCTTCATATCAAGTTGAGCTGTAAGTTTTCAGTAGTTCCTTAGTTCGTAATATCCTTTAAGTAAATCGAGGTTGGCTTGTTGTTTAATTTGTTTCTTGTACATTTTTACCCCTATTTTCAAGCTTCCTACAAGCTTAGACCTACCTTTATGACTAGCCTTATCAGTGCTTGGGGTGGATCGTATTATGTTGATATCAAGGTAAAAGTTCATTTAGGTAAGTTGTGTTTGAGCTTTTTTGTGACTAGTGTTTGTTGTGGTAGTGTGCTATAGTTGTGTAAAGGTTTGCTATGAGTTTTTGAGTCGGTAGGAAGGCATAGTAGTTTGCTATCATCACATACTCTACTCTATCCTATTTGAATATACAAAAAATAAAGCAAGTTTCAACTGGATTTGTTGTTTTTTGGAGATAGTTGCCATAATTATAATTAGTAAGAACGTTCGTATAGAGAAGAATGTGTGTGAGTTGTTTGGCTTGAGAGGATAGTGTCTATTGTTTTGTGGATTCTGAGTTTGTTTACTGAGTTTTGTCGAGAGTATGACGGATCTAAGTGTTAACGTTGGTATTGGAGATGATAATAGTGGTATTGTCCACCATGAACGATCACCTTAGAACACCTTTAGAAATATAGATGAGCGAATTGATAAAGTGACTAACCTTATAGACAATTTAACTAGAGCTATTCGTGCATTAACTCTTGACTTACGAAGCTGTGCAGCATCCTCCTCAAGTTACATAACCTACTAGAGGACAGATCCTGACTTGACAAGATTAAGGTAAAGGAGTAGTGATTGGGATCATGGACCAATCATGCGCTCCTAAGCTTGAGGACTTATTCAGATGGTTTATTGAGGAACAATGCATTCCCCAATCCAAGCTGCCAGGTTACTTTGTTATCCACTTCATTTAGGAAGCTACCAAGGTAAACAGCCAACATGCCGAGCCGTCTTCTCCATAACATACCTATTTAAGTATCAAACCTGAATATTACTGACCTGATCTATACCGAAACTGAGCTGACCTCCTAAGGTTTACCCAAAAAATGAGCCATCGCCTGAACCATCCCTTTTCCAATCTTGAATATCTGAGTTGTCGAACTGTTAATGCCAACCTGACCTATTTAGAATTTGCTCTACTCGGCTAGCAATATCATTGGAACCCAAGAATAAGCAGCTGATACACACACTGTATTATCCTAACATCCGTACTATCCTTTTTTATCACCAGATGTTCTTTCTACTTGTTTGCAACATTATCCTTTGTTAATTATTCCTTTTCTTTTACTAGTAGGGATCCTATTTTATAATTTACTCTAACCTAGGATTTACCTTAATTAGGTTCTGTAAATACTTTTGTATTGTAATAGTCGAAATGTTCAATCAATACAATCAACCTTTCAAACATTTTTTCTTCTTATGCAAGCTAAGTGTATCTTGCTTACTTTCGACTACTCTTATCTAGGTCACTAAGCATGGATTAGTGGCAAGTAACCTCTAGCTACACTTGTACGTCATATCAAGTGTGACCAAAGCTCATGTAAGGCGTTGGTGCGTCATATCTATTGTTGGTGTATGAAGACTCTTGCTTAACCTTCAACTATCATTTTTCCTTTAGATCATCTCTAGGTTCGGACCTATCTCCTTGGTTCATGCAATATCAAATGTCATGTGGTCATCTAAGTCGGACCATATCAAGTAAGAGGACGTTTAAGGAGAAGAGTTAACTTAGGTGATATGATGAAGAAGGAGAAGAGGAGTATATTAAAGAGGAGGAGTGAGCTTGAGCACCTCGAGTTACCGACCATATGAAGCTCCATATTTTGAGCTCTAATGGTTTTGGAAATACAGATGCTTGTTTGGACTAGGAGAAGAAGGTCAAACGTGTTTTTTATTATTACCAGTATGAGGACCGTGATAAAGTGAGGAGTACGATAAAGTAAGGACCGTTACTATAGAATTCTTAGGTTATACCGCGATGTAGTAGAAGAACTTCTAAATTATGAGAAGACGAGAAGGATATAGGGAAGTAAATACTTAGCCCGAGATGAAGAGGATACTTAGAAATAGATTTGTGCCAGATACTTATTTACAAGATACTTTGCTTAGTTTTAAGAGCTAAGGTAAAGAAGCCAAACTATTGATGAATATGTTCAAGAGTTTTAAATGGTTAATATCTTATGTGAAGTGGATGAACCATTAGCTTGGACAGTATCTCAATTTCTTATTGGATTAAGAAGTGACATTCGAGATATCATGAACTTTAACAATTTACTACATTGGACAAGGCTATGAGAATACCATAGTAAGTAGAGAGACAGAGGAGGAATAACCTAGTAAGTTGAGTTGACCTCCAATGAGTTGACTTGTACAATCAAGCCAACTCACTCAAGGAAGCTACGGAGCTCAACAAAGCATCAAGTTAAGTAGAAGAACAAAGGTTAAAGCTGAATAGAAGAGTCAACCAATTGAAGGTCAAGTGTCGTTGAGAACTTATAAGAAGGGATAAGGATTTAAGAGGAAGACAAGCTGTATCAAGTGTTTTAAGTGTCAAGGGTTTGGACATACGACTGCCCAATGTCTAAATAGAAGAGCTATGATAATCAAAAGAGACGTTTCGAAACTCGATATGGACAGCATTAATGAGGAGCCCAAAGAGGAGGTTGCTTTCGAGAAGGATAACAACCATGAGGATGAACTTGTTGAAGAAAATGTGTTTGCTAAGGATTTGGACAAACTAACTTTGGTTATTCAATGTGTCATGAGTATAAAACCCTTTACCAAAGAGGTGTAGAGGGAGAACTTATTCCATATTACTAGTAAGGTAAATGAGCAGGTTTGTGCACTCATAGTAGATAGTGGGAGTTTTACTAATGTAGCATCTGCCGACTTAGTTAAAAAGCTCAAGTTGCTGACTATCCTACACCCAAAGTCGTATAAGTTACATTGGCTAAAATAGAAGGAAGCACTACATGTCACTCGGCAATGTTGAGCTTAGTTTTTCACCTCCTATTTTTTTTTTTTAATTAAGTTTCCTTTAAACTAACCAGTGTTAAACCCTTACCCATTTAATACTGACCTTCAACTAGGGTTTAGAGAAAATCGGTTTTTTATACTATAAAAACATTTTAGAGTCATCATCCAATCGGAGTCGGGAAAAAGAGTTACGTTATAACCAATTGGGTGAATTGGTTATAACTTAGCCACTAATCTTTCAATAAAAAATCAATTTTGTAAAACGGTTTTAAAACAAGAGATTTGGTTCAGGGGTTATGATTTTTAAACTTTTACCGGTACCATTAACTTTCTAAATTTAAAATTAAACTTAGAAATCACCTTTTACTTTCATAAGACAAAACTCAAATGTTAATGACTTAAGTAATTTATGAAAAAGGAAAATTAGATTTTTTTTTATTTTTATTGTTGCCCTGCTAGTGCTTACGTATCCGCTATTCGAAATCAAATGTATGTAGTTTTTTTTTTTTTTAAACTTTAGGGGTTGGGTTTGTTTTAATTTGAAAATACATTAGATTTACGTTTTTAATTCGTTTTGATTTATTTAAGAAATTTTTTAAGAAAGAAAGTCTTAAGTTGGAAATTTTATATTTTAGAAAGTTCCAAAGGGAACTAATTTGAAAAAAGTCCAATTATTTTTTATTTATTTTGGAAAACCTGATTTTATTCATCAGCTTATTTACTTCTTTTTTTTTATTATTTTTTTATATTATCTTATTTACTACTTTTTTCTTCTATTTATTTTTTATTTTTATTAAACTAATAAATAAATGAAATGCTATTTTCTTTTCTCTTTTTTTTTTCTTTCTTTCTTTTTCTTTTTCTTTTTCCTTTTTTTTATTATTATTACTTTTACATTCACATTAAATAAATAAATAAAATAAAAAAATACAATAACAACTAAATAATCAAATGAAAAGAAATTAAAAAAAAAAAACTAAGCTTTAAACGCAATAGGAGTGCAAGTCAGACCTGGAGCAGATTTCGAGTTGAATTTCGGTTGGACTCGAGTCGGATCAGCTGAGAGAGAAGATGGTAGTCATTTGGAGGGGGTTATGGGCATGATCAGGGGGTGGACAGTTGCTTAAATTGATTACGAGCATGACAAAGAGGAGGATGGCTGCTGTCTTCAACCATTCATGGCCGTGATCAAAGAGTGTGATGGTTAGGGTTTCGTGGAGGTGGTTCGTTAAGAGGATTTAGGGGTCATAGCATTGCACAGGGGTTGTCGCGTTGAAAAGCTTAAAGCTTCGTGGTGTTGGCTACGTGGTTGGCTTTGCGCAATTTCCTTTAAGCGTGGCTGCGAGTTAGAGAGAGAGAGTATGGCTTCGGGTAAAGAGAGAAAGAATGGTGAGGGAGTGATTGTAAGTAGATTTACTGCTTATGGGTGATTGTGTATGTTTTAATGAGCTCGCTAACACCCTTTTATACATGAAAACACCCTAGAAAATAAGGAAAGCTTGGATTAGGATTAAAAGAAAATTTTCGAAATTCTATTTTTTTTTCGAATTTTGAAGCTTGATTTGAATGCTCATTTGATTGAATTCGGACGTGTTCTTGGTACCAATTCACAGTTGAGGAAAATATGCAAAATCAAGGGTTAAAGTGAGGGGGTTGGCCTGTTCTTGGAGAAAATGAGGGAAAACTGATAGAAAGAGAAGGAAAGTACTGATGTGGCGTCGGCGTCGGCGTTAGCCAACCTGACCAATCGTAACTTGCTATGTAGGACTACGTCAGCACATTGCCCAATCCAAAGATGCCACATGTTAGGACACATGGTGCAATTAGATCCTAATACATGGCAGTTTCTAATATGATAAAAAAAATTAAAAAAAAAAGCTTTTACATACCTTCACTAAGATTCAAACCCAAGACCTCTAACCAAACCCAATGCATATGTCTAAGTGCTTATCCGTTAAACCGTTGGTCTATACCTTACCTATATGTATAATTAAATCATATATATGGATCTGGTTATCTTGGGCTAGATTTAAATCTAAGCCCAAGTTCAATGGCTTGATATCAAAACCTATTTTAAAATTAAAAATTTTACTCTATTAAATTGTTATTTTTTAATTTCCCTAAAATCTTCTTCTTCTTTTTTCAATTTTTTTATATTCTAAATTTTTTCAATTTTTTATTTTCTAAGTTTCTCATTTTTTCTTGTGTTTCTTTCTAAATTTTCTATTTTTTTTATCTTTTTCCAAGTTTCTTATTTTTTGTGCTTTTTTTTCTAAAATTCTTATTTTTTCTAAATTTCTTTATTTTTTAGGTTTTCTTTAATTTCTTATTTTTCCCCTAATTTAGGGCCTATTGAGAAAAGAAAAGAAAAATGAAATGAAATGAAATAAAATCAAAATAAAGAGGGTAAAAATTGGGTGTCTACAGTTGCCTCTCTTTGTGGTGAAGTTTGAACAAAACTTTACCATAAAAACAAAACTTTGAACCACTATTTTTGTCCCTAAGATGACTTTAAAACAACTAATTAGCTATCCTAGAATTGACTTATTCGAGCTGTATTTGATATCCTTTGAGCAAAGAAATTGTTTGGAAATGTGAAGAAGTGCTGCTTCTATTAAGAAGAGGTGATCTTCTTAGGTTACATGGTTAGTGAGTGAGGATTAAGAGCTGGTGAAGAGAAAGTTCGAGCCATTGTTGAGTGGTCGACCCCAGCTTTATGTGTACAAGTGGGGGGTTTCCATGAATTGACATAATTCTACCAATGCTTTATTTAAGGATTTAGTATTATAGTAGCACCTCTAACTAAGCTAACAAAGAGGAATGCAGAGTTTAAGTGGGGAGAAAAAGAAGAGAGGAGTTTTGTTGAAGTAAAAGCGAGGTTGAACTTTGCCCTAGTCTTAGCTCTGCCAAACTTTGATAGCGTTTTTTTAGCTTAAATGCAACATGTTAAGTGTTAGCATCGAAGCTATACTGATGCAAGAAGGCCAACCTGTCACTTATTATAATGAATAGCTCAGATGAGCATAAGTCAACTATTCTATGTATGGTAAAAAACTCTTAGCATTAATTCATGCTCTTTGCATATGGTAACATTACCTTTTGCCAAGGGAATTTGTCATTTACAAAAATCATGAGTCCTTGAGGTATTTGCGAAGCCAATCAAAGTTTTCTAAACCCCAAGCTCAATAGATCAGATTTTTGGAAGGATTTAATTTTGTTGTCAAGTACAAGCAAGGAAAAATAATGTAGTTGCTGATGCTTTATTAAGAAGACATGCCTTTCTCATTAAGTTGCAAACCAAACTATTACAGTTTTCAATCATTAAGGAACAGTATCAATATTACTCTCACTTTCGTCTGATATACATATACTTATAAGAAGGAAGAACAATGGATGAGTACCATGTGGATGATGGTTATCTATTCTAAAGAGGCAAATTGTATATATCGACCTGTTTAATAAAGGACTATTAGTGAGAGAAGCCTACAGAAGAGGACTCTTTGGGCATTTTCAAGAATGAAGGACATATGAGCTACTAAATAATAGGTTCTTTTAGACTAAAATGAGAGATGATGTGCATCGTGTAATTGAAGGATGTGTCATTTATAAGAAAGCATAAATCTAGGTAGAACAAGGAAACGTAATGCCTTTACCTCTCTCGACCAAATCATGGGTTGACTTGAGTATGGATCTTGTCGTTAGATTACCCCAAATTGCTCGAGGTAAAGACTTTATGATGGTTGTTATGGATAGATTTAATAAGATGGCACATTTTATGCTTTGCATCAAAACGAATGATGCTTTGGCTATTACTTCTTTATTTTTATAGGAAATAGTTCGCTTACACGGAGTGTGGCACTAGATAGAGACCCAAAATTCTTAAGCCATTTCTAAAGGACTCTTTGGTGTCAAATGGGAACTAAATGATTGTTCTACACCTCTTACCATCCCCAAATTGATGGCCAGATAGAGGTCGTCAACCGTACCCTATGTGGAAATCTACTTATAACAAGACGAGACACACCACTATTAGGCATGCCCCATTTGAGGTCATCTATGATTTCAATCTCGAGCTACCTTTTGATCACACCTTAATGTTGCCCATTAACTAAGAAGATCTAGAAGCAAGAACCAAAGTTCAGTCTATCTAGTAGATTTACCAACAAGTTGCTCAGTACATTAATCGAGTTGCCAAAAAAACTCAAAGGGAAAGGCAAAGGAATGAAGAGCAAGCAATTTCAACCTGGTGACTAAGCGTGGCTACACTTAAGGAAGGAGAGGTTTCCTAACAAGAGGAATAACAAGCTGTTTGCCGGAGTTGAAGAACCATTCAGGATAATCCAAAAGTAAATGGCAATGCATACCAACTAAAACTACAATAAGACTTTGGAGTATCTGACATATTTAATGTTGCTGACCTTAGCCCTTACCAACCCGAAGAAGACTTAGGTGAAGACTATTCGAATTTGATCCTAAATCCTAATCAACCAATGCAGGGATGATAAGAATGAAAGCACCGAACCCCTAACCCAAGCCCAAATACTAAATAGCATGGCCAAATGAGTTCTTTCCTTATGCCCTACAACTAAAGAGTCCGAGATGCTACAGTCTACCAACCTAATGCCTTGTGATAAGGATCAAAATAGGAAGGAAGAGAAACAATAGCAAATCTACAAACAAACAGGAATGGGTATTCAAAGAAAACAGGTATGGAGAATAGGAAGGGTTTTGAAAGTAAATGTGGATAGATATAACTCACCAAGACACAAATACAATTAAGGGGTTTGGGCTCAAAATAAAGTTTGATACGACTCACAAACACTAAATGTTGCTCGAGGTTTCAAATGAAGGTTAGATGCAACTCACTAACTGGTTCAAATGAAGGGGTTCACCAAAATTTGAGAACAAGATTGATAAGAACGCGGGGATGATTAAAGAGTCTAATCAGCACTCGATAATCTGGCAAATGTTAACTCATATGTAGCCTTACTCAAAAGAGGAAAGTTTCACTTTGTATATATCTCTGTATATTTATCTATATCTGTCTATCTATATCTATATATTAGTACAAATGTTGCTATTTATAGCAAGTTCTAAACCTTGAGGTAAAACTGTAAATAAAGTATAAAGCCTTAAACCTTAAAGATTCGACCCATAAATAAAACAAAGGGAAAACATATACAAGAATACAAAACTGTGCATTTTATGAAATTCGGCATGCAATTACTCGGTATGTCCTGGGAAGAGTAGTATTCGAATCAGACGAGGTCGGTAGTTAGATATACTGGTTTAGAAAGGGGTCCTTGACATCTCGTGTAACTTAGCTGAGACACTAGAGAGGTCGGATCATAATTTCTGAGTTCTAGAATTAGTCTGCGCTAGTCTCTTAAGGTCATATCGAGTATTTATTTTCCTTCCCCTCGTTCTTTTGGCTATAGCTTAGCGTTAGCAAGCATTGATAGGCTTCAGCTTGAATATGGTCAGAGGTTGATTCCCATCACCCTGCTTAAGCCTAACCTTCCTGTGCTTATCGATAGTCTTTAATTGTTGACCAAATATATACTTGGACAACAGCTTAGCCTATCCAACCATCTACTTAACCAACCTAAATCCAAGCTATATCGAACACATTCAAGTTGAACTTACCTCGAAAGAGTCACCTGCCCAGCTCAGTACTACCTAACTATTAGCTCGGATCAGCATCATTAGTCGGTAGTAGCCAAGCTAGCCGTATAATTTGTCTGTTTTTGCTAGGCGTACGAGTACTGATCATCCACTACGTGTCCGAACACCTCCTTCGATAGAATATTCTGTACAAAACAAATGCTTTTCTTGATTTTCTCTTGATGCCCTTTCTCATTCTTTGCACATTACTTTTTTAAGACTTTACCATCTTTAGTTATTTCTATTTATAGTTGTTACCCTAATATTTTAAGTATAAGTACCCATTGTCAATGTAGCGACATAAATATATATTTTATGTTAAATATACTTCTCTTTTTGTGAGCAATGCTCTTTGTTTGCTTGTTTATTTCATTTTTATCCTAACCCTTAAGTAAGGCTAGGTGGCAGTACCCTAATTAGATTAGCTCGAGTGTCCTATAGAATTAAGCCATGAGTCTTCTGTAGTTCATTAGTGCGTAATATCCTTGGAGTAGATCGAGGTTTTCTTATTAGTTTCTTTGTTTCTCATACATTTCTACCCTTATTTTCGAGCCTTCTACAAAGTTGGACCCACTCTTACGATTGGCCTTATCTATCCTTAGCACGGATTGTATAAAAAAAGATGCTACTAGATGGTAGTTTTGACTTAAGAAAAAGGGGCTATTTTTGAGGATGCTAGGTAAGGACCCTAGATAGCATCCAAATGCTAAGTCATTTTTCTCATTACCAAAAGGTTAGCATCCGGATGCTAGCAGATAGCATTTGGATGCTATGCTCTCTTTAGCCTCCCATCTCGTTATTCTTTATTCTTTCTACCCTAAACCTTCACTCAAGTATTATATACATCTAATCCTACCCAAAACTATATACTTTTTTTTTTTATTTTAACCCTTGAAAGCTTATATTATTTAAGACTCCAGGTTGCCTTAAGGTTGTGTTTAGTTAAGTTGAGTTAGGAACTTCACTTAAAGCCCTGTTCTCAAAGAATTCCTTCCAATTTTTATCATTTATTCTAAGATTTATCTACTATTCCTTATTAAAAGATCTAATCTTTTTAAGTTATCTCAACCCATTGATGCGAATCTATGAACATGTAGCGGGCACCAACTACGAATCGGTATTCGACGTTTAAGTGAGATGAGGAATAGGAAGAGGAAGGGGGTTTTGACTGTGAGTGTGTAAGAATATCATGCACCAAGACCCAACATAATAAGGGGTTGAGCTTAAAATAAAGTTCGATGCGACTCATGAACACTAAATATCACTTGGGTTTCAAATGAGAGGTTATATGTGACTCATTAACTCACTCAAATGAAGAGGTTCACCACAATCTTAAGGACAAGATTGATAAAAACACAAGAAAGATTAAAGAGTTATTTGACACTTAATAACCTAACAACACTAGCTTTAAGAGATCAAGAATGACTTTGCTTGAAAGAGGAAAGTTCTAAGTGTGTATATATTCTTCATTGTCTAATCGTCTGCTTGCTAATTACAAATGTTGTTATTTATAGCAAGTCTTAAAGCCTTAGTGGCAAAAATGTAAATAATTTACAAGGCCTTAAACCTTAAAGAATAACTCACAATTGAAATAAGGAAAATATTTACAAAGTATATAAAATTATGCATTTAATAGAGTGGTCAGCATACAGTCATCCAAGCTATCTTTGGGATCAGACCAGAGCAAGGGTCGGTTGGCAATTAAGTGCCCGAGCTAGGGTGAGATGCTTAGAAGTCTCATTGTCCTTGGCCAAGCTCCCGGTGAGGTTGGCCCATAGTTGCTGCACTCGTGGATTACTTGGCGTGAACTTTCCCATGCTATGTCGAGTTGTTCTTTAGCCTTAAGGCTTCAATCATTTAGTCTCTTATTATCTCAATAGATGACAAACCTGATGCCAAATGGTTCCTTTTCCCCTTTAGTCCTTCGGTTATCAATCCGGCTTTAGCAAGAGTAAGTCGGTTTCAAGTTAAGATAGGTTGGCTTCAGCTTTTAGCAAGTTTGTATTAGCTTCTAACTAGTTGACTTCGGCTTAAACATCATTGTAGATTGATTCCTATCACTTACAAGGTTAGATTGTTCAGGGTCTTGATTTGCCTCTAGGTGGTGTTAAGCTAAGCAAGTTGGTAGTTTCACTTAGAAGCTAGTATCCCTCATATCCCTTCAATTCTTATCCTTTACCTAAGAGTTTCACTCAACCTTCCTTCCTTAAAGATAGAAAAGACCTAACCGGACTAAGTACTATTTAGCCTAAACAAATTGCTTGATGCTTATGCATAACTTGCTATGGTGGCAAATCCTTAAGGGCAACTACTAATCATATGTAGGGATGGCCTAGTAGACTTACATATCAGATAACGCAGTTAGATCGAGTGTTTCCCATTTCCTTAGTGTTGGTCATATAAGCTTCACCATAGTATATGATAGTAAATTTAAAAGAATAATATTATTATATCTACTTATAGATATAAGAGACTATGTTGTGCTAAGTTAATTGTACTCCTTTTTTGTGTGTTGGTTAATAATTAAGATAATAACCAATTGTTTGTTCGTTTCAATGCATCTCGTGCATGTGGTATGTGTTGTTTGGCATTCATATGTGCTTGTATACTGTAAATTGGGATTTGTCTCATTCTATTCTATTTTAAGCACCACTAGTAAGGATTATGTTATCTACAAAGAGCCCTTTGTTAATGGGTTCAAAGAAGATTAGGGTATAGATTATCTTTACTTTTACGATGTCAGTAAAGGATAATGCGCGCGCATTTTTACTGTGACTCTAACAGTATTGTGGTCCAAGCAAGGGTGGACTTCGATTTAAGCCTGCTCGGTGTCAGAAGGGGCTAAACTGGGGTTAGTTTAGGGATAGCTCACATTGGGGTTAGCTGTAAGCCCTAAAGCTAAACTAAGTGACCGTAGGATTGAACTTAGAACACAAGGTTTATGACGATCGATTAATGGATCCGATCAAACCCAAATTCTAAACTATTGAGAGAAACATTAGTAAAAATGACCCCGTAAACTTGAATTTAAGAAAAGAAGTAATAAACTAGAAGGCTATAAAATTTTCAAATTTTAAGCATAATAAGTACTAATTACCGAAAAGGTGAAAAGTGTAATCTAATAACTAATAAATTACTAAAGATAGATTATATGTATACTAAAAATTTTAGAATGACCAAAATAATAATTAGAAATGTTCACATGTACCCCACATGTATTTACGTGTAGATAAAAATACGCGAAATTACCAAAATTGGCTAAAAAACTAAGTAAATAATTAAAGAAAATTATAAATTAATTATGGAAAAAATCAGAAAAAAATCAAAAGAGACTAGAATAATCCAAACCAAGTCGTGGTAGGTCAAGATCTGTAAAAGAAAAATCAACCAATTAAAATTAGACAACGTAAAAGCAAAAAATCAAGGAAATTGGGCAAAGTCTTGTCTAATTAATGCATAATAATTACAAAGATCGTCTATAAATAGGAGGAAATTTTCTAGAAGTCATTCGGATAGTTTAGCATTAGGGAAAAATAGGAAAACTGAAAAAATTGAGAGAAAATCCAGAAAAAAAAAGGAAACTGTGCAAATTCGAGTAGTGAGAGAAACCCACACCTCACCATAACCTGGAACCAAGCCGCCACCACCACTACACCACTCTAGCCCCACCATCTAGGCCTGCCGATAGCCTTGGACTGGGTTTGGATGGCCAGAAAGCTTCGGACCGGTTAGTCTCTTAAATTTACCGATTTTGAATAATTTTGTAAAATTATTTATTTTGCCCAGAAAATTATGAAACTTGTTATTCTGAGGTTTTATTGTATGTAGATTTAGGAAAAAATAGTGATTTAGTTTAATTATGTCTAAAAATATAGGATCCTTAACAAATTGTTCAAAACAAAGCATGATTAGAATGGAAAATAAATAGGCTTAGGAGTGTAGTTTGGAGCTCAATTTTTTTTTTCTGTAAGATGCTCATATGATATAGAATAATGCTTTGAAGCCATTTTTTTTAAATTAATTTTCAAAATTTTTAAGTTAATTTTTAGCCCTAAAATGATGGGAAAATTGGGTTATTTGGGGTTAATTAGGTGATTAAGATGTTAATTATTGATTTAGATATTAATTAGATATTTAGGGATGTTAATCTCTGATGTGGAACCCTAATCCTAGCCTTTGGAGTATTAAGTATGGTTAATTTAGGAAATTAGGTAATTAATATAAGAAATGAGTAATATGTGAAATTGTAAATTAATAAATCTAAAAAATTAGGGCTATTTAGATAATATTATAATAGAAATCAGAAAAATAATAAATCTGAAATAACACTTAATTTTAAATAAATGTCTCAAAATGTAAGATCTTCACACATCGGGAATAAATCCGATACCTCAATTAAGGTTAACGTGTACCGAATAGTTTAGAATACCAAATTAAAACCCAATAGGATATTTGGATCCTCGAGCTTAATGTGATTAATTTCACATTAGGATTCGAGCATATTTAAGGCTTAGGAATCAAAATTTAAAATCTAATTTACAATTCGAACCCTGAAATAGAGTACAACAAATCATTAGGACGTAATAGGTATACACGAAAAAATGAGTTAAAATATAACTTAGAATATGAAACCATAAATTATAAGTACTAAAAAGACCTATTTGTATTATAGGATACCTAGAGACACATCAACTTGCAATTAACGGATTGAGCGATCGAGTAATTCCAAGTAAGTTGGGTTATTGCTTATTGTAATAGAGTACTAATTTTGTAGTACTCGGAGACTTAGGCTTGTATATGATTGTGATTGTAAGTAGTTTACGCATGCGTTTGATGAATCTGAATTCATGCCAAATTTGTATTGTGACTGATTGAATTGGTATGAAATTGTTTGAACACCTTAAATGGAATTTAATCTTATTCGACCTTAATAACCGAAAATGTCATGCATTGCAACCCGTTAGGGGATCATAGGATTCTCCAACCAAATACCGACCCCTTCGAAAGGGATAACGCAGGATTGCAAAATGGTCCATTCTTCATCCTTAGTCGAACTAAGTGACAGGAGAGAAGGTCGCAGCGAGGGTAAAGTCAATGGTTTGAAGGTAGTCGTGGGAGGAGCGAGGTCTCCATTGCATAAACTTAGGTTTGGTTGTGAGTTGCTGCATAACATGAAACTCCTCAACCCGGATTGGAACGGGTGAAATTTCTTTGATTTCACAACGGACCGAACTACGTTGTGCGATGACACTTGATTGTTGCATTGCATGAAAATAATTGTTTGATAACCCTGTTTGTGCTTGCATGCATTCATAAGTCTCCAATTCAACTTACTGAGCTGTAGTTGCTCATACCCTTATAGATCCTTTTACAGGTTCTGATTTCTGAACACTTCAAGTCCTATGCCGCCCTACAATTACCCAGAGATTAGTCCATTTGAAGTTAGGGGTATGAGGATCAAGTTTCTTAGTATAATGTGTAAGTAGAGTGACCATGTAATTAGGGATGAAAGACTGATAGTTATTATGTAATCTAGTGAATTGTTATGTTTATGTAAAACTTCCTGGAAAGCTCTGTGGACTTATATATATAATTATATATGTTATTAGAAATTTACACTATTTATCATAATTGTAGTTTAATTGTTAATCGGACTGTTTACTTCAAAGCAAGGAGTCGTTGACGCCTTGTGTAAATCATGTCTAATAGTAGACACTATGAGGCCAGTTACTATTATAGAATGGTTTACACGACGGGACTGTTGTGACTCTACGACTTCGGGGCGTAACATTAGCCTCGGATGGTTGGCTCTTAACAGTTATGCTCGGCCTCGGTACAGTGGAGATTGTTGCTGCTGCATTCTGATTGGCACTAGAACTACGATCTAGTGGAGGGTTCGGCTCGGCATGTTGGTTGATCACCTCGATAACATCTTGGATGGTATGGAGAGCAAAGTAGCTTGACAAGTCGAATTGGGACAAGCGTTACTCCTTAGCGCTTAACGCACCTCAGATAACTCAGTAGACCACCTAAGAGAGCCTTTAGGCTCGAGAACACGTAATTGATCCTTGATCCCTATTAGTAGAGGATAAGGCTACTGTGCTGCTTAACGAAGTGAAGTGCCCCATCTGCAATACTCAATGCTGTAAGATAGTTAAGTGCTAGTCTAACACTTTTGAGTACGTCCACCTAAAATAAGTAGAAAAAATAGTTGTTAGTACATATGATAGCAAGTATGTATGAGTGCAAAAAATAATGAACGATTTTAAATGTATGTACTAGTCAATCAATGACAACTCCATGGTATGTAAATGAGCGGAGTTGACATCCGAGTCGATGAAGAGAAGATAAGAGCAATCATAGAATGGCCTGAGCCGACTTGTTCTACCGATGTAAGAAGCTTCCATAGCCTGGAATTTTTCTATCGTTGATTCGTCAAGAACTTCAATGTGATTGTGACCCCCCTCACTAAACTCTCAAAAAAGAATGTTGAATTTAGATGAGGAGAGAAAGAAAGGAGGAGTTTTGAGAAAGTGAAAAAAAGGCTAATTATAGCCTCCGTCTTAGCTTTATCGAGCTTCGACAAGGTATTTAAAGTAGAATGTGATGCGTTCAGACTAGGTATAGGTGCTATGCTGATGCAACAAGGCCGGCCTAATGCTTACTTTAATGAGAAACTTTGAGGAGCCACACTCAACTACTCTGTTTACGACAAAGAGTTCTACTCCTTAATCCAAGCCCAAACGATGTGACAACACTATCTGCTGCCCAAGGAATTTGTGATCTATACCGATTATGAATCCTTGAGATATCTAAAGAGTCAACCAAAGTTGTCCCGAAGATAAGCCAAGTGGGTTGAATTTATGGAAAGATTTTCTTATGTTGTAAAATATAAGAACAGAAAGAACAATATAGTGATTGACGCCCTATCGAGACGACATACCCTCCTAACCGAACTACATACGAGACTACTCGGTTTTTCAACCATTAAGAATTTATATGCTGAGGACCCGCACTTTGGTCCTATCTGCGCTCATTATGAGGAAGGACAAACATTGGATGACTATTATAGAGAGAACAAATACTTATTTAGGAAGAGGAGGCTATATATCCTAGCTTATTCCACATGAGAACCGCTAGTACGTAATGCGCATGGAGAGGGATTGACAGGACACTTTTGCCAGCACCAAACTTATGAGGTATTGTCCTCTAGATTCTTTTGGCCAAAGATGAAGAGAGTTGTCCAATCCATGCTGGAAAAATGTGCGACCTACCGAAAAGCGAAGAGTCGAACCAAACAAGGATACTACCAACCTTTGCAAATCCCAACCAAACCATGGTCCGAGCTACGTGTGGACTTCATGTTAGGATTACCGAAGACGTCTCGAGGGAAGAACTCCATTATGGTGGTTGTAGATTGATCCAGCAAGATGGCACATTTCTTACCCTATTCTAAGACTAACAATGCTTCAACTATCTCTTTTCTTTTCTTGCAAGAGGTGATTAAGCTTCACGGTATGTCCCGAACCATAGTTTCTGATCAAGACCCCAAGTTCATAAGCCACTTTTGGAGGATACTTTAGAGGCGACTATGATATCCCATAAATCAACAATCTAGACATGAACATCTGAATATTAGGATAAAGCCCTATCCTTATACGATTAGGGCATCTGGGAAAGTAAACCAATTAGGTTAGAAACTTATGAAAAACATGATAACTTTAATCGAGGAGTTCTCGTAAGTTTGAAAATCCATAATACAATAAGAATATAAAGAATATAATTAAAATACTGAAAATTTATTCTATATGAGACCTTAAAGTCAAATTTAGGCCAATTGTATCTAAATTTAGAGCTTTCGGGAAAAATTATCCAATTGAACCTAAATTTTATAACTAAGATAAGAAAGTCAGTTAAAGTGACTCGATGAAGTAAGATTTTGAAAATAATTATCCGAAATCTCAATTTTTCCCCTAAAAGTATGATTACTTAATACAATCCAAAATTACTCGAAACCCCTAAAACTAAGCCCGGAATGCAACAAGGACTTAGAAATAAGATGATTAGGCAATAAAATAAAATAATATAGCATAATATACTATATAAGTATACACATATTTTTATGAGTATATTCGGTATATATAATAAATATACCCGTAAATTAATTTAAAATAATATAATTATGCATAATGAGTGATAGAATCACAAAATTAAATAAGAAAAAAGTATCTTAAAAATAAAAGATATGCTAGAAACATGATTACATGTATATAATTACTCATTACGTATATGATATATATAGGATATATATCTGTATATTAACAAAAATCATTAAATACTAATATAAAATACCAAAATACCTTAAAATATTATCTAAAAATTATAAAAAAAATAAAAAATGACTTAAAATATGATTAGATTAAATGTTGAGCAGCTTAGAAAGAATAAACAGCTGCATTAAAAGCAAATTTATAAGAAATTAACATCTCTTACTATGCGTTTTTCGAGGAAAATATTAAAATAAATTACTTAATAATTAAGAAAAAATTCAACCAACCTAAACTACTATAAATAGGATCCTAGGACTGAGATTTAACATTTTGGCAACCAAGAAAACCTAATAAAAATTGAAAAAAAAAAGGAAAATTTGACAAAAAAATAGGAAAAAACAAAGTAAGGACCAAGCTTAGCTAATTTCCCAACCATTCAATGAATTGACGTAAAGCCCCGCCACCACCTAGCAAAACCACCACCGAATAGGCCGGCCAACAACCTCTCTTCGTCCAATGGTAGCTGAAGCTCTGATGAGCTTAAGTTCTAAGTTTCTACCTTGTTTTTTTCTATTTTTGAAAAATTATTAAATTAATTATGAAAAATGTAAAAAAAATTAATTCTTAGGTTATTTTATATGTAATTTCATTTAGTAAATTTATTTTTACAAAATTAGAAGTATTTAATGTACTTGCTGAACAAATATACTATTCATCTAAAATTTGAAATTTAAAATAAATACACTAAATGATATAGTTTTTAGCTCAAAATTTTTGTGTAAGACACTTATGATATATAGATAATTTCTATGTAGTCTGATTTTTTATTTGAATATTTTTAATATTTATTGTATTTTTCAGCCTAAAAATATCTCGAAAATAAGCTAAAATAATGAAATAAATAGGAAATTATGAAATTAAATGATAAAATGAACATGTACCGATTTCTAGTGAATAATAATAATGTTGGGACAGGTTGAAATCAATTTGGTGTAAAAAGGATATTAATTAGGTAATTCAGGATGATTCAAGGGTAAAATCGTAAATATGAATATATAAGCTATAGATTGAAAACTTAAAATCAAGTACTAGCTGAATTCTACATATTTTTAGAAGTCTATAAAACTTTTTGAGACATTATTTGATAACCCGAGCTATTTATTGTGAATTTATGTAGTAAAATAACTTAAATAACAAACCTATATCTAATTATAGTAATAATATGTTAAAATATGATAAATAAGGAAATAAAAACTATTTATTTGTGTACTGGTCAGATTAGATAAAAATTATATATTTTTAATGTATTTAATGATATTTTAATAACTGAGATACATTATAGAGGTATTAAGGTTAGATAATACCTATATTATGGGTTATATTAACAAATTAGGTAAAATATGGTTTAATAACATAAATTACGTATAGTATGATAATATTTGATTAGATACGTATAATTGTGTTAAAAACTCGAATTACCCATTAAAAGTTATCTCTAAAAATTAAAACTTATAATACGTATCGTTAAGTCTGTACGAGCCTAACGATACCATTTTTACTAAAATTGGATAAACCTAGGTAATATAACCTATGTCTTTACAATATTACTTATTTGCATATAATTATAACTCTACCGTAATAGAAATGTTATTTAAACGACTAAAAGTATGTTTTAATACAATCAGAATGATATATTATACATAACAGTATCATTGCGTATATTATTAATACTTAATAACTTAACTCGATCGATATAATGAAACTATATATTATTATATAATAAAAATGATAATATACTATATATATATATAAATATATAATTGCTTTAAATAAGACCCTAATGTTTTCATAACCATTACGAAAATTGAATTTCGGTTTTGTATATATAGGGCCTCCTAATGATCAAACCGTTGACGACATGAGTTTTCTGAAGTGAGCGCTAGGACAAGTAAGTGGGATTAATGCTATACTAGATTTTGGGATATTATTTCAAAATATCTAGGGATTTCGGTATGTATTGGCTTGTAAATGTAGTTAGCTATTTGTGCATATACAATACTTGTGGTTGGGTTTTGATTTGTTGTGATAAGAGTTGAGCTCACGATATGATTGTTCTATAAATTTTATTATTGAATTGTTTGAGCTTAGTTGATTACCTTAAAAAGATGAACTAACTCAAACTTGGCTTAATATCTAATTTGATATGCTTTGCAACCTACTAGAGGTAACGACTAGGATTTTCGAGTCAAACACGGATTCTCTTCAATGAGGATAGCTGAAATGGTCCTTTCCCCACCCTTAGCTGAACTAAAGTGACAAGAGAAGAGGTCGTGGCAAGGTTAGGGGTCGTGGTTCGAAGGTGGTCGTGGGAAGAGGGTGTTCTCCATTGTACAAGCCTCATCTTGGTTTCAATCAGTAAGTGTGTGACGTCAATCTCCTTAACCCAAATTAGAGTGGTAAAATTTCTCTGATCTCACGACAGATTGGATAATGTCGTGCGATAGTATTTACTTGTATATACATTGTATCTAACCAACTTGATCGAAAACCCCGGTTGTGATGTGCTGAATGTATATTTCTGTCTCCACCCCTACTTATTGAGCAAGTTGTCGCTCATTCCTCCATAGTTTGTTTTGCAGGTTCCAAATGGCTTATAAGTGGCTACCTAACACCAAAACCCTAGTAAGTTGGGACAGAGAGCAAGATACAGCAAGATACAACAAGAAATGGCCGATTATTGCCCTTAGTATTAACTTTTTATTTTTTAAGGAAAACTACACAAGACTCCTCAAAAAGCTTAGTAGTTTTCAATATTTTGATTTGTATATGAAATGACAGTATTTATGGGATTTACTACTATTTTTTTTATAAGGTTAAGTGATAAGTTTATTATTATAAATTATATCACAGGATTATTCTACAAGCTTACATCAAACAGGTATCGAATTGAGTGTTTTTAAAGGGGTAGAGTCGAGTATGCCTTGTGTGAACTAAGTCTAAGATGGTTGCTGTGAGGACAGTTTCTATCTTAGGATGGTTCACATGGTAGGATTCTTACAACTTCACCTTTTTAGGACGTAACAGCGATTGGGAACCAAGTTTTTATACAGTACGCCCTACTATCCACAAATCGATGGGTAGATCGAAGTTTTCAACCAAACTGTAGGATATTTGTTGCTGATCGTTGTCGAACAAAACATGGTTGATTAGGATTTTTGTCTACCAATCATTGAATTCGCTTATAATCAGACCGCCTACAGCATCACAAGCATGTCTCCATTCGAAGTCACCTACGGGTTCAACCTTAAGCTCCTATTGGACCAAGTACTACAACCGAAAACTAATAGTGATGACTGACCAACCGTTAAGAAAGTAAAAGCCATCAAAACCATGCACTAGAAGGTTGTAGAGCAACTGGGTCAAGTTGCTATTGAGCCTGAGAAGCGAAGTTGAGGATAGAAGAAGAAAGAATTTCGGCCGAGCGATGTAGTCTGGATACACCTTAATAAGGAACAATTCTTAAACATGAGGAAGAGCAAGTTATCTCCCAAAGTTGACGGACCTTTCAGAGTGCTTAAAAAGATCAATCCTAACGCCTATAGGATTGAATTACCTAAAGGATATAAAGTTTCAGACTCTTTCAACATTGCCAACCTCCAACTTTACACTTCCGAAGACGAGCAAGGTAGGCCTAAATCAAATTTGATCCCAAATCTCAAACAACCCGAAGGGGATGATAAGGATCAAGGACTGATTACGCGTTCCTAAACCCAAAGGCTCTCTTAGGTGGTTTGCCGAGCATCACTTGTCTTAGCCCAATTTTTCGAGCTACTTTGCTCTCCATACCATCCAAGATATTATCAAGGTGATCAACCAGTATGCCAAGCCGAATCCTCCACTAAACCGTAGTCCCAACGCCAAATCAAAAAGCAGCAGCAACAATCTCTACTATGTCAAGGCCGAGCATAATTGTCAAGAGCCAACCATCCGAAGCCAACCCCAATGTGAGTTATCCTTGAACCAACCCCAATCCAACCCCTTCTAACGCCGAGTAAGCCTGAACAAAGGTCCACCCCTGCTTAAAACGTGTACACACTGTCTTTTACTAACATCTGTATTGTCCTTTCTAACAAAGGACATCAGTGTTCCTTCTTTGGCACGATTTCATAGTTTCCTTATACATTATTCTCTTTTGTTTTTAGCAAATAAGGACCATTCTTTTTGTAATTTCTATAACTTAGGATTTACCTTAACGGAATGATATAAATACTGTCAAACTGTAAAAGTTAAGATCATCAAAATATAGAGAATATACTAAACTTTTTCATTTTGAGCTAAGTATCCTCCTCACTCTCGAGCTACTCTTATCTTGCCCATTCAAGCGTGGACTAGTGATGAGTGACCTTCAGCTATACTTGTGTGTCATATCAAGTGTGACTTGAGCTCATGTAAGGTGTTGATGCATTATATCCTTCGTCAGTGCACATGAACTCCCTACTCAATCTTCAACTATCATTTATTTTTCAAGCTATCTTGCAGCTTGGACCCACCCCTTTGGTTTCATGTGATATTGGCTTCTTATGTTCATCTACAAGTTCGTATCACTACCTACAATAGAAAAGCATACATGAGCCACCCCATGTAGACTACGGTGGGGAGTAAGGACCACCTGCTAACGAGGATATGTTAGCTCCCCATGCACTACCTAAGAGCAGCTACTCTTTGGTGTATATATTAATTATTCGAAATACAATTTACTTTTTATCAGATATTGCAGTTCAACACATACTCTTCCTACATCCAGGCTTTAGGATAGAAACACAGATTCCTAATACATATCCAAGGTTCTTAAGGAGTCGATGAAAGTTACTGGTCGTAGAAATTAATATGTTTAATGAAATTTGAACTGAAGGCGCATGTATTAAATATGTTTTTAGTGTAAATATTAACATTGAAGGCACATCCGATACATGCGCCTTTAGTATCATAGTTTAAACTGAAAGCGCATGTACTAAATGTATCTTCAGTTCAAATTCCATTAAAATAGCCTATTCAGTATACTATCAACAACTAAAGATATATTCATTAGATGCGTCTTCAGTATACTATATTTGTAATATATTTATATTTTTTTTAAATGAATTCTTATCGATAATATTTTTCGAATAAAAGGCTATATTCTTATAAAACTCCTATTTATGTAATATTCCATATTTGAATGTCGGGATGTAATGGATAAGGCCAAGTCTGTCTTCCTTCATGCAAGGTGGCTATGTTTTCTTTGCCTTCGCGCGCTCTCTTCCCATGTCCATGCTCAAATTTAAAGTTGAAGATGCTCTTTTCATCTCCTTCAATATCTACTCCTAATCCTAATTCGCTACATAAACAACTTCATTGTAACCCTTCCCTAATCCTCCACGACAATACCAATAAACCCCTGCCTGTCTCTTCTTCATCTTTCATTCAAACTCTTAACCATGAAACCCAAAAGCAGAAGCTCAACCAAGAACTCGTTAAACCCATTTCCCCAATCCCACGATTCCATGGAAAAACGCTCGTGCAAGCTTTTGAATTTCTCCTTAACGACCAAACCTCATTTGGGTTTTGCGCACTTGAAGTTTATGCACAAATTTTGGAGCTTTGTGGCTCTTATAAAGCTCTATCTCAAGGGGAACAGATCCATGCCCAATTGGTCAAAAGGGGGTTCTTGTGTGATAATGATGAGAGTTCGGTGTTTTTTAGTACTAAGCTGATTTTTATGTATGGCAAGTGTGGGTCCATTTTTAATGCAGAGAATATGTTCGATAAAATGTCGCAAAGAACTATCTTTACATGGAATGCAATGATAGGTGCATATGTTGCTAATGATCATTCATTTTGCTCGCTCAAATTGTTCAAAAAAATGATGGAGTTAGGTGTTTGGATGGACGCTTATACTTTTCCTTCTTTGCTTAGAGCTTGTGGTTCAATCAAAGATGTTTGTTGTGGTGCTGCGATTCACGGGATTGCTATTAAGCTTGGGTACGTTTCTACAATGTTTGTTGTTAATGCAGTTATTTCGATGTATGCCAAGTGCAATGAGCTGGATGCAGCGAGGCAGTTATTTGATGGTACGTGTTTTAAGGAGGATATTGTTACGTGGAATTCCATCATTTCTGCGTATTCTGCTAATGGAGAGTCTCTTGAGGCATTAGAACTTTTCAGAGAGTTGCAAATTATGGGTCCATCTATGAATAGTTATACAATCATTGCAGCTCTCCAGGCATCTGAAAACTTGGGTTATGGAAAATTGGGTATGGAGATTCATGCAGCCTTGTTGAGACGTGGTCAGGATCTTGATGTTTATGTGGGTAATGCCTTGATTGCTACATATGCAAGATCTGGGAACATGAGCAAAGCTTCCCTAGTTTTCAACAGTTTAACAAATAGAGATAATGTGTCGTGGAATTCTATGATTTCAGGTTTTGCACAAAATGATCAATACAAGAAAGTCCTCGATATATTCCTTCAAATGCAGGAAGTTGGTGAAGAACCTGATAAAGTTTCAATAATGAGTATTATTGCAACATCTAGTAGAACGGGGGATTTGTTGCATGGTATGGAAGCTCATGCTTATGCATTAAGGAGATGTTTGGATTTGGACCTTCACATTGGCAACACACTTGTAGATATGTATGCAAAATGTTGCCAGGTCAAGGACATGGGCTATGTGTTTGAAAGAATGCCTGACAAGGACACAATATCGTGGACAACAGTAATTGTTGGCTATGCACAAAACAATTGCCACGTAAACGCCTTAGATTATTTCCGAGAAGCTCAGATCAGAAGAATCAGTGTGGATAAAATGATGATGGGAAGTGCCCTTATTGCATGTAGTGGATTAAAGAATATACTCCTTGTAATGGAAGTTCATGGTTTTATGTTTAGAAGAGGCCTATCTGATCTTGTGTTGCACAATATGATTGTTGATGCATATGGAATGTGCAGAAATACAGATTATGCATCTCGGGTATTTGCTGTGATTGAAGAGAAAGATGTTGTGTCATGGACAAGCATGGTGTCTTGTTATATTCATAATGGGCTCACTCATGAAGCCTTGGATATTTTCCTTTCAATGAAAGAGACAGGTATTGAAGCAGATTATGTAGCACTTGTATGTGCTCTCTCAATTGCAGCTAATATATCTGTGCTTGCAAAAGGAAAAGAAGTTCATGGATACATTATTAGGAAAGGATTCTCCCTAAAAGGGTCTCTTGCGTGTTCTCTGGTGGATATGTATGCACGTTGTGGGCACTTAGAAGATTCATGCAAGGTGTTCAATTCTACTACTAATAAAGATTTGAATTTATGGACTGCAATGATTAATGCATGTGGAATGCATGGTCTTGGTATGGTTGCTAATGATTTATTCAATAAGATGATTGAGCAAAATATTATACCAGACCATATCACCTTTCTGGCCATTATCTATGCCTGTAGCCATTCTGGGTTACTAGTTGAAGGTAAAAGATACTTTGATATAATGAGAAATGATTATCATTTGGAGCCATGGCCAGAACACTATGCTTGCTTGGTCGATCTTCTTGGCCGGGCAAATAGGTTAGAAGAGGCATATCAGTTTACTGAAACTATGCCCATCGAGCCTACTGCTGAAGTTTGGTCTGCTCTACTTCGGGCTTGTAAGATTCATTCAAATAAGGAACTTGGAGAAATTGCAATGCAGAAGCTCCTTGATGAATCTCCAGAGCATCCGGGGAATTATATTCTTGTGTCCAATGTGTTTGCTGCTACAGGTAGATGGAAGGATGTTGAGGACTTGAGAATGAGAATGAAGGGAGGTGGACTGAATAAGACTCCAGGATGCAGCTGGATTGAAGTTGGGGGAAAGCTCCATTCGTTTATTGCAAGAGACAAATCTCATCCAGAGTCCAATGACATTTACCTAAAGTTGGCTGAGATCACTGCAAGACTAGTTCAGGAAGGTTATGTGGCTCAAACCAAATTTGTCTTGCATAATGTAGAAGAAGAAGAGAAAGTTCAAATGCTATATGGGCACAGTGAGAGGCTCGCCATTGCGTACAGCCTTCTTAAAACTCAAGGAGGTACTCCCATCAGAATTTCTAAAAACCTCCGTGTCTGTGGTGATTGTCACACTTTCTGCAAGCTAGTCTCGAAACATTTTGGACTGAAACTAGTTGTGAGGGATGCTAATAGATTCCATCATTTTGATGGTGGGGTTTGCTCTTGCAGTGATTTTTGGTAATCTTGCCTCTGCTCGTGGATCCTTGCCCTTATGCTTAATGAGATCTATAGGTGGAGACAGGATTCCATTCAAGGGAGGCCAAAGATCTGGACATATGTACAAAGCTAGGGGATGTTTGCTGGGAACCGTTCCCCTGGTTCGGCCAACGACGAGATCCTTTTCTATTGGATAGTTATAGAGGCACGAACCGTGGAAGAATACCAACCATTCCATTGCCATTTGAAAGTCTGAATTGAAGTTATGCCAATTCACGCGTGGGGAAATGGAAGCTTAATTTTGAGGTAAAAGAACTACCTAATAATAATCGTCTTTGCAGCTACTCTCATTTCTATATTGTCTTGCAGAACAAAAATTTGCAGGTTTCCATCAAACAACTGAAATTTTATTCGGGAATAGTATCTTAAAAGTACCAACTAGTTCATCGACAAAAGAACTTCTGAATATATGCAGTAACTTCAGTAAGAAGATCCTATGTAGCCTTCAGGATTATGCTCAAAGTGCTGATTGAGTTGAGAACCAACGGCATCTTAATACACGAAAAGAAGAAAGTGCTTTTAAGCGGTAATAACCACAACTATCTTTGGTATGATGGCATTTCTGACCTGGTGCCTCATCTTAACTCTCCTTTTCGGTTGTCTTCTTCTAGTTGCTATCCTCAGCATTAGATGAGAAAATGGAAACCATTTTACTCTCATTTTTTCTCCGAAAAGTAAAGAAAGATGGGTACAAAAGGAAGGTGTTTATTTTTACGATGAATCAAAGGGATTCAATTTGGGCAGTTCACTGCTTGAACTTCCAAAATTTGCAATTAGGTGCTCAAAACTTTAGAATTTGTTCAAGCAACTGTCTTAATGTTAACGGACATTAGGAATCAAATGACAACGGTATGTTAATAATTTTTCTTTTAACTTCCATGCTGACCGACTGTCTGCGCTGAAATGCAGAAGTTACAAGACGGCCAATTCGATCGTGCTGATGGCCTTTTGGATAGGTTAAAGTTACTTGGTCCAGTGCAGCTGGGAAGGATGGTTATGTGAAGAAACTTACTCTAGAAGACTCCTGTAAACTAGCTACGAGACAACCGCCTTGTGTATCATTTATGAAGTGTAATTCTTGATTTATACACTCAGTAATAACGATAAAACTAGTTGTGAAAGCAATAAGTATTCATTACAGCTTTCCATGATCATAGATAATCGAAACATTCGACCAAACATTAAAATGGCAACTTGTGGAGCGTGTTTATAGTTTCGGGCTTTCAAATGGAGGCCATTGGTTATCATTAGTTTCTACAAAAACGGTACTCTTAATTTACTTTTATTTATATATCAATGATTAAGATTATTCATATTTTTCAATTATCATGTGATATTATTGTAACGATATTTTTCCTTGTATTCTCAATAATTGAATACAAACGATAGCATTTATAGGAGAGGAAATTTATGAAAATTGCAAAAATGTAAATGGAAAGATTCCAAGTTTATTCAAACTTAACTTAGGTCATATATCAAACCTAACTCATTTAGCTTCATAATTTAACAACACCGAACCTCTTTGTATCAATCCATGCCATTGCATCTTTGTAACCTACACTGCACTACATATATAAGTGCTTGTCTTCGTTTGTTTCCTACCAAAAGTATATTAAAAGGCCATAGTACTTAGGTCACGGTGGTGAGTCAATTCCCTCGACGTATAACTAAATTCGTGCAAAGGTTAGTTTCAAATCTTAAATCAGCCTAATAGGTTGAGGAGTCAACCCAACCCATAGGAGGTTAAACTGTCAGGTCCTAAGAATTTAGACAGTTTAAGAGGATGAAATTTCTTGAATAGACCGTTCATGAACTATTAAGCTTATTCGCCATTGAACCGGCAAATTGGCTCAACTAGTTCATTCCTTAAAAAAAAAAAAAAGAGAGAGATAGAGAAAGAAGAAGAAAGAGAGAGAGCAAAGGGAGGCCATTGAATAAAAAAAAAATAATTATATCATATCTATTAGGCCATAGCATATTAAAACTACCTTTTTTATAATGATAAAGAATAATTTTTTAAAAGTAATATTATCAAACTAATAATAAATGATTAATCATAAATTAATTATGTGTTAATGATAGGTCAAAAATTTAATTTAAGTTAATGTAAGTTTTTTTTATAAAACTTATCAAATGTTAAGAACTTAAATATGATGAAAAGATAAAAATTGAGAGGAAAAAAAATAAAAAAGTTTCAATCGCATTACATTATAAATTAATAAAAAAAATTAGAAATTATTAATAAATTAATAAACTTAAAAAACAGAGCAAGTAAATCATGTTATTATAACTTATTAATGTATTTAAAAAAATTAATAAAACTAATAAAAAATTAAATATTAAAAATAAAAAACCAGTTCAAGAGTCGAACTAATCCAGAACCGTTACCCCCACAAGTCGATCACGATTTATCCTTAACTAAGCTTGTGAGCTGATAATTCCAAGTCGGTTCCAGGCTAAGCTGACCTGATGCATAGGTCGAAGTACAACATTTCGCAAAGTTGTTTTAATTTGAAATTGGTAGAAAGACTCCTATCTTCTACCATTCTAGCCCCTCAATCGTAGTTGAAAGGGAGAAAAAATTATATTTATAAAATCTATCACACATAATCAATAAGAAATAATTCACTTAGTAATACACTATTGCCTCATTCACTTCATAGAACATATAAATATGTAATTAAATCTCTATTCACTTGAAATTAAATAAACGTGTAATCCTCAATACATTGTTCTCTTAACAAAAATCATACACAAGGAATAATCCCGTAATACAAATATACTGACCAAACTATCCTTATTTATGATCCATTTCAAAAATTCCTTCTTTGATTTCAAAGCTACTATTAAAAACATGATTGAAATGGGCTTAAGAGAGACCGATGCCCAGCTTAAAAGAAGTGGTAACTTGGAGCTTGAAATCAGTCATGTCATCTAAGTCTACGTCTTTTAAGACTCCCATCACACTTTCGTATTGTTTGTCGAGTTTTCTAGACAACTTTCATTTCTTACAAAAATTACATGTTTTCCATTCGATAATACAACTTGGACACAAGAATCATCATGTTTAAACCCCAACAAAAATTAATTAAATTATTGCGCCATTCAACTTCAATTGCTCATAAAAAATGGATTCATGAGAGTTTTAGATTTGTCACTTGAAAAAAGGAAGTCGTTCTCTCGTTGGTAGGTGGTAGTGGTGTTGCTAGAGTTTGGTTGTGACAATAATAGCGACTGTCAGAATTTAGACTTTTAGAGGTAGTGGTCGTAGGTGTGGTAATGATGATAGTGATGGGTAGGTGGGTCGGTGTTGTGGTGTATTGTGGTGTGAAGAGTTTATGGAGAGAGGAAGGGCATAGAGGGTCTTTTTTTGTTGAATTAGGAGTTGAAGTTAGAAATCCTAATTAAGCAAAACAATTCCTCATGTAATACATATTACATAGTAAAAAACGAAGTGAACACTAACATATGAACTCATAAGCAATAAAGAGAAAATGGAATAGCCATTTTTCCAAAGTGAATGTGCCTCCATGTGCAAATATATATAATACGTAATTATTATCGAATTCGAGTCCCTAAGAGTGATCGTAAATAGTTACTTAAAAATCTATTATTCATATTATCATATGTTTAAGTAGAGTTGATAATGGATATATATTAGCTATTGAATCAATATATCAAAAAAGTGCATTAATGTGACATACCAACTGAGTTAATCCGGAAGAGCTGTCCTATCCTATTGTCGACGAAATCACCTATAGACAATAGCATACTTTCAAGTCAAAACCATAGAATGGGAGGAACTAATGACTAGCTCTGAGAACCGCATAATATTTTATACGACAGCCTAACTTGTAATTCGCATGTGTTTTACGTTTTAAATCGGACTCCACTGTCTTATATGCCATTTTGATCGTTGCAAAACGGACTACGATAATACGATATCAAACGAAGGATCTAAGATGAGGGATTTTAAGAAAAATACCCTATAGACGATAGCATTCTTTTTTTAAAAAAAAAAAAAAGAAAAAACTTCACAACTACCACAAAGCGAGCCATACAAGGAAAAAAGTTCATAGATACAATACCATAAATAAGTACATGCAAAGAAGCTAAGAACGCAGTTGCCATTGTAGATTTAATATAAAAGAAAAATTCAACTAAATTACTCTAAAGTATCTATAGTTTAGCAAACATAATTAATTTGAAAATGTTTTATAGATTTGCACAAAAACTTATGCATATGACTTGTGAGGAAAACCAATGTTATTGTTATGGACTAAATTATGGCATAGATTGAGATGCCCAAGAGGCTTAGTTGACTTTAAGTTAATGCCTTGAAGAGTACTCCAACTCTAACTATTCCTTACTTAAAACCCTATGCCCATCTTTTCAATATTTGAAAGTTGATAGAACATAGTATATGTATTGGAACTTGCAAAAGAAATCTATGGAAAAGAAAGCAACAACTGCTCAATAAGAGAAACAAAGACAAGTATGTATATACAAGCAAAACTATCGATCAATCTAGTTAGATATAATGCATAATCAAAGATTATTGCATGGCATCATAGAAAAATTTTACCCACTTTACTTTAAGTTTGAGGAGAATCCACTTTTTGGCTAGATACCTTACCTTACAATTAAACTCAATCTTCTGTAATAAAGACCTTACTCCCTTTACAACTACCTTTGAACCAATACCCCAACTATATTGCAACCTCTTTTCATATTACTTAATTCAACTAAAGGTAGGAAAGAAATCGATCCTAATATCTCTTTTGAATAAGTCAATATTTACCGAGGGCATCTTATACATCACAAAATGTGTTGTAATGTAAGTCAGGTTAAGATTTGGGCAAAGTTTAGGTTCAAGGATGGTCAACCAAATCCATAAAATATAGCAGTAAGCAAAGTTTAAGGAAACAATTGCAATGTAAAGGTTAGCTCTCACAAGAGCATAACAATGTCCAATCACACTTTTTGCATGTGCACAATCTACTGCTTACAACCATGAATAAGTATAGACTTTAGCCTTAAAGCACTTTAAAATAGTACTCTAGAAAGCTATGAGGCATTGATTCTACTAACTTAAAACATTTGTTGCTTAAGCTAGTTACAGACATTAGGCCTTTTTTTGTTGAAAGTTCTTATATTATAGTTGATATCTTTAATGCTTATATAAGCAATGAAAATAATAGTAATTTAATCATTATTGCTAAGATTGAGTTTGTTATCCCTAAATTGACAAATTGTTTGTTCATATGTTTAATAATTAGGGTTATTGTAGATAAATTCCTTCTTAAGATACCTTCTAATTGACTCTCCAAGCCATCCTTTAAGTCATTCTCTATGTTGGCTTTAGGCTTAGAGATCTCAAAAAAAGTATCTTCTGACTCACTATCTACAAGCGACAAATGTAAAATTACCACCTATGAAACTTTTGACTTATCTTCTAAGTAGGTTCAAGTTTAAAGTTCTATTTAACAATCTTTAACCTACCTTAATGTGCCTCGGAAACTACACATACGGGGATATCGCTCATATACTAAAATGAGGTAGGTCTAACTAACTATAACTAAAAGATTGAATTAGTGTAAGTAAGGTCAACCTCATGAACTATTTTATGGATAATATATACCTAAGAACATAGACAAATGTAAGCAATACTTAATATTATACACAAGTATTAAATAAGATCACTCATCACAAATCCTTATTTATGGGACCTGATAAGGGCTAATTAAACTTTGTGTAGGGTTTGAATTAAAAGAAGTCACATGCGTGATAGATTGCACTACATATGACTAAGGAAATTATTTGACTTATACGTATGAGATGATCAAAAGAAGTAAGCAACCTTAGTAGGCTCTAGCACGCTAAGTAACAGATGGAGAAATGTGATGACATTAAACTCCACAACTAATAAAGAATAAAGTAGTGTTTTTATGGTGTTCAAGTATTTGATCTTTAAGACAAAATTTTAGCAAAGTAACTGCGTTAGTTGTAATTTATCTCTTATCTAAGTGAAGAAATGAATGTGATATTTATAAGAAATAATAGATAAATTCAATTCATTGAATCATAATTTTGATCAAATAGCTAGGATTAAAGCCTTTTGTATAAGTATTAAGTAGACTTTTTTCCATGAGTTTAAGCCTAAATAAAAGATTTTATATTTTATTAGTAAGCCAAACAAAAAAAAAACTAGATTAGACAAACCGATCTAACGAGCCTTATTCTAAACCTACCATGTCAAATCTTTTTTTATCATCCTAAATTGTTATAGGCTTAACTCTCTATACTCTGTTACTTTAGCCCAAAGAGTTAAATCCATTTTATTATTAGATTTGAAACTCATACGTTAAATTTAACCCTCTACATTTTATCTCCTAATCAAAATCCTTCAAATAGAATCAAAAAGAGTTTAGACATCGAATAAGTCTTTCAATTGACCTTAGCACATACACTATTACTAATTTTATTCAAGAACTAGCTTAATGTACGAATTCACAACACCACTTAACCACATGTCACACTTTGATTTAATTGAATTGTATATTACCCCATCATAAATCACATACAAAGTTTACGATTCTTCCTGAGTGAATAGGCTTAATCTTCCATTTACCTCGTATAAAGTTCTTCCTTTAGTAGGTTATGTTGCAAATATTATGGAATTAACAAGCCAACCCACCTTTATTACTTTAAAACATACTCATCCATGTTAAAGTTCATTGTCATTGTCATTTCATTTTTCTTGATAGATTACATGAATCTAATCGTTTTCTTTTCTTAACTCATGCAAACATCCTTCCTCTTGAGTGAATTGAAAATATCACTACCTTTTCTTTTCTTTTCTTTTCTTTTCTTTTCTTTTCCTTTTTTTTTTTTTTTTTTTTTGTCTTAGAGGCTACTTATCTATATGTGGCCATGAGCCATGAATATGTAGCCTTTGAATTGCCTTAATTAACTGCTTCTCTTCTTTCCTTTGTTTTACATGACCATGAAATTACACATATTAGTCATTGTAATCTGTACGCTTAATTATTAGCCTCGAGTTTGACTGCTCCCATTCATTTCAGACCATTGTATTCGTGTAAACTCCAAGCTTACTTTCCAAATATTTGTATCAAAGTTCATTAGCCATTTTGAGCGGACTGCGTTACAAGCTGGTCATCAAGTTCTGTAGCATACCAATCGAAAGTATCAAGCCAAGCTTCATATGCATTTTACAAATATGATCAAGTTGATCCATTCTTCACTGGATTATAGGCCAAACCATGTGTCCTTCCACTTATTGAAGTAACCACTTTATGTGATAAGCAAGAGATAACATAGCACTTGGTAGAGGATTCTTCCTTTTCAACATTCTTTCTTCGATTACTCGATAGAAGTCAAGGCCTAGCTTAGATTTCTCAAATCACACTTGGTAAATTATGAAATTGACTATTTTGATTCTTTTCTAATCTCTATAATTTTTTGTGCATTCACGTGCCCATTCGCCATATGACTAAATCAACTTGTATGATACTAATGAAGTTGCAGCATTGACTTCACCTCTGACGTTTTTAATTGCCAACTAGGATGGATAGGCACTCCAATGATCATATTTGTTGTACCAGTACATGCTTAAGAGAGGTGTTAAGATTTGGTGGATATCAAGATTCCAAAGAACATTTTTCTGTTATAGAAAAGGCTAGTTGTCACACTGTGGTAGAAATACGTATAGGGATTATTTTCTGTTACGTAGAAAATAGGTACAACAATTTACTTAAATTCTCCTTCATCATCAAAGTGCAGCTACGGTAGTCGATACACACTTGATTTTCTTTTTCATCCTCATTCCTCGTCCACTCCTGAATCTCCATCGTCCTGTCTTTATTTGTGCATATTCCTTCATCCTTCTCATTTCAATTTCAATTTCAATTCGTTTCTGCTTCTTGTGCATTTCAACTTCATTTATTTCACCTCGAACACTCTGAATTCTGATATACCTTGAAACACTCATCAGTTCTCAATCAGCCAACTCCTCCTTTCCATCATCATCTCATTTATTTCTATTCATTTTCTTTTTAACACTTGTTCTAACTAACTACCGGCATACCTTCCATACACTTTCTTTTCTCTTTCGTACTTTCTTTTCCTTCTTCGATTTCATTTTCTTCCAGCCTACACACGAAAACATTCTTCTTAACAATGTCTAAAATCAAAGCTCGAAGGAACCCATCTTTATTCCACTTCAACAGGAATCACTGTCATCTTCTAGCTTCAAATTTTCAAATTATTTTCCAACAAATTTTTCATCAATTGCTTGCACTTGAAGTTATTGAACTCCTAAGTCTTCCACTTGAGAACTCTGTTGCGCCTTGTAGGAAGGGAATCCTGATAGAAATTTAAGACCATTTGCCACCACCATGCCGATGTCGGGGTTTGATTTTGAAGCTTCTATTTTAAATCATGAACGGTTAGGACTTTATAATGCTAGAATCCAAAACCAGCGAGGACTGTTAATGATAACGTGTTACTCTGTCTCAATGACCTTAGTTGATTACTTTTCGTGAACTTCATCTAAAGAATCCATTTCCATAATGGAATCACTTTGGCCAATACTCAGCTCTGAAGTACAAGACAAAGTAATATCCATAAGACCCTAGCATGGTTATATCAAATCGGGCAACAGGTCTATCCTCCTGAATAGCTGGGCACATGAAGTAGGACTATGTCCTAGTTGCATCAAATTGACGCAAGTCGCTATATTTGTTTCCTAAATGTTTAGCTGCCTTCAAGTTTCCATTAATCTTATGTAATTCTTTATATATATTATACTTGCATGAACATGTGACTTGTCATCGGCGACTAATCCAAAGACTTCATTATTCAACTCTATGGAACTTCCATTAAGCACCTTGTTTGTTCTTGAATCCCTCATTGCCCTCCCTATCGTGCCAGATTCATTCCACCTGCCACAATCAGCATATAAGCTTGACAAAAATGAAAAGTTGCCATTGTTATGGGGCTCCAATTTCCTTAGGTGCTGAAGAGTCTCTTCACCAAGACTAATATCCTCATGAATTCTTGAAGCGGCAAGCAAGAGGTGATCCCCCTGCAGCTGCATTCACTTCATAAGGCATAGTCCTAACCATTTCCCATGCCTCCTGAAGGTAATCACTACGTCCCAACAAATCAACCAAGCAACCATAATGCTCGAGTTTCCGTTCGATTTCACATGTAGAGCCCATCAGGTTGAAAATCCTAGTACCAAGTTCAACCAATCCACCGTGGCTGCAAATGGGGACCATTTGACAAATTCCAATAGCAATTTTAGTAGTATATTCAGGATTTCATGGGGTAATTCTGAAGCATTTCCAAGAAGACTCACAAAGAAATCATATGACACTTCCAATACAGGTTGAAAATTTTCCCTATTCGCTGTTCGCTTCAAATCTGAGTATTTATATTCAAATTTTTCATTTAGAGAAGAAAGTAAAGTCATTAGGACCTATGGATCAAGAAGCAAAGTATGGACTTTATTCTGAATTTCACTCGAGAGTCTCCCAACCTTGCAAGCATTTACCATTAGCATGAGAAGCCTGGTCTAAGGCAACGAAAAAAGATTCCAACAACTTCAATGCCTCCTACAAAAGCCGTAGACTTCCATTCTTCACGAGAAAATCAGAATGGAGCAACCCCTTATTCATACTAAACCGGCTGAATGGGCGAGGACATACACATCTTATTCAGGAGGGGGACAATGAGATGATGTCTCAAGGAAATGGAAAGGTCTTTTAGACCCCACCAAGGAAATCACATCAGTTGCCAAAGTAACAACGGCAAACCATGTCAATGATGTATGATCTTCAACATTGTAAGGGAACTCAGCCAAATATGCAAAGCCAAAGAAAGGTTTACCACGAACAATGCATAAAAGAAGGTCTCTGTGATATCTAATTTCAGATGCCTTAAGCTTCTTCATGAGATCTAAAATTCGCTTTCAGTTACCCCTTAATTTTCTCTTTACATCTGGAATCAACCCATTCGAAGGATCAGTACATACCATAACAAGAACACTGTAAGCCAACTCTACCATAAAACCTCCGATCTCTCTCCCTGAGATGCTAACCAATTGTTCTAAGGTAACATTTCCTAACAAAACACTCTGAAGACTAGGAGGCACCAAGGATTCCTCTATCAGAGCCCTATCACTAAATGCCAACAAAACAAAAGCAATGGTCTCATCATCAACATTCCCAATCCCACTAAGGACACCAAAGTACATATCCATCTGCTGCAAAATCCGCCTCAATAATCCAGGCTTCTTGACCTCCAAAAACGATATTGCAAACCTGACAAAACATTTCCGAGTGGATTGCTTCCTCTTATACTCTGCAAGCTTACGAAATGCCTCAAGCTTAAAATCAAACTTCTTTGCAACCTCAAAAGCCAAATCCGAACCCCATCCAACAATCGAAGCCATCGGCTGCAAGGCAGCTTTCTGACGCTTCAACTCCTTATCTTTTCATCGACAGGCAACCCAGCAAACTTATCAAGAACCATAGAAACTGTACTCCCTTGAAATGTTTCTAACGAGTAGGATATTCAGCTACCAAGCTATTCAGAAGGGGTTTTGGAGAGGAAGGGGGCTGGGATGGGCTGGGTGGTTTAGTTTAGGGGGAACACCACGAGGCTAAAAAGAGATGGGGTACGCAGAGTGGTCGAGGGAAATGACCCTATGGGAGTTTTATTAAATTTATCCGATGAAATGAATATGAATGAGGAGGTTTTTTTTTTTTTTTTTTCTAAATATAGCAAAGTTGCCTTGATTCGAAGTCGCTTCACTGTTGATAGAACTTGAAACGTCCATAATTAATGACCATCAAGAACGAGTCCCATAGCATATTTGTTTACTTTTATTCTTACCATGGCTAATTTGGAGTTTTCGCATAAGCAATGTTATCTCCTAACCTTATCACGTGTTATCCATTGCACAACCCACATAGCCTTAGAGATAAGTTGATGGGAATCAGGCTGTCAGACTCCTGACTCGCAGTCGAGCTCGAGAACTAAAGAGATTAACACAATGAATCTTTCTATTTCAATCGATCCTTACTAAAATCGAATACTTTCTTATCGAATCACCTTTTATACCAAGCCATATGACTGCTCATTTCTTCTGTAGCATGCCGAATTAAAAATTACCCTCCCACACTTAAGCCGACTAATTACTCAACATCTTTTTTACCGAGAAGTCGAAAGAGAGACTTTCGACTGACAAAATCAATCATGTCCAAACAAACTAGCTGTCCATGCTTTTTGTCTACATCTTTTAACAATTTAGCCAATATAGCATTGCTTCGTATACAATATCTATAATTGTTTTTCTTATATATTCATTTTTATCATTTTATATCATGATCTTTACTTCCTTAAGAAATACCCTTTTTATCTTCTTCTTTTTTTTTTTCAAGTAAATTGCCCTAACTTATGAGTATAAACACCTTTTTACTTATGGTTGTGAGAAGATAGATAATTCATAATACACTTCGAAGTACTTTTCTTCCTTGTGTAAACATCATTTATTTACTTTCAGTATCACTCTTATCATTTTCCTAAAGCAATGTTAGGTAGCAAATAACCTCACCGGACCAATTCATGCATCATATTAAATTATGTCGTGAGTCATTAAAAGCTTTATTGATACGTCATATCGTTTAAAACTGTCCATAGGTTTTGCTTATTATTTCATTCGTCATTTTTGCCATTTTGCACTTTCCTTGTTAATCCTTTTTAAGCTTTTTGTAAACTTAAATCTATCCAGCGATCAGCCTTATCTACTCTTGATCATAGTTTGCAACATAACTTCATCTAATCCAATGATAAATAACTAAAGCTCTCTCCATTCCACAAAATAAACTAAGCCAGGCATAAACTCCTCTAAAACAAACACGCATACAAGCAACAAAGAAACATAACGACAACTATATCATATTTTTAAAGTAAAGAAGAGATTCTTATATCCCCTGTATTCATATGTATCTCTCCCATTGATCCTTGCATCCTTCTTCCCACCTTACTCTGATAACCTTTATTAACCGTGATTGTAAGCAACATTCAAAGATCAATAAGAAGTCCAAGAAAAAGATGCTCAAGAAAAGTAAGGGCAAACAAATATTAACCATTCAAGATGATCATATTCCGATCGAGCCCTCACCACAAGATAAGTGGTTCAAAGTAACAATAGAAGAACATCCCTTTTAGAGCGACGTAACGAGACAAGACTTGTATAAACAACCGATTACTTAAAGTGCCTTACACTTCATTAAGCAAAAACCTTAGGTACATGAGAGGCAAAATATAAAAAAGGATTCAATACTTCGATTCAAAAATGAAAAAAAAAAAAAAAAAAGAGGTCTCACTATCTCAAAGCTTGTTTTGCTTTCCTCAAATACCCATAATTAGCTGGGCAGATTACGTAAATCATATTTTAAGCATCTCAACCTATGTTGATACTTTAGAGAAAGCAAACTTATATTTTCCAATGTATATTTCCTTTCATTTTAAGTTAACGACATGGAGATTTAAGGGGCATTGATGTGTTATTAGGGCACTCAAACACACATTTGTGACTACGTAAAGCTAGATCATACCCACCCTTAAAGACATCAACATACTTCTACATCTTCATGATTTCAGCACAATTAATATCACCACTTCTGCAATTTCTGAAGAGGACCAAAATCTAATCTTGACTTTAGAGACTAAAAGAAAGAAAGCCATAAACACCCACAAGAAAGCTATTTTTAATACCTGGGTGAGATATTTCTTTTAAGAGAATGAGTAATACGAGTAAGTACCAACACTCCTACTTTTGTTATTCCATTTTATGAATTTAATTATCTCATGAATAGTTTCTTTTTGCAATTATGAATTAGAGGCTTTTCTTTTTTGCTAGCTATCTTTGTACATGTTTCCCAACAGTCTAGAAGACAATATGAGCCTACATTTATTTCACTTGACAATCTGTATGACACATAAAGAGCATTTTGCCCTAGGGCTATTTTACTTAAGATCATTATACCGACATCTCGATCTCTTTCGTGAGGCTTCCATTCAATTGATGGGTCGATACACTATCATGTCCTATGTAACTGTAATATTCTTGCATATTTTCTTTTGTAAATAATATAAAGGATACTGTGGTTTCTATCTTGACAAACCCAAATGAAATGAGCCATAAGCCTAAGCATAGGTAAATAAGCGACTTCTGGGCGCTTTATTAAATGTTTTGCATATTGTAAAGAAGTCACCTTTTGCCTTTACACCAACAAGATATTTAGATACTTGTGGTTTCCAAATTTTAATCCAAAAGGATCAAATGATATCATGAATTTACTTAGTACAAGGGAAAGACTTAATGCTGCTGAAGCCGGTTTCATCCTTTGGTGCTCACTTGGAGGGTCTCCCCTTTTTTACTCAACTAAGGTAACTCTTGCAATCATTATCTAAAACATAAAGTGATGTTATACACACCGTACAAGGTTACTCGACAATTAGCTTTTGACCAAGGGATCCATTAAAAAATATCAATTGATGATGACTTTAGTGAGTATTGTAAAATATTGAGCCTGGACGATTTTAGAAATATCCACTTACGTTTGAGGTGGTTGTTTTTTCCATCTATCAATCACTACGAGATTACTTCCATTAGGAAGCTTATGTACAAAACAGCTTACCTAAAAGACTTTAAGAAATATGTGACTACATTGATCGAGAGTGAGCTTCCAGTAATAACTATTTATAAAGATGAATTCTTATTTTAAGCTCTTAATGAATGAAAATAGCTTCTAACCCACGATTGTATTTATCAAAGTATCAACATTAAGTAAAAACAAATCATTTTTAGGACAAACCTTGTTTAGATCTCAAAAATCCCTACAATACTTTTATTTATCCATTCTTCTTTTTTATAGAACAATATTAACGAGCTAGGTAGAATGTTCGATTAGCCTTATGAAGCCAGCTAGCAACAATTTCTCTATCTCCGGTTTAATTTGCACTTCAATCTCAAGACAAAAAACTCTTTATCCTTGCTTTACAGGCATAGCCCCATAGATAATAATCAATTTATGCACTTTAAGTTAGGATCCAATCCAAGTATCTCTTAAGAAATCCATACAAATACACCTCTATATTCTTTTAATAATTCGGTCATGTGAATCTTCATTTCCTATGAGAGACTTACTGATGTAAATCGACCGTCACAATTCTCCTTATTACGCCGAATCCAATTCTTCTATTTCCTTAACCTATGGCTTCATTTGATCTTGTGATTATTATGGATAGGTTGAACTTCTTGAACTAATGTAGGATTTAAAGAGGATAGACACACTTCCTCAGATTCCTTAAACCATCATAAACAATACCCACGCCTTCCATCCCCTTTAATGAAACTTTCAACTTTATAAGATTGCTTATTCTCTTTCCTCGCCCTACAACATCCTCATACCTATCTCTACTTTTATTGATCCTATTGGGCTTCTTCCCATGTAAACAAAGGAACATCTAACAACTTGGCTATAGCTATTTTGTCATCCTCAACAAATCCATCAAAGAATCCTAATTCAATAAAATAAGACTCGTGTTATTCAAAAGAGTCATGTTATTCAAAAGGATTCTTTGTAGCTAAATAAACACCTTTCTCATTCTAATGTCCTTTAATATATTGATATAATGTTGAAGAAATTAAATTATAATTGTAAAGCCACTTTTTACAAGTTACATTGTAGAATCGTATTAATCACACGAAAAATGGTAGTGCTATAGATAGACCCAACCTTAAGAACAACATTAACATATCCTGTAAAATCAATAAGGACGTAACTAAAACCATTTATCGATATAGATTGTCTAATTAAGCGTCAAATATCAATCCCTACAACTTTAAAAGTATTCATCGCCATCATAATAAAAAAAGAATTGTTATCAATTAATGTTCTCTCAACTAGATAGGCATTAAGAATAGTCAGTTATGGTTAGCACATTTCACACACATCTACTTCAATAAACAAGATGGCTTTTTCATACACCCTAACCATTCTTTTTATGGGTTGTACAACGCTACATTCCTCATATTAACCTTCAGAGATCTACATAAGCACAGCTACTACTACCAACTTAACATTTTCATCAAATCCCAACAAGTTAAAAAAAATTCTAAAGTTTGTAATCTTTAATAATACAATGATAAGAGATGGATACTCATTGTCATGAGTTTCCATCAATTTTTCCTTACTCCCAAAACATTGTACATCGACCACTTCAATTATGAAAGGGTCATGGCTAAGTATTAACAACTCCTTTGGTCGTTATGAGCTAGAAGTAAATTATTCCTATTATCGTTGTTGTCTATAATTAACTCTCTACATATAACCCATTCATTGAATATTCTCTTTAAAGTGAAACAATCTTTAGTTGGATGATCAATACTTTGATAAAATCTACTGCATTTAGGATTGCTCCTCTTTATTTGTAAGGAGATATCCAACCCTTGAGAGCTTGAGATTTCCATTATGCAACCACTAATATGGTATCTGATAAACCTTCCATTAGGCAAGTGCATGTTGGCATAATCCGAAAAATGTAAGACTTATCATTTTTGGATTTCTTTATTTCTTTTTGTCTCACCTTAAACTACATTCATAAGTAAGGTATGCTTATTGAACCTTCTAGCTTCATTCCTTTGCCGAGCCACCAAATTGTTAATCCTTCATACATTCTCAATTAATACACCAAAAGAAGCCAAACTTCACTTGAATACAAATCTCAATTAATTCTCTCCTATCACAAAAATCTTATATAACTAGTTCTCTCCTATCACAAAACTCTTATATATCTAAAAAATGTTTTCGAAGCTACTCAATATAATTTATAAGATCCTCCTTAGATCACTCACAAATTTGTCTTATGGTAGTTAGTCACCCCTTCTTCAATAGAGAAGAATTTTGCTAAAGCATCCTACACATTTCACTCCATAAATCAACTAATCCCAAAGAAAGGTTACCATACTAAGGATAAGCTATTTTTCATAAGAGATTTTAAAAATTCCTTCAACTTCAAATCATTACCTAAGCTATAGATTTCTAAGGTCTTCATCCATTTCAATAAGTGTTAGTGATTGATATAAGAGCTTCAATTTTAAAACAACTAATATATATTTTACTCATATTTCTCTCATGTACACATCCAAATTCTCTTTAATCATAATGAAAGCCTTCTAAGTAGATGCGTCTATCTTTACCAATATTTCAAGAGTAAGGTTAGTAAGGTTCACAAGAACAAAATTCACAAAAGTAGGGTACACAAACTAAACAATCATAACACATATGCAAGGACAACGAACCTCTTATTTGAATTCCTTAATTTACCCATTCAAGTGGAGTATACTACGTAGGTACAAGTTTTACTACAAGAAGTCGCTCCTCAACTCTGAGAACATCGTACTTACTAATAATCAAACGATTAAGTAGCTTAAAAGCTTATGCAACATATTATTCCATCACATTACAAGGACCCACACCAATTACCCCTTATTGCGCAATAACAAATGCTACCAAAACAAGTATATACTAAGCAAACACTATCCTAACCTCATTCAAACTCTTATTGATTTGTTATAGCTCATGCAAAAATTGAGCATTATCAAAAACTTCTTCCATGCCATCTCCTTTTATTCATACCTCTTATTGGAAACGAATTTTAACTGTTGTTACCTCTTATTGGAAACGAATTTTAACTATTGATAACAACAGTACCACCTCGTTTGTGAAGAATTCATGAAGCGGATATCAAATCTTTCCTCCTTAATGAAGTCACCTAAAGAGTTTATGCAACATATTGTTCAATCGCATTCAAAAGACCTAATAATACCCTTATTGCGCATCAATTGCCCCTTATTATACAATAACAAAAGCAACCAAAACAAGTTTACACTAAGCAACACTATCCTAACCTCATTTAAACTTTAGTTGATTTGCTATAACTTATACTCAAATTGAACATCATTGAAAATGACTTCTTATGTACCATCTCCTTTATTCGTACCTCCTATTGCAAACAAATTTTAACTATCGATAACAATACACAATACACGAAGATATTATGATGCAAATGTCAAATCTTTCTTCATCAATAGTCACCTAAAAATATGTAGAGTTCAAATCAAGAGACCTCACATTCATGCTACATCAAATAATAATTTGACTTTTACATATGAAATGATTTTTAGTTAGAATAAAGAGAAAGAATAAACAATTCTTAGACTCTTAACTCGCTAAGTCACAAAAGAAGGTTTGTAATAACACCAAACCCTACAATTAATAAAGAACAATATAGTATTTTTAAGTATTTAATCTTTAAAATAAAATTCTTCCAAAATAACTATGTTAGCTAAAATTTGTTGCCTGTCCAAGTGAGAAAATAAATAAAATATTTATAAAAAATGATAATTAAATTCCATCAATTAAATCATAATGTTAATTAATAACTAAAATTAAAATACTTTATATACAAATAAACTATTTTTCATTGAATTAAACCTAAATAAAGAACTTTATATTTTATTAATATAAATCAAATCAAGAAACAATAGATCATACAAACCGATCCAACAATCCCTTCTACACACCTTCCATACTAAATCTCTCTTCTATCTTCTTAAATTCTCAAGAGAAGAGTTCTATCCTAACTCACTGAGTTTTTGCTTTTACCCAAAAGAAAAAAAATCAAATCCATTTCATTATTAAATTTAAAACCTATAAATCCAGCCCTCTCCAAACTTAACGAGAGGTCTTCCAATTACAAACCAAATATCTATTCACTCAAAAGATTATACAACAAAAGGGATATCTCTTGGATTACATTAGTCAAAGTACAATGACAAAAATGGTTACCTACCAAAAGAAGAAAAGGGCACGACTGAAAGACAAAAGACTATCCCTTTGGTAATTGTTTGGAGTGAACAATGTTAAAAGACACATGTCAACATTGCTATCGGTGCCGTTTCCCGCGAACAGGATCGTACAGAGGGGCACATAACTCATATCTCTTCACACTTGTTAAAGCAACTGCCCAAAGATGGGAAATAGATCGTACTAGTAAATGGATGTAAGAACCGAGCTATAAGGTAAGTCGCTAGATGCATCTATTCTTCTTAGTGTCAAAGGCATTCGATTACCCCAAGGGGTTGTATAGCTCAAATGCACGTAGTACGACATCTTCTAGCTTAGTAGGTTAATTGGTTGTGTTAGGTTTACAAGGCGACAAGCTCAGGCTTGTGTGATCAGACCGGGAAATTGTTTCGATCACCTCATTTGAATTAATGGCAAACACTGTTACATATGGATAGATATATATATATATATTTCTCAATGTTTTAAAAAAAAAAAATTGCACAACTCGATTTGCTCTTTGTTAACAATGTTGCACACAATAGGGCCAGTGATCATAATGTCGCAAACCATGAAATCCAAATAATTTTATTGTTAGTGGAAATGACCACAATAAATTATTTAAAATCGTAATCACCAAGAAAGAGTTAATTTTGAAGAAAAATAGAACAAGAACAGTGTCACATATCATGTCCCTTCCGGTTGTCATTTCTTGTTCCTCTTTATCGATTGCATACAATGCCCATCTTGACCGATTAAGGCAGTCCATGGTATTATGTCCTGTTGTATAAAGTACGTATTTAACTTACCAGCGATACATTCTCCAATTCAAGAGCTGATGAGGCATCTTACTCACCCTATAACGATATGTTTCGCAATGGTTAATCGAAGAAAAAGAAACCATGGATTATCACTAAGGCTCCAGTCATGCTGGTAGCCCTCGATTCCTACATTTAACATAGCCTTGGTAGCCTATCAGTGGGATACAATCTACGACAATATCTCTAATGTGGTGAAAGAACTACTACTTTCTACTCCTCTCCATCTTCACCTGTACCATCCTTACCTATTGGCCATATTTGTTTTTTCTTCCGAACCAGGAAATTGAGCTAAACATTCATATTCTTAATATGCAAGTAAATACCATCCAAGATGCATTTATACCATATTATAGGGTTCATTGATTTGATTTTAGTTGACTTGCTATTTCATTAATGTCCTCATTTGTCCTGATAGTTGACCTTCCCAACAATTTCCAATTACCTCCAAATATATCGAGATACTTCAATATACTTATTAGCATGTGCCGTCATATATGCTTGGATTGTCCTCTTAGCATGTCCTCGTTGTCCTTAAAACTTATCGCGTCCTCATTTATACACTGGTTTATTATTAGGAGTATTGATCTAATCACGCTTAAAAAGTATACCTAACGATTTTCTAAATACTACAGCTATAAAATATCGTTCAATATTGCATGGAAAATGATTGGACTTCCGTTAAGCCCCCCTGTCACCCTCATTCTAATGAGACACCACTATTCTTTATTTTTAGACCAACCTCCTCAGATGTAGTGATAAATCTCACTAGTTTACTGTACACCCATTATAAACTTGAATATGACCATCATACTCAAGTCATTCGATAAGCTTTGAGCTGCATTATATACACACGATGCCGCCAATTAATTATTGATTTTGTTACTGTCTTCAATGATTTAAGGTTATTGAAACGTGATATCCTCACTTTATTTCTAAACCACTCAAGTAGACCATATGTTGCAAGCATTTGACTAACTTTTCCATTGCCATGTAAAAATTTATTCCCTTTTAAAGTGACTTATACGGTAAGATATATGGCTATAACCAACTCATAAAATAGTAATGAGAAAGTAAAAGTACAGGAACGAAAATTGGATAAGGAATACTTAAGAGTGTCATATTTCCAAGCAGTTGTTTAGCACACTCTAGTGCATATTATTTCTGTCAATATCATCATAGGTTGATGTATCCATAGACCATCCTCGATGTGCAAATGCTTGCACTGAAAATTCTTAATGAACATCCTCAGCATACAAACACCGGGGACACCTGCTCAGTTTAACTTCCATTTTATCGAAACATGCAAAGCAAAACAAAATATTTTCCTCAACATGGAATTCTGTTATTAACCCTCTTATCGAGTTCTATTTTCAATATTCCCCTTCGAAAAAGTCCACATATCTCTTTACATGGTACATCTACCAATATTGCACTAATGGCATATGCAGTGCTTTTCTTACCAAAGGTATTACCCAAGAAACTATCAAATGAATCGTGATGTCAAAAATTATCACTCGAAAGATTTCGTCAAACATCCGCAATGTTTAAGATTATGGTCTGCTCCAAATACTCAAAAGTTGTCTACCCACAGCTCCCTCATACATAATACCCCCAAAAAATAAAATACTTCATAACCTGCATTAGATATTTCTTCATTAATAAACCCTCATAAAACCATCGACAGAACATTTAAAAGCAACACATGAAAATCATGCTTTTCAGAACCTTGAATAGTACTTCTAATTAACCCAAATACGATGATACATTGAGAGCCTACCCATCCAGAAGTCCCACATGTTTTATTAAGCAAGATAACTACCTCAAAAGTTAAGTCATGATTGATTTGAGAAATGATTATGATGGTTATGTATACTACAAGAGATAACATATGGATCATTCATTTGCCAAGAGTATATCCTATGTTAATAAGCTGAATGCCTAATTTAGTGAAGGATTTCTAGAAATTAGTAAGTTGACCAATTATATTTATGACAGAGGAAATATATAAATAAAGTTTTGGATCGATTTGCCACTGTCCAAAGCAAAACTTGCGAATATTTCATTAACAGCACATTTTACACTATCAGCTACGATGTCATCACATAACGTGATATTCCTTTTGATAGTGCAATTGAAAGCATTATGTATGCTATGATTTGTAGTCGAGATGCTTCACATACCGCTGGTGTTACTAACGAATATGTAGGGAACAGTCTAGCAAAACCCGTCCTTTCTAATAGCCTCTTTTATGTTATCCCATTACAATCCTCTTAAACCCATCCTTTCTCATTCTCTTTTTCCTTTCCTTTTCTTCTTTCGTTAGAAAGATGGATCTTCACATTCCACAGCGATAACAAACCCTCAGCCATCCATGCTAATCGCGGTGTTATAAAGTTGAATGTGTACTGCTGATAATTAATACCACGCATGTATACATATATATCAATGTAAGCTCCTATAACATCTACTATTTTATCCGCAGATGAAATCACCACTTTTTGGATTTACTTCGGATGCATGCAAATTTAGACCTTTCAAACTATACCTTGTCAACCTTCATCAATTCTCTCGCCTTAAACTTTGTTCCGTGTCAAAGCTATACAAGTGCAATGTATCGGCAAATAAAACTTTTCATGCATACAATTCTAAACCTATTTTTGTCACTTCAATTACTTCGCATGAATCATAATTATAGAGTGAAACACGCACATGTAGAACATAATAAAAGGAAAATCAAACTATGCATGAGTCATCATCAGTGTAATATGAATTTTTACAAATTTAGGAAATAAAGCAAATGTGCAAAAGTAAAGTCACGCACGTACCTTTTACGATGACTAATACAGGAAATAGAGAACCCAAAAGCAGTGGAATATACCTATTATTTCTCACTTATACTTCGATAATATGTTATTTCACACGTACCTTTTTCCGTTGATTTTCGACTTTGATATATGCTAGATATCAAGAACCACCAAAATAATCAGGGTCCTCCAACCGGGAAGGAGTGAGGCTGCCGGAGCATGACCTAGCTAGGGTTAGCCGCAAAAGTAATAATAACTTGTCCACTTCCCATTTCTTGTTCATCTTTTACCTTTCGCACCAGCCGAGGCTAGATCATGCTGGCAGCTTCACTCGTTCCCTCGTAGACATGTCTTGACGATGTCGTCTACGGAGCGTGTGTTTCGTATATTTCGAGATTTACAAGACCTAAACGAGAAAGATTGATGATAGATAATAAAACAAATATCATATATATAAAGTTTGCTGGGATGAGATGGATTCGAATCTCCTCCCCTCGCTTATGAAATAGGCATTGAATAGGAAAAGAAATATAAATTAATATTAAAAAGAGGAAAAGCCTGTTGAAAAACCCTGCTTATGATTTTACAAAGAAAAGTGTGCATGATTGTAGCATGAGCATATGTTACATTGCAACTGAAAGACTGGAGAGAAATCACAAACAAAGAACAGTGCAAAGCTAATGAAAATTTATTTAAAAAAAGAAAAAGAAAGAAAGAAGCAAACGAAGGGCGATTTCAATGAAGAGATTAGGAGCAGCAGAAAAATGAAGGGCACTATAAAGAGGGTGAAGGCTGAAAGAGGAGAAGATAAATTTTATAAGAAAACCCTAGTTTTTAGATTCGAGTTTAAGCAAGGAAGCGTGTTCAATGAACACAGTTTTGAAATACATCTGTAATGATTATTTATAGGAGTAAAAGCTGGAAGATATTAAATTTAAAAGCCGGGTATAGAGACAGATGTCGAAGAGAGATGAACGACTAGGGTTTACATGATAGTAGCTAGGTAGATTCAGCTACAGACATATAATGACACTCGCCCAGCTGGTGGAACAGGGCTCGTTTTGATTATTGAGGCCAAAACTTTAAAGAGGGGAAGAGAGAAATTAAATGCAAAAGCATGAAAGAGAGGATGTCGTGTCCCCCATCACTCGCGATGCTAAACTACCGTATATTGATGCTCATTCATAAATGTCAAAGTGTAAACTTTATTTATAAGATCGATAATACCTACATTAAAACAACACTAAACATTAAAAAAAAATAATACTTAACCTTTCGGTTTTAAAACTATTTATAAAAGCATTGCCATCAATGCTTCTTGACACCAGTTTTAAAAAGGAACTCTTAATCTTCATGGGATTCTTAATTAGAAAACCTAAAAAAAATTTCTTTTTTTAATTTTTACTTATTATTTTTAATTAAAAATTTATATTATGATTACATAAATAAATATTAAAAATCTATATTTAAAAACCTTACAAATAAAATATAAAAATCATTTTAAAATATTATTTAAATTATTAATATGATATCTAAAAGTTTTAAATGAAAAAAGTTGCATACATAAGGATACTAAACGAGGCTTTTCGTGTTAAGGGAGTGGTAAGGATCTTTTTCTTGAAAAAAGAAGTATTTTGTATAACCTTTTAATATTGATAACAGAACGTATGTAAGAAAATGTATAAAACGATATAAATTTTTTTAAATAACCTGTAAATATACTTTTGTTTAAAAAAATCGATATATAGAGTAATTATTGTAAGGGTATAGTAGGGGCATATAGGGCAAGTAACATAGGTTTACAGGTGGTTGAGATATGGGCGGCATTTGCAGGGTGGGGGCTGACCGATAAGCGCTCAACACAAAATGCAGAGAGAAAGAGAGAGTGAGAGAGAGCGATTAGTGTACGTCGGATATTGATATAGACTAGGGAGCTGCATGATATAGAATAGGATGCTATGAACGGTCGTACACAATAAATATTGAAATGACTGTTCGTTCTTCATCAATAGCTGACATTAATAATGGATTCTTTCCCTGGACACTGGATGGGATTTGAAAAGATGATTTGGAAAGTTGGCCACAAGCACCTATTAAAAGTATTTTAAGAAATTTTATTGTTAGGAAATTTATTATTTTATTTTTAATTTTTTATAGAAATTTTTTTAATATTATTTTAAATTTTTTTATGGATCTCACGTTATATTTTTCATTTTTTTTCTTTAAAAAATACTTGTTGATTGTATTTTTCTCTGACAAATGTCAGAATTAATAAAAAAAAAGGAGAAATTCTAAGGTCCTTCGTAGAAGACCTCCTCTAACTTTGGCCAACGGCGAAGAAACTTGTTTGAGATTTTTGTGCTTAAAAATGTGTCTCAAGGAAATGGAGATGAGGACCGCCGATGGCCTTTTATACATTACATACCTCCTTTACTGTTTCACCAAAACCCTAACTACGTAGAGGTGTATTATGGCTGGAAAAACCTGACTCCCTGTCTTGTCCACATCAACGGAGCAAACGTGGAAAAAACGTTGAATAGCCATCATAGGTGAAAGATTTCTCGTACAAAATACAGTGAGAGTGTCTTATTGTTCCTCATACATATTTTTTATTTTTTATACATAACATCCTTAACGAACAGTATTACTTTTACTCGTAATATTATAAGGTAAGTTTTTATGTGAGATATTTAGGGAGCCATTTAGGATATTATATTAATATTTTAGGTATTATTTTTTTATTTTTAAAGGGATACTTAACTAAAGTTTTTTAAATATATATATTTAAAGTAGTGGATCAATTTTAAAATTTTTTTACATATCTCCTATTATTTTTACCTTTTAAAATTATCTAAAAAATATAATATTTTTTATTATTATATATTATATTAATAATATTTATTTATTTTTACTAAATATTTAAGGAAAAAAAAAAGAATGGAATTGCCGTTGCAAAGCAATTGCGAAATTAAGCCAAGAGGAATTGTCTGACACAAGTCAGACCGAAAAGCAGAGAAAAGAAAGGAAAAAATAAAAAATAAAAAAGCTTAACAACGGATAACTAATTAGATACTCAAATACTTCTAAATATTATGCAATATAAAAATTAAAAGAGTGTTTGATATAAGTATGTTAAACACCCGTTGTAGACATGTTCTAATCAGTATTTTAAAATAAACTCCTACGTTAAACAGAACTTTTGCTTTCAAGTTTTACGTACCAATACCGATTTTAGTGGTCTCCAATGCAACGACCAAATCATGTGGCCTGATCGTAAATATCTAGGGAAATTTCTTTCTTTTATTTGTATTGAGTTGAGTAGGCAAAACCAAAAAAAAGGGCAAAATGCTCATAAAAAATAAATATTGATTAGCCGGCGAAATTTAACTGGCTAAGCATTTAAAAATGTTCGTTAAACCCTTCATATTAACCCTAACCCATTTCTTCTTCTCCCCTACGCTGTTGAACAAAATCTTGTAGGTTTCTTTGCTCTCATTTCATCTCTCATTTTTACGCTGTAGTTTTTAGTTGGTCGAAGAAAGTCGTTTTTAGTGGTGTTTTTAGCGGTATTTAGATCTAAATTAATCCATTTAGTCCAATCTTATTTGACCTAATTTTTCGTGAAAATCAGTTTGTGTCACTCTTTTTGACTCTTGTTCTCGATAACCTAATTCTATTTGATTGATTCAACCGCTCTAAATTAATCTTTATAAGATTAAATTAGATTTTTTAAATTAGTATATTTTTTTTATATTTTTTTCTCTAATATGCATCAATTTACTAATATAATAAATGTAAATAAAAAATAAATAAATTATGAAAACATTCAACTTTTAAATTTTAAGGAGGTAAACAAACAAAAATATGGATTATATTTTAATATTTTTATTAATATTGATTCGATCTCAATTTGATCCTCTCAACACTTAAACTATTCTCATTCGTGAGTCAGTTTTCAGATCTAAGTCTAACGAAATTGGTTTTTAATGAGACATTATGCATAATAGTCCATGGTTGAAATTTGGGGTGAATTTTGTAATTTGCTTTGCCATTCTTTTTTGAATTTTTGAAACATCCAAAAGTAACAAGCTTTTGTATTATTTCATGGTAACGTATATTTTTACACAAACATTCGTTTGCTATGGTAAATGCTGTACAATAAAGTCGATCTTCAATATATCGCATTTTTCTAATTTTCAAAAATAGAAATTATTAATATCTTTTTTAAATAAATCCAATTTTTTTTATTAACATTAAAAAAAAATATAAGTCTTAGGAAGATAATCGCAATTTTAGAATGGAAAAATTGTCAATTTGAAATATTAAATTTTTAGTGGAAGAAACAAAAAAATGCAATGATAATTCGTTAATTTTGGATTATTCAACATATTATAAGGCAATCAATAAGTTTTTCAATGGACATAACATTATATTCAGAATTTTTAATAGACTTTGAGATAATTAATATTTTTTCGATGGAAAACTCATGATGTTTGGAATTTTGTAAGTGTTGATGTAATAATTAAAATTTTAAAGTTGAAACAGGGCCATAATGTGAATTAAGGTGAAGATGTATATCTAGACCATCTAAACAGTTATCCCCCATCGTCTAAATGGGTAACGATTCTATTTTATGATGCTTCTGTTAGACTCTATTTAATTTATCAATGCCTTGGTTGTATTACGACCACATTTTATAGTTGGTACTCAAGATGACATTTTCAATTTTTATTTATATTAATTTATATATTTCTTCAATTATTATGTAATTAGGACAATACATTGATTTTATTATTGTTGTATATTTATGAATCATACATTGATTTTAAGAATTTAAAATTAGCAACTAAATTAAACTTAAACATGAATGCATAGTCACGTGGACTATCCATGTGGTATGCAGCATAAGGTCAGCCCATAGGCCTTAACCGGCGACTTAAAAAATCACTTATTAGCAATTTAAGGGCAATTCTTAATCGGGAACTTTAGTCGACGGTTTTCGACCGATATAACCTATCACATAAAGGAAATCGGCTTCTGGTGATACCATTAATATTTCATAATGAATCAAATCCATAGTTTGTATTCGCAAATGGTTTTCGTGGTTTATCCTTATACATTTTGCAAATTTTAGGATCGCTATTAGCTTACTTTTAGTACCAAAAAAAAAAAAAAAAGATTTATATTTGAAATTAAAACACAAAGCATGTTCGCTTGGGTCACCATGGTGAAACGACTGCTTAGTGATAGTGATGGTATATGTTTCTCGCTTCGGGTATGTTCTTGGGGCAATGACAATAGTGGCTTCAACAACATTGGGCAATGATATTAACGTGTATGTCTATCTCTATCCAGCTTACGACTAACCTAATTCCAAGTAACTTTGCGATTCTCTTTTTTTTTTTTTTTTTTTTTGCCAAAGACGTTGAACATTACCATTAAATATATAATGAGTTTAGTACAGACACCAAATCATCACAAACAACGGACTGAAAACCAAGACAAGAATCAAATGGTAAAATGGAAGCCAAAGAAGATGGGGGGGTTTTGAAGCCCAATCCTGAGGACACATCTTCGAACATAACGGCTGATCGAGCTGAAGGAGACTGAACGAAAACTGGATGTCAACATGAGAATATGATGGAATAAATCTCTGAAGTGCCAGGGCCGGTCAGCTGTAACTTCTTGCCAATTAGCCTGTACAGCATACTTCACCGTCCTCCAGCACAACTAAGGCTTCAGCCATATCTGGAGAAGCTGCATGACACAAAAAGGCATCACCTCCCCCCAAAACTCTCGGCGAATTCGTTGCTAAAATGCCTTCTGCTGCATCTACGGATGTGGGTTGATAGGACCTTTTTTTTTTACCTATAAGTCTTCTGTTTAGTTTAGATGTTTGGATATTTTCTCGCAGTCGTGCACTATAATTGCTAAATTGAATGTCATTGAAGTGCTAAATGATGGTTATAAATAGGGCTTGCAATTTTCTTAGTAATATGTGTAATTTTATTTCCATACTTTTGGATGAATGAAATTCACTTTTTTTTATTTGAAAAAAAAAAACTAGCTATTTAGAATCAAAACACTATATAACACCATTTAAATGACTTAGTGAATTGAAAAATTTAACACAAGATACAAATAAATTAAACTCATTTAAATATAATTAAATTCATGCTCAGGTTTTAGTCAAGGTTTAAAAGCATGCTTCCAAACCTAAACACTTTCAAACCTAAACACCGAACATGGAACACCTTATATGTTCTTCTATATTTGTATTTTATCACATAAATCATTTCTTTTTAAATTAAAAATCTCAATTAAAGGTATAAGATAATTTTAATTATATATTTTTCTTACTATATTAAAATTTAAATGGATAAAAAGTTATAAATTTATGTATAAATTATTTGACTGTCTTTTCTAAAATTCTAAAAAAATAATGTGATAAATTTGAAAATCAACGTTAACGGTAATATTAATATCAATTTAATTAATTTTTCAATTTAATTTAGTAATATTATATAACTTAAATTTTAAGATTTTCTATATTTTTAAGATTTTATTTTACTAAAATTTTTATTTAAGTTGTAATTTTTTAGTAAATATGAAGATATTATATTATTTGTTTTTGTAAAATTTAAATGTTATTATCATTCTTTTTCCTTTGTATCTATATATATTGTATAAATTTAATTATAAGTTTTTAATCGATAAATAATATCAAATATAAGATAAGAAAGATATGATGTGGTAACATAAATTGTCAGTCCTGATATAAATGAGTCCAACTTAGACATGAGATACATTAGGTTACGAATTTAAATTTTTATATACAATTGATAAATAGATCACGTCATGAACTTAGGTTTTTCGAACATAAACCCTTTTAAATTAAGAAACAACACATAACACGATAACATAAATCGTCGTTCCTAATTATAAACAAATATGATAAGTTAGTTAAAACTCATGATTTCGGTTTTTTTTTTTATTATTTACTTCTATAGAAGTATAGTACGTTTTACTTGTAAAAGAGTATGTATGTATATTTACTATCATCTTCCTAATATCTTTTTGGAGCTTTCGGTATCTGCTACCAAAAAGACTATACAAGCACAAGTTAAATATGGAATCCAGCTTAATTGCCTATTTATTTCACCCGTGGAAATTTAATTCTAGCTAGGTGACGAAGAAAACTTTTAAATATTTACGGATGAGTTTCAATCTAACAGATAATCTACCATTAAAGGACCTTTAACACAATGACAAAAACATCGACGCCTTGTTCATACTGGATGGAGTTGGACATACAAATTCTGTTTAAACTTTATGCCACAGGCATAGCACATGCGGCATCTTTATCAAAACCTAAATATTTTATTTATATATTATTAAAGCCCTTAAAAGAGTTTTGGTATATTATATGTATTAAAAAAATATGTTTCTACCATCCCTCATTTTGTGTTTTAATTGCCATTTCTTTGTTATCTTAAACATTTGCTAAAATAACTTCACATTCGCACTTTTTCTCCTATACACCCTCAATGCACGGAAATAACCATTCATTTATTTTGTTTCTTACATCTATTATAGCACTAAAGCTACTCTAATTATAGTGTCATATTTATATACACTCGTGATACGGATATGCTTTCTGCTGGTTTTGTTTTTAGTTGCTTTCCTTCCGTTTCACTCTAATAATGGTGCTTGTACAGTTTTGTAATTAATGGATGATATTCTAACTTTCTCTCTAATATATTTATTTCTTATCTCTTCCGTTTCTTTATGTCCATACACCTATTTTACCATTGCCATCTTCGCTGCTCATCTTCTACTTGTACCTTAGTTTACTATGCCACATTTAAAAATATAGAGTATTATAGTCTTGTAATTGTCCGGCAAAATAAATGTTTGAGCTTTGTTTGAAACTTACAATCACATAAGATCACCAATGCTCAACCCCATTTCATCTGCCCAACTTGAGTCATCATCATCCATGGCTTTAATTTTATTAAGAGGTAATATCATGGTTTACTACTTTTTTACAATTATACACTTCAAATTTTAACTTATCTAATTATATATTTAATGAAAAATTTAGTTATTACAATCTATACCTTAATTAACTCTAATTCATACCGTTGTTCAATTAACACAATTTGCTAAAGGGATGACTGCCCATAGCCTTAAGGGCTTCATACAACCCTCGTAGGGTTGTAAACAGCCACAGATAGCTGCTTAAATTGCTAGTTATATAAGTAGTTAGATGCTAGAGTTTTACTTGATAATATAAATAATCATCCATGTAAATGTAAAATGTTATAACCTAAATACAAAAAAAAAAATAGTACATTATTATTAGTTTAGCTTCTTTTCCATATTGGTACTTAAATATTAATTAGATATGGTAGATGCAAGATTATGCACGTATAGCTGCATCTTACACTAGATATAGCCTTAGAGGAGTAACGTGGAAAGGTATGTAAGGATAATGAGGAGAGAATGAGGGAAGGAAAAAGACCAGGAAGACATAGAAGGCTCGAATGCATACGTGACAAGTAGATAAGTTATTCAAGCATTGAAATCTATTACTATTGATGAGAGGCATTACGTTCTTTATTTTGATCTCTCAAGATTTCATTTTGACAACATGATGGCATTTGTCTCGGACTCTTCTCCCTTTAGATTAAGAACAAATGCAAGTACTTATATAATTTAACTATTAATATCATTTGTTAGATAGTGTTCATCATTGACGACTAAGATTAGCACTCTTCTTAATGGATCCGTTGGTGGACTCCTTTTGGATTTAGGACCAACAAAAAGTTTTTTAGTACATGACCTTCCTTAAGAAAGTCTATAAGTGGGCAACCTGATGTCAAGCCCTATTTCGGTTTTCTTTAATTTAATTTACATTAACTTAATATAAAATACTCTATACAAAATTAAGAAAAAACATTTTTCTTTAAGAAATATTTTTGAAAAATTGTTTAGGATTCACTAACCAACAAAAATGGTAAAAATAAAATTAGGGTTTTTGAGTAGAAAAACTCTAATCAAGTCATTAGCTTGCAAGTTTTCTAAAAATAATTTTTAGAAAAAATTAACCAAAAAAACTGAATTCGAGGCTAACCTATTAAAACTATAGCCACTATATAAAAATAAAAAAAAAAAACTAATTAATGGATCTTTATTTTTATAATTTTTCTAAAAAATGCATAAATATACAAAAATATGAGAAATGCATGAAAATGATATTTTATTACAAATTTTTCTAAATAATTTTTTTTTCAAATTTTATAGTTGTCTCTAAGATACCTACATACCCACTAATCAAAATCAAACCAACATAATTTTTTTTTTTTAAATTTAGTGTATTAGATTTTTTTTTTTGAAAAATGGCCGGATTTACTTTTTCTCCAATTTATTTTTATTTCAGAAAAAACCTAAAAGAACCCTAATCTTTATTCTTAATTTTCAAAGAAAACCCTAAAAATGCTAAATTTAAAAAAAAACCATTAGATATTTTTATTTTTTATTTAAAAAAAAAACACAACTAAGTGACAAAACATTTTTTGTAGAGAAAAACCTTAAATACCTAATTATTTCTAAGAAATGTAAGTTTGGTGAAAAAAAAATGTGAATTTTAACAAAAGATATGGATTTTGATAAAATTGTTCCTAAAGATGCAATTTTTATATGCAAGATGCAAAATTTTTTAATGGAAAACATAAAAGATACAATTTTTAAGAGGAGATGAAAATATGCAAGTTTTTAGGGAAAAATGCAATTTTTCTAAATAAGCTAAAAAATTGTGATTTTTACGATAAAAATGCAAAAATATGTAAAAGCTATAAGCCCTATAATTTTGTATAGTCATATTAAGCAAGTAATTTAGAGTATACACAAAAGTGGACTGATTAGGACAATATTTCACGAATAAATCCTAAGAGTTAGTTAAGGATAACTCATGAATCCAGATTACAGTAATATAATTTGGTAAAAGAGTGACTTAAAATATGTTCAAAAGGTTTTTCAGTTGATTGATCTGGTAAAAGAATGACTTAAAATCTTGGTACAGATGCTTAACTAAAAGGCTAACTAGTGTAAGACTCTTGATTATAATATTATCAAAGTTTTGGTTAGGATAATTTTTAGTAAAAGAAGTATGATTAAGATGACTTTAGAGACATATTTAGAAGGTTGGTAAATAAAAGGACTTTAACTCTAGATACGTTGGATTGTCGTTTAAGAAGTTGTTTGGTTAAAGAAGAGTGATTGTATTGATTTCAGAGACATGACTAGTGGGTTGGCTGATTTAAAAGGCTTAAATGAAATTACTTCAGATACATCTTTAGAAGGTTAGTCGGTGAAGGGGATAATTTGATTCTTTGATTTAGAAGCTAGATCAGAAGGTTAGATAGTAAAATGGACTTAACTATAATCCCATCATAGACTTGTTAAGGAAGTCTTTGGTAAGGGAAATGTAGTCAGAATGGCTTTGGACTTAATTCGAGGTTGATTGGTGTGGAATGCTTAAAGGAAAATAACTTCAAAGACTTCATCAAAAGGTTCTAAAACCAAAACTTGGTATTAAGCAAGTTTTCAAAACCTTGTTCAGAGACTTTAATGGCAAGATGGAACTCAATACTAAGCTTACACAACTTGTTAAAGATAAGTCACAATGGCACTTAAATTACTAAAATGAACTCATTCACTTTATTTAGCAAGACTAAAGTAATTATATTGTATATTTTAGGGAGAACAATTAAAGCGGATGAGACCAACTATCAATGTAAAAATTTAGTATTTGTAGTATAGGTACTTAAGAAATCAACGAAATGAAGTAATTTTCAATGTCGAAATAAATACATCAAATGACGTAGTTTTGATTCCAAAGTTTTTATATAGACTTCCCTATATTTATACTAAAATGCTATGAATAGATTTTTAACAAAATTATTTTCTATAATTTTTATGAATTTTTAACTCTAAATTATGATTAAAATAGTATTTTTGGAAATAAATAAATGTATTTATCTTGAGGACTTCACTTGGATTCTAAGCTCCACTAGTTATTGAAGAAATTTGTAGTGATTGGGTGCTATTAGAAGTGATTCTATTGAAAGAAGTAATGAAATCAAGTATAAGCCACTTATATGAGCAATTTGATGATAAGGGATTTAAGGAAATTGGTAAGTGATGATATGTTATAATGGGAATGTGGAAGTAATGAAGCTAAGAAAAGTTATTTGAAGTGTAAATTTGTTGTTCTAAATTTATTCAATAACAGTAACATAGAAAGAAAGTGAGTAAATTAGTTAATTGAGGATATTAGTTAAGGGCAAATAATAACTCAAAGGATTTTATGAAGAGTTTTTCACTAGAATGGTACTTAAAGAGTGAGACATAAGCAAAACTTATGAATAAAAGGAAAAATAGGGGAAGCGGAGGATTAGTTAGTGGATGATTTTATTAAAAAATGGTATCTCAAAGGAAGTTAGGGAACACGTGTTCTACAAGATATTCACTTAGAAGCTAATATAAAGGGAGTATTTATAGGAACTCTAAAGTTATGGGTCTCAAGAGGAAGTTCAAAGGGTAGATTCTTTGAAATTAAGAAACTGACTGAACTTAGATGATATCTTAGAGGAAGTGAAGGTAAATGTTTTACTAGGTCTTGATTCAGTGGTTTAGTTAAAGGTAAAATCCAAAGAGAAGTATAGACGGGGAAGGCTTAGAAGCTGAGTCAGAGGGTGAACTCTTAAGGAATTTGAAGTTGATTGGGTTCAAAGGATATTCTGCCAAGTGATCTAAAAGTTGAATAAACTAAATGATTAGTTCAAAAGGTGCCTTAGAGGATACTTAAAATAAAAAAAAAAAAAACATAAGTATGAGCACGCAAAAGTTGTTATAGGAGATAATTTGTAAGAACTCTTGGATGGTTATCGAACTTAGAGTAAGATTTAGAGGATATTCTTGTTAAAACTTTAACTCTGATGTGGCTTAGAGAGTAACTCAAATTCTTTTTTAGTTTCAAAACTTCAAGGGTAATCTAACTTAGAACATAGCTCATAAGGTAACAAAAAATCTATAGTAATATTCTAAACTTCCAATACTTAAGGTGTAAACTAATGAACCAATGATTAAATCAACTTAATTTTATTAATTAGCAATATTTCCTAATTCATATGCAAAATAAAGTATTACATTGAGATAAACACTAAGGGATCAACTGCAAAGATTGGTGAACAATTGAGTTAGTAAGTGATTGAATTCCAAGTAAGTGGGATTAGTACTTCACTGTACTTTAAAGTTATTAAGAATTCTTGGAGGCCTTAGTATGTGTTTTACTTGTGAGTGTAAGCTAAAAACTTGTGTGGATATGTGCTTGAGTATTGTATTACTGTTGTAGAGTACTAGATTGTATATATATATTGGTGGCTTTATAATGTTGTTTGTATTGAATTATATGAAATTGCGGATCACTCCAAAAGCAATTCAACTCAAACTTGACTTAACTTCTAACCAGACATACATCATAACCTACTAAGGGAAAATGACTAGGAAGTTTAGGCCAAACACGAACCCTTCAATGAAGATAGCAAAAGTAATTCTTTTCTCACCCCTAGTTGAACTAAGTGAAATGAGAGGAAGTCACCACAAGGTTTAGGATTGAGGTTTGGGGTTTGAAGTTAACCCCAGGTGGAGCGTATTTCTCCATTATGCAAGCCCCAGTTTGGTGACCGATTCATGAAATGTACGGCGAAAAACTCCTCAAAACCTAGATTAGAGTAGCCATAATTTCTTTAATCTCATAACGATCGATCAATGTCGTGTGATAGTATTTGATTGAACATGCATAGCATCGAATTAACCTTACTTGAAAACTTTAGTTACTTGATGATTGATATGTGCTATTGTCTCCATCCCACTTACCGAACAAGTTGCCACTCACTTCCCTCTAGTTGTTTTGCAGGTTTCCTAGTAAAATCACCAGAATTACAACAAGTACCAAGAAGACTAAAGAACGAGGTCGAGGAATGAGATTTAGGACTAATAGGCAGTGTTCTTAATTATTTATCGAATATACTAACTTGTACGGAAACTAAGAGGGTCTCTATTTTTCATTTATACATATCGATACGATGTTCTGTCAACCTGTAGACTTTTATAAATACTTATCATATCTTTTTCTAAATTATCTATAAAATTTGTTTTCTTCTGAAACTTTTATACCATAGTATTTCTTTTAAAAGTTATTTTAGAAAGTTGTACCATAAGTTAATACTAAATAGATAATGAATTAGACTACTCAAAGCTGTAAAGTAGTAGAGGCTTGGTGTAAGCTACACTTATGTTAATAGTTAAAGGTGTTAACTTCTAGTTTAGGTTGATGCACACAATAAGGCCTCTATATTTTAGGGCGTGATACAACCTATGTTGGTAACCGAGCTTAATATAGTATTGAGCCTAGTAGGAGAATTGATGTTATGTATAAGTAGAAGAATCACCTTGCTAACTAAAAAATGCCAAAGAGAACTTATGAGAAAGGTTAAGGATCAAAACGGAAGACAAGCTAAATGAAATACTTTAAGTGTTAAGGTTTTTGCCACATGGCTACCTAGTGCCCCAACTATCGTACCATGGGCATCAAAGGCAAAGTCCCCACCATCGAAGTAGACAAAATTGATAAGGAACCGAAAGTAAAAGTAGAGATAAAAGAGGAAGTTGAGGAGAGTAGCAAAGAGCTTATAGAAGAAAACGTATATGCTATCTACCTGGACAAGCTAACTTTAGTTGTCCGATGAGCCTTGAGCATTAAACCATCTGCTGAGGAGGAGCAATAAGAGAACTTATTTCACATCACTTGCAAGGTGAATGAGTAAGTATGTGTGCTCATAGTGGATAATGGGCGGTATACTAATGCAACATTTGCCAACCTAGTTTAGAAGCTTAAGGTACTAATTTTGTCACATCCAAGGCCATATAAGCTACATTGGCTAAATGAGAAGGGAGCACAAGTACTACTACTTATCTCAATTAGAAACTACTTTGATGAGATTTTCTGTGATGTGCTACCTATATATGCATCTCATGTATTGTTGGGCTAACTATGGCTATTTGATCAAAGGGTCATTCATGATGGGTTTAGTAATATGTATACATTCGAGAAAGACTAGAAGAAGATCACCTTGAACCCTATGACCCCAAGCCAAGTTAGTAAGTTACATGCCAAATTAGCCCATGGATCCAAAAAGACATTAGTATTGAGCTAATCTGAGCTCCAAGAAGCCATCAAATTTTATTTGCCAACCTATCTTCTAGTAAGGAGACTATTGCAATTGAAGGAGCAAGACGTACTACCAAAGGAGGTTAGAGAGCTGTTGGATGAGTATGCTAACTTATTCCCTAAGTAGTTGCTTAAAGGATTGCCCCCTTCCGAGGAATTGAGTATTACATCAACTTGATACATAGTGCCACATTACTAAACAAGCCTACTTATTGAATGAATCTAGAATTAGCTACCGAACTCCAGAGGCAAGTCAATGAACTATTAGAGAAGGGATACATGAGAGAAAGTCTCAGCCCTTATGATGTACCTATATTATTATGCTAAAGAAGGATGGTACTTGGTTTATGTATGTGGATAGCAGAGCTGTGAACAAGATAACAATCAAGTACAGATATCCTATCCCAAGATTGAATGATATGCTTGATGAATTGAATGGAGTTAGAATCTTCAATAAGATTTACGTGAAGTCTAACTATCATTAAATTTCTATGAGGTAAGGAGATGAATGGAAAACTGCCTTTAAGACTTGACATAGTCTATAGGAATGGATGATGATTCCTTTTGGCTTATTAAACACTCTGTGCACTTTTATGAGGTTGATGAATCATGTGTTGAGAGATTTGATTAAAAAGTGCGTTGTAGTCTACTTTAATGACATCCTTGTACATAGTGCCAACCTGACAAGTCATGCTGACTATCTTTGAGCTGTATTTGACATACTTCGAGACTCTTTGGAAACTTGAAGAAGTGTTATTTTTGTTGGGAACAAGTAGTCTTCCTTGGATATGTCATGAACAAAGAATGCTTATGTGTTAATGCTAAGAAGGTCTGAGCTATTGTTGAATAGCTGACCCCAACCACTTATGTCGAAGTGAGAAGCTTCCACGGATTAACTTTCTTCCACCATCGTTTTATCAAAGGCTTCAGCACCATTGTTGCACCCTTCACTGAGCTGAAAAAAAATAATATAGAGTTTAAGTGGGGGAAAGAGAAGAAAGAAGTTTTGCTAAGGTAAATGAGAAGTTCACCTCTGTACCTGTGTTGGATTTGCTAGACTTCAAGAAGGTGTTTGAGCTAGAATTTAATGCACTAGGAGTTGGCAAATGAGCTATATTGATGCAAGAAAGTTAACTTATCACATATTGCAATGAGAAATTAAGAGGACCCTAGTTGAATTACTCTGTATATGATAAATAACTCTTTGCATTGAATTAAGCTCTTTGAATGTGTCAACATTACCTTCTACCAAGGGAGTTTGTCATATATATTGACTATGAGTCCTTAAGATACCTTTGGAGTCAAACTAAGCTTTCAAAGAGACAAAGTCAATAGGTTGAATTTCTATAAGGATTCGATTTTGTAGTTAAGTATAAACAAGACAAGATCAATGTAATTACCAATGCATTGTCAAGGAGGCATATTCTTCTTGTCGAGCTATAGACCCAACTTTTAAGATTTGCGAGCATCAAGGAGTAATATCCTCAGGACCCTCATTTTGGTCCCATATTTAGACATTGTAAAGAAGGAAGAATAATAGATAATTATCATATAGAATATAGATATCTATTCTGATAAGGCAAGCTATGTATGTCGACCTGTTTCTTAAGATAACTACTAGTGAGAGAAGCTCATTCTGGTGGACTTTCTAGACATTTTAGAAAGAGAAGGACATATTGATGGGAATCAGGCTACCGGACCTTTGACCCGCAGCCAAGCTCGAAGATTAGAAGAATTGGTAAGATGAATCCTCCTGTTCTAGCCGACTCATGCAAAGGCCAACTATCTCCTTGTCGACCCATTTTGCGTGCCGAGCCGGATGACTACGTATTTCTCGCATGTTGAGTGCTGAGAAACTAAAGGCCAAGATAACGACCCATCTTTATTCTCGTACATGCTTAGCTAATTACTTACTCAGCTTCACCCCACCGAGATGTTGAGAGAGAGAGTCCGGATTGACCAAGCCACCCCTACTTGGATAAGTAAGTTATCTGTGCTTTTTGTCCTCATCCTCTAACAGCATCACTACGTATACAGTATCATGTGTAGAATTTGTTGTATCAATAATTGTTTTTCTTGTATATTTATTTTTACCCCTTTGTATCTTATACATTACTACCTTAGGAAGTGCCATTTTTTTCTTTTCCTTTTTAGGTAAGTTGCCTTAACTTATAGGTATAAATACCCTTGTAATTGTAGTTGCAAACAAATACATAGAAATTACCATTAATACATAAAGTGTTTATTCTTAGTATCACTCTTATCCTAACCCTTGAGCAAGGCTAGGTAGCGAGTAACCACACCAAATCAATTTGTACATCATATCGGATTGTGCTGTGAGTCCTCAGAAGTTCCATTGGTGCATTATATCCTCTAGAGTTGTTTGTAGGTTTTGCTTACTACTCATTTGTCGTTCACTCCTCTCGTACTTTCCCCCATTAACTGTTTTGAGCTTTCTACAAGCTCAGACCCACCTAATGATTGACCTTGTTTGTTCTTGGTTACGGTTCGCATCGTCTTGGTATTAGAGCAGAGGTTTAGTTTGACTTATTGGTTCTTCTAGAATTCTATTCATACTCTGTTTTTTGTGTGTGAAATAAAGCAAGCTACTATGTTCATCTTAATTGATGAGTTTGCTAGCTATGGATTTTATAATGTTTATTTGAACCTTAAATCAGTAAAGAAAATGACGAATCTAAGTGTAAATATTGGTGCTGGAGATGACAGCAGTGGAGTTGTCCACCATGAACGATAGTTACAGGAGATACTAAGAAGTACTGACGAGAGACTTAATGAGGTAGTTAACCTCTTAGTCAATCTAACTTGAGCTTTTCATACGTTGGCTTGTCGACCCACTGAGGCCACACAAAATACCCCGTAGGCTACTCAACCTGTTAGAGGTTAGAACCTAACTCGACCAGTTCGAGGTGGTAGAGTAAGTGAATAAATAAGGCAAAGAATAGACTTAAGAGAGCTTGGTGAAGAAGACGAGGAAGAGTATTTCGAAGAAGAGCACGTACAAGTCCCCTAAGCACTTAATCATAATCTACCTGAGTAATTTGTAATCTAATACTAAAAGCTTCAAATATAACCCTAAACTTAAGAATGTATTCAGTCTTTAATTTATATTCTCACTCCCAGAATCTTGCAATTACTAGCTTCAAGATAATTGTAAGTCACTTTTTAGCTAGCACTTGCAACAAAGCCTATAAGGATGTGAGCAACCACAACTCAGTAAGTTGGGATGGAGACTCAAAATTATACCACAAATATAAACAAAGTTATCGAACAAATTATTAGGTGCAATACACTTTCAAGCAAATACCATTACGCAACGTTGTTCGACCCGTAGTAAAATTAGAGAAATTATGCTCGCTCTAATTCGGGTTAGGGAGTTGTCGTTAATGCAACAGCTCACGACCAAACCCAAGCTTATGCAATGGAGACACTGTTTCTCCCACAACTACCTTCAAACCATTGACTTTACACTTACCGCAACCTCCTCGCATGTCACTTAGTTTAACTAAGGATGAAGAAATGACCCATTATGCTATCCCTTTTAAAGGGGTCGATATTTAGCCGGAGAATCTTAGGTTTCCCCTAATGGGTTGTTATGTAGGTTCGATTTATGGTTACAAGTCATATATTTGTTAAGCCCAGTTTAAGGTGATCAATCATTTCATATAACACAAACCATAACAACAAACAGAATCATAGCATCACTCACAATCAAGCACATACACACAACCAATTATTTAACAAGCACAACCAAGTATAATCTCAAGCCTTCAAAATACTGTAACGTATTAATCCCAACTTACTTGGACTCTTTGCTTGCTCACTCGAGGTCCGACTCGTTCAAGCCATTGCCGATCATCCTTGTAATACCAATGTTGTCTCAGTTTTCATATAACTGTTATAGATTAGTTTTTATTCTATAACACTTATTGTCATCTTTGGTTTAGGGTTTAATATGTCCAATTATTTAGGTTCTTAAATCTTTTACAATTATTCTGGATTTGGGGCTTAGTTCAAGTTCAGTTTTCGTATCGATTTCTAAATTAGACTTTAGTTCAATTTCTAAATATCGTTTTATACATAAACCCTAAAAACTCGTTTCAACCTATAATGTGAAATTAATCGCATTATTTGCAAATATCCTAAATATTGTTTTTAGTCTCTAACTAGTGTTCTAGTTCGTACGGTGCACCTGATTCCTAATTTAACTATTGAATTTACTCTCGATGTGAGAAAATCTTATATTTTTCGTATAATTATCCTAATTTAAATTTCCTATAAGATTTTATATATATTCCTATTATTAGTATAATATCAATTTTTATTTTAATATTTTTTTATTTATTATATTTCTAATAATTGCATATTATATATTATCACCTATTATGTACATAATACACATATAATATTTCTATTACTCTAATTACCATCTCCCAACATCAATTAGCATTTCAAAATATTTAAATTTATCCCAAATTAGATTTTACACTTAATTATTCTAATTTACAAAATTAACTTAAAATCTATTACTTATTTACTATATAATTATCCTAATAATTACATCTAACACCCTAAATACTAAAAGTATTGTACTTCATTAGATTTCAATATCATAAAACATACAATTATGTAGTAAATAAGTAATTATCTATTTAATTACATAATTAACCTATTTTATGCCTCACTTTAAGGCCTAAAAATTATCTAAAATTTTTTAAATTTCATTTTTGAGAAAGGGCTTTTTGGCATTATTTTATATCACCTAAGTAGTCTATACAAAAATTTTGAGTCAAAAACTACACTCCTAAGCTTATTTATTTCTAATTCTAAATATGCTCGGTTTTGTTCAATTTCTTAAGAACCACATATTACGGGATATATTTTCATTAAAATAATATTTTTCCTAAAAACTAAATACAAAAAAATTTTAGAATAACAAGTTTTATAATTTTCTAACTAATTTTAATATTTTTAACAATTTAAGAACAATCGGGTAAAAATCAAAACTCACCAGAATTGGTGGTTCCGACCACCGTCGGTGGCCATGGGTATGTCAGCCCATCTACGTGATACCACCACCGTATGATGGTGGTGGCTATCCATTCTTAGCTGCTTATCAGATCTAGATTCTCCTTAGAAGCCCCAACTACATAGTTTTTTTTTTTTTAATTTTTTATAAAACCCTAATTTCCTCTCAATTTCGTCTCTCTCTAATTTTCTACAATTCCAAATATTCAAAATGAGCTTCTGAAAAATTTAGGATATTTATAGAGGTCTTAAGGAATTATTGTGAATTAATTTGATTAGACAATTGCCTTATCTTCTTCCAATTTGTCTTTTTTGTTATTCTCATTTAACTGGCTAAATTTTCTTCTTTTTTTCTCTAGTTGCCACGACCCAAATTTAGATCGTTCCTGTATGTAAATTTCGCATTTTTTAAATAATTACGCGTATTTCTATCTATATGTAAATTCATATATAATACAAATAAATATTCTTAAATATTATTTAGGTCATTCTATAATTTTTAGTATACATATAATTTATCTCTAGTTATTCGTTAATTATCGAAATGTATTTTACGTATTTTCGATAGATAATGAGTAATATACTTAAAATTTAAAAAATTATATTCTTTTATTTTATTACTTATTTTCCTAAATTCAAACTTATGGATTTATTTTTACTAATATTTCTAGTTTTAGTTTATAATTTAAGCTCGATCTGATCCTTTAACTAATCGAAACCCCGAGTAGCTAGTTGTGTGGTTTACATTCCCCCCCTCCCCCTACGATAGTTTCGTATATTATTACTATTCTAAAAATAGAAAAAATTATAAATAATGCTTTGTCTTTACTACATTAAGTTCTACTATAGCTTCTAAGTTTATACCTTCATCCCATTGTATCGTTACCTATTCCATGTCTCAACTTCTTTAACTTCTGAACCTAATTATCCAGTATTGTTATAGGTCACTTCGTAACTTTGTCTTTCATTTTCCCATCGAATTGTCTTTTAATTAAGCTTTTGAATTGCTTTCTGATTAACTTTCGACTCCTTCTGTACCTAAACTTTTGCTGAATCTCGTAAGTTATCTTCCTTTGCATTCCGTACTTTAGTATCAATTAAGTTTTATTTCATCATAGTAGTCCTCTAGTTGTATTATACTATCTTATAACTTAGTTTTATAATCTTATAAGTTTTCTTATCAGTTTATCCTCCCTTTATTTCTTGTTTTATTGATTCCTAGGTTTTATCTATGATCATTGGCAGTTTAAAGTTTACCTCATATCATCTCCTTTCTTCTTATCCATAATCTTTTACTCATAATGTCTATGCTGTTGTTGTGGCTTCTCATTTCTTCTTCATACGGTTCGGCATAAGATTAACAGAAGTAATTTAGCAAATCTTGATTTTTCTCCATCTCGGATTCAAATGAGATGGTTAACAATTCAATTTAACTTGACTTAACTTGACTTGATAAGAATGAATATGACTTTTGATTGACAGACTCAATAAAAGAGACAGTATTGACAAGATCTAGTTACTTGACAAAACATGATACAATATAATACACAGATATGATTTACTTTACATGCAACTCAACAACAATGAATTGACAATTTAAGATTTGTCATTCCTTTATTGAGTTACCTATTGTAGCTACTCATATGAAGTGTATTCTAGCTTCATAGATTCCTCGTACACTGGATTACTTAAATGAATTTTTCTTCAATCTTCAATTCAATATTTTCAATATCCACAGAAATTCCTTCTCTAAAGATAATGAGCTTAATGAAAAAAAAATATATTATCTCTTTTAAAAGTCACATTGTCCTCGAGTTTTGTATGTTACTTATGATCACTTAACTTCAGTGATGTCATCCACAAATACTTTATATATCAAAATATTATCGATAGTTATTATAACTAGTGTCTTCATAGACAACTGTCATACCTACGTTTCTCCCAATTCTATGAATACAACCTATGCACTGGTCTCATATTGATATCATTCCAATTTGATGTAATTCCAGAAAAATATAATCATTCCTTTAACTCTTAATATCTCATCAAATACAAAATTTTCCACTATATGTTCAATTTAAGCTTAACTTAACCCTAAAGTTCAAATGTCCACAAACTAGTCTTCAGGAATACATTTGAACATTTATATGTTATAAATAGATCTAATACTCATTGGTATTTTCCTCAATTTCTTACTTATAGATATCGGCAAACTTCTCATCATCTATCATTAGTAGTTTTTCTTCTAAATTCCAATTTGATCATATCTTACGGCTTTGTGGATTAATAGCCTTTCTCCAATATAGATTCTAAATTGATGGGTAATAATAATCCCAATCACCTTAAATCCTTTTTCGTTTACTAGTTTTTGACTTGTAGGGAATAAACACCTTAATATCATTATTATACCTACGTTTTATTCATTTGTATACGCCTTACAATAATGATACTCATTAACTAATTCCTTTATTCATATTTATCATCATTCAACTAAGATCAAGGAAGAGTCCTTCAGTAAAATCATTATTTATCTTCTAAGTCCTTTAAGCTTGATCTGTGATCAACATTCCTTATCATCTTATCATAATAAATATACCAATAGGTAACCGTCTTAAAAAAATTCACTTTCTGGAGGGTTATGTCTTTCTAGATTGATCTTGGAATAGCTAAGTAACTTTTGATTAAAAGTCCTAATCATCTCCAAACTTTTTCTCTTAATTCCATTTCCATCGGTAGTTGTCACTCATCCTACTACTATTTTAAGGTGCCTAAGTACATATTCGATTGTAGTTACCTAACAATCTTACTCCTTCTCTCATATACCATTTAAGAACCATTCATCTTCCATAGTCAAACATAAGTACCACATAGTGATGTCATTCAATTTACCTAGACAAAACATAGAGATCTTACTATCCACTTCATACTTATTTTGCTCTATTTGCACATGCTTACAACTCTAAAGATACAAACCTTAAATTCATTATTCGTTAAGAACTAAAGGATTCATAACCTGATTATAATCTCATGTTACAGTTCCATCGCCATTCTTACATATATAAAGCACTTCCAAAATTTGTCACCTAAGATACATCTAAACCCCTTTTACATCCTTACTTACAAGGGTATAATACATTATAGTATATATACATATCTAAAGAATACACATCCATCAACGAGCACAACTATATCTATTAAAAGATCAATAGGATCTTAACTTATATGAATAGTTAATCATATGATCAATTCTAACTCCTGACAAAATATAACCAACTATCACATTGTATTCATTATTCAAATCACTAATAACATTTCTTTGTTTAAAAGACTTCCACCACATTTATCTTCTAATTTATTTAGTATCATTTCCACTTGTTAATTCAGGACATTATACTTCAATAGGAAAATTAGAAATAGTAATTATTCCATAGACCTTGTCATTATCAGACTCCTCATTGACATCATCATCTATCATCTTGTACACTGCATTCTCATTCTATACAAAATTTACCCCTTAATTAGGTTTTGATTATACCTCCAATATAGGTTTTGATTCATTTTGGAATTAGTTTCTAACCTTTCCCTCTTAATGTTTTGTCTTTTGAGGATTCTCTTCTACACTACACTTTATTTTACTCTCTATTATACTACCTCATATTTATACTATGCACCAAATTGAGATCATCTCGAAAATTCTATAGGTTTCCAATTCACCTTAATTTACAATACATATCACAATATCTTTATTGTTTCAAAACTCAAATTAATCTCTGCTATTATCCATGAGCTCATCACTTCATCATATCTCATCAATAACAACACAACTACATCAACAAACTTCTCAATAGTCTCATCTACAGTGTTAACATATCTCAACTAATCAGTTTTACCCATAATCTTCATATCTCAACTCTGTATTAACTTAAAGATTCTTCTTCATTCAATCTGAATCACTTTAACAAACCAACAATTCTCCATGTGATCTCATTACTGGGTTTAAGTCTAATCAATATTCTCCTCAATTTAGCATTATGGTATAATACATTAATACCCACTTATTTCTACTCATTCTCGATGTACTCCTAAAATATCTAATTCTTTTAAATTGTTATTTTTCAAAGCAAGTTCACTAGAACTTTGCTCTGATATCAATTCAAAACTGTTACGCCCCAAAGCGGCTAAGTCATAACAGTACCTCTGTGCAAATCATTATAAGATAGAAACTAACCATATAATTGCCACCTTAGACCCGATTTATACAAGGTGTCTACGATTAACCCTCTTTGAAGTAAACAGTTCATAATTTAAACATGATATCTACTTATGAACTTAAGAAAAATATATACTTATATTAAAATACTCTAAGTATATTTACAAGATTTAGGCACTTAATCATAATCTAACTAAGTAATTTGTAATCTAATACTGAAAGCTTCAAATATAACCCTAAACTTGAGAGTATATCCAGTCTTCAATTTATATTCTTACTCCCCAAGATCCCACAGTTGCTAGCTTCGAGGTAATTACAAGCCGTTTCTTAACTAGCACCTGCAACAAAGGCTATAAGGATATGAGCAACCACAGCTCAGTAAGTCGGGACGGAGACTCAAAATTATACCGCAAATATAAACAAAGTTATCAATCAAATTATTAAGTACAATACATGCTTAAGCAAATGCCACCACGCAACGTTATTCGGCCCATAGTAAGAGTAAAGTAATGTGCTCACTCTAATCTGGATTGAGGAGTTGTTATTAATGCAACAGCTTACGACTAAACCCAGGCTTATGCAATGGAGACATTGCTCCTTTCGCGACTACTTTCGAACCATTGATTGCACCCTTATCGCGACCTTTTCACCTGTCACTAAGTTTGACTAAGGATGAAAAAAGGACCTATTATACTATCCCTTTTGAAGGGATCGGTATTTGGCTAGAGAATCCTAGGTTTTCCTTAATGGGTTGCTATGCAGGTCTGGTTTATGGTTACAAATCATATATTTGTTAAGCCCAGTTTAAGGTGATCAATCATTTCATATAATACAAACTAGAACAACAAACAGAATTATAGCATCACTTATAATCAAACACATGTACACAGCTAACTATTTAACAAGCACAACCAAGTATAATCTCAAGCCTCCAAAATATAGCAACGTATTAATCCCAACTTACCTGGATTCTTCGTTTGCTCACTCGAGATCTAACTTGTTCAGGCCATTGCCAATCATCCTTGTAATACCAACGTTGTCTCAGTTTTCATATAAGTGTTATATATTTATAACTGTTATAGATTAGTTTTTATTCTATAACACTTATTGGTATATTTGGTTTAGGGTTTAATATATCCAATTATCTAGGTTCTCAAATCTTTTACAATTATTCTGGATTTGGGGCTAAGTTCGAGTTCAGTTTTCGCATCGATTTCTAAATTAGACTCAAGTTCAATTTTTAAGTATCGTTTTATGCACAAACCCTAGAAACTCGTTTTAACCTATAATGTGAAATTAATCGCATTATTTATGGATATCCTAAATATCGTTTTTAGTCTCTAACTAGTGTTCTAATCCATGCAGTACACCCGATTCCTAATTTAACTATCGAATTTACTCCCGATGTGAGAAAATCTTATATTTTTCATATAATTACCTTAATTTAAATTTCCTACCAAATTTTATATATATTCCTATTATTAGTATAATATTAATTTTTATTCTAATATTTTCGATTATTATATTTTCAATAATTGCATATTAAGTATTATCACCTATTATGTACATAATACACATATAATATTTCTATTACTCTAATTACCATCTCCTAACATCAATTAATATTTGAAAATATCTAAATTCATCCCAAATCAGATTTCATACCTAATTACCCTAATTTACAAAATTAACTTAAAATCTATTACTTATTTACTACGTAATTACCTTAATAATTACATATAACACCCTAAATGCTATAAGTAGCACACTTCATTAGATTTCAATAACATAAAACTTATAATTATGTAGTCAATAAGTAATTATCTATTTAATTACCTAATTAACCCATTTTATGCCTCATTTTAAGGCTTAAATATTATCTAAAATTTTCAAAATTTCATTCTTGAGAAAAGGCTTCTTGGCACTGTTTTACATTACCTAAGTAGTCTACACAAAAATTTTGAGTTGAAAACTACACTCCTAAGATATTTATTTCTAATTCTAAACATGTTCGGTTTTGTTCACTTTCTTAAGAACCATATATCACGAGATATATTTTCATCAAAATAATATTTTTCCTAAAAACTAAATACAAAAATATTTCAAAATAACAAGTTTCATAATTTTCCAACTAATTTTGATACTTTTAACAATTTAAGAAAAATTGGGTACAAATCGAAATTCACAAAAACTAGTGGCTTCGATCACTGTCGGTGGCCATGAGTGTGTCAGCCCATTTGAGCACTCCTACCACAGTGTTGTGGTGGTGGTCGTCTACTCCCAACTGCTCATCGGGTTTGGATTCTCCTTAGAAGCCCTAACTACATAGTTTTTTTTGTAAAACCCTAATTTCCTCTCAATTTCATCTCTCTCTAATTTTTTACAATTCCAGACATCTAAAATGAGTTTCTAAAAAATTTGGGGTATTTATAGAGGTCTTCAGGAATTATTGTGCATTAATTTGATTAGACAATTATTTTATTTTCTTCTAATTTACCTTTTTTGTTGCTCTAATTTAATTGGCTGATTTTTTTTTTCTTTTCTCTAGTTACCACTACCCAAATCTAGATCATTCTTTTTTTTCCTAATTAATTATGTATTTTCTTTAATTATTTAGCATTATTTTAGCATATTTTAAGTAATTTCGCGTAGTTCTACCTATATATAAATCCATATATAGTAAAAAGAAATAATTTCAAATATTATTTAGGTTATTCTATAATTTTTAGTATACATATAATTTATCTCTAGCGATTCGTTAGTTATCAGAATATATTTTACGTATTTCCGATAAATAATGAGGAATATACTTAAAATTTGGAAATTTTATATTCTTTTATTTTTATTACTTATTTTCCTAAATTCAAACTTACAGGATTATTTTTACTAATATTTGTAGCTTTATTTTATAATTTAAGCTTGATTAGATTTTTTAACCGATCGGAATGTCGAATAATTGATTATGGGGCTTACAACGGCCGAGCCGTGAACAAGATCACGATCAAATATAGGTACTCGATCCTGATGCTAGAAGACATGTTGGATGAACTGAGTGGATCCAAGATTTTCAGCAAGATTAATCTTAAATCTGGCTACCATCTAATCTACATAAGGCTAGGCAATGGGTGGAAAATAACGGTCAAAACTCGACATGGATTATACGAATTGATGGTTATGCCTTTTGACTTGTTGAATGCCTTGAGCACTTTTATGAGACTAATGAACCATGTCTGGAGATATCTTATAAGGAAGTGTGTCATAATGTATTTTGACGACATCTTGGTCTACAGTGCTGACATGTCAAGTTGCTATGAACAATTATGTGCTGTTTTGGATATCCTTTGTGTCAAGAAACTATTCGGCAATCTAAAAAAATGTTGCTTTTACTAGGAGGAAGTGGTATTCTTGGTCTATGTAGTCACTAAAGGAGGCTTAAGAGTGGATGATGAGAAGATATGAGCAATTGTCGAGTAGTCGACTCTTATTACTTATGCCAACATAAAAAGTTCGCATGGACTAGCTTCATTCTATAGGCAATTCATTAGGAATTTCAGCATCCTTGTTGCGCCTCATACTGAGCTCATGAATAAGAACACCGACTTCTGATGGGGGAGAAAGGGAGGATAAGAACTTTGCTAAGATAAAAGAGAGGTTAACCTCTGTAAGCCCTAAAGTTAAGTCAAGAGACTGTAAGATTGAACTTAGAGCACAAAGTTTAGGGTGATCGGTTAAAGGATCCGATCAAAAATTTAATTATATACTATGGAGAGAAATATTAGTAAAAATGACCCCGTAAACTTAAATTTAAGAAAATAAGTAATAAAATAAAAGACTATAAAATTTACAAATTTTAAGTATAATAATTGTTAGAGATAAATTATATGTATACTAAAAATCATAGAATGACCTAAATAATAATTAGGAATGTTCACATGTATTTTACATATATTTACGTATAGATAAAAATACCCAAAATTACTTAAATTGGCAAAAAACTTAGTAAATAATTAAAGAAAATTATTAAATTAATTATAAAAAATTAGAAGGGTGTGGATTAATGCAAATATGGTCATGGTAGGTCAGAATCTGAAAAAGAAAAATTAACCAATTAGAATTAAGCAATACAAAAGCCAAAAATCATGGAAATGGGGCAACGTCATGTCTAATTAATGCATATTAATTACCCAAAATGTCTATAAATAGGGAAAAATTTTAGAGAACTCCTTTGGACAGTTTAGCATCAGAGAAAAAAAGGAAACTTAAAAAATTCAAGAGAAAATCCAAAAAAAAAAAGAAAAGGAAACTGTGCAGATTCGGCTAGTGAACCAAACCCACACCTCACCACTACTTGGGACCGAGCCACCACCACCACAGTACTCTAACCCCACTGTCTAGGTCGGCCGACACACTTGGATCGGATTTGGACAGCCAAAAAGCATCGAACCAGTGAGTCCCTTAATTGCCCCGATTTTGAATAATTTTATAAAATTAGTTATTTTACCCAGAAAATTATGAAACTTGTTATTCTAAGGTTTTATTATATGTAGATTTAGGAAAAAATAGTGATTTAGTTTAATCACGTATGAAAATATAAGGCTCTTAACAAATTGAACAAAACCGAGCATGATTAAAACGAAAAATAAATAGGCTTAGGAGTGTAGTTTGGAGCTCAATTTTTTCTGTAGAATGCTTATGTGATATAGAACAGTGCTATGAAGCCATTTTTCAAAAATTAATTTTCAAAATTTTTAAGTTAATTTTTAGCCCTAAAATGATGGAAAAATTGGGTAATTTTGGGTTAATTAGGTGATTAAGATACTAATTACTGATTTAGATAGTAATTAGATGTTTAGGGATGTTAATCTCTGATGTGGAACCTTAATCCTAGCCTTTGGAGTATTAAGTGTAATTAATTTAGGAAATTAGGTAGTTATTATAAGAAATTAATAATATGTGGAATTGAAAATTAATAAATCTAAAAAATTAGGGTTATTTAGATAATATTAGAATAAAAATCAGAATAATACTAAATCTAAATTAAGATTGAATTTTAGGTAATTGTATAAAAATGTAATATTTTCTCACATCAGGGATAAATCCGATACCCCAATTAGGAATAACGTGTACCGAATAATTTAGAATATTAAATTAAGACCCATGGGATATTTGAATAGTCAAGCTTAACATATTTAGGACTTAGGAATCAAAACTAGAATCAAATTTAAGGTCTAAACCTCGAAATAGAGTAGAAAGAATTATTAGTATATAATAGGTATACATGGAAAACAGAGTTAAATTATAACTTAAAATATGAATCCTTAAAGTATAAGTACTAAAAAGACCTTTTTGTATTATAGGACACCCAGAGACGAATAGGCTTGCAACTAAGTGATCGGGCGATTAAGAAATTCCAAGTAAGTTGAGTTATTACTTACTGTAATAGAATATTAGTTTTATGGTACTCGGAGACTTAGGTTTGTTTATGGTTGTGATTGTAAGTAGTTTACGCATATGTTTGATGTATCTGAATTCGTGCTGAATTTGTAATGTGAGTGATTTTGTGATTGATTGCATTGGTGTGAAATTGTTTGAACACCAAAATGAAATTTAATCTTATTCGACTCTAATAACCAAAAATGTCATGCATTGCAACCCGTTAGGGGATCATAGGATTCTCCAACCAAATACCGACCCCTTCGAAAGGGATAGTGCAGGATTGCAAAATGGTCCCTTCTTCATCCATAGTCGAACTAAGTGACAGGAGAGGAGGTTGCAGCGAAAGTGAAGTCAATGGTTCGAAGGTAGTCACGGGAGGAGCGAGGTCTCCATTGCACAAGCCTGGGTTTGGTTGTGAGCTGCTACATAACATAGAAACTCCTCAACCCGGATTAGAGCGGGTGATATTTCTTTGATTTCACAACTAACTGAACTACGTTGTGCGATGACATTTGATTGTTGCATTGCATGAAAATAATTGCTTGATAATCCTGTTTGTGCTTGTATGCATTCATGAGTCTCCAATTCAACTTATTGAACTGTAGTTACTCATACCCTTATAGATACTTTTGCAGGTCCCGATTTATGAACACTTTAAGTATTATGCTGCCCTACAATTACCCAGAGGTTAGTCCGTTTTGAAGCCAGGGGTATGAGGATCAAGTTACTTAGTAATAATGTGTAACTAGAGTGGCCTTGTAGTTAAGGATGAAAGACTGATAGTTATTATGTGAATTAGTGAACAGTTATGAATATGTAGAATTTCTTGGGATGTTCTGTGGACTTACATATTTATTAGAAATTTGTAATATTTATCATAATTGTAGTTAAACTTTTAATCGAACTATTTACTTCAAAGCGAGGAGTCATCAACGCCTTGTGTAGATTATGTCTATGGTAGATACTGTGAGGCCAGTTACTATCATAGAATGGTTTATACGGCGGGAGTGCTGCGACTCTGCGACTTCGGGGCGTAACAACCTCAGCCTCGGTGTTAGTTTTACCTGACTTTGAGAAAGTATTTGAGCTGGAGTGTAATGCATCAAGTGTTAAAATAGACGTACTTTTACTAAGTCATTGTCTTAGAATTCCATGATGACTCTGATGGCTTTTTTATAATGGTAGGGGTTATTTATAGTAGAAGTCATGATTTGCTTACTAAATAAGCTTTTGGTGGTTAAATCTTATTAAATGTTTTTGATTACATCTTACTTTCCTATGTTTTTTTGTATAGAAATCCTAGGAATATTTGCAAGACATTAGGATTTGTTGGTTTTCTTCTTCTAAGTACTACTACATGCAGGGTACTTTTGTAATTCCACACATGTTTCTTGATGCAGGAAAGTAGACTGATTGCCTCCCATAGTGAAAAGCTTAGAGGACCACAATTGGATTATTTCGTATATGACAAAGAACTCTTGGCATTGATTCAATTACTACAAGTATGGCAGCACTATTTACTACCAAGAGAATTTGTTATATATATTGATCACGAGTAACTGGGGTACCTTTAAAGTCAGACTAAGTTATCAAAGCGACAAGTGAGGTAGGTTGAATTCCTTGAGAGATTCGATTTTATAATAAAAAATAAGCAAGGAAAGAGCAATGTAGTTGTAGATGCTCTTTCAAGAAGACATGCGCTTTTATCTAAACTGTAGACCAAACTGTTTAGGTTTACAAGTATCAAAGAACATTATTATAAGGATAATCGTACAGTGCGTTGATGGAAGAACAATGGATGAATATTATGTGGAGGATGGTTACTTGTTTTGAGGCAGAAAATTATGCGTACTGACCTGTTGACTGTGGGAATTGTTGATCAGGGAAGCTCATAGTGTAGGACTCTCTGGATATTTTGGAGAAAGAAAGACCTGTGAACTACTAAATAGTTGATTCTTTTGGCCAAGAATGAGAAGATATGTACATTAAGTTGTTGAGAGTTATGTTGTATGTAAGAGAGCTAAGTGTTGAGCTGAGCAAAGGAAAGCAATGCCTTTACTTGTCCTAACGAAGTCATGGACTGAATTGAGCATGAACTTTGTTTTCGGACTACTACGAACTACCCAAGGTAAAGATTCTATAATGGTCATTGTAGATCGGTTTAGTAAAATGATATACTTCATGCCTTACTCTAAAACTAATGATGCTTCGGCTATTACTTTTCTTTTCTTGTAGGAAATTGTGCGGATACACAGTATACTGAAAAGAGTAATCTTCGATAGAGACCCGAAATTCTTGAGCCATTTTTAGAGGACCTTATGGTGTTGGATGGAGAGCAAACTACTATTCAATACTTCCTATCACCCCCAAACTGATGACCAAACAGAGGTGGTCAATCGCACTTTGGGATCATTACTCTGAGCTGCAGTGGGCAAGAACTTAGCTGATTAGGACGTCTGCTTACTAGTGGTCGAATTCACTTATAAGCGAACAATGCATAACACCACTAAGCAAACTCCCTTCAAGGTAGCCTATGATTTTACTCTCGAGTTTCCCCTTCGACCACATCCTTGTTGATGGGAATCAGCTTCTGACTACATCCAAGCTAAGGCAGACCTGTTATTAATACTTGTCAAGGCCAAGTTACAACCAGAAGGACGAGAAGAAGGAAGATAAACACTTGGTATTAAGTCTACCGTCAATTGATGAGCCAAGGTACCACAAGGCCAAGTACTTGAGACCAAAGAACCATTCGATACAGCATCAAGAGACTCATGTCGATTGATTCTAGAACTCAGCAATTATGGACTAACCTTTTTGGTGTCTCAACCAAACTCTGCAAGACTTCAGGGACTCCTTCCCGAACCCATACATCGAACAGTCGATCTCATCCAGTTCGGATACTACTCCTTCTAGGACATGCCGAGTAACTGCATGCTGACTCTCCCTGTAAAACACACAATTTTGTATTCTTGTACATGTTTTCCTTTATTTTATTTATGGACCTAGTTCTTTAGAGTTTAAGGCCTTATATATTAGTTACAATTTTACCACTAGTGTTTAGGGACTTGCTATAAATAGCAATATCTGTCAACATAATAGGGATAACAAGATACAAAATTAGATAGAGGTACATCCCTGCGTTCTAGAATCTTTCCCTTTTTGAGTAAAGCTACTCTTAAGCTAGTATTTGATGGGTTATTAAGTATAAATTAAGCTTTTTAATCTCTCCCGCGTTCTTATCGATCTTAACCTTAAGATTGTGATGAACCCCTTCATTTAAAATGGTTAGTGAGTTACATCTAACCTTCATTTGAATCCCAAGCAACATTTTATATTCATGAGTTGTATTGAACCCTATTTCGAGCTTAAGCCCTTGATTGTGTTTATGTCTTGGTGCGTGATATCTATTTACATTCACCGTGGAAACCCAGCCATCTCACTTCCTATTCGTCATACCCATTTGACCCATTCTTAATTTTCGAGATCTACTGCCGTTGATTCGTATCACCTGTACCTATACCCATATAAGAGGACCTTGACACCTCAACTAGAGCATAATCCCTCTAGTACATCTATGATAAGGTTATTCAACACATTGACCAAGCTGCTAGAAAAATGTGGGAAAAGATAATGGGTAAGACGGCTAAGCAATTCTAACCAGGAGATTTGGTATGGTTATATCTCAGTAAGGAACAATTTTCGAACAAGAGGAGGAACAAATTATTTGCATGAGTTGAAGGACTATTCAGAATGTAAGTCCCAAAACTAGCAATCCGAGGTTTCGATCTGTTGAAAGACCCGATTGAGCCTAAATTATAAAGTAAAGCTCGAAATATTAGTAAACTGATCCCGTAAGTTTGAATTTAAGAAAATAAGTAATAAAATAGGAGACTACAAAATTTTCAAATTTTAAGTATATAACTCGTTATTTATTGAAAATGCGTAAAATGCATTCCGTTACCTAACGAATCGCTAGAGATAAATTATATGTATACTAAAAATTATAAAATAACCTAAATAATATTTAGGAATATTTATTTGTACTATATATGAATTTACATGTAGGTATAAATATGCGTAATTACGTAAAATACGCAAAATGTGCTAAAATTATACTAAATAATTAAAGAAAATTCATAATTAATTAAGAAAAAATCAAGAATGATCCAAATCAAGTCGTGGCAGGTCAGAATCCACAAAATAAAAATTAACCAATTAAAATTAGACAACACAAAAGCCAAAAATCAAGGAAATTGAGCAAAGTCATATTTAATTAATGTACAATAATTACACTAAAGCTCTATAAATAGCAAGAAAAATTCAGGAGCTCATTTGCATAGTTAGAAATCAGAGAAAATTAGGGAGAGGCGAAAATTGAGAGAAAAACCAAAGAAAAAAAAAAGGAAAACTATGCAGTTAAGACCACAAAGAAGAACTCAGACTCGACGGGCAGCTGGGAGTGGACGGCCACCACCAACACACGGTGGTGGTAGCGGCCAGGCCGGCCGACAAGGCGATGGTGGTCGACGGTGGCCGGAGCCACCTAGAGTGGTGAGTTTGATTTCTAGCCCGATTCTTGTGTAATTTGGTAAAAATAGTAAATAGTTTTAGAAAATTATGAAACTTGTTATTCTGAGGTTTTATTGTATGTAGATTTATGGAAAAATAGTGATTTAGTTTAATCACGTCTGAAAATATAGGGTCCTTAAGAAATCATGTAAAACTGAGCGTGATTAGAACGGAAAATAAATAGGTTTAGGAGTGTAGTTTGGAGCTCAATTTTTTTTGTAGGATGCTCATGTGATATAGAACAGTGCTATGAAGCCATTTTTTTAAAATTAATTTTTGAAATTTTTAAGTTATTTTTTAGCCCTAAAATGATGGAAAAATTAGGTAATTTGGGGTTAATTAGGTTATTAAGATATTAATTACTGATTTACATAGTAATTAGATATTTAGGGATGTTAATCTCTGATGTGGAACCCTAATCTTAACCTTTGGAGTATTAAGTATGGTTAATTTAGGAAATTAGGCAATTAATATAAGAAATTAGTAATATGTGAAATTGTAAATTAATAAATCTAAAAAATTTGGGTTATTTAGATAATATTAGAGTAAAAATCATAATAATATTAAATCTGAATGAAGATTGAATTTTAGGAAATTATATAAAAAAGTAAGATTTTCTCACATCGGGGATAAATCTGATAGCCTAATTAGGACTAGCGTATACCGAATAGCTTAGAATACTAAATTAAGATCCAATAGGATATTTGAATACTCGAGCTTAATGTGATTAATTTCACATTAGGATTCGAGCATGTTTAGGACTTAGTAATCGAACTAAAACCTAATTTAGAAATTGATGCGGAAACTAAACCTGAACCTAACCTCGAACCTAGAATAATTGTAAAAGACTTAAGACCTAAGAGCTAGATAATTAGGTATATTAAACCCTAAACAACACATAACAATATGCGTTATAGGATAAAACGAACCTATAACAGTTATATGAAAAATTGAAACCACACTTGTGTTATAGGGATGATCGGCGATGGCCTGAGCAAGTCGGACCTCGAGTGAGTGAGCGAGGAGTCGAGGTAAGTTGAGATTAATACAATGCTGTATTTTGGAAGACTTGAGATTATGCTTGGTTGTGCTTGTTAGATAGTTGGATGTGTACATGTGCTTGATTATGGGTGATGCTATGATTTTGTTTGTTGCTCTAGCATGTATTGTATGAATTGTATGAAATGATTAATCAACTTAATCAAATATATGACTAGTAATCATAATCAGACATGCATGGCAACCCATTAGGGGAACTGAGACTCTCTGGCCATATACCGACCCCTTCGAAAGGGATAACGCAGGATTGTATAATGATCCCTTCTTCATTCTTAGTCGAACTAAGTGACAGGAGAGGAGGTCGTGGCGAGGGTGAAGTCAATAGTTCGAAGGTAGTCGCGGGAGGAGCAAGGTCTCCATTGCATAAGCTTGGGTTTTGGTCGTAAGCTGTCTTGCATTAATGGCAACTCCTCAACCCAGATTAGAGCGGGCGAAATTTCTCTAATGTCATGACGGGCCGGGCAACGTCGTGCGATGGCATTTTCTTGCACATGCATTGTACCTAATAAGTTGATTAAAAACCCTGTTGTGTTTGTGGTATAGTTTTAAGTCCTCCATCCTAACTTACTGAGCTGTGGTTGCTCACATCCCTATAGACATTGTGCAGGTGCTGGCTAAGAAGCGGCATATAATTATCCTGAACCTAGCAACTGCTAGATCCTGGGAAGTGAGGAAAAACATTGAAGAATCAACACATATGTTATTATTTTTCATTTCTGAATAATGTAATAACTGAATTATAGTTAATATATATAAATTTCCTCACCTTCTTAGGTAAATGATTTATTTAAATTACAAACTGTTTACTTCAAAGTGGGTTAGTCGTAGACGCCTTGTGTAGATCAGGTCTAAGATAGCGGTTGTAAGGCCAAATTCTATCTTAGGATGGTTTACACGGCGGGGCTGTTACGATTCTGCCACTTCGGGGCGTGACATAGAATTCTCTAGAAGATCAATGACAATGCCTACAGATTGGAGTTGCTCGAGGACTATGGGGTTTCTGATGCCTTCAATGTTGTTGACCTCAATTCCTATCACCCTGATGAAGAGCTTATCGAAAACTATTCGGATTTGATCCCAAATCTAAAACAACTTGAAGGGAATGATGGGAATTAAGCTACTGGGCCTTTGACCTACAACCAAGCTTAAGGACTAGAGAAACTGGTAAGACGAATCCTCCTATTCTAGCCTACTCATAAGGAGGTCAAGTATCTCCTTACTGACCCATTCTACTTGCCGGGCCGAGTAATTACCTATTTCTCGCATATTAAGTGCCGAGAAACCAAGGGCCGAGATAATGACCTATCTTCATTCTCGCACATGCTTAGTTGATTACTTACTTGGCCTTGCCCTGGTCGAGATGCTGAAAGAGAGAATCTGAACTGACTAAGCCACCCCTGCTAAGACAAGCAAGCTATTCGTACTTTTTGTTCACATCCTCTAACGGCATCACCAATGTAGCATCACCACGTATACAATATTATGTGTAAAATCTGTTGCACCAATGATTGCTTTCCTTATATATTCATTTTTACCCCTTTATATCTTCTACATTACTACCTTAAGAAGTACCTTTTTTGTGTTTTCCTTTTAGGCAATTAGGCAAGTTTCCTTAACTTATAGGTATAAATACTCTTGTAATTGTAGCTGTAAACAGATACACAGAAATTACCATTAACACACTTATGTGTTTTTCCTTCTTTGCGTAAACATTCTATTTACTCTTGGTATCACTCTTATCTTAACGCTTGAACAAGGTTAGGTAATGAGTAACCTCACTGGACCGATTTGTGCGTCATATTGGATTGTGCTATAAGTCATTAAAAGTTCCATTAGTGCATCATATCCTTTAAAGCTGTTTGTGGGTTTTGCTTACTATTCATTTTTTGTTCATTCCTTTCGCACTTTCCCCCATTAACTCTTTTGAGCTTTCTATAAGCTCGGATACATCCAGTAACTGACCTTATTTGTTCTTAGTCAAGGTTCGCATCACATATGAACTGCTGAATGCAAGGTTCTTTTAGCTTAAGATGGGGGCACGATGTATACTGTGTGGTTGAGAGTTATATAACCTATAGAAAGGCAAAAAGCAAAGCTGAGTAAGGGAGAGTTGTGCCCCTACCCATCTTGATCAAACTGTAGGCTGATTTAAGTATAGACTTTATCTACGGTTTACCCCGAATTGCTTGAGGTAAAGACTTAGTAATGGTCACTGTAGATAGATTCAACAAGATAATGCACTTTGTGCCTTGTGCAAAGCCTAATGATGCTTCAGCTATTGCTTTTCTCTCTTTACAGGAGATCATTAGCTTGCATAGAGCATTGAGGAGTATAGTGTCAGATTGTGACCTAAAGTTCTTGATCCATTTTTGGAGAACTCTCTGGCATCATATGGAAACCAAACTACTTTCAGCACTTCTTATCATCTCTAAATTGATGGCTAGATAGAGTTAGTTAATCGCACTTTGAGTTAATTGCTCCAAGCTATAGTAGGTAAGAATTTAACCAACCGGGATGTCTGTTTACCTATGATAAAATTTGCTTACAATAGAGTAGTGTGTGATACCACTGGACATACCCTATTTGAAGTCGTCTATCACCTTAACATTGAGCTCCCCCTTGATTACACTCTAATGCCCTCATCCGACCAAGAAAACCAGGACCCAAGAGCTAGAGCTTAATCCCTCAAATAGATATATTAGAATGTCACCTAGTAGATCAATCGAGCCTCTAAGAAGATGGAAGAAAGAGTAAAAGGGAGAAAAGTGAGGCAATTTCATCCTGGTGACTTGGTATGGATACATTTGAGCAAGCAGAGATTCCTAAGTAGGAGAAAGAACAACTTGTCTACCCAAGCTGAAGGACCCTTCAAGATACTCTAGAAGATTAACAATAATTCCTATCGAGCAAAACTACTCAAAGACTTCAGAGTATCTAATGTATTCAACATTACTGACCTTAGTCTGTACCAATCAAATAAAGAAAAACATGAAGGCCAGCCATATTTGATACCAAATCTAAGTCAACCAAGAAGGAATAATAGGAATTAAGCTACAAAACCTCAGTCCTAAGCCCAAGCACAAAGGCTTGAGAGCTTAGCTAAGTACATTCTGCTTTCTTAACCTATGCTTGAAGAATCTAATTGCTTTTACACGTTAACCTACTGCTATTTTTGAGTTAAACTCCCTCGTACCTATCAATTGTCTCTAAAAGCCAACCTGAGGAGCACTTAGTTAATAGCTTGGCTTATTTGCCCACCAACTTGGCTGACCTTGTCCCAAATTGCCTGAAGAACATTTTAGTCGAATCTACCTCAGAAGAATTTATAGCTCGCTTAGCATCAACTAACTTAATTGTACTTCTTTGTTTGTTTCTATTAGAAGCCCGCTTGTAATTGCCTACTACGTATCCCAGCCTCTTGCGAATAGAACTTGCTATTTGAATATAATTTTTTTTTATTTCTCTTTTATACCCTTCTACATTCCTTGTACTTTACTCATTTTGGACATTTCCCTTTTTATCTTTTCCATATTTAGTAAGTTGCCTTAGATTTACTAATATAAATACCCTTATATTTTGTAACCGCATCATCATCATTTTAACATTATCGAATATACTGAGTTTTCTTTCTTCGTGAGCATTCCCTTGCTTGCTTTACTTTTCTTTACTCTTATCCTAACCCTTAACTAAGGTTAGATAGCGGGTACCCTCTTGAACTATTTGTACGTCATATTGAGCAAGTTCGAGAGTCATCAATGATTCGCTAGTATGTCACATCCTTAGAATTAATCATGGGTTTTTACTTGTTTTTGCACATTCGACCCTTGTTTTAAGCTTTCTATGAGCTTAGACCTATTCTCCCAAATACGGTTATCTTCGTCTGCCCTTGTTGTGGCACATCATAAAGAGTTAACCACTTAACACTTACTCAAGAAGAAGCCATACCTACTAAAGCTAAAGCCCTTAGCTTTAGATAATCCCATTGTCAAACCCTTAAACACCAAGAGGAAAATGGATCATCAAGTTTGCAAACCATAAAGAATACAAGGAACTTAAGTTTGTGTTCTGCATAAAATATAAAGAGTTATCTAGATACTGGGGCTGGGCAAAAATGCTAAGAACCATTAACCGAATTACGAATCAAACAGAACTGAAAATTCAATTTTTTTTCTTGCAGTTTGGTTATCGGTATAGTTCATATTGATGTTTCAGTTCATGATTCAATTCACTAATATATATATATATATATATATATATTCTCAACTCAATCGTTTCTTTGCTCTAGATCTCTCTATCTCTTGATCTTGTCATCTCTCGAGGTAATCTTCTTAATTCTGTCCTTTAATTATCTTGCTATTTGGCTTAGAATGAAATTTTAGGTAACCTTAATTTGCTATTGGCATTATAATTTTAGGAAACCTTAATTTTCGTTAATTTGCTATTTGCGTAATTAAGAGTTGTAAATTGTAATGTGCTGTCTTTCAACAATGTTTCATGATATCAGATTTTCTGAATTTATCCATCAATTCTTGAAGTCGAAGGGGGAGTTGGTGATTTTGATTTGGGTAAGTTGGTACTTGTAAAATCTATTACTTGTATTGTAGAATTATTGTTTATTATGTTGTAGAAGAACAAAAGTAGTCTTGCCTTATAAGGTTTTGTCTTTTGACTATTCATATACGTTAAGATCCCTCTCTCTCGATCTCAAGACCGAAGAAACATATGATTGCTAAATATACAAAATCCTATATTAGTCTAATCCTAATTGCATGAAATATTTGAGCCTCATAAACATGCTTTTCTCTTTACACAATATCGGTCGAGAAGGAAAGTAAAAATACTTCAACAAAGAATGGATTGCTATTTTATTTTAAGCACTCATTACATATACATATTCTCATAATTTATACATTTATACAAGTAGTAGCTTTAACTACAGTTGGTTGAACTTGGATTTGCTACCATTTTTATGGTAACTTTCACGATTAGTCTCTTAAAGTACATAAAGAATTCAAATATATATATATATATATATATGATTGTCACATAATAAGTATTTAAAATAACATGCAAGTCTTCATTTGTTGTAACACTTATTGATACTAATAGATAACATAAAGATTTTTTCTTAGAAGTCTCATTTAAAATTATCAGTATTTTTCTTTCAAAAAGAATTCGTTGATGGATTTACTCTAATTAACCTTTATCTCAAAAAAGCACTCCTTGAGATTTCTTACTTCCATGTTCCCCTTCTTTGGGCAATATATAGTGTTCCTTTAATTTCTTTTCTTAGAAGTTCAATACAATTTTTTTGTGAACAGTTAGTCATAATTATATGTGAAACATCCGAAATAACATAAGGATTTTCTCCATCATGTTTTGTATGATACAAAGTTGGTCAAAAAGTTAAGAGAATATAAAATAAATATTTAAAATACTTATAGTCTTGTACTGAACCTAGTTCATTAATTATTGAATCACCTTCTCTATGACATAAAATAGATAAGTTTTATTTTTATCTCTATAACATACATCATTCTTCTATGAAAATTGTATGTTCATAATTTTATAAGCAGTTGTTCTTCGATGAAAAGTATTAATCGATAGCTGTAATTGGTTTAATTTATTTTAAATGTCTCAATATGAAGAATACAGCATAAGTGAACCAATGGATGATGACACATAAGAACTTCATATGAAAAAAGTGGGTAAGGAGAAGCATAATCTTAATGATGACGGAACCTAACATTTTATGAGTAATTTGCCTATACCTCTTACTTCAGCATCATCCCATAATAAGAGATGGGTTCCACTATTTAGGAACACATGTCATTGGATCCACCTGATGAGAATAGACTTTGTAGGATTAGATATCATTATTGTCATAAAACTTTGAAATATATAGTGTAGACGGCTTAGGCTTACTATATATATTTTTCTTAAATTATATCTTTAGATTCTAAAGTTGGCAAAATAATGGAATCTACTACAATACGTATTAAACTTCATTGAAGTAGAGTCATTTCTATGATCTTTTTAAGCTTTAAGTGTTTAAGATCTTAAGTCAATTGATTTGTTTGTTTATTTATTTTGCAATATTTTTTGTTACTTTAAGTTTAAGTTAGAAGTTGAGGCTTGAAAATTTCCAAAGCAAATACCGTACTTATTTGTTTGCTGGAGTATTAATTTGTTGTAAATTTGTTTATTGATAAAATTAATTATTAATTGCTTATTCTACTACTAATTTCTTAGATTGTTTGTTTGCTATACCTTTATTGGTGTGTTGATTTGTTGGAGCATTAGTTTGAATAGTACCTTTTCTTTTTAGTGGTTATTGGGGTATTTACATGAATTATAAGCAAGTTGTAACTTTCTTAATATTAATGTTTAAGTATGTTGGTGTATATATATATATATCGAGCATATGTTTCAGTATGCAAATTGAACAGGTTATGGTTAAACAGTTGTGGTGAATAGAGAATGGAGATAAATACAATTTTGACATGTTACAAAAATTGATCAACAGTTATAGACAAATGATATGAAATGATTCACTTTGTGCAGGATGCATGGACTGTGGTTTGTTGAAGTGTTAGAAATATATACAAGTTTATGAATTCAGATTGTACAGGTTGTTTATAAATACAAATACATTATGCAATATGCACAGGTTAGACAGGTTATACATGTTGATTTTAGATCATACTTTCTAGAATAAAATTAAAATTTCTAAGAAAATTGCCAAACACCAATGCCTTGAATTGCAATTTGCAAATATAGTGAATGTATAATCCTATGTTTGAACCATCTCTTGCTTCTCTACTTTAAGCTATAATGTCTAAGTTATTTTTTAAGATGAATTCAGATCATACATTTCGGCATGCTTTTAAGTTTTAATTATTGAGATTTAATATTAAAAAAACAAACGGTTTGAATTGCGAATCGACTCAAACCGTACCGTTATTTATCAGGTTCGAAATATTTGTGAATTGAATCATATGGTTTAGTTTAAATTCACAAAAAAAAGAACCATTAAATTAAATTTAGTTTGATAAGGGAGTTAAGCTGTATCAAACCGAGTCATTCCTACCCCTTTTATACAAGAATTGACGATTTCATAAGAATGCTGTAAAAGGCAGCTGGATTTTTTATTTTTGAATGTTTGCATGAGCATGATTCCTTGATATCTCTGCATTAGGAAGCAAGCTGGAAAAAGATTTCTTACCAAGAGAAATAGGTTTACCAAAAGATTATTTATTTATAGCATTTAAGCTATCGTTATGATATAAAGAAAAATAAAAGTTAGTTTTTAGGCTAAGTGGAAAAGAGTATTGTCTTTACCATAAAAGAAATTGCCAAATCTGCAAGACTTTCAATTATTAAGTAATAAGACATAATGGAAATCACTAATCTAAGAACCTACATGAACCTCTTGTCCTTAAATGTACAATAATTAGTTGCAAAAAATATCATGACTATATCATCTATCAAGCTCTATGATGCCTAAAGATTGACATATCATGTATGCGATTCTAGAGAGCTGGGTGGTCAACCTACCTTCTCTCATTGTATGCTATATCTTAGCATTGCTATAGAAGTGAAGACTATTCCTTATTGGAGTCTGATTGCAACGATGTTAAATGATGTATGGCTATGAGAGTCCAAGGCACTTTCTTGAAGAAATAAAACTTACCATTAATTATGGGAGGTTCGACTATATAGGTATGATATTTGATAAAGATAAAACTCTATTATTTGACAAGAAATTAAAAGTTAAAAAACAAAGAGCAATTAAAAGTAACTTTGTCATCCGGTTCAGTTGCTCAATTGCTTAAAGTTGTGCGATATTCTAGGAAGAAGATAGAAAGGTGTAAGAATCTATTAGTCTTGATACTAAGTAAAGGGAACAGTTGGATTAAGATATCCTGTAATGATATTTAATTTCAAAGTGGAAGAAGCAATGAACTAGCTTCTTATCTAAAATCTTATCAACATTTGTGAGAATTAGAGGAGCAAGGAATGCCTATGTAGTTCAAAATTCCAAAATTTTGTCAAAATAGTCTCTAGTCTTTCAACATTGATTTAAGACTTACATAACATGTTCTCTTCCTCAGCCCACTCTATAAAAACCAAGCTTAACATTTCCTTCTCTCTTTTACCTCCAATAATCAAAGTTCTCCATTATATTTGTAGAACCTTGTACTACTATAGAATTTAGAGGGAATTTGTCTTAGTTTATAATAACTAGCCTTAGTGTTGCAAAGTTTAACCCCTCTTCCTATTATCATACCAAATCCTCTATTCCAACATTGCCAACTCCTTATCCAACTATTTACCATTCCCATCTCCTATTATCTTTACTTAAGCTTCTTAAAATTTGTCTCCACCATTAGAAGGAAGAAGAAAAAAGGTGCAACACCACCCCTATTTTTATGTGACGTTAGTAAACTTGTTGTTAGGTAGTTAGCTAAGTTTTATTATGTCTTATGATCTTTCAAAATCAATTTCTATTTACTTTTCAATTTGATCAATTTGTTTGATCAAGTTCTTCTACTATGTGACTATTTATTGATTAAGTTGTTTTGTTTTGTTATTTTTTATTATTAATAAAGTAAAAAATTTAATTCATCAAATGTTATGCTTAATATAACATACCAAATTGCTTATTATGATGAATGAAATTATATTTAATCTTGAACTATGTATAATGTTTGCTCCTTATACTTTTAATGATCTTATTCATTTAGGTGAATGTCACATTTGATAACTAAACTTTACTTATATTTATGATTAATTACTTTAATTTTACAAGTGTTAATTTACTGCATACAAACTTTTCTAGATCATTTATAGTACTTAGATTAGACATTTGATTGCAAAAATTGGTATAATCTAGGTAGTTAATTGCATAATTGACCCAATTTCAGGTAGCTAATTACAAAAATTAGTAAATATTAGGTATAAAATTGATGTTTTTAAAATTTAAGTGGTTAATTGCAAAAAAATGGGTAAAATTCAGGTACCAAATGTAACACTTATTATATTCATTTTGATGATAACATAAAGAGAGAATCTATGACAAAGTAATATATCAAAATTCTCACAAAAATAATGTTTCTCATATGAGTATACCTTTATTGCAGAAGTGCATATTGATAAGTTAGAGCTAAGTTTATCAAAATTTGTAAAACTTACGAGTGAGTCGAAGATTAATCTTTGAACAAGTTTGATAACTACTAAACTATTATCTAGCTAACCTAGCTAAAAAATAATAATTACAAACATGAGGAATAATACATAAAGGGTTTGTTGTTTAACCACCTTAAAATTTTTTTAATAAAAAATGTAGCACAAAACTCATGGTACTTCCATCCACAGTAAAACCCATGTTAGTAAAATTACTCGACTTAACTAATTAGTTACCTTTCAGAATTAGTAAAAAGCATTTGAAAATCATTTTCACTTATTTGACCAAAATTATGAAAATGCTTTGAGTATTGATTTTCTTAAAGAGTTATGAAAGAACAAGAATCAATTTCAATATAGTTTGAAAACCCATGACATCACTAGTTTATATTAAAATACTATCCTATGTGAACTTAGTTACCTATGGAATCAAAGAGATAAAAAATTCAATAAAGCATAATGAAACTCCACTGATATGAATTTTTTTAAGTAACAAAATTAGAAATTAAAGCATAAAATAAAATGTTACTCAAGTCTAAACACGAAATACAAAGCAGCAACTAGTAAATCTACCAAGAATTACACTTTATACTAAAAAGTGCTTGATCTATATGGCTAAATATAATCTAAGGTTTAACTTTTTTCTCAACATAGTAAACTAAGGGGACTAAACTAATTAAGCTTTTATTAAATTTTAGTTTTTTATTAGTTTTACACAGGTACCAAATGCCAATATGGCATCCGTTCTTTTGAACCTCATAAAATGAGAATAGGAAGAAGCCTTCTTTTTCTTATGATGCAACTAAACTGGGGGCTTTTGAGGTGGAAAAGTTGTTGAAAGCAAGTGGTAAATGTCTAGATCAAAATCCTAAAGGCTACATCCCAATCTTCCTCCATGCTTTACTGCACTTCTTTTACCGCAATACATTTGAATCTTTTCAAATGAAATTTAGATCTTATAACTACGTTAGCTCAAATTTATTAGCTTTTTCATCCATTCTTTCTTGTTGAAGTTCGTGCAATCTTAGCTCAATTATGCCTCTAAACGCATAAAAAACACATAAAATTATATCTAAAACTTGGGTTTTAATATTCAAAAACATGATGAATGTACAAGCTATGAATAAGTTCATATAGAAAGAATATGTTAAGTTCAAAAGTTCCATTTCTAATGCATAAACTAAGAGTAAGTAGGACATTAGTGTTGTGTCTACATAAATTTATAATATTTAATCAATTCTTTATCCATAGTAAATTTTGCATCACGATGGGGATGGGGATGTATTATCTATTAGTGTTTTTGAAAATTACAAAGATTTTGTCATTATTAGAAGGGGAGATATTACAATAGGTCTTGTTCTAGTTTTGATAGCGATTAGATCTCTCTTATTACTAATTATGTTTGCCAAATATTTATAATTATTGATTGGTTATTTTCGTTATGAGTTCCTATAAGTGCTAGCCCAATTTGCTTTAGGACTAAGCTGAATTGTTTAAACCTCCACCAGTCTTCGATGCCAAACTTGATCATTGGTTGATGGCCCATCCAAGACATAGTTAGGGAAAAGACAAATTAACCTTAGGCTAAACTAATAGCTTGGGTCCCCCTAGTTAGGTCAAACACCTAAAGAAGTACCTTGAGAACCTCTCATATGTTAGCCTTCTAAGACGCACAACATAGTGACAACATTATAGCTAGACAAGGCCCTCAATCTAGGTTGTATAATGCCATAATGCATTAAATGCATATGAATGTATGGTACCCTAAAAGCATTGAATGAGATGTGATTATTACAAGACTTAAAAAAGGTACATAGTTGTACCTCTATCAAAAGTTACAACCAATCCCAAGTCTTAAGAGTCTAAGATGAGGCATTTGAGATTGTAAAATACTTACTCTTCCATCAAATATCCTAGTCAATATATAAAATTCTACCTTCCTTCTATATAAGAAGGTTACCAAGCTTACTATCTTATTGCTCCCCTTTTATTTAATGAAACCGATTTAAGTATCAAAGTAACCATACTAAGGTAACATCCAACAACCACTTAGATATGTGCTGATTGTGCAAGCTAGCAATAGGGCCCCCACGTCCTATCAACCCGTTCATCAATCCCAAAAGGCCTATAAAGATCCAAGAACAACAACAATATTTTTTTAGAAGGGAAATATCATTGAAGACCATCTTATAAGATAAGTAATGAATAATCACAATGATTGTTTTATACCTCAATCTTATGTTAAAGGGGAAAAAAAGTCATCTACTCAAGTTTGACAAGTGCTAATAACTACTACAAGTTCTAAACCAAAGCTTATTACAAATTCTAGGCATAAGTTCTCTAGATATTTATGGAAAGAACAAACAAGAAGTTCAAATTTATGAAATCTTGGAATCTCCTTTTTTAAAGCTTTATATAAATTTTACAAAGTATTTCCTAATGAGATTTCAAAAGGGATTAAAAAAAAAGTCACATGTTTAAAGTGCAAGCAATTTGTCAAAATTTTATTTCCTTATATAGAAGATTCTACGTTATTTGTACTTTATTTAATTTGGTTAAGTTTCTCTAAATTAAATTTACATTATTTTTCAAAAAGAAAATAAATACTTTTGAATTAAGGATCTTCTTGAAATTAAATACTAGAAATACAAAGTTTTGGATTAAAATTTTTCGAAAATTAATTGGATTTTGGAATAAATTTGGTAATTAAACTTTTGTTATTGTTATCTTAAATCATAGGAATTCAAGTATACAAGGAGATCCTCAAGACTTTTTCATCAAATCATACTTACAAATTAAGAACTTATCAAGTTTTAATTTTTGTAATTTGGGAGAGTTATTTATTAGATCTTAATAAATAGGAATTATATTTTTTGCATTTAATTAATATTTTGCAAATAAAATAAAAAAAGGAAAATATTTTAAGCTTAAAAAAAATCTATTCAATCCCCTTTCATATTTTACTAAGTAATTGAACTTTTAGTAAGGTATAGGCCTAATTTCTTATATGTCATACTCTCAATGGAGTGTGTTGCTCAAAATAGAAAATTCTTGATTTACCTATCTATTGCTCTAAAAAGTTAAAATTCCAAACATGTGTTTGATCATTTAGAAGAAAATAAGTTTTTTTTTTTAAATAATAAAAGTTTACTTTACTTTAGATTTGCATCTATTTGAATATTTATAAAAAGTTATAATACAAAGAAATGCTTATCCAAAATGTCGTGGGAAAGATTGAATAAGTGTTTTTACTCTAAATTTTCAACGTTTTGCAATTGTTTTTTTTTTTTTAATACCCTGCTTTCTAAGTGTCTAATCAATTTATTTACTAACCCATTAAGCTCAAATATGATACCAAAAGGGCAAGTCATTATGCTATCTTTGAAGTAAAGATTAGGCTAACTTAACGTTTAAACCCATACCTATTTATTTCAAATGTTGACATTTTTAACCATTCAAGGAGTCATTGACACAAACACCTAGTAAAAAAAGCTACGTATACATTTGAAGCACTTAACCTGTAATCAAAACCCTATGTATTCCATACCACACTATGAGCTTTCACTTAACATCTATACTTCTCATTATCAATACACTACGATCAGACTCGAAATTTTTTCCTATATCTTCAAATTCCATACTCATACCCATGCTAATCACATTATCAATTTGAATGATCCTTGCATATTACGCTTAAACATAACATTATAAAAATAATATCAAATACAACATATCACAAGGATTTATAAACAAAAACCTCAATCAAAAGTCATGAGTTCCAAAAGTAGCTTCTAAACACTCTCCTTTTATAACCCATGCACCTAAGCCAGCCTTCAATTTTGATCTTTAGTAACTGAGGTTAAATTGTATTTATATAACATAAGATGCTACACTAATGCACATGATATGCATTAGCCAGTATCTTAAATGTGCAGCTCTTGGTAACTTTATTCTAAGGGTAAAATGATGAGTGACACTTAATGACTCAATCCCAAGGGTAACATAAAGAACGCGACACTAGATGATTGAATTCTAAGGAGCTTTGAGGGATATAGTCCATATGCTATGGATCAAGTTCCTTTGAATTGTACACTTCTACTTTTAAGGATCAAAATTGAAAAATGTGACTCTTAAACCCTTTCATGTCATGCCATATCATGTAATCAACCCATTAGTACACCGAAAATAAATCCAAAGTAAAAGAAATAGCATGCTTGCAATTCTAGAGATGAACACATATAACATAATTCATACCAAATGATCTATCACATGATTCACATGTTTTCCAAGCATGAATAACATCAAATCGGTAAACCAAACTCAATAAATATTACATTTCTAACCTAACTCCACATACTAATGGTACTAGCATGCTTCATCGATGTTTAATTAGAATATAACAAACAACAACACATCAACAACCAAAATAGAATAACACATAAGGCTCCACTTCATGTCTTACTTTTCATTCCAAATCCTTCTTTGAGGATCATATTTAAGTGATTATATAGGATTCAATAATCAATAAACAAGTTGTTTAGAGTCTTCCAACTTTGATTTATAAAAAGAAAAAAAATTTATGTATTTTACAAGTCAATATTTTAATGTGATGATATAAAATTTTCAAACATCAAAACTCAAGAGTATTTCGAGTTTAAATATCAAAATGAAAAAAAAAAAAGGAATTGAGCATTAAAGTGGAAATTGTTGAATTTTAGTATATATATCACCTTTAATTATTATAGTATTTATATTGTAAACTGACTGATATGTTATGTAAAAGAATAAAATTTTCATTCTTTCAATATCAATTATATTTTCATAAAAAAATAATTATACAAAATTATGAGAAGTTTTTTTCATTTTAACTAGAAAAATATGTCAAGATTATTTTAGTTTAACGATACGAATACTTGTGTTCTAATAAGATGAATTATGTTTGATTCATCTTTCTTAAAAAGTAGTATATGTGTAGTAGTTGATTAAAAAAAAAAAAAGATTTTAGAAGAACAATATGTTAGGTGGAATGCCTGTAAAACACCTGCTATCATTCTACTTACCAAGAAAAGCACCTAATTAAATATTGATTTTTTGAGATATTCGAAGAACTTCAAATAATTAACCAGTAGTTTGTTGTGGGGTGGGGGTGGGGTGGAAATAATAATAATAAATTAACCAGTAGTTTGGGAAAATGTGTATCCAAAGGTAAGTAAAATGAGGCGCAGTTGGGCCAACTTGTGGGAACTTTTCTTTAGAATATGACTGTTTCAGTTTGTTCGGTTTAGCTTTTACTAGGGTTTCACTCACTATGCGCATGCATATTGGTATTGGTTCCATTTGCCTAACCAACAAATGTGATAAAAACAAGTGAAAAGCAACATGGAGTCAAAATCATACCTACTTTATCAGAATATATCCAACACATCTAACAATTATTCTTTGTGTCACAAGAGATAACACAACTTTATGTGATTTAGAAATAGAATCCAATTATTAGTTAAATCATGCGGCAATGTCAAGGTTACTCTTTACACGCATTTGACACCAACTTGGATGCAACATAAGCGTGCCTGCTCTTGACGGGTGTGGCAATTCCCTAGCTTTTTCATAAAGTAAAAGCCTCGCAAACGCCTAGGGAATGATACTATTTGAAAATCAACCAGCCTCACATGAACAGTGAACATGAATGGGAGAGAAAGGGACATCTTGTCAAAATATTCTACCGTGATCAAGCTAAATTAAGAACCTATCATAAACTGATTAATATATAATAAATATTTTAATATTTTTATTCAATGTGTTATCTATATTGAATATTTATCATATAGTTTCTAACTGATTCTAGCTTTAAGTTATACTGCGTTTTTTCACTATGCTTCAGGTCATGTGATTATCGGGTCTAACAGTCGCAACATTTCTCTTTTTTCCCTTCATTTTTCATACAACATTTTTACACAGAAATATTCATAGACATACATATAAATATATTTTTTCTGTTAAATGAATATTATTATCCTTCGTTCAGCATATATTTTATTGATGAAATTTGTGAAGTAAACCTTAATCTCAGAAAATAGTGTAGCATTGCCTTAACAAAAGGCTTCTTCATTCTAAAAGAAAGACAAAGGGGTAGAATAATTAGGTCAAAGTGATTTTGGACAATGATAATTATCTGTAAAACAATTTCCTTCCATTTCAACGTCAATCTGAAGACATAATCAGGTGTGGATTAAATGATTCAAATATGTTTAGTGGGTTTGGCGAAAAGAAGAAGGTTTAGTGGGTTGGCATGCGGTTTGGTCTGCTCTAGTCCATAAAAAAATAAATAAGGATTGATGGATTAATTGAGTTGATCCAGCTTATAACAAATTGGTGTGCTCTGACCCATAAGTTAATCACTCGAGTTGAAATTTATTTATTGAACGGTTTGACAAAATAAATCGTTGTCTATAGCTTTGTGTATTGACCTCAACCCCTATGCACAAATAGAAATTCACGACACCAAAAATAGATAATGTAGTATATGTGAATCATATATATATATAGGGTCGCTAATAGACTTTAACTTTCTTAATCAACGTTTTTCAAGATGTCAAGACCTTCAACCTATTTACCCAAATGGCATTACGAATTATTGTTTCCACTCATTTATTATAATTTGATTCTTTTCTAGTAAGTCCCCTTTTTAAGTACTTACTAAATTAATATTTTCGAGACACCAAATATTGTTTGCTCATAGAATAAGTTATAATTCACTTAGCTTTCAAGGACTTGTTTCATAACATCTCAAGCTATTTAAGAGCTTATGAAAAATAATTCACATCGCGTAGGACTTCGGGTCCTGTGTATCTTTATTAGGCAATAACAACATATGAGGAATAAGGAGGTACACCTATTTTTGTAATATTTTCTATTAAAATTGTGATGTATATAAGAAAGTAGTTCTATATATGATTACGCATGGTAGCTCCTCTTCTCGCATCCAACAATTCAATAGAGAGTGCTGCTAAACGTAAATGGATTAATCCACCAGAGGAATGATGAGGTGTGAATTCAGGACGTGATATTATTTTGGGCACTCTTTATCTATTTCTTGTAGACGTAGCATTCAGGGAACAAGACGCCGAGGGATAAATAATTTAACATAGTGCAAATTGATGCATTCTTGTGACATGTGGACAGAGGAGTGAGAGACCAATATAGAGGGCCCCCCAAAGTGACAAAGTCGAACGCCCTTTGCCTTTTGCCAAATCTGAATCTAATTAAATAAAAGTAGCAATGTAAGTTTATAGAAGTTCCCAATGTCTTGTCTGGGCAAAGACAAAGGTGATGGTAGGGAAAAGAGAAAAGATGGAAGAAAGTCATGTTGAAATAAATATAATTTCTAATTACTCAATAATATATAAGATATCGGATTTTATAAATATTTTAACCATTCATGTATGAGTTTGCAGATTAGTGGAAATTACATCCATAAATAAGCATAAATAGATATAACACTATATCCATAAATAAGCATAAATAGATATAATTATCTAGTTCGCATGTCCCTAGACTTGTTTACCGGATTGAATCAAAACAAAACCATCGATTCACAGTTTGAAGAATACTTGAATTGGGATCAACCCGTAAGGGTATATTCCTAAGTTGGTTTATATTAATCGATAGTTCAACACTGATTTATTAAGCCCATGAAACTTTTTGTTTTTTTGGAATTTTTCTCTCTCTTTTTTAATCCTTGTTGGAATTTTCCATCTTTTTTTAAATCTTTTGTGAAATTTTTCTTAGTTCATTTTCTATTTATTTCTTTATTCTATTGCTTGTGAGCTAAATATTTTATTTTCTGAATAATTTTTTCTAGACTCCCAAAATAATTCATTTGGTTCGAACGATATTACATTATAAACTTGAATAATAATAGCCAATGTGATAAACATTGTAACTATGAAGACTACAAATTTGCAACCTAAAATGGTCTCCCAATTTTATTTTATTTTTTTCAAAAATCAAGTTTGAATTAGCAAATTGAGTCGTTAGTTCATAAGTTGCTCAACTTAACGAGTTGAGAGCTTTAAATTGCCTAAACTCTTAAAACTCGATAGTTTAAGCTATGTTCGGCCAGCTCACTTGTATATCCAAATGGGTTTATGGTTTGAAATTTAAGCCTATATTTAGGATGCCGACATGGGCTCGACATTATTATTCAATTTGTGTCTTTCTTTGGCATGGATTGGACCACTGACATCTGTTTTTGTTTCTTAATCATATCATTCTCTTTATTTATTTATTTTTATTTATTATTACTTTCTTTTATGATCATGCATATAAAGCTTCCCAATCTGTCTGCAAGTCATTACATAAACAACAAAATACTCAGAGCCCAGCATGAAAGGAAATGATAACCTTGAGCTCACGTTTCTCTATATATGTTACACACTTCACTATCTTATCCATCGTGCAATAACACCATCACTATGCTAGTGGTATAGACCTCTCTCTCTCTTTTGCTCTCACACATACAAATGATGAACGATAATGCATGGAAGATCGTGTACCCTTGGCAGTTGAAGCTGCCAGCATGATCCAAGCTTTCCTAATTATTGTGAAGAGGGGAAGGAGGGATCATGTGGGAGCTTCACCTGTTGATGGGATCATGGAAAATTTACTATAGAGATCACCTTGTTGCCGCGGAAATCTAAGAGCGTCGCGATTGATTTGGTGGCCATCTAGCACGTAGTGTAAGCTAGTTTGTTTTTGTAAAACTTCCCTTCTTTTCTCTATGCAAATTTTGCGGTCAAACCTTACTTCTTTATTTTAAAAACCATTTGGGAAGAGGAGAAGTGAAATCCGATCCATCCCTTTTAAAGATCAGTGTTATATTGTTAAGCTATAGAGATCTTAGTTCTGGTTATGAAATAGTCGTACTCTTATTAATAATAATGTTGGTTAACTTCTTCTTTTCTATATATTTGTACTAAAAATATGAACATTTAAATTTTGTATTTTCAAAATCTATAATGTTTTTCCATTTCTGTATTTTATTTGTGTAGTACTATTTAAATTTGGTTTCTAATAGTGATAGACTTTAAAGTTTAGATTAGTATAAGAAAAAGAAAGGATATGACAAAAGAAAATATAATCTTAAACATTTTAGCAATATCCATGGTTTGCCGTTTTACATGTCTTAATTAATGAAAATTTAAGGCTAATAGATAATTACTTAGCGTTCTAAAACTCCTGTGTTCCCTTACTTTTATTATTATCATTATCATTGTTATTATATACACACTCATGAAACTAGCTATTATTTTTTATTCAAAATTAGAATCTTTAAGAGAGTGAATTTTAGCTAGCTAAATCTTATGCAATATGAAAATATATATGATACAAGTCAATAATGGGTCATTTTTTATATCTAGATACAAAGGGTTTATGTATGAAAACCTTGACTCATAAACATGATCTATGTATTGATCATTATTTATTTATTTTTTTCCCCAAAGTTTATTGATCATGTTTTAAAATCTAAACTCTTAATCCACCTTGTATAGAAACTTTTATATCTAGATTAAATCCATTTATCAATAAAAAAGTTTTAAATAAAAACATGATAATTAGTAAGCCTCCATCTAAAAAGTATGTTTCTACTGTTGTCTTTTTATAAAAAAAAAAATTACATTAAAAACTATAAAACCCCTACAAAGATACCTATTTTATTTCTAGGCTTAATTTATGGATAAATCAAATAAAAATATAATAGCTCAACAATCCAATCTTTGATTTAAACTTTTTGAATGCTGTATGATTAATTTAAACAAAAATTGATAGCATAATCGATCTGTGTGGTTAACATTTAGCATGTTCTCATCTATTTCAACAAGATTATTTCATACCAATTCAGATTTTATTAACAATACCAAGTAGTTTTAGGAATAAGATCAGGATATAAATAAGGTATGCCTCATAAATCATATAGAAGCAAATGTCTCATAAGAGAAAAAAAAAAGGGGGTGGGGGGGGTGTTGGGGGTTCATAAAAATACAAACAAAGGATTAAATCTATGAGGAAAAAATAACTATTCTATTTATTTTTTAAGACAAACCAAACATACCAGATACGGAAGATCCAAAGACACTACGGATGCAAATATCTCTTTGCCCTGGTCTAACGGAACATTCTTTTTGAACGAATCTGGACAACTAATGGATCATCGAGAGGTTTTGTCACCAGTTATTCAAGGTTTTATTATTCCATTCCTTGGATTCTCTGTCGTGTGAAGTGGCTTGTCTTAGCAGTTAGCATCATTGGACACAGAACATACTCGGAAATTGGGTGAGTTAAAAAATAAAATAAAAAAACTGGAAATAAATTAAACATAGGCAAAAGCTGATGCACACAGATCCACATAGTAGCCACAACGTAGTAGTATAGGCATTTGTAAACTATAAACTATCATTACTTTCTTCCCCTACGTTTTATTGATGTTATGGTATTGCAAGTATATTTTTGTTTGGTTAATTATCTGGGTATATTTTAGGTATTTCCAACGAAACTGCTAACAAGTAAAGTGAGCTTCCGGTTCCGGGGATTCGCTTTCATTATAATATTTCCTATGAGGAATTTGACGCAGCATATTGAACGAAAAGCTTGGATTCACAGCCCTGACCTACTTTTTGACGTGAAAGAATAATAATTCCATCCCAATCTAGGGTTAAATGAAATATATTTAAATACATATAATCTTAATATTATAGACTTCCCCATCTTTTTCCTCGTAATTTTCTGTCTAGGATAGTTGTTTTAATCAAAAGTTAAAAAAAAAATTGAAAAAAAAATAAAAGCAAAGACAGAAAATCGTAATGTCGAAAATCTCAAAAAATTGAGAATAAAGAGAAAAATTAAAAAACTAAGAAAATTGGACAAAACAGGAAAATATAAAATAAAAAGTACGAAAATAGGGAAAAGTTTCTTCAAAAACAACTCCTTGGAGTGAAAAATGATTTCTTATTCCTAGGCCAAAAATATTTTTTTAGAGTCAAAATGCATATGTACATGATTTGATAAAGCTTGAGTTTTCGATTAAAAAAAATAAAGGTATAGATCCTTATTGAAAGTTAATTTTTTCAAGACTAGCCCACTAGCTCATCGTTAAAAGACATAAAATAAGATTAATCTAAATGAAGTAAGGCTTTAGACGGCACCTCATTTGAACTTAAATTGACCATTTCATACAAAACTCAATTTTAGAACAAGTTAGACCACAAACAAACGAACCAAAACTTTAAATTCTATCGAATTAATTGAATTTTGAAAATGAGTAAATTGTGCTAATATCCTCCCAAAACTTTTAAGATTGCATAGACTCCAACTTTTTTCAAAAGTTCACACTTAACACGCCTGAAACAAATTTGGGCCCTATTGCCCTTTCTAGTAAGACTACCATTTGTAAAGTGAGCTAATATGGATCATTTGAAAATTTACGTATATATATATTATCAATTAAATCAACTAAAATTAAAAAATAACTAAAAATAAATAAATAGAAGTGTAAGTTTTTTAAATTAAAAAAAAAACGAACATTGAGTGTATACACATATGTTACACTGAATAAACATATATTACACAAATTATACTAAAAAAAAAAGAAGAAGAAGAAAAGAATAGAGATTTTGTAGTATATATATACCCATTAATCCAAACCCATATATATATGAATGATATATTTGTATATACATACTCACAAATATATAATCCAAACCCTTTATTCATATAATATATATATATATATATATAAACTCACTTTACAAGTTATATATATATTACATTAAATAAAAATAAGTGGTATATGTTTATATCCTAATTTGTGTAATATATCTTAGTAAATATTTGCTTGGTCTTTGAGGGTAAAAGACAAAAGTGTTTAGGACATCTATATGACATTTGTGATATATATATATATATATATAAACTCATTAAAATATATATATATTTAGTATGTGTATATATAAACTCATCTTTTAAGGGATATATATACATTATAAAAACCCGTAAGGAATGACAATAAATAAACATATATTATAGGTCTGATTTTATTCCCATCAAGAAATAGGTTTATTCAATGTAATATAAAATTAATACAATATATGTTTATTTAATGTATTTCCCACAAGGAAATTGATTTGACCTCAATGATTTACAAAATAAACTCACAATTTTGATTTTGATTTTTCTTATTTTTTATTTTAATTATTTTACTTAATAAAAAATATAAAAAAATTATTAAATCATCATTTATTTATGTCAACTCACTTTACATATGGTGGCTTACTAGTAAAGGAAATAAAGCAAAAGCCTGCTTGATGGGTTTTAAGTACTGACTTTTAAAGAAAGTAAGAATCCATGTAATTTTGAAAGCTTTTTAAGGGTGTCCACATAATTTACCATTTAAAAATTTATTTTCACACTTGCATACTAAATTCATTAGTTACGTGGCGTAAAATCAAGTTTCCAGAACCATAAGACGTCGGGTTCAATGTTGGCTCAAAACATCAACATTTGACCCCCTCTTTCTTCTATATCCATTTAAAACATACAAAAACCCCTTTTATGTTTATATATTTTGATGCGCTATTTATTGCGAAATGTCAGACCTATGATTTCTCTGGTTTTAGAAAATGAAAAAACATTTTGAATTAGTGACCTAAGTTTGGTCATTCCACCCATTTGACCCTAACCTCGCCATTTTTATTTCCAGTGATGGGTTTATGGATAGTCAAAAGATTATTTTAATACAATTTTCTTAAAAATTAAATTTCCATAGTTTTTAGTTGAGTAATTTGTATTTACTGGCTTAATATAAATCCAACATTTAAGAAAAATTGGGAAATTTAAGACTCTATAGATATAAAGTAAGTTTATTCAATCTATTCTTTCATATAAGTATAGTAGGAAAACCTATTTATAAAGTTATGAACAAATACTATATATATATATATATAAAGGATTAGACACAGCGGTTTTCATTTCATTGAGTCCCGAATCTCATTAACCTAGTCGATGGATGGGGCTAAACTGAGTCTTAAACCTACTGGGCTTAGGCAGATCAATTCCCTAGTCTCATCCCATAAATTTTATTTCTTCTATATTTTTTCTTTGAAATTAGGGCTTTATATTTTATTTATTTAATTTTTTTTCTACTAACTAAGCTATCATAAAGGTCCCCAAACTCAACGCATACTAGGCCATGTTAGGTCTAACCCATAATGTCATTGCAGTATTTCAAGTTTATAAGATATTAAGTTTGGGGCTTTCAATAACATTCATTGTTTTTGTTTGAATTTTACAATAAAATCATAAAAATTAGGTAAGTGGCCATGTAAAAGTTCATTTCTTAAAATAAAATGGTTTATCCATATAGTATATTAATAATCGAGAACTTGAAATTCAACTTCTAAAATATAACAAAATACTAGAGATAGATTATTTGATAAATAATTGGAAATCATAAATAAACAAAATCTATCATTGACTATGATAACTTCTTAAATTACATGGTAGTTGTTGACAGGGTATTTTGAACATAAGCTCCTTAGGCCTAACCAGACCTAGTACGCCTCATGGCTTAGGGTTTGCCTCTATGGGCTTGAGCTCTAGGCTTAAATGGATCGGGCCTAGAAAAAGTTCTACAATGGCTATAACGAACAAAATAAAGATGAAATAGCCACGTCTTGAATAAGTGGGATACATTGAGCATAATAACCTTATTTTCCTACATTTACGGGATAAAATCTTTCCCGCCAACTGAACTTTAACCGCTAGCTCCACTCCGTCTATAAATACCAAGTTACTACTCAATAGTAAATCTCTCTATATTCTGCATACTAAGCCTGCGTATTACTCTCAAATGTCTTATACTCACAAGAGCTTATTACTAACTTAAGCATTGGAGTGGCTACGCTGGACAACTTCCTAACGTCCCCTTACTAGGTATTGCTTTGCAGGCCTATTATGTGTAGAATCCAAACGACTACTGGCAAGAATCTTGAAAGAACATTTGGCATCGTTTGTAGGAAATTGAAAAGCCTGAAACCTTAAACACCTCAAACACATACCTTGCATACAATCCTTTCGACATTACGTCTCAGCACGATGAGTAATAAAATCAACAGTTGCTAAAAAACTAACCTGGAGCCAATTATCTCCTTCCAAGAGCTGTTCTAAAAGACCGCTTGGAGCTCATTAAACGTTTGGCAAAAGAGTATGCCGTACAGAACAGGCTGCTCCGAGCTTGCTTAAATGAGGCAAAGGAGCAGTATAGCGTGTAAACTTACCACCCTGAAGCTTCAGATGCCCATATTGAGCAGAATAACATCCAGTAGTAGCAGTAGAATAGAAGAGATCAGCAATCTGATCAGCCATTGAATTGGCAACCAGCAAGGTCTGCGGCTACCTGCAACCGAGCTTTAGCTGGCAACGATTAAGAAGCCCACTTACAGGGATTACAGGTTCATTTGGTTGCATGACGAGCTTGCCCGGCAAACAATGCCGACTTGAATGAGATGTGTGCTATAGTAAGGTGACTCTCCGAGCAGTAGGGGAGCAAGCTTGTCAGTGATGCTGGGCTGGTCACTAACAATAAGACCTTCTTCACCAAGAATGTTTAGGACGAAGTACTGCACCCTAACGGTAAACTTTTGTTCCTAAACCAGTATGATGGCATGAGCAACCCTAACGACTATCTTCTTTACTTCCACACCCTCATGAACCTTCACAATTATGAGGACGCTATACTGTATAAGGCTTTCCTAGGCAACTTAAGGAAAGTAGCTTAGATGTGGTTTAACTATCTCCCTCACAACTTCATCTACTCCTTTGATGAGCTAGCGCGAAGGTTCAGCCTCCATTTCCGGGCTAGCAAGCCTCCATCCAAGGACACATCGTCCTTGTACCTAATAAGGTAGGGTGATGGTGAGTCCTTACGCAACTACGTGGCCTGGTTCAACAATGTCGTGGTTAAAATCTCTTAGCTCAATGAGGGAGTCACTATCCATGCTGCTTAACTTGGCATTTGACGCTCAGGAGATTTTTTCGGATTGCTTGTAAAGAGTAAGCCAGGACCCTGGTTGACTTATAGAATAAAGCTTAAAAGTACAACGACCAGGAAGATAACATTTACACTAGGCACAACGTCAATTGAGAAAGGTTGGGTAGAAAGCAGTTAAAGGAAAAAATTGTCCGTAAAGCATCTCCTTGATAGTAGGATGTTGAGCATACTAGAGGGGGGAGAGCTCTAAGAAGAAGAAGTACAAAGCCAAACATAACTTGCTTCCCTCTCCCATTTACACCCAATACATGCCCCTGACTAGGCCTATTGCTCAAGTCTATTCGAAAGCGAAGCACCAGAACTTGCTCCAGAGGCTGTAGAAAATGCAGGGGAACCCTGGTCATCGAAACTCTGACAAATATCGTTAGTTCCATGATGACTACAACCATACCACTGAAGAGTGCTTCCAGTTAAAGAACGCCGTCAAATATGCTATTCAATACGGATTCTTCAATGAATATGTAGCTCATTGGATAAATGACGATCGTTTGAACGATGACAAAGATAAGACACCTTAGAGGCGTCGGACTGAGGATGCCCATGTGAAGTAGAACAATGACTAGTGCAACAATTGTGCCGTTAATGGTGTCATTAACGTCATTATGGAGGGGCCGTACCCTGAGAGTTGGTTGAGCACCAGCAGATTGGTTAATACCCCATCTGAGGTGCTAGTTATAAGGGAGAAGAGATAGAAGTTAAATACTTTCATCTCTTTCTTCGACAAAGACCTTGAAAGGTTGATATACCCCATCAAGACGTCCTAGTGATAGGGGTAAGGATCTCAAAATTTGAAGTCCTAAAGATTATGGTAGACATTGGCAGCTTCATCAACATACTCTTCCTCTGTATGTACAAGAGGATGAAGAAGAAGTTGCCAGTAAAAATGAAGTCATATTACCACAATCTGATCGGCTTTGACAGAAGCACGATCTGAGCTTAGGGCATCATCATACTTGACATGGAACTTGGTGATAAAGACTACATAGCACAATGACTCATAGAGTTTGTTGTAATCGATTGCCCCTCCCTTTACAATGCGCTCTTGGAAAGACTAAGCCTAAATGCATTTAAGATGATCACAGCATCCTTACATTTGGAGGCCAAATTCCTAACCCTAACTAGGGTAGGAGTTTGTAGATGTGACTGGAAGCTCTCATGGGAGTTATGCGTTAGGGCGGTCAAAGGGGATGGCATCTTCACCTTAGAAATAGGCCTGTAGAAGAGGTCGGTCGAGAGGGATGAGTTTGGAGAAAAAATAGAAGACATTTAGATCAAAACCTCACCCGAGTAGACTATGAAAGTTGGGATTGAGACTCTAGCCGAGGCGAAGGACGAAATCATTACCCTCCTACAGGTAAATTCAGATAGTTTGGCCTGGTTGGCATCAAACATGCCTGGAATTTCCCCCGACCTAGCAAACTACAACCTCAACATCAACACCATAGCACGACCTGTTAAACAGAAAAAAGGCATTTTGCCTTAGAACAACAGGCCGCGATCGAGGAAGAAGTGTAAAAGCTGCTTAAAGCCGACTTCATGAAGGAGGAAAAATACTTAACGTGGCTAGCAAACATGATACTGGTAAAAAAGAAGAATCGAAAGTGGCACATGTATGTCGATTATACCAACCTCAATAAAACCTGTCTTAAAGATTGTTTCTCCGTCCCTAAGAAACTTAATTAGAAAATTTCTTAGAAGCTCTATTAGGAGATAGTTTAGTAGAATGAGAGATGTATTTCAAAGTCGTGAAGTAACCTATAAAAATACTGGATAATTAGGTGTAAGCCCCACAACCAGTCACACAGGGTTTTGATTGGTTGAAAGATCCAATTGAGCCTCAATTATAAGTAAAGATAGAAATATTAGTAAAATGATCCCGTAAGTTTGAATTTAAGAAAATAAGTAATAAAATAAAAGAATATAAAAATTTCAAATTTTAAGTATATAACTCGTTATTTATTGAAAATGCGTAAAATGTATTTTGATAATTAATAAATCGCTAGAGATAAATTATTTGTATACTAAAAATCATATAGTGACCTAAATAATATTTAGAAATATTTATTTGTACTATATATGGATTTACATTTATGTAGAAATACACGTAATTACTTAAAATGCACTTAATGTGCTAAATAATACTAAATAATTAAATAAAATTTATAATTAATTAAGAAAAAATAAAGAAAAATCAGAAAAAATAAGGAATGATCCAGAATTACGTCGTGGCAGCTGGGGAAAATAAGAAAAAAATTAGCCAATTAAATTAGAGCAACACAAAAGCCAAAAATTAAGGGATTTGGGTAATGTCTTGTTCAATCTAATGCACATTAATTATCACAAAGCTCTATAAATAGAGAAAAAAATCATAGAGCTCATTTGAACAGTTAGAAATCAGAGAAAAATTAGGAGTATTGAAATTGGAAGAAAAAAATTCGGGTAAAAAAAAAAAAGAAAACTGTACAGTTGGGGCTTATAAGGAGAAGCCAGACCCGACGAGCAGTTGGGAGTAGACAGCCACCATCACCATACGGTGGTGGCAGCGCTTAAGTGGTCCGATACTCCCATGGCCACTGATGGAGGCCGGAGCCACCCAAATCTGTAAGTTCGATTTCCAGCCCAATTTTGTGTAATTTTGTAAAAATAGTAAATATTCTTAGAAAATTATGAAACTTGTTATTCTGAAATATTTTTGTATTTAGTTTTTAGGAAAAATATTATTTTGATGAAAATGTATCCCGTGATATATGGTCCTTAAGAAATTATGCAAAATTGAACATGATTAGGATTAGAAATAAATAGGCTTAGGAGTGTAGTTTGGAGCTCAAATTTTTTCTGTAGAATGCTTAAGTGATATAGAACAGTGCCATAAAGCCATTTTTTTTTAATTTTTAGATAAATTTTTAGCCCTAAAATGATAGAAAAATTGGATAATTTTGGGTTAATTAAGTGATTAAGACATTAATTACTGATTTAGATAGTAATTAGAGGGTTAGGGATGTTAATATCTGATGTGGAAACCTAATCCTAGCTTTTAAAGTGTTAAGTGTAATTAATGAAAGAATTACGTGGTAATTGTAGAAAATTAGGAATATGTAGAATTAGAAAATTAATAAATATGAAAAATTAGGTTTAATTTAATAATATAATAATAAAAATAAAAATATAATAAATTTTAAATAAAAATTTAATTTTAAGCAATATTAAAAATGTAAGATTTTTTCACACCGGAAATAAATCCGGTGTCCCAATTAGATTAGCGTGTATCGAACAGTTTAGAATATTAAATTAAGACCCAATAGGATATTAGAATATTTAAGCTTAATGTGATTAATTTCACATTAGGATTCTAGCATATATAAGATTCCAGAATCAAAACTAGAATCTAATTTAGGAACGAACCCCAAAATAGGGTAGAATGAATCATTAGTAAATAATAGGTATACATGGAAAAAAAAAAAAGCTAAATTATAACTTAGAAAGCGAACTAGAACCTAATTTAGAAATCGATGCAGAAACTAAACTCAAACCTTATCCCAAACCTAAAATAATTGTAAAGGATTTGAGAACCTAAATAATTGGACATATTAAACCCTAAACAAAATATAACAATAAGTATTATAGGATAAAACCAATTTATAATAGTTATATGAAAAATTGAAACTACGTTTGTGTTATAGGAATGATCAGCGATGGCCTGAGCGAATTAGACCTCGAGTGAATAAGCAAGGAGTCCAAATAAGTTGGGATTAATACGTTGCTATATTTTGGAGGCTTGAAATTATGCTTGGTTGTACTTGTTAGATAATTGGTTGTGTATATGTGCTTGATTATGAGTGATGCTATGATTCTGTCTATTGTTTTGGCTTATATTGAATGATTCTGTCGTAGACGTTTTCTGTAGATCAGGTCTAAGATAGCAGTTGTAAAGCCAACTACTATCTTAGATGGTTTATACAGCGGGGCTGTTACGACTCTACCACTTCAGGGCGTGGCATTAAGTTCAGAAGTTAAAGAAGTTGAGACATGGAATAGGTAAAGATACAATGGGATGAAGGTCTAGACTTAGAAGCTATAATAGAACTTAATGAGGTGAAGACGAAGCATTACGTGCGATCCTTTCAATTTTTAGAATAGTAATAGTATATGAGCTGTTAATCTTAGTAAGTGAACAATACATAGATATACAGTAGTTTTGAGGATAAAACTATTGTAAGGGGGTGGGAAATGGAAGACCCACAATAAGATTTTTAAGGTTCAGTTTGTAGAATTTAAGACGATTGAACAAATTATTTAATCCAGCTCAAATTTTACAATGAAGCTAGGATTATTAGTAAAGATGACCCTGTTTATTTGAATTTAAGAAAATAAGTAATAAAATAAGAGAACATAAATTTTTTGAATTTAAAGTATATTCTTGTTATATATGGGAAGGAAATGCGTAAAATGTATTCCGATAATTAACGAACCGCTAGAGATAAATTATATACAAACTAAAAATTATAAAATAACTTAAATAATATTTATAAGATCCCCAATATAGGGTTGAAAATTGAGAGGGTAAAAAATTTAAGAGAAAATTAGGGTTCTAAAAAAAATTAGCAAAAATTTGTGCAATGAGGGCCTTAGAGCAAATCCCCAACTTGACGACCACTTGGAAGTGGACAGCCACCACCACTACACAGTGGTGGTAGCACCTAAACCAGTCGACAAGGCCATGGTGGACAGAGGTAGCTAGAGCCATCAGTTTTGGTGAGTTCAAATTTCTTTTAGATTTTTCATATTTTGTTAAAAATAACAAATAGTTTTATAAAATTATAAAATTTGGCATTTTAGGGTTAAGTATGTAAATTTAGGGAAAAATTTTTATTTTGATCATTTTGTGTTTAGAAATATACTATTCTTAAAAAAATCATGCAAAACCAGATATGTTTCAATTTAGAGATAAATAACTTTAACAGTGTAGTTTTGAGTCTAAAAATTTTGTGTAAACTAAGTAGAGTATTTAAAATAGTGCTATGAATCCCTTTCTTAAAAATGAATTTTTGAAATTTTTAGATAATTTTTAGGCCTTAAAATGATGCATAAAATGGGTAATTTTTAGTTAATTAGGTAATTAAATAGATAATTATTGATTTAGTGCATAATTATATGTTTTAAGATGTTGAAATCTGATGAAGTGTGACATTTTTGGCATTCAGGGTGTTAAATGTAATTATTATGGTATTATATAGTATATATGTAATAGGTAAAAATGGTAAATTTTAAGTTAATTTTGTAAATTAGAGTAATTAGGTGTAAAATCTGATTTGGGATGAATTTATATATTTTAAGATATAAATTGAAGTCGAGAAATGATATTTGAAGTGATGAGGATATTGGATGTGTGTATTATGTACATAATAGGTAATAATATATATTATGTGAAATAAGAAATATAAAAAATAGAAAATATTAGAATAAAAATTGATAATATAATAATAATAAAAATATATAATAAATCTGGTAGGAAACTTAAATTTAGATATTTATATGAAATATGTAAATTTTCTCATATTGAGAATAAATTTGGTACACTAATAAGAGTTTAAGTGTACTGGAAAAAATAGAATATCGATTTAGGATTAGAAGTGATAATTAAGATTCTATAGCCTAATGTGATGAATTTCATATGTGTGTCCAGATTGTATTTTTAAGTTGACTTACGATTGGCTGAGTGAGTGACCAAGGATACCAAGTAAGTTGGGATTAATATATCGTTGTATTTTGGAGTGTTAATTTGTAGTACTCAGAGGCTTGAAATTGTATTTGATTGTGCTTTTTATATAGTTGACTGTGCACATGTGCTTGTTTTGAGCTGATGATATGATGTTGATGTGCTGTTTTGACTTGTATTATGTGAGTTGTATGAAATGATTGATCACCAAAAAATGGACTTAACCAAATATTTGACTTGTAAATCTAAACCGGACCTACATAGCAACCCATTAGGGGAACATTAGGATTCTCCAATCAAATACAGATCCTTTTAAAAGGGATGGTGCTAATGACATGATTGGTCCCTTTTTTATCCTTAATCGAACTAAGTGATAGGTAAGGAGGTCGCGGCAAAGGTGAAGTCAATGGTTCAAAGGTAATCGTGGAAGGAGGGGTGTCTCCATTGCATAAGCTTAGGTTTTGTTGTGAGTTGTCGCATTAATGAAAACTCGTCAACCCGGATTATAGTAGGTGCAATTTTTCTAATATCACGACGTTGTTCGGCTAGTCGTGTGATGGCACTTCCTTGAGTATGCATTGTACCTAATAATTTAATCGATAATTTTATTTATGTTTGCTGTATGGTTTTAAGTCTCCATTCCAACTTACTGAGCTGTGGTTGCTTACATTCCTATAGACTTTGTTGCAGGTACTATCTAGGAAGCGAATTATATTTACCTTAAAGTTAACAACTGCAAGATCCTGGGGAGAAATGATATAAACTAAAGACCGGATATACTCTCAAGTATAGATTATTCTTTAAAGCTTTTAGCATTAATTTACAAATTACTTAAATAATTTAAGATTACGTTGCTAAATCTTGTAAAAATACTCAGGTTATTTTAATATAAGTATATATCTTTCTTAAGTTCATAAGTAAATAACATACTTAATTTATGAACTGTTTATTTCAAAACGGATTAGTCGTGGACGCTTTGTGTAAATTAGGTCTAAGATGGCAGTTGTATAATCAGCTTCTATCTTAGAATGGTTTACACGGTGAAATTGTTACGACTCTATCGCTTCAGGGCGTGATAGACAGCAGTTCATAATTATCGTCGTTGTTTACTTCATGAAGTGGGTAGAGGCCGGGATAGTAGCCAAAATTATAGAGAGAAGTGTTGAGTCTTTTGTAAAAAAAAACATTCTCTCTTGATTCAAACTCTCCTATGCCCTCATCACAGACAATGGCTGATAGTTCGATAACCCTATGTCCAGGGAGTTCTACGCTAAGCACCACATCACCTTGCACTTTACCTCAGTTGCCTACCATCAATCAAACGGACAAGTGGAGGTGACTAATCAGGTAACTTTAGATAACCTGAAGAAGCGTATGGATCGATATCAAGGCTCCTAAGCCGACAAGTTGCCCAATATCTTGTGGAGGTATAGGACTATGCATCGCACTTTCATGGGTGAGACCCCCTTCCACCTGGCTTTTAAGTCGGAAGTAATCCTCCTCATTGAACTTGAGCTTCCTAATATCCAAACTTGAAGTTTCAACACCGCTCTTAACGACTCATTACTACAGGTAAGCGTTGACACAATCGAGGAAATCAAAGACCTTGTTGCTACTTAGGTGACCGCGTACTAACATCAAGCCACCCGATATTACGATAAGAAGGTCAGACACAAGGATTTCAAGGTCAACAACCTGGTGTATCAAAAACTAGTGGCCTTAGGTTCACGCAAAGGAAAAGGTAAGCTAACCCTCAATTGGGAAGACCTGGTTAGAGTTAAGGAGAGATTGGGCAATGGAGCATACAGGTTGGAAAGATGGGATGGCAAGCTTATCCTGCACACATGGAACGCTGATAATCTTTAGCTTTATTTTGATTGGAAGTCCATTATGTACAATTTTTCTTCTATCGTGGCGAAATAAAAGTTTCACAATTGATTGTTTATCTCTCTCACTCCCTTTTTTTCTACCATCCAAGCCTTCGAAGAGGCATATGGATAGTCAACCGAGCAGGTTGAGATGCCACCGACCTAGCCCCCAAGGGTAACCTCAGCAAAGGAAAACACTTCTTGCATAGAGGAACTCCTCTATACTGGGAAGGTTGGAACGCCACCAACCTAACCCATTAGGGCAACCTCAACAAGGGGAAACTTCCCTTGTATAAAGGAACTCCTTGACATTGGGCAAGTCAAAACGCTATTAACTTGACCCCTACTTTAAGGTAGCTTTGGCTAGGGGAAACACCCTTTACACAGAGAAACTCCCTTATGTTGAGCAGGTCAAAACACCATCGACTTGATCCTCAATAGGGTGACCTTGGCAAGGGGAAACACCCCTTACATAAAGGAGCTCCCCTCAATTGTTAACCTTGGCAAGGGTCAACTCCCTTTGCCCATAGGAGATCCTAAGTAGATATATTCAAAGACAAAGAAAACAAGAAATGATGTCTTAAAAACATTAATGTAGTCATTCATGAATTGTTTAGTTATACAATAAAGGTCGGCATCCTAACTTGACTTACATTGATTTAAAAAAAAAAGAAGAAGAAAGAGAAATCTTCTATCTATTAGGATTAGCTAACAACAATAATTCAGAAAAATCCAAGGCATCTATTTACTCTGAGCGTTGATCCATCGCTACTTGAGGTGGCAGGCCTTGACTTAGAGTAAGGCTTGAGTGATGCGAACCGGTAATAACAAGAGGATCGCCTTCAGATGATTGATCTTTAGGAACTGCTTCGGGGGGTAGCCTCCTACTGGGCTAGTAAGGATAAAGCAGATGTAGAAGCGCCTTACCCTACCCCAGCAGCAGAGGGAATACCTGCATCATCATCAGCTGCCTGGGCGGCTTCCATTTCCTGTGTTAAAGCTTTCCTCTTCTCATTAAATGTTGGAGAGTCTAGAAAGTCAAGGAAACTCAAGTCTAGGTCTAGACAATGGGAGAGAACCTCCTTCCGAGTGTAATGGGTGAAGCCAGTGGATAAGTCCTCTAGTTCTTCTAACCACTCCTTGGTGTTCCAGTAGTTGGTGACCGCCTTCTTAGCAGCAGCATCGCTAAGGACCTCCTTGCTCTTTATCTTGGAGATGATCTCTTCCATCTCTGAAACTCTGTCTTGTAGCTACTTGATCTATTGCTAAAAACCGATCCTCAAACTGGCCAGCTCTAGTGAAGTGCTCCTAACGCCCTCATACTCAGATGCCTTCATCGTTAGCTTAGTTTGCAGCCTGGCTACGGACGCCTTAGCTTGGCATTCTCTCTTTTGAGTCGGGCCTTGGCTTTTCCCTCCTCGTTTAGCCTCTGAGAGAGACAAGCCTTTGTCTTTTGTATGTTCTCCAGTCGAGCCTTCAGGTCATTGGCCTTTTAGGCTGCCTTCTCAACTTTATCCCTCTCTCGCTTTACATCCTTGAGTCTCTCCTTAAGCCTTGCTACCTACACAAAGAGTAGTGCATGTGTCTGTTAACTTTGGCAAACTTTTTTAAATACCTCTTACTAGAAGTCTTTGCTTCCAGTAGGTACTTCTCGTGCTGACGTAATGCCTCCCAAAAGCCCTTTACCTTTCTTAGGGCAGCATTGAACTTGTTCAATTGAAGCAACACTTGGCCGTGGTATTGTAAATCGAAAACCAAGCTCATTGTTAATACAACTAACAAACAAAAAGCACAATAACACAGGAGTAGTGAAAACTTACTTACCGCATCAACATGCTCCAGTGGTCAGCTATTTGTATGGGATTGTCCCTACCCTCCAAAGAGAGCCCTTCAAGGATAGCCCAGTCACTGAGGGTGTAAGATCTCATCAAAACCTGGTAGTTGAGCATCCGGTGTCGTAACGTTAGATCGTTAGCACAGACCTCCCACTTCGGCCTGAGGAGCTTCCCTTGGACCCTCTTCATCTTTGACTTGGGGGCTCTTCTCAATAACTTGTTGTCTCGAGAAGTGTACGGCACTTCTTGGAATGGGTTTGGCCCTATCTCCATCAGTCTAAAGTTATTAAGGACTTTAAAGAATGCGTCCCCTATGTCATCAACGTTTTGATAGGCATAGGCCATCAGCTATTCATTATACTTCCCCTTGTTCAAATGCGCTCTTGTTAGGAGCCTTTGGTTCTTCATTCCAGGACCAGGCTCCCTTGCCATCTTGAGAGCCTTGTGCTTTTGGCTAATAGCTTGAGGAAGGGTGGCCATTTGCTTAGTTTCTTCCCTCCTTACCCTCGGAAGGGAATGTACCTATACATCGGGCCCCTTCGCTTCGGTACCTTCATTATCCAAGACAATGGGCTCGATAGAGGGGGCGAGGGCAAGAGCAAGTAGAGCCACACCCAAGGGCATCTATGGGCTCATTTCGGGTGTCGAGGGGAATCTCTAGAGGAATAGGCTTTGACTGCGCCTTGTTAGTCTTGTTAGGCTTTGGCTTTGGCTTTACTGCCTTTTCTTTTGGTGGGTTTGCCTTGGTTTACGCCTAGCACTTGCTCATCAAGTCGTCCATAGATGGATAAGGCATCCTTGGGGCTAAATTTCTACTTGCAAGAAACCTGATCGAAATTTAGAAAAGGAAAATAAGAATGAACGAAAAGAAACTACCATTACCATTCGTAAAACATTGTCGTGACCAGCATGGCTAAGGTGGTCCTCTCATCTTATAAGCGTCAGACGAAGCACCTTGATACTAGTAAAACAGACGTAGGTGTGTAAGAACGAACTTGTACCTTTAGCCCACTTCTCTACCACAGCTATCTTAATGCTAGGGAATAGCTCGGAGATTAGGCATCGAAAGTACCCTTATACAGTCTCTATAGCGTTAATCTCCTGACTATCTCTCAGCGCCATGAAGGCTAAGATCTCTTGTGCAGCCTCGATGTCATTGGGACTAAGCCCCTTCTCACCTACGGTATGGACCATCCGGGTCCACCGGGTCTAGGAATTCGCCTCCTGAGGTAGTTCAACCACCATATACTTGTCCTACCAACCTTTAATCAAGTCCACAAGGCCATATAATAGCTTCTTCTTGAGGCACGGTTAGAGGTAAGGCCACCCTCCAATGCTCTTCTACATGTAGAAGTATTTGCAAAGCGCTTGAAAAGCCTTTAGTACCCTCCATTCATTGGGAAGGGCCTGCGGATTGTAGTGGTGGTAGTTAAAGAACTCTTTCTCGAAGCGATTGGGAAGGAGGTGCTCCCTAAACTCCAAGCACTTCTCAAAGACTGCGAAGTGCCTTCTTGGTAACAGGGCCACCCATTCATCCCTGTTTAGCAACCTAATCTATTAACTAGGGATTGTATCCATAAGAAAGTTGTTGATGATCCAACCGAGGGCAAATTGCTTACTTATACTCACACGTCCATGAGGCTCCTTACCTGTATCAGGAACATCGAACAAATCCTTCGTGGGGGATAAGGGGATAGCATTATGGCCCTATCCAATGCCTCCACAGCCATCCTCATAGGTTGGTTGAACTATGCTAGTGACGAAACCTCGCCCTCTCGTGCCTGAGGGGGATCATTCCTTGTAGACTATAAACTAGAGAGTTGTGGCGATAAAGAAGAATTGGTCTCACCCTTGTTGGTTGACATGGTTGTAGTACTCGTTCAAGAAAAAAAGGGAGGCTTTGAAAAAGTCTGAATGATTTCAAAAAAAGTTTGGAGTCTGATAATAGTAGAACAAAGAGATTGCAAAAAAGTGGTATCTTATTGGGATCCTGCTATTTATAGGCAAACTGCTTGGGAAGCCATATAGGTAGTTATAGGGATTTATATACGTACGAATCTCTTGGAATGCTGTATAACAGATACGTGGAAAGCATTTTGATCGAATGACCACCTTTGAAAGGTAGAAGACATTTAGTTGCACATTAGTCTACTACAGTACAACATTTGTCATGTCGCATTTAATGCATGGAATACAGGCAGGTGAAAATCATATTTTGAAAAAGTTCCTTCAATAAGAAGCTTCCTCAAGGCCTGCCCGACTTTTACTTGGTCGGCATGATAAGACATAACGTAGTTACATGTACTCAGTCCTTGACGAGTACTATTCAGACAGATCGGTTTATAGCCTTGAAGTGCCTACCCATCGACTTATAAAGGTGTTCCGCTCTGATACCTCAACCTAAGCCTCGGTTAGGCCCTCAGCACTCCATATCGGAACTCCTGTCCACTCCTGTTTATCTCATTTTGGAAGTTTTCAACCTGGGTATCCCTTTTCCTTGCCTTCGCTTTGGCAATGAGATTGCAGGGAAGGAGAGGGGGGAGGCAAGTGTTGACAGGGCACTTTGTACATGGGCCCTTCAAGCCTAACCGGACCTAGTGCACCTCGTGGCCTAAAGCTCACCTTTGTATGCTTAAGCCTTTGGCCTAAATGGACCAGGCCTAATAAGTCCTACAATGGCTAGAACGAATAAGATAAAAATGAAACAGTCACGTCCTGAATAGGTGGAATACGTCGGGTATAATAACCCTACTCTCCTATACTTGCAGGATAAAATCTCTCTCGTCAACTAATCTCTAACCGTCGATTTCACTCTGTTTATAAATACCAAGTCATTACCCGACGTTAAATCTCTCTATATTTTGTGTACTAAGCTTGCGTATTATTTTCAAACATCTTATATTCACGAGAGCTCACTGCTAACTTTAGCATAGCTTTGAAGTGACCATATTGAATAATCTCCCAGTATCTTTTCATAGTATATTGTTTTACAGGTCCATTATGTGCATAATCCAAACAGCTATCGATACAAATCTTGAGATGAAAATAATATATATATATATTTTTTTATCATCAGCTTATAAATTAGGGGGTCAAGATTCAACATCTACGAACAAAAGAGTATCTAAAGAAGATGGGATATTATGATGTCTTAAATGAATGCTCATCCCCTTTTTGCCCTTGAAAGTAATCCAATCGGTAAAGGCATTAATGTTCCCATTTATAAATTAAAATGACAAGAAACAAACAACGAATTTCATAGATACACAATTACCAAATATAAATGAGATATACCCCTATAAAAATAGCAATACCAAACTAAATTAAAAATAAAAATATCTTGCTGGATTGTCCAAGTGTACGTAGGGAGTTAGTGAATCAAACATATAATCCCGTAGATTGCTCTTAATATAATTCTACTGCCAGGAAGAATGAACCAGGTGTAGTGTTTAGATAGTTTACAGCAAATAAGGTGCAATAGGGAGTCACCAACTATGAATTTTAGAACAAGACACATGAAGATCAAGCATTGTAAACTGACACTTAACGAATAGCAGCCATTGTTCTGAAGCAGCGAGCTTCTGCAGATCAAAGTTTAGGCCCAGATTAAAAGCTGCCTACAATCTCAGAAGTTCGGACGGTCGCAGGAAGTGGGAGATGCCACATGCTTTGCTTTAAACCGGCAAATTTCCTGAAATCCTAAAAATAATAAATCAAGGTGATTAATTCTCAAAAGTTCAAGATATACTAATTTAACATATATTTTTTAATGAAGAAATTTTTTATTTTTCAATTTGACGCATTTTTTTTTTTTTTAGTACTTCCTTAAGAAAGTGTTTGGTTTGATTGGAATTTCTAGGATAATTTAGAAAATGCAAATGGTATTCTTTGGACTCCCAATTTTTGTGACAAACTACTTAAAACATATAGTTTAGAAATATAAAATTTGAATAATTATTCTATTTAAGGCCCTAACTTCTACCGATTTTAGCCATAAAAGGAACATATATGAATTTGGTTAAAGTTATGAGTTTGATCCGATCTGAGGTGTTCTTAGGATGTCATGTTAATATTTCTTTTATGTTTGATCATAATTATATAATTAAATTGGACTGTCTGTGTAGCTTGTAGTGATTTAAAAGCTAAAACATAACTTAGCAAATATAGGAGATGAACTGATCCGATGTTGAGAATTTGAAAAATTAAAGAGTATAATTTTATAGACTTATAGCAGTTTCGTGGAATTATTCTGAGCTAGTATACTAATTAAGTATACAACTCACCAACTAAAAGACCCCGTGCTATGGTGATCAATAAGGCGGCCCAGGCTTATTGAAGACTTGGAATGTTATGTCCTGGGAAAGGCCATCCGATCGCCCAACACCAGGAGAAGCTCCATCCGACCACATTCAACTGACGAAGAAATCCTTCTAACCTCCAAACATACGTCCAGACTTCCAGTCATCTGAGCGGTCCAAGGGACCATTCGGTCGGTTTAAGCATTTGTTCACCAGCCATTCGAATGGTTTGGTTCTCCATCCGATCGGCCTTTGATTCCAAGACTTGATACAACTTGCTTTTCATTGTTTGAGGTTTAACACTTTGTTTTATTTACTATTTTGCCAATAAGACGTATGAAGGGTTTATTTATGGTTTTGGGAATATATATTAGATATTGTCTTATCTTTAAATATGCTTTTTACCTTTCTTGGGTTTTATCACGAATATTGAATGATTTTGATTATCATTTTATTTTCCCCCCTTCCTTTCATGATCTTATGATTCTTATTAAATTGTGGAAAACCTATTCTTGTCATTTTGTATGTAATATAGAAAGGCAATTAAAAATCCTATCCTTTTTAGTGTGTTTTCAGTTAGATCAAATATTGATTTAGATATGTCCCAGCTCATATTTTGGTACTATTTTGTTATATCTAGTATCATTTGTATTAATGTCCTTTTGTTTCCTATTTTATCCACACAAAATCCCGAAACATTTATTTTCTGCTTAGTTCTTGTCTCATTTGTGAACCTCTACTTGTGAAGAAGTTGGTTTTTCAATTGTCAAGACAGTTATAGCTTTATGGAATAAACTTTCTTAACAAAATAAATCAAATTCGAATCTTCTTTTACTTTTTTCTTTCCCAAGTCGTAAATACGTAATTTTGTTGAAAAAAACGAAAAAAAGTTGGTTTTTCAGCTTACTCACATCAAAATGTGAAATTTTCATGACTTAATATTGCAGAATACGTATTACAATTTCAGGTCTAATATGAAGGAAAATCATTATAATTTATCTAAATATTAAATGTGTAATCTAAGCTTATCACGTAATTATTGTAACTTAAGGATTGAAACGGTGATACAAAAAGTGTAAAATTGTAAATTTATTAATTTGGTCAATTTAGTATTTTAATGGCGTCATAAGACATCAGGAGTTAAGTGGCATTCTATTATGTAGTATAGCTTCAATTACAATGAAATCTCCTAAATTATAATAAAAATAAAGCAATATTAGTAGAATAGAAGTTCCATAAATTTTATCGAAACAATTTGCAACTTTCCCTTTTTAACTATAAACCATCCACGAACTACAGACCGGTAATTATTTTATAATTACCTTTGAGTAATTGCATATTAGCACTTACCTTCATATTAACATGGCATCCATTTGGATTGACTTTTGTGGCCGCATTGCTATGTCATTGATATCGGTTTAAGGTGAGTGTATGAATATAACGAGCCAGATCATAATGAATTCTTTGAATTCAATTTATTCAAATTTACGCTTTAGACTTTATTTGAGTCGATGTCCAAGTTTAAGCATATATCAAAGTTTAATATATCGAGGTTTACTGAATTCAGTTGGTCTTCAATTATTTGAGGCACTATATTTGAATTGATAAATCAATATATCAGAGTTTTACTTAATTCAATGGTGAAACATGAGAGAAGCATCGTGAGAGCGGTAATCACATCTTATGCTTTTGATAAAGAACTACACACTTTTTTTATTTTTTATTTTTATAGTTGTGTAGCGGCAGGCAGCGCCTCATAAACATATATAAAACCCAAATCCAAATTAAATTTATAAACAGAAATAAATTCAAAAGTGCCAACTTGACTTCTCTCCATAGTCGATATCTGTCTCAATCGAAGATTGAACTCTCTTTTTGGTTTCTGTTCAGCAATTCTCAGCAATTATCTTTAATCTACATTTTGTATTTACCACCTTCACATCTATTATCCTTTATAATTTGGTAAAAGTTTTCGTCGTATTAATAAAATGCAGAACTTCAAAAACCCCGACAAAAGAAAGTTATACCTATAACCTATAAAGAATGGTGCACGTACTCCTAAAACCCTTTACCTTTAAAAAATCTTTTAAATACACACACACACACACATATATATATATATATATATATAAGCACTATTTTATTATTTTATCTTCGGAAAAATAATTAAAAGTACTATTTTTTTTTTTAATTTTTGAAGAACAAAATGTTCATATAAGAGAAACAAAAAAAAAAAAAAACACTATATAAAGATTTAAATGCACTATAATCAATTTCAAAGATTAAAATATTGCAAGATGAGAGATGGAGGGGAAAACTAAATATACCAACTTTGGACACACTTTCTTTTCTTTAATTTATTTATTTTTATATATTTTCATGTACAACTTCTTCATGGTATGAACTGTCAGTACCCAACAATCGACAGCCTCTTCTACGTACAAATAATAATAATAAAAAATATGTATTAGTAATCATATACCACAAGTATTAATGAATGACTGGCAAATAAATCAAACATTTGAAAAACCATAATGGGAAATTAGCAAATGCATATCACCCACACAGCTTATAAACGGTTAATGTAATTGAATATGATGAGTTACCGCACGCATTCAAGAGCTCTTTACGGATTCCTCTCTTTCCTTCAGCATCCATTGAAACTGCCAGCATCACAAAACAAGATATAACATGTTAATTGTGCATCATTAGAAATGATATAGCTGCAAACTCATGATCAGAGTTAATCAAACTAACTGCATTAATAGCGAACAATGTTGTTATCAAAAATCAAAGTTATATAACTTGACAAGAACGTTCGATGAATCTTCCGCTATTTGGAACTCGCCTCTTGATTAGTCACTGACACAACCACCAATTTTCTCCCAGCATTCATTCTGCTTCTGTCTATAAAGCTTTTCTGGTTTGGGTTTGGGTTTCTCTTTTGCTTGAGCTTCTCTGTTGCCTGAGGGGAGGCTAACATGACAATCCTTTTCGACCTACTGAGTAACCGAGTCTTCACTTGTTTTGTCCTTGTACTTGTTATTCCATGTTAGACAGGGCACTAGAAAGAAAGAACAACCAGTCTGCCACACACCACTCAGATGTAGCTTTTGTCACTCAAGAGCTTGACTCACATACTGACGAATCTTAGTATAGCAGACTTACCAATATCAGTTTCAAAGCTAAAGTAGAATGAACAGCATCTCTTTCTCCCTTTCTTCAATCTCTCCACCAATAAATTTATTCCATCATGACCAAGGTAACAGAATTTTCTTCAGGTGATGAAGCCTTTGCAGGATATTTTTCTCTTGTCAAATGAACTCATGTTTCATTAATTTGTCTCTAAGTTAAACAAGCTGCCTCAAAACAGTTAGCAACAGTATGAGACCTTACTTGTCTAGGAAAGGCTAATATAGAGTTTCAATGTCGGCAATAACTTACATCTCACTTTCAGAAATCTTGCCAGAACTGAAAACCTAACGATCAGAAAGATTTTGAATACTCAGTCCCCACCTATCCCTTTCTTTTTTCTTCCTCTCATCCATTCTCTTCACAACAACTTCCAGAGACAATCTCCTAATGAATGGAAAGCATGAGAGATGTGCTTTCCTAGAACAAAATGTGAGAAACTCATCTGCAAAAAATGCAATCAAGATGCTGCCAGGTGACCATCACTGTCGGATTGCCATCCAAGGATAACCAAAAGCAGAGAAGACCTGAAATGGTAGGCAGTAAGGAAGCTATGAGTCCTTGAAGGTGTGTTACCCTCTCAATCTCCTCTATAAAGATTATGGCTATATCTGGCCGCAAATACTAAATGTAACATATTCGCATCTGTCTTTATCTTTTCTCAGAGGATAAAGAAAGGCTAAAGCTCAACTCGTATGAAGAAATGAGAGATTACCATGAATCCTTGAAGCTAATCCTACCAATTTTGGTATTTGAGATAACCCATCCCCTCCAAATGTGGTCATACTTTTAATTTCTTCTTATCCCTTTAATTATTTTGCATAAAAAACACTTCAAATGTAAAATTTGGTATTTGTGGCCAAATATAGCCTATGACCGGTGGGATAGTAACCCTGAACCAACTAGAGAGTTTTTACAAATTTGAAACAATTTAAGTTGAAAAAGAAGCCACAATCACTCCAAAAAGTTAAGAGAAACCCGAGGAGATACCATTTCCATTCACTTACCAGATTGATATGGGAAAGGTGATTCATCTACTCTTAAGATAAATATCTAATGAGAAATTGAACTTTGCTAAAAGCACATTGAACCTACAAATGGGCAAAAGTGAACAGTAGCTTCCTCTGCTACTAAAAGGAATATATGACCATTTTTTCACTCCATCATCATTTGTTCTCAAATTGAGAATTTCAATTCTTCAAAGGATGTATGCTCCTCAGATTCGGATTATGCTAGCAATACTAAATGTTTTTAGCTCATAATCTTATAAGTAAATTCTAGAAATAAGCAAGCAAAAGAGTTTCTTTATGGCATTTAAGAATTTGGACCTTGCCTCACTTGTCTTTGATCTACTATGACATGTAGATCAGCTTAAAAATTACTCAACTTCAATTCAACTGCAATTGAGTCGATGAGTTGCTTGTCAAGCTAAGTTCAAGCTTCAAACTAGTAAACTTGACAAGCTCATGAACTTAATCAAGCACCAATCAAGAAGGCAAAAGACACAGGACAACAAAGGAGAAACTCACTGACGAAGAATCCAGTGGTAGAGGTATGCTACATTGATTATGATTCATTTTCAAATGGCAGAATTAATATAAGATGTCCATTTGGTAAGTTTGATTGAAATTACCTTTTTTTTTTAGTTCAATTGGTTGGAATTGCTTGTGTGAACCGAAAGGTGAATTTTCAAATATATATACTTAAAGAATATTTTTATCATCTTTTTGAATGCCACTTCAACACGAGCTCAATCGAGCTTAGAATTTTGATTTGGAGCTTGACTTGAAGTAACATTTAATATGCTCAAGCTTGACTCTATTAAACTTGCTCAAGCTCAATTTATCAAAAAATATCTTCTCCTTGATTAATTATAATTCTTGACTTGGGCTCAATTAGACTCATGAACTAATCGAACTAAACACTATGAAGCTCGAGTTAAACTCGATTAACTACTTAAGTAGTTCAAGCTTGAGCTCTACTTCACTATTCTCAAATAAGACTCGAGTAAGTATTGAGCTAAACACAAGTTTCATCTCAAATCAGACTCGAGTAGCTCACGAGTATTTTGATTTGTTTACATCTCTACTCTAGACTTCAAGTTTTATAGCTCTTTAAATTTTTGTCTCGAGCTGAAGTTAGATGTTCAACTCAATTCAGTTCATTTACAAACTTAACTATTAACAACTCTACTTTATAGTCCTTCACAAGTATATGCGAGATCAGTAGTGCATAAAATCCACGCATAAAATTGCCAGGTCTAATTTTTGGCTGATCATCGACTATATCACTCAAAAACTTGAAACTGCTTCATAATTATTCAACCAACTAACTACATAACAATGGCCACCAAAAACCCACATACCTCAATTAATCAGAATTTGTCATCGTCTTCCGTTCATCGACCCGGTGAATCGTCCTGGACACAGCATATCGCCAACTCATTGGCTCTATAATTAGTCACATTAAATTCACAGTTAACCAAATCCACCAAGCCCAAAGCAACCAATCCATAGCACCGAAACCCCGTATCCTCGTTCACCGTGAAGCTCCAACAAATCAATTTCTTAGCCACATTTTTACTGATTAGCCCCGGGGTCTTCACAACCCTAGCATCCATAAAAGGCTTCCAACACTTCTCCTTTGCAAATTCCCTACACTTTCGTTTTGCTTCAACCATACAGCTCTCCATTTCTCTCACTTCACACTCCTCCCTCTCCTTCAAATCTGGTTTCTTCCAACTCCACCAATTAGGGCTGCATTTCCGGGACGCGCTGACGGCGCATCCGATTCTTGCTCCTTCTAAGCATTGATCCATGATGTTTGATTGAGAGGATTTGAATGCGGAGAGCCATGAATTGAAGTCTTTGAATGCGAGAATATAGGGGCCGGATCCGGATGGGTCATCTCGAGGACCGGCTCTGACCGGGACTCGGAGGAGAGGGAGGGGGCGGTCGAAGGGGACTGTGGTTGCGGAAGGGGAGTAGTCGACCGTTGAGTTTGGGTTTAGTGAAGTAGGTTTCATTGCGTGGGGACCAAGATGGCTGGTTCAGTGTCGCCGCCGGTGCTCCGAGTGGGAGTGATTGGGCAGCCGTAGCCGTGAGAGAGGGAGGTAGTGAGGATGCAGCCTCTCGTGATGGACTGAGTGGAGTGCCGTGGGATTGGATTACACATTAGTAAAGTTGTACTTGTCAGTAGGGATGGGAAAAATACAGTCTAAACAAACTAATCGGTGGAACAAACCAAACCAAAAATAACGTTTTTATTGCGATTTGGTTTATACAAGTTTCAAAGCGAATAAAATTGATTGTTAACTCATGATTGGTTTAGAAAATAAATCGAATTAAGTTGTTAAATCAATTAAATTATTTTATAAAAAATATAATAATAATTTACTTACAATAAAAGAATTTTTTTATTTTATTGTTGCACATAACAGTTAAAAATTTTAGTTTATATTTACGAAATGTATATGCATTTAACTTTTATTATTAACATTTATTAGTTATATATTTTAGATACACCATTTTTATCTTCTCAAGTCTATTAGTTTAAAAATTCCTATTCTTTAGAAAAGGTCAAAAATATGAAAAATAAATAAATTAAAAAAATTTGAAAAGAGTGAAAAATACAAAAAAAAAATTAGAAAAAGAACATAAAAAAATAAAAGAATTGAAAAATAAGAAAAAGAAAAGAGAGAAAATAATCCAAAAATAAGAAAACATAGAAAATCCAAAAAAAAATCATAAAAAATATGTGCAATGCTCCATTTAGATTAGGAGTATAAATAATTTTTTAAGATAAAAAAGAACTTTTGGACTCAAAATAAACATATGCAATTTGACCGAATTAGGAATCTCGAATGATAATAAATATTTTTAAAAATCAAAATTTCTTATCCAAGATTAGACTGCTCATTTTGAAATATATTGAAACTTGAAAGTACACATTTTATGTAAATCATTACCTCAAATCGCATCTTAATCGGATTTAAAATGAGTATTTTAAGACCATTTGAAAATTTGAATTAAACCGAACTCAAGTAAAAACTAAGTTTCTAGTTTGGTTGAATTAGATAGTTTTTAAAACATTTTGAGCATATATTTATTAGACTCTATATTTCATTAGAGAGCATAGTATAACTTTTTAAAGTTTAGATGTTTAGATAGGTTTTGTTTCTGGTATTAAAAAAAAAGGGACAAATTGAAAATACAAGAAGATCATAACACCATGAGAACCAATATAAGGACAAGGAAAAGGAAAAGAAAAAAAAGGGAAAAAGGAAATAGAAAAATAAGTGAGATGTGTCAATCAAAGGGATTGAAACGTGTTAACCTCTAATGTGGCCACGTGGCATCAATGGTTGCTTACTATGTGACATGGTGCTACATGGTATTAAACATAATGTGCCGCGTGATGCTCCATTTTATTGGATCAAAGACCCAATTCTCGTCTCCTTCCCTCTTGTGAGCATTATTAGAAGCTTAGGCTTTTATGTTTTGCAAAAAAGGCAAGTATATCGAGGTAAATTTTATTTAATTTCAACATGTTTTTTACCATGAAAAATAGGAAATAGATTGGGTGTGATTTTCTTTTTTATAATGGCATGTCCAATCTTTGAATTTTTATTGAAAGAGATTTGCAAAATAAAAAAAAATCGAATAACATGAATAAATGGATATTTTGCACTCGAGTTTTAATTAGTAAAATTCAAGCATATTCTTAAAAAATACCTCAAGATACTCAATCTAAAACTCTAAGGAGATCCTCTAGTGATTATATACACCTTTATTTTCCTAAAATGCATGTAAAAATCGTTAGATTTTGGTTAAAAATGGAAGAATGGGGTTGCACATATGAACTTGCCCATTTTCATCAAGATTTAATCTTTCATCAATATGGAAGTTTCTTGGACAATAATCCCGACTTAACATTATAAATAGGAGTATCTACTATGCATTTACCCTACCCTAAGCATTGCAAACATCTCTATTGTGAAGATAGTAAGTTTTCTATCTATAGTTTAAAATTGATAAATCCAATCTCTTTCTTTGATTTATCTTATTACAAAGAAAATCAATTCGAGAAAAAATAGTAGAACAATTTATATTCATACTAGAACAAAGCTTAGTGGGTGGATTATTTTAATTTTGTAGTTGGGGGAGTAATTTGAATTTGAAGTTCGAAAGTAAAAGTTTAAGGTTTGTTCATCCTCATATTGGAGTTTCTAGAAAAATTTGAAGTCAGGTTGTTAGGATTTCTAAAAATTGTGGTAGGAATCTTAAAGAAGGATATCTTAGGAGTTCATAGCCACCGACCTTGTAGTATCGAAAACCATCCGAACCAGTCAAAAACCATTTAAACTAGTCGCCAATTCGTTGCTCACTGTAGCTAAGTTCTTATTCCCTTACTTAAATGCATTATATTGTTTGAAAAATTTAAAAAAAAATCGAAAAGATGTGTGTTTGATCTTGCAGTATTATGATTTTAGTTGAATAATGTGTTTTTGCAATATTTAATAATTTAATTAATTAGTTTTTAATATATTTATGGTTTTTCCTTATGCTTAAATAAGGCTTTTTTCTTTAAAAAAAGTCCAAAAAAAATTATATGTTTAATTTAGTGTTGCCATAATTTGAGTTAAGCAATGTGTTTATATGACATTCAATAAATTTGGCTGATTTCTTTAAATATGTATGAGTTTTTTTTTTAATATTTATGTATAGTTTTTTTCTTAAAAAAATGACAATAAAAAATACGTGTATTTGATCTCATGTTTTGAGTTAAATAGTGTGGTTGTTAATGTTTGTTGATTTTTCCTAGTATGCATAACTAGGTTGCCTAATAAAATAAAAGATATGTTTACATGTCTTTGGTTCTAATAAAAATAATAATTAATATGTTTAAAAAATAACTAGTTTACATGTTTAGGATTATAATGAGTGTGTTTTAGCAATTGATTTGCATAATCAATAAAGTGCATGTTTAAGCTTATAATTGATCAATTTGGTTAACTTGCTTAGTAAATAATGTTAATTAAACTAATAATTTGTCATACCTTAAAAGTGTTAAAGTCGTAATAGTCCCACCATATATACTAACCTATAATGGAAGCTAGCCACTTAGTTACTATCATAAACTTGATATACATAAGGCATATACGACTAAACAACTCTTTGAAATATTTTCAATTTAATAGCTAAAGTAAAATAGAGACATTTGGTTCAAATGTTTCTTTAAAAAATAGAAATTTGATCAATATAGTTCATTTGAAAATACTTGGAATTTTTGTACAAGATAATTTATCAAAGAATCCAAAATCATCTTTACAATAAATATAATATTATAATTAGTCTTGGTCATTCAAATGGCCTATTTGACTCTAAAATAAAGATAAAAAGAATATTCCATTTGCCCTTACTCCATATTCGTTACCCATCATTTGTATGCCCAAGGATTGAGCGGTCATGGTGTTTATCTTTTAGGATCAGTAAAAGAATTATGGGGATATGAGAAATCATCGCTCAGTAAAGGGACGAAGACGAAAGCAGACGTAGTACAACTATCAAGTAGGATTATCAATCAATTAGTTATATGCAATGCAACAAACATATACTATCTGTATGACATTATCCAATCCGTCGTGAAGTTAGTAAAATTACACCCATTTTAACCTGGGTTAAGGAGATTATACATAACAGCTATAATGTCATGACTCAAGAATAAACCCACGCTTGAACAATGGAGACCGGACTCCTCCCATAACTACTTTCGAACCCAGTGCCTTAACCCTATTGCGACCTCCTCTCTTATCACTTAATTTGATTAGGACTAAGGAAAGGCCAATTATTGCTGCCTTATTCAAAGGTAGATATTTGGTTAGAAAATCCTATTCGTTGTCCTAATGGGTTGCAATGTATGTTCGATTAGTGTTTAAATCCAAGTTTAGTTTAAGTCTGTTTTAGAGATGACCAACCAATTATAAACACTCAACTAAGGAAACAAAATACAACAAAGTAAACACAACGCATAACATACGATAGAATTCAATCCTACACATCACATTTGCATATTTAACTACTTTACAACTACGAACAAGTGTACACATTAGCCTCTAAGTTGTCAACGGTCCTTATATTACAAATTACATTTTAGTTCCTTTATGATTGATTGAAACTACAATGTTTCAATCGTTATACTCTTGGTTAGGTTTATTTTTATACTTTTAGTATTCATTATGCATTGGTTTATGGGTATTAAGTTTTATTACCTTTACATAGGTTATTTAGACCTTCTAGTAGAATTATTAGGTTTTTAATAACTTCTACTTGACCTTTTACTAAAGTATATTAGGTGTATAATACTTTTTACTTAAGTTTCTATTAGGGTTTTAACTCATTCTTGGATGTAGAACATTTTACATAACCTTTTACTAGGGTCTAGTAGGCTTAGAGTACCTTCTACTTAAGTTTCTATTAAGGTCCTTAATAATATTCTTTATCTATTAAACCTTCTACTTAAGCTTGTACTAGTGTTTTAACTCATGTTTCATTTTAGAAGGTCCTTATGCACAACCTTCTATGAAAATTTTGGCTATAATTTCTACACTCGGAAACCTTCGACTAAAGTTTCTACTGCTTTAATATTATAGCCAGTTTAATCAGGGAAGCTTCTACCATACCCTTTACAAGTCAGCAGTTTGCACATAGAAGCTTCTAGAGAACCTTCTACAGCTACTAACTCTTGCATTAGCTCATCTAGACCTTTTATAGTACCTTTTATAAGCACTAGATTTGTCCTAATTCACCAAAAATTGCATTTTTCACTTTTTTCTTTACTTTGTTCATGCCCAACCTTGTCGAAACTTTACCTTTATCGACTTGCATGGTTTGTAAACTCATCGACATCGACATCAACATGCACAACCTGAAATTCAACCAAAAAGAATGTTAAACACACATAATTAACTAATGTACTTACGATACATGTATTAGGTAAAAAAAATTTGATTTTTAAGGTGAATACACTTCATGTACAATAGCTAAAATCTTCAATCTACTACTGATTTTTAAGGATTTTTAATAAAAATAATCAATTTATTAATTTAGTGAAAAACCCTTATAAGCATTTAAGTAAAATCATCAAGTTTAACTTTGAAAAACTCACCTTTTTCATAAAATCTCCTATTTCCACTTGAAAATTAAGGGAAATAGTGGAAGACTTACCATGTTACTGGTCTTTCAAGGAATTTTACCTGGATGGTGATTAGGGAAGAAGTATTTCAAGAGCCCTTTTATTTAGTTGATGTATACTTTAACCTCTTAGAGTGTGGATTTCATAGTGTCTATTGGGAGTAGGCTTACGAATATATTTTATCAACCTATTGCATGTAACAAAAAATTACTCAAAAAGTAATGGAAAAGTAGATCTAACAAAGTCATGTGAGAAATAGTAGATTTTTCTTATATTTCAATTTATCGGTTTTTCAAAAATTAAAAATAAACCCAAATGAAACCAAAATTTTTAGAGAAACTCTTTATATGGAAATTTTATATATGTAACAAGGAATTTTTAGAAAAATTTTGATAAGAAAACTATATTATTTGGGCTTTTGAAAATCAAATAAAAAATTAGCTTTGGATGGCCATTTCTTAAGGGTGATATATAAAATGAAAAATTTTTATAAAAATAAATTTTTTTATGAAAATATGCTTAAAATTATGTAAGAATAATTTTTTTTTTAGAATTTTTAGACAAATTTTGATATTTTTAACAAAATCTTGAAAATTGAGTAAAATATCGAACTTATCGACGTTTGGATTTACAGTGGTCGAGGGCAAAGGGTACCTTATTGGCAGCCTTAGAGGATGGATTTCCTATAAAGTGGTGGTAGCTACTTGTTGTTAGGTTGCTCTTGAGTTTGGAAACCTCGATCTCACAAATTATACCTTTTTCTAATTTTCTAAATTTTCACTAAAAGCTCTTAAAATTATTATAAGAACTTTTCTAAGTTTTATAGGATCCAAAGAGTCCAAAATGATGAAGGAAAAGGGTATTTATAGTGTTGGTTTAGGAAATTAGCTATTGGGCATGTATGACAAATGTTATGATGTTCCTTTTCTAAGTAGACAAGTGTCATGTGGTTTTGTAAAAACTATAGTTTAATCCATGGTTTTGTCTTAAAACCATCTAAATCCATGGTTTATAATCCATGGTTCTAAGAAACCAACAACTTCTATTAGTTTTCCAAAATTCATGTTCTTCATTAATTTATTATTTAAGTACACTTAGTTTATGATTTATAATAGATTAGGTTGCCCATCCTCCATCGAGTAACTTAATTACTTATTATTTATTATTATTTTTTTACAACATTTATTACTTTTTTTATTTGTTTAGTTCATTCCAAACACTTTTATTTTTTAAGTGAAATCTTCCGAATTTTACTAATGAAAGAGTTAGTTTTACTATTTTAGCTTACTTTAATATTTTAATATTATTTTACAACAATTAAATTTACAGGCTCGCTTTGACTGGCTTTTGGGTTCTTATGGTCAATTTTGAGCTTAAATGAACTAATTACATGGGCATCCTATATTTAAGAATTCATAAAATCTTTTATTATAGTTAGTTAACTTAATTATATATTTTTGTGGTGATCATTTTTAAGAGTTGTCTTTTTGTTATTTTATCAAATTTTATATTATTAATTTAGGTCTGAGATTTTGTTAACTTTGGTCTTAAATTACGTAGTTGTCTCGTTTCGACAATTAATAAGTGAATTTAAAAATATTTTTAACTTTTAACTTGCATTATTATTTTATAATTTCCATTTCTTATACTTGGATTCTCTAAGTCGTTTTACTAATTTATGGTCTTAACGTGTGTTTAGGGTTATGGGAGGTGGATTTTCATAGATATCTTAAATTTCCTCATGCTAATGTCCTGCTTGCTAGAATAAGAGCCTCACATAATTTATATGTTTAGGTTTAATATCGTGCATTTTTCCTAATGAATTTGTAGGGATAATTTGCATGATTAATAATATTAATTACTCGCATGTTTAGGTTCATAATTGGCATGATTTGATAAATGGTTTGCGTTAAATAATAGTATTAATTTGTTGTTATAATTGACATGTTTAGAATTGCAATGTAATTTGCATGACTAGTTTTCATCTTACATGTTGTTATTTACATGTTGATTTTGTCATGTTGGCTTATGTGCAATTAATTTCATGAATAAAGGAATTTTCAAATGAGATAGTCTTTTACCCAAAAGTGATTTACTCATAATAAAAGGATTTTCATAAAATAAAAAAATAAATGAATGTCTTCCAAAGTTTAAGGATTTTTCCTAGAATTTTTAAAAATGGATAAAAAAACCCATTTCCCTCAAATTAATAAAACTCAATTACTTAATTTAAAATGAAAAGAGTTTTTTCAAAAATAAAATGAACCAACAAATTAAAATTTTTATCAATTAAGAATTACATGAGCTTGATCCCACTTCGTAGGTACATAAGTACATAGGTACTTCTAGCAACCTAAAATAAATAAACATTTATTTTTCCCTTTTTTTCAAAATTATTTTCATTTTTTCAAATAAAAAAAGAAATAAAAAGTCTATTTTACTTAAAAATAAAAGTAAGGGCCCATTAAATTATTTCATAGATTTCTTTTATGTAAACCTTCAAGTTTTAAATAAGTTAGTGCACGAGCTCATTTAATCTTTGGTTTCTATTTTCTAAACTATCTTTAAAAAATCCAGTAGCTAAAATTAGGATCTATTCACTGTCATAATTTCACTTTTTCTTGATTTTAATTGAGTGACGACTCATTTTCAAACTGTTTTCAAAATTAAAACATTTTCTTAATTTGGTTGAAAGGTTTATATTGAACAACCTAGGTTTAATATAAATTGGGCTAAGAAAAGGGAGAAATTGAATTTTTAGCTCGATATATATATATATTAACTTAAAATTTATACCATCTACTATTTTTATTAATAAAATTAATTAATGATGGACATTTATACCATCTACTATTTTTATTAATAAAATTAATTAATGATGGACATTTGACATTTCTTCTTCAAATGAATATTAAAATCATCAACCTTTAATTTATTATAACACCTATCATTTTTAAATAAATTTAGTACTTTTTGTATAAAGATTATATGTTATGCAATATTAAACTAAAAAGTATGGTTCAATTAATAAACTAATTTTATGGTTTGGGAAAATTTTTAATCCAAACCCTTCAAACTTATAATAAACCAAATTATATCTTATGGTGTGATTTGATTTAGTGGAAAAGTAGAACCAAAGTGAATTGTTAGTATTTTTAAAATAGATTTTTAATCTTGATTGTATAATTATACGAAAGGAAACACGATAATATATATAAATATATAATTTTCTATATTGATCCATGGACTTCATAGCTAATGCTATGGTTATTATTATGTGAAGTAGGATTTATGTTAAAACTAACAAATAAAAGGACAATTCTTTTATAATCATAAATAAACGAGTGTCCACTAATTAGCCTTACTTCTTCCTAAACAAATAAAAATTACTAACTATCTTTATCATTTAATTGACACTTTTACAAAATTTATTTAAGAAACATAAAATATAGAAAAGATAGTATATCTAATTTAAATATTAAAAAATACAATAAATAAGTAAAAATATGAATATGCAAAACATAAGGTAGATAACCTTTTTAAGATACGAAATTTTAGTTATAAAAATTAGTATTATCAGACTTAATTTTGACATGGACATGTGACAAGATCAAGTGTTATGGGGATGAATTGGTTTCAATTAGATTGAATCAAGATTGAATCAAACCAGTTTTATGGTTAGATCATATCAAATTGGGTTTGACCATACTGGTCAATCTGGGTTTAACAACCTTAATAAAAATAAGACAATGTATACAGAACTTTGCTTACTTCAAGAATAACTTGAATCGAAATATTGTGATGGACAAAGGAGAGAGAGATAATGCTTGTAAACTTGTAATGATGTCATCACCTAATGGGAAAAAAAGAAGAAGAAAAATATGCATAATCAATATAGAGATTTGTATCGATGAGATATTATCAAAATACCAAAAAGAAAAAAAAGGACTAGCATAATTGAGTGTGTTTCAATATTATTTTGATTTGTTGAAATCTTCTTCTTGCCAAATTGATTTCCTCCTTCCATGAATACAAAGTTCGGCTACGTATCCTCTTTTATGACATATAAAGCAAGTTATGTTAAATTTATGGACAATATTGTAGATTACACCTTAATTTTACCACTTTTTATAATTATACACCTGAAATCTTGACTTGTCTCATTATCTACCCAATTAAAAATTTAGTTATCACCATCTACATCTCAATTAATTCTAATTCATATTGTTAGTAGAATCAACATAATCAACCAATTATTAGCATGTATCCTTACTTTTGAATTGAAAGAAATCTATTTTCGTAAATTGAGAATTTTTTTAAAATCTACTCTTTATCGTATTATTGTTTTATTCTTTAGTAGTTGATTAGTTGTTTTGTTTGAATCAATTTGAATTTTTTTGCCTATATTAGAGTAGAGCTATCACATTCTAGTACTTAGTTGTTTTTCAACCTTTTTTGCTTTCCTTCCTTGTGAATATACAACCTTGGTTATTCGCCATGTACTCAAAATTGACTAACATGCTTGTTGTTTTATCGTGAATTTCACTTGATTTCTAAAATTTGAAAGCTATAGTAGTCTTGAGTGTAGTATTTCCATGCTTTCTAAAAAGGACAATTTTTTAAAATTGTATATAACATTTGTGGAAGGTGATGTGATACTAATCTCCACTAAGTAGAGTCTTAATATTATTTTCATTTATGTCTTGTGCTTCTATTCTTTTGCATATCTTCTGTTCTGTACTATGTTACACTTCTAGTTCTATCTCATGCTTCTATTTCTACCATAGCTTTTATTTAAGTCTTATATGCTTCTAGTGATTTTTGTGCTTCTGATTAGACTTTTCTTTTCCTCTTTCATCTATAAGATGATGTAGCTATATCTTCATTAGCTTCTTATTAAATACTATGTTCTCATTATGTGTTGTAGACATTCTCTAAGTGATTCTATTCTTTTCTTCTATTGATCAGCTGATTCTATCTCTATTACTAATGCTTGTTCTCTTTGATTATGATCTTCACATATTGTTTCCATAATTATTACATAATTTTTTCTTATCCAAAAGTTACTTTAACTTTGTTCTTGCTTCAAGTTCCCTTAAAAAATGAAATCCTCTTTATACTACAAACTAGGTAGCTTGATTAGTAATATTAACATATATTTTGTTGTCATCAAACTACCTTCCATTTAGGTTCTAACATTAACATAATATTTAACCATTGTCTGAGGCTTATTTGTTATACAAAAACCTGAAAAATTTTCTTAAGGTCCTTACACCTTAAGTGACTACATCGAGCTATGGTATCTCGATTACTGCTACATTAAATCGATTAACGTAATCCTAGAGTGTTTCTTTATCTTTTTGATGGATGAGATACAAGGATGAGGTAACCTTAGACAAAGGCTTGCTTGCTTGAAAGTATTAGTGAACCGATAGGTGAGCTCACCTAAGGAAGAGATAAAGTTATCGAAAAGGTTATTGAACTATGTCTGAGATACCTTCTACTGAGTGCTCAAGAAACCTTCTACATGAATGTGTCGCCGGGGCCATGTAGGTTCATCCTGGTCTAAAAATGAAGTAAGTGGTTATTGGGATTACTAGTATTGTCGTATTGGTCCAATTGTAGTAACTTAACATTAGGTGAGAGAACTTCTTGAACCACCCTTATGAAGGAGGTCTTATTGTTAGAGGTCTAGGTAGAGTCCTCGATCCCTTACTTTCTTACCTTTTAGAAAGCCCCTTTAACATCTCCATTAGCTTATTGATGTCCACGTTATTTGTGAGATGACAGGATTGAGTTACTAGTCTATCATTGCACACATTTGCCTTAGATTGGCGATGCGAAATAGCGACTTGCATTACCCTATGATGGGAAATGGCGACTTATTGTTTCTCAACAAGGGGACAACTAAGTTGCCTGTAAATTGCATCTACTAAACTTAAGCTTATCGTGGTGGAGGAGTTTTGTCATGCCATGGTGGCAGTGGACTAAGATTCTTCTTATAACTGAGACCATAAATTGAGTTGCTCTCTAGTGGGGGGTATGTTGCTTGATTTCTTAAACTTGAGTACTTTTACCTGTAGTTCTTCATATTCAAGTCCTAATCAGCTCATTTTATTCTTTGATCTCTTTGCTCTACCTTTTGACTTTAATGTTCTTAGTTGCTAAATCACGGTACATAGCCACTAACTTTGTAAAATGTTGTGAATTGATGGTGAGGGCATTTTGGTTGTTGATGCTAGCACCTACGGTCTGGCCAGCAACAGCATTGGAGGTCTTATTTCTTGTTCTTGCCATTGCTATCATAGAAATTAAGATTATGAAGGTTCATTTCTTACAGACGGTGCTAAATGTCGTTTATTGAATAATGCTAGTAGAGTTTAAGTGTATGAGGGCCTTTAAATACGCATAAGAATGAGGGCCTTTAAATACGTATAAGAAAGCCTGCAAATAGAGTCTAGTTAGTGGAATAGACAAGGGGTTGTTCGGTGGGGTCACTTTGAAGCTTAAGTCAATAGAGGAAATAAGAGAGAGTGAGATAGTAAGATGACACAAAGGAGTAAAAGTGTGTTAATGGCTCCTATTGATGGTGCAATGCTCTTATTTTATAATAAAGGCTTAAGATACATTAGGAATGTGGATAGATATGGATCTCACCAAAATAAGAAGGTATATCTTCCATTAATGGTGGATCCCGATATACTTGGAGATATGAGGGAGACAATTGGTATATCTCGATATACTAGAAGTTCACTTTTGGGTTAACTTCTACTCTTGCCTTGGTTCTTTAATAAGCTACTTAACCTCTCAGAGGTTAAACGAAACTTTGGAGAGAGGTAGTCAGAGGATCTAAATTGGGTGTATAGAGAGGGGGAGTTCGATTTTCTCAGATGAGGTTGATCGAGGTGATAGGAATCAACCTTTCGGACTGATCATGCACAGTCGAGCCAGACGACTCTAAGGACTCAGAAGGAGGATAATGGCTTATAGCCTTATTTGGGACAAAAATTCCTATTCCGACGTTTATGTTTTCCGCTACTACCGACTTGACTACCAAGCTATCATGTATGCAAGACTTATCCAACAGTTGTACTATGATACAACATCCGAGTAGACATCCTCTAAAGATTATTTGAGTTGAGCTCTCGAGTCGTCCATTAATGTTTAACCCTAGCCTAAGTTAAGTACTCTTTAGTAGATGACCGACCGAGCTCTAACTTGATCTAGATCAGGTCGACCCTTGACTATAAACTCCCTTTTTTCTTCATTTCGTCCAAATTATACTATAATTTAGAACAACCAGTCACTATGTGACATGTGTCTTCTAGCACAACATTTCAGAAGGATTCTTTATTTTTTCGCACCGAATGTTCTTTGTCTCTTTTACCCTTTTTAGTATATTTTATGTATCCTATTTTTAGAATACCTTTTTGTCTTTTCATACATATAAAGCAACCTTAGTAGGATAGGTGTATAAACTCTTACTTAATGTATGCATATAACAACTTCATTATAAGAATTTATACAAGTTTCCCTTTGAGTAACTTTAGTGTTCTCATTACCCTTCAACTCTTATCTATTTCCTTTAGTAAGGAGTAGTGGCAAGTGATCCTTTAGTTTGAATTGGTGAGTTATATTCGGCGAATTGTAGGTTAAGTAGGATTAATTGGTGTATCATATCTAGTTGGTAATTGTCTAGACTTTGCTATATTTTCTTTATTTCCTTTTGTTTTCTCTTCGTTGTGGTGTTTTTTCGTGTGTATAACCCCAGAGACGCATCATGAGGAATCTAAGGGCTTTGTTCAAGCTTAAAGGAAGTTGGTCAAAGGCCTAAACAGGTTGGTCTACACCTGAGGTGCTCATATCTAAAATATCCTATCGATAGAGATGAAATGTGGTGAATTTGACTCTTCTTTTGTTTTTTTTTTTTTTAATTTTTCCTTTCAATGTTTACAAGTTTCAAGTAATGTAATTATTTGCATTAGTTCATACCAATCCTTTTCATTCTTTTTTTTTATATATATACTATTATTTGGTAAATAAGTAATGTGATCATTTTCACATCATAAAATCAAATTCAACATTGCCTTGCCAAAACATGAATGCTCTTCTCTTTATTTCTTTATTTATTATTTTTTGGTAAACATACAAAACATAGTAGTAAATCTTATATTTAGATCTAAGTTTCTAGTTTCTTTGATAGTTTCAGGTTTGTGAAATCCAATAAAATTTGGTAAAGATTTATATTAAATGATTATTGACGTCATCATATAACATTTATATGTCCAAAACATGCAATTTAAAATTTCATGTGTAAACTAACAAAAACAAACAAAATTATACTATACATATATCCAATGTAATATATCAAGTGATAAGATATAGGTAAACCGATGCAGTGTGAAGCGTATCCAACATAAAGGTTGTAGAGAATATTGTAATGCCCCAAAACTCGAGGGTTACAACTTGCTACGTGTCCCTAAAATTCTAGGACACGTCAGCTGTTCTAGAACCCTCCAACAAGTGAATATTTGAAATTTTCTCCTTAATTTAAATTTTCACAATTCATGCCATTAAATGTTCTTCAAATGAACGAACTATCTTTAATTGAAAAATATACAATATCCGTAAATATTGTAAAGAATAAATATATGCTAGATTCTTAATAATTCATAATAAGAACCAAACAATGATAACAATTTTTCCAAATTATCCAAGGAGTCTCAAATGACTTTCCTAACAAGTAATTAAGATAGCAAATAAAATAAAGTTAGTCTCAACATCTACAAAGTCAAATAAGCTCATGTTAAACCTTTGTTATCAATAATATTCATATCTTCCACTTGGATCTTCACACTGATAACCATAATCTTCATAGTAATATTGGTCATAATCCTCAAATCTTACTCCTGAAACTAAAAACAGAAATTTCTCAATGGGTAAGCAACGTTCAGTACATGATATACATACATGCGTGTGAGACAAGCAATTGCACTTTTACAAGAAGCTTAATGTTAAGGCAAAACAACCATAGGTTATTATCTTTTATTTAGTTCGACATATAACACAGTTTCAATGTCTTAGAACTTTGAGTAACTCATGACTCCAGCAACCAATCTATCTATCTATCTATCTATATATATATATATATATATATATATATATATATACACACACACACACACACACATATTACATAGGTATCAGTGTTAGGTCCTCCCTAGTACCTTAGAATCTATGAATCAACTTAAATCTACTTGAATTATTTCAAAGTATAGCTTCACTTGGGATAACATTGCACTAAGATCATCGAGATGCTACCCTAAGACCATGGTCCTATCGGTTTCTTGGGCTCAGCTAAGAATAAGCAACACATAATTATTAATGGTCAATTAAGTGTTTAGTCTAGTTATGTATCTCTACCCTAACAAGCATAATTAAAAAAAAAAAGTATCCCATATCTTAGAAAGGATCTATAAAATCTAAGTTAAGAGTCATCTCAAAACCAATACTTAAGATACAACATAACAAAACACACTTAAAATGTATTTTCAAGCTTTCTTTTCTAGATGAATCCTTTTGCTTATCATTACTAGATTAGTGAGTAGAAAATATAGGTTATCCTAAAAGTTTAGAATCAATTTGAACTCTTAAATATGTCTTGATGCTATTAGATTATGGTTTAAGGGGTTAAAAACATGTTTTGGAAAGAAAAAGAGAAGACCTAAGTCTATGCCCTATGATTACGGTTGTGACTTGGATTGTGGTCTTTATTGACTAACTTCTTCTAAGATCATAGCCTAGACTATGGCTATATACCTTGGCTGTGATGCTCTCTACCACAAATCCTTCAAATTTCTTCACATGCACTTTGCTCTAATATGTCTTTGAAGACCATAAGTATGACTACGCTTGTGTTCCTTGGGCATGTTCCCCCCAGTTTTGTAACTTCTTCTCCAAAACTCAACTCCTTTGCATCAAACTTTACCATCGATATGATTTCATCTTCCCAAACAAGTTTGATCAAAATCTTTCATACAAATCAATGAAAAATTTCCCCCTACATCAATAACTACATTATCCCTTGTTAATTATTCTAAACCTCACTATTCTCCTTCCATCAACTATATCTAAATCAAGGCATAAATTCACAATATTATAAAGAGTAAAAGGAATTGGAATGCACTATTACCTAACAATTAGATTTCAATCATGCACTTCAAAACCTCGGAATTCACCCATAATTGCAACAACAAGACGTTGTCCTTCAAACCTTAGATAGGAAAAGAGCAGCTCAATATGCGAGTTCTCAAAGTTTAAAGAAGACTTAAATTTCATACCTTACCCTTGATCTTCCTTCATCAATGTCGTAAGATGAGTGGTTGTTCTTAGGAGTCCTTGGGCGAGATGTCTATTTTCAAAAGTAAGAGTGCAAAAATAAGGAGGCTATGCTATGAGTGTCGCTATAATAGAATAGGGTTTCTTAGAAACTGTTGTAAGGAGAAAAATACCCTCAGTCTAAAACAGAATATCCTTTTTATTATTTATTTTATTAGCCAGGTTTTACAAACAAAGAAATAATATTATTGAAAAAACTATCAATACAACTATTCATTAAAGTACTTATAACCTCATAACCCTAGGACAAATAAGGAAATTAAATAAAAACTAAATTCTTTAAACGAAGAAATGAAATAGACAAGATAAACTTTCCTAACCAACAAGACAGTCTTAATCCTTCTAGTATCTTACCAAAATTGGCAAACTTGACTCCTTAAATAAGCCCATATGATGAAGCAATTTGATTTAAGCACTCTCCATATGTAAAAAGTTATGACTCATCAAAGTAATAGATATAAATTAGGAAAATCAAATCTAAGCTTTTGAATTTATGGCTTCTGTTGGCCTAGTATAACAACCCAAAGGGTTAGCAAGTCATGGTAATATTGTCATATACTACGAGAAGATCCGAGACCAATCTCTATTATTGATCAGGAACCTTCATTATAGTATACAAGGGTTTTGATATAACTAGTGCCTCTCTAAGAAGTCAAATATCAAGTAATACCCAAGCATTTAAATAACATGTAATTCACATAAACTAGATTATGAAGTGATAATAATCAAAGATGATGCCTAATAAAATGGGGTTTACAAACCATAAATACCATAGAAACTAAAGATGGTCCATATCGTTATCATATAAAACTAGAAACATAGTAACTAGAGAGTTCAGATAATAAATCAATATTCTCTCATCTTCCCTCGAAATCCTAAGTCGCGTAGCTTACTGACCTTAGGCATTCCATGGCTCGGCTTTAGCCATAAGTCTACTTGCATCAATAGCAAACTATAAGATGATAAGCTATGATTAGCCTAATGAGAAACCTTCCTATTAAATCATCATACAAGTGCACGTAAGTTATTAAAAAATTTATGAAATGCAAATCGACTGTATGTTATGTAATAATGTATACATTCATTTCAGTAACTGCATAGTTTTATGCCCATTGTTGTTCGATTTGGAAAATATTTAGGTATGTTAGGACCTTAGTATCATCACTTGATTCCTACATGAACCCTTATTCCTTGTCCTTATAATTATCTTGGGTCTGGTTGTGAGTAGCTTAGGTGGCCCACTCTTACCTCTAAGAAGTAGGTGTGAATCAGCCTTAAGTAAAGGGTTGCACTCCTTATAGCATTATAGATCTTAAAGGTTAAGGTAAGAACATGTTGTGTTGATATGTCATGCGAAAACAACAAACATAACATATATCAAGAGAATATGGATCTAATAATGCATGATCTTCCATCTTACTGCGTAGTGCTGATGCCTTTACTCTTTAATGCAATAGGATGCAATACGTGATCAATTTATTAAAAATCGGATAATTATTAGGTTTGATTTACAATGCCTTGTCACACAATTGCATTAAAATACAAGCACGTGTAAGTTTCCTAGGCACCTTATGATGCGTTGCATCGAAAGCTAACAAGGGTGAACGTATCAAAGTGGATTAAGCTTATAGAAAGCTCAAAGTAAGAGATGGGAATGATGTGAAAACAGGGAAAGTAAAACAAGCAACCTACGAATAGCTCCAAGGATATGATGTACTAGGGAGCTTTTGGGGACTCACCTCACAACTCAATATGATACATAGGATGGTCCGTAGAGGGTACTTACTACCTAACCGTACCTAAGGGTTAGGATAAGAGTGATGTAAACAAGCTAACAAGACACATAGGAGTATAGTATATTCAATATATTCGGTGATGAGATGCGATGATTACGGCTATATGTATAGTGGGTATTTATACTTGAAAAACTAAGGTAACTTGCCTAAAAATGGAAAAAACTAAAAGGGTATTATTTAAAAGAAGTAATGTACGAGGAATAATAAGAGTACAATTGAAAATACAACAAAAATGAGTATCTTGTACAAGGGATTCTATGACATAGATGCTCGGACACGTGGTTCCTTGTAGATGGATGGCCTTTCGGTAGAAAAGACAATTATGTACCACAGTTTGGTAACTACTGGGTCGATAAGCTAAGCAAAGGTGGTAGATCAATCGTACCGAGTTGAGCAAATAATTCTTTTGAGGTAAATTTGCCTCGAGCATATTCAGTTCTACTCGAATTCGGTTCGGCTCGGATTCAGGTCAATTGAGCTGATGGTTGGATGTAGTTTAGGTCAGCAACTGGAGAGGAATGATGAGTGTGAGAGGGTTTGGCTTGGCTAGGGGATCGGGTTAGTAGAATGCAGTGGCTTAAACTACTCAATGGTAGGTTGTAAGGAAAGAATTTGCTTGGGCATGCTCTCTAACTCTCGGGTTCAGGGTCTGGAGGTTTAATTCTTATCATCCCTGCCGGGTTGATTGGGATTTACGATCAAATCCGGCTGGTCTTTGTTCGAGTTCTCTTTAGGTTGGTAAGGGCTGAGTTCGGCAATCATAAACACATCAGATACTCTAAAGTCTTTTAGAAGCTCAAGTTGATATGCATTGTCATTGATCTTCTGGAGTATCTTAAACAATTCTTTAGCTTAAGCAGATAGCTTATTTTTCCTTTTATAAGGGAATCTTTCCTTACTTAAGTGTAATTACATTTGGTCTCCAAGTTGAAACTTCTTGATCTTCCTTTCCTTGCTTTTATCTTTTAGTTTTTTGGTGGCTCAATTAATTTGTTAGGTGACTCGTTGATAGATCTACTAGATGGACCGGGCTTTGATTCTTATCATAAGATCTTCTTGGTTAATAGACTGCATAAGGGTGTGGTCGAGGGGTAGTTCGGGGTTAAAACCATAGATGACTTTGAATGGGGCATGCCCAATGGTGACATGTACTATCCTATTGTAAGCAAATTCTACCATGGGCAGGTAGCCATTCCAGTCAGTTAAGTTCTTCCCTATTGTAGCTTGGAGCAGTGATCTTAGGGTACGGTTAACCAACTTAGTTTAACCATCGATTTAGGGATGACAAGAGGTGTTAAATAGAAATTTGGTTCTCATTTGAAACTAGAGGGTCCTCTAAAAATGGCTTAGAAATTTTGGGTCTTAGTCGACACCACACTCCTAAGTACTTCGTGCTAGTGAACTACTTCCTATAAAAACAAAGAAGCAAGAGTCGAAGCATTGTTAGTTTTGGTATAGAGCATGGAATGTGCCATTTTGCTGAACCTATCAATGACAACCATGATAGAATCTTTGCCTTAAGTAAGGTAATCCAAAGACAAAGTCCATACTTAGGTTAACCCATGGTTTGGTCAGAATAGGCAAAGGCATGGCTGTCTCTTACTTTGCTCGACTCTTTTCTTTCTTACAGATGGTGCATCTCTCAATTACACGATATACGGCATGCTTCATTCTAGGCTAGAAGAATCTATCATTTAACAGCTCATACATTCTTTACTCTCGAGTCTTCTACTATGAGCTTTTCTCACCAATAGCTCCCTCATTGAACAAGTTGGCATATGTAACTTGCCACCTTTGAATAGTTAACCATCCTCTACATGGTACTCATCCACTGCTTTTCCTTCCTTACAGTGCATATATATAGGGCCAAAATGAGGATCATTTTGATACTATTCTTTTACGCATGCAAACCCTAACAATCTGGTCTATAACTTAGAGAGTAGAATATGTAGCAACTACATTACTCTTGCCTTGCTTATACTTAATGACAAAATTAAATCCCTCCAAGAACTCAATCCATTGGGCTTGGCATTTGGAAAGCTTGGATTGGCTCTGTAGATATCTCAAGGACCCATGATCCGTGCGTATGACAAATTCTTTTGGTTAAAGATAGTACTACCATGCACAAAGAGCTCAAATTAAGGCAAAAAACTCTTTGTCATATACGAAATAGTTTAACTACACTCCCTTAAGCTTCTCATTATGATAAGTGATAGGATGGCCTTCTTGCATCAGCATTGCTTTGATGCGAACACTTGATGTGCTGGATTCAAGCTCAAATATTCTGTTAAAGTCTGGTAAAGCTAAGACCGGGGTTGAGGTTAGCCTTATTTTTATCTCAGCAAAACGCCTCTCCTCTTTCTCTTCCTACTTAAGCACTAAGTTCTTCTATGTTAACTCACTCGAAGGCGCTACAATGGTACTGAATTCTTTGATAAAACGTCAGTAGAATGATGCTAATCTATGAAAACTTCTCACCTCAACATAGGTGGTTAGGGGTTGGCCACTTAACAATAGCTTATACCTTCTCTTCATCTATTCTCAATCCTATCAGATAGCCTAGGAAGACCACTTCTTCTTAATAGAAACAACATTTCTTCAAATTTCTAAACAATCTCTCTACTTAGAGGACATTAAAAACAATGTGGAGGTGGTCATTATGTGTTGCTAAGTTGAAACTATAGACTAGAATGTCGTTGAAGTAGATGACAACAAATTTCCTGATTAGATCTCTTAAAACACGATTCATTAGCCTTATGAAAGTGGTTGGGGCATTTGATAGCCCGAAAGGTATGACCATCCAATTGTACAGGCGATGTTAGGTCTTACAAGCAATCTTCCATTCGTCCCAATGTCTCATTTAGATTTGCTGGTATCCGGACTTTAGATCTATCTTGTTGAATGTTCTTACACCACTTCATCCAACATATCATTCGGCTTTGAGATGAGGTATCTGTACTTGATTATAATCTTGTTGACAGCTTTATTATCTGCAAACATATGCTAAGTTCCATCCTTCTTTAGCACAAGCAGCATAGATATAACACAAGGGCTAAGATTCTCCCTTACATAACCTTTTTCCAGAAGTTCATTGACTCATCTTTGGAGCTTAACAACTTCCTCAGGATCAATTCGATACATTGGATTGTTTGGCAAGGTAGCGCTGAATGTTAAGTCAGTATTGTGTTCAATGCTTTGAAAAGGGGGTAATCCCTCGGGAAATTGTTCAAGAAATAGGTCAGCATATTCATCTAATAGTTCCTTGACTTCCAAAGGTAGTTCACCCTGCTCCTTCAATTCTAGTAATCACTTGATTAACGGGAAGGTTGGCGCATTGGCTTTAATGGCTTCTCAAAGTTTAACTTTACTCAATAACAAAGCCTTCTTTAATCCTTGAGTAAGTTTAGCTTAAAGTTTGCTAATTGGACTTGATGGCATAGGGTTTAGCGTAATCTTCCTTCTATCTTTCTTAAACACATACGTATTCCTGTAACGGTCATGAATAACCCTTCAATCGAAAAGCCAAGGTTGGCTTAGCAGCACGTGAGATGCATACATGGGCAGCACATCACAAAGAATTTTAGCGAAATTGTTTCCAATTGAGATCGACAATAATACTTCTGAGTGACATGTAGTTTTCCCTTGCCGTTCATTTAATGCAACTTATATGGCTTCGGATGAGAAATGGTAGGCAACTTAAGTTTCTTAATCAAGTTGGCAGATGTTACATTGGTGTAGCTCCTATTATCTACTATGAGCGCACACACCTAATTATTCACTTTGCAGGTGATGTTGAATAAGTTTTCTCTTTACTCTTCCTTAGTAGAGGGTTCTAAGTTCATTGCTTGTCGGATAACTAGAGTTAACTTATCCAGGTTCTCTATGAACACATCTTCCTTAATCAGATTGGCATTAACATCAACCTCGTCTCCCACTTCTTTCTCCTCCTCAGGTTCTTTGTTTACGCTATCTACTTTAATCTTCGAGACATCACCTTTGATGATTATGGTCTTTCGGTTCGGACACTGAGCAGCTATGTGTCTAAAACCTTGGCATCTAAAACACTTAATTTAGCTCGTCTTCTTCCCAGATCTTTGTCCTTTCTCATGTATTTTCATTGGCACATCACTATCAGGTCGGCCTTTCTGTTTAGCCCTGACATTTACCCTTTTGGTTAGCTCGGTACTTAGTTGAGCTTGGTAACTTCCTTGGGTAGGTCAGCTTAACTAAGTTGGCTCATCGTAAGTTAGGTTGGCTTATTTCTTCTTTGCTTCTCCCCCTGCTAGGTTATTCAATAGCCTCTCCACCCGCTTCATTTAATGTGGTGAACTATTGAAGTTTTACAATATCTTGCAAGTCATTCCATAATCCAGCAAGAAACCTCGATACTCTTTAGGCCAGTGCTCTTCTACCTTACAATGAATCATGAGTATTTGGAACTCCTAAACATACTCATCAACAGTTCAGCCTCCTTACCTCAGCTATTAAAGTCAAGCAAAAGTATCCTGCAAATAAATGTTCGGTATGAACCTGTTTTTGAGGATCCTCTTCATCTTAGGCCAAGTATTTACCTCTCTGTAACCTTTTCGTTGCCTCATTGTTTGGAAGTTCTTCTACTACATCATGGCATATCCTGAGAACTCTATAGCAGTAGTCCTCACTTTTAATTAGTCCTCGTATTGATAATAGTTAAAAATTTGCTCAACCTTCTCTTCCTAATCTAAGTAATCATTTGCATTCCTAGAACCATTGAAGCGTGGAATCTAAAGCTTCACATGGTCGATAGCTTGGGGTGCTCAAACTTTCCCTTCTTCTTCTTCATACTCTTCTTCCCCTTCATCATCTATATCTCTTAAGTCAATCCTTTGTTGTACTCATCCTCATACTCCTTCACTTCAAACTTATCGAGCTAGATTTTGTCCTTTAGTAAGTCGAGTAAATTGAAGGGTATTCTATATAGCCTCAGCAGGTCAATAGGCCATTACATGAACAACTCTAGTTAGATCAGCTAAGAGGTTAGCCACCTTATCAAGTTAATCACCTGTGCTTCTGGGGGTACCTTAGGGTTATCATTTATGGTGGATAACACCACTATTGTCATTCTTAATACCAGCACTAACATTCGGATTTATCATTTTCTTTGACAAAACTTAGTTTTCAAGCTCTGAATCTGAGAAACAATTGGCACTATTCCTCCAAACCAAACAACACGCACACTCTTCCATACAAATGTCGAATTAATCCTTGTACACGACAACTATACCAATAAACAATAAACTTAACTGAAACTTACTTTGTTTTTGTGTGTTCAAAACAGGGTAAAACAGAGTATATAACCGAAACGTACTACCACTCTTACTACTCACTCCAACACTTATAGCAAACTTTCAGGCAACTAAAACACAATACCACAGCAACCACTACTCACAAGAAAGCTCAAACACAACTTACTTAAGCGAAATCTCCACTTTGATACCAAGATGATGCATTATGCTAAGTGTTAATAAGGGTAAATGTATCGGAGTAGATTGAAGAAAGAGATGGGAATGGTGTGAAAACAAGGAAAGTAAAACAAGTAACCTATGAATAGCTCCAAAGATATGACGTACCAAGGAACTTCTGAAAACTTGTGGCATAACTTAATATGATGCATGAGATGATTCAGTGAGGGTACTCACCACCTAGCCTTGCTTAAGGATTAGGATAAGAGTGAGGTAAACAAGCTAACAAGAGCAATGTTTACATAAAAGAGTAGAGTATATTCAATGTATTCTGTGATGAGATGAGATGATTGCGGCTACATGTACAGTGGGTATTTATATTCGAAAAACTAGGGAAACTTGCCTAAAAATGGAAATGACTAAAAAAGGTAATATCTAAAATAAGTAATGCACATAGAATAATAAGGGTACAATTGAAAATACAACAAAAATGAGTATCTTTCACGGAGGATTCCGTTACATAGTTGTTCGGACATATGGTTCCTTATGAATGGATGGCCTTTTGGTTGAAAGACAATTCTATACGATCAGTTTATTATCTACCTAACCGAGGTGCCGATCAGAGGTGATAGGTTAGCTATGGTGAGCTGAGCATGGTGTATTCAATTTAGCTCCAATTCAGGTTAGCTAAGTTGGTGGTTAGTTGTGGTTTAGGTTGACAGCTAAAGATGAATGATAAGTGCAAGAGGGTTTAGCTTGGCCAGGGCATCAGGTCGGCAGAATGTGGCAGCTTAAACTCCTTAGTGGTAGGTCTTAAGGAAAGAATTTGCTTGACTATACTATTTAATCCTTGGGCTCGGGCTCAAGTTAAGGTTTCGATGGTCTGATTCCTATCACCCTAAGCACATTAATTTACATTAAGCTTGTAATTTAATAGTGCACTGGACTATAAGGGAAAATAAGGTAAGATAGAGATCAGTATACTTACTTAGCCATCATCTATAAATCCCAATAATCCTTAGTAGTGTCAACATCTAAGTTTAAGTCACTTGGAGTATAATTATAGTAAGAAATGGATATTTACTTTACTAGGTTTTGGCTTAATTCGCTATTTTACTCAGTTTTCTCTTACTTCGTATTTTGGCCATAAATTTTTCATTTTCAATTTGATTTTCGTATTCTTATAGTTGGTTTCCATCATTTTCAAGCATTTTATCATGTGATGGGATCCATTTGGTGAGATTAGACCTGCAAAAACTCAGGTTGGGATGTTTAAGTTCTTTAGTCAAAGGTTTGTTTTTTTTACTCTTTAGGGTTTAAGGCTAGTTTTGGGTTTGAAGTTAAAATTTGGGTATTGGACCTTATAATTGGTTATTTGGGCCTTAAGTTTGTCTCTACGGGCTTAAATAAGCCTTTTTGGCTAGTTTTAGGTATTATTTGCATCTCAAGCCTACAAGGGGTGTTCCGATTGACTTATTGGACTTAATAGTCCTTTAATATATTCCTTAAAAGTTAATTTAAGCTCTTGGTTAGATTTGATTCATTAGGCTATGGGCTTCATTTTAGGCCATTTTAATGGATTTTTGGTCCAATCCATTTCCCAAAGCCCTAAACCAAACCCAAAACCCAATTTTATTTATTATTTGGGCCCTAATCCACTAGAAGCCCACTAAAGATTACATTTTTAGTTTAGTTCTAGATCTAGTCCCTAAGGTTTATTGGGCTCCTAATTATATTTCTAAGGTCCAATTCACTATTTAGGTTTGTTTAAACTTCCAAGTTGTTATTAACCTACTAAACTTGATTAGTTAAGCCCTAAATCCTAATTATCACTAACCAATGATGTCATTAAGCTATTAAATCAATATTTGAAGCTTGTTTCCCATCATGAAAGTGTTGGTTTGGGTGAACTTTAGGGGGTCCTTCTACCATCTTTTATACTACTCGTCCTAAAGCACTCATATATTATCTAAACCACATTTTAATATACATTTAACTGAAGATTAACAATACAGTGTCAAAATAAAGTGCGAAATGACCTATACATATTTTGGCCTAGCAAGGATTATGGGCTTCAAAGGGGGGGTTTTTTTCTACTATTTGATTAAGTATCTACTTGCTCTTACTCTTAAGCTTTAAGATGTAGTAAGATCTTAACAACTCTATGTAATCTCTATATAACTTACATAATACTATGAAAATATATTTAGCATGTTCATGAATCTTTTCTCACTTTTATCTAAGTAAATATGCTGACATTTATTAAGGAAATATGGTAGAAAGGTAAGTTACATAACCTTAAAGTTCAAATGGCAAGTTGGTGTACTCCTCCTTTTCTTTCCAAGTTTGGTCAAAATAGGTGGCTTTAAGGTGATGGGAGATACGTTAGATTGCAAGGGAAGAGGAAGAGGAAGAGATGGTAGGTAGTGATTAGTGGTGCGGAAATGGTGGCCAGTGGCAAGGAGCTTAGGCGATGGTAGTGCGATGTAAGATGGAGGAGAAAAGGAAGTGTAGACTTTGTGTTTTATCTTGTAAGTTTTTGCGTGTGTTTCTAAATGAAAGGGTAGCAAAATGGAGTGAAAATGGAAAATTATGGGGTATCCAAATAGGAGAGAAAGAAAGGGAATAAGGGTTGTCCAATTTGGGTAGGTGAATAAGCTTCTTTTTGGTAAAATTGTATCGCCCTAACTTTTTGTCATTTTAAGGAAGATTTTGTCTCTTTAAGGACAATTTTCCTTTGATTTGCTAACTAATCCCTTGGAATCTTCCTACTAATGATCCTCACCTACTTGTTAATTATGATATGGTAAGCGTTGGTTACTGAATTAAGGTGTAATTAGCCTAATTAATTGCAATTAATCATAATTAGGAGGTTTGGTTAGGTCAAATTATCCTAATTCACTTCATTGACCTATATTATCTAATTTATTAGGGTTTCCTTGATAAGAATTGAGCAACTGGACCACTAACTTGAGCCTAAGTACAAAGACTTGAGAGCTTGACAAAGCACATCCTTTAATCCTAACCTACTCCAAAAGAGTTCGAGTTGCTCCTCTCTACCAATCTGCTGTCATTCCTGAGTCGAGCTCTCCCATACCTATGAACTATCTCTGACTATCGACTTAAGAAGCGCTCAACTGATAGCTCGGCTCACCTACCCAGCAGCTTAGTCAACCTATCTTTGAACTGCCCAGGGCATGCGAGATGAATTTACCTTGGAAGAGTCAACAACTCAACTCAGCAAAAGTTAGGTTGATCGTATTCTTTTGTTTGTTTCACTAAGAGCCCGCCTCTAGTTGCCAGCCATGTGTAAGAGCACTTATGTGATGGAATTTCTTGTGTAAATCAAGTATTTTCTTGGTTTTTCATTTATACCCTTGAACACTCCTTATATTTTACTTGTTTTAGACATTACCCTTTTTATTTTTTTCCACTTTTAGAATTGCTAAGATAAATACCCTTATACATTGTAGTCGCATCATCTTACCTTTATTGAATATACTAAATTCTTCCTTTTGTGAGTTGTTTGTGCTTACTTACTCTTATCTTAACCCTTAAGTAAAGTTAGGTGGCAAGTGACCTCACCGAGCTATTCGTGCGTCATATCGAGTTGGTTCATGAATCTACGAAGGTTCCTTGGTACGTCATATCCTTGGGATTGTTTGTGGGAAATTGCTTGTTTTCTTTTTGTTACGTACATTCATCATTCTTCATTTTGAGCTTTCTGTAAGCTTGGACCTACCCTCGATATGGCTAACCTTATCTGTTTTTGGCATGGCGTATCATCTTGGTATTAAAACGGAGCATTACTTGAGTAAGTCACTACTACGTTAGTGCTTCAACTACCTTTTGTATTTTAAGCAAGTTAAGTAGTAAGGAAGTCATTAAAAGTTGTGTTTAAACTAGTTGTGAGTGTTTGAGAAAGTGATCGTTTTGTTATGTTATGATTGTTTTATGATACTCCGTTATACTATGTTTTGAGTTGCAGAAAACGGAGCAAGTCATAGTTGTATATTTCTATATAGTTAGTGAGTAGATTGATTAGAAGTGTTTATGAGTTATTTTTGGATAATATAAGTATTATTGGTCATTTAGAATATGAGACTGAGTAAAGGAAAGTAACTGATTATAGTGTTAATGCTAGTCTTGGAGACGATAATAACCGTATCATCTACTAAGGTCGACAAACCTAGAATACCCTAGAAGTTCTAATGAGCAATTTGATGAGATGACTCACTTGATAGTTGATTTAACTCGAACTGTTTATGCATTAACATCATAACTTAACGGAGCCAACTAAAACAACCTTTAGGTTACTCTTAATGTTGGTACCACTGTCTATAATGCTCAACCTACTCAAGGGCAAGTCCCAGCTTAGCAAGTTTAAGGTAAAGGAGTAAAAGGCCATGTGTGAAGGAGAATAGATTTGGGAGGAATGGAAGAGGTGAATGAGGAAGAGTACAGGGAAGTAGAAGAGAGAGCATGTACATCCTGAGCTACCAACCATGTGAAGCTTTAGATTTCGAGTTCTAATGGTTTTAAGGATGCTGATTATTATCTCAACTGGGAAGAAAAGGTAGAGCAAGTTTTTAACTACTATCAATATGAGGACCCTAAGAAGTTGAGAATTACTACTATAGAGTTCTCAAGATATGCTATAATGTGGTGGAGAAGCTTTCAAACAATGAGAAGATAAGAAGGATACTGAGAAGTCAACACTTGGCCTAAGATGAAGAGAGTTCTTAGAGTAAGGTTTGTGCCAAATACTTATTGGTAGGACACTTCTACTTGACTCCAAGAACTAAAGCAAGGTAGTAGTACTATTGATCAGTACGTGTTAGAATTCTTGATGCTGATGATCCGTTGTGATGTCAGTAAACCTTCAGCTCGTACAATATCATGATTTTTGACTAGATTGAGATCAAACATGCAAGATATAGTAGAACTACAACATTTTATCACTCTGGATGAAGCTATAAAAATCTTTTAGTGAGTAGAAAGGTAGAGAATGAATAGGTCATGCTAACCACCAATGAGTTGACTTATTTAAGGTAATGATTGAGCTCAATACATTACCAAGCTGAACAAGAGGATAGACATAAGAATTGAGTAGAGGAGCCGACCTAATGACAGTGAAGTGCAATTGAAAACATTTAAGAGAGGATAAAGATTAGGACAAAAGAACAACCAGATCAAGTGTTTTAAGTATCAAGGATTTAGACATAGGGCTGCCCGATGCCTGAGTAGATAAACTATGATTATCAAAGCTGATGCTTTAAAGATTAAAGTTGACAATATAGATGAGGAACCTAAGGAGAAAGAAGAACTGGAGGAAAATACTGAAGGTGATGAAGAGCTAGTTGTGGAGGATATGTTTGCTAAAGATTTGGACAAATCGACCTTAGTCATTAGGTAAGCGATACTATAAAACCATCAGTTGAAGTTGAGTAATGCAAGAACCTTTTTCACATCACCTATAAGGTGAACGAACAAGTGTGCATGTGGAAGTTGTACTAATGTAGTATTTGTCGACTTGGTTAAGAAACTTAAGTTGTCGACCTTATCACATCCGAGGCTATACAAGCTGCATTAGCTAAATGAGAAGTGAGCACTACATGTCACTCAGAAAGTACTACCGCTGATCTCAATTGAAAATTGTCCTGATGAAATTCTCTATAATGTATTACCTATGTATACACCTCATGTACTACTGGGATGACCTTGGTTATTTGATTGAAGAGTCATTCATGATGGGTTAAAAAATACATATGTTTTTTAGAAGGATGGAAGAAAGACCCCAAGCCAAGTGAGCAAGTTATAGGCCAAAGTAGTTTGAGGGTCAAAGAAGACACTAGTTCTAAGCTAATTTAAGCCCTGAGAAGCCATTAAGGCCAATGTGCTAACATTTCTGTTGATCAGAAGGTTGTTGGAGTTAAGGGAATGAGCCAAGCTACCTAGAGAGGTCTGAGAACTATTAGACAAATATGCCAACTTGTTTCCTGAACAATTGCTTGAAGGACTACCCCCTCTCTGAAGAATTTAGCACTGTATTGGCTTAATACTTGATGTTGCTCTACTAAACAAGCCTATCTACTGAATGAACCCCAAGCAAGCTGCCAAGAGGCAAGTCAACAAACTACTAGAGAAAGGATATGTGAAAGGGAGTCTTAGCCCTTGTGTTATGCCTACATTACTTATACTAAAGAAAGATAGTACTTAGTGCATGTGTATGGATAAAAGCTGATGTGTCTCTAGGATCGTATACATAGAGAGGCACCATAACAGATGAGAACTAAAAGAAAGTAAAAGGGTTTAATAAATCTGGGTAGCTACCAATCAAATGCGACACACCAATTGATCATACTCGGCCTATAATTTGCTAGATGTGTCTCTTTGGTCCGAATTATAGGATCACTTATCACTACTCCTTACTAAAGGGGATTGATAAGAGTTAAGATAAAGTGAGGACATTTAGGTTACTTAAGAAAGACATTGGTAATATTCAATAATGTAATGATGTATTTGCGTACAAGTAAATGAGGTTTACATACTAGTCCTACTAAGGTTATAAGGTATACGTGGAAAAGATAAAAGGGTAATTTACAAATAAAATACATAAAACATACTAAAAAGGATAAAAAAGACAAAGAATATTCTATACGGAAAGAGTAAGGAATCCTTTTAGAATGTTATGTTAGAAGATACGTATCAAGGGGTAGTTGGAGGCTTGTAGTATGGTTGGCTAAGTTGTAATGATTGCTAAGGCCACTTAGTAGTTGTAGGATTATGCTTGGATAAAGTCAAAAGAAATTTAATAGCCAGAGTTACCCTAGCTAGCTTCAAGTTAGAGCTTGGGTACTGGAAAACATTCTTAATCCTCTACAAGTCGAATGTCTAGGTAGCTTAACTCGGACAATGGTCTAACGCTAGTTAGATTAGGAGCTGTTTGGATCATGGCATGAGCTTGGCAATAAGTATGGTTGTTCGATTGGTTGGCATGCATGCTAGGCATGTCGACACGATTGCTTGGTGGCTTAGAAACCATAGTGAAACTTATGAGAGCTTAGTGGTCGAGTCAGCAGTAGTGTAAAAGATGGAGCTTGGAATAGGAATCTTCATCTTAAATGGGGCATCGAGCTAATATTCTTCATGTGAGTCCTTGTAGTACTTTAGCTCGATTATATGTGACTAGTCCGAGGTGTTGATTCCTATCATTTACGTGGGGGTTAGAAAGATTTGCTCTCAAATCTAAAGTGACGTTAAACTCTTATTCTATCTTGGCATTTGCTGGGTCTTCATTTGGTCAATAGGGAATCAAGTTGGACATATTAAAAGTGGAGGAAACACCATAATTCTCAAGTAATTCGATTTAGTAGGTGTTAAGATTGATCTTCTTTAGGACCTTGAATGGACCATTAGCTTATGGAGATAGCTTGCTTTGTCGTAAGTGTGAAAATCTCTCTTTGCTGAGATGAATCCATATTAAGTCTCCTAGTTTGAAAGAAACAGTATGGTGGCTACGACTACCAATCTCTTGTTGCCTCTGGTTGAACTTAGCAATCTTCCTAGCTACGGACTGATGTAGCTCTAGTAATTCTTGGGCTCGATCTACTCTAGATTGATTTTCTTTAGCAATTGTGGGGCTACCGATCAAATTTAGGGGAATAGTAGGATTGAAGCCATAGATGACCTCAAAAGGAGTCTTCTAGTAGTACTATGGATAGTTCAATTGTATGCAAACTCCACAATAGGTAGACATAGATCCCAATCCTTCAAATTATTTTCCACAACAACTTGGAGTAAACTGCCTAACATCTTGTTTACTACTTCAGTTTAGCCATCAATCTAAAGATGGTTACTAAGGCCAAACACAAGTTTAGTTCCAAGTCTTCTTCAAAGATTCTTCCAAAAATAGCTTAAGAATTTGGTGTCCCGATCTGAAACAATTGTCTTCTGCACTCCATGTAGTCAAACAACTTCTTGCAAAAGCAAATCAATAATATATACACCATTTTGCTGAAGTGATCCACTAACAAAGATTGAATCCTTTACTCTGGATGTCTGGGGCAACCCTAGGATAAAGTCCATACTGAGATTGGTCCAAAGTGAGGTTAGTGTAGGTAAGGGCATATACTTTCCATGTGGCTCTCTTTTTTCCTTCTCCCTCTTGCATACTTTACAACTTCTGAGTACCTTATTAACATCCTTGGCTAGACCAGGCTAATAAAAGTTCTCCTTCAATAGGTTGTTTGTTTTGATCTCTCCGAAATGACCAAATAATCCATTACTGTGAGCTTCTCTCCCCAATAGCTCACATGTGGAACAACTCGATATGTACAGTCTTCTATCCTTGAATAGACAACCATCCTTTAGGTAATATCCTCCAATAACAATTCCTTCTCTCTATTGCTCAAGAATGTGACCAAAATGGGGGTTGCAAGCATACTGCTCAGTGATAAGTGAAAATCCCAATAATTTTTTTTATAAGGTGGTCAGTAAGGTTGCCGTTGTAACAGGGCATCCACAACCATTTTAGCAATATCCTTCTTGTGCTAGATCGCATAGGAAAAACATTTCATAAACTCTAGCCACTTAGCTTACCTTTTCAAAAGTTTGTTCTTACTCCCAAGATGCTTTAATGACTCATGGTCAATGTAAATTACAAACTCTCATGGTAATAAATAATGTTGCCACATAGTAAGAGCTCGGAATAGCGAGTATAATTCTTTCTCATACATAGAGTAATTCAGTGCAACACCACTAATCTTCTCACTGTAGTAAGCAACTGGTCATTGTTCTTGCATCAAGACTGTACTAATGCTAATGCTTGATGCATCGTATTCCAATTCAAATGGCTTGTCAAAATCTGATAGGGATAAGATAGGGGCAGTAGTGAGCTTCTCTTTGATCTCCTTGAAGCTTTGTTCAACTTGGTCATTCCATCGGAATCTTTCACTCTTCTTTGTTGGCTTGGTTAAAGGGGTTGCAATTGTACTTAAGTTTTTAATGAATCTCTTATAAAAAGAAGTAAGGCGATGAAAACTTCATACTTTAAGGATATTCTTTGGCGTAACCACTCTAAGACAGTTAGGACCTTTTCTTCATCTACTCGGATTCCTTCTCTAGATACTACATACCTAAGAAAAAATACTTCACTTTGATAGAACATACACTTTTTTAGATTTCCATACAACTTCTTAGCTCATAAAATAATGCATCTCCGGAGTTGAACACAAGGAGAGACATCACAACAAAGCAAAGCAAAAAATAATATAAAAAGGTTAGCAAAGTCCGGGCAGCTATCGAATGGATATGACACACTACTTGATTCTACTTAGCCTATAATCAGCCGGATATGATATACCAATCCAAACTGAAGGGTCGCTTACTGCTACTCCTTGTTAAAGGGAATAGATAAGAGTTAAATAATAATGAGAACACTAAGGTTGCTTAAATGAATAATTTCTGTATTGATTGGATGGTTGTTCACATAGAAGAAAGTGGGGGTTTACATAAGACATACTAAAAAGAGTAAAAGAGACAAAGAATATTCAATGTGAAAAAGAAAGAATCATTTTGAAATACTGTATCAGAAGACACATATTGCTTGGCGTCTGGATGGGAGAAATATGGTACAAGGTAGGCAGAAATAGAGTACCGTAGTTGAACTATTCTATATATGACAAAGAACTCCATGCATATATCCAAGCTCTTTAAGTGTGATAACGTTATCTATTGTCGAGAAAGTTTGTTATTATATAAATCATGAGTCCTTAAGATATCTTAGAAGTTAGACTAAACTATCAAAGAGGCAAGCCTGTTGGGTTGAATTTTTAGAAGGATTCAATTTTGTGATCAAGTACAAACAAGGTAAGACCAATGTGGTTACCAATGTACTGTTAAGAAGACAAGCTTTTCCTACTGAATTCTAAACTTGACTTCTAGGATTTGCAAGCATAAAAGAGAAATATCCTTAAGGACACCATTTTGGCCCTATATTTGGATGATATGAGGAGGGGAGAATAGTGGATGACTATCATGTAAAGGATGGATATCTGTTTTGAGGTGGTAAGTTATGCGTGTTGACCTGCTCTTTAAGAGAGCTCCTAGTGCGAGAAGCTCACTTTGGTGGACTTTCTGGAAACCTTCAAGAGAAAAGGACTTGTGTATCGTTGAATGCAAGGTTCTTTTAGCTTAAGATGAGGCATAATGTGCACTGTATAGTGCAGAGTTGTGTGATTTGCAAAAGAGTAGAGCAGGGCTAAATAGGGAAGAGCTATGCCTTTACCAGTCTCGACAGACCATGGGTTGATTTGAGCATGGATTTTATCCTCGAACTATCCTAAACCACCCGAGGTAAAGACTTTGTAATGGTCATCGTGGAAAGATTCAGCAAGATGGCACACTTCGTGCTTTATACCAAAACTAACGATACTTCGTCTGTTACTTCTTTATTTTTATAGGAAATCATTCACTTACATGGAGTATTGAAGAGTATGGTATCGGATTGAGACCTAAAATTCTTAAGCCATTTTTGAAAGATTCTCTAGTATCAGATGAGAATAAAGTTACTTTTCAGCACTTCTTACCATCTCCAGACCAATGATCAGACAGAGGTCATTAATTGCATCTTGGGTTTACTGCTCTGAGCTGTAGTAGGAAGAACTTAGCTAATTGGGATATATGCTTACTTGTAGTAGAATTTGCTTACAACAAGACAATGCATGCCACTACTGGACATGCACCATTTGAGGTCGTTTATGGCTTCAACCTCGAACTACCCCTTGATTACAGTCCAGTGCCATCACCCTACTAAGAAGACATGAAGGCAAGAACTAGAGCTTAGTCTTTCTAGCAAATCTACTAGAAGGTTACCCAACAGATTAATTGAGTTGTAAAGGAGTTGAAGGAGAAAGGAAAGGGAAAGAAGATCAAGCAATTTTAGCCGGACGACCTAGTATGGCTACATTTTAGTAAGGAAAGATTTTCGGGCAAAAGGAAGAGGAAGTACTTTGCCCGAGCTAAGTGACTATTTAGAATACTCCAAAGGATCAATGACAATGCCTATCAAGTGGAGTTGCTCGAAGACTTTGGGGTTTCTGACGTATTTAATATTGTTGACCTAAGCTCCTATCAACCAAAAGATGAGCTAAACAAAGACTAGCAGGATTTGATCGCAAATCCCAATCATCTTCCTCCCATACGTACAATACCAAGCGGCCATTAATGGAGGAAAGAAGCTTGATTCCTCCATTTTTGTTTAGATTCTAGCATGGGAAAAACAAAGGGACTGCCTAAACTTAGATCCAGCAACAATTTCATATGGAAAACACTCTATAAGCTCTAATTGAACACTTTCTCTCTTTAGCAATTTTGAAACTAATATTTTCCTTTCTCTCTACTTACATGGCATACATTACCCTGTCTCCGGCTAAGATACCACTATTACGAGTTCCTTCACCATCCAAACATCATAAAATTGTGGGAACAAAGGTTGTTAGAGTTTTTTCCTCTTTGATTCTTCAAGTGAGAGGAATGGTGGAAGACGTGGATGAGGGTGCTTAAGGTTACGATGGAGAAAGCTTAGGTCAATTAAGGTTAGGAATAAAGATTATAGGTGGTGTATTAGAGTAAAAGAGTTTAATTTTTCATTTTGCATAAGGGCATTTAGGGAATGAACATTAGAAAATGAGTTGTGAATTGCAATTCATAGGTTGCACCTAAGAATTGCTATGCAGCGTTTCAAGGGACATGGGATTCCTATGAATTGGTATTATTAGGAGCAAAAATTAACTAAACTTTGTAATAAAGTCTATACAAGGAATAAATGGGGAATGAAATTTTTCTTACCCTCAAGTGAACATATTATAAATCTTTAAATTTTTCTATAGGAAATGAAACTTTCTTTTGTAAAAGATGGACTAGTCATTAGAATAAGGTCATTCAACATATTTAACCTTAACCTATTCTTTTCTATTCCTTTTTCACTAACTATGGTTTTTCAATGACTCCAAAATATTTTTCAAAAACAATTTCTCAAAAGATTTTTGAAAGAATAAAAGTTTTTTTAATTTTCATCAATTAATTTATACTAAATGGGTTAAAATCAGTATAACTTAATATCAAGGAAGAGATTTAAGTTTTTGAGCTGAAAACCTACACCAAAAACTCAAAATCTAATTATTCTATTCGAACTGCTCAGTCAAAATTTGCCGGTGAAGTTTTCAATAATTTTGGATCACTTTTCGGTTTTTTTTTTGGCTATTGGTACATAGCAAGGTTGTTATGAGTGATTGGATGGAGTAACCATTCTATCTTCAATTAGTGGTTTTTTTTTTTAAAAAAAAAAACAATAAAAAAAGAGGAAGAAGAAGAAGCTGCGGCTCTAGAAACTTCACACCATAGAAGAGGAGAATGAAGGAAATCTTTACCTAGCAAGGAGTTGCAAAAATAATGACACAAGGCTAGAGATAATGAGGGGGTTGGAGGACACTGCCAGTAACATAATTAACAATGCTAATAATGATGAATCGATGAAAAGTTACAAGAGCTAGTCTAGTAAAACTATATTTATAAAGCCTGATAATCCTTAGTGGAAATATACATACATATATATATATATATATATATGAATCTAATAGGTATTAGATTTTATATTTCCTCCTATAAACAAGGTAAAAAGAACAAGAAAAGTGTGTTCGTTAGCGATATAATATCATTGCGTTGAAGATATCATCCTGCATTCAACATAGGGTACCGCAGACGAGATTATCTGTACTATCTTCGGAACCAAGCATTTTTAGCTTTCATAATAAACATGTATTTGAATATCGCAAAGAGAATCCATCTTTCTCCACTTATCACAATATAGCTGATTTATTAAATAAAATTATCACCTAAGTACACTTTCTTCCTGGACAGGTGCAATATATGTCTACTAACTTTAGAAAAAAAAAGTTATATAATTATAAATTATATAAAAAAATTACTAAAATACCGATGTTATATCTATATAATATTATTATTTGTACCAGTATCACATCTGTGATATATATGTTATATTAGTGTGCATTTTGAAGATACGATATTAGTATAAATAATTATATTGTATTTTCCTAGGTTTAGCAATTTGATAATTTTTTTTTTTTTAGTTTTGATTGTAAACAAGTAATTTTCTCCCTTTTGGACCACCAAACTAGAAGCTGAAATGATAAGGTGGATCAGAAAGATATCCAAAATATTTAAAACCATAGCATTTATCATAACCAAGTTTTATATATTTCTCAAGTAAAAGTCTCCTATTCTGAGAATCTATATAGTGAAGACCTGCAAAATAAACAAGAATTATAAAAATCACCGTCGGGCCAATATCCATTTCCCATTGGAGGGAGCATTTCGTTAGTTTTTGTCATGAACAATCCGGCATAGCCAACAATTTCAGCACCTTCTCCTAAATGATCGAATAACTCCTTCGGCCGGTAACCAACACCAAATTGTTCGGATAGTTTTCCTAATGGAAACCACCAATTGCCGATTTCACGATCCTAATTTACGTGAAAGTATGTTAGTAATACATCATCTAGTGTTTTTATATTAGTTTGCAATGAAACGACAACTAAGTTACATGTCTGACTTCGAAACGTAGTACCATTGGTACTTTTCCACGTATGGAAATTTTGGGTATTGGAAAATTCGGTGTTACGACTTTATCGGCCTGTATAAATCCAGGACATAAAGTGTTAAAGCAGCCACTCTTGACACCTCCTTTTAAAAAAATTAAGCTCGCTTCAATAACATGTTAATTCATAAAATTCCTTTAATTCACTTTTTAGCTTTTGTAACTAAGCAGGTAAGACCATCACCATTAACTTGCGGAAATACCTTTCGGGGATTATTAATAGGATTCCGCGAATTATTTGTTAATACAATGGATAAATAACACAGGAGTCAAGAGGTTGATACTGCATTATTCACATTAAGTGCACCTCCATAAATACAAAAGACTTGCACTGATTGACAATTCTTAGTTTATCGTTTATTTTACCAGTATGACCTATAAGTGCCATTTATCGTGAAATTTTACTTATTGTTGGATGAAACAAACAAAAATCTCCATAGATTTACTTATTTAGAGCTAGTAAATTGATAAGTAGAAGGTAAGCACATGTTCAAGTTAGTTTATGTAGTTAAGTTGGATAGTCTTTAAAACGTCACATTGTAATCAATGCCCACATTAAGGGTTTCCCCCTTATTAGTTATAGATAGCAAATACCATGAAAAATACATCAAAAAGAAAAAACTCATGTAGTTTGGGAAAAAAAATTGTAATTATTGAATCCGGTCTGTGAGATCAATTCAATAAATGCCATGGTTCTTTGGTTCGTCATGGACTGTAATAGAGGTATATAGAAAATGATTCATTCAACCAACTCATAAGGTACAACATGTAGTTTATATGTGAACAAAGAAATCTCTAACTAACCATGTAACAATCTACCAATAGGAAACACAAACTTGTACAAATGATCTAATTCCAACTATACAAAGGAGTAAAATACAAAAAATAAATAAGTATATACACTCATATCCTCCACCTAAGTTGGAGCTTCTTGAAGATTCAACTTGCGAAGAAAAAACCGAATATGATGATATGATAATGCTTTCATCACAAGATTAGCTACTTGATGAACATATGGCAAATAAAAGGTCAGTAGAAAACAGTACGAATGTGATCTTGAACAAAATGCACATCAATATCAATGTGCTTGGTTTGACCATGAACACAAGGATTAGTTGTTATGAGTAAAGCAAAATGATTATCATAAAATAGTGATATAGTTAAGGAAGGAGACAGCTGCAAGTCACGCATGATGTAGGGAATCCACAATAATTCTTTAGTAACAAATGCTAAGCTATGATATTCAGCTTCGGTGGAAGACGTGGAAACAGTAGATTGTTTCTTTGTCTTCCAAGACACAAGACAATCACCAATCATGACACAATAGTTAGAAATTGAACGCCTATCAACAGTGCTATTTGCCCAATCTGCATAAAAAAATCCTTTCAACTCTAGACTACTTGAAGAAGAATAGAAAAGCCTAATAGATATTATGCCTTCAAGATACCGCAACAAGTGAAACAAAGCACATAGATGAGGAACACGTGGTTCTGCTAAATATTGGTTCAAGCAATACATAGCAAAATAAACATCGGGATTGGTTACAGTAACAAATAAGAAGCGCCTGACCATTGTTCTATAAAAGGATGGATCGGAATGTACATCACCAGACACTTGATTAACTTTGAATCTACTAGCAAGTGGCATATCAACAGGCTTAGTTGCCAACAAACCTACTTCAACTAACATATCAACCAAAAACTTATGTTAGTTAACCCTTGTGCCTTGATTAGTCTTGCAAATTTCAAGACTAAGGAAGAATCTAGCCAAACCAAGATCTTTTATAGTAAACTAAGCATGCAACAAATCCTTAAGGGATGCAATCCCATCATGATCAATACCAGTTACCAACATATCATCAACATATATTGAGATTACAACCAAATCAGCTGTGCAATAAGAAAGTTAGATAGCTCAATGTTCCATTAACGAGAAGCTTGCTTCAAACCGTACAAAGACTTTTTGAGTTTACAAACTTGATTTGGTTCAACTGTACTATAGCCTTAAGGTGGGACCATATAAATTTCCTCGCCTAAGTAACCATGCAAAAATGCATTGTTCACATCAATTTGGAGCAAAGGCTAATTCAAAACAGTAACAGCAGCCAGTAGGACTCTTATTATGATAAGCTTTGCTATTGGAGAAAATGTCTCATTATAACCTTCTCCTTCAACTTATGTAAAGCCTTTAGCTATTAGCCTAGCTTTGTATCTCTCCATATTACAATCAAGCCTATATTAGACCTTATACACCCACTTAGATCCAATAGCCTTTTTTCCCTTAGGTAGATTAGTAAGTTCCCAAGTACCATTCAACTATAAGGCACTTAATTCAGCTTAGATGGCATCTAACCACTCCATTTATTTTGAAGCTTCTAAATAACTAGATGGTTCAAGAACAACTAACACATGGAATAATGAAGCAACAAAATCAGAGGGTAAATGAATAAAAGAACTATGTTTAAACAGGGGATGAGGAGTAGATGTAGAAGAAGAGGTATGGTTTTGACTAGTGTGGATTGAATGAACATAGTCTTGTAACCATCTTGGTGTTTGACGCATCCTATAAGGCCTTCTTAAGCTAGGACTAGACGTAACACTGGGAAGATATACTACATCAACAATATCATATTGTTCTTTAGAAACATAAGGTTGATTATTGAAGGATACGACAGAATCCTTGTCAATGGACAAATTATGGAAAGGTATAAAAGGAAGTGGAATAGAAACAGTATCTGTTCTATTCTTAAATGGGAATACTTGCTCAAAAAATACGACATCTCTAGAAACAAAGATTCTTTTATTTTCCAAGTCATAAACTCTATAACCTTTGTGCTATTGCTCATACCCAAGGAATACGCATTTGATGGATTTGGGATCAAATTTGTCCTTATGAGGCAATTGTTTCCTAGCAAAACACAAAAAACCCATTATTCGAAGATGCTCATAAGAAGGTGGTTTATGAAAAATTTGTTCATATGGTGTTTGCCAGTTAAGTGTTTTCATTGGCATTCGGTTAATCAAATACGTTGTAGTAAGCAAATATTCTCCCCAAAATTCTTTAGGTAAGTTGGTATGCAGTCTTAATGCTCGTGAAGTTTCTATTAAATGCCTACGCTTTCTTTCTACCTAGCCATTTTGTTAAGGTGTATAGGGTATAGTGCGCTGATGTTATATTCCTAAGGTATGAAATAAAGTAGAACAATGTGAAGAAAGAAATTCTCCACCATTATCAATTCGTACAATTTTAGGAACAATACCAAAGTGATTAGAAATGTATCCAAAGAAATGATCAAGAATAGTACTCACTTGGGATTGGTGATGCTAGAGATAAGTCCATGTGCTCTTACTATAGTCATGAACTATGGGCAAGAAATATTGAGCCCTTGTTAAAGACATCACACTATATGGTCCCTACACATCTATGTATAACATATGAAAAGGAAACTCAGAAATTTTCTCATTTTAAGTAAAGGGAAGTCTATGAAACTTACTAGTTTGACAAGCTTCACAAAGAAAGTTCTTAAAGTTCATGTTTTTACAGTTACTCAAATGCTAAAATTTAGAAATTGACATATGACCTAATTGTGCATGTATGAGACTAGTATGACTACAAGATGATACAAAAGTGTTGTAACTAGTTACTTACTTATTAGGTTCTATTAGAATAGGAAAAACGCCAAGAATAGGACTATGTAAAATGTATAACCCATTCACTAGTTGAGCTTGAGCAACTAATGCTTTACTCTTCAGATCTTGAAACAAACAACAAGATGAATCAAAACTCACAACCAAATGTTTTTCTAAAGTGATTTTAGGAATTGATAAGATTTATGTGTGAATGCTAGCACAAAGAAAACATTGTATAGCACAAAAGTGGAATTCAATTGAACAAATCCAACTCTATCCATACTAAGATCACGACCATCTAGCATTCTGAGTAGGATTGGTTTTGGTAGCTATTTTATGTCATGTAATAGACTCAAGTTAGGTGTCATATGATCTGTTGCTCAAGTGTTCGACAATCCAACAATCTAGCTTGCTACTTATAAGACTAAAACAAGGAGAAGTAACTATCATACTTGCAAAGTGAATGTTATTTGCAATAGCAACTTGATCCTCCACCACCATGATCTTTTTCATTTCTACACATAAAGCTTGAAGCATATCTTTATCAAATTGGAAGTTTGGTTTAGCCGTAGCAGGTTTAGAGCTATCTGCACAAGCAAAACTTAAAGCAGTATTAGCTACAAAATTAGAATCAACACTTCTAATAGTATTAACTTGTTTTCCCTTGACAATACGTTTGCCCTTATACCAATTTGGATATCTAACAAGTTGAAAACAATTCTTAACAACATGTTCTTCTCCTTTACAATATTTACAAACTCACTTCTTATCAATTTGATTTCTAACCTAGTCCCCTTCCACCAAATTAAAAGTCGACATCTCAATAGTAGAGTTCAACATCTCATTCACTTATTTTTGTTTCTCAACCTACTGTACAAGATAGAATGCTTCGCTAACATTTGGAAGTGGTTCCATAGACAATATTTGATTTCATGCTCCATCATAGATTTCATTTAAGCCCATAAGAAATTGAATTAGCCTTCCTTGTGATTCAAAATCTTAAATCTTATCTTTAATGTTGCAAACACATCCTTCCTAAGTACAAGTTGGATATGTATGCAAGGCATTAAGCTCATCCCAGTACTTTTTCAATCTGTTATAGTAAGCTCTTACTAATAAATTTCCTTATTTTAGGCTATAAATCTCATTTGGCAGCTGATATACTAAAGGTCCACAAGCTATGTCATTATTGTTCGATTACTTTACTCTACAATTCTTGAGTTGACTATGCATATAGAAAATTCAATGCCACATCATTGGTCTTTGAATTAATTAACCAACATCGCATCATATAGTTGCACCTAATTTACCTAGCATGATATGGTGTATTCTCTTTAGGTTTTGGAATTGTTTTATTAAGAAAACCTAATTTGATTTTGATGCCTAATGCTAGTTTGATTTGGTAACTCTATGAAAGAAAATTACATCTATTGAAAATAATATTTCTTATCCTCATGCCAGGATTATCATTTCCTGAGATGAATAGAGGATCTAAAACTAATTGATCTCCATTACTAGCTATGATTGAACACAAACAAAATAACAGTCGAAGAAATGAGACTTCAGAGATCTAAATTTTGTCGAACACAATTGATGTAATCAAGGGGGAAACAAAAAAAATTAGAACTTGGAAAGACACTCTGATACCATCTTGAATCCAGTCTGTAAGATCAATTCAATCAATGCCATGGTTCTCTGGTTAGTCGTAGACTGTAGTAGATGTCTGTAGAAAATGATTAATTCAACTAACTCATAAGGTACAAGATGTAGTTTATATATGAATAGAGAACTCTCTAACTAACTATGTAACAACCTATCAATAATAAACTTACACTTGTACAAATCATCTAATGCTAGCTATACAAAGGAGTAAAATACAAAAAATAAATAAGTATATACACTCTCATAGTAATTGTACTATTTCTTGCTCTCTTAAAGGAAAAATAGTCTCTTCGTGATGTTAGATATTTAGATGGACTACTAATTTTTTTTTTTTTTTTAGCACAACTACATTTTTATCAGCTAGGTCAAAAACCTTCATGGATCATCTAAAGTGATAATCTCCTCTAAAGAAAGAAAAAGCTTTTGAGTTTAATGAGTAAAATCAAAATAAAAGTGTCTACTGTTTTTGCTTCATTTTATTATTCTCCAAGTAGAAAAATAAAATAGCATCTCTTCAATTTCTTGAAAATGTTGATCACCAAACCACATGATGTTCTTATCATAATAATGTTAAGTTATTTTCTTTGAATTAATATATATTATTCTTGAAAAAAATAAAGAGTTGCTTTGGTCATAATATTTTATTTTTCATTATAGTTGTACATGAGATGAGACGTGACATCACATTTGTGGTCATTGATATAGAATAAGACTATTACAAAAAAATTAAGAGAAATGATGAAAAACATAAATCAACTTACCTCACCACATGAATGATTTGGCAATATTTTTCTATGCCATATGTATTAATACATTACCTACCTCGCAACAGTCCCATCCATGCATTGGTCATGCATGTATATTCATGCTTTTTTTTTTTTCATGCTATTGTTCGTTCTTTTTATCATAGCTTAAAAATTAATACAAGGAATAAGACCATACATAAATTGTCAAAGTAAATTATAAAATTTTATTTAATATAAACCAATATTATCAATTGAAAATTTCCACTTAACCCCCATCCCGCTCTAATGATGCTTCTTATTTCTATTGATCCAAATTCAACATATAATAGCACACCATTGGCTTGATCATTGTTGATGGTCAAATTGTAAATAAAGGTTCTTCCTCTACCACCATAAAAACTAATATTTTGAGTGCCTATGATCAAATCCACATCCTAAAATAGGAAAAAGGAAAAAAAAAAAACTTATTGAAACATAAAAACCTTAATAATTTGAAATTCTTGTACATACATACATACTATATATATATACACACATAGACACATATATATATACATGCATGCATATACATGTGTATGCGTACATGTACTGTGTATGTACACACATGTATGTTCATGTGAAATAAAAATAACTACTTAAAAAATAGTGAGACACATATCGTATTGTATTGTTAACTCATATGCTTCTTAGAGAAAGCGCTTTTAGGAAGGGTAGTGTCGTAATTAAGCCATCTTTGTGAAATTGTACAATGGGGACCATTCCATCAAGACATGGTTTTCTAGCTCTAAGAATAGCTGATTTTATATTTGGGGAAATTGCATAAAACACCCCTAAATTTTGACTTAGGAACGAATTGCTCCCTTAAAACTTTCAAAGTGTGGTTTTTTGTTTTTAAATTTTCATAAATTGGTAAATAACCCCCTAGGTTGAGAATAATTTCTTAAATTTGATTTTGGTGTGTAAAAACCTTCTAAACTATATGCTATTTAGGGGGTATTTACACTAAAATTAAAGTTTATGCACTTTTCTCTTTATATTTTGACGATTGTTGGGTAAGTTAGTAAGAAATGTTAGGCTTGTCTAAAATTATTTAGGGGGAACAACAAAATAATCAGCTTCAAACTAAGTAAATAACCCAACTGAATTTCTTGTAAAGCTTGAAGAAAACATTTACCTAGATTTTATGATTTTTTAGAAGAGGATGATCAAGTGTCGATTAAGTATAGATGTCAATATAATCAATAGTTTCTCCTTTTTTTTATCTACGTATTAAAAGGAAGGACCACCATTATTATTATTATTTGCTAGAATACATAGTTAGTGAGAAGCTTCAGTGATGTGATGATCTCGATGAAATCCAATGTATTAATGTTACAAGATTCGTGAGAGGATACAGATTTAAAGTGATGAAGAACAGGGGAAATGAATATCAATGGATACGTGAAATGAATGTGTTACTTATTTTGTTAGGTTGTATCGAGTACTTATACATGATGTGAAATAACTAACAACTATACACATGTTAATAAAATAAATATCCTATACAACTGATCTTATCCTATACTAACTATATGTAGTCAACTATATATATGAAATAACTATTATTATTTCATCAAGATCATCACGTCACAGTTGAAATAACTATACACTGGATTTCGTCGAGATCATCATAGTTGATCGAGGCCATTTACCTAGATTTTATGATATTTTAGCTGTATAAGATATTTTGTCTATGTATTAGTTGATCAAGGCCATTTGAAATAACGATATACATCACTAAATATATTCATTGAGATCGTCACATTATAGTTGATTAAGGCCATTTGAAATAACTAACAACTATACACGTGTCAATAAAATAAATATCTTATATAGTTGATCCTATCCTATACTAACTATATGTGGTCAACCATATAATGAAGACTTGTAACAAACCATACCCCCTCCCCCCACCTTAAGTTGGATGATCTCGTAAATCCAACTTGGACAAAAATTGATGAAGTTACGACTCAAGAATGACCTTGGTCATAATGTTTGCTAATTGTTGCGAACAAGGAACATGTTGCAAATTAAGAAATCTCAAAGAAATAAAGTCTCATGTAAAGTGCACATCAAGTTCTATATGCTTTGTTTTACCATGAAAACAGGGGGTCATTCGTAATTAAGCATGCTGATTTACTGTCAGAAAATAGAGAAATAAGAAGTGAAGTAAAAACATATAAGTCTTGTAAAAGATATGAAAGCCATAAAATCTCCCTTGTAGCAAAGGCTACAGCTCGATATTCTACATTAGCTAAAGATGTGGCCAGAGGTTATTGTTTCTTCATTTTCCAAGATATCAAGGATGACTTAAGAAAAATACAAAAACTAGAGAGGGAATTTTGATCAATTTTACAAAATCCCCAATTAGCATCTGAAAAACCAACTAAGGAACGAGGGATTGTGAAGAATAGAATAAACCTTGGTCCATTATTCCTTTCATCAAGTAACGTAGGAAATGTAGTGTAACATTCAGATGTGAAGTGTGAGGATGGGAAAAGAATTAGCTTAATTGTTGTACAGAGAATGAAATATCTAGTCGGGTCATAATCATGTACAATAATTAGCTAACTAATCTTCGATACAGTGATGGATTAGATAACAATTCACCATCAACATTATTTAGATGTATGTTAATGGGAAACAAAATACGATAAGGCTTAGCTGTTGATAATCCAGTATCTTGCAAAATATTAACAAGAAATTTTCTCTAAATTAGAAATATACCAATAGAAGTGCGACATACTTCCAAGCCAAGAAAATACCTTACTTCCCTTAGATATTTGATAGTAAAACCTTATCCAATGACTTCTTAACAACAACTATAGTAAACAAATCATTTCCTACTAACAATATGTCATCAACATAGACTAAGGTAGCAATAAAATTTGATCCATCAATCTTGATAAACAAGGAGTAATCTACCTTAGATTGATAAATCCCAAAGAACAAATGAATTTAGTAAATTCTTTGTTCCATTGGCGAGAAGTTTGTTTCAAACCATAAAGGGAACGAATGAGCTTGCAAACATGATTTGGTTTTGTAACTTCATACCCTTTCGGTGGCAACATGTATATTTCTTCCTCAATGAAACCATGTAAAAACGCATTGTTAACATCAAGTTGATAAAAAAACCTATTATTTAAAGAAGTAAGAGCAAGAAGTAAGAGCAAGAAGTAGCCTTACAGTTGTTAATTTTGCTAGTAGTAAAAAAGTAGTAGATGTATAATCAACACCTTCAACTTGATTATAGCCTTTTGCAACTAAACGGGCCTTAAATCTCTCTATAGAACCATTAGATTTGTGTTTCACTTTATAAACCCACTTTGAACCAATTGTTTTCTTATCATGTGGTAAGGGAACAAGATCCTAAGTATGATTAGCTTCTAGAGCTAATAACCCTTCGTTCATTGATTTTATCCATCTTAGATCTTATTTGGCCTCATGATAGTTTCGTGGTTCATGGATTGAAAATACATGAGCTAAAGAAATAAGATACTACTTTGGGAAAGAGAAAAAAGAGTCTGGTTTGAACAATGGATATTTGGTATGTGTGTGTAGATTGGTTTGGTCAGAATTTTGGATAATTGAAGGAATAGAAGAAGATATATTCATTGCATGTATGTAGTTTTTGAGCTAGGTTGGTGTATGACTAGTATGTATTGACCTTCTAAGCATAACACCAGTATCATCATTCGAAACAACACCACTAGAGGACAACACCATCTGCTCGCTATGAAACTTTAGATTACCTACTATTCCATAATCTACTGTAAACATGTCAACAAAATTACGATCACATTCTTCCTTAACCACTTTAGAATAATAATAAGGAAATAATGTACTATGATGCTCACGGCTAGGACTAGATGAATTTGCAACCGTTCAAAAGGGAAACATGTTTTCAAAGAAGAGCACATCTCTACTTACAAGTATTTCATGTGTGTTCAAGTCATAAACCTTATATGCCTTTTGTCCCATAAGATATCCTAAGAAAACACATCTTCTAGCTTTATTGTCAAATTTGTCTCTTAAATGAGCATTGCTTCTAACATAATATAAACATGCAAAAACTCTAAGATCATCATAAGTTAGGACTCTTTTATATAATAGCTTATAAGGAGACTTTCACTTCAATTTTTGCATTAGCATTTGATTTGTAAGAGGAGTGGTTGCCAAAATACACTCCCCAAAACTTCTTTTGCAAGTTTGCATGTATCCATAAAACACGAGTTGTGTTAAGTAAATGTCTATGTTTCCTTTCCATAACCCTATTCTATTATGGTGTGTATGCAACACTACGTTGATGAATAATTCCAAATGTATAAAGTAACACTTGACAATCATGTGACATAAATTCTCCTCCATTATCTATTCTTATGGTTTTAGGTGTAGTATGGAAATGGTTTTGAAAAAAGGCAATAAATTGTTTTAGGTTTGCAAGAGCATGGTATTTGTGTAGCATCAAAAAGGTCCATGTACAATGACTCATATCATCAACAATGGTTAGGAAATATGTGTTGGAATCAAAGATGGAGTATTGTATGGTCCTTAAGTATCAATGTAAGGTAAATCAAAAGGGTACAAAGAATGAGAAGTGCTGGCATTAAAAGGTAATCTATGAAATTTAACTAATTGAAAAGTGTTACAAACAAAATCAAGAGGAAGTTTCTCTTTATTTCCCAACACGTGATAAGGAAACATGACCAAGTCTATTATGTAAAAGTTCAACAATAACATCCTTCCTAATAGTAGACACAAAAGTACGAGGCACAATTACATTTAAATCCTTATTCTTACTACCAACATTCAATTTATTCTTCTTTATTTTCAGGTCTACAACACCAGTATTACTAGAAGTATCCATAACTATAGAATCATTCCCTATACCAGCAACAAAAATCTCAGCTTTCAACACATATAATCCATTATATAGCTTAGCTTTTGCTATTATGTTCTTAGATATTCAATCTTAAAAACAACAATTATGCGCATCAAATTTAACAAGTAAGTTGGTATGTTCCAAAAGCCTTGCAATGGATAAGAGGTTGTCCTAAAAATCAGGTCCTAAAAGGAATTTTCTTAAAATAAGATGCTTTCTAATGCTTCTGAATCAACAATCCAACTAGACACTTTATTATCATTAAGTAAATAAGATTCAGTAGCAAGAGAAGCGATATTACCGGTAAAGTGAATTGTTGATTGAGTTCCTAGTTCCGCAGCCAAGTGTTGTTGCTGCTCCTTCAACATCTTAGCAATCTTGTTCCACATCTTGTTGATAAGAACATTGTCATTAATCATAGAAAAATTTGAATTCCTTAAAGTCATTTCACTATCAAGAGGATTATCCTACTAGAGTTCTGAGCTTCCAAAAACTGCATTAACTAGCTTATATGGTGGTTTCTTTTCTTTGTTTTTGTACTAATCTGGATAACCCTTAAGCTCAAAACAAGAGTCAACTAAATGTCTAACCTTATTGTAGTAAGTACAAGTCAATCTTGCACCAAATTTTCTTTTTCTGTCTCTTCTATCCAACCCAACATTCTTGCTTATAGCATTGTTCTTAATAGCAAACGTATTAACTTCTTCACCTCATGTCCTATCAATTGTTTTAGTTTTTCGACTTGATATACCAGGTAATAAGCCTTATTAACTGTTGGCAAGGGTTTCATTGCTAAAATCTAACTTCAAACATCTTCATAAGTTTCATTCAATTCAACAAGAAATTGAATGAGTTTGTCTCTATTATTTGCCTCTTGAAATCTTTCCAAAGCATCATACGTACATTATAAAAGTCTATAAAGACTATTTACTTCATCTCACAACTTTTTAAGCCTATTGTAGTAGGCCAAGCTATAGAAGGTATCACAATTAGGGAAGAGGAAAAGAATAACTAAGACAAAGGAAATCAATTAGTTATCTCCTATTATTTATTAATATTGTATAATATTGTATTGAATTTTACATTATGACATTGAGATTTCCTTGCCTACAATTAATGATTTCATGTTGCAACCTATATATCAATTGTGCATTAGTTAAGCTAAATTTGTCACAAACATCCTTCCACGGTTCTCTAGCCAATTGAGCATACATAGATGTCTCAGAGAGATCCTTAGTCATAGAGTTTAAAATCTAGCATCTAATCATAAAATCACAACAACTCTAGCATTTTAAATCAAGAGAATCAAGATCCGGTTTAATATTTTCCCCTTTTGTAAATTTTAATTTTGCTGCACTTAAGGCCAAATGAATCAATCTATTCCATGGAATAAAGTCTGAACCCTACAAAATTACACTAGTTATAAGAGTCCCTAGACCATTCGAACCAGACAATTGTAGTAGATCATTGTAATTCTCATTTGCCATTTCAATCAACGAAAATCAAAACATCAAGAATTATAAGTGAAGATATCACAACAAGATTCACTTACAGAATAGTGAAAAGCATAACCTCGCTCTGATACCATAAGAAGCTTTGGTGATGTGATGATCTCGATGAAATCCAGTGTATCAAAACATGAAGAATTATAAATGAAGATATAGTGAAACGAGCATAACCTCACTCTGATACCATGAGAAGCTATTCCATTAGGTTGTATCAAGTATTTATACATGATATGAAATAACTAATAACTATACACGTATCAATAAAATAAATATCTTATATAACTAATCCTATCCTATATTGATTATATGTAGTCAACTATACACATGAAGACTTGTAACAGTTAGAATCTCTAGTAATAATATCTTGAACATAAAAAAAGGCAACATTAAGTGAGAAAAAAAAAAGGTTTTTAGCAAAACAAAAGTCGTAATCTCTTCATCAATATAATATTAGCGGATGGTATACCACATTACAAGTGCCTAAATATAAAAATTACTTATATAAAATTATGGATTCATTTTGAGATTTTGATCAAAAGTTTATATGATGAAAATAAAATATTAGTATTGTTGTGAGGTTTGTTACACTAGTAAAATGAATAATAAAAAAAAAATCAATGAGAGAAAAATTAAATAGGTAAATTTATGATATTGAAGTAACTACCTTTTCTTATAAAACTTGTCTAAAAATAAGAGGAGAGAGTATAAAGAGATTAATGGAGGTACGGGAATTGATGAGCTACCATATTTACTTATGTTATAATTTCTTCATAGATAATCTTAGTGTTAGTATTTTTATTAAATAATATTAAATTGAGACTAAATATATAATTCTAGGTAAGCAGTTATTTAAGTCTACTTTGACTTAAATAATATACATTTGGAATAATAGTAACACCAAATAATTTTTCTTTTTTATTTCCATAATAGATGTTTGAGGAATACTCTAAGGATCTATTATGTTTTTTTTTTCTTTAAAGACAGATCTTTATTTATCTAAGTAAATGCATTTACACTTAGTTACATGTTGTCACCAGGATCCATTGTGCTTTGATCCCATAACTTTGCCTTAATGTGCTTTACTTCTTTTGGTCACATTCGTGTATAGGATTGTCTTAATTTTTCAAGATGTATTTCAATCTCATTACCTTGCCTTCCATGGAAGAATGACTATTCCTTTTAGGTTGCTTCTCCAAGACACCTCATAGAATAATACAATAACTTTTAGCTAATATGATAAGATATGCCATGAGATTGAGTTTTCTTCTTTTTTTGTTTTTTTGTTTCCTTGTTTCTTCCATATATGGATAATTATTTTCATTTCATGTATGAACTTACATAATGTGACAATACAAACATAGAGAACTTAAATAATTCACCTAAAATATAAATAACTTATTTAGGTTCTTTTTGTGTCGGTGCAAATTCATCATTACAAGAATTTTGGCCTTGCACAACGTTTATAGGTTTTACAAATGTAGCTAATTTTGGTATATTTTAGTCATGTTTATCAAATATCGTGCAAAACACAGTTTTCGCTACGTTTCTAGTCAAACATGAAATATATTATATTAACTTGTTCATATCATAACATTAAAATATATCTTGAATATAAATATAATTTATTGTATGATAATATGAAATAAAATGGAAGGGTAATACATAACAAGTATAAAAGAGTCCTCTCAAAATATTTTGTACAATACTAACACACTAAGGATTTTACTCTCTTACACTTGTTGTGATACGATAAAAAGGATTTACCCATATAGTTTATACAAATACTAAGAAAAATGCATTTCTTTTATAAAAATATTTTTTCTTTAAATAGCTGTAGTAAATTAGACCTTATTTTATAAGTTTTTCAAGATGTCCCGCAAAAGCTTGCCATATTATATAGTCAAAGAAAAGGGAAAAGCCTCATTTGACTATGACAAGTCAAATTGGCCTAAAAAAAATGATAAGGCAAAAATTTCTTTGAGCGAAATTGGAATATTTCTAAAATTGAACTTGCTTTGTAGCAATTAATAAAATCAAACACATCAATTATATGGAGATATATATTTGAAATATGACGACTACGTACATCAATGAATAATTATCTAAATTCATTAATACCATTATTCTATTCATTATTCATTTGTTGTCCTCTTATCAGTTTTGAGGAAATCAATTATATATTTTATGCTTGTTATAAAATACTACAGTTAATATAAGATATTATTAAACGTTGTGGAAGATATGTTATTGACACTATTTGTAGTCAATATAAAATATATTGTTATTTTTATTATAACATGGCATTATCATATATCTAAATATAAGGGATAGATTGAGAAATCAAAAAAAAAAATTGATGGGATAAAAAAAATAAAAGAATGACATCCTGCTAGTCCTCTAGTTTCAATGGCCATTCATTATAGAATGGAATCATTATTATTTTGTTTGGTTGGCAAAATGATTTTGAAGAAAGATTATTGATTGGCTTATAAAAATAACAGAATGCATTTTTATATAAGTTACTATAACTTTCATCTCTTTTGAAAATAAAGCATATTTGTAATGTATATAAAAAAAATATATCATTAAATTATTAGAATAAAAATATACTACCAATGTATTATATATATATATATTTCATTATGCACATATGAATTTAAAAATCCATTTTTCTACTTGATAAATATATATATATATATATATATACACACACACACACATACAAATAGCATATTACTTATTCAGTTTGAGAAATATTCATTAGAAGTACTTTATAAATGTTCATTTTATAAGTAATGCATTTTATGAAATCATTGATAAATTAAAAATTGAAATATTGCAATAAAATTAACCTGTTTTTGTCAATTCAACATTGGTGTAAAAAAAAAAAAAGTCTACAAAATATTGTTGCTATGAGAATAAACACATAATTTGTTATAAACCTCTAATATCGATTATTATTTTATTTATGAAGAAAAGCAAAAAGATATCTTTTCTTTTTCTTTTCTTGACAAAGAGTAGAAAGATATCTTTTGATATGTTATTTTGGGAAGCAAAAAGATATCTTTTTATGAGAGGTATATGAATGTAAGAATAAAAATATCTTTTGATTTCCAACAATAGTAAATTTGGAATAAAATGATTATGATGGTGCTATCTTTTTTTTTTTAAAGGAATGATTGTTGGAATGGCTATTGCTTAGCCTTTTAAAAGGAATGATCATTCTTTTAAGAATGGGAATTTAATGGTAGTGTTGCAAAAAATACAATTAAACATGGAAATAAAGATTTTATAAGGAATAAACATGGAGTGGCAATTCCACCGACCAAACATGTTGTAAGAGAAATATATTTCTTTTACAAAACACTAGCAATATTATATAAAGTTGTATAATTCAAAATTGTTTTTTCTTTAAATAACAATAGTAAATAAGACCTTATTTTATAAGGTTTTTCAAACACTTCATAGCCATATTATATAGTCAAAGAAAAATAAAAAGCCTCGTTTGAATATATCAACTCAAAATTGGCCTAAAAAAATGACAAGTTAAAAATTTCTTTAAATGAAATTGGAATATTTATAGAATTTGACTTCCTATGCAGCAATTGATAAAATAAAATACATCAGTTATGTGAAGATATATATTTGAAATATAACGACCACCTATACCAATTAATAATTATCTCAATTCATTAACTCCATTATTCTATTCACCGTTCTCCTCTTATTAATCTTAAAGCAATAAATTATGTATTTTTATAAAATATTATAATTGTTACAAAATATTACGTTTGTTATAAAATATTATTAAACATAATGTAAGATTTATTTTTGGTAACATTTGTAATCAAGATAAAATATATCTTAATATTTATTATAACATGACATTATCATATATCCAAATAGAATGGATAGATTGAGAAATAAAAAAAATATGATAAGATAAAAAATAAAAGAATGATATCCCACTAGTTTTGTTTTTGTCAAATATGTTTTTCAATTAATATTTACTAAAGGGACATATAATGAATTATTAGCTACATTTGCCTAAAAAAAAAAGAAAGGAATTTACCTCACTTGAATATTCTATTAACTATTTATAGCTAATTTCAATTAAAAAATATATAATTTTTAATAACATTTAACTTACCTTAAATCTTTACACACCTTTTTATTTAAGAAAAAACCAATGATATATACTCTTCTCTTTTTATAGGAATAATACAACTTCTCCACATTAACAAAAAACACAAAACCCTCCTCTAGCTCACTATTGCTCGCTCGTTGATTCTGCTTTGCGACCACCTAATAAGTCCTTCCTTTCTCTCTCACTCTCTCTATATATATGTATGTATGTATGTATGTATGTATGTATGTATATGTTGCTATATTGTATTTTAGGTTTAGGTTGTCATTATTTTTTTGTTTTTCATAACTGAATATAATTTGAGAAACTTATATCCGAAGACCTAAGGTTACTTGAGATTAGAAGGGCAACTAGGATTTTGATAGAGGCAATTACATAAATTGAAAGAGGGGCAGTATAGATGAGTGATGCTATGGCGTTGATGATAGTGTAACTATAACTTTTTACAATACATGAAAAGAATAAATTACAATAGTGGTGTGTGCAAGTTGGGAGAGTAACAGTAAGTGTTGGTTGGTTGTTATAACCTAAATGTGTATATATGTGTGAGTGGTAGAATTGTATTATTTCTATGGTTTTTAAATAATATGTAGTACTGTATTGGTCGCCTCAATTCAGTATGATAGTTGTAGACATATAAATTTTGCCTCCTTTTTATTTTTAAGATTAGGTTATAGTGTCTTAAATTAGAAAAAAAAAAAAAGAAAATTAAAGAAGAATCTCAAAAAATGAAGAAATTTAGAAAAAAATAGGAAAATTTTAGAAAAATACAAAAAAAATAGGAAAATAAGAAAAAGCAGAAAAAAAGAAATTTGGAAAAAATACAAAAAATGGAAAAATTTAGGAAAACATATAAAAAATTTGAAAAGTCACACAAAAATTAATAAATAATAAATTTTTTTAGGTTGTTTAAATAAAATAGAATTTTAATTTAAATATAATAAAAAACCGTTGGGTCTAGGCTTAAATTTAAATCTAGTTCAGGATAGATAAGGTACGGGCTAACGGCCTAATGATAAAGCAATTGGACTAAGACATTAGGTTTGATTGGAGATCAAGGGGTTTGAGACTCACTAGAGGTATAGAAATACCTTTTTGTTCTTTCTTTTCAAACTCCATGCATGGCTACATGTTAAGCCGTCATTGGGCCACGTGTCTAATTGCGACACGTGTAGCGCTTTATAATTGGCCACGTAGCGCTTTATAATTGGCCACAACAACAAATTTTCCTTTCCCCCATTTTTCTTCTCTCCTTTCCTTTTCTTCCCTTCACTTTCTTTTTTTTTTAAAATAAAAAACAATAATTAAAAAAGAGGGGAACATTCAAAATAGGGGGGAAAATTGAAAAAAAAAACACAGAAAGAGCAAGAGGGGGGCTTTTAGAAAAAAATTCACACACATGCACACGAGGGGAACCATACACACACACTCTCTCTACTTTCTGATCACCCTTCTCTCTCTCTCTCTCTCTACTGTTTCTTTCCCTCTCTCCACTGCACTCTCTCTACCTCTCAGTTTGCTTGGTCTCTCTCTCTCTCTCTCGATCCACTCTCTCCATCTCTCTCTTGCTCCCAAAGACTAAACCCCCATACATATACCTTCACTCTCGGTCAAACACAGCACATATCTCTCTCTCTTGATTTTCCGACCGAAGCCCTATTCACCCACGCTTGACCCTCACCTTTATGACCCCCTATCCTCCGAATACACACACGATTGAACTAAGAATCCCACACCTACCATCGTATAAGCCACCATCCACTCTAGCACACATGCCTATTTACCACCAATCGCCTCATCCCCATACAACACAACCCTAGATACACATAACTCACCCTATCTCTCTCCACCGCTAACATCTCCCCCTCTCTCTCGGTCTTTTCTCCATCCTTCACTCTCTTGGTCTCTCCCTTGATCATCTCTCTCTCAGCTTAGTCACTATCGAAGCCACCAAATACATGATACAGACTTCTCTCTCTCTCTGCAAGCTCTCTCCTTCTCTCTCACAAAGTCTTCTCTCAATCTATCTCTCTCTTAACACTCGTAGGTCAGACCCTTTCTCTCTCTACTATCTCTCATACTCTTAGCTCGACCCTCTTTCTGTACATAATTACAACCACCCACTGAACAACCGTCCTTCATTAGACCTACCTACCAAACCCGAAGCCATTCGACCTTCACCACTATCGAACCATCTACACATAAATCTCACCCTCTCTTGGCCGACCTTATCTCTCTCTCCAAAATAACACAGAGACATACTCGGCCTTCTCTCTTGAATTCCCTCTCTTGGCCAGGACCTACTTGATCTACACTCTCTCTTGGCGACTCACTGTATGCATCACACTACTACCGCTACCACTCTAACCTAAACCCCTAAAAAACACCACCACTGGCCAAGGCAGAACCGCTATTGGTCTTTTTGCTAATGAAAAGCACATAAAAGTGCTTTTTCCCACTTAAAAGTCCCCTTACAACCACCGGAAATGCCCTCCCCATTCGCTATGTAGGGAGCTCCAATTAACCCAACTTGTGGAGCTTCGACCCACTCTTAACCCAACCAACCCGTACCTCTCCTCTTTACATTTTGGTCCAGTTGTTTTTGTGTTTTTATTTTCTTTTTTCTTTTATTTATTTGCTTATTGTTTTCATGTACTTGTAATTTATATATTTAAAAAGAAAAAAGAAAACAGAAAACAAAGAAAAAGAAAACAAAAAAGAAGAAAACGGAGAAAGAACAAAAAAAGAGAAAACAAAAAAGGAAAAAACAAAAAAAAAAGAAAGAAGAAAAAAAAAGGAAAAGAAGAAAAAGTGGTCCACTCATTTATTTATTTTGTTTTTTAGATAAAAATAAAAAAATAGGATAATATATATATATTATAGATAAATAAGAAAAAAATGAAATGAGAATGAAATTAATAGGTTAATAATAAAATTGTTTTATCATTTAGAAAATTGATTTTCCAAAAATAAATAAAAATAAATTGACCCTTTGGTGCTCTAGAGTTCTCTAAAATAAAACCTCAATTTAGGACCCCTTAAGAGGTTTCTTCAAATAAATCAAAATGGGTAAAAATGTAAACTCGACATTTTTTCAAAAATTAAAATTAGTCAACTCGCTATGTTTTTGGTAAACGAACTATAGAAGTCTGAACCCGAATAGTAGGTATGTAAGCACCCATATGTAAGTATGAAGCGACTTAAAATACGGAAAGTTTTATTTTTTCATTTTTAGATATTTGAGTGAATTGATTAATTTTAGTTGCATGTAATATGATTAGCCGTTTAAAAACTAAAAAAAAAAAAAAGTATATTTGAAAAGCAAAGTTAAATTTGGATAGATAAAAAGTAGTACCTGTTTAGAGTTTAATAAATTAGCGCCCAGACCTAGATCTTTAGTTTTTAAAAAACCTTTTTATAAATTGGTTTTTTAATCGATAGATTAGTAGTTAAATTATAACCAATCCACCTAATTGGTTATAACTTAACTCTTTTTTTCGACTCTGATCGAGTGGCGACTCCAATATCGTTTTAAGTTAAAAAGAAACGTTTTTTTTTAAACCTTAGTCAAGGATCAGTATTAAATGGGTAGGGTTTAATACTAAACGATTTAAAAAAGACTTAATTTCTAAAAAGAATTGGGATGGTGAAAAACCAAGCTCGACAATAGTGACTAAAATAATGAAACATATGTGGATTTGTGAGTCACCTAATACCATACGTACTAGATGAGTATGGGCTTTTGAGATTAAATGTGATTTTGATGCAACAGCATTAGGCATTATCTTTATGGTAATCGAGTAATTTATATTAGTGTAGATAGGGATCAAAATATGGAATAACAGGTTGGATATAATTTGATGCTAGTTTGGCTCCTTTGATTATGGGTATAGTATATAATAGCAAAATAATTGCTCCTTGAATTTGCAATAGGTTTTAACATATATATAGTTTTAGCAATTTTACAACATATATTGGAAGCTCTCCAACTCTTTTATCTCACTAGAAATTTGACCTTTCTTATTTGATTTTTCTAAATCTCATAATAGTTTTTTTGAAAGTTACAACTTTTGAACTTACCTAAAAAAAAGTTACAATTCACTCTAATTTCTTCGCTAATTTGTGCAAGTTGTATTTATTTTTTCATGATCTTGGAATATATTCTTATTAAGATACTATCTTGACACGTAATTTATACTTTTCATTAGTTTGTTTCTTCATTTAGTTTTATTATATGGACACTTGTTGTGATAATATCTAGAGATTAATGTTTTAACTAAGATGAAACTGGGCTGGGTTTTGTGAAACTTAAACCCGCCCTTATAGGGTTTGTTGTTTCCTAAAATTCTATAAAATCCTTATAGGGTTTTACCCCATAATTCTCAAAACCCGACCTTATAGGGTTCTTGACCTTATAGGGACAGGTTTTTATAGGATTTAGAAGGGCTTAAGGAGAGAATAGAAGGAAAATAAGTTAAATAGAATTAGAATTATATTTAATGACTTACTTAATAATAAAATTTGATAATCAAATGCGTTGTACAATGTAAAACTTGTATAAGATATGCATTTTGTATCAATTAAGAGTAAATATTTTTATTAGTGTATACTTTATTTTACTAGGTCAAGTTTCCCATCGGGTTTTCTTACAATGCAAAAACCTGATTCTAAACCCTGTAGAGTTTTGAATTATATTCCAAAACTTAACCCTAAACTCTATAGGGTTTTTATTTGATAAGAATCAAGCTACTAGGCTTTTAACCCGTAATTAAGCCCAAGGACTGGAAGGGTTAGCAAGGTGGATCCTCTTGCTCCAACCGACTCCTGCCTAAGCCATGTATCTCTTTGCTGAGTCACTCTATATGTCAAGTCGAATGACTGGCCATCTCTCTAAAGCATACCGAATTACAGATTGTTAAGATAACAGCCAGGTCGTTCTCAAGTACTCTCTCATGTCCAAGTCGGACAACTACTCGGCCTTACCTTTGCTATGGTGTCGAGAGAGCGACCTCAAATTGATCCTTAGTCACCCCTACTTGGACTAGCAATTTGATCATACTCTTTTTCCTGCATCTTCTAATGACCTCGCCAATGTATCGTCGCCACATGTACATGACCACGTGTAGAATCTACCACGCTAATAATTGCTTTTCTTGAACATATATTTTTACCTTTTGCATTCTTATACATTACTTCTTTAGGGTAATACCCTTTTTATTTTTGCCCTTTTAGGCAAATTGCCCTAACTTATTGAGTATAAATACCCCATGTATTTATAGCTGTAATCAAATTGAACATTAATACACTTGACATTTTTCCTCTTGTAAACATTGTTATGTTTACTTTCATTTCACTCTTATCCTAACTCTTAAGCAAGGTTAGGTAGTGAGTAACCTCAATGGACCAATTCGTATTTCATATAGAGTTGTGCCATGAGTCCTCAGAAGTTCCATTGGAGCGTCATATCCGTTGGAGCTGTTGTGAGTTTTGCTTAATTTTCATTCGCTTTTGTTCTTTTACAAATTCCCCATCATTTTCCCTTCAAGCTTTTCGTAAGCATGGACCCATTCAACGACTGGTCTTATCTGTTCTTAATTATGGTTCGCATCATCTTGGCACTAAGGCAAAGGTTTTGTTTAAGTGTAGTTTGTTTTGAGAGTTCTATTTATACTCTATTTTACTTATGTGAAATATAGCAAGTTACTGTATTCGTTTGATTGCTATACTTATTAGCTGTTACTTGTTTGGTTTGTGGAAGTGTTCGCTAAAACACTTAGTTGAAGAGTATGAACTTTGAATCTGCAAAGAAAATGACTAACCCAATTGTGAACGTTGGTGTTGTAGATAACAATAATGGAGTTGTCCACCATGGCCGATAGTCTCAAGGAACCCCTAGGAGTACCAATGAGAGACTTAATGAGCTACCTAACCTCTTGGTGGATTTAACTTAAGTTGTTCATGCGTTGGCTTACTGACTTGTTGAAGCCATGCATAACACCCCACAAGCAAACCAACCTGAGAGAGATTAGAACCTAGCTCGACAAGTACGAGGTGGAAGAGTAGGCGGATGAGTAAGAAGAAGGATTAACTTAGCGATGGGGTGGTTATACTATGCTCTATTTGATATCTGTGCTAATGCTAACTATCTTTTGGTTGAAAGCTCTATATCGAGTGATTAGACTTTCAACTGTCAAGAGTCTCCTGCTAAGTAAATGCAGTTAGCTCCTAGCCAGACACTTCTCTTTTGGCCTCCTTCCGACTCTCATAGTACCCTTTCATATCTTGGCTTCTCTATAGCTACAACACCTTGATTCCTCTCACCTGTTTTGCTTAGAGAACCCTTGTACGGATCCAGTGTCGCACTGCCACTTGTCCTCTTCATCTGACATTGTACAATTATTCCCTTTTTATCTTTTGTCCTTTTTATACCTTTTCGTATGTATAAGGAATCCCATTTTGTATATACTTTCTTGTAATTTCTTTATTTATAATGTTGCCCTAAAAACTTATTATAAATAGTCCATTCTCCTTATAAGTCGGAATCATCTTACTTTACAGATAGACATTGAATATATTGTTCTTGTGAGACAACCCTCTCCATGTCCATTTTTATACACTCTTATCTAATCTTGCCAAGTAGCTCAAGATTAGTGGTAAGTGGAACTTGACATTCACTTGTACGTCATATCAAGTGAAGTATCAAGTCGTCTTGTGTTCTTCGGTGTATCATATTCTCCGAGCAGTTTCACCTTAGTTACTCTAATTAGTTCAAGGACCTACCCACTCTACTTTCTTCAATATTTCGAAGGAGCCATTGGTTTGAATTTGCTACGGTAAATCCTAATGATAATTGACCTTTTAGGTACATCATATAATCCTGGTATCAAAGATTGAGGTTAAGACCAAGAGCCATATAGTATTTGTGTATGAGTAAGGATTTATTGTATGGAGAGTACTTTTCTAAAATCTTGAGAGAATGTTGAATCCCAGTGTTCAGGGTGAGATTAACGATGCTGAGAGTGATGCTCATAGATGTGGTCGAGTTACCCAGTAAACACCACGTACTACTGATGAGCAGATACAAGGCCTTGTTACTATTGTGGCTAATTTAGTTATTTTTGTACAAGGAATCTTAGAGATTGGGCTAAGAGAGAGAGTAGTTAAATAGGGTCAAGAAATGAGAGAGAGAGGCTAGAAGGTAGATAAATGAATGAGCATTAAAAGCCTTTCCTGTGAACTAAGTGCCACCATGTCGTACCGATAGAATGGCGAGAAGAAGGTTGGAGTTAGACGAAGTGGAAGAGTATGAAGAAGAAGAGGAAGAGTATGTCGGGCTTGATGACAGTAAGATTAGAGCGTCGAGAGGTGCCGATTAAGGTACAAATTCCAAGCTTTAATAGGTTTAGTAGTGCTAATAACTACTTGGATTGGAAAGAGAAGATCGAAAACATATTCAAATTTTACAACTATGAAGATGTTGTCTGTATTCCAGTGGCTGCGTTGGAATTTTCTGGATATGCGGTAATGTGGTGGAAAAAGCTATAAAATGTTCACCTGAGGGCTCAATGAGAAATCCAAACATGGAATGAGATAAAAAGAGTTTTGAGAAGTAGGTTCGTTCCCAAACACTACGAATAAGACACTTTCTAACGACTCCAAGACTTAAGGCAAGGTAACATATCAATGGACGACTACGTCTGAGAGTTTCAATTACTCATGATATGATGTAATGTCTTTGAACTTGAGACGGGAACTATAGCATGGTTCATCTCTAGACCACGGACCGAGATTGGTAACATCGTAAAGTTATAGAGCCTTACAACTTTGGATGAAACCATTCGAGTGGCATAGAGAGTTGAAAGGCAAAGGCGAAATTAGGTTAGTTGGATGTTGAGTAGCCGACCAATGCTACTGAATAGGAACAGCATGCCAGGCCGAGCAGAAGAAGGCCGAGGTAAGAGTAAGACCGCGAAACTTGAGATCTAAAGAGATTAAGGCTAGAGCTTAGGAAGGAAGACTCGAGAAATCAAATGTTTTAAGCGCCTTAGTTATAAACACATGGCTAGTTAGTATCCTAATTGCTAAGTCATACTATAAAGGAAGATAAGCCTCAGTTTGAAGTAGAGAGTACGAACAAAGGAGAGGAAGAAATGAGAGTTGATTAGATGCTGGAAGAATTTCAGGAAGACCTTGATGCCAAGACACCACCTGAGGGTGGTGCCGAGTATTGCTTTATTGTTTGATGGTCTCTTAATGCCTTTGTGGCTAATGAGTAAGAGCAAAGGGAGAACCTATTCCATACGAATTGCTGAGTGAATGGCAAGCTATGTACCTTGATTGTTGACGAAGGGAGCTACACTAATGTCATAGCTCAATGGTTCATCAAGGCCATGAATTTTTTGACCCTTCCATATCCTAAGCCGTATAAGATTCACTGGTTAAACGAGAAATGAGGGTTACATGTTACCAAACAAGTTAGGGTACCAATTACCATTGGTGATAGGTATAGAGACGAGGTGTTGTATGATGTCCTTCCCATGTACGCTTCTCACATATTACTCGACCGACCATGGCTATTTAACTTAAGAATATTATGCGATGGGTATAGGAACACCTACATGTTCCAGAAGGACGGGAAGAAAATTATATTGATACCCATGAGTCTTAAAGAAGCCCAAGAAAAGGTTGCCAGATCTTTGTAATAGAAGTCTTTAGTGATTTCCCAAGCTTAGTTTGCCTAAGAAGTCTTGGCCGAAGACTTTGTACTCCTCTTAGCCACGAGACTCTTAGAGGTAAGAGAAGTTGAAAACTTACCTGTTGAGGTGCAACAGCTAATTAAAGACTTTACCGACATATTTCCTATCGAGATGTCGAAAGGTTTACCTGCCTTGAGAGATATTGAGCATTGCATCGACCTCTAACCTGGAGCTATCTTACTAAACCGACCTACTTACAGGTGACATCCCAGGCAAGCGGCTAAACTGAAGAAACAGGTGGATGAGTTGGTGGACCACGGATATGTTCGTGAAAGCATGAGCCATGGACCGCGGATATGTTCGTGAAAGCATGAGCCCTTGTGCCATGCCAGTTGTGCTTATGCCAAAGAAGGATGGAACATGGAGAATGTGCATTGATAGTTGAGCCATCAATAAGATCACTATTGAATACCGATACTCGATCCCATTAATTAATGATATGCTTGACGAGTTACATGGTGCTTACATCATTTCCAAGATTAACCTGAAGAGTGGTTATCACCATATATGAATGAGGCCTAGAGATGAACGGAAGATTGCCTTCAAGATGAGAGATGGTCTGTTCAAATGGTTGGTTATGCCATTTGGTCTGACTAGCGAGCCGAGTACATTTATGCAATTGATGAATCATATGCTTTGAACATTGATTGGTAAATACGTTGTGGTTTATTTTGATAATATTCTAGTCTACAGTACCGACCTCATCACTCATATCAAGCATTTAAGATTGGTGTTTAACATCCTCCGCGTCGAGAGATTATTCGGCAACCTCAAGAAATGTGTGTTTTATCAAAGCAAGGTTATATTCCTCGGATATGTTGTTTCAGGAAAGGGAGTTTGAGTTGATGATAAAAAAGTTAGAGCTATTCTTGAGTGGCCTACGCGATTAGTGGTGTTAAAGTCAAGAGCTTCCATGGTCGAGCCTTGTTCTATGGGAGATTCATTCAGAACTTTAGTTCCATAACTACGCCTTAACTGAATTGACTAGGAAGAACATTGAGTTTAGGTGGTTGGAGAAAGCTTAGAAGAGCTTTGAAGATGTGAAGTCTAAGTTGACGTCTGGTATTGGCATTAGTAGTGTACTTATGCAGGAACACTGCCTCATTGCCTATTTCAACAAAAAACTCTAAGGTGTTGTCCTGAATTACTCAGCCTATGACAGAGAGTTCTACGCCTTTGTTCGAACACTCCAGAACTAGCAGCATTATCTATTGCTGAGAGAATTCATCATCTACTCAGATTATGAGTCTCTTAAGCATCTTCATGGGCAACAGAAGCTTTCTCGGCATTACGCTAGATGGATTAAGTTCTTAAAGACCTTTTTCTATGTTATAAGTTATAAGAAGGGGAGCACTAACATAGTCGTTGATGCTCTTTCTCGTTTTCATGCCTTCATCACAACATTGCAAGCTAAGGTACTTGGATTTGGTACTTTACCTGAGTAGTATGAGCATGATCTACATTTTGGACCCTTAGTGGCTAAGTCCAATGCTGGAGGAGCTGTAGAAGGGTTCTACAGTCAGGGGTTCTTGATGAAGGGTAAGTAGGTTTGTGTGCCGAGTGGTCAAGCAAGGGAGCTACTCGTTTGAGAAGCTCACGCCAGGGGTTTGGCTAGCCATTTTGGGGAAAAGAGGACGACTGAGATATTGAAGGAGCATTTTTACTAGCTTAGGATGATGAAGGATGTACACCGAGTACTTAAGAGCTGCAAGGTGTTCAAATATGTAAAAAGGAAAGGAGAACCCTATGGAGAATACATACCCTTACCTATACCAAAGCGATCGTGGATCGATCTAAGCATGGATTTCATGTTCGGCCTTCCCTAAATGCCTAGAAGACCCAACTCAATCATGGTAGTGGTTGATCAATTAAGCAAGATGGGCTACTTCATTCCCTGCCACAGAACTAATGATGCTTTATTTGTCATTAACCTCTTTTTGAAAAAAATTATGCAACTACATGGAGTGTCGAGGAGTATTGTATCCGACTATGACTCAAAATTCACAAGCTTCTTTTGAAAGACCCTATGGAGGAAGCTCGATACTAAGCTCTTGTTTAGTACTTCTTATCACCCCCAGACAGATGACCAAACTAAAGTTATGAATAGAATAGTCGGCAACCTCTTACGCGCAACTATTGGAAAGAATTCGCATGACTAGGATTTATGCGTGCTCGTCATTGAATTTACCTACAACTGCTCAATTGGAACATCACCATTTGAGGCCGGTTATGGACTTAACCTAAACTTACCATTAGATTTAATTAACAGTTTGACTACATAAGGGGAAAGTCAATCTGGCCTACAGTGTGCTGAGGAATTCTAGAGGTTACATTGGAAGATTGCTGAGCAATTAGCCAAGACTATGACCCGATAAAAGGAAGTAAGAAGCCAAGGGAGGAAACGAGTCGTTTATACCTATAGAGACCTTATTTGGATCTATCTTAGCAAGGAATGCTTTCCTAACAAGAAGATGAATAGACTATCTCCCAAAATAGATGGACCTTATAAGAACCTTAGGTACATTAATGATAACGCCAATGAGTTAAATTGCTTGAGGGTTTCAGCGTATCTACCACATTCAACGTCGTCGATCTGACTCCTTATGTGCTAGATGATTACGAGGATCATGATTTAAGGGTAAATCTCCAACAACCTCGGGGAGTTGATGGGTTATCGACTACCAGCCCAATCACTCGCGCATGCCTCAAAGGCCTCCAGTCCTTCACTTGAAGGATTCTTTCTCGTCAACCCATAGATGATGAGAAACAGTATGCTGAAGGAGGATGGTTGAATTCCTTAAGAGCTCTAGGTGGTTATACTATGCTCTGTTCAATATCGAGTACTAATGCTGACTGTCCTCTAGCTGAGAGCTTTATGCCTACTGATCGGACTTTCAACTGTTGAGAGTCTCTTACCGAGTAAATCCAGCTAGCTCCTAGCTAGACACTTTTCTTCCAACCTCCTTTCGACTCTCATGGCACCCTTTCACATCTCAGCTTCTTTGTCACCATAACACCTTGATTCCTCTCGCTTGCTATGCTCAGAAAACCCTTGTACGGATCTAGTATCGCATTACCACTTATCCTCTTCATCTGACATTATACTATTTTTCCCTTTTTGTCTTTTTTCCTTTTTACCCCTTTTCGTATCTATAAGAAATCCCCTTTTGGTATATACCTTCTTGTAATTTTTTTATTTGTAATGTTACCCTAGGGACTTACTATAAATAGTCCATTCTCCTTGTAAGCCAAAATTATCTTACTTTACAGATAGACATTAAATATACTGTTTTTGCGAGACAACCTCTCCAAGTCTATTTTTATACACTCTTATCTAATCTTGCCAAGTAGCTTAGGATTAGTGGCAGATGGACCTTAACATTTACTTGTGAGTTATATCAAGTAAGTGTCAAGTCGTGTTGTGTTCGTTGGTGTGTCATATCCTTCGAATAGCTTTATGTTAGTTACTTTAATTAGTTCGTAGACCTATTTACTCTGCTTTCTTTGATATTTTGAAGGATCAATTAGTTTAAATCTGCTATGGTAAGTCCTAGTAATAACTGAGCTCTTAGGCACATCATCTACCCCTATACTTGTTCGGCTTGACTTTGAGAAAATATTTGAGTTAGAATGTGATGCGTTAGGCATTAGATTGGGTGTTGTCCTAATGGAGGAAAACTGACTAATTGCCTATCATAGTGAGAAGCTCAAAGGACCTCAACTAAATTACTTTATGTATGACAAAGAAATCTTGGCGCTGATTCGAGTATTGTAAGTATGGCAACATTATCTACTACCAAGAGAATTTTTCATCTATACTGACTACGAGTCCTTAAGGTACCTTTGAAGTTAAACTAAATTGTTAAAGTGGCAAGCGAGATGGATTGAATTCCTTGAAGGATTCAATTTCATGATAAAATAAAAGTAGGGAAAGAACAACGTAGTTGCAAATGCTCTTTCGAGAAGGCATGCACTTCTAAATCAACTGTAGATCAAATTGTTTGGGTTTGCTAATATTAAAGAACAATATTCTGAGGATCAACACTTTAGGCCCATACTTGTGCATTGTGTTGATGGAAGGATAGTAGATGAGTATCATATGATCATATGGAGGAAGGATACTTGTTCCGAAGAGGGAAGTTGTGTGTGCCGAGTCGTTCATTTCGAGAGCTGTTGATTAGGAAAGCTCACAGTGGAGGACTATACAAAAATTTTAGGGAGAAAAGAACATATAAATTGCTAAGTAGTCAATTCTTTTAGTTAAGAATGAGGTAAGATATGCACTGAGTTGTTCAAAGCTATGCCATGTGCAAGAAAGCTAAGTGCCAAGCCGAATAAGGAAAAGCAATGTCTTTTGTAGACACCTAATTTTGGCCCCCTTTATTTGTTTTTTACTTATTTCATTTTTCTTTCTTTTCTCAATAGGCCCTAAATTAGAAAAAATTCAAAAAATAGGGAATTAAAAGAAAACAAAAAAAAATTAAGAAATTTGGAAAAAATAAGGATCATAGAAAAATACAAAAATTTCAATAATAAGAAAAAACACAAAAAATAAGAAATTTAAGAAAGAAACCCTAAAAAAGATAAAAAAAAAAATAGAAAATGAAGTTTAAAAGTTTAGAAATTTGAAAAATTACAAAAAAGTAGAAAAATTAAATTCAAATAAAAAATTTTAGAAAATAACATGTTATTAGGATAGATTTAATTTTAGTTTAGAATTTGGGCGGTTGAACTTGGGTTTTGATTTAAATCTATCTCAAGCTAACAGAGTCCATATGTGCAATTTGATTGTACATATAGATAAGGCATAGGCCAATAGCCTAATGGTTAAGCATATGGACTAGCAATGGGTTTAAATATGAGGTTTTGAGTTCGAAACTTAGCAAAAGCAAAGAAGCTTTTTTTTCTTTTTATTTTTTGTTTTCAATCACATCAGGGACTGCTATGTGTCTGGATTTGATTACGCCAAATTTGATAGAGATGAAATTAGAACAGTGGATCTTTTTTCATTTCCTTTTTTTTTTTTGGACTCCGCGAGAATCTATCAATATTTCCGATTCCATGTATCCTGACATGTAGCATCCTTGGATTTGATTGCCTTGTTGACGTAGCGCCACATCAGCCCACTTTTTCCCTCCCCTTCTTTCATTTTCCCTTTGTTTTCCTTTCTTTCCCTTCTCTTTCCCCCTCCATCCTTCATTTTCCCTAGATTTCCAGCACTTTCCTCTTTAGATTGCCTACTTCAGTTCGATTTTTGGACCCTTTCTTGTTATAATTTCGCTAAATCAATGGCTAAATTGCAAACTAGGCTATCATAGCCTACTATGAATCAGTACAGAAAATGCATCTAAGTTCGATCAATTACACATTCACATCAAGCTTAAAAGATTGGGAAAAAACTAAAAATTCGGCCATTCCTATTAACTTCGATCTAAGCTTTCCTCTGTTGTTGGGTTGAAATTCAAGTATATATAGGGGCTTAGGGACGTCAATGAGGATACAACCATTCACAAGTAACTCCCAATCTTTCTCTCTCTCTCTCTCGCAACCGTTTTCTCTCTCTAACAAACACTATCTCTCTTTAGTTCTCTCTCTCTCTACTCTAACCTAAGCCCAACCACCACCATGGCCAAACTCCCCTTAACACAGGCTCTCCAACCCAACCATTCTTAACCACCCCCGAACCCCTAGCAGCTTCCTTGAGCCACCCTCCATCAAACCCTAATCGTCGCCCCTCTCTCTCCTCGAACCACCATCTTTAGCTACCCTTGATCGAAACTAAACCTACAATTGAACTCCCTACACTCTAAAAAGCCTACCCTAACTGACCAATCACACCCAGCCCCCACACGGCCTAACCACTACCATCACCCACGACCAACTTCTGAAAACCACCCAAATAGCTCTAAAACACCAAAGCACTGAACCTACCTCCCTATTCCCAATCCAATACTCACAAAAAAACCATCACCCGCTCTTTTTGGTGGTTGCAACAAGCCGAATCAAGCCTCGCTGCTACTGCCATTGGTGATCCACATGACTTGATCCGAATCCATGACCTAATCCGAATCCGTGAACCACTTCGGCTCAAACCAACCTGCATCGCATCTAGCATTCGGTCTAATCCTGTTTTCTTTTTTTTTTTCTTTCTTTCTTTTCTTTTTCTTTATTTATCTTTATTATTATTATTTTTATTTATTCACTTATGTACACATTTATGTACATGTAAATGTAATCAGCTCAAAAAAAAAAGAAAGAAAGAAAAAAGAGGAAAAAGAAAGAAAGAGAAAAAAAAGGGAAAAGATAACTTTATTCTTTTTTTGTTACTAATTTAATTAAAAATAAATAAGCCATAATAAATAATAAATAAATTAAGTGACAAAAAAGGGGATAAATAAATAAAAAAGAAGAAAATAAAATTAGATTAATCACTTAGAAAATTTGATTTTCTAAAAGTAAATAAAAATAAATAGACCTCTTTCCAAATTAGGAATATTTCAGAGTTTCCAAAAATTAAAAAGCCGATTAGGACGTTTTAGGAATTTTCTTAAATAAATCAAAACTGAGTAAAATGTAAATTCGATTGTTTTCAAATTAAAACAAAACCAATTTACTAAAGTTTTACAAAAAGAAAAAGTACTACGTATGTCTGATCCCGAATAGGAGTATGTAGGTACCTATGGAGCGACGATAAAAATGAAAAAAACCTAATTTTCCTTTTTTTTAGTTTAGATTATTTCATTTATCTAATTAGAATAGTTAAATTAAGTTCCATCTTATAAAATGAAAAGGTGATTTTTAAAGATTAAAGTTAATTTTGGAAAGTCAATGGTAGCCATAAGGGTTTAAAAGTCCTAGCCTCCTAGATCCAGATTCTCTGGTTTTCAAAATGCCGTTTTATAACTTGGGTGGATTGGTCATAACTTAGCTACCGGTCTATCGATTTCAAAGAAGTCACCTTTAATCTGAAAGGGCATGTAATTCTTGAGGCGAGGCGTTTATCTTATTTGCATAAACTTGGCATAAATGACAGTACCTAACATGTTTGATGTAATTACTTTCCATTATTGACCAATAATACCCTAGCCTCATGATTTTCTTCGTCAGCATGTATCCATTCATGTGAGGGCCACATACTCCTTCATGTACTTCTTTCATTAACTTTTCAGCCTCTTTGTCGTTCACACACCTTAAGAGTGTATCGTCAAATAAGTATCAGTATAAGGTGGACTTGCTTACTAAGAATTGAGTGGTTAATTTCCCAATCATCTTTCCGTCTCTTTTCTTGGCCTCTTTAGGGTATGCACCTTGTTATAGGAACGTCTTAATATCATGGTACTATGGTTTTTGGTTGTTCATACCCTCAATTGTTAGGCAGAAGGCAGGCTTGTCTTCAATTTCAATAGTAAGGGGCTGAACCTTAACTTTACCAGTTATCTAGATCATAGATACTAGCGTGGTTAAGGCGTCAACAAATTGATTATGAGTCCTTGGTATGTGATTGAAGGTGACTTCTTTGAAATTTTCCGTTAATTCCGTCAAATGCCGGTGATAAGGTACTAGCTTAGGATCTTTAGTTTTGTACTCTCCCCAGGCTTGGCCAATAATGAACGAGGAGTTCTCATACACTTCTAATTCTTGAATGTCTTTTTCTAAGGCCATCTTAAGTCCCATGATGCATGCTTCATACTCAGCAATATTATTGGTGTATGAGAAAACGAGCCTTATGGTCACAAGATATTAAGTACCTTTAAGGGATATTAATATTGCCCCAATTCCACACCCAGACATATCGGTTGTACCATTGAAGAACATTTTCCATTTTGGTGGCTCGTCATCTTCTCCTTTATCAGAGTTTCCCTCAACCACTAAGATACCTTCATTGGGGAATTAACTTGTACTTCTAGAAGAGTGCTATCAAAGAGATTTTTGTTAATCAATCTGCCAAAGCTTGCCCTTTGATCAAATTCTGGTTCACATATGTAATGTCGAACTCTGATAGCAACATTTACTACTTTGAGATTCTGCTAATTAGTGTCAGTTTGTCTGCTAAATACTTTAGGAGATCGTATTGAGTCAGTAATTCAACCTAGTAGTAGAGCGTACATTGTCTAAGCCGATGCATTACCTAAATTGAAGCATAGTAGGTTCTTTCAATTTTTGAATACTTTTGCTCCCCTTCAGTGAATTCCTTGGTCAAGTAGTATATAGCTTATTCCTTCCCTCCCTCATCTTTCTGGCCAAGCATGTACCCCATGGACTCAAGTAATATTGTTAAGTATAGGAATAAGGCTTCCCAAGTTTTGGAGGTACCAAAATTGGAGGGCTCATGAGGTATTCTTTGATTGTTGTAAATGCCTGCTCACACTCTTTGTCCCAGTTGATCTTGGCATTCTTTTTTAACAACTTAAACAAAAGATGACACTTGTCTATGAGTTATATATGAATCGGGCTATATTGTTTAAATGGCCCAACAAACCTCTGACTTCTTTAAGTGTAAGTGGCGAGGGCAGGTCAACTATCGCTTTGACTTTATCAAGGTCTACTTCGATGCCCCTTTAGCTGATTATGAAACCCAATAATTTCCTTGAAGTCACTCCGAAAGTACACTTCTTTAGGTTGAGTTTCAGTTAGAATTTTCTCAACCTATCAAATAATCTCCTTAGATTTTCTACATGATTTTCTCCTTCCTTGGACTCAGCAATCATATCATCAACATATACTTCAACTTCTTTGTGCATCATGTCATGAAAGATTGCTACCATAGCCCTTTGGTAAGTTGCCCTGCCATTTTTTAGTTCGAAAGGCATCACTTTGTTACAAAATGTGCCCTAAGTTATGATGAACGTTGTCTTGGCTTTATCTTCTTTGGCCATTCGAATTTGGTAATACCTGGAAAATGCATCTATGAAAGAGAAAATATGGTTTATAGCTGTGTTATTGACTAATACATTGATATGGGGCAAAGGAAAATTATCTTTAGGGGTTGCTTAATTAAGGTCTCGAAAGTTTACGCATACTCTGACTTTTCCATTTTTCTTCATAACTGGTACTATATTGGCTACCTACTCGGCATAATCAGACACCTCAATGAAGCTGACTTCCAATAGTTTTCTGACTTTTTCCTTGATTTTCAATAGGATATCTAGTTAGAACATTCTTAACTTTTGTTTCTTAGGCCTGATATCCTCTTGTGTGGGTAAGTAATGGACCAAGATCAATGGGTCTAATTCAGGCATATCTTCATGAGACCATGCGAATACATCTTGGTATTTAGATAGTAATGTGGTCATTTTTGCCTTTTAGTCTTCTTTCAAATTTCCCCTAATTTTCAACACCTTAGGATTGTCATTGGTACTGACATTAATTATCTCTATTGGCTCATCAATGGAAATTCTACTCATTTCATGTTTTTGCCAACTTTCTTGCACGTCATTATAGTCATCGACATCACTCCCAATGACTAACCCGGTAGGGTTGAAAGTGATATCAATATTTTCATCACCTATTTGTGTGAGGTATCCATGGCCTTTATTCGAGTCGTTGGATATGGAGAAAAAGAAAAGTATGCAAAAGGAAGAGTGTAAGTAACGCAGGAGTAAAGGGAAAAAAATTGATTTTATTTAGGGAAAACTCTCTTTCAAGTATAATCATTTGAAGAATAGAGGTAATTTATACAAAATTCCATAAAATACTAGATCATGATTTATACTTTACCCTAGGAAAGACTTATTGTTATTCATAGGGATGGAGAACCAATTATTCAAGTGCTAGGATTTGTTGAATAGGCTTGTCCCTTCATTTTTCTTGGAAGTGCCTTCATCATGTTCAGCTTGTTTAGTGTTTGGCATTTCCAGCATACCTTTCTTTTTCAGGTCTTCCTTCGGATCATAGATTCTGCCGGAGTGAGTGATCTCCCCTGTAAGTGAGCTTGATTGCCCCTGGTTTATTGCCTGGTAGTTGAGGAGAGCAGCTTTATAATTTTCGAGGGCCACAGGTACATGGAATGTGTACCTTTTAGCTTGTGGGACCTCTTTTTTGTAGAATTTATAAACCTTTGGTTCTTGGCTTGGATCAATCATGTTAATGGTAGATTCTGAGTAGTTAGATATCATATTGATGATGAATCCATGGTTTGGTAGTGGGTTGTTGTTGACATTTGGGGTAGAAGCCTTCACAAAATCCAGTTGTATTGTACCTTCATCAATGAATTCTTGGATTTTTTTTTTCAACCTCCAGTATGAATAAGTTGAATGGCTCACTTGCCCTAGATGATATCGACATCTTGCATTGGGATTAAAGAACCTCGGCCTGTACCTTTCACTAGGAGCCTTAGAATGGAGCAGATTATCTCTTCTTAACTTCTCGAGCACTTGACTGAGTGGAATAGGTATTCTAGTGAATTGTCTCGAGGCTCTGCTAGCCTATAGTTGGGTTCTATACTATGGTTAAGCTGGTGGGGGATTCATCCTAAAAGAAACTAGGGAGTTTGATCTTACATTTGAGTTGACCATGCTGACAATTGCTTCTCTAGGCTTGCTAGTGGTGGGTTTAGCAAAGGGTGGTCTTCTATCTGCTATCTCTTGTAGCTTGTTAGAGGAAATGACACTCTTAATTCAATACCTCGCTGCCACTACTTCTGCAAAGCTAGAAGAGGCTTGTCCAATCAGGTGAGCGAAGTAAGGCCTCTCAAGAGTGTTAATGAAAGTTACAGTCATCTCTTTTTCAATCACAAGGGTAGATACCCTTGCAGCTAAGGACCTCTACCTTTGAGCATATTCTTTGAAAGATTCATTGTGCCTCTTCCTTAGGGCAACCAAATCCATCATTGTTGGTGCCACTTCGACGTTAAATCTATATTACTCATAGAATGCTCTGGCCAGCTTCTCTCATGTATTTACCTGATTTAAGTCCAACTGAGCATACCAAGTTAAGGCAGGGCTAGTCAGGCTGTCCTGAAAGGTCTGGACCATGAGTTGATCATACTGTGCATACTTGCCCATCTTGCGTACATACAGCCAGGTATGTAGTTTGATCTTACATATACAAATTTAAGTTATCATTTCTACTAACTAAAGTTATTAATTTATATACACGCATCACAGGTGTGTTGATCGCTAGTAGTATATAAATTTAGAGGATCTTTAATCTTTTATAGTCCACCTTTTTATCATTGTGCCAATGCATTTCCATAATTCTATTTGTTAAATTATATTATAATATATAATTTCGAAAACTCTTTCCTTTTTCGTATTCCACCTTTTTATCATATTAATTGTTTCCATAATTATATTTATCAAACTTAATATAATTTTGGAAATTCTTGCCTTTTATAATTTAATATAATTTTATATAAACTTTTTTTTATTCCATGTTCAACATGTAATAAACAATAATGATCAGTTCTAGATTTGTCTATGACTATAAGATTTTTTTCCTTAAATAAAATATCAACAAGATATTCATATTCTGAATTTTCATATTTATTAATTTTAATTGTTTAAAAAAATTAAAATAATTATTTAAACATTTATTCAAGCATTGCGTGGGCTCTTTGACTAGTTTTATTCAATTGATGATGTAACCAAAACACTTGTATATTGATAAAATAAGTATCTTCGATGTCTTAATGGAAGGCTTATTAAGAGTTTCAAGTTACGCTTCTGACACCCATTTGTCTTTTGAAATATCTCGACAACTAACTATCCATAAATGGCCAAGAACCAGTAATATCTTAACACTCTTCAACAATAACATTGTAGATGATCTCACGATGTTAGATACAAACTATACTACAAACCAAAGTTAGTTCAATAAAGTGAGCTTTCCTGTAAATAGCCTATTAATCCCATTCAATAGGCATTGTACATAGTAATTGGGGAAAATGGGGGAGGGGGTTTGAAGTGTTACATATGTCATTTGTTACTTTTGGATTCACTTGATATATATATTACATTGCATTTAATTATGTTACATATTTATGAATTTTAAGTACATAACATATGAAATATGTAACTCAACTTAGTAATGCTTATGACTTATTAATCCACTACCATTTATTAACTCTTATCATGCCTATCCAATTGATAAAGAATCAATCTTAGTTAATTATCATCTATATTATTAAAGTTGCAAGGGTTATCCATGACTGCTGCCTTTTAAAATTATCATTTAGACCTATACTTTAATATAAATCACAAAAAAGACTACATTAAAATAATTTTTCAAAACTATAAGAAACTTATATCATAAGCATATTTGCTAACTTCTCAATGTTTCTCTCTCTTCCTCAAACATAAACAAACTAATTGAAAAGTGGGAAACGTAAAAAGGTCCTATTATCGGAACCCATCTATAGTACCCCTTAAATACTAGGTAATGAAATTCTAGTCATTGAGATGCCTTTTAGTATAGTGACTTAGAGCAGGTCGGAACTCCGAAGTTAAGCGTACTCAAGTTAGGTCAATTCTAGATTAGGTGACCTCCTAAGAAGCTACTACACTAAAGGACAAAACCATGTAGCATCTAATGCTAAAGTAGACAATACCTCCATGGGAAGATTTTTAGCTGGATAGTAACAATGTAGTATCAAAGCAGTTCACCAGTCCAAAGGGTAAAGTCTCTACCTACTGGTAGTCTTGAACCTATGTAACAAAATTAACAAAGACATCAGTTTTGTAAGGGAGATGGAATATAATACCCCTTAAGTGCTAAGTGACGGAATTCTAATCTTCAAAGAATCTTTTAGTGTTGCGACTTACCTCGATAGGAGGAGCTCTAGTTAGATCATTACACCATCCCTTACTTCAAGAAGCAGAAACTAAAATTTAAGATGAGTCAATCAAAGCTTCTCCATTTAAGAAAATGATTGAAGAAAATTAAGATTTAAATAATATAAAAACTTAAAATAATTATACTAATCAAGTTCATACTATTAGTCAATAGACCAATATAATTGAAGATATGATAATTGATAAATATGATAATGTTGCAATTTTTGTACAATGTGCCAAGACACTTTTGATGTATTTATGAATATTATTTATAAAAAGCAAGTATTTGTTATATTTATATACTTTTCTACTGGTATATATTTTACAATAAAATCCCATAAATAATTAGAGTATGTATGCAATTATAATAAGAGTATATTATCAATGAGATTTCATAACATTGTATTATCTAAAAGTTGTTTTTAGTCAGATAAATATCTAGAGGAGACATAGATATTTAGACCAACACATTATATAACTAAGGTTATTTTCACTGGACCGAGGGAAAAATATTCGAGTTATACAAGTGGGTGCTCAAAGTTAAGTAGGTATATTGGCTATGACCTACTAATAGAGGATACTACACATTTACTGTCATTGGACCCTTCTCTATATGAACGAGTATAAATAATCTTTAGACTTGAGACTTTCATATATCCTATATGAGGAATGTTATGCTTTGATGCCGTTAAACGCAGTTTTTATTTGGATTGTAAATAATACGGTTATTAGGTAAAACATAAAATATATAGAGGATAGTGATGAGTCAAGATATAATTCATCACTCTCTTAGATTAGGGAGTTGATATCCAGGGCCACTTGGTTAAGATAATGATGACTTATAAGCCTGTACCTACGACAAGTATTATTAAGTTTATTTTATCTTGAAAACCAAGTAAATCAGTTAAACATTAATGACATGACATACAATGGCTTAATTGGGATATCATTTGATGAAGAGATTTAATTACACAGTAATCGATTCATAGTGATTTCTCATTCACAACTTTTCTATTATGTCAGATGACCAATAATTGTTGATAGACGGTTACCTTGGTTTATGTTTAAATAGATATTACCTATGTGTATAGAAACCTAAAGGGTCGCACATTATAGCACGATTAACGAAAACAAAGTTTTTAACAAGAAATTATCAATATTTATTTCGAATCTAGAATAAATTGATCTAAAATAATAAATTGGAAGTAATTTATTTTATCACATAGGATATATTTGTGGTTAAGTACCTTTCAAAGGTTATATATTTTGCTATTGACTTTTCGTATAAAAATAAATGGAATTTATAAATTCCACATTCAATTGCAATTGAAAAGTTCATGGCAATTAAAAGGTTATCTGCTATTAATTCCATGTTTAATTGAAAGATTGTAGTAATTGAAAGATTGTGGTAATTGAAAAGTTCATGAAATAAAAAGTTTATTTTTTACTTTTAATTAATGTTTAAAAGGACACAAGTGTAGAGAAAAAGTTCTAAGAAGATTTTTTTATTTAGAAAAACACTTAAAGAAAAGACAAAAGAGAGATATAACATTTTGCTTAATACTTCTTCAAATTCTAATCCTAGTTATCTAGCAATATAAAAGGATTAGAATTTATTCTTATTAATGTATGTGTAAATACTGCTAGAGGAACTATATTTGGAGTCCTTATGGTGAACATATTTTGAAAACAACAAATCGGATTTAGATTGCAATTGAACTCTGTCTCTAGGAGGAGACGTACTTCTCATCAAAGAAAAGTTAATTTTATAATCTTTTATTAACATATATATTTGATTGTATGTTACACCCCGGTTCTATTGCTACTGTAGGCTTTAAGTAACTGATCGGGTATGATTGGGATAATGAACCTAAGGTTATGGAACTTGGGTGTGGGTCTTTTGTGGAAATGAAATGGCTTGGATCATAGGATAGATTTTATAGTTTTTTTTTTTTTTATTTCTACTAGGTTCTTTCTGATTTATAAAACTTAACAGATTAAGGAAAGTATGTATTTAAAGAAGAAAGTTTATCTTTAAAAATCTCAAAACTATTTATCCACCAATGATCATTCCAAATATTCAAAATTTTAAGTTTAAAAAAGTGATAAATTATTAGAAGAAATTTCAAATAGATTAAGTAAATTAGAAATAAAAAGTAAAGATGTAATCAATACCATTGATCAAGACATAGAAGAATTATCAAGAAAATTTTCCTAAAAGCTTAGCATTAAAAAAATTAATAACCCTTAAAGGTTGAGGATTACTTCATGTCAAAGGTTATGGTTTTCAAGACCCTCTCCTTTAGATACTATGTATAAAGAAATCCATACATAGATTTAGCTAGATATTCTAAAGAAGGGATCTATGAGTGGAATATAGATAGGATGGCAAAACATCAAGTCTTAGATACACTCAATCAAATGATTATTGTGTCTAATTCCTTCAAACAACAAAATAATACTGATCATCATATACCAAGAATTTTAGTTTTTGGACTTATGAGAATGCTCAAAAGATGATGGCAAAATTATCTCAATGGAAATGAAAGACAATATATCCTTCATGTGAAAAAAGATTTAATAATCAATAATGTGTCGATCTTAATGAAAGGTGTTGTTTCAACTTTAATTTATGCAATCACTAAACACTTTGTAGGAGATTTTACTTAGTTTAGGGGAAGGAATAGAGAAATTCTTCAAAATTTAAGATGTCCAACTTTAAATGACTTTAGATGGTATGAGGATGTTTTTCTTACTAAGGTTTTTTTTCAACAAAAGCTTTTAGAAAGAGCACTCCATAGCCAAACTTCCAAATCTATTTGCAAATAAAGTTTGAGAAAAGATTTTAAGAGAATGTAGTATTACTTCAGATTACTCAAACATATCTTTTAGAGGACTCATCAATATTGTTACTTTAAAAGGTCTACTTTTATGTAACGATCTAAAACTTAAATAAAATACAAAGAAAGAAAAAGGTAGTCTTACAAGAGAATTAAGAGACTTTTGTTATCAATATGATTTTGAAAAGATTTAAGCCCCTTCATAAAGAGTCAAAAGAAAATCTAAAGAACGGAAAAATCAAAGGTAATATGAGAAGAGAGAAATTAAAAAATATGGAAATTATAAACCACTAAAGAAAAATTTTAATAAAGAAATAAAATGTTATAAGTGTAGTATAAAAGGACACATCGGTCTTAAGTGTTCAAAAATAATAAAGAAAATTAATAACCTAGATTTAGAAGAAGAAGTCAAAGATGAGATACTCAAAATAATAAATGACAATAATTCTGAAGATAATAGATCAAGTGAGGAAAATTATGATTATATTCAATAAATTGAAAGCGATTCTAATACTTCATTCAATGAAGATTCATATTTTTGCTTTAAAAATGTTTGTTCATGTAAAAGAATAAATGTTATCATCAATGAAAAGAATTTTTTCTTAGAAATGGTTAATCAGATAAAAAATCTAGAAAAACAAAAAGAATATTTGCTCAAAATTAGATAAATGACTATGTAAGAAGGAAAAGGTCAAGATAAAAATGAAATGTACTCATTACAAAAAATTTATGATAAATTTTCAAAGAAAGAATAACCTATAACAATAAAGAGTCTTCAAGAAGAAATAAATGTTATGAAAAAGAAAATAAAAGACTTAAAACTTAAGTAACGATATTTAGAAGATAATATGAAAAATAAGGAAAAAAATCAAAATAGTACAAGAAAAATTTGAAAAAGAAATTTGCTCTGAAATTCCTATTGCTTTCTAGTCAAGAAAAAAAAAACATAGTGGATTTGCCTTTTGTAGAAGGATTTACCAAAGATAAAATCCTTACAAAGGCAATAGCGTATTCAAATTAATTAAGAATTATTAGAATTTTGCAAAAAGAAAATTCATGATTTATTGAATAACAAATTAATCAGAAAATCTAAATCACCTTGGTCCTGCTCAGTCTTTTATGTTCAAAATTAAGCAAAATTTAAAAGGTAGTGCTCACTATATTCTCTTGAAATCTTTTCTCAAACTTTATTTGCAAATAGCTTTAGAAGTTCAGCTATGAAGCGCTCTTTCCAAGCTTTCATTACAATCTTCTCTTGAAAAAACCTAAACAAGAAAAACATACTTATACCATCAAAAGTCATTTGGAGACAATCATCTTAAATTTTGAAGAATTTCTCCATTTCTTTCCCTAAACTGAGTAGGATCCCTTACAAAGTGTTTAGTGATTGCATAAATTAAAGTTGAAATAGCATCTTTCATTAAAATTGGTGCATTATTGATCATTAAATCATTTTTTGCATTAAGGATATATTATATTTCATTTACAAAGAAATAATTTTCCCACCATCCTTTAAGCATTTCTGTAATTCTAAATACTAAAATTCTCATTATCTAATGATTAATATTATTTTGTTGTTTAAAGGAACTTGACACAATAATCATTTTATCGAGTATGTCTAAGACTTGATATTCTGTCATCCCATCTATATTCCACTTATAGATTCCTTCTTTAGAATATTTAGCTAAATCTATGTATGGTTTCTCTTCATACATGGTTTCTGAAGGAGAAGATCTTGAAAACTATGACATTTGATTTAAAGTAGTCCCCAACCTTTGAGGGTTATTAATTTTATTAATGCTAAGCTTTAAGGAGAATTGTCCTGATAATTCTTCTATGTTTTGATCAATGGTATTGATTACATCTTTACTTTTAAATATTTATATTTCTTTCTATGTTCTTGAACAACTGACTTAGAATGTAATTTGATCACCTTTTGTTATCCTGAGAAGGATATAGTTTTCTTTACCATTTTGATCACATAATCGTATTTTAAACTAAAATTTCCTATTTCATAAATTTCTTCAGTTTTTTCCTTAAGAATTGACCAATTGTGCAAATCTTATTCTATTTTAGAAATGTTAATCTTTGATTGATTAAAGTATCTTGGTTTGAAGTTATAATACACCAGAAAAATGTTTTCAAAATCAAGGGTATTTTGGGGATTTTCAAGAGTTGCTAAAACCTTACTTACTCTAAGCTGCCTCCCTTTTTGTCTAAAACCCTAACTTATACCAAATAAGGCTTAATCCCTCTTTCTTATTGTAGAAACTAAGGGCAACCCCCTTAACCCACTAAATAAAGGAAGCTAAGAAGTGATTGATGTGAGTATTTTGAAGAATTAACTTAAGGAAATTTGTATTAAACTTGATGACACCTTAAATCCTTCTATTTCTTGCTGATTTCAATTCATTCTTAAGTGTTTCAAGTAGAGACTTTTAGTTCCCATCAATAGCAACTCTTTCAAGTAAATAAGGTAAGTTAGATGGTTGATTTAAGCAAGTTGGATGTGATTCTCATTTAGGAAATTGCTTTAAAAGAGTTAGATTTCAGTTTTTGTTAGGGGTTTAATATAAAATCGAATGTCTAACAGATTGAAGAAGGTATCTAACTCCATTTTTATTAACTACAACAGGTGCTTGAAGTATTGCAAGTACGTCATGAACCTTCCCTCTTAGAATTGGATTTTTATATTGAATTTCTATCATTTGGAGTTAGAGTTAGGGGTTCGTAGCTGAGTTTTAATATTGGAAATCATTATAATAAAATGTTCTAGGACTCTCTTGGAAGTGCCTAGGATTTTGGTTAAGGAGTTGAAAGCATTGGGTTGTTTTCGAAGTGGTCTGCTCCACAAAAATTGCATAACAAAAGCAAGGTGTTTGAACTCCTTGCAGCACACCGTCCAGATGCTAAGCTTTTATCTTTGATAGAAGGATAACATTCAGATGCTGCACTTTATAACGTCTAAATGCCTTCCCCTATTCAAAGCTCTCTTATTTTATAAGCCTCTTTTCCATCTTTCTAAGTCTAACCAACCCCTTGTTAAGCCTTGTCAATTCCAAAAGATACAATCGTTATTCTAAAAAGTAGAGAACTAAGAGCACCTAAGTAATCCGTTTAAGAGACTAAGAGGGGGAAGTAGGAATGGTAGTCTAATCTAATAGGATTATAAGTTGGATTTGGTTGAGTATTGTATTGGTAGACTTAGGTAGCTTTAATTGAGGCTAGATTGTAAAGAAGGTAAGTGTTGTTAACTAATTGGATTAGTGATATACAATTGGCTACTTGAATCGAATTATGAAGGAAATAAGTGTAATCTATCATCTCTTAAATTAAGTACTTAGATCATTTAAGCTTCAAGTTTTCTTGCTGGTTTATTAAGTTGCTCATTGAGTCAAGTACGTGGTACATGGTTGTTTGCTTGTACATGTTAGGTTAGAATAGAGATAACTTAACTAAAAGAAAACTTGGTTTTAATAACATTGTTACGATGTTTATGCTTGTCTTGGCTTGTCCTTCAATATAAGGGGACAGCTGCTGATCATATGTAAGGATTCCTTAGTAGACTCACCTATGAAACGATACAGCTAGTTCTAATGTTTCATGGTTCTCGGTTCCCATGTGTTGGTCATATGATCTTTACTGTATTATATGGTAGTAATTTAAAAGACTTATAATGCTATATTTATCTATATATATAAGATATTATGGTGTGACAGGGTTATGACTCCCCTTTTGTTGTATGTTGACTAATAATCAAGATAACAACCAGTTGATTGCTTAATTTTTTGCATTTAACACATGTGACATGTTTGTATTGCCATCCATATGTGCTTACATGTTGATTATTGAGATTCATCTCATTCTTTTCTTTTTCAGGTATAGCTACTGAAGATTATGTCATCTACGAGGAACCTTTCATCGATGGGCTAGAAGAAGAGGATGGAGTGGATTACCTTTACTTTTATGAAGATTAGTAACTGGATATTTTGGGATGTGAGAATAAATTTCTTTTGGAGGCTTGATACTTTTAGATGCCTTAAGGACTTTAATTGCTCATGGTTGATTTATGTTATCTTCTAGTATGGTTATGGAGTTGGAAGACTTTTTCTTTTTAACTAAGTGTTATTTATGGGTATAAGAGCTTATGAGACTCCCCTATTACTTAAGATCTAATTTATAATGGGTATAGTTGGTTTCCCTTATGGAGAGATGGTTATGACTTAAATCTTATGTTTCTTGTGTGTCATTGGCAACTTAATGTGTTATTGAAATTTATAGGATTTAGAACCTTAACATACTTTAAGCCAGTTGGCGTATGCGGTGGGTTGTAATGTCAATTAGGGTTCCCAGGGCATTACAAAAGTACTAGATTTAGCATCTATTGAGAATGAGCTTCTCTTAGACCTATTATTAGATGAGGAAAGGATATGTCTTAATAGATCCATTTTGACTTGTTAATTTCATTAATAATTTTGCATAACAAATTATTTCATTCTACATTTGTCCATATATGATTTTTTTTAAATAAAATATCAATAAGATGTTCATGTTTTGAATTTTCATATTTATTAATTTTAATTGTTTTTAAAAAATTAAAAATAATTATTTAAACATTTATTCTTTGCATTCTTTGAGCCCTTTGGCTAGTTTTATTCAATTGATGATGCAACCAAAACACCAATATATTGATAAAATAAGTATCTTGAATGTTTTATCAGATGGCTTATTAAGAGTTTCAAGTTGTGTTTCTAACACCCATTTGTCTTCCGAAATATCTCGACAATTAAATGGCCAAGAACTAATAATATCTTAACACCCTTCAATAATAACATTGTAGATGATTTCATGATGTTAGATACAAACAATACTATGAACCAAAGTTCCTATATATAGTACATTAATCCTATTCAATAGGCATTGTACATAACAATTGGTAGGGGTAAGTAGGTATATGGTGGGTAGGGTATAGGTACCTTACCCTATCAATATAGGTTCTAAAACTTTACTATTACCTGTACCCTACCTTGTAGCACCTTAGAACCACGCTATATCCTATGGATTATACAAGATACAAGGTAACCTATAAGATCTATATAATTTTTTTTTCTTATAAATTTCAATGAGGCTTTTTTTTTTTTAAACATAAAACAAACCAATCTTTTCTTTAAAAAAAAAATTTGCTTAATTTAGCCAATATTTCAAATAACACTAATGAATGAAGTATATTGAGATTTATTTTCGACCAAGTTTTCTTTTCCTTAAATGGTTCTTAAACCATTATTTAATGGATGAATTTTTATGGAAGCATTCTACAAATCATTTTTTGTATAAATAAAATATTTATTTTGTAATAATGACACTACATAGATATTTAAGGGAATAAGCACACAATTTTAAAAAATGAAAGCGGTAAATGTTATACTTAATGCGAAACCTACAAAATTTATTAAAATATAAATAAAACATTCATAAGATTACACTATTCAATAATTACAGATGTGATGATAATATATGATTGAATAATCAACTATAGGAAAATGAAGATACAATGTGGTAAGCAGAATAAAATATAAATTTAAACTAAACATTGTTCTTTTATGCATCAGTAAAATAATCTTCCCATAATTTAAGAAAATTAGATTTCGCTTTAGTAATAATTCCAAATCTTTTGTCAAATATAGAATAAATAAACCATTCCACTATAGAAGACAAGCTTTACTAGAAGATGAATTTAGCAAATGAGTAAGGAGTAGAAAGAAAATGATGATGGAAAGACAAAAGATGAACAGGAAGAGACTAATAAGCGTGTAGTTTAGGGTTTCCAACTGGCTAGATTTTGCTTTATTTTGATAAGATGGTATTATTTATTTATTAATTTTATTTAATTATTATTACAGGATGGGGACCTTAGAACTCGTACCCTATCCTATGAGAAAAGGTTTCGGGAAATTACTACCTTTAATTAATAATATTTATGACTTATTAATCCATTACCTTTTATTAACTTTTATCATGCCCGTCCAATTGATAAAAGATCAATCTTAGTTAATTATTATCTATATTATTAAAGTCTCAAAGGCTATCCATGACTGCTACTAGACTCGTGTAGGGACCGATTCTAAACCTCAAACTAGCTTGGCCTAAGCTAGCACAGGCCTGAACTAACAGCTGAATCACTAGGTCTTAAGCCAGAATCACGTAAACAACTAGTGGTTAGACCTACCTATTTAAGGCTTGCCTCAATTTAAAAAAAAAAAAAACAACACCATATACACAATAATTAACTAACCAATTGATAGGAATCAACCCCTTAGATCGATCTTATGTAGCTAAGCTAGAGGACTCTAAGAACTTACTTAGAGAATATTAGCTTGAAGCTCTATCTAAGACAAGAATTCCTATCCTAACCTCCATGTTTCCTTCTACTGCCAACCTGACTACTGAGTCGTTATGTACGCCAGACCTACTAAACAACCATGCCATGGCATAAACAAAATCTGAGCAAATGGCCTTAAGCAATTATCTAAGCCGATCACCAACATCTGATACTAGCCCAAGATGAGTACTCTCTAACAGCTGACGGACTTAGCTCTAACCTAATCTAGATTAGGTTGACCTTAACTATGAACCCTCTTTTCTTCATTTTGCCCGATTTGTACCATATATCAAAACATTTAGCCACCATACGATACATGTCTTCTAGCACAACATTCCAAAAGGAATCTTTGCTTTTCTGTACTAAATGTTCTTTATTTATTTATTTTATTTTATTTTTTTTGCCCCTTTTGGTACGTTTTATGTATCCTCTTTATAGATTACCCTTTTGTCTTTTCATGTATGTAAGGAAACCCTAGTGGGATGGGCATATAAACCCCCACTTAATGTTACACAGATAATCAATCAATTATCATGATTAATACAAATTTCCTTTGTGAGCAACCCTAGTGTTCTCTTTAGCCTTGACTCTTATTTATTCTCTTTAGTAAGGAATAGTGACGAGTAACCTTATAGTTCGAACCGGTGATTCATATCCGGTGGATTGTAGGCTAAGTAGGATTTATTTGTGTGTCACATCTAGTTGGTAGCTGCTTAGACTTTGCTAGCTTTTCTTTATGTCCTTTTGATTCTCTTTGTTGTGGTACTTCTCCGTATGTTTGACTCTGATATGAATTCCATGAGTGAACATACAAACCTAATATCACGCGTAACTAAGGGGGTGGGTTAGAGCCATGAGATAGCTCGAAAAGTAAATGATAGTCGAAGGTTAAGCAAGGGGTTCCTGTACACCGACGATGGATATGAAATACCAACGCCTCACACAAACTCGAGTCACACTTGATATGATACATAAGTATGGCCGGAGGTCACTTACTATTAGTCCATACTCAAATGGGCTTAATAAAAGTAACTCAAGAGTAAGTAGAAGGACACTTAGCTCAAGAGGGTGTGAAAGTTCAGTGTATTCTTGGTATGAATTGTTATTACAGTTATTACAATATGCAAGTTTATAGTACCCAGTTAGGGTAAATCATAAATTACAGAAATAGATCTTTACTTGCTAAGCAAAAGGAGAATAATTTACAAGGGAAGCATGTAATTGTGCAAAAAAAAAAAAATTTGTTGTTAGAAAGGACAATACGAATGTTAAAAAGGATAACTCACACTCATTTTACTTAGTTTGTAGTCCCAATAACACTATGAGTTGAGCAAGGGTAGGCCTTGATCAAGTCTAGTCAGTGTTAGCAGTTCGCCAGCTTTGATTACTCGGTCTGGACAAGGATTTGCTTAAGGACAACTCATATTCGAGTTGGCCTCATATGGTTGGCTTTTGACAATTGTTAGCATGTCCTTGGCATTGTAGAGATGGTTGTTTTACTGATTTGGTGCTTGGACTAAGGTATTGTAGAGGGGTCGGCTCTGTATGTTGGCTGGTTACCTCGGCAGCTTCTTAGATGGTGTGGAGAGCGAAGTAGCTTGGCAGATTAATCTGGGGTAAACACTGCTCCTCAACACTTAACTCACCTTGTGATCGGTCCTAGATCCATATTAGACCCCAGATACGCATCACCAATATTCCCCCTTTACCCTACCCTACCCCACCCTAATTATCATCATCCTCCTCAGCGCCAATCCTTATCATTTCCTTCTCCCGTTCCATCTTTCCCAATTCTCAATTTCCCATCATTACATGTCACCCTCACTACACTCCAATAATCCAACTGACATGATATACTTTCTAGAAGTGAGATTCGCATTTGAAGAAATATAAAGTGAATTGAAGTCACTACCGCCTATAGACGAAAAATGAAGATGTTAATAGTGTTAGAGTTCACATTACAACATACGTAAATAGAGAACAGAAGAATGAAATTTCAATGGTTGAATGTGTTTTGCGTTAGCATAAAATTTCAATTTGCAGGTGAAGTGAAAGAAAGTTTTAGAATTGAGACATTCTGGTCTCAAAACAGAAAAATTTTCAAGACTTTCAAATTATAAATGATACGCGCGTGATGCATTTCATTTGCATATAAAATAGTTTGTGCAAGAGTAAACACTGCTTCACCAAAATACTGAAACTAAAATGCTCCAATTATTCAATCTTTACAATTCACAACTCTAAAGTTCTCTTTCATGTTTAAGTTTTCCTATTTGTTATATTATATTTTTCTTCAATAACTACAAGTCTACAATTCCATTTTTCGATAAACAATTTTGGTTTTCCACCACTTGAAATGTTTTTTTTTTGGTCCCTAAATTATAAATTTTTCTTCTACTTAAGAAAAAAAAAATTATCTCCATGCATTGATTCTTCCGCTGTACTTTTCCTAGGAAGAAGCATAATTCCTCCTCATGTGAGAAAGGTAAGGATAAGGTTGTGGGAATAAGTATTTCATTTGTACTATAGTAATTTGATGACATTCTTGCATACTTGGAGTACGAGTATGACCTCAACGAAGAGAGGACACATGAGATGATGGCAAACGTCAACTACCGAAGTATACTACCTCCTAGCTTTAAACCTCAATGCACAACTTACTGAGGCACACCACCTCCTGGATTTCAACCTCCACACATGAGTTACCTCGCGGTCATATTCGAGGATGAGGAGGACAAGATCAAAATGATTCCTAAAACTAAGGAGCAACATATTAATCAGCATGCACTTGGCGGTTTAAGGCCATCAGGATCAAGTTAGCCCCTTAAACCTAGAAAATCTAGCATTGAACATATTACTATAAAGGTATAGATGAGAAGGGGAACTCGTGGGCATTCTGCAACTATTACAATGCGAGTTACACTTGTAAAATGAGAGAAGGATACGGTACCCTCAACAGGCATCAAAGATCAAAGCATCCCAAGGAAGTAAAGATAAAGAGTACATAACAACAGATTGCTCGAGACGATAGTTCATCCGAACAAGTGTTAATGAGGTATGATCAAGAGATGTATGTAGTACCTCATCAACATGCACTTGTTATTCAATACAGGTGCATCAAAGTGGCAAAGTCGATATTAGCGGGAGACATTTAACCCCAACTTGCGACAGCTAAGCCATACTACGTTAAGTTAAGCTATGCAAGAGCTCTATCACAAAGGTGATGCGTCTTTGGGGTCATACATACCAAGAAGCATCACAACGAACAAGAACAAGAAATTAAAAGGAAGGAAAGGAGAGGTTTAATGAATTCATGACTTATCTTGCTGGATATGATGCACCAGCAAGATCTTATATGGCCTAAAACTCACCAGATGAAATTCATCGGTCCAAATAATAAGATTGCTCGCCATAATCTTTGCTAAAGGGATTGATAAGAATGGATAGCGAAGGGGTTCCTAAGAGCAAAGTCTTAAGGTTTTTTCATTAATATGTCAAGGTCTAGCTAAAACCCTATATATGTATTCTATTTATACATAGAGGCAAATTTATAAACAAAAGGACTAAAAGAATGCCCTAGTGGCATTTTTGTAAATATAAAATAAACATGAGGGAAATTTAGGAAAAATACAAGAAATAGAAAGTCTAAATAACTAAAGCAAAAATAAGTGATCAAACGAGATATCTGGATGAAGAGTAGATGAGTTGGGCTCTAGCATTTAGTTGGGACAATACCTTGAATCCTATCATCATCCCCCTCTTGAAAAAGTTTAAACCCAAAACTTGACAATTGACTACTCCAACTTCTACGTAGATCAAAAACAAATATGCAATAGCAAAATAAAAATGAACTACAATAGCTCAGCTCAATGATCAAAGCAAACATAGTCTGGCGCTCTTTCTACTCATCATGAGCGTGATCAATCAAGCTCTTCATTGGATACCCTTCCTTCCACTTATCATGTATCCTATCAATTACCCCTAAGTAGTTCTAGCAGCTATCAGTCATGGGGAATAACACATCTTCAAGCTCAAATATGTTATAAGCTCGAAGGGTTTGAACTTGTAAGACTTCAAATTCTTGCTTAATCTCAAGTACTTCATATTTAGCAATTGTTACCTCATCTACTTATCTATTTAGCTTGTTAGCCTACTTATGGTTCATTTTGTAGGCAAGTCAGTTTGGTAGGGCGACACTTGGCTATAGATCAATACGATGCTTTATGCCTCGAACTGAGAGTACTCCTTTAGGCAATTCTTTAGGAAATAAGTCAAAAAATTCATCAATCTGCCTTCAAATCTCTTCAGGGACTTCTTTCAGATCTTTCTTCTCCAGTAATCTCCTCATCAATAGAAACATAAGCTCATTAACCTTCTTAGTAGTTTAAAGCTCTCTTCGACTCATCACTAGGGTTTTTTCTTATTAGCTCGGGTAAGCTGATTATAAGTCTCATTCATTTAGGATGGGGTCATAGGTTGCAACACAATCTTCTTTCCATCCTTAACTAAGGCATAAGTATTCTTGTATCTATTGTGAGTAATACGTCGATCAAACAACCAAGCTCTTCTAAGCAATAGATGCAAAGCTTCTATGGGGACGACATCATACATCACTTCGTCCTTATATACATTCCCAGTACTGAATGGTACAGTTACCTATTTAGTCACGTATAGAGTACCTTTATCAGGAAGCTAATGTAACTTGTAAGGTTGGGGTTGCTTAAAGGTCAGTAAACCTAACCTTTGCACAAAAGACTATGTAACGACGTTAGTACAAGTTCTTTCATCTACTATGATGGTACATAGCTATCCCTTGATGGTATGCTTCATATGGAATAGATTTTCTCTCTAGTTTTCCTCGGAGGTCTATCTTCTCTCATATGTTCTTAGGGTCAGCTTAATCTTAGTTCGGCTCGATTGGCCTACTTGGCTATCGCCAATTTAGTCATTCCTCTCTTTGGCTTAGCTTAAATAGGTTAACACGGAACATAAGCTCAAGAAAATGTTGGTCCAGCTTACCTTGGAGCACTTTTTCTTTATTTTTCAACCCTTTGTACTATCTTGATTGTCTCTTCTAATGTATAAAACCTTTGTACTTCTACAATGTTGTGAATCTCGCATTTAATCCTAAAAATGAACCTTGATACTATGTGAACCCCTAGTTCTTCCACGTCGGCTTGAATCATAAGCATATGATACTCTCGCACATAGTCATCAATAGATCAACATCCTTGGCAAAGTTCCTACAACTTTGCAAATGTATCTTGTAAGTAGGTCTCGGATGCAAATCTACCCCTCAATAACCTCCTCATCTCATCCTAGGTCCTTACTCCTTGTCTTCCATCCCTTGCTCTGGCTACATTCAGATTTTTCCATCACATAGTGGCATACTCAGTAAACTCTAGTGCAGCAAGTCGGACCTTGACAACATCTGTATATCCATAATAATCAAACACCTTCTTAACCTTCTCTTCTCATTTCAAATATTCATTTAAATCTCTACTTTTACTAAAAGGTGGCATTTACACCTTAATATTGTCAAGTCTTCAAGGAGCTCGACGTCCTCGTTCTTACATTTGGTAATACTTGGCTTCTTCTTCTTCCTCTTCGTCAATCTCCACATCTACTTCCTCATTGTCCTCTTCAATTTTTTCTAAATCTAGCCTTTGTTTAGTAACTCAGTTTGTAACTCCTTTAGCTTGCTGGGATCGAACTAGGCAATTGGCTCAACCATCTTGGCCATAGTGTCTCTTTGGAATATTCTCAAGTAGGTTATGATGAGTTATACCTTGGGGTTGTTGCCTGTTAACTTATATCATTGTAACTAGACTCTTTACAAGATTAGTAAGTCTATTAAGCTTATCATCAACTGACTTAAGAGTGTTACTACCATTTTGACTACGACTAAGTTAAGCACCATTATTCTAGTTAACAATAGCACCTTAAACACTCGAATCCAACATAATGTGATATTTTCCTTAACAAATTAATGACACAACACAACAACACATCTACCTCACTACTCAAAACATTTGCTAACACACTCATAGTAGCTTTTACACCCAACATTTACTTAAACAAGATAGAAATGAAATTACTCTATTTTCATAGTAGAAAATAGAGTAAGAATAGAGTAATAGAGAACTACACTTACCAACATACAAACCTCTACTATACAGCTCACAATTCCAAACTTGCTCTAGCTATGGAAGGAACACAACAGCCACTAACAGCAAATACTAGGTAAAGAAAAAAAAAATTCACTGCAACTCTACACTCTCCCTCTCGAAACTATACTCTGATACTAGCAAAGCTGATGTGTCTCCAAGGCCATACATATGGAGAGGCATCACAACAAACAAGACAAGAGTAAGAAAATAAAAAGGGAGGTGAGGGGGTTTAGCAAATTTGTAAGCTATCTAGCTTAATATGATGCACTAACAAAATCCTACATGGCCTACAACTCATCGGATGTGACTCACTAGTCTGAGTGATAAGGTTGGTCGTCACAATCTTTACTAAAGGGATCGATAAGGCAGGTAGAGAAAGGTTTTCTAAGAGAAAAGTCTTAAGGATTTTTCATTAATATGTTAAGGTCTATCTAAAACCCTATACTTATATTCTATTTATACATAGTAGCAAATTTGTAAATAAAAGGACTAAAAGGATGCCTTAGTGGCATTCCTGTAAATACAAAATAAACATAAGGGTGATTTAGGAAAAATACCAAAAATAGGAAGTCTAAAAACATAAGCAAAAATAAGTGATCAAATGAGATATCTAGGTGGGGAGTAGATCAACTGGGCTTCGGTATTTGATTAGGCCGGTACCTTAAATCCTACCAAAAGGTAAGCGAGAGTTCACAAGTATGTAAACTTCACTCTATACGTTAGTGTCTATATGTGCCAACATATGGACAGATCCTTTCCATAATAATTCTTACATGGGTGTAACTGTTCACTAGAGAGGATAATTGGCAACTTAATAAAAGATTGTTGGCTCTAAGGGTATTTAATGAGGACTACATGGTGTAAAACATTTGTAAAATTATTAGAGAAATCCTAAACGAGTATGGCTTGGTTAAGAAAATTTTTTTCATTGATTTTGACAATGCAAGTGCCAATACGGCCTCTATAGTAGATATGCAAAATCCTTGTCTACTGATGCTTGGGGTAGCGTTTCCATAGACGTTGTACATGTTATATTCTTAACTTGTATATCAAGGATGGCAGTGCAACTTTACAAGACAATATAGCCCTAATTAAAAACGTATTTAAGATAATAACGGAGACGTTGTCTTTCTATAAGAAGTAGAAGAACTTTTGCACGGAGCACAAGAAGGGCCTCGAAAATTTAAGATTAATGTGCAGCATCGCTAGAACTCCACATAAGAGTTGTTGCATAGCACCGTTCCTTACAACGAACTACCAGGTGACTTCGTTATGTACAACATATGTGAAGATGACATTCACCTTAGCAACCGGGATATATGTATCTAGTTGCTGACAGTTCTCAATGTTTTTCATGATTCGACTAAGACTTTCTCGCAAGTGTACAAGCCAAGTGTCTACCTATTCATTATGTCAACGATCAATATACTTGGCGTACTACTTTAAGCTTGTAAGGACCTGTACTGACACCATTGTGTTTACGATAAGGTTTTGAAGCGATTATCTTATTAAAGACATTTCCTATATTTATCTTGTTAAAACTATTTTAGATGTCCATTGTAAAGTTGATGTACTATTGGTATATTTGAAAACTTATTATGATTATATCGATGATTTAACGGATTCCCAAGATCTGTACAACTCAGAAGTACAATAGGACGTATCCTTTGCAACAGTTGACATAGAGAAGCTTCTTACATACTACCAAAATTGATATGGTGGCCAGTCATTAGTCTCTCCCTCACTTCCTACCAAGGAATGTCACTACTCATTTACAGGTAAGTAATTGCTAGCATAGAAATTAAAGCAGCAGTGGTTTAGGGGACCATTGTCCAAGCTACAACACTACATAAACACAAATTTCAATGTCTCTAAAAATATCTTCATCAAGGATTTTGATATCATGGAGTGGTAGCAGAGGTATGCGAGGGACTATCAACTCGTAACCCACACTGCACATTAAGTACTTGCTGCTCTTGTGTCAATGGCGTTGTTGAGCAAGCATTTAATACTGTAGACCTCATCTTCAATGATTGGTGAACCTGCTTTTCTATTGTCAACATCAAGGCAAGCTCTTACATAAAAGATTGGTATAAGGCAACTTACAGACAACAAGAACCATACAAGACATCAAGCAAGGAGAATGGGTACTTCAGTATCTGGAATAACTCTGAAGGAAAACTTAGCTTGACTATGGGTACCACTTCCAAGCACGAACCACCAACGTTGGAGATATCTAGTAAGTACTGATAAATCTTCCTTTTCTTTTTATTGGTCCTTCAAAAAGAGTTTTATTACCTACTAAAATTGTTTTCGCAATCACCCAAAAAAAAAAAAGAAGAAGTAAATGGTATAGTTTTCCGAAAAGTAGCATCCAACCTTAGACTTTTCAAATTATTATAGGCTAAAATTATTTTTCTTCGAAAAAATTTAAATGGATAATTGCCTAAACTTGGCTTTTTTTCCTAATTTAAAATTGATCAACACCCTTAAGGTTTTCTAAAAGTCCACATCGAACTACAGCGATCTAATACATAAGTACCTTCGAGGTGATCTCAAAATCAACTAAAAAAAATTTTCCCCTAACCCCTAATTTCTCCAGGACCAAATTGCTACAATAATTTTCTGTACCATTAGGGTTTATGGATGGTAGTTTATTTTATATTTCTACTAAGAAACTATACTCTAATCGAGGATATAATATTTTGTAACTTACCTCTACAATTTACAATTAATAGTAATGTTGCAATTTATTTTTGTCATGTATTTTGAAATTCCGATATTCTAATGAGAATTATTAATCCTTTACAACTTCTCTCACTTTGCTTAACATCACTCGATATTTTAATATTGCACTAATATCAAGTTCATGTGAGCCAAATTTATTATTTTGGAACAAAGTAAAATTTCAACAAAAAATAATGGTTAATCATTTATGCAATAGTACGTCTAATGCAAATGTAAGCATAATGTGTTTTAATAATTTGGGAAAGAAAATATAACTATAGGAGAATATAGAAAAATATTAGTAGGAACACAAAAAAAATTGAAAAAATTATGCAAATTGATTAAAAAATGTGATATGGTTTAAGGGCCAATGAACTAGCTTGAGCCTATGGTTACGTAGGCCTATTACAGTTCAACTTGGAGTCAGCTCATGAACCGATGGTTTCAAGCTAGTTTCGCCCAGCTAGTACCTCCAACCACTACCTTTTAAAATTATTATTCAAACCTAATTATATATCACAAAAAAGCTTACATTAAAATAATTTTTTAAAACTATAAAAGACTTATATCATGGGCATATTTGTTAACTTCTCAATTTTTCTCTCTCATCCCTTTAATTTCTCTAATCTTACATACTACAAACACCATGCTTCTACAATTACTTATTTTTAAACCACTTTGCCACGAACCATTATCTAACTTATACATCAACCTTTCTGTTCAGTTTTACTTTCTCCCACACGCTCTCTCTCTCTCTCTCTCTCTCTCTCTCTCTCTCTCTCACATTTTCCTACAACCATCTTCCCGTTACAATTTCCAATATCATCAAGAAACTAAGCCTCCATATTGTCAGTTTCATCTAACCTCTAATAGCTCTCATTCTATTATATTAGTTAACATATATCTTTTCTTTTCTTTTTTTTCAAAATGATATGTTATAAATTAAATTATCTAAAGATTTTCCTTTTGACCACGTATTGCAAGAGCGTACCTACTAGTTTTTTCCAAAAAGAATAAGCTAGTTTTCACGAATGTCAATAGTACATGTATAATTAAATATTCTCACAAGATTCAACATTTCAATTTGATCATAAAACTCAAATCTTATTACGCGTAAATTGCATTTAGTTATCGGAAATGTACAGTATAAGGAGAATTAGATAATCAAGGTTAGATACTCTTACAAAATGATTGAAGGCGATTGATATACTTTATAAGAAGTTGGAATAATAAATTTTTAACTTTTTATCACGCATATATATTAAATAAAATTTAACTTTCAATTTATAAAAAAATTACATCAATATATATAATCTATGTAAGTTTTATTAAAACTATTTGAATAGGAAATTATAAGTAAAGAAAAAAAAAGCAAATTGGCATAGATATAAATATTGTACTATCTATTTTCATAATAAATTTATATGATTGTTTCAGTAGTAATGCTAAAAGAATAAAGAATATAATTTTGAATATAAATTGTTTGGCAACAAATTATTCAACATCTCCGTTCATTTTTGCAACATTAATTGTAAAAAAAAATTACAAAAGTCATGTAAATTTGTTATTTACCAATAGTTTATGTGATAAAACCGAAATAATTTTCATATGAAGAAATTTAATTATTATTTATAGTATATTGCTAATAAAAATAGTAGTTTAAGAGAATTTCTTTACTTAGATATGATTTATAATTAATGAATTTATTATTATTGATTGTTATGAAAAAAAAGGTTAAATAAATACAAAAAAAAAGACAAATGTCATTAAAGTAATAAATACATTAAAAAAAGGTAAAATGACATATTTAAACTCAAGATATCATGTTTGTAAAACGGAATATCTAACTACTAAGCTATGTCTTATTTTATGTATTATTTTTCCCCTTAACAAATGTATATCTTATTTTATGTATTATTTCCCCCCTAGACTTGTTCCTGCAAATTTTTTTCATTTATTTATTACCAATAGGGAATATTATCATTTATCATTAATATGATTCAACTAGTAAGTCAAACTCAATCTTACTTATAAAAAATATATTGAAAAATGTCATATATCTAAGGGTTAAATTGAGTAGAAAAATCCATGTTACATAAGTTCACTATAGTTGAATTTGTTATGGTCTTTTGCAAAAATGCAGTCCCATTGCCTTTTTTTTAAGGTTTAAACGTAGTGTATAAGCTTAAAGCAGAATAGCATGCTTTTGAAGTTTCCATTTGACAAGAGTTAGAGGTTGTAGGTAAGCTTAAAGTATTTAGGGTTTTAAGTTTTTGATTTAAACGTTTTCCTTCATTTCCTTAAGAATGGAATATTAATATAATGTATAATTATAAGAATGAACTATTGATAATATAGTGATAATGATGAAAATTATATTTAATATATCTCTTGTGACATCTGTTAAAATTCTACAACTAAATAGTGATAAGTGTTTAACGGAGCTTAATGGAGTTAGCCCGAGGTAGTTTAGATGAACTCAAAAAGTTTAATTAGAGAGTAAAATGACACTTTCAAAATTTAGGTACTTAATTATAAAGATGGTGAAAATTTGTGTACCAAACACAACACTACCCATTTTATGATAAAAAGAATAGAAAAAAATTAAATGGAAATTAATTATTCAAATTTTCAAGTTCAATATTGTAATTTAGAAACTTAATATAGGGTATTTTCAAAAGTTTAAAAATATATTGATTCTTTATTTTCACACTACCAAATTTATGGTACTAATTTTATAGTTTTAGTCTAGTACTTCAGAGCCCTTTTTATCTACTAAATTGGGTGTGATACCTTAGTCTTTCAAAACCAATAGATTAAGGGCTCCTAAGAAATGTTCTCTGAATTAAGTCAAACTTTAGTATAATGTTGCAAAATTTAGAAAAAGAGTAATAAAGTTTATTTCTTAGGATATGATACATAAAATATTTCATTTAATAAAACGTAATTTTATCAATATTGCTTACTATTTATTGACAACTAAAAAATTGAGCTCCAAGATATAATAAGGCCTTAGAGATAAGCTATTTGACTTACAAAATGATAAATTGCGAAGAAGTCACATGTAAAGTATATAAATCATCATCAAATGTATGTTTTATATATCGATATGTTCATATAATAGTATAAAAAAGTGCTAAATAAATTCAAAACTATAATCATCAACCTTAAAATAATTTAAACCAACACTTAGTAATGTTATATATCCAGGAGTTGGTTGTAGCAAGGGGGAAGCTACTGATGAAAATAGAAATAATCTGTGTCAATCCTAAAATAAAGAAACTGGATTATTAAACTTGTCATTATATTTGCAGTTAGACACATAGCTAATTGATAATCAAACATCCACTAAAGTGGGCAATTATAAAAGGGGCTAAGGAGTGAATGTTTAGCCATTTTGACACTTAGAAATCAGGAGAATAATCTCAAAAGGACTAGAAATGTGCAAATCAGAAATTAGGAATAACAAAAAATTTAGGGGAAATAAAGTTTGTATATCAAACGCAAACCTAACAATGTGTGGCTTCGGAGTCTTAGAGGAGGTGCTGAGAGGAGTTCGACTCGACCGATACACTTAGGTGATTGAAGGGTGGTCGAAGTTCGATAAACACAAAATTCCCAAACTCTACCCATAAGTTGCCAAATTTTCTAAAATTATCCGATCTTCAAGTTTAATTATGGAAAAATGTTTCCTAGGGTTATTCTACATGTAGCTTCCTGTAATAATTTTATTTTGTTGAAGTATTACCGATTTATAGTACTTTCTTAAAAATATGCTCTATTATTACAAATTTTATATTAATTTTTTGAAATATTAAATATTGTTGTTTTGAGCTAAATTTTTTTTTTTATAGTTTTGGAATAGGTAGCTAAGAGAGGAGGAATGAATTGGTTACTTAGTAAAAAATTTAGAATTTTTGTGATTTGATCAAACCTTGATTACTCTATGGCATGTAAAACAATATTCAATAATCAAAATAAAATAACTTGCACAAATGAAAAAAGAAGAGGGAAGAATATCGGGTGAAGATATTATAGTACTTCAGCTTTGTACGTATTACACTCTCTCAGCTCTACTGTTGAAGACTTAGTATTCCAAATTGTTGTCGTTTCCACTATCTACTTTAAAATGATCAAATCAAATAGATAAAATACAATGGAAGTCCTCTACCATATCTCATAGCCTATCATAGTTCTATAAAGAATATAAGTAAACTCTCTACTAACAATCCTCCTAACTCTAAAAAATGATGATTAACAAACACTAATGGTGAACTTACAACAAAATCTAATTCTTTCTCTCGAGATTTATGAACTCAAGTCTCATAATAATAGTAATAATAAAAAGGAACTAAGTAAAAAGTAGAATAAACTTGGAAGGGAATCATAACACTTGTAAAGACTCAACTGGAACTCCTTCCATCGAGATATTGTCCACTTTGATATAACAATCTCATGGTTTAGTCTTATTATGTAGCAACTTCCTAGGGGGTTACTGGAAGAGAGTAAGAAACCACTATCCATATCTACAAAGACTGCACATGAAGTGCCTAATTTTAGAGAAAAGTAAATATCTCATAAAGTTAAATAATATACTATCGAGAATAGTACAAATAAATGGAACGATCATCTGGTTATAAGCGCTGCTAAGTTCTCAAACTCAAGCTTGAGACTGGTAATTGGAGCTTATAAGAGTTCCTTGAGATTGATAAAGGAAAAAATAAATTAAGAATGAATATTGATATAGAAATCTCTAACGATAAATTTGAAACCCTAAATCAAATGCCAAAATCTTAAATCAACCTTCAAAGCCCTAAACCCCTAAATGAAACTCCGATACACAAGAAACCTTAAGGTAGAGCGAAAACCCTAATTGACCATCCAAAATCCTAATCTAATGTCAAAAATCCTAATTCAACTATAAAACCCTAATTCGATAATAAAACAATTCACTAATAACAATCAATTTAACTAATTGTTCTAAAACCCTAATTTACCCTTTAAATCGTAATTGATTAGCAAAGATCGATCCTAATTGCTAAGCATTATTGATCCATTTAGTAAGATGGATAAAAAATGTTAATTGAGTTGATAAATCAATAGATTTCTTGAAATTCCACCCTTATATTACTTATGCATGAAATAGGATTAGACTCACTAATCAAATGCCTCATCCATGCATCTTGAATAGTTAAGGCCAAGAGTAGTTAAAAAGAAGAAGAAAAGAGGATCGGTTGGTTAAATGTGGCATTAAAAGGTCATTGTACCATTTGGAGACAAGAATATACCTCAAATGACTAACCTTACAAATATGCAATTAGTATGTGAAAGGAAAGTACCCCCCCTACCCCAAATAAAGGAGCTTGTCCCTTATCCTTTCTCCTCCTCTAATTTGCTACACATACCTATATACACTCCATATTTATTCCATTCTCATCTTCTCTCAAAAAGTTTTCAAAACACTTACAGGAAAACAAAAAACAACTCTACCTTCTCTCTTTCTCTTCGATGATTGGAATAGAGGGCATATTACAAGGTCCCAAGCCCGAGACTTGCATCTCAAATACGTTGAGCTGCCCAAAAGCACCTAACTCTAGAAGAGGAGTGATTCTTCCATGCCAACCCAGTATATCTGTCGAACTACCCCGATTCGCTCACTATCTCCCAAATGGATGACCCCATTGATATTGTCGACACCTCCACCCTCCCCGCTTAGAGCCAAGTAATGAACCTACATAATTCCAAGTTGATTGACGTCTAAGCTTAAGCCTAACCAACACTGAGTTGACCTGATGATGTTGAGTTCCCTAATTCCAACAATCCAGACGAGCGCCCATTTAACTACCAAGTTGTTAACTCGAAGCTAACATTGCCATCTCAGCTCTACCCTGTAACAACTAACCATTTGGGACCATAAAATTAAGAGGCCAACACATGTTTACTCTCTTTGACATCCGTACTATCTTTGCGAAGGATATTCTTTTTCTGTTATTACCAATTTATCCTTTCTTTACAATCATTTTCTAATTCAAGAAAGTATCTAAATGTGTAATTAAAGGAATCTTTGGACTTACCCTAAGTGGAGCATATAAATACCCCTCAAATGTATCAGTTGCATTACATAGAACTTTTCCCTTTTAAGCTAAGTTTTTTCTACTTACTATCCTTCCTCTTATTTAGGTCATTCAAGCATGGACTAGTGGTGAGTGACCTCCAGCCATACTTGTGCATAATATCAAGTGTGACTTGAGCTTGTGTAAGGTATTAGTACATCATATCCTACGTCAATACATGAGAACCCCTCTCAATCTTTAACTTCTATTCTCTCTTTTGAACCATCTTGCGATTTGAACCCACCCTTGGTTCTTATCATCTCAGTTACCGTGTATACCCTTTCCTAACAATTCGTATCATCTTGATATCAAAGCTTAGCTATGTTAGAGTAAGTTTTTGGTGCTTTGTGTTCTTAAGTGTTTTACTATAGTGTGTCGTGTGTAGTTAGTAGGTTAAAACTTGAGAATATTGAAGAAGTTGTGAGTAGCTGTAGTGAGAATTGGAGTCATGTTCAGGGTTGTAGAAGTTAGTACTCAGTTTTCCCCTGTTTCAGTACTCATAAGATAAAGTTTGTGGGTTTTTATTAGTTCTCAAACATGTTGAGCATTACTGTTATTGTTTTAGTAGTAGTTGGAGTGCAAGATATTGAGTTGATTACTCGAAGACGAGTTTGAGTGAAGTTCAAATTGTTTTAACTGGAGGATTTAGTATATTAAAATATTAGACAATGTTGGACTCTGGTGTATAAGGAACTCTCAAAAACTAAGAAAGTGATGCTCGTAATGGGCTTGGACAACAAAGAAGTTATACACCCCAATCTGCAAATGAGAGACTGGACAAGATCATCAACCCAGTGACTAGCTTGGTGATTGCTATAAATGATGATAGGCAACATGCTAGAGATGACCTGAACAGAGGTCGAGCAAATAAACTACCTGAGAGAGGTAATAACCAACCTAGCTGAGCTAATTTCCCTATTTGACCACCCTAAGCTGGATGAAGGGAAACAATTGCTCAATGAAGGCTTGCATTGGAGGAAATAGAAGAAGATGATGAGGATTTAGGAGATGAGGAAGAGGAGTACTATGAACCCAAGGAAAGAATTGTCTAAACTCTAAGGATAAAAGGATTGAGATTACAAATTCCGAGCTTCTCTAGTAGTAGTGATGCTGAAGACTAACAAGATTTGGTTGATAGGATAGAGAAGTAATTCAAGTGTCATGAAGTTCCTGAGAATACTAAAATGAGACTTGCTATCTTAGAATTCATAGGATATGCTACCCCATAGTGGAACAATTTGCAAGCTATATGATGAAGAGAAGGAGAGAGAGAAGTTAGATGTTAAGATGAGATAAAGAGAATGATGAGAATAAGATATTTTCTAAGCTATTATCTACAAGATACGTTCAAAAGATTGTTGCAGTTGAGTGAAGGAGGATTAAGTGTTGACTTATGTAAAGGAGTTCTAAATGTTAATGATTCACTACGAAGTTGTGGAAACAAAAGATAGGACTATCTCTAGGTTTATCAGTTGCTTGAAGTATGAAATAGGCTACATTCTTAAAACTAAAGAACTTGGATCCTTAAACGAAGGAATCCGAGCTACTTAGAGGATTGAGTGGCATTGCATGAGTAGATTTCGAGCTCTTATTAGTCGAGTTCCCGTAGCCGACTTGTTCTAAGCCGACCTACGAGATTCGAACCAATTAAAGCTACCAAAATCCAACCTGTTTCAATTACCCGAGTTGAAGAGAAAGAACCCTCGAGAAGGTTCGAGAAAAGACAAAGCTTAAAGAGAAAGACAAGTGAAATCAAATACTTCAAGTGCTAAGGATGTTGGTATATGGCAGCTTAATGTTCAAATAGAAGAGTAATGGTTATAAAGGGTGAAGTGTCGACCATAGAAGTCGACAATATTGATGAAGAGGTTAAAGAGCTAAAGGAATTTGGATAAGCTGGTTAGTTTAAGGAAGAGAAAGTTATCTATAGTAAAGAGAGTAACTTCATCCCTGCAACTATGGTACTCAGGTAAGTGATGAGTGTAAGCCTAATATTAAGGATGAGCAACGTAAGAATTTATTTCACATTGGTTGCGAGGTTAATGGGACATTGTGTACTCTTATTGTTAACAATGGCAACTGCACTAATGCAGCATTTGCCTTTATGGTCTAACAGTTGAAGTTGCCGAACACACCCTACCCCAAGCCTTATAAGCTACATTGGCTTAGTGACAAAGGAGCCTTACAGGTAACCAAGCAAGCAGCAATGCCATCTACAAAGGGAAATACCATTACGAAGTTCATTGTGATGTGTTGCATATGAGCTCTTCACATATTCTTTAGGGATGACCATAGATGTTTGACTAACATGTGATGTATGATGGGTGGAGAAATACTAATTCTTTTAAACCTGAGGGAAAGAAGGTGAGATTGAATCCCATGTCTACCGAACAAGTCAAAACTATGTAAGCTCAACTTAGTCAAGCCTTGAAGAAGAAAAACCTAGTAATGACATGTACTGAGTTATCAAGAGAGATGAAACTTGAAGAGCCGACCATTCTATTAGTTAGGAGGTTGCTTGAACTAATGGATTTGAATGTTGAACTACCCACCAATGTGAAAGAGCTGTTGAAAGAATTTTCCAACCCATTCCTTAACAAAATACCAGAAGGTCTGCCTCTGATCAAAAGGATTGAACATGTGATAGATTTGTAACCCACAACTACATTACTGAATAAACCAACATATAGACTAAACCTCGAACAAGTTGTTAAGCTCTAAAGGCAAGTAGATGAGCTAATGAAAGAGGATATGTGAGAGAGTCTTTAAGCCTGTACGTTGTGACAACCCTGTTGGTGCCAAAGAAAGATAACATATAGCGAATGTACGTAGACAGTTAAGCCGTCAACTAGATTACAATCAAATACAGGAACCTCATTCCTCAACTTGATGATATGCTTAACAAACTAAATGGAGTGAGGATCTTTTCCAAGATTGATCTTAAGTCCAGGTACCGTCAAATTAGAATGCAGGAAGTAGATGAGTAGAAATCCACATTCAAGACCTATAATGGATTGTGTGAATGGCTAGTAATGCCATTTGGGTTATCAAATGCGTCAAGCACATTTATGCGGTTAATAAACCATGGGCTTTAAGAGTTAATTGGAAAGTTTGTTGTTGTTTACTTTGATTATATTCTTGTTTACAACCTTAACTTGAAAACACATTACAACCATCTTCGAGAAGAAAAATTGTATGGCAATTGTAAACATTCCATTTTGGTCTCCCCATTATTTTTCTAAATTTTAGAATAAGGTTCTAAATTAAGGAAAATGAGAAAAAAATAGAAAAATAAAAAAAAACTAAAAAAAATAAGAAATCTAGAAAATAAAAAAAGTAGAAAATTTAAGAAAAAAACCCCAAAAAATAAGAAATTTAGAAAAATACAAAAAATAGAAGATTTTAAAAATAAAAAAAATAAGAAGAAGAAATTTAGAAAAAATCACAAAAAATATTAATTTTAGAAAAATAAAAAAAATAAAAGATTTAGAAAAAAAATTAATCTTTTAAATAGTTTAATAAAATATAATAAAATAAAGAAAGGGTTATTAGGCTTGAGCTTATATTTGAATCTAGCCTAGGTTAACCTAGTTTATATGTGCAATATAAGGAAAAATCAACAGCCCATCTAGATAAGTACTCAAACTTGATATTACATATGACTTGGAGTTTAATCCATGGAATGTGCAAAATGCATCTCTTATTTTCTTTTCTCATTTCATTGTCATGTCATCATTACGTCACAAGTCACATCATCACCATATCATTTACCAACTCCCTTCTAAGTGTAGTAAGCACACTCCTACACACATTGGACACACTCCTACTCGCCCAACCTAAACATGGAAAAAAAATCATATTGCATTTAATATTTTCCATTCTTAACTCGATCATGATAACTATAAATAAGGAATTCCATTTCACTACAAACCATCAACTCTTCACTCACAATCACTTAAATCCATTCATAATGCCATTTTCTCTCTCTACATGGCCCCTTTTTCTAGGATTCACGTGAACTCCAACTTGGTCTGACTCTGCTTTGGTTTTGATTTGTGTTTTGTTCTTCGTATTTTGTTTTCTTTGCTTTTATTTATTTTTGTAATATCGTACTTTTTCCTTTTCTTTTTGTTGTTGTCGTTATTGTAATTGTTGTTATGATTGTATTTTATTTACAATTGTAAAAGAAAAAGAAAAAAAAAAGAAAAAAGGAAAAAGGCCTAGTTTACTTATTTTTATATTTTAGTCAGAAATATACAATAAAAAGTAAAAATAATAAAAAAAAGTAAAAAAATAATGAAAAATGAAGATGTCCTCTCGCTTAGAAAAATCATTTTTTAAATAAAATAAATAAACTCTTTAGGAATGTTTTTCATAATTCAGACATATTTTCAATGATTTAAACGTTTTTTCGATGATTTAAGCTTCTTTTTCACGGTTTAGGCCTCCTTTCTATAATTAGGCATATTTTCCATGATTAGTATTCTTGCTTATAATTAGGTATCTTTTCCATAGTTTAGGTATATTTTCTATAGTTAAGTATGTTAGCCATGGTAATTGCATATCGTCGAGCTTGGTTTATCACCTCTCGGTTCTTTCTAAATTAGGTATTCTTTTAAATCAATTAGAATAAAACTCTACCCATTTAATACTGACCATCAACTAGGATTTAAAGAAAAACTGATTTTATTTATATTTTGAAAACCACTTTGGAGTCGCCACCCAACCGAGGTCAAGAAAAAATATTAAGTTATAACCAATTGGGTAGATTAGTCATAACTTAGCCACTGGTTTATCAATTAAACCAATTTAATGAAATGATTTTTTAAACTAGAGATCTAGATTCGATGATTAGGAATTTTAAGCCTTTACAAGTACTATTAACTTTCCAAATTTAATTTTAACCTTAAAAATCACCTTTCAATTTTAAAAGATAGAACTCGATTATTTACTTAAATGGAATAATTCGAACAATCTAAACTAAAAAAAGAAAATCATGTTTTTTTTATTTTTATCATCAATTCGTAAGTGTTTACATACCCGCTATTCGTGATCAAATATATGTAGTTCTTTCTGTAAAACTTTAGTGAGTTAGGTTTGTTTTAACTCAAAAATACATCGAATTTTCATTTTCAATTCAATTTGATTTATTTAAGGAAATTTCTAAAAAAGAAAGTCCTAAATTGGAAATTTATTTTTTTTTGAATAGTTATAAAGGGCTTTAATTTTGAAAAAAAAATCCAATTATTTTTATTAATTTTGGAGAAAAAAAAACCCGGTTTCTCTAAATTTTTTAAAAACAATTAACTTATTTACTTATTTCTATTTTTATTTATCTTATTTATTATTCTTATATTCTATTTATTTCTAAAAAATAAATAAATGAATGAACTACTTTTTTTCTTTTCTTTCTTTTTCTTTTTTCCTTTTTTTATATTGTTTTTTATCACATTTATAATTGGAATGAAACTAAAATAAATAATAATAATAAAATTACAAAACCGAAACAAAACAAAACAAAAGAAAATGAATCAGGTGAAAAATAAAGAATCGAACCAAGCACTACTATTGGATCAGGTTAGAGCAGGTGTGTGAGTCAAGGCACGGGTTAGACTTCAAATCTGGGTTGGGTCAACTATAGATTTAGGTCGCAAGAGGAGCAGCAACTTTCCTAGGTTGATTTTGCTTAATTTGGCCACCAAAATGAGCGAGTGAAGGTTTGTTTGTGTGTTTTGAATTGGGAATAATGGAGGTAAAGAGGTTGCCTTGGTGTTTGGGAGTGGTTTAGAGGGTGGTACAAAGTGGTGGTTGTAGTGGATGTTGAATGACCGCCGTGGGTGGCTATTGAAGGGATGAAGGGGGAATGGCTTTGGGATTGGGGTACTATGAGTCTCATGGTGGGGTTATTTTCGTACAGGGAGCAATGATGGCAGTAGCTCGAGAGTAGATTGCGGTGGAGGCTAGGGTTTAGAAATAGGCGTTTAGTGATGCAACTTTGAGGTTACGATGAAGGTAAAAGGTAGCTACGTTGGAGAGCCTAAGCTATGGGTAGTGTAGCTCAGGTGGTAATTTTGCTTGAAGTTAAGTAGAGAGAGTGTGTGTGTTGCTAGAGAGAGAGAGAGTGATTCGAATTGAATTTGCTATTGTGGTTGATCGTGTCTGTATCAAATAAGGATAGGAGGGTCTAATTTATAGGTTCTTAGGCTTACTCAAGCTTGGAAAGCTCGTTAATGGCAAAAATCTATTATTAATGTCCTAGGTTGAACATTGACTTTTCGCAATTTTCTAAGCTTGATTTAGGTAAACGAATGGATGAATGAAGATGGGATTTTAGTTGAAAAAGAACCTAGGCCATGCTTAGTTTGTAATTTCGCCATTAATTTGGCAAAATTACTTCAAAAAGAGGTTCAAAAATCATATTAAAACTGGTTGTCTAAGGAGGAAAGTATGGAAGACCTGGAGAAAATGAGGGAAGAAGGGAGAAAGAGAAGGAAAGTCAACTGACGTAGTGCCAACGTGGCACCACATCAGCTAATCGACTAACCATCGCGTACTACGTGGCGCTACGTCAACCCGCCGTCCAACTTGATGCTGCTAAGTGTCAGGATATTTGACGTAATGAGATCTTAATACATGCCAGTTCCTAATGTGATAATAAAAAAGGCTTTCATGCCTTTGCCAAGATTCGAATCTTTGACCTCCGAGTTTAACCCAATGCCAAGTCTAAGTATTTATTTGTTAAACTGTTGGCCTGTGCCTAGTTCATATGTGCAACCTATGCCTTATCTATTGCACATATAGACTAGCTTAACCTAGGTTAATTTAAATCTAAGGCTAATCTAAATTAGATTCAAATCTAAATCCAAGCCTAATGGTCCCCCTTTTTAAAATTAAAAATTAAAAATCTATTCTACTAAATGATTATTTTCTAAATTCCTTAAATCTTCAATTTTCAATTTTTTTTTACTTATAAATTTTTTCAAAAAAATTTTATTTTTCTAAATTTCCTATTTTTTGTGCTTTTTAAAATTTTTTAAATTTTTTTAATTTTTCCTAAATTTCTTTTTTTTTTTGTCCTTTTTCTTATTTTCTATTTTTTGTATTTTTCTAAATTTCTTATTTTTCTAGGTTTTCTTTAATTTCCTATTTTTTGTATTTTTCCTAATTTAGGACACCTTCTCCTATTGAAATGACAAAATAAAATAAAGGGGGTGAAAATTGGGTATCTACACATATTTCATGAAAAGTTATATTTTGATATTTTAGGATTTCTCTAAATAGTTTTATCATTTAGAATTTTTTTCTTAATAAATAAAAATAAATGGACCTTTTTTCAAAAATTAAGATATTTTAAAATTTTCCCAAAAAATACAATTACTAAATTAAGACCCTTTCTCTTAAGTGTTTTTCTTAAATAAATTGAAATGACTAAGAGACGTAAACTTGACCACTTTCCAAATTTAAAATCAACCAACCTGCTAATCTTTTCGGAACAAACTACAGAAGTTTGATTCTGAATAGCGAGTACATAGACACTTATACGCAAATACAAGACGACTTAAAATATTGAAAATTTTCTTTTTCCATTTTTTGTAATTATTTGTTCAATTTATCTTTTTTGTAAATTCAATTTTATTTGCTTATTTGCATGTAAATAAATAAATTTTTTTAAGGTATATTGAAATGTAAATATAAATTCGAAAAGTTAAAAGTGATACTCGTTAGGAGTTTAAAAATGTTAGTCTGTAGACTTAAATCTCTAGTTTTCAAAAACTTTTTTTTATTCTTAAATTGGTTTTTTATGTAACCCAATGCTTAAATTAAAATCAATCCACCAAATTAGTTTTAATATAAACTTTTTCCCAACTCCGATCAAGTGACAACTCTAAGTTTTTTCAAAACACATTTAAAAACTGAGTTTTTCTTAACTCTTAGTCGACAGTTAGTATTAAATCGGTTAAAGTTCAATACTAATCGAGTTAAGGAAAATAATAAAAACTGAAAAAGAACCAGGCTCGACAACTTGGCGACTCCATCGGGGACTGTTAAGAGGGCTAGCTACTTAAAAACTTTCCAAAATTAAAATTACCTTTCAAAATACCCATGTTATTTATTTATTTGTTTGTATATTTATTTGTTTATTTGTTATTAACTTCATTTGTATACTTTGTTTTTATTGTCATAATTATTTTTCATACAACATGCATTGGGACATAGGGAGATCATTTGTTGCATCAAAGATGTAGGGTAAATGCGGTCAGACTTAGGCCATCTTAGGACCCTAGGACTGGGGGGACATTATGTAAACTCCAGGTGTTGTAGTATAACCACTACTTAGGGTTGATTAGACCACCCCACTTAAGCTTAATGTAATCAATGAAAGTATTTTTTTTGTAAAAAAAAAAAAAACAAATGAGTTTACAAAGCATAAGGACCTTTTATAACCTACCCTAATTGTATATACTCCCCTTCAAACTTGAGTTAATATACTACTTTTGAGAGTTACAACCCTACTAATTGTTTAAGAGTTTTAATACAATCAAGTTTTTGAAAATAACAGTAGGGTTACAACTTAAGGAGTAACATATTAACCCAAACAATCCTAACATCTACATATTTCCACGTGCTTTCTTTTATTACATTGATGATTAATTTTTTGCCATAAAAAGTGTAGACTAAGAATGACAGATAACTAAGCAAGCAATCTAGGGAATGATAAGCCACAAGACATATCTAGGATTCGCAAGTAGCTATTGAAGGATGAAATTGCCTATCTAAAGGAAAAGATAGAATGTTCTGAAGCTCATAACCGGGCCTTAAGGGCCCTTCTGGCACTGGTAATTGAAAAGACCTATGAAATGATAGAAGACCTTAAGCCTCATTTGTGAGACTTAATTTAGGGTTTTTTTTTTCTTGAAAGCTTAGAATAAATGTCAAGTTCTAGAATAAATGGGTTTTCTATCTTTATTTTTTGTATTTTGATCTTTCATAATAATAAAAATCCTCTTTTGTTCATCATTCTTCTTTCTTTAGCATTCACTTATTTGTATATAATCTTCCAATAGACATTTAACTAACCATTATTCCCTCTCATTCCAGGAAATGTAAAATCTCATAAACTTATAAATAGAATCTTAAAAATCACTATCCTTATTTGTAAATATTTTTCTCAATTTTTGTAAAATAAAGCTTTATCTTTCTCTCTCTGAAAAATTAAAAAAAAAAAAAAGAAGAAGAAAGAAAAAAAATGAAACAAAAATTGAAAAAATGAAAAGAAATGTTGTCAATGGCTATAAATCCTTACGAGCTCAAGAAACCAACACAAGATTAGGCCTTTGGCCCACTCAAGCAGCCAGCCCAAACACTTTGCTTCTAACCCACACAAGGCCCTTCGACTTATTAAGGGAGCTAACATGAACCCTTTGGCCCATTCAACCCAAACACTAGCCCCTTGGCTTATTCAATCTAAACACCGACCTTGGGCTCATTTGGGCAACTTACCTAAGCATAAGCTACTTAGCCCATTAAGGCAGCCGATCTAAACATAAACTATGGTCCATCAAGACAATTGACCCAAACACAATCCTCAGCCCATAAAGGTAACTAAGCCAAGCCTAATTGAAATCAAGCTAAAACACAAAGTCAAATGCCAGGGCATGATTTGAGAAACCGAAGGGCAAGGTCAATCTTTACTGTAGGCCAAATAAAAAACAAAATCCTCCTTAAGGAATTGGTAACCTGCTTTTAAAGAAAAAGGTTTAGAATGAAAAGAGACAAACTATATTTCATAAACTTACTTAAACACTTTGAGAGTTAAGTGACATAATGGTGAGGATACTTTGGACTCATTTCTTAAAGGAGGTCCACTTTTAAATGTGATGTGTAAATTAAAATAAGGTTAGGCATTCATTTTCAAATCCTAAACATAATTATCTCTTGTTCACCCCGTTAGACTAATTTGAAGTATTTTTAAATTTAAACCATATCAAGAACCACCCCAAAACAGGGCAATTCAGAGGTTGGGGTCATAAATTAGGAATTAAGGGTGAAATTCGTTTATGCTTGCATAAGTAACGTTAATTCAAAAATGATTTTTATTTTTGCTAAATTATTTTTTGAAATGAAGAAGAGCCAATTCCTTTTCGAGCACCTCAAGCTTATACATACCTCACCTGAGCCCATATGTCGAGCTTGATTTTTCAGTTTTTGTTTAAAATTGATTTCTCTATTTCCCGATTAATACTAAACCCTAACCCATTTAATATTAATCCTCGACTAAAGAAATTAGAGAAATTTCTGTTTTTTATTAAAAATAATTTTTGGAGTTACCACCCGACTGAAGTCAAGAAAAGAAAAGAAACCATAACCAATTTGGTGGATTGGTTACGATTTAGCTACCAATCTTTGATTTCAATTTTAATAAAGAACCAAAGGGTTCCAAATTCGAGGGTTAACCTATTAAACCCTAATGGGTATTACTATTTATTTACCGAAATTAGGATTATTTTTCTAATTATAATATTTAAAAAATAAATAAATAAATAAAATCAAAATAAAAAAATAACCTAAGTTTCTACATATTTTATCGTCGCCCAGAAGGTGCCTACATACCCGCTAGCTGGGATCAGACGATCGTAGTTCTTTACGAAAACTTTAGTATATTGGTTGATTTTAATTTTTGAAAACCAATCGAATTTACGTTGTTACCAAATTAGTTTATTCAAATAAAATCTAAAGGGCCCTAACTCTTGAGTATTTTTTTGTTTGATAAAAAAAAATGCTCTAACAATCCTATTTTTAAAAAAGGTCTTTTATTAATTTTTATTTAAAGAAAAAAAAAATGTTCTATGTGATAAATCCTTAAATAAAACCAAATCTTAAAATATGACCAATCCTAATAATCCCTAAACTAATGTATACAACTATTTATCAAAATAAATTAATACTATATAATAAACTTGTACAAGAACTAATACTAAAACTCCTAAACTAACATATATATATATATATATATACATATTATATATTACATGAACTAATAAAACTGATCTTAACAACCTCATATCCTTGCTATTAACAACATCAGGCAATAAACTTGATATAAAAACTAATAATAAAGTTTCCTAAACTAAGGTATTCATATATGTAACGTATATTTACTATTAATGAACCAATAACATGATAATAGTATAATAATAATAATCAAACTAAAGCAAAAACTAACCATCAATGGAACTCACCTGATCACGCGCGTTCGTAAAGCGATGATGGGAGTACTTATATACGGCCTGTATCTTGACGTTCATTACCATTAAATTATATTTAAACTATCTAACTCCCTAAACTAAAATTTTTAACTATACTAAAACTAAAACTAACACTAAAACTAATTATTCCTAATATAAATTACTTCCTAAAAATCTACGAAATTTTTATGATATTTCCTTTTCTTATTTTTTGGTATTTTCATTATTTGTTAATTTTTTTATTATTATTTTTTATTAATTAATTAATTTTTTTTGTTATATTTGAATTAGGACCCTTTTTGTAAAAAAATAAAAATTAAGACTATGGTAGGGCAAAAATTAGGTGCCTACACCATACAACAGAAATCTATGGATTTAGGGCCTTGAAGAGCTTAAAAGGCAATAAAAAAACTTGGCAATGGAGACAATCATTCTTAAGGCCAAAAGAAAAGGAAGAATAGTAAGAGATAGTAGGGTAAAGTAATAATAAAAAAAGAGAAGAAAAGAGGTTGGAAAATTAGGCCTAAGTGTAAGACAAAAGCCTCAAGAAGATATATCACATCCTAGTAGGGGCAGCCAAATCGAATCAAAAGGCCGGGAGTCAAAGCCCACATAATCTCAGAAACATAAGGCCCCGAATCACATTCCATATCTCAAAAACCCAAAATCTCTATATCTGAATTCTCTCTTACCTATGCTAAATCACGCAAGGCCTTCCCACTCACATTACTACCTTTATGCAGTAAAAGTTCTTTTGATATTAAAAGATAATTTATCTTTAATAAAAATTGTTTTTGAAACTAAGGTAAACATACTTCTAATTTTTCCCTATGGTTCTTGAATTGTATGCTTAAGATAAATAAAAATATTTCTTTCAAAATAAGCCTTCTCATTAGTCCTTTTTGAAACCTTTTGACCAAAATCCTAATTTCATAATGTTGAATCGAAAAAAGACCTAATGAATTGATCAAGACATATCACTTGCAAAATGTACTATAATTTTGGGACTGTAGTCAAGAGTGAAATCTAGATTGAGAGTTCGCAAGGAAGTCCTCTTTAACTAAACTAATCATAGGTTACCTTTTTCCTTAGGAAAGGAATGTCTAAAATCCCAAAGTCCTATGAGAAAGCCCTAGGGTCAAGGGCATCAAGAAACCCCACATGATTACCAAGGATAGGGGTGGTTATAACTTGTTCCTTAAATAAGAATTCATATCCGTTAGCAAACTTTCAAAGAAAAAAAAAAAGAAGAAGAAAGGCAAAAGAAGAGAGAGAAAGTAAAGACTTGTCACAAGATTTTTGTTTAATCCACGTCGGCTCAAGTAGCCAAGCTTTCAATTTATGTCATCCATTTCCTTTTCAAGGTGGTCACTTTTTCTTAAATTAACCATAGTAGTCTAAATCATTCTTCCTAATTTGCAATTTTTAGTATCCTTTAACTCTTTTTCAAATCAAGGGGCCTATCCCTATTTTCTTTTTCATAAATGAGTATTTTTCAACAATTTCCCTATAAATACTTTTCCAAGTCAAGAAGTCTTTTAAAACTAGTTGCTTTCCTTACTTTACTTCTTTAATTCTTCATGAATTCCTCTTAGGGTTCAAACCAACTCTTAGAGCATTGTCCCCTTTACTATTCTTTTTAGGGATCTCGCTAGCCTTTAGGGCCTCATCCCGTTTTTCTTTCTAAGGTGCTAGCTGGCTTTCAAAGCGTTACCCTCACTTGCGTCAATTCTTCTTAGAGTTCAAGCTAGCTCTTAAAGCGTTGTCCCCTCTTCCATTCTTTTTAGGGATCCAACCAGCCTTTAAGGCGTTGTCCCGTCTTTCATTTTTAAGATTCCAACTAGCCTTTAGGGCGTTATTTCATCTCTTAATTTCAGGGTTCAAGCCAGCTCTTTAAGCATTGTCCCATCTTCCCTTTTTAGTGTTCAAGCCAGCTCTTAGAGCACTATCCCATCTTCCATTTTTAAGGTTCAAGGCAGCTCTTAGAGTGCTGTCTCCTCTTTTATTCTTTTCTAAGTTCTAACCAACCTTTCGGATGTTGTCCCATCTTCTGTTTTAGGGATTCCGGCAAACTCTTAGAGCATTGTTCTTTCTTTTATTCTTTTTAGGGTTCTAGCTAGCCTTTAAGGCATTATCCCATCTTTCACTTTTGGGATTCTAGCCAGCTCTTAAAGCATTGTCCCCTCTTTTATTTCATTTTCAAGGTTCCGGCCAACTTTTAAGGTATTGTCTCGTCTTCCATTTTTAGGGTTCTAGCAAGCTCTTAGAGCATTGAACCATTCTTTTATTCTTTTTAGGGTTCTAGTTAGTTCTTAGAGTGTTAACCTACTCTTTTATTCCTTTGGGGGTTCTAGCTAATTCTTAGAGCACTGACCCACTCTTTTGTTATAGTCCGCTTTTAGGGTGCCGTCCCATCTTTCTTTTTTAGGGTACTTACTGGGAATCAACTTTTGGCTATATCTAAGCCAAGGTAAACCTGTCCGAAGCCGAAGCCAGGCTATAGCCAGAAGGATAAGAGGAGGGAAGATAAACACTCGGCATCAAGTTTGTCAACAGCCGATGTGCTAAGATACCACAAGGCTGAGTACTTGAGACCAAAGAACCACTCGGCACATCACCAAGAGACTCGTGCTGACTAATTATAAGACTTGATAATTATGGGCTGACCTTTCTGGTGTCTCGGCCAAACATTGCAAGACTTCGAAGACTCTTTCCTGAACCCATACATCCAATTATTGACCCCGTCCAATTTGGATACTAGGGTTTAAGACTTACTATAAGTAGCAACATTTGTAAACGTCAAAAGAGATGAACATCAATATACAAAAATCAAACAAAGGATATTAGTGCAATTTGGAATCTTTCCCTTTTGGAGCAAGGTTACTCTTGAGTTAGCATTGCTGGATTATCGAGTGTAGATTAAACTCTTTAATCGTTCCTATGTTTTTATCGATCTTATCCTCAAGATTGTGGCAAACCCCTTCATTTGAGCGAGTTAATGAATCGTCTTTAAGTTTCATTTGAATCTTGAGTGGCATTTAGTGTTCGTAAGTTGTATCGAACCCTATTTTAAGCTCAAACTCCTGATTGTGTTTGTGTCTTGGTAAGTTATATCCATTCACATTCACCATTAAAACCTTCCTGTTCTTCATTCCCATTTCTTTTGGAATCCTGAATACCTAATCTGGGTTCTCAACTCGCTACCATTGATCCGTATCAATGCTAACTAGCTACAAAGCTCTACCCTCGCTTTCATCAATTCTCCTCAAGGTTCAAGCCAGTTCTTAGAACACCGACCCACTCTTTTAATTCATTTTTTTAAGGATTCAACTAGCCTTTACGGTACTATACCATCTTTCATTAGGGTTCTAGTCAGCTCTTGGAGCGCTATCCCTTCTTTCTTTTAATCTTTTCTAAGGTGTTAGCTAGCTTCTAGAGCGCTACTCCCTCTTCTTTTCTTTTTAGGGTTTAAGCCAACTCTTAGAGCGTTGTCCCCTCTTCTATTCTTTTTAGGGTTTTAGCTTACCTTTAAGGTGTTGCCTCATCTTGCTAAGGTTCTAGCCAACTTTCAAAACATTACCCCTCCATCCATTAATTTCTCTTAGTAAGCTCGTAGAGCACTTCTTTTTAGCCAATTCTTAGCAAACCTATAGGGCTCTTCTCTTCATCATTTTCTCTTAACAAGCCCCATAAGGTGCTTCTCTTCATCATTTTCTCTTTAGCAAGGCTATAGGGCGCTTATTCTAAGCAAATTTAAGGTTGCTAGTCCTTGAGAGACGCTCCTGCCTAAGGTAGTCAACTCAAAGGAGCACTACTAGGTTTCAATTAAGGGTTTTAGCTAGCTTAAGGAACACTTCACTTACCTCTCTTTCTATCTAAGGACTTTATCCCTAGTGTCTACTCCGTCTTTCACAATTGCCAATCAACAAATCTATCTTTTTCAAGAATTTTTACATAAACTCCTTTTGCTTTGGTCCTTATGGATCGTTTACTCTTTAGAGCACTATCCATGTAGTAAAAATGTTAGATCGTATGCTCTCAGAGCACTATCCTGACCTTGAAGCACTTAGATCGCATGCTTTCGGAGTGCCATCCTGACCTTGAAATTGTCGGATCATATGTTCATGAAGCATTATCCTGACCTTAAAATCGTTGAATCGCATGCTTTGGAGTACTATCTTGACCTAAGTCAAAACTCTCAGATCACATGCTCTCAGAGCGCTATCCTAACCTAAGGTAAACCCTTGGGTCACATGCTCTCGAAGCACCATCCTAAGCTTGAAACCCTCAAATCGCATACTCTTGGAGTACTATCCTGACCTAAGTTGAAACTCTTAGATCACATGTTCTTGGAGTGTTATCCTGACCTAAGATAAACCCTCAGATTGTATGCTCTTAAAGCACTATCCCAAGCTTAAAACCCTTAAATTGCATGCTTTCAGAGCACTATCCTGACCCAAGTTGAAACGGTAGGATCACATGCTCTCAGAGTGCTATCTTGACCCAAGTTGAAACTCTTAGATTGTATGCTCTCGAAGCGCTATCTTGATTTATCGTTACTCTTTATAAACCCACCTAGATTAGTCAACCCAGAAGGGTATGACTAGGTTCCCTAGATTGATTCCAACTTAGGATTATTAGTCTCCTAAAGATGCTCCCGCCTAAGTTAATAAGCCTAGAAAGGCATAACTAGGTTCCCCAAATCAATTCCAGCTTAGGGTTTTAGCCAACTCAAAGAGCGCTTACCCGTTCAAGCATGACCAGGCTTCAATTCTTCTTGTAGTCTTAGAGCGCCACCTCTCTTTCCACCAAATCTCCTATGGACCGAGCCTAAGATAGTTAACTAGCTGACTATAATGCTTCTTAGGACGAAATCTACCCCTATAGCAAGAATAGTGTTTCTTTTGTTTTTGTGGTAAAGTTTCGCTTAAACTTCACTACAAAGAAGGGTAGCTGTAGCACTTTATTTTTGCCTTCTTTATTTTTCAAAATTTTTAAAATAAGGTCCTAAATTTGTAAAAATGCAAAAAAAAAAAATTAGAAAAGTACAAAAAAAAAATAGAAAATTTAAAAAAGAAAGCAAAAAAAAAAAAAGAAATTTAGAAAAATACATATATGAACAAGGAAAAACCAATAACCCATCTGGATAAGCACTCGAACTTGATATTGTATATGAATTGAAGATCTTAGATTCAATTCATTGAAGGTACAAAATGCATCTTTTATTTTCTTTTCTTACTTCATCGCTAAGTTATAGGCCACATCATTTACTAACTCACTTCTAAATGTGGTAAGCATACTCCTATGCGCGTTGGACACACTCTTACAAACGTAGTTTTATATTTAGCATCACATATTGTCCAAGTTCATCCAACCCAAATATGGAAGAAAATCATATTGCATTTAATATTTTTTATTCTTAACTCGACTATGATACCTATAAATAAGGAATTTCATTTCACTACAAACCATTAACTCATCACACACAATCACTTAAATTCATTCACAACGCCACTCTCTCCCTCTCTCTATACGAACCATTTTTGTAGGTTTTGTGCGAACTCCAATTTAGTCTAGCTTTACTTTGGTTTTGATTTGTATTTTGTTCTCCATATTTTGTTTTCTTTATTTTTATTTTTTTGTAATATCGTACTTTTTTCTTTTTCTTTTTCTTTTTGTTGTTGTTGTTGTTGTTGTTATGATTCCATTCTATTTACAATTGTAAAAAAAAAAACGAAAAGGAAAATAAAAGAGAAGAAAAAGAAAAGAAGGAAAAAGAAAAAAAATAAAAAGGGAAAAGGACTAGATTGTTTGGTTTACTTATTTTTATATTTTAGTTAGAAATACACAACAAAAAATTTTAAAAAGTAAAAAAATTAATAATGAAAAATATAGATGTCCTCTCCCCTAAAAAAAATCCTCTTTTCAATAAAATAAATAAACTCTTGAGCCATATTTTCTATAATTCAAACATCTTTTCTATAATTCAAGTATCTTTTCTATAATTCAAGTATCTTTTCTATGATTCAAGTATCTTTTCTATGATTTATGCTTCTTTTTCATAGTTTCGACTTCTTTTCTATAATTAGGTATTTTTTCTATTATTTAGATATCTTTTCTATAGTCAAATATGTTAGTCATGATAATTGTGTATTTCATCAAAAATTATATTTAGGTATTTTAGGATTTCTCTAAAAGTTTTATCACTTAGAAGTTTTTTTTAATAAATAAAAATAATTAGACCTTTTTTCAAAAGTTAGGATATTTTAGAATTTTTCCAAAAAATAAAATCACCAAATTAGGACCCTTTCTCTTAAGTGTTTTTCTTAAATAAAATGAAATTACTAAAAGACGTAAACTCAGCCATTTTCTAAATTTAAAATCAACCAACTTGCTAATGTTTTCAAAACGAACTATAGAAGTTTAATCCCGAATAATAGATACGTAGACACTCGTATGCAAATACGGGGTGACTTAAAATTTGAAAAAAAAATTTTCCATTTTTTTAAAATATTTGTTCGATTTATCTTTTTTGTAGATTCAATTTTACTTGCTTATTTTCATGTGAATAGATAATTTTTTTTTACGATATATTGAAAAGTAAATGTAAATTTGAAAAGTTAAAAGTGATACTCGTTAAGGATTTAAAAATATTAACCCCCAAACTCAAATATCTGGTTTTCAAAAACTTCTTTTATTCTTAAATTGGTTTTTTATGTAACCTAGTGCTTAGATTAAAATTAATCCACCAAATTGGTTTTAATCTAAACCTTTTCCCGACTCTAATCGAGTGATGACTCTAAGTTTTTTTAAAACACGTTTAAAAACTGAGTTTTTCTTAACTCCTAATCGGAGGTTAGTTTTAAATGGATTAGGGTTTAATACTAATTGAGTTAAGGAAAATAATAAAAAAAAACCGGGAAAAAACCAGGCTTGACAACAATCTAAAGAAATGTAACTTCTGCTAACCTGAAGTGATCTTCTTAGGATTTATTATAAGTGGAGGAGGAATATAAGTTGATGAAGAGAAAGTGAAGGCAATTACTGAATGACTTGTGCCGACTAGTTCTGTTGGCATGCGAAGTTTCTATGGCTTAACTTTATTTTATCACCATTTCATAAGGAATTTCAATACTACTGTAGACCCACTTACTAAGTTATCAAAGAAGAGCATTGAATTCTAATAAGGAGAGAAGGATTAGCAAAGTATTGAGGAAGTGAAGAGAAAATTAACTACGACCCCTATCCTAGCTCTTTTATGCTTTGACAAATTGTTCAAAGTCAAGTGCTATGCATCTGGATTATGCATAGGAGCCATGCTAATGTAGAAAAGGCCAACTTATTACCTACTTTAGCAAAAAGCTTCAAGGGGCAGCACTTAACTATTCAGTATATGATAAGAGTTCTACTCCTTAATCCTAGCCCTGACGATATGGCAATACTACTTGCTGCCTAGAGAATTCATAATCTATATTGACCATGAGTTGCAAAGATATCTAAAGAGCTAACCATAGTTGTCTAAGAGACAAGCTAAGTAGATCGAATTCATGGAGGGATTTTCTTATATTGTTAAGTATAAGATTGGCAAGAATAATGTAATGGTTGATGCCTTATCACAACGATTTACTTTCCTAGCTGAACTCCAAATGAGGCTCCTTAGGTTCTTAGTTATTAAGCATTTATATGCTAAGGATCCATACTTTGGACCAATCTATGCTTGATGCGAGGATGGCCAAACTATTGATGATTATCACAAGAAGGATAGATAGTTGTTTAGGAAAGGGAAGTTACATATCCTAACCTATTCTATGCATGAACAATTGATACATGAAGTGCATGGAGGAGGACTATTTAGCCATTTTGGCAAACACCGAACCCATGAAGTAATGGCTTTAAGATTCTTTTGGCCAAGGATGATGAGAGATATACGAGTTGTGCAGGAGAGGTATGTTACATGTAGAAAGGCTAAGAGTTGAGCTAAATAAGGACTTCATATGCAATTACCTATCCCGACCAAACCATGGTACAAGCTAAGTATGGACTTTGTATTGGGTTTATCAAAGACATCTTGAAGGAAGGACTCCATCATGGTAGTTATGGATTGATTCAGGAAAATGGCACACTTTATGCCCTGCAATCGAACTAACGACACTTCGTCTTTTTCTTTTCTCTTTTTGTAAGAAGTGGTAATGCTACATGGCGTGCTAAGAACTATAGTGTCTGATTAAGAACTCAAGTTCTTAAGTCATTTTTTAAAGACCTTAGAAGCAACTAGGACTAAGTTACTGTTTAATACAGTCTGCCACTCCCGCAAACAGATGGACAAACTAAGGTCTTTAAGAGGACGTTAGGGATGCTTTTATGAGTTGTAGTTGGAAGAAACCTAGTTGATTAGGACGTGCTTACCAATCATTAAGTTCGCATATAATAGGACTGCCGATAGTGTCATCGGGAAGTCACCCTCTGAGGTCACATATAGATATACTCTCAAGCTTCCACTTAACCTGATTCCCTCACCCAGCTGCCCTAAAGATCCACAAGCTATCGAAAGATCAAAAGCGATCCGTGCAATGCACTAAAAGCTGATAGACCATCTAACCTAAGCTGCTTCTAAGCTCAAAAGAAAGGGCTGAGGAAGAAGAATTAAAGAATTCCAATCCAATGACTTAGTGTGGATTCACCTCAATAAAGTCATATTCCCAAACTAAGGAAGAGCAAGTTGTCTCAAAGAGTAGATGGGCCTTTCAAAGTGATCAAGAAGATCAATCTCAATGCCTATAAGGTAGAACTGCCTAAGGAATATAGAGTCTCCAATTCCTTTAACATTGCTGACCTTAGCCTATATTTCCCCAACAACGAACTACATGAGCCAACCAAAATTTGATCTTAAATCTCAAATAGCCTAGAAGGGATGATAGGAATTGAGGGCCAATTACAAGGTTTCAAACCCAAAGACTTGCTTCTCTAATACACTGAGCTGCCTAAAAGGACCTAACTTTAGAAGACCCCGTTAATATAGTCTACCTCACCATTAGAGTTGAGCAACGAACTTATGTAATTTCGAGCTGATTAACACTCGAGCTCAGGCCTAACCAATGTCAAGCTGACCTGATGATGCCGAGCTCCTTAATTCCAACAACCTGAACGTGTGCCTCATTTAACTTCTGATAATATCTAACATAGATGAACACATGACGAACAGTATCACATGAACTAAAGGGGTGGGTCCGGAGCTTGAGATAGTTTAAAGGATAAATAAAAGTCAAAGACTGAACAGGGGTCCTTGTGCACCAATGGTGAATATGACTCACTAATGCCTCATACGAGCTCAAGTCACACTTGATATGACGCACAAGTGTAGTTGGAGGTCGCTCACCACTAATCTATGCTCACTATGCTAGATATGAGTAGTCGAAAGTAAGCAAGGAAAACACTTAGCTTAAGAAAATGTGTTTGAAAAGTCAATATTGTATTCACTACTATGGTTATTAGAATATGCAAGTATTCATATGACCCAATTAGGGTAAATCTTAGGTTAGAGTAAATTACAAAAAAGGATTCCTATTAGTAAGGGAAAACGGAATAATTTACAAGGGTAATGTTGTGAGTATCCGATGGTAAAAAGAACAATATAGATGTCAGAAAAAGGCTATACGTGCATTATTAGCTCATTCTATGGTGCCAATGACACTACTGGTCGAGCAGAGCAGGTTTTGAACAGTCCAAGTCAACATCGGCAACTCCAATATTTGGGACTAGGAAAGGGTTGGTTAAGGCAGCAGCTCATTGTCTGGTCTACCTTGAGAGCTCGGCTTCGGAGAGTTGTCAACTTAACCTCGACATAGATCAGGTCAGCAGTATTCTAATTTGATACTTAGGAAAATGTATTAGCTCGATACATCTACTGGTCACCTCGGCAACTTCCTAGATGATGTAGAGAGTAAAGTAACCCAGCAAGTCAAATTGGGAAATGCACTACTTCTCGAAGTTCAACTTACCTTATACAACTCGGTGAACCGTCTCAGTATGTCCTCAAGCTTAGGAACAGATGATTGGTCCATGATCCCTATAATCCCCTTTGAGTTATTTAAGATTTAGGATCAAATCTAGCTTAGCTCAATGTTGCTCATCGTCGAGAGTATACAAGTAGAGATCAGCAATGTTGAAAGAGTTTGAGACTTCATACTCTTTAGGTATTTCAATCCTATAGGCCTTAGGATTGATTTTTTCAAGCACTTTGAAAGGTCCGTTGGCCCTGGGAGATAACTTACCCTTCCTTAAGTTAGGGAACTATTCCTTACTGAGGTAGATTCAGACCAAATTACCTAGTTGAAATTCTCTTTTCTTTCGTCCTCGACCTTATCTCTCAAGCTTAGTAGTAGTTTGGCTTAATTGCTCTATGACCTTTTAGTGCATGACTCTAATGGCCTCGACTCTTTTTGTAGCTGGTTGGTCATCATCTGGGCTTATAAGGGGTGTATAGTCCATTGGGAGCTTGAGTTTAAACCCATAGGCAACCTCAAGTGGAGACATATTCTTATGCTGTGGGCGATCCTGTTGTAAGCAGACTCTGTGATAAATAAGCACAAATCTCAATCAGTCATGTTCTGACCAACAGCAACTTGTAGTAAAGTTCCCACTATTCTATTAACAAACCTAGTCTATCTGTATGTTTGTTGATCATAAGACATGCTATATAATAGCTTGGTTCCTATTCGTCTCCATAATATTCTCCAAAAGTAGCCCATGAACTTTGGGTACCGGTCTAAAATGGTTTTAGGTACTCCATGAAGCTTAACTACTTCCTACATGCAGTATACCATCTTGCTAAATTGATCCATAACCACCATAATGGAGTCCTTCCCTAGAGACGTCCTTAGTAATCTTAACATAATGTCCATACTCAGCTTGAACTAATGTTTGGTCAAAATAGGCAAGGGTAAATAATGCCCTTACTAAGCTTAGCTCTTCACTTTTTTGCAAGTAGTACACTTTTTCAATACAGATTAGATGTCTCTCATTATTCTTAGCCAAAAGAATCTTGAGGATGGTACCTCATAAGTGCAATGCTAACCAAAGTGTCCTAACAATCCTCCTCTATGCGCCTCGTGCATTAACAATTCTCTCATAAAATAAGTCAGGATACATGATCTCCTCTTCTTAAACAAGTATCTATCCTCCTTGTGATAGTCGTCAACTATCTGTCCTTCCTTACACTTGGCATAAATGGGACCAAGATGTAGATCCTTAACATATAAATCTTTTATTATAGAAAAACCAAGTAGCCTGGTCTATAACTTAGTCAGTAGAGAATGTCATCTCGATAAGGTGTTAACCACTACATTGTTCTTCCAATTCTTGTACTTCACAACATAAGAAAATCCCTCCATAAACTTGACCTATTTAGCTTGTCTCTAAGACAACCTGGGTTGACTCTTCAGATATTTCAAGGATTCATAATCATTATAGATCACAAATTCCTTAGGTAATAGATAGTATTGTCATACAGTTAAGGTTCGGATTAAGAAGTAAAACTCTTTATCATAAACGGAATAATTGAGGGCAACTCCTCTAAGTTTCTCATTGAAGTAAGCAATAGGTAAGTCTTCCTACATCAGTGTAGCTCTTATTCCTAGTTTAGATGCATCATACTCCACTTAAAATATTTTGTCAAAGTTCGGTAAAGCTAAGACAGGGGCTATCATTAGCTTGTCCTTTACCTCCTCCTCCTCAAAACTCCTCTGCTCTTTCTCTCCCCATCTAAACTCAGCATTCTTCTTCAACGGTTTAGTGAGTGGGGTTAAGATCATACTGAAATTCCTTATAAATCTATGATAGAATGATGTCAGGTAGTAAAAACTCCTTACATAGCATAAGCCATTCAGTGATCACTCTTATCTTCTCATCATCGATTCGTATTCCTCCACCACCTATAACAAACCATAGGAAGATTACTTCAGATCAATAAAAGTCACAATTCTTTAGATTGGTGTACAACCTTTTGGATTAAAGTTTTGCAAAGAATGCTTGGAGATACTCTTGGTGAGTCTCCAAATTAGGGCTATACACTAAGATGTCCTCGAAAGAAACCACCATAAATTTCCCTATTTGTTGTTGGAGTACATAATTCATCAGTTGCATAAATGTGCTTGGTGTTTTTAATAGTCCAAATGGCATCACAAGCCATTCATATAATCCATGACATGTTCTGAATGTGATCTTCCACTCATCACTCTCGTACATTTGGATCTAATGGTATCTAGATTTGAGATTAATCTTGGAGAATACTCTCACTCCATTTAACTTGTCCAACATATCATCAAGCCTTAGTATGGGATACCTATATTTAATGGTGATGGGATTGATTGCTCGGCTATTTATAGACATTCTACATGACCCTTCTTTCTTTGGTACCAACAAGGCTATCATGGCATAAAGGTTAATGGATTCTCGTATATGCCCTTTCTTCATCAACTCATATACCTACCTTTGAAGCTCGACAACCTATTTAGGGTTCAGCTTATAGGTAGGCTTATTTGGCAATGCGGCTCTTAACTGTAAGTCAATTGCATATTCGATGCCTCGAATAGGAAGCAAACCTTCCAGTAGCTCTCTTGGGAACAGATCAGCAAACTCATCCAATAAGATCTTCTCCTTAGTAGGCACCATTCCCTCCTCAAATCTCATCTCAGCATCCTTTTGACCAACAGATAGGCTAGCTCTTCAAGTTCCATCTCTCTTTTCAACTTAGCTCGAGTCATCACCAAAGCCTCTTTCTTTAGGACTCAACTCAATTGGGTCTGCATAATTTTTACTTGCTCGATAATCATAGGGCTCAAGTTTACCCTCCTGCCCTTATGCTCTAAGGAACATGTATTCATTCTTTTAATCATACATCACAGTTCAATCAAACATCTACGGTCATCTAAGTAGTATGTAGGACACACACATGGGTAACACATCACAGAACACTTCATCTCGATAGTTACCAATACAAATTAGCGCAGACACTTGTTTGTTCACTTGTAGGGCTCCCTTATCATTAAGCCAATGCAACTTATAAGTTTTTAGGTAGGGCTTGAACAACAACTTTAGTTGTTGGATTATGAAAGTAGAGGCTGCATTGGTGCAACTCCTACTGTCAACAATCAAGGCATACAGCAACCCATTCACCTTGAATCCAATGGCAAAAAGATTTTCTCTCTATTTGTCCTCAGGTACATGACTCACATTCATTATCCTCCTCAATACTAGAGTGGCCGGCATAAAATAACCTTCTTCGCTATAAATAACTTCCTCTTCCTTAGATAGTTTAGTTTACCTGGCTCTATCGGGTCTTCTACTTCTTCATCAATACTATCTACCTTAACAGTCGATGCTTCACCTCAAATCACCATTTTTCTTCTGTTTAAACATTAAGCAACCATGTGTCTAAATCCTTAACATTTGAAACGTTTGATCTCACTCATTTTTCATCCTAAGCTCTGACCTTTGTCGAACTTCCTTAGGATCTCCTTCTCCTCTACTCAGGCATTTTGAGCAAGTCGAGTCTCAGCAACCTTACTTAATTCTGTTTGTACAGGTTTGCTAAGAACAAATTGGCTACTGTCGGGTTAGCTGACAGGGGGTCAATGGCACCTTCAATTCTCTAGGTAGCTCAAATAGTGTCATCAAGTGATCTAATATCCATGGTTTCTAAAACATCTCCAATCTTGTATTTCAATCCACTGATGAATGAAGATACAGTTCAGTCTTCGAGCCAAAATGACTTCACATCGGATCATTAGCATTTGAAACTCCTTTACATATGCATCAATAGTCAATCTTCCTTACCTCAACTCTTATAATCTTTTGAAGGCATCCTATAAATAATAACTTGGCATAAGTCTCCTCCTCGTGACCCTTTTCATCTTATCCCAACTCCTAACTTCATGTTCTCCCTCTCTTCTTCAGGTGGCTTACATGTTCTTCTACCATAAAGCAGCATAACCAGTAAACTCCAGCACACCAAGTCTAACCTTGGCATTATCTGGTATTTTGTGGCATTCAAATTGCTTCTTAATCTTATCTACCCAATCTAAGTAATCCTTGACATCTCTACTCCTATAAAAACTTGGAATGCGCATCCTCAACCCTTCAACTTTAGAGGCCCAAACATTGCTTTCTTCTGGTTCATAGTATTATTCCTCTTCGTCGTCTCCTTCCTCTTTAATTTCATCGAGTGCTAGCCTATGCCTAGCAACCATATCCACTCCTTCAATCTAGGGCAATCAAACTAAGGTATTAACTCAGCCAAATGAACCATTACCTCTGTCAGACTGTTCACATGCTTTATATAGGCCATTTCTAACTCGTTGCCTATCTTCATTTATGACAGTCACCAAACCAGCTATCAGGTTAGTAAGTTTGTCCAATTAGTCACCCATTGACTAAGGTATGAGGCTTCCTTATTGGCCTTAGCCATTCTAAGCATCACTCTCTTGGTTACCTAAAGTTTCTCAAACACTTGAATTAGACATTATCGGCTACCTCATAAGACCGATGGTTAAAATATCACTCAAAGTTCTTTCCACTAATAATAAAAGCAGAATAATAACTAAAACTTCCACCATTATGTCGACTACACGTGATGAATAAGCAATTACTGATACTTTGTTTTTGTGTACAAAAAACAGGGGAAAACTGAGCATATAATTTCTTCAACACTTTTTACCTACCAAACTCCTATGTTAATGACAAAACTTCTAACACATGAAAACAATAACAAATCACTTAAAAAACAAAGTAATAGAAACTAGCTTCGAATGTAGCCAGGCGCTCTAATACCAAGATGATACAGTCCAACGTGGATGAACACACGACGAATGATGTCATACAAACCAAGGGGGTAGGTTTGGACCTCAATACGGTCTGAAGGATAAATGAAAGTCAAAGGTTAAGCATGGGTCCTTGTGTACCAATGGTGTATATGATGTACCAATACCTCATACTAACTGAGGTTGCACTTGATATGATACACAAGTGTGGTTAAAGGTCACTTGCCACTAATCTACGCTCAATAAGCTAAATAAGAGGAGTTGAGAGTAAGTAAGGAAAATACTTAGCTCACGAAAATGTGTTTGAAAAGTCAAGATTGTATTTACTATTGTAGCTATTGCAATATACAAGTATTTATATGACCCAATTAAGGTAAGTCCTAGGTTAGAGTAAATTACAAAAAATGATTCCTACTAGTAAGGGAAAAATGAATAATTTACAGGGGTAATGTTGTAATTAGGCAAAAAGAATATTTAGTGGCAGAAAGGATAGTACGAATGTAAAAAAAAACAGTACGTGCATTGTTTGCTCATTTTATGGTGCCAATGATACTGTTAGCCAAGCAAAGTAGGTTATAAATAAGTAGATCAACGTCGATAGTTTGGTAACTCGGATATTCGAGACTGGGAGAGGGTTGGTTTAGGCAGTGACTCATTATTAGGTTGGCCTCGAGAAGTCAGCTCCGAAAAGTTGTCAGCTTAGCTTTGATACATATCAGGTTAACAGTATTCTAGTTTGATACTTGGGTAAGTATGTTGTAGAGAGCTCGGCTCGGAACATCAGCTGGTCACCTTGGCAACTTCTTAGATGATGTGGAAAGCAATATAACCCGACAAGTCATACTAGGGAATACATTGCTCTTTAGCATTCAACTCACCTAGGACATCTTAGCAAACCATCTAAATAAGTTCTCGAGGCTAGGAGTGCATAATTAGTCCATGATCCCTATCATCTCTTGAGCTATTGAGCTATCGACTTAAAGCTAAACTTGTCATCTCAACTCTGCCTTGCAACAACTAATCGGTTGAGACTATAAAATTGAGAGGCTGACACATGTCTACTCTCTTTAACATTTGTATTGTTCTTGTAAAGGATATTCTTTTTCTGTCATAACCAACTTATCCTTTCTTTGTAATCATTGTCTATTTCAAGTAGGTATTTAAATGTATAATTAGAGAAATCCTCAGACTTACCATAATAGAGGCATATAAATACTTCTCAAATGTATCAACAACATTATCATCATTTAGAATATTGAACATAGAACTTTTCCCTTTTGAGCTAAGTGTTTTCTACTTACTTTTCTTACTCTTATGGAGGCCATTTGACCATAGACTAGTGACGAGTGACCTTCGAATGCACTTATGCGTAATATCAAGTCTAACTTGAGCTCATGTGAGGTATTGATGCATCATATCCTACGTCGATACACGATAACCCATACTCAATCTTCGACTTTCATGTGCTCTTTTGAACCATCTTGCAATTTGAACCTACTCCTAGTTCATGTGATATCGATTGCTGTATATACTCTTCCCTGACGATTTATATCACTTGGCTCGTCTTATACCTCACTACCCTACCCCTTTTTCCAATTGCCATTGCTACCACTCGTTACCCTACTCTAGCCACCATGTACCTTCATCTCCTCTTAGGGGACTGACACCAACACTACCTCATAGGAGCCCCAAACCATCAGTATTCATAAGGGAAAGAAGGTTTGCCATCACACCACCTCGCTTTTATTTAAAGGTTAACATCACTTAACCTTCACTTAGCTATTCTTAAAGTGTAAGACTTGATATCTTACTTTATTTGCAATTTTCTTAATGAACTACTAGGAATATGTATAGATTGTAAATGTAGGAGTTTATCTACATCCTTATTTCTTAGCTAAAGTTTACAATACAAGTGTAAAATGGCATTTAGAAGTAGACAAAGGTAAGAATCATGGTGAAATGATGAAGAACTCCCTAAGAACCCCACCAAACCTACTAAGGCCAAAACATGCTTGATGTTTCTCCCCCTGTTTGTAGAGTTTTTCTGCTACTCTCCAGTTAAATTAAGCTTAGAAAGTGGGTTATATCAGGTAAAACCCACTAAAATGCATTTAATTAGGGAATATAGCAAGGTTACTCAAAAAACCCACCTTAAACTACCACTATCCTAAGATGAAGAAGGTGCAACTTTAAGTTCATTAGCCTAATAACATGATTAGTTGATGATAATTAATATTTAGGGCTTAATCCCTAAGGTTAAGTATATTAATGGTGAACTAGAAGCATAATGAGGCTTAAATTGGACTTTAGGCCCTAGAAACATGACTTAACGCCTACTAAAAAAACAAGACCAATTCTAACCAAACAAATAAAATGTGATATTTAATGGCCCCATGAAGGTATTTGCCTCAATAAGATAGGCTAGACTTAAGATAAAAGCCTTAGATAGTGAAAATGGATTTGGAACTCCTAAAAAGACCTCAAAAACAAGACTTGAACTTGTAGAACCTAAGTGACTAGTAGCTGATCCTATCCTTTCAAGCCTAGATAAAAAGCCCACAAAACTCGTTAAATGGTTTAAGAACCCTACAAAGCCCATGCTTGCATTAAGGTCCATAACTAGCTAAAAGGCTCATAAAGCCCTTCAAACTTAGAGGAATAGGTCTGGGCCCAACTCTTAGTAGAATTTTTGAAATTTTAAATGTAGAATAATTAACTAAAGGCCTACAACATAGTACAAGTAGCCCATTTGCTAATAGGTAAGCTTAGGCCCAAAATAGAGTCGAAAGCCCATAAGTTTAAACCAAACAATGTATCCATAAAGTAAACCTAACCTTCACCTAAGATTAAGGGTCCCAACTCCCAAAATGGACCTCATCATATGAAAGTACATCTTAAATCATATAAAATCAACTAGAAAGTGAAAGAAGGACTTAAAACAAAAAAGATATGACTAAAAAAAGATTTAACAACATTTAGGAATAATATAGCAAATTTAGGATAACTAATTAGATAATTGATATGATCTAATAATATTACTATTATTTTATCATCAAGCGATACAAACCTAGACTTGGAGTTGTTCAAGGATTACTACGATTCCTGATTGCTATGACTTAGTAAGTACCATTCCTATTATCTTTCTACTTGTTTGTATAGGTAGTTTAGTAGCACATTTAATGCGAAATAATCAAATTGAGTGTTTCGTATATAAGGGTTCATGCATGTGTATGATATTATTTTGATCGCATGCTATGATACTCTAATTATAAGAAAATAGAAATGCTTGCTATATGTTGATATGTTATCTATTTTGAGTGTCTGTGAACTACTTGATCGCTCAAATTAACCAAACCTAATTATGTCGGGTGTAAATAATTAAATGGACATGCATGAACATGTCATGGCATTATTTACACTAATTATCACATTACATGAAAGTAAAGAATGGTTTTGCGGCTATTTAATTCATTTATTCTAAAGACCACGTTATAAAGGTTTTATTTTACGGTGCACTTGTATGATAAGTGCCCATAGACTTACTAGGTATTTAGAGACACCAATCGCCTGACTAAGGGTCATCTTGAGGCCTTTGCACAGGGGTAAGTCTGCATATGTGACTCATAACTTTATATGGAGTTAGGGTTAAGCACTTGGGTAATCATAAATATGTTAAAAAATTGAAATCAAAATGTGGATATGATAACTGTTTAGGAGCCTCGATGTTGGTACCTTGATATGACAATTTGAGAATCTTTAACCTTAGCTTTAGAGGGCATTAAATCTAAGCTATATATGGGATAGGATATCCGTATATGTTTGTATGGAATATGGTTGTTTGCATACATATGTTTGATTAATTAACTTGTTTAATCTTGCTTGTATGGTATGGTTTGAAGATCGTGCTTGTTAAGTTAGCTAGCTTACTCCCCATAGATATTCATCGATGTAAGTAGCTTACTCCCCATAGATATTCATCGATGTAAGTAGATCTCTGACTTATCCTTGGACGTAACATGCTACAAGTCGATATTGGGAATACTTGGGATCCATATAAAGGTAAGGATTAATTGAGAGAACTATGTCTATTATCTAAACCTTTAGTTATCTGTAATATGATTTTAGTAGTGAGATAAACTACTGTGTATTATATGTTATGTTGGAGGATTTGCAGACTTGTTTGGGGACATACGTGCCCCTGCTACCCTTTGTGACTTAATTTTATTATGTTATTATGCTATCTATCTCGAGTGTTTGCAAATTGCTTGATTGCTTAAATAAACCAAACTTAATTATGCCAAGTGTAAATAATCACATGGACATGCATAAACATGTCATTGCATTACTTATACTAATCATCATGCCATACAAAAGTAAAGAAGGGTTTTAGGACTCTTGAATTCATTTATTCTAAAGGTCACGTTATAAAAATTTTACTATACGGTGTACATGTACGATAAGTGTCCTACCTTAGCCTGTAGGCTTACTAGGCGCCTAAAGATACTAATTGCCTAACTAAGGGTTATCTTGAGGCCTTCACTTATCAATAAGGCTGTGTATGACACTCATAACTTTACATGGAGTTAGGGTTAAACACTTGGGTAATCATTAACATGTTAAAAAGTTGAAAATAAAATGTGGATATCATAGCTGTCTAGGAACCTAGGTGTTGGTACCTTGGTACGACAATTTGAAAATTTTTAGCTCTGACTTCAAAGGGTGTTAAATCTAAGCTATATATGGGACCAGATATCCGTATATGTTTGTATGGCATATGGTTGTTTGCATACATATGTTTGATTAATTAACTTGTATGGTGTAGTTTGAGGATTATGCATACTAAGCTAGTTAGCTTACTACCTTACAAATATTTGTTAATGCAGGTGGATCTCTATCTTATCCCTAGGCGTAGCATGCCATATGTCAATATTAGGAAGACTTGATGATACAGCAGCAGGGCTTGAACCAAGAATGGGTAGTTAGGGTTTAAGTGAGGATGAAGAATTGGAGAGTAAAATGGGGGTTTTGACTGTAGACACCTCATTTTTGCCATTTTTTTTTATTAATTGAGCCAGGTTTAAAAAAACAAAAATTGAAAGAAAAAATTAAAAAATTAAAAAAAATCAAGTCAAGTCGTAACAAGATGAGTTGAGTCGAGTCGTATCAAGTTGAATTAAGTTGAATTATTAGATCAAGTGACGAAATAAGCTTAATTAATTAATTTTGAGCCAGACCAATATAGAATAGAAATTCATCCAATTTAAAGGCTCAAATCAGGATTTATTAAGTTATTGGGCTATATTTGATTGGATCGGATCGGGCTTTAGAAGAAATAGAAGACCTAAAATAACTAAGGTTTCTAGAAGTTATGGTAAATCTTAGAATAATCACAATCAAATCTTTGTATCATTGATACGAAAGATTCGATTTTAAGCTTATAAATAGCATATCAATGGGGGTTTTAAGGACAGTTTTTTTAATCACACTCCTACCAAAAGCACTACCGTACCACCACATAACCACCACACAACACTACACAATACTACCCTAGTCCACTGCCTAATTTCACCCAGTAGCTCCCAATCCAGTACCTAGCATCACCCAACAGCGCTCAATATCGCCTAAGGTCACCCAATAGTGCCCAGCATCGCCTAGTCTACCGTTCAACCTGTCACCCAACAGCACATAGTATCGCCCAGCATCACCCAATCCACCGCCCAGCCAGTCGCCCAACAACGCCTAGTATCACCTAGCATCACATAGCATTGCCTAGTCTACTGTCCAGCCTGTCGCCCAACAGCACTTAGTATTGCCTAGCGTTACCTAATAGCGCCCAGTATCGCCTAACATCACCTAGCAGCGCCTAGCATCACCCATCCACTACCCAACCTACCGCTCAGCATCGCCCAGTCCACTACCCAACTTGTTACCCAGCAATGCCTAGCATCGCCCAGCCTATCGTCGAGCTGCGCCCAGTCCACCGCCTAACACCGACATGATCCGATGCTAAGTAAATTTCATTAATTTTTTTTATTATTTATTTATTTCATTAATTTATTTTATTAGTTATGTTTTTTTTTTCCTTTATTAATTTATTTCTTTCGTTTAAGTGTAGGTTTTAGTTATTATTTATTTTATGACAATTTTTTTAGTCATTCCAATAAAATTTAATTGAATTAAGTTTTTTTAAAAAAAAAATCATATTTTTTAATAGAAAAGATATTTTTGACACATGATTGTTTTAAAAAGAAAAAAAAATCTTAAATTGAATTTTTTCTAAAAAGATTTAGTTAATTAGGTTTTTTTTTATTTAGCAACCCCAGATAGTGGAAATAACTAAAAGTTGAAAAGTTGGTAGGCAGAAAAGTTTAGAGTTTTGTATATCACTTAACCTAGTTGTTTTATGTATCTAGGTCCCCTTAGCAATTTTGATATGCTTTTGACTTTTTAAATGTAACTAATATACTTCCAAACATCACGGCTACTAAGAATGTAAATGATGTATATAGATAATCAGATATATAATTTAATATTGTAAATAAAGTAATGTAATCTTTTGAATGTAAAGTATCGATTATCTTATGATTATTGTAGAATGCAAGTTTTTATCATCCTGAATCTGTATGAGATATCACCATGGAAATGATATAATGTTACAAGTAAAATGTGATGAGCTTATGATGTACATGTATATGTGTGATATATGAATGTATTGTTGCTTATATAGGAATGGTGTATTACAGGTCTTGTGTTGATTAAGATCTTGATAAGGAAATCTATAGTTGTGTATTGTTAATGCGCAGATTAATTAATTTATATGTAAATATGAATTGTTTAGGCCAGGTATTGACTTCAGGTATACATATTGTGAGTGTAGGATTGATAATTAGTGACTTGTGAATCTGAATATGGTAGAGGAAGCAAATAGAAACGGAAATGGGAATAATCTATCTGCAGCAAAAATACCACCTCCTAACCCTCTTAATCTATTGGAACCACCTAAAAATGACATACCACCACTTTCTCCGAACATGATAGACTCAACTCGGTTTGGACAAATGTTGGCTAATATGAACATTATGATTCAACAGTAAGGAGCTTTAATCTAGTATTTGATCACAGGTGGAAATGTAATGAACCAAAGGCTAGTAGAGGCTAAACCTAGAGTAATCTGACCCCAAGATACAAGTCAACTTCCCGAGTTTATAAAATTAAATTTATTTTAAAGGTAAAATGGGCAAGCTTACTTTAGCTGATGATTGGTTAGCTCAGATTGAGCACAGTTTTGAGGCATATAGAATTCCTGAAAATCAAAAAGTCTCATATGGCACTTTTTACTAAAGATGGGAGCACGAGTTTGGTGAGACTCGACAGCAAGAACAATGCCAGGCCCCATTACATGGCAGGTATTTTGAGAAGCATTCAAGAATCAATATTTCCATGTCAATATACAAAATCAGATGACCCGACAGTTAATGGAAGTAAAGAAAGGGCCTATGAGTGTAGCGCAATATGAGAATGAGTTTAACAGGCTGTTACAATATGTGCCCAAGTCATACAAGGATAATCAGGTGCTGAAGAAAGATCTTTTTCTTAATGGATTTGATGCTACAATGCAATGCAAGTTGATGGATTATGGATTCACCACTTATCATTAGATTGTAAATAAGTGGCCATGCAAAGTGAATGGAGTAAGAAACTAAGAAGAGTTAATCAATACAAGCTTGTTTTCAAAAGAACATTTTCGGGTGCAAATAATAACTCAAACCAGAGAAGGAAAAAGCTAGTTGCTGTAACCAGTGGCCCTGCTTCAAATCAGACTAGGTTTAGGTTTTATGATGAATCGGGAAATTTAAGATGCTGGAAGTGTGGAGCTCAACATTTCCCCAAGCAATATGCTCAACTAAAAGGCAAGTGTTATCTGTATGGTGATCCAAATCATATATCAAAAGAGTGTCCAAAGATGAAAGCAATAAAATGCTTTAGGTGAGGAATGAAAGGGTATTTCTCTAGATATTGTGGTTAAGCCAAACAAAAGAAATCTAGAGGAGTAGAGACAACTGTTGATCTAGCATGAGTGTTTGCAATTGAAGGAATAGAAGAAGATACTGAAGACTTTAATGAATGGATGGAAGAGTATTTCCATGAGGGCTCAAATGATGAGATGGAGATTGATGGAATTGACCAAGGCTTAGTGACAAGTACGTAAAACTAACTCATAATTTTTACTTATCTATGATTTAGTTATGTATATATTTGTAGATGGTGTTAGGAACTGTGGAAAGATATGACTTAAGTATAGTGCTTAAGAGATAGATAATTATAGCACTAGTAATTATTTCAGCAAATGTACTTATAAATGGACGAGCTGCATATGCATTGTTTGATATTGGAGCATCACATTCATTTAGCAGTTGGGAGTTTGTATTAGGAAATGGAATTAAGACAAGTGAAGTTAGATCCACATATAGGATAAGAACACCCACAAGAGAACAAGTGTTAACATGAGAAATAGTAGATAATAGACAATTGCAAATCTAAAGACAAGAATTCCTAATAAAACTCATAGTATTACCAATTAAGGGATATGATATCATTGTGGGAATAGATTGGTTGTCCAAATAGAGAGCTAAAGTGAATTGCCAAAATAAGAACATAATCTTAGATGAAGGTAAGGTCATATTTCAAGGAAAAGCAAGTGAGCAAAGTTTAAGATTATTGGTGATAGAGGTAAGTGAAGTTACTAAAGAATGGCAATTCTACTAGATGTTTGCTATTGAAGGAAAGAAGGAAACCCCAGAGATATCGTAAATACCCATAATAAATGAGTTTCTTGATATTTTTCTAGAAGAATTACCTGGATTAGCACGACAACGAAAGTTAGATTTTTCTATAGAATTGGTGCCAGGAACTAAACCAATATCAAAAGCTCCATACCAAATGTTGCTGATAGAACTTCAAGAATTAAATAAGCAACTATAGGAGCTATTGGACAAAGAATTTGTACGACCCAATGTATCTCTTTGGGGAGCGTCAGTGTTATTCGTGAGAAAGAAAGACAGAACCATGAGGTTGTATATCGATTATCGGGAAATGAATAAGGTAACTATTAAGAATAGATATCCACTACCCAGGATTGATGACTTATTTGATCAACTACATGGTACCACTATATTTTCATGAATTAAGTTAAGATCTGGATACCATTAGTTACGAATTAAGCTGGAGGATATACCAAAAATAGCTTTCAGAACCAGATATAGGCACTACGAGTTTTTAGTAATGCCTTTTGGTTTAATGAATGCACCAACTATGTTTATGGATTTGATGAATCGAATCTATCAACCTTACTTAGTTAAGTTTGTTGTGGTATTCATTGATGATATTTTAATTTATTCTAAGACTAAGGAGAATCATGTTAATCATTAACATTTAGTCTTGCAAAAGTTGAAGGAAAATCAATTGTATGCTAAATTGAGTAAATGTGAATTCTGGTTAGATAGAATATCATTTTTTGGACATATTGTGTCAGGTGAAGGAATTTCAATCCATCTTGAGAAAGTTAAAGCAGTGGCTGAATGGAAACGGCCAACTACTATAATGAAAATAAGGAGTTTTCTTGGAATGACAGGATATTATAGATGATTTATAAAAGATTTCTCTAAAATCGCCAAGCCTATGACTCGACTGACACAAGAAGATGTTAAATTTGACTGAAGTGATGAATGTGAACAAAGTTTCCAAGAATTGAAAGATCGATTGATTTCTACACTAATACTTATTTTACCAAATCCAAGTAAATCATATTGTGTATAAGTGACACTTCTAAAAGTGGATTGGGATGTGTATTGATGCAAGATAGGAAAGTGATGACATATGCATCTAGATAATTGAGGCCCCATGAGAGAAACTATCCAACTCATGATTTAGAATTAGTAGCTGTAGTGTTTGCTTTGAAAATCTAGAGACATTACTTATATGAGTGGCATTGTGAGATATGCACAGATCATAAAAATTTAAAATATTTCTTCACCTAGAAAGAGCTGAACTTAAGATAAAGGCGTTAGTTAGAGTTAATCAAGGATTATGATTTAACCATCAACTATCACCTTAGTAAAGCCAATGTTGTAGCAGATGCATTGAGTCATAGGAACTATGAACAAGTGGCCTCATTACTCACTACTCAATGTAAATTGATCAAAGAATTTAAAAAGTTGGAAATTGAGTTCAGATGGCCTAAAACTGAGGCACATTTAATGAGTCTAGTAGTACAACCAACCTTGACCAAAAGAATTAAGCTTCAACAAGACAAGGACCAAAGGTTAAAAGAAACCAAGGAAACGTTGAATACAAGCGATGTACTTGACTTTAAAATTGATGTTGAAGGTATGTTAAGATATAAGAATAGAGTCTGCGTACCAAGTGATCGAAAGTTAAGGAATGAAATAATGATTGAAGCACATGATACAGGTTACACATTGCAACCTAATGGAAATAAAATGTACCGTGACTTGAAATCATTATTTTGGTGAAAAGGCATAAAAAAAGATGTAGCATAATTTATGGTTGAGTGTATTACATGCTAACAAGTGAAAGCAGAACATCGGAGACCCGGTGGGTTACTGCAACCATTAGAAGTACCCTAATGGAAGTAGGATCATATTACAATGGATTTTGTAATTAGACTTTCGAGGACGAGATCGGGCCACAACTCAATTTGTGTTGTCATAGATAGGTTAACGAAGTGTACTCACTTCTAACCCTATCGAATTGGTGATTCAATGGAAAAGTTGGCATGACTATATATTAGAGAGATCATTAGATTACATGGTGTGCCGATAAGCATTATGTCAGACAAAGATAGCTAATTTATATCAAAATTTTAGGAAAGTTTACATCGATCTTAGGAACTAATCTACAGTTTAGTACAACCTATCACCCACAAATTGATGGACAATCAGAAAGAGTTATTCAAACACTTGAGGATATGTTAAGAGGTTATATTTTGGACTTTAGTGATGATTAGGATCAATATTTTCCATTAGTGGAATTTACTTATAACAATAATTATCAAGTAACAATTCAAATGGCACCGTACAAAGCTTTATATGGAAGAAAATATCGATCACCATTGTATTGGGAAAATGATGAATACGCAATGATAGGACCTAATATGATTGGTTAGATGAATCATAAAGTTAAGATAATATGACAGATGTTGCAAACCGTAGCCAAGAGCAGACAATGCCAAATGCTAAATGGGTCCAAGCTTGCAGAAAACAAAGGATGAAAATAGTAAGCAAAACCTACGAATAACTTCAGAAGATATGATGCACTAATGGAACTCCTGAAGACTTACGATACAATTCGATGTAACGCATGAATTGGTCCAATAAGGTTACTCGCCATCTAACTTTGCTTAAGGGAAAGGATATGAGTGATGCTGAGAGTAAACAACAGTGTTTACGCAGGAAAGAAGGTACTCAAAAGTATATTAAAGATTTCTGATGTCTTACAACTACAAATACAAGGATATTTATACCTGCAAACTAGGGCAACTTGCTCAAAACGAAAAAGACAAAAAGGACATTTCCTAAGGGGAGACAATGTACATGTTATAAAGGGGCAAAAATGAATATACAAGGAAAATAATCATTGGTGCTACAGATTCTACATGTGATACTGTATACATGGCGATGTGGCATTGGTGAGGTCGTTAAGAGATGTGAACAAAAAGTACGGAAAGATGGGCTTGTCCGAATAAGGATAGCTTAATCAATCCAGATTCTCTTCTCGGCTTCTCGGCAAAGATGATGCTAAGTGATTATACAACTCGACACTGGAGAGTACTCATCTACTAGGCTAACCATAGAATAATGGGCTGTCATATGGTACGACATTAAAGGTGATTCGGCAAGAAAGTACTCGGCTTCGGCAAGAAAGTACTCGGCTTCGGTAAAGGTTGGTTGGAACATAAGGATTCGACATACCAATCCCTCTAGTCCTCTAGCTTAGCTACGTATCAGGGGTCCCGTAGCTTGATTCACAACAACAAAGGAAGAAAGCAACGCAAGATCAATACAAAAGTTAGGCTGATTTGAAAAGGAAACCTATAAAATTTGCTATAGGAGATCATTTATATATAAAATTTGCTATTGGACCTTTTGAAATCTTAGAAAGAATAAAAAATGTTGCATGCCGAATTGCTTTACCATCGAGTTTAGCTGGATATCACGACATATTCCATGTGTCAATGTTACAAAAGTTCATAAAGAATCCAAATACTGTTATGGAATTGAAACTAGTGAACTTATAAGTAGACCGTACCATTGAAGAAAAACCAATCAAGATCTTGGAAAACCGAATTCAGAAGTTAAGAAATCGAGAAGTGGAATATGTAAAAGTTTAATGGAGTAATGGTTTAACAGCAAAGCTAACTTAGAACCAAAGTTAGAGATGCAAAATCATTACCTAGTACTCTTCAAAGGGCAAAGTAAGTCATAAATTTTTATCAACAGATAAGTAGTAATTGTATTTAGATTTGAAGTTTTAAGGACAAAACTTCCTTAAGTGGGGTAAAAATGGAAGCCCTTAAAATTGAGTTTAGGACAACCAAGCTTAAATTTAGAACCTTTAAAGAAAGTTATCCAATTAAGCCTAAACTTTACGACTAAGATAAAAAAGTTAATCGAAATGATACAGTGAAGTTAGATTTTGGAAATAAGGACCCAAAATCCCAAATTTGCCCTTAGAAGTAGGATTATTCAATATAATACTAAAATACTTGGAACTCCTAAAATCGAGCTCGAATTGCGATAAGAACTTAGAAATAAATCAATTAAGCTCCGAAATGAGATAATATAGTATAATTTACTATATGAATATACGTGTATTTTTATGAGTATAACCGGTATAAATAATAATTATATCCATAAATTAACCCTAAATTACTTAATTATATATATATCTATATATATTGTGTTGAAATCTTGAAATTTATTAAGAGAATATATCCTAAAAATAAAATATATGTTAGAAACTTAATTATATGAGTAAAGTTATATATTACATGTGATATATACACATGATATATATACTCATATATTACTAAATAACTAGATGTTAATAAAATATACCTAAAATACTAAAATAATTGAAAATCCTATCCTAATAACTCAATTTGCGGTTGGAACTCCTAGAAATCACCGTAGCAAGTTGGGAAAGCTTAAGGATGATGATTCAACAACAAGTTGGTAAGACTTGGTCACCTCCTACTTGCTTTTATGAAGAAAAGGTAAAGAAAAAAAAATCAAAAGGGGTAGAAACCAGCTCCCACAGCTTTAAATAAGCCTCCTCACTTCATTTCTCAACTTTACAAATCAAAAATACTTAAAAGAAACATTTTTAAAAAATCGTGGGAAATTAGAAAGAAAATAAAAAAAAATAGAGCAACTATCGTGCCCTAGCTGTGCCAAACCCAGACAACCACCTGACGACGAACTCGATCGGCCACCACCAGTCCATGTAGTATTTAGGCCATCTAACACACCCCCAACCACCACCGGCCGCCGAAGAGTCCAAGAACATGGAGGTTGATTCTTTGTTCTGTTTTTCAATAATTTGTAAAAAAAAAAATCAAATCCACTTAGAAAATTTCAAAAAAATTTGTACTTAGGTTTTTTTAATATACTTTTACGTGATATTTTTATTTTTGAAATTCGTAATATTTAATATATTTTCTTAAAAAATCTACTATTCATCCGAATTTAAAATTGTAAAATAAATGTAATAAATGATATTATTTTTAGCAGAAAATTTTTATGTAGGATGTGTGTGATATATAGATAATTGCTATGTAGCCTAAATTTTGATTTGAATATTTTTAATATTTATTGCATTTTTTGGCCTAAAAATAGCTCGAAAATAGGCTAAAATTATGAATTAAATAGGAGATTATGAAATTAATTGATAAAATGAACATGTATTGATCTCTAGTGAATAATAACAATGTAGGATCAAAATGAAAATTATTTGGTGTAAAAAGAATCATAATTGAGTAATTTAAGGGTAAAATCATAAATACGAATATATAGGCAATAGGTCGAAAACTTGAAACCAAGTGATAACTGAATTCCCTTTATTTTTAGAAGTCTATAGAAATTTTCGAGATTTATTTGGTAAGCTAGATTATTTATTACAAATTTATCTAATAAAATGGCTTAAATTACAAATCGGGATATATTTTTAATAATAATAAGTTAAGATGAATTAAATAGTTAAATAAAAACTATGTATGTGATTGCTAATCAGTTGGGATTAAATTGGTATTTTTATTATATTTATGGATATTTTTAGATCGGAATACACTTTAGGTACATTAGTGTTAGATAATACTCATATTGTAACGATATATGGACAAATTAGGTTAAATAAATTTAATAATGTAAATTATGTATAATTAGATAATATTCCTATAGATATGTATAACTATATTAAAAACTCAAATTACCCGTCAAAAGTCATCTCTAGAAATAAGACTTGTAAATGTATCATTAGATTTATACAAACTCAACGATACTAATTTGTTACAATTGAACAACCTTAGGTAATATAACCTATAACTTTATTATATTCTAGAATGTACGTATTTCGATTACCCTACCGAAATTAAAATGTGAATTAATAAATTAAAAGCACATTTCCATATGATCGAAATGATATATAATACATAATAGTATAGATGACATACAATATTAACAATTAATAACTTAATTCAATATATAGTGATAATATGAGTATATATTATGAAAATAATAATAACAATAATAATATAACCGTTTTAGATTAAACTCTAATGTTTTCGTAATTACTATGAAAACTAAATTTGGGTATTTTGTGTAAATAGGACTTTCCAGTGCAAAAACTGTTAACGACTTGAGTCAGCAGTAGTGAGCATCTAAACAAATAAGTTAGGATTATGGCTTCACCGCTTATTAAGATATTGTTTCAAAGTATTCGGAGACCCAAGAGTACTTCTAGCTGTGTTTGTAGTTAGCTGATTGTGTGCATGCCATGTATATGTATGATACTCAGTTGTGATAAGAGTTAAACTCTTTGGTGTGATATTTGCATGTTTGCATTGTTTCTATACTGTATGAACTTGTTTGGTCACCCTTAATTAAAACTAATGTCTATTCAACTAAAATGAAACTGGACATACATAACATCTACTAGGAGAAACGATTAAGAGTATCAGGCCAAATACTGACTTCCTTCGATGAGGATAGCTGAAATGGTCCTTTCTTCATCTTTAGTCAAACTAAGTGGCAAGCGAGAAGGTTACGATAAAAGTAGGGGCCATGGTTTGAAGGCAGTTATGGGAGGAGGCTGTTCTCTATTGCACAAGCCCAGGTTTGGTCTGACTTGAGTCGTGATGAAAATCTTCAATTCGGATTGGAGCGGATGTAATTTCTTTAACCTCATAGTGGATTAGATGACATTGTGCGATGTTTCATTTGATTGATTGCCTTGCATCTTGTTATGCCCCAAAGTCACAGAGTCGCAACAATCCCGTCGTATAAACCATTATATGATAATAATTGACCTCACAGTACCTACCATAGATATGATCTACACAAGGCATCAATGACTCCTCGCTTTGAAGTAAATAGTTCAATTAAAAGTTGAGTTAAAGTTACAGTAATTATCAAGAACTTTAAGTTAACATATATATTTACATGTACATTCCACAAAACTTCCCAGGAATTTCTACATCAATGCAACAGTCAACTAATTTACATATCAATTATCAGTCTTTCAATTTTAAGCTACTCAAAGGACTCTAAATATACATTAACCACTAAACGAATTAATCGTCATACCCCAGGCTTCAAAAGAACTAACCTCTGGATAATTGTAGGATAGCATATTACTTGGAGGATTCGGAATTCAGGACCTGCAAAAGGATCTATACGGATATGAGCAACTATAACTCAGTAAGTTGAATTAGAGACTTATAAATGCATACAAACACAAACAAGATTATCAAGTAATTATTTTCATGCAATGCAACAAGCAAGTATCATCACACAATGTAGTCTAATCCATTGCAAAATTAAAGAAATTTCACTCACTCTAATTTGGGTTAAGGAGTTTTCATGTTATGCAATAGCTCATAACCAAACCCAAGTTTGTGCAATGGAGACACTGCTCCTCCTAAAACTATCCTTCAAACCAATGCCCTCATCTTCACCGCGACCTCCTCTCCAGTCACTTAGTTCAGCTAAGGATGAGGAAAAAACTAATTTACTATCCAGTGCTATCTTTATTAAAGGTGTCAGTGTTTTGTTAGAGAATCGTAATGATCCCGTAAAAGGTTACAATGCATGACAATTTAGGGCATTAGAGTCGAATAAGATTAAATTTCATTTAGGGTGTTCAAATAATTTCACACTAATCCAGTCATAATACACAATCGATCGCAACACAAATTTCAACACGAATTCAAATACTCAAACACATGCATAAACTATTTGCAATCACAATCATACACAATCCTAAGTCTCCAAGTACTATAAAATAGTACTCCAATATGGTAAAGTAATAACCCAACTTACTTAGAATTCTCGGTCGCCTAATCACTTAATTGCAGGTCGGTTCGTCTTCGGGTATCCTATAATATAAATACATCTTTTTAGTACTTATACTTTGATGGTACATATTCTAAGTGATAATTTAACTTACTTCTCCATGTATACTTATTATTTACTAATGATTCATTCTACCTTATTTCGGGGTTCGGTTTCTAAATTAGATTCCAGTTTTGATTCTATATTGTCTCTAACTACGAAGAATCCTAAATACGCTCGAATCCTAATGTGAAATTAATCACATTAAGCTCGAGTATTTTAATATCACATTGGGTCTTAATTTAGTGTTTTAACCCATTTGACATACTCTAATCCTAATTGGGATATTGGATTTACTCTCGATGTGGGGAAATCTTACATTTGTTATACAATTACCTAAAATTAAATTTTGTTTCAGATTTATTACGTACTAATTTTTATTATTATATTATCCAAATAAACTTAATTTTTCATATTTATTAAATTTCCAATTCCATATATTCCTAATTTCCTACAATTACCACATGATTCCTATATTAATTACACTTAACACTCCTAAAGATTAGAATTAGGTTTTCACATCAGAGATTAACATCCTTAAACATCTAATTACCATCTAAATCAGTAATTAATCACCTAATTAACCTAAAATTACCCAATTTTTTCATCATTTTAGAGCTAAAAAATTACTTAGAAATTTCAAAAGTTAATTTAAAAAAAAAATGGCTTCATACTACTGTTCTAAATCACTTAAGTATTCTACAAAAAAAAAATTTGAGCTTCAAACTACATTCCTAAGTCTATTTATTTCTACTTCTAATCATGCTCGATTTTGCTTAATTTCTTAAGAAACCTATATTTACAAACGTAATTAATCTTAATAAATATTTTTCCCTAAATCTACATACAATAAAACCTCAGAATAATAAATTTCATAATTTTCTAGACAAAAAAAATAATTTTAAGAAATTTTACAAAATCGGAGAAGATATGAGACGCATCTGGTCCAATGGCTTTTTGGCCTCCAACACTGGTTTAAGTGTATCGGCCAATCTAGGTGGTGGGTTTGAAGTAGGGTGGTGGTGGTGGTGGTGGTTCGGTTCCAGATTCGACCTTCTTGCTCCCTCTACATAGTTTTGGGGCAAATTTGTAAAACCCTAATTTTTTTCTCCAAATTTCGGTGCTCTCAATTTTTCTAAACTTCTTACTATCTAAATCAATTTTATAATTTTTCTTGCTATTTATAGAGCCTTATAGTAATTATTATGCATTAATTAGATAAAACAATGCTTAAATCTCTTCCAAATTTGCCTTTTGTGTTGCTTGTTTTTTATTAGTTAATTTTTCTTCTTTAATTCCTGACCTGCCATGACTAAATCTAAGTCAGTCCCTATTCCTATGATTTTTCCTTAATTATTTTATAATTTTCCTTAATTATTTAATAAGGTTCTAGCTAATTTCAAGTAATTTAGGTAATTTCACGTATTTTTATCTATACAAAAATACATGTGGGGTACATGTGAACATTCCTAATTATTATTTAGGTCATTCTATGATTTTTAGTATATATATATATAATCTATCTCTAGCAATTTATTAGTTATTAGATTACACTTTTCGTCTTTTTAATAATTAATAAGTATTATACTTAAAATTTAAAATTTTTATAATGTTATATTTTATTACTTATTTTCTTAAATTCAAGTTTACGAGGTCATTTTTACTAATATTTCTAACTATAATTTATAATTTAGATTTGATCGGATCCTTTAACCGATCGCCCTAAACTTTGTGTACTAAGTTCGATCCTATGGTTACTTAGCTTAACTTTAGGGCTTACACATCTCATCATCATTAATAACCTCGCTTGTGATTATATGGTACTCTTCTGACTCTGTCCTACTTATTAAGTTAGTTGTGCTTACATCCCTATAGACTCTTTTACAGGTGCGAAGTGAAGTCAAGATGTTTCGATATCACCGTTTCCAGGTTAATATTCTACTGTTAGGAAAGTGAGGAACTAAGAATCAATTGAACATAGACTTTTAACTTTTTTAGTTTTTGAGGAAACTAACTGAGAATTCCTTGGGAGCCCACTAGTTTCCTAACTTATGTAAATAGTCTATAAACCTGTGGCTTTTTGATAAACTTTGATTGTAAATTATAACTCTGGATATAAGACGTTTATGTTAGTAATGTTATGTGATGAGACAATAAGTTATATAGAACAGGTAATTTATAAAGTTTTACCACAAGTTTAGTTATTAATAGGTGTTAGAACAGACGTTTCAAGCTAATTGAGTTGTACACGCCTTGTGTGAACTGTATCTACGATAGCAATTGTAAGGTTAACTTCTATCTTAAGTTAGTTTACACAACGAGACTGTTATGATTCTTCCTGTTCGAGGCATGACACAAGCGATTGTAGGAAGGAATAGGACAGTACTCCTTTAAGCAAGCGATCCTAAGAAGGAATAGGACATTGCTCTTTTGAGCAAGCGATCCGAGAAAAGATTGGATGGTGCTTCAATGAGTAAGCGATCCAATTAAGAATAGGATAGCACTCCTTTGAGCAAGCGATCCTAGAAAGGATTAGATGGTGCTCCATTGAGCAAGTGACCCAATTAAGGATAAAACAACGCTCCTTTGAGCAGGTGATCCTAAAAAGGATTGGATGGTGCTCCATTAAGTAAGTGACTCAATTAAGGATAAGACAGCGCTCTTTTGAGTAAACGATCCTAAAAAGGATTAGATGGCGCTCCACTGAGTAAGTGACCCAATTAAAGATAGGACAGCGCTCTTTTGAACAGGAGATCCTATTAAGGATAGGACAGTGCTCCTTTGAGCAGGCGATCCTAGTCAAACTGGGCTTGCTTGCACTCTTATAAGTCTGTTTTCACTGTCAACATTGATTCAAAAAATTTAGCCTATCTTTTAAGTGGTACATTTTGGTTAATCAATAGGCCTTTTCTAAGTTTACAATGTAAGGCTTTTGGTCAATGGTTTAAGCAAATGAATATTAATGTACTTAGCCAATTTTGAAGAAATCATATGCAATTAGTCTCAATTTTGCAAGCCAATAACCTATAAGAAACTAAACATGGGCTTACCCCATTTTTCATGAGTAAATTTCACTTAAGATAAGTCAATTTCTTTAGTCAAAAAAGTTTTATCAAAGCTGGTATAATGAGTGGGATCATAAAATGAAGGCTTTGCTTTTAGGCTTAGGAATTGATAATGTTCAGACTTTGGATACCATCACCAATTCAAACTTTAGGCTATTTTGGTAATATTTTGAAGGTAATCGATCACCTTGCTAATATCTTCAATTTTTTTTTTCACTTTTTCTTTTTCTCCTTGTTTTCTCTTTTTTCTTTTCTTCCTTCTTTTTTTCTTTTTTTTTCTTCTTTTTTTTTTTTGTCAAGGTGGTCACCTTCTATTATTAAGTTTTCACTTAATAGGATTCGAAGCACAAAAAATTAGGCTCAAGGTGTGTAAGCTTAGAAGAAGTGTACATGGTTTTGTAGTGTTTAGGAAAGAATCTATGGACTTAATGTGTTTAAATGAATGTACAGGCCCGAGTGAGGCATGTATGGTTTGAAATTCTTCTTCATCCTAAATAAATTGAATTATCTATGACAACATTTACTCGTGAATTCGCACAACTAAAGCAAGCATAAGTTAGTATACTCCTTTTCTCCAAATTAATGATCCTAACCTCCTAATTGCCCCAGTTTGGGGTGGTTTCTGGCAAGACTAATTTTAAGAAAAATCCCCTAAAGGTTTAAATGGATTTGCAAAGGATAATCATATTTAGGAATGATGAAATGAATGCTTAATATCATTTTGATACGTGTACCATGTTCAAGATAGGCTTCCTTTAAGGAATGAGCCTAATTTTCACCTTAATGGCACTCTTCTCTCATGTGGGTCTAGGGTTAGTGTTTGGGACATGGGTTGCCTCTTCTCATCCTAAACCTTTCAAGTAATGTGTTATCATTTCCTTAAGTAGAAAGTTTTAAGTTTTGAGTTCATATTTTCTTTATCCATTTTCACTCATTCAAAATACCCCTATTTTAATTAAGCTAGCTTCATAGCATACAATGACAAGAATACACAGGAAAACTGCTTTATTTAATAACTTGTATCTATTACAACCACTAAAATTCAAGAAAATACAGGAACTAAAATTCTTTCCTATTTTTTGCCACTATATTTTTGTCACTTCTTCGAACTTGGCCCATTCAATTGAATTGATCTCTCAGAGATATACCCAACTACTTTAAGTGGTGAGCCATCTAATCAAATGATATTAATAGATCCTCAATGCCTGATGTTAGAGGTTGTCTATTTGATGTCCCTTCAAAACTTGGGGAAGGAATACTGTTGCTAATCAACCCATCAATCTCAAGAAAACTTAGTTGGATAATCTTTACATCAATCAAATCTTGCACATTATGCTTTAATCTCCAACAATCTTTAATGGTATGCCCCACTTGGCCCACATGGTATTTATACCATTTGTTGGGGTTACAATCCCTTGGCTTGCATTTCTTTGTTGGGTTTTCGCATGTCAGTAGTCCTATGTCTCTTAATTGCTTGAACACTTGGGCTATTGGAATCTTGAACTGCGTAAATTGCCTCCTCATATTGTGGACGGGCCTATCTTGATTCTAGGCTTTCCCAATCGATACATTTATTCATAGCTTCTCTTTCATTGAATCAACTTCATGCTTGGGCTGTAACTTCCTATTTGCACCAAGACCTAACCTTTCAAGTTGCTTGAGCCCATACCCATTACCATTTTTGTGTTAATGAGCATTTCTTCTAATTTTGCTAACTTTTCTTTTAGGGTAACAACTCTTTCTTCCAAACCCTGGTAGTAACATACCCCTTGGACTTGACTATCTATTTTTGGCAACTTTTTTAATCCTTGTACCATGTTGATAATAGGCCCTTGAATCTATAACTCTTTGGATTTATATGCCTGAGATGAGGTGTTAACAGGCACTTGGGCTTGGGTATGACTTATGGTCTCAACTTGTTTTACTTGTTTGCTTAGAATCCCTTTTGCTATGGCTATTCTCAGTTCAAGAGCTTCAGACATCTTGATTTTTTTTTTTTTTTTGAAAATGAGTGATATGGGCTTCAGGTTGGGCCAGACCACTTAAAAGACAATTTTTCAAAGCCTGTAAGAATCCCTTCATGTTAACAACATTGCATTCTTTATTTAAAAAATCAAGTTTTTTTTTTTAATTTTGAAAACATTTCTTTTTTTTTTTGTTTGAAACTTTTATTGGAAAAAAAAAATCAACGTTAATTTTATGTTAAAGAAGCCTAATACTGACATCAACGAATATAAAAAAAGAAAACATTAGGACTAATGACTAAGGACATAAGATGACGATAATATTACAAAGATGATATAGAGAAGCGGAAATTATTTTACAATGAGAAACTTATTGAATAAATGTCATAAGGGTGACGACTCATGGAGAAAACTCTATCAAGACCGTGATAACTTAAAGGCTAAATATTAAAATGAAAATTTAGACATTTATAAGATTGATGACTTTGAGATGGAAAATAATTTACAATAGGAATTTGATAGTTAAATCTTTTTTTGTCTTTTGATTTTTTTTGTTTTGTTATTTCCTAACAGTATGATACATGTGGGGCACTATAATAGAAATCAACTAAGTAAATAATTATCATGAAACTAGGTTTTTATCGTAAAATATCTTTTGAAATTTCCTCTTTTTTCAAAAAAAAAATGTTAGAAAATGAAAGTTCCATAATAATCTTTATCATAGTTAGCTTTCATAATTACATGCAGAAAAAAAATTTTACAAGTTAATACAAAAGTTTTTTCTTACTTGTTTTAAGGAAACTATCAAGAAATTTTAAAAATGAGTAAAAATAACTATGCAATCAATAAATATTATCATTTAATAAAGTTAAAAATTTATTAATAATCACAAAATCCAACCTATATAATGGATTAAAATAAAAAAAAAACTCCTAACTAATCTTTCTAAAAAGCTTAATCCTATATCTATAAAAGCCAATAAATCTAGTTAGGATAGAATTCACAAGGTTGATACTCACCTGACGTTCCGTATCTATATTACATAAAATATGAAATGACGCGATTATTTACAACGAGACCACTAAATCTAGAATAAAGTTAGATATGATATTAATAATTTTACAGTTTTTTCAAAAATTTTCTTAGAAATTACATAACCATTCACTCACTAAGAAATGATAAAAATAAAAACACATATAAATAAGAAATAGAATATTCACAGAAAAACGAACATAATCAAATATATAAGAATGTAATATGTTACACACGCATGCAATGCAATAAGAATCAGTAATTAATAAATTATAGAGATTATGATAAATCCACAGTCAAAGAGCACCCATATATATAAGTATATTTAAAATAAGATTTAATAAAAATGAAGCTCGTGTATACTTATAGATAAGGGTTACTGATTTTTTTAATTGAAAATGGATGATGAACTGATCGTAGATTAAATCAAGATTTTCCTATAATTTAGAAATAACTAACCCCCTTTTTCGAAAAGAATGATGCAAAAAGGTAGGTTCATGAGTCTCACGCTTTGTAGATCTAAGGCTTCTTGAAGAGAAGCTTAGTAGGCTACATTGAAGCCTGAGTGGGCTCGCCTATGATCGCCAGGCGATGGTAAAGACCCCAGCGACTTGAGGGTTACACAATAGCAGCCCGTCCTAGGTTCCTAAGGTGGTTCAGGTTTGACCACATCTAAACATAAAAATGGTTACTTGAAAAATAAATCCTAATTCCCCTAGAAGGCCTATTAGGCTAAGCTTTTTTTTTTTTACTTAGGGCTTGCATTACTAAAAAACAATTAATATAAAAAATAAAAGAAAATAATAATACAAAAGCCCATCAATAATTTTTAATTTTCACATAACGAACTCACCAAGCTCCTCAGTGGAGTTGTTAATTCTGTCAAACCCTATTTTGATTTTTTTAATTTAAACTAAATTAAGTCTAGCTCGCTTAATATAAATTACTTGACATTAAACTAAGGAAAAAATCATTTTTTAAAAAAAAAAATGGAGTTGTCAACCAGTTCAACTAATAAAAATAAAATAAAATAAAATTAGGATTTTCAGATGTGAAAACCCTAATTTAACTAATTTGACCATTAATTTGTAAATATTCTAAAAAAATTAATTTTAAAAAAATTGAACTAGAAAACTAGGTTCGAAGGTTAACCTATTAGGACTAAGTCACCATGTGAAAATAAAAAAAAAATTGATGGCCTTTATTTTTTATAATTTTTATAAGAATATTAAAAATATACCTAAGTTTACAAAATATAACTAAAAATGATTTTTTATTATTTTTTATTACGAATTTCTAAGAAAAAAGGGAAAAAGCTTTTTTTTTTTTTTAATGGTTGCCCCGAAGGTATCTACATACCCGCTAATCAGAATCAAATTGATCATAGTTCTTTTTATAAAATTTTTAGTGGGTAAGTCATTTTCATTTTGAAAATCCAACTAGGTTTACGTTTTTTATCAATTTATTATTTAAAAAAACCCTAAGAAATCTAATTTTCCCGAATTAAATAAAAAAAACCTAACTAACTAAATCTTTTTGGAAAAAACTCAATTTAAGATTATTTTCTTTTTAAAACAATTACGTATCAAAAATACCTTTTCTATTAAAAAATATGATTTAAAGAAAAAACTTAATTAAATTAAACTTTATTAGAATGACTAAAAAAAATTGCGATAAAATAAATCATAACTAAAACTTACACTTAAAAAAAAGAAATAAATTAATAAAGGAAAAAAATAACTAATAAAATAAATTAATGAAATAAATAAATAATCAATTAATTAATGAAATTTTATTTAGCGTTGGATCGTGTCAATGTTGGGTGATGGACTGGGTACTACTAGGCGATAGACTAGGATCTGTTTGGCAACAGGTTGAGCGATGCTGGGTGACACGTTAAGCGGTGGACTGGACGATACTGGGCAACAGGCTGGGTAATATTGGGCATTACTGAGCGATAGGGTAGGATGTAGATTGAGCGATGTTGGGTGACGTTAGGTGATACTAGGTACTACTAGGCGATAGGCTGGGTGGCGGACTAGGTGTTGCTAAGCAATATTGGGTACTACTAGGTGACAAGCTAAGCGATGGATTAGGCGATGTTAGGTGTTGCTGGGTGACATTAGGTAATATTGGGTGCTGCTTGGCAACAGGCTGAGTGGCGGACTAGGCGATGCTAGGTGCTGCTAAGTGATCCTTAACATTACTGGGTGACGTTGGCCGTTGGTGGGCAACAGGCTGGCCACTACCAGGAGATGTTGGGCGCTGCTGAGTGACACTAAGCGGTACGTTGGGGTAGTGCTAGGTAGTGTTGTATGGTGATGCAATGGTGTTTATGTGGTATTTTAGGTAGAAGTGTGATGAAAAAAAAAAACTGGCCCTAAAACCTTAGTCAATGTCTTATTTATAAGCTCAAAATCGAATCTTTCGTATCAAAGATACAAAAGATTTAATTGCGATTATTCCAAGATTTACCTTAACTTCTAAAAACCATAGTTATTTTAGACTTTTTATTTCTTGCAAGGCCTGATCAAATCCAATTAAACATAACCCAATAACTTAATAAATCCTTATATGAGCCTTTAAATTAGATGAATTTTTATCTCGTCACCTAATCCAACAATTCAACTTAATTTAACCTGACATGACTCGACTCGACTCATCTTACTACGACTTGACTTGATTTTCTTTTTTTTTTTAATTTTTCTTTTAATTTTCTTTCTTTTAACCTAACTTAATTAATAAAAAAATGGCAAAAATGAGATATCTACGTTGACTGTAAATGTATATGGATATCACGCACCAAGACAAACATAATTATGGATAGAGCTCGAAATGGGGTTCAATACAATTCATGAATACTAAATATCGCTTGAGTTTCAAATTAGATGTTAAATGAAGGGGTTCGCTACAATCTTAAGGACAAGATTGATGAAAATGTAAGAAATATTAAAGAGTTAATCAGGACTCAATAATCGGACAAATGCAAGCTCTAAGAGCTTAATAGTAACCTTATTCGAAAGAGGAAAGTTCCAAGTGTATATATTATTTGTTGTCTGATAATTTCGTCTGCTAATTACAAACGTTGTTATTTATAGCAAGTCTTAAAACCCTAGTAGTAAAAATGTAAATAAGGTATAAGGCTTCAAACCCTAAGGAATGGGTCTATAATAAAGAAAATATGTACAAGAATACAAAATGGCACGTTTAATAAAAAAAAAGTCGGCATGCAATCATTTAGCCTATCTAAGAAAGAACAAGATTCAAACTAGACAGGGTTAGTAGTTGGATGTCCGGGTTTGAGAAGGAGTCCTTGAAGTCTCGTAGTGCTTGGTTAAGATACCCAAAAGGTCAGCCTACAATTGCCGAGTATTAGAATTAGTTGGCATAAGTCTCTCCATATTGTACCAAGTGGATCTTTGGCCTTAAGTCCTCATTCGTATAGTCTCTTAGCTTCTCGACAGACGATATACCTGAAGTCGAGTGGCTCCTTTTCATTCTCTCAATCTTTTGGGCAAAAGTTATTCGGCCTCGACCTTGAACAATTTGGCCTCGGGTTAAAGCAGGTCAACTTCAACTTCTAGCGAGTCAGCCTTGGCTTGTGACAGTTCGGCCTCAATTAAGAGATAGTTGTAGGCTAATTCCTATCACTTAGGATCTATGTGAAGGCTAAGAGTGATTTGAGAGAACAATGTCTATTTTTTAGACCTTTGGTTATATGTAATATGATTTCAGTAGCAAGATAGGCTACTATGTATTATTTGTTATGTTAGAGGATTTGTAGACTTATTTGGGGACATACATGCCTCGTGCTACGCTTCATGACTATATTTTGTTATATTGATTTATATTGTTTACTTTAGTATTATGTGAAGCTATTCTTTGGCAGTCTACTTTAGTATGCAGTAAGCCTTGTATATTATAAGTTAGGTTCTTTATCAACAAGTGTAGTTGAACAGGAATCTTTGTACTACATACAGTATACTACCATAACTAGCCTATCCCTCGGGTCATGATACTTGCAATATACCTTCCTATATCTACTTTGGGTATGTCAAGGGAGTGAAATATGAATCTATAAACCTAATAAGGATAACTTTACTCTAATAGAACTTAGCATAAATCTATAATTATAAGAGAAGAAAGAAAGCTGATCGATGATCATGGCTAGAACCTTCCTTTTGATAGCTACAACTCCTGTCCCCTTCTCTTTCACTTAGGCAAAGTTTAACTAAATATTGATGGATTATGTAATATAATGAACAAAGTGGTAGGATCAGGTGGTCTTTTTAAAGATTAGTTATAAAATGCTTGGAAGATTTTGTTTAAAAAATTTTAATTTGGCCTCATCTTTAGAGGATGAGATATTGGTTGTTTACTAGGGGCTAGCGTTGTCTGTGGAGTAGGGATGGATTAACCTAATAGTAGAACTAGATTTAACGGAAACAATAAAATAGCTTATCGAGCTTTTTTTTTTTTTTTTGCCAATGCTTATAGCACCTATTTTGAACTTCGATTTTCTCCTTCATTCTTGAGTGTACGGGAAGGATTGCTAAAAATAACTCGTAGAGACAATAAAGCTATGGATGCTTTAACAAAGTATTGGGCATCCACTAATCTAGATTTAGCCTTTGTTAGGAAACCTCCATTGAATTAGGTGCTCCTTAGAATAATCTTTAGTTTGATGTTTTAGGCTTAGTTCCATAACTTGTCAGTTGACTCTATTTATAAGACTTCGGTTTTCTTTCTCTATCATGAAAAGAACCTTTTAGTTAAATTACAAATATATTTCTTTATATTCATTTTTGTATGTTAAATCCTTCGTATATTAAAAAATTGAGCATTTAAAATCTAATGACCCGTATTTGATATATAGGAATTGACCGAAATGGAATAATGATTCTAAATTTTGTTCTCTTTTCCTATACTTGGAATGCATTTTTATTACATTTGATATGTGAGAATGTATCTAAAATAGAATTATGATTTCAAATTCAATTTCCTTTCTGATGTTTGAAAATACTTTTAGAAGATAGAATTGCAATTCTCGCTTCAAGAGAGATTTTGATTTCACCTTTGAGGAGGTAAAATTGCGATTTTATTCTACCTTCATTAATTATTATTATTAAAATTACTTAGTTAATTTTTAATCTAACTATGACATTTAATAATTAGGACTGTTTTTTACAAATACTATTGTATATACATCCCACTCCATTTAATTCCTCTGTATTTCCAAACCTAGGGATAAATTTATCTTTGCTATCTTCATTCAATTTATTTTCATTTTATTCCATTCCATTCCAAATCAAAGGTAACAATAGAAAGCAAAATTATGATTTTATATATTCAGCAATTTTGACCTAAAAAAGGAATTCGATTTTACCTTTCATTCCCTTCGCATTAAGTAATATTAATTAAGATTATTTGTTTAAACTACAACCTGACTATGATTATAGGTATCTTTTAACAAATACTACCATGTACGCATTTCATTTCATTCTTGAACGTTTTCAAGTATAGGAATAGATTTATGATTTTGGTCTTAATTCCATTTCAGACTAATCTCTAGTATCAAATTTTACATAAATTTAGATCATATAGGTCTTAATGGTCACTTATAAGGCATAATTTTCTATTCCCTAGTCATTATATTAAAAAAGGTAAATGAGATCTAAATATTTTAAGAAAAGGTTTTTCGATACTCTATTTTACTATTTTATTATTGATAAAATAATAAAAAGTACTAAAAAAATTTGTAAGGTCATCCCAAATGCAAAGTTATTGGGACAAGGACTTATGTTTTAGTCTTTAGCATTGATGAGAGGTGCTTCAATTTTGTCCGCTTATTAGACTACTTGTATACATTTGGTTAATTTTTTTGTTTTTAGATGTTAGCAAGTCACAACTTATGGTCATTATATCGAATGCTCTATTTTTTTAATTATATAAAAAACTTATTGATGCAAGCTCATAACTAATATAAAAAAAATTTAAGAAATTGAATAAGAAACTTTAAGGATAATATATAAAGTTTTTTGCAAGTTAAAGTTTTTAAAATATGTACGTGGGATTCAAAATCCCAAAATAGGCCTAAATCAATTGCTAAAGAGTCAGCATTGGAAATTTCAAAGTATGTGAATCTATTATATTAAAGGGAAATCCTTTTTGAAACTATTTATAACTAATTATTTATATCTTATAGTAGTTATAAAAAAAATTCAAACAAATCCTACAAATTTCTTAATTACTATCATTTATTTATAATCTTTTTAACTATACAATTATCATTTTCTATCATACTTAATCTACAATTATTATTATTTTATTTATGTTCTATTATATTAAAGAAAAATCATTTTTTAACTACTTATAACTAACCGCTTATCTTTTATAGTAGTTATAAGGAAAAAAAAAATCAAACACATTCTAGAAATTTTTTAACTACTATTCTTTGTTTACAAATCTTTTTAATTATGTGGTTATCATTTTCTATTATATTTATTTTTATGATTATTATTATTTTATTTATTAATTATTTTAATTATTCAACTTTCTATTATTTAAAAAATTTATTATACTTTTTATTCGACTAATATTAACTATTTTTTTAAAAAAATATTATAATTTTAATTTTATAAATATATATTATTGACCTTCTTGTATATATGAAATTTAAACCTTTTTATCTTTTTTCACATACAATAGGCATCCATCGTTTCCTAACAAAGATTTCCAATAAAACAACACATTATTATTATTTTTGTTTTATTTTATATTTTAAATCTTGAACAGCTACATGAAACGAGTTTAGTTCTGTCTTCTGCTTACAGTAGGTATAAAACCTCGGTATTCGGCTACGTCCCTGGTTTTCGCCGCTCTCCAGTTTCATTCCCTCTCCACACTTCATCGTGTTCAGTAAGTTAAAATCTTTATGTTCAATCTCTCTCTCTCTGCTCCATTTTTATTAATTCAAGATATTTACCTACTTTTTGCTCTATGGCACTTAAACTTCGTCGTGGAACGTTGAGTTTATGCTACACGAGTGTTACGAGGGTCGGAACAGTTCAAAACGAGGAACCAGGTTTCGGACTTAGGGTTTAGGGTTTTATGCTTTTAGTGGTGTTGCTTTAACTAGGTTCTAGGGCATTGGGTGCTTTTTTATGTAATAGTTAGTAATTTACGTGCTTTTGATTCTCAGTGACCGTTTAATTCAGTTTAGGAATCAAATTTGTGGAATTTCCTTCGTTTTTAGGGCTTAATAGGGAGAAGGGTGTCAGACTACCCTGCCACTAGGATGCGGTTGCTATTTAATTTGATGACTCTAGTCATTCTTTCTTATAATTGGGATACCAAAACTATAGTTTTGTGTGGTTGAACTCTATACTTCCTAAACACAGTTTTGCCTCTCTTTCAACTCCTAGGAGTTCTGCAAGTGCTAAGGTTATCATCTTTAACTCAACTTCTCTGGGGATCTGTGGATCTGTCAATTCTTGGAGTTCCGAGCTAAAGTAATAGTTTTGAGGGGCAAATTGTAATCTACCCCTTATAATTTGTGTGATATAGTTTGTGATCTCTATCAGTGTTTCTTGATATATTGATTCTTCATTGGGGTTCTGTTGATGCATAACTTGGACACATTTGTTGACAGGAAGCTTTTCCCATTTTGAAGACAGGAGAAATGAGTAAAAAAAAGAATCCACTTGTTTTTTTGGATGTGTCGATTGATGGGGATCCTGCAGAGAGAATTGGTATCGAGGTAATCAAACTGAACTGCTGGATGTTTCATCTTTTTCCTTACTCTTTCCCGTTTTCATTTGAATAATTCAATGCCTTATGAGTCTGAATGTGGAGCAAAAGAAATGTAGACATGAACAGAAGATGAAAGTAACATAGATAAGAATGCTAAGATGGATGTATAATCACACAATATGTATAAGATAAGAAATGAATATATTATGAGAAAGTTGGACAGCTTACTTAGATGATAAGATGAGGAAAGCATGATTGAGATGATTTGGCCATATATAGATGTGCGCTTAAAGTAACCTGTTAGGTGTTATGATGCTTTGGAGGCTACTAACATAAAAGGAGGGTGTGAGCGACCTAAAAAGACATGAAGAGAACAACTTTTGAGGATAGATCAACTTATTAAATTAGTTCTCTTTCCCACACAAGTTTATTGGAGTTCAGTGTTTATGCTACTGAAATCTATTGTTTTGAGGATATAACAACTTTGAAGGAATTTTCTTCGGAGTGGGAGACCCAACATAACCACAAAAGCTGAAGTAAAGTGGGACATAGTTTGTGAACCAAGAAAGAATGGTGGTCTAGGGATCCCTAATTTTCATTTGTGGAAGAAAGCAGCTCAAATTAAGCATGGTTGGCATCTGTGCAAAAGCAGTTTGAAAGGTTTGTGGGTGGAATGAATACATTCCACTATTTTGAAGGGATGCTATTTTTGGTTTGCAAGAACACCAGCAACCTATGCTTGGACAAAGAAAATCTTAAATCTCAGGGGTGCAATTTGAACCAGCTTATTTTGGCAAATCAATGAGTTTGTCTATATCCTTATGGTCTGATTAATGGCCACCAACAGGATCGCTTGATTTGATACATAGTGCTCGAGGATGCCGGATTATATTATTTGATTGAAGGGAGTGAGTGGAGTTTACCTATTGCATTGTTCTGGTCAAACTTCCAAATTTCTCCACTATTCGTCCCAACTTCTCTAATGCAGATCAGTGAAGAAGGATTCACTTCCACATGGGCGAATGTATTATTAGAAGTGGCTATACCCCTTCCTTGCACAACTAGTATCGAACATCCATTGGCATAAAGTTGTCTAGAACAAGACTTCTATTCCTTGACATTCCTTCATTTCATGGCTAGTTTGGTTTAGATGACTCCCAGTACTTCATAGGCTATATGCCTAGGGAATCAAAAGTTTGACTGCTTGCTATCTTTGTTTGCAAGGTATAGAGGACCACTTTTATCTCTTTCTCAACTGCAGTTTCTCTGCCCAAATTTGGTTTATGGTTTGCAACCATTTTGATTGCCCCCGGTTTTTCTTAGATTGGCAAGGAGCAACCTTAGCTCTAATCTCAACAGTGGGTTCTACGCTTCCTTTGATGCAAACTTGGAGATCCTCCTTAGCAACCACGTTTATTGTATTTGGAGAGTGCACAACACGGTGCACATGGAAAACAGCCTCCCTCTTTTGAGCTCTATAGCCAACCAAATCACTACTTATGCTACACTTAGCTAAAGCTTCTGATGATTTCATTTTTGTTTCACACTGTATTTTTGTATATCCTTTTGTTTTTAGAGTAGCCATGCTTCCTTTCCCGTCTTTGATGGTAGTACATCCATCTTGATTTAAATGAAATTACTTATATATCCAAAAAAGATGTGAAGGGAAACAATATAAAATATGATTATTATTAAGGTATTAATTGTAGTGAAGCAAGAATCATATAGCTGAGTAGCCTACCTCACTTGATGAGGATAAGGCTTATGTGTTGCTGTTTATTGTTAACTGAATAAATTTGTTTTGCTGTTTTATTATCATCTTATTTTTGCTCAGGGAATTTGGAATTAAAAAAAGAGAATGTTTGGATTCAATGTATTGATTGAAGTGCACCTTTTCCCTTGATTCTTGCAGCTTTTTGCAGATGTTGTTCCAAAGACAGCAGAGAACTTCCGGTCACTCTGTACAGGTCAGTAATGCTTCTATCTCTTCATAATTGAAGCAAAATTTAGGACCTTTTTATCTATATGTCTGGGTGAGGTGCTGCTGTAGCTCCTCTGGAAGAGTTTTGTCAATGAGGTAAAATACATACAAAGATTTCGCTTGAGGAAGGAAGATCTTCCCCTTTATCAAATTATTTGAAGACTTCTCTATTTAAACTCTGTTATATAATGTGATGAATCTCTAAATGAACTGTGTGACCAAGGTTTTGTGTTCTTGCAAATCTATGTACTGCCAAGTGAACTAGTTTAGTATGGTTCTGGATTGAAGGAGAGAAAAAACAAGAGAAAATGAAAGGATATGGATAGGAGTGAGGCAAAGGAAATATAATCTTCACTCTTTATTTGCATTTGCAGAAGTAAGTGGAAGGAAATATTTCCCTTTTTTCAGTTGGTTGATGGGGTGAAAAGGAAAAACAGAGAAAGGAAATATATATTAGCTGGATTAATCCCTTCCCTCCACCCAATATTGTTTTCTGGGCAGGTTTTCCTTTATGTTGTCATTGGGCTGTTTTTGTAAGTACACCTATTGCAACCATTTCGATTTAACTCTGAAGAGAAATTATACGCGTTTAGAATTGGAAAATTTTCGACTTGTTCTCCTTCCTAATCTAAATTCCCTTTTTTCTTTTTTAAATAGCTGATATTAAATTTTCATTTGTTTTCTTACACCTTCATCCACCTTCTTGCAGTTAAGCACACTGTGCCTTATGCTGTTGGTTTACGATATCTTATTTTTCTTGATCTCATGCTCATTTTGATGTGTGGAAGTTCATGTCTTCATACTATTTACCTTCCTTTCACAAGAACTCTTTCCCACTGTTAACGGTCTTTTTCAATTCTTGCTACTTTGCAGCTTGTACTTGCTTCTGTCTTTTTTGATTTTATTTTTTTTTAAATGATGGGCTGTTCTCAGAAGAAATGCATAGCTCAACCTCAGAAATCATTCTTCCTTTCTTTCTTTCCTGAATTTGATGCTTATTATGTCCTTGTCATTTTTTTTCTTCATGTTGATCAATGTGAGATACTGGCGCTTCTCGTATTGATCTTGTATCACACATATGTGTGTGTGTGTGTGTGTGTTTTCTACTCATGTTATCATAATCATCTCATGTTATTATGGTTACCTTTATGTTTTCTAGCTTGTTTATTCATCTTGTATTTCATATTTCACATATTACTAGAACTGCCTCTTTGCCTCTTTTCTCATTTGCTTATTTAATTATCTTTTTGGGCTGTGAAACTTATAAGATCCTAATCTTCTTGTCTGCTCAATAGTCATGCCTCCTCTTATATGTGACAGCTTTGTATAACATGCCTACTATTGTTTGACCATATGATTGAATCTTTTTTTATTGCATGAGCAATTAGTTGCCCTGACACTATATTTGCTGTTCCATAGGGGAGAGGGGTATGGGAAAATCTACCGGAAAGTCTCTACACTTCAAAGGATCGTTGTTCCATCGGATTATTAAAGGATTTATGGCTCAAGTATGGCTTTGTTTGCAATTGATTTACATTTTTGGTTCTGCATGTATCTTAATTTTTTCTTAAATTAAACCAAAAATAAAAAATGATACAATGATATTGTGACACATGTTTTTGCAGTTAGCAGTTCATCTTTTTAATATCTTGACCTTATGTTGAATCAGGTGCTGAAATCTCATTATGTAGAAAAGTTTATCTATGAGAAGTTTATGAGAAAAAAGAAGATTGGATACTTGCCTAAAATACCGATAGGTTCTTTAGATGGGTCCATAAGCTTTTTATTGTTGAGTTTCGTCCAATGCTTTGCATGAAATCGCAATGTGTGTTTCAAGGAGTGACATGTACTACTAACACTGAATATATGGTTTTGATAGAAAATATATGGATTTTTTTTTCTTTTTAGAAGTAAAATACCAATTATTTTGCTAGTGTGAAAACTGTATTTGCACTCTTTTTTCTGGGTTCATCAATTTCTTTCTTTAAAGCAAAGTACAAGTTACTTAAATATTAGAGAAGATAGGCTTGACAAAGGAGCGCAATGGTGAAATATATATAACTGGTGTTAGTGGGATCAATGCTTGAGTAATGTTGTTGCTTAGAAGTGCTACTTGATATGTCCTTTCGTTAGCTCCATTAGATATGTCATTAAAAGTTCACCTTCTAATTCATCACAATGTTTAGTTGAACAAATCCATAATTAATGATATTAATTTTGTCTCTGAGAAATTTGCTTCTAAGAAATATGATTGATGAGTGGGAAACCAAACTGACAGTTAAAAAATTTGTTTCTAAGAATGTGCAATGTAATCTCTATGGCTACAGCTTAGGTTGTTTCTTTGTGGGTGTGTGTGTTATGAACCAAATCAATTACTCGGAAGAAATTATGAATTAGGGATAGAAAATGGATGAAAACAGAGAGGAAAGAGGTACCTAAGCAGAAGCTGAGCTCACTGATTTTACTTCTAATTCCAAAGAATAGTTCCCCAGCTCTGATGACTAACTTCCATGCCTATTTAAACTCTGGTTCATAGAATATTCCAGATGTGGTCGTGTCAGCCACAAAACCAATCAACACATCCCACTTAAACCCACCAGCCACATCAGCACATCAGCAAATACTACCTCTAACTACATAATGCACCCTACGCATATTCACCACCCAACACCAACCCAAATCCAATATAACACACACGCATCACTACACTAACTGTAGACACCACCAAACCACCCTAAACTCCCAGCACAATATGAACACGCACACACTACGCACGAAATACATACAACACACTGAATAAGTTCCAATGGTGCATGCTAGGAAGCATCCTTCCTAGGCATCCTTTTATAAACATGCCATATAGGGGGGCTGTTGTCTAGGGAACACATCAGTGTGTCTCACACACTCAGTGAGTATAGCTTTGGTATTGGTTGGGCTTTTGGCACCTTCGGTGTGTCTGCATTTCCATCTTTTGTACCTATTTTTTTCTCGTTAACAAATTTATTTTGAATTAGCCAAAAAAAAAAAAGGAAAAACCTCTACACTAAATTTACTATTAGATATATTTGACTAATTTAGCTATAGTTAAAATCAAGTTTTTGCATTTTGCTTTATTTAATTTACTTTCTCATCTAAAGACTAGTCTTTGCATTTCTCTTTGTCTTTATTTTAATTTACTTTTTCTCATCTATGCCTATGATGCTAACATCAAGTCAATCAACATTGACTGAAAACTATCATTTCTGAGCACGGAAAAGAATTGTCTGCATGAATATCTTCAATTCAAGCATCAATTTGGCCTCATTCATGTCCCTGCCTCTTGGGGTGCTATGCAGCCATGGCCAATTGGCAGCTACGTTTTAACTATTGAAGACCTTTAAACACTTTTTCTTCGCATCAGAAGGGATTTGTTGTTCACCATATCATCTTGCTTTTTCCATCAAGAAAATGCAATCTTCTCCTGCTATCTTAAATAGAGTTACATTTGTACTCTTCAGGTTTTGCATATGGGTCATAAGAATGTCTCCCATGCATCACGAAACGGTGGCCTGTGTCCTTGGCACCTTATGATGTTCTACCGTCTAGCTGTGATTGCTGGCCTTACTGAGGCTTAAGTGGATTGGTGGCATTTGTAATTGTTGATACTGTTTAATGACTACATCTTAGATAGGTGTACTGATTAAATCAAATACATTATTTTTTTTCACAGTGCTTGCATTTAATTCTTTCACTACCAGATGTGTCAAAACTATTGTTTTGCTTACATCTGTCCTTGTGCTCTTTGTATAACATGCTTCATCTTGGCTTCTATATTGTCTCTAAAGCGAAAGCACAATCCAAAAACATTATCCCTTAGGCACCATCTTTTGCTTTGGGTTTCTATTTTCTTAGCACTTCTGTTCCTAAGGGTTGCTGAGGCCTGTCGGATGACTAATTGTGAGCCATACCAGAAAATTCATCTTCCCTCACTACTACTCTGCAATACGCCTCACCTCTGCATTTTTCAGAAGATTGAAAGCTCTGCAGTTTGAGTTGCACTGCTTATTGTCTTTGTAAAGTTTGAGCTTATTCTTTTACAAAGTCATGTATTTCTATTTAACTGAAAAAAAAATTCATTTTTCCCCCTTTATTACACACTTATTTTAAAAGAGAATGAGCTGGCCCTAATTTTTGGTCTGTTGCCAGGGTGGTGATTTCTCGAATGGAAATGGTATGGTCCCATGAAACTTCTGATTAGTGATTGCAGATCATGTTTTCGACTTGCATAGTCATTCCCAGATATGTAAGGAATGGCTTTAATTGGTTTACAGGCACTGGTGGAGAAAGTATATATGGAGGAAAGTTTGCTGGTAATATAACTTCATATACATGCTTAAATACTGTTATGATCTGGTTTGGGGGGATAAAATGTTTTGTTCCTGGCAGATGAGAATTTCAAGAAGGAACATGATGGGCCTGGCCTGCTCTCGATGGCAAATTGTGGGCCAAATACCAATGGGTCTCAGTTCTTTATTACCTTTAAGCGTACACCCCATCTTGATGGGTACCCACTTGAATCTTAGATTTAATCTTCTCTTGCTTATTTTCGATCAGTATTGTCTCACTTAACATCCTTGTGTCCGGAAATATTGGTAATGTCATAGTTTCTATTGAAAAACATGCAGGAAACATGTTGTTTTCGGAAAAGTAGTGAAGGGAATGGAAGTTGTGAAGAAAATGGAGCAAGTGGGAAGTGCAGATGGAAAACCTCTTTGCCTTGTTAAAATTATGAACTGTGGTGAGATTTCTGAGAGTAAGATTCAGGGTGCTGCTAACTCAGCAAAAGGTAAACATATGATAATAATAGTTACAGAGACAACCATTGTCTCATTCATTTGCTAGCTTTTATAAAGCAAGCTTTTATAGTTTAGTTTTACAATCTCAGGTTTTAAATAATCTTTTGCTTTTCAGGAATGAAAAAACGCCCTGCGAAGGGTTCATCATCTGGGGAAAGTTCTGATTCTCGAGATAGAAGAAGACGAAAAAAATCCTCGAAAGATAGGGTGAAAAGAAGGAGAAAGAGATACTCTTCATCTGATTCATATAGCTCCGATACTGATTCTGTTTCTTATTCTTCAGACTCCGATTCAATTTCTGATTCAGAATCAGATTCTGATTCATCATCTTATTCAAGCTCTTCCAGTGATGAAAGGTACAGGAAAAGAAGGTCAACGAGAAGAGAAAGGCTTAAGAAACATAAGAGAAAGGATGGCCGGCGAGAGAAAAAGAATGGCCGGCACTATAGACGGACAAGGTGGATGTACAGATATATAACTACTGTTGAAATTATATTTTGTTGCTTTGGTGGATGTGCAAAATATAAAACTAATGTTGAAATCTCATTTTGTTGCACTGGTGTCTTGTCATGCTTAATATTCAACTTTGCCTATAATGGTTTTTTAGGAGTTCGGATAGTTCAACTAATTCAGACAGTGAGACTAGCGGCAGTAACATTTCTGGTGATAGAAGATCTTCTCGGCGACAGTCAGCTCGTGTTACAGGCAAAGGAAAGAGAACTGGTACATGTGTATTGAACCTTCTATTTGTTTGACTTAGAGTCAGAAATAAAGAAAGTACATTTATGGATTCTCAAAAGTCTCGTTTAGGAAATGATTTCTGAGTTCTGGGTCTGCTTAATTTTACAGATTTAGGAAAGAAATATCCGGAACCACTTCAAGAAAAAGAGACTGCAGAGGAAGGGGAACTTGTGCGTAAAAATGATGATCTTTCTGATAATGGGCATGCAGAGACGAACAAAATTCCGACAAAATCCAGGTTTCTGCTTTATTAGTATTAACTTACGTTTTCAGGCTATATTTTTTCTTGGGAGTTATCCAATCGGTAGATCAGAAATTCAGCACTTACCTTACTGTTGGTAATATGAAATATTTCCCTGCTATTTAGCAGGAGCCAAAGTCCTAGCTCCAGCCCTTTAAAGAGTCCTAAGAGAAATGTGGCTAGCTCCAACAGGGATAATGTTGAAAGCCCTTCGAAGAAGCCAAGCACTATGGATCTTGGAGGGGCTTCGAGGAGTCCACTGAGAAATCCAGCCAGGAAAGCTGCCGAGCATCCTTCCTCTCAACGTGGCCGTGAGCTGTCCCGAAGCCCTCCTACAGACAATGCTCCCAAGCGGGTTAGAAAGGGACGCGGCTTCACAGAACGCTACTCATATGCTCGCCGGTATCGGACTCCCTCTCCAGAGGATGCGCGTCAAAGGGATTATCGATATAATGGAAGAAATACTTATGGAAGAAACCAAGCTAGGTATATCTCAATTTATTCTATAGAGACTGAAAAAGGAATCCTTCCTATTTAATTAGCTTTAAATGTGTGTAGGTATTCAAACTATAGAAGCTACGGTGATCGTTCACCCCATAGGCGCTATGGAAGGTCCCCTAGGGGCAGAAGCCCTCTGAGGTTCTTTTTCTCCACCCATATAGCTGCAGGCACATTCATATGTAGCACTTTCACACTTTTTTGTTTTATATGACTTAAATGCATCTTGCATGTTTGAAAACTTTATTCTCATGTTTTTATTTGTCTTCTTATGTATTATAAGTTAGCTTTATTTTCAGTAAGCTCCCCAAGGAGATTGTCCTCTTAACACTTCCGAAGGCAACATGAATTTTGGGAGCTGATTTGATGATCAGTTATTTCAAATTCTGATCCCATTTATTTAGATGTGGTTTGTAGATTCATTATAAATGATGAATAGAAAGAAAAATTGAGTATATGAGGAAAATTAAGGCTATGTCATTTATTTCATAAAATATCAGCAGTTATATTCTTGATCTTCAGAAAAAAGGATAGTGCTCGAATGATTTGACCCCTGAGATGAAGAAGGATGTTCTACTTGTTATCAAAGCTCAATTAGCTGTGAGTTTCTGGAGAATACTACCAACATAAAATAGATACCTGTAGTATTGCCTGCATTTCAGCCTCTATTGCAGGAAAGATCAATTGTAAGTTTGAGAGCACAAAGGTAGTGGTGGTTCTTACCCAAGAATGTTTGAGAGCACAAGGTATTGGGTCTCCTGGCTCTCTGTCCGTGAGGCATTTTTTGCAGACAATCCAACAATATGGTGCTACACCTAGGGTTCTCTTGGGAAAAAATTAGGGATTTTATTGATAGGAATTAAAAGTCTATACTGAAGGCAACTACAACTCCTTAAGAGCAAATATGCTCCCAAACTAGCTTTCAAAGCTATACACTTGTGACCATAATGTCCCCCACTCCACTTGCTTACTGAGCCTATTAATAGGCCTTATTAGAAACACCTAGAAGCTTCTAGAACCAACAATACAAGTTTTGGAAGTATTAACCTGCAAAATTAAAAATTCAAAAAGGAAACCACAAAAGACACAGCTAAACTATCCATACACATAAAACACAAGCACTAGTTTATACAAGAACGCTAGTAGCAGTAGATGGTAATACTAAAAATACTTGGCAGCTCTTGAGATAGTATCAATGGCTCTGGTTGAAAGATTGTCCTTGTCCTCAAGGACAGATTCAAAAAAGCGACCACATCTACCCCATGTTAGTGGCTGAAAATCCAACATCAGCTGCTATATCATGCTCCATAATCGTGTACATCCACCCATTCCTTCTTGGCATACTCCATATCATTCTCCAAAATAGGAACATGTAAAGATTTGTTAGGGCATATATGTCAAGGAGAAAATAGTTGATCACACTTAAAATAGAAACCTTTATTTTTCTTGTTTGAAAATTCCACATAAGACATTTGGTTTTGACCTTTTGTATCTCTACTTTTGGAGCTTTCAACAACTGAATGAACATTCATTTTAGCACCAGCATTAGTCATAGGTCTTGGATTGAAACCTCAGGCATTTAAAACATTTAAGCGGACCGCTATGCTTACTAATCAGCCTTTGTTCATCTCCCCTAGCTTCTAAATTAGTGGGAGCGTTGCCTATGACTACATCCTTCTTCTCCACTTGCCTATCATTCCTCTTCTCGTAATACCCTTTTTATTCTTCCTGTCTTTGCTCCTAATGAACCTACTAAGTTCACCTTGTGTAGAAATAGTTGGTGCCTTAAAAGGGTTTATGATTAACCGCCTCACCATCTTTATAGCTAGCTGAATAGCTTTTTCCATAGTCTTGAACTTCTAAGACTGCTAATCTCAATATGTCATACTTTATGCCTGCTGTGAATCGAGCACTGGTTTGTATCTTAGGCTCCATGGTCTTACATTTGATTATCTCAAATTGCTTGATGTAACTACCTACATTAAGTCTGCCTTAACCGACAGTTTCAAGTCTCATGAACATGTTTTGCTTGTATTGTTCAGGAACAAATGTCTCGCATAAGTTGCTTTCATCTCTTCCCTTGTTTCCATTTCACCTTCTCCTCCATGTAGCCTTTGAGCCTTGTTCTACCACCATAATGCAGTGTATCCACTAAACTTTAGTTCTGCTAACCAAATTTACATCTCTTCTTCATGGTTATAACATTGAAAGACTTTTTCTATCTTATGCTCCCAATGAAAAAATGTTTGTGCAAATTCCTGCCCATCAAAAGGTGTGAATTACCATCCTAATGTTTTCCATTCTCATATTTGATGACTTCCTTGGACATTTCTCTCCATCTCAAAATTATCTTGTCATTTTTGTCATGTTCTTCTACTATCATTTAGACATGAATACATATACCCCACTTTGTGCCTCTAAAGTATGGATTCTCACATTCATGGTCATTGTGTCTTCTACCAAGTTTTGTACAGTATCCTTAAGCATGACGTCTGGCACATTAACTGTGCTCCATCTATTGCCATTACCTTTCATGTTACCATGTATATTGTCTATAGAAATATTCAAGCAACTCTTTTAGAAGAAAATTCAACAGCCAATAAGAAGAGGAAACTTATCAAACCACCTTTTGTCGAACCTTCATTCTGATACCAAAAGATGATGTGCCTAGGAAGAAGATCACGATGCCAAATCAACCAACAAAGAATGCTAATCGCATGTCTAGGGAAACAACCACTAGACCCAATGAGCATACAAATAAATTTTATGGTTGTTATGGTTTTTATAACTAACATAAAGAAAACAGGGATATGAACTATTCCTCTGTTTGATATGATGCACCAAGAAAGATTGAATTACACTTTTAACCTGTTGGATATAATGTACAACTTGCTACAGTCAAAAGGAGATCAATAGGCACAATGGATTGAAAGAGAGCCTCAGTTAGTGAAAATTGGAACAATATTTATCAAAGTTGTCCTTCCTGTGGGGTTTCACACAATAATTATACTAAGACAATCAGCAATATGGAATTATTGTTGTAAAAAGGAAAGTACATGAAATAAAGAAAAATAACAATTGTCACAATGACTAAATTTGGATTTATGGGGCTGGGTATTGCTCACTTTCATATCCAGAATAAAAAGAATATTATCTAATCCAATTGAAGCCTTGCCCATGTATTCTTCTAAAGCAAAATCTGCCATAGTCTCGGAACTTGTACCCTTTGTTGGAACAGAATCATAATTAGCCTTTTTGTTAAAGACGTTGAAACTCACTGTCTCAGCTGCTACTAAATGTAACAAGCTTCTCCCTAGTACAATGTTATGAACAATGAAACCTTCTTGGAATAGTTATGCGTCTTCTTACATAGAAGCAGTAAGTTATTTGATCCCCTTTTTCTAGATTGGGGCATGGGTTCTCCGTGGGTCGAAGTTTGATTCCCATCAAGAAGTCTCTAGAATCATTGCATTTATAGTCATCACTTGAATTAGATCTTTCCAATATTGTGTTAGGTTGAAGAATCACTGGTATTAGCAGCTCAATTGTCATCAGAAATAGCTCCAACAGGAAGATCACCGTAGCATCCATGACTAACCATGTGAATAAGAGCTACTGGATGAACTGCATCTTGATATCTAAGTGAAGCATTTTGTTGGACTGATCCAGGACAATCTTCAATAGGATGGCCACTACCACAACAAACAACACCATTGTGGCGATCAGTGTGACAAGCACCTCCTCCAATGACATTCCAATTGTCACCTGGAGATGCATGTCAAGATACCTTATCACGACTGGAAGAGGAAAAGTGGAGTGACTATGATTGGCTGGGGAAGAAGTAGGTGTCACATCCTCGTCTCTTGTACATGACAATCATTCAGAAGCAACTTCAACATATTTTTCATATCTTCTTGAGTTGCCTGAATCTCATAATCACGTGAAGAAGAATGGTGAAAGATTTTTTGAGATTTGCAATTGAAGATGACTGATTGAGTAATGCACTTTCTCAATCAAAGTTTGAAGTGATTGCCGATCAATGCATTTCAATTGTCAAATGGGAAATCAATTACTCCAAAGACTCTATACAATCATCAATTCACATCATTTCTGATGAGAATCAACCATAGACAGTGCCAAAATTGCTACACCTAGGGTTTTCTTGGCAAAAATTAGGGATTTCATTGATTGGGTGAAAATTAGGGATTTCGTTGATAGGAAGTGAAAGTGTATATGGAAGCCAGCTATAACTCCTTAAGAGCAAATGTTCTCTAAAGCTAGCTCTGAAATTTATGCAATTGTAACCATAATGCTCCACACACTCTCACCAGCCCTATTAATAGGTGTTATTAGAACAGCCAGAAGTTTCTAGAACCAACTATAGAAGTTCTAAAGTTATAACTTGCAAAATAAAAGAAACACAAAACACTAGGTTAAAACTATGCATGTACAGAAAATACAAAAACTAGTCTACAAGAATACGAGAAGTAATAGCTACTACTGATACTAAAATTACTTGGCAGCTGTCAGGATTGCAGCATATGGAGAGCAAGATGGCTGATTTTGCTGTAGGTTTGGTCTTCTAAAGATACATTCTGGGAAAAAAATAGTGTTTTCTATTGATGGAGGTTTATTGCTGTGGTTTGCAGTTGCAATGAACTAAGGAGCTTCTCATTCACTTTTTCTCCACTAGAGCATTGTATATTTGTAAAAAGAACACATTTTATCTGTATATCTGAGGAAACTATGAACAAAACTGGGAAAGAATCCTGCCAAAATCTTTTTACTGCTAGCCTCAGTAGTCAATTATACTATCAATGAGTGCATCCAGTTTTCATTGATTATTGTTGCACTTCAATTGAATTGATGAAGAAGAAGAATTTATTCATCATTTTTGTGACAAATGTCCAACTCTGTTTAAGTTATAGGAAAAGTAGCAACACTTGAGTCCTCTAACTGATAGGTTCTTTTGCTGTTGTGGAGACTGAAATGAATTATAAGAGTTTGTTGCTTCCCATCACTGCTGTTTAAAATTTGAAATTTATTATCATCCTTTATACGTCTTGCAGCCTTTCTTGATTTTTTTTGCAAAACCTGGATCACCTTCGCTTCTTGCTGCATTATCCTTGGAATTTATTAAGTTGTGTTTGCTTTTGGTTAAAAGAAAATGTTATAATTACGAAAAACTGAAGTTATTTGTTCTGTTATTTATGTTCAGGTACCAACGAAGAAGAAGCAGAAGCAGAAGCAGAAGTGTTTCACGCAGCCCAGTTGGTTACAGGGGCCGATTTAGGGAACGAAGTCGGAGCAGGAGCCCAGCGCGTGGTTCCAGTCCAATAGATAAGCGACCCCCTATTACTGATGGTTTGAAATCCCATTTAGGTCCTAGACTCGATCGGCAATCTCCAGGTAACGGGAGGTCCAGGTCTAGATCAAGCTCAAATTCCAGGAGTCGTGATTCACGTAGGTCTAAATCCCCTGGTGCTGCACGTGCAAAGCCAAGAAGGTTGGCTTCTGCATCTCCTGGAAGGTCCAGATCAAGCTCACCTGGTGGTAGGGGGTTGGTCTCCTATGGGGATGTCAGTCCAGATTATGGGACTAGGGACTAAGTAACCATTGAAGATTATTCTTGGAGTATTCGTTATGTCTGTAACTTCTCTATCTTCCTTTGTATTCTTTGTCTGCTTCTCTAACTTGTTTCTAAATGTTATTGTAGTATTTGTTATCCAAAATTTGTGAACTTTAGTTTTTTAGGATGTTGATACTCCTGGATCCTTATCTATCATCCTTTATTTTGGCTAATTCTAGGATTTTTGGATATTTAAGAAGAAAATGAAAGGAAATCTGTTTAATAAATTATACTACCCTCGTTCTATTTAATAAACCTAGATCATAGAAGGTTTTTTTTTTATTTTTTATTTTTTATTTTTAACAAAATTGGAAAGAAATGTATTGGTTATAACAGTGGAAAATTTTCCACTCTTTTCTATTCATTTCCTTAAATTTTCTCTTCTTCTTTAAATTATTAAAGATGAACTTATCATTTTTTCCATTATCCAAAAACTGTTAATGTAGTTCGGTCCTGCTTCCTGTAACTATTTTCATCGCCTGTGTCATTTATAACTTAATTATCGAATGACGTGTGTCCTGTGTATTCTGGAATTTAATAACTTACACGGTATTGGGGTTTGGTTCTTTCCTAGTACAAGAAAACGTGCAAAATACGTATAATAGAGGTGAGCTATGAACATGTGACCTTAAAATAAGTATAAGGTTTGTGTTATAGTAGCTTTTTAAACGTGTTTTGAGACATAATCTGTGTTTTTTGATATCTTTTGTTAGATAAGTATAAGGACATGTGGCATCTTTTTACTGATCAATAATTAATCATTAAATAATAAAGATATATAATATTAAAAATTTTAATAAAAAGTTAAAAGAAAAAGGAAAAACCATTTTTGCTTTTTCCCGATAGGCTGATGCTGATACTCTAGTCCAATGCTATACCCAAATATTGCAGGAAATTATGTGCATATTTTTGCTAACTCCTCAAGAACTAAACTTTTTCTTTTTAGTATTAAGACTTGTTGGCACATTTATATTCTCAACCTCAAGGTACCTCGTATGGTGAAGAGTTGGTTTCAGGCATTATCCGACATCCGAAGCAGAATGTGAGGGCATTTAAAGATTAAACCACACAACTCCTAAACTGAAACCAAGATATCACGAATTGGGAAATTAAACACGAGTGCAATCTCTGAAGGGTCTATGTAATACGAGTAAGAGTTGGCGAGCGAAGGAACACGAAGGTAGTTTGTTGGGTTTGGTATTGGGGTTTATGAGGCCTAGTTGTCCTTGTGTATGCGAAACTTGAAGGTTTGTGGTTTGAGAAAGCGTGTTGGATTTTAATAGATAAATAGTATTCACCTACTTGTGATACCAATGTAAAAATTAAATATAGTGATATAATAAATTTATTATTAAAATAACCTACTTATATATATTGCTTGCAAAAAAGAATAAATATCAGTTGTTTTGAGAAAAAATAATCTAAACTATGGAAAATTATTGAAGTAATTTTATATCATAATATGGAAGATGTAAAAATATTTTTGTTTGCGAAGGTGGATAATGGTCTACGGAAAAGTTATACTTAAATGTTTAGCCACGGTTTTCTATTATTTGAAATCAAAAGTTAATTATTTCAGCGGAAAAAATAGAAATGGGAAGTTAATTTGGAGAAATAAAAGAAGAAAATGATGGGAAAGTGGGACAAAATAGAGGAGAGAAATGAAAATAAAATAGGTGAAGTTGAATAACATGGGGAAAAAAAGTTGGAGTAGAAAAGAAGTGGGGGAGAGAGAAAAAATAAATGTGAACAAAGAATTCAATGAAGTTGATCAATTTATCTATAATGTATGATATTTATAATTTTAAAAACTTATTTTAGTATTGATATTTCTATTAAATAATATCATATTAATACTAAATAGGTAATTTTCAGGATAATAAATTATAGACGCTTACATAAAGCTTTTGGAGCTTTAATAACATGGATAAAGCAGATGATTGATTGAGTTGGAATGAATAATAGAGAGTGAAGTATTGGAAGTTGTATTACTATTCTAAGAGATGTCTAAGGCGTGGAAGCATAGAGTGAAGCATCGATACTTAAGATAAGCCTTGCATGGCCTCTTTTCTTTCTAGATTATTTTTTTTGAATTTTTTTATTAAAATTTACCAATAGTACATACTTTTATAATTTAATAATTAATTATCAGCCAGTAAAAAGATGTCATGTGTCCGTATATGTTAACAAAAAATTGAAAAATTCAAATAATGTATTTATCAAAAACGAAAACTCAACTCACTTGTTTGGAGAACTATAATAACACATTATATATTTGTGTTTAACCTTAAAATTTATTGTATTATGTATGATTAGGTAAGTTTTAGGGAGATGATAAATATGAATAGCTAGGTTTTAGTTCTAAACTTGAAGTTACAATGTAATATATAGATATGATATTACACCATCTTGGAATTTATTTGGAGTATATTTTGTATATTATAAGTTTTAAGTTTAAGGATATCCCATAATTGGAATCATGTATCTAAACCATACATAAATTACTAATAGACACAATTTAAGTCCTCAAATCTAATGGAAATTTAACCATACCATCCCCGCTTACTATTCCTTAGTACGGGTCAATGGCCAAACTACCAAATCCATTTTAAACATTTGTTGAATCTGTTATTATTTAGCGCTTTTATTGAAATGTGCTATAATTATATTTGTTTTTTTTTTGGTAATTGTAAAATTTTAATTATATTTGTTGCAATTTGCATTTCAAAGGCAATATCAACTTACGGCTAGATGTTGTGACCTTGGACATGAAGAATGAATAATATTTTTAGCTTATTTAAAGAAAATGGAATAGCCATAAGTAATATTTTACATAGTATAAATTTGAGAGGGTTTTAATGTCATGTTTGATATTTAGAAATGATTTGGAATGGAACGATAAAGGGAACGACAAATTTTTCCTCATGTTTAAAAATGTCCATGAAAATGAATGAAATAAGATAAAATTAAATGTGCATATACTTATTATTGATAAGACTCTTTAGATATTGACCCCTTAGGTTCATCCAGATCTAATGTACCTCATCACTTAAGGCTTGCTATCCTGGGCTCAAGCCTTAGATCTGGTTTGACTGAGTTGAACAATCTTCTTAATGACTAGAATACATAAGACAAGGATAAGATATGAAGTCAACAGTTATCTTCGGTATAAGTAGCATATGTTAGATACAATGAGCCCATGATCCCATATTTGTAGGAGATAATCTCTCTCACTAACTATTCTCTAATTGCTGGTACTACTCCACCATAAAGACCCGGTCATCACTTAAAGGTAAAGCTCTTTACACTTTGTGCACTAAAGCTTGCTTATTAATCCCGAGTATCTTTTACTCTCTACAATAAACTGCTAACTTAAGTATCGGAGTAGCTACACCAGACAACACCTTGGCATCCCTCATAGTATTTTATTTTGCAGGCTTACCATGCGCAAAACCCACTCATTATTGGAAAATACCCTAGGATGGCATTTGATGCCGTTTGTGAGAAATAAAATTTCTATACGAAAACCCCCAAACACATTCCTTATGAGCAATTATTAGACATCATGTCTGACCACAATGAATAGGAGAACCACCAATTGCTGAATAAGCAACTCGTAAACAATTAGCCCTTCCCAATGGCAACAATGGTTGAGCGCTTGGAACGCCTGACTGGGGAGTTAGTTGCTCAAAACAGGCTACTTTGTGCTCACTTTGAAGAAGCCGAGAGGTGTACCGCACAAACCTATCCCCTTGAAGCTTTGGATGCCTACATTAGGTGGAACAACCACCAGCAATAGCAGCAGAATGGTAGGGGTTAGCAACTTAATCCCCCACTATAGCAACAACCAGCAAGGTTTGTGGTTACTTACGACCGAGCTATGGCTGGTAATGAGCAAATAGCCGACTTATAGAGAGTATCGGATCAACTAAAAGCATGTTAAGCTCATCTAGTAGACGATGCTGACCTTAACAAGATCTATGCAACGATGAGGAGGTTCTTCGAGTAGTAGGGGGGCAAGATTGCTAGTGACACTGGGCTAGTTGCTAGCAACAAGACCCCCTTTACCAATGGTGTCCAAGATAAAGTGTTATCTCTTAATAGAAAACTTCTATCCTTAGACCAATATGATGGCACAAGTGACCTTAATTATTACCTCCTCTACTTCCATACTCTTATGAACCTTTATGATCATTGGGACGCTATAATATGTAAGGCTTTCCTGAGCACCTTAAGGAAAGCAGATTGGGTGTAGTTTAATCACCTCCTAAACAATTTTATCTGCTCCTTTGATGAGTTGGTGCGAAGGTTTAGCCTCTACTTGAGGGTTAGTAAACCCCCGTCCAAAGACATGTCATCCTTATACCTTATAAGGTATGGCAAAGGAGAATCCCTACGTGATTATGTAGCCTAGTTCAATAATGCAGTGGTCGAGATCCCTTAACTAGACGAGGGAGTCGTTGTCCATGCCACTAAGCCTGGCATCCGACATTAGAGAGACTTCTTTCAATCTCTCGCGAAGAGCAAGTTAAAGACCATGGCCAACTTCTGCAATAAGGCCTAGAAGTACATCGACTAGGAGGACAACATTCGTACTAGGCATGATACTAACTGAGAGAGGTTAGATGGAAAGTAAGAAAAGGAAAAATTGTCCATAAAGGATCGTCTTAATGGAAGGTTGCTAGGCAAATTAAAGGCGAAGAGCTCCAAAAAGAAGAAGCGTCGAACTGAGCAAGACTTGCTCCCCCATCCTAGCTACATGCAACACATACCCTTGAATAGATCCACAGCCCAAGTCCATTCTAAGGTAGAGCACAGGAACCTGTTGCAAAGACCCCCAAAAATGAAGGGGAACCCTAGTCGTTAGAACTCAGATAAGTATTGCCAGTTTAACAATGATCACGACCATATTACTGACGAATGCTTCCATCTGAAGAACGCAATTGAATATGCCATCTAGCAAGGATTCTTCAATGAGTGTGTAGCTTAATCAAGGAACGATGATTGTTCCGATGACAATGAGAACTGAGTACCCTTGAGGCGGTGAACCGACGGTACCAGAGTAGAGCAGAACACCGACTACTATAACGACCATGCCCCCAACAATGTTATCAATGTAATGGTCGAGAGGCTGTACCTTAGGAGCCAATCGAGTACCGGTAGCTTGATTAACGCCCCGTCTGAGGTGTTGGTAGTAAGGGAGAAAAGATAAAAGCTAGATACTTCCATCTCCTTCTCTAACGAAGATATAGAAGGGGTAGATACTGCCAATGCACTCATGATGAAATTGTTCAAGCCTCAAATCGGGTGTAATATGGGGGTATGTGTCAGTGACACGATCGTTAAGAGTGTGAAGCTAGGCGATCATGTCAAGGACATCTGGGAAGCCTTTAACCAAATGCGGACATATGACATGAAGCCGAACCCCTAGAAATGCATCTTTAAGATTAGCTCCGGTAAATTCTTAGGCTTTCTGGTTACTTAGAGGGGCATTGAGGCCAATCCTGAGAAGATAAGCGCCATTGGGGGGATGGAGCTCCCTATCTCAATCTAAGATGTACAAAAGTTCACTAGCATGGTGACTGTATTGAGCATATTTGTCTCAAGAAGTATGGACATATACACTGAGTTCTTTAAAATCCTAAAAAATCCAAAGGATTTTTAATGGATCCTAGAGTACATTGCTACCTTCCAGTAGCTCTAAGACTTCCTCGCATACCCATTGGTCTTTTCTAAGCCTGTCCATGGGGAGAACCTGTTCTTGTACTTGACCATAAGCAACTAAACACCCTCCTCTGTGTTGGTCAAAGCAAATGGAAAAGAACACAGGCCCGTATACTATGTTAACCACATGCTCCATAAGCCTAGGGTTAAGTACACTTGGGTAGAAAAATTCGCTCTGGCTGTCGTTATCTCAACACGATAGCTAAGGCCCTACTTTTAGGTGTACTAGATTATCGTGCTCATGGAACAATCGTTGCAGACTATGCTATAGAAACCTTGATACGTCTGGATGGATGATGTAGTATACAATGGAGTTGAGTGCGTACGGAATCCATTACTAGCCACGAATGACCTACAAGACACAAGTGCTGGTTGTCTTTATGGTAAAACACACAGGAGAAGAGAAAGCACTCCTAAGCAACAACAAACCAGAGTAGACTCTCCATGTCGATGGATCATCCACCTCTGGGGTTAGAGGTACAAGACTTATCTTGATGTGCCTGTACGAGGTCATGGTTTACTACAGCCTCAAGTTTGGGTTTAATGCTAGCAATAATGAATCTAAGTATAAGGCTCCCAATACTGGTCTCAAATTGGCCAAAGAGATCAACGGTTAACACTTATAGGTCTACTCGAACTCCATGTTAGTCATCTAGCAAGTCTGAGGTGACTATGAGACCAGGGATGACATGATGGCAAGGAACTTAAGGAAGGTGAGCCTTCTAGCCAAATTCCCTTAGTGGATTATCGCCAAGATCCTTCGACTCTAGAATTTGATGGTAGATTGGCTATCCGAACTCGCCTCTACTAGGATACAGAAACCAGAGGTAAGGGATAGGAAGATCTTTATAGAGTACCTGTCAGAGAAGAGTATAACTTCGGTCTTGACTAAAACCGTAACATTAGAGTCGAGCTAGATAGATCCCATCCAGAGTTATTTGAAACAAGGCACGCTCCTAAAAGACAAGAGGAAGGCGAAGAAGCTTAGATATCATGCCACCAAGCGTCCTATACTGTAAGGGTGTCAACCTCCCCTTACTCAGATGCCTACAAGGAAGTAAACGCCTATGCGTTATGGAAGAGCTGCACGTCAAAGTGTGTAACAACCACATTCAATCCCAAGCGTTCTATCTTCGAGCACTTCAACTTGGGTATTACTGGCCTATGATGAAGCAGGACGCCAAATCAATAGCTTAGAAGTACTCGCAGTACCAAAAGCATGCTCTTATCAGCCATACATCCAGCACCAGTCTCTAGCCTTTGACCAGCTTATAGCCATTCAGCTCGTAGCCATTCACATGATGGGGTATCGACATCTTCAGGGCTTTCCCCAAGGCCTCAAGAGGATAGCGGTTCATAATTGTTGCTGTCGACTACTTCACCAAGTGGGCAGAAATTGAAGTGGTTGTAAAGATTATATAGAGAAGTATTGAATCTTTCATTAGAAACAATATCCTCTTTCAGTTTGGGGTTCCTTATGCTCTTAAGATTACGGAGCGAAGTGTTGAATTTTTTGTTAGAAACAATATCCTCTCTCGGTTTGGGGTTCCTTACGCTCTTATCATGGACAATAGGTAATAGTTTAACAACCCCAAATTCAAGGAATTTTGTGCCAAGCACCATATCATACTATACTTTTCGTTGGTCGCCTACCTTTAGTTGAATGGGCAATAAGGACGAGGACAGGAGAAGGAGAAGCCATACCCAAAGGCTCCATAGCCAATGGCTCGTCTCGAATACTGATGGCAATCCCTTAAGAAATAGTCATTAGTTGTACCCTGCTGGTCTCCCCAACCTTTGGCTTCATTCGTACCACCTTACCATTCGCTTGAACACCTTAGTCCTCGCTTGTGGGCGGCTCATCAGCTCATTCTCAGAAGGACGAGGAACTCTTTCGACCAAATTTTTGCCTATAAAAATAAATTGAAGCAATGAAAAAAAAAGAAAAATGAGGCAAAAATAAAAGAAATAACTACTAACATTCACCAACTCCACTGTGACCGACATGGATAAGGAAGATCCTCCCCCATTTACAAAGATGTTAGATGAAACATCCATTCGCTAGTACAACAAGTGAAGGTGTTCGTAAAAAGAATGTACCTTCGACTAATTTCTTCACCACAATTTTCTTTATACCGGGGAAGAGCTCAGAGATCAGATACCGGAAGTATCTCTCTCGACCTTCGTGGCATTTATCTCTAGGCCAATCCTCAAGGCCATGAAGGTTTAAATCTCTTATACGACCTTTGCATTGTTGGGGCCAAGCCCCTTTTAAGCCCCGGACTAAACCAACTTAGCCCACCTCATCCAAAAGTCCACCTTCTTGGGTAACTCCACCACCATGCACTCATCTTACCAACCCTTTACTGAATCTGTAAGGCCACATAATAGCTTCTTTCAAAGATGAGGTAAGAGGTACAGCTACCCTCCTATTCTTTTCCACATATAAAAGTGGTTGAGAAGCTCAAGAGTAGCCCTTATCACCAAATACTTGTAGAATGCTTGGAAAACCATTAACACCCTTTACCCAATGGGAGGGATTTGTGCCGAACTACACCAATGGTAGTTGAAGAATTCTCTCTTGAAGCGACTTAGGGGGAGACGATGCCCAAACTCTAGGCACTTTTCGAACACTGCAAAGTGCCTCCCTGATAGTAAGGCCACCTGCTTGTCCCTGCTTGGTAATCGTATTTGCCACCTACGGATTGCCTCAATAACAAAGTTACCTAGGATCCAACCGGGGATAAAGGATTTGTTCTTACTCTCATGGCCATTAGGACCCTAGCCCATCCCAAGCGTATCGAACAAATCCTTAGGAAGGGGTAGACGAGCATATGCATATACATCCTTTGGGATGGTGTTGATAAGCTTGACCTTATCTAACACGTGGGGGGAGATCACTCCTTCTTGATTTAGAGTAAAAAATGTTGTGCCGTGACGAGTTAGAACCTGCCTCACCTGTGTTGGCCAACATGTTTGTCAAAGGCGATGAAGAAGAATGAAGTTTGAAAAGCTTTTGAAGAAAGTTTAATGCAAAAGAGCGGAGTTCACAGTAATATAACAAAGAGATTGCAGAAAAGTGATTTTTCATCTTGATTGTACTATTCATAGGCCTAATGTCTGGGAAACCATACAAGCAATTATAGGAATTTGTATAAGCACAAATCCCTTAGAATACTACAGAGTAGAAACGTAGAGTGAGTTTTGATTGGATGGTCACTTTTAAAAGGCAAAATACATGTAGTTACGCTAGTTCGTTATGACAGGACACATGTCACATCACATTAAATACACAGAAAACGAGCGCAAGGGTCAAAATTTGAAAAAGTTTCTTTCATAAGAAGTTTTCGCATGGTCCCACCAACTTCTACTTGGTAAGCATGATAAAGGCATGACGCAATCGTGCTTACTCAGTCCATGACAAGTGCTGTTCAGCCAGACTTGCTTGGAACTTTGAATCGCTTGCCTAAACTAATACGAAGGTGTCTTGCTCTGATATTCCAACTAAGACTCCGTCTTGCTCAGTTCATCAGCACTTCGCTTCAGGATAATTCCTAACACCTTGACTCCTCCCACTTCAAACATCTTCATTCTAAGTATCTACCACCTCAGACATCGCCATCTCGACCTTTTGCGAGCCTAAGCTTATAACCCCGCCACATCGATACTATAGCACTAGCTCAAACCCCTTTGAGTCAATTCAACCACATGCCTAAGCAACTTATAAATCCTTTCTCTTTACCTTCGCCTCGATAACAAGACTGCGGAGGGAAGGGATGCAAGTTATTGACAAGGATATTTAGACATAGGCCTTTTAAGCCTGTTCAAATTTGATGCACCTCATTAATTAGGGCTCGCCGTCTTAGGTTCAAGCCTTAGGCCCGGTTTAACCGAGCTCAATAAGCTCTTTAATGGCTAAAATACACAAGATAAAGATAAGACATTAAGTCAACAACCACTTTTGATATAAGTGGGACACATCAAACATCACGAGCCCACGCACTCATACTTATGAGAGAGGATCTCTTCTATTAACTGTCCTCCAACTATCAATGCCACTCTATCATAAACACCCAATCATCACTTAACGATAAAACTCTCTATACTTTGTGCACTAAAGCTTGCTTACTAATTCCAAGTATTCTTTTCTCTCTATAATATACTGTTGACTTAAACATCGGGATAATTATAACAAACAACATCCTAGTGTCCCCTCACAGTGTGTTATTTTGCAAACTTACTATGCGCAAAGTTTAATCATTACCGGTAACTACCTTGAGATGAGAGTTATAATTATCAAGAATATATTTTGAAATAAATAATTAAATTAATAATAATAAATGTGAGAGGAATGAAATCGTGATTTTATTCTGACTCATTTCTGTGTACTAAACAGTAAACATGACACAAGGAATTAGAGAATAAGATTTTTTTTCAAATTTATGGATCTTGTACACTATTCCCGTTCGAATTTAGAGGTTCGTGTATTACCTCTGTCTAATGTTTAATGAATGTAATATTTAATGCTCTTTAATTCTCGTTTATTACACATTTATCTGTTAGTACTTGTTTCTTAGTGAGGGCCAAATACTCGGGTTCTTCAGGCACTAAACGAACAAAGACAAAGTTGCACCATTTCTGAACTGAAATCGCAATGGCTTACCACCTAGAATCTTAGAAAATTACGTCCATTTAGTTAATTCTCGAATTGATGTATCTAGGAGAAAGTTTGACGCATCTGGTCGCGTCTATTTATGAGTTTAAATTTGATTCGATACATTAGATATATGAGAGTTATAGATGTAAAAATGAACCCTCATATGAGTCTTATATATAAAAATTAAATGAAACCGTATTTATATGTTGTAGATAATTTTCCCTCCTACCGAGCAAAGCATATTTGTTAAGTGCCTACCAAGATCCAGTATTATATTCATGTTCAAAGAATCTAGGGGTGCATTTGTTTGATGGAGAATATTTTCTTGTTTTAGGATAATAGAAAGTATACATGCTCAATGACAAACATTTTGAATCAAATGAAATCGAAAACCATTTTCCTTTTCTGAAACCGGAAATCACTCTCCTTAGTTCTTTGTCCCTCTAATGTTGCATTCTTTTCTTTTTTTCTTTTTTTTTTCCCATAAACCATCCTCATCCTAGACTGCATTTAATTTGCAACTTTTTTGAGGTACCGACTGGATAAAATCTATTATACTGTATTTGGTTTATGAAATTAGACCGGGACAAGAGTAGGATTAGAGTAGTGAACGGTTTATCTCCTAAACACGATCTAATTAATACTCTTCAAGCATTCTCCATCAGATAATCTTCTTAATTCTTAAGTCCAAACAGCCAATTATAGCAAACACCGAATATACACTTAGTAACTGCACTAAGACTCTATCCATTTTGGTATCTAGTGATATGGCAAAATTTATATTCATTTTATAATCCAAATTCCATTGAAATTATCAAACATATTATGCCCAAAACATACCAGAAAACTCTTATTTTTAGTTGTCATTTGGCGACGATTTCATTGTCTAACATCTATGTAGTATTCTCCGCCTAAACACAAATCAAACATATAAATATAAAAATGACTAGTCAGGTATGACGTATATAGATGTATAATGAATAAATATCAATAGTGTTTTAAAGAAAAAAAAATATAAAAAAAACATATTGAACACCTCAAATTAATTTGCGTTATACTTGTAAAACACCAAGATGAAAATAAAAAGAGGAGGGCCAATATTTCATGCAAAAAACCAATAAGAAAATGACAAATTTATCCGGACATGCCGGCTTTGCCTAAGAAAGAACTCCTCCTCTCCCCCCCCCCCCCAACAACTATAAAACTTATGCACTATATATAGACCAGTACATTTCTTACTATTAGGAATCGAATCAAACCAAAATAAATCAAATTATCTACCGCGATCTAGCAATGTCGACCAACTGGACATTCCTACCGGAAAACCTTAGACCGGATGAGGCAAACCCGCCCTGGATGAGCAAAGGTGACAATGCATGGCAACTCACGGCCGCAACACTAGTTGGTATGCAAAGCGTTCCTGGTCTAGTCATTCTGTACGGCAGCATAGTTAAAAAGAAATGGGCGGTGAATTCAGCCTTCATGGCGCTTTATGCCTTCGCGGCGGTGCTCGTTTGCTGGATGATGTGGGGCTACCGATTGTCATTCGGTGACAAATTCATACATTTCCTAGGAATGCCTAATGCTGCACTGAACCAAAAATTCTTGCTGAAACAGGCTTTTGGTTCATACAAATTTCCCGAGGCAACTATGGTGTATTTTCAGTTCGTTTTCGCGGCGATCACGTTGATTTTGATCGCTGGAGCGTTGCTGGGGAGGATGAATTTTCATGCATGGATGCTGTTTGTGCCGCTATGGTTAACTTTCTCGTACACAATTGGTGCTTACAGTATATGGTGCCCAGAAGGTTGGCTGGCCACAATGGGAATTATTGATTACTCCGGTGGATATGTTATCCACCTTTCCTCTGGTGTGGCAGGTTTCACTGCTGCTTATTGGGTAATCAATTCTCACAATCTCTTCCATTATTCATTTCAGTAAGCTAAACTACTCTACTCGACTCCACACAATGGACGATATCTGTGTAATTAAATCCAAACGTCTTATTCAACTTCATACATATTATATTATTAAAATTACTATTAAATACAAGTATATATTCCTTTATAGTAATTTCTGAAGGAAAAATTATAAAGATTTTTGGATGGGAAATTTTTTAACACACTGCCCCTCTTACAAATTTCCTGTACAAAAAATCTTGAATTTGAAGCAATTTTAAGATTTATTAGACGTTACCACTCACTGCATCTAAATATCAAAGTCTTCCATAACTTACAAAGCGGTGCTCTAATATCCACATAATTATTCTTAATTTTTTGGGGCACCCGGCACTCCTATCAACACAGGTTGGATTTTTTGTACCCTAGCAGGTGGCATTTTTCAGTTATTTTTAAACAAATTTATGTCATAGACAACCGAACTTGTCATAGGTGGTGAGGGCATTCTCTCTTTGGTGCTATTCATAGAAAGACCTAAATGGATATGGTAACTATTCCTTACTTCATGTCAATCCTTTAAAACCAAAATTATTAGTAGGTCAAGGAACTTATGTGAGGTAGTAGTTTTAGAAGTTTGGTAACCCTTGGAGTCCCATTATTGAGTTTTAATACATCCTTTCATACATTTAGTTAAAGGGTAATTCAAATCTATTGAAGGATAAAAGGAAGATAGGTATTTGGTTACTTATCAAAATAGATACAATTCTTATTGATATTTTATTTTATTGAAAAATGAGATCCATATTCCTAACTCCGACTATTTTATGTATTGGATATAATTGACGTAGATAAAACGAGGTGCAATTAAATACATCTATGCATTATCCACATAATTAAATGCACCTTAAGTCTTATATACCTAGAATTTTTTCCTAAGATCTTCAAATTAGACTAGATTATCCATTATTCAAAACCGCCATTGAGATAAAACAAATAGAAATAACTGATTAATGTTGGTGTTTCTTGATGGTGATGGTAAGTATTAAACCCTAAAAACTGATGAATAAACACGACACAACATAAACAGGTAGGACCAAGGGCCAGCAAGGACAGAGAGAGGTTCCCACCAAACAACATCTTACTGATGCTTGCAGGAGCCGGTCTTCTTTGGATGGGTTGGACCGGATTCAATGGCGGAGATCCTTACTCCGCCAGCATAGATGCATCTCTGGCCGTCCTTAACACCCACGTCTGCACCGCCGCAAGCTTGCTCACTTGGCTCCTTTTGGACATCGTTTTCTTTGGTAAGCCGTCTGTTATTGGTGCCACCCAAGGCATGATCACTGGTCTCGTCTGCATCACCCCTGCTGCAGGTATTATTATTTTTACTATTATTACCTCTCTTTTATGATAAATAGTGTACGGTGTTTTGTGACTCTTTGTAAGTCTTGACCTATAACCTATGACATTCGGGATGTTGTGATGGAAATTACAATACGGTCTAATTAGTTTACAGACCGTATGTTTTAAGTTTTTAGATGTGCAAGATCTATATGAAATGACAGTGGATCCTACACATCTAAAGCTACAAGCATCGTATATATAGATTAGGTTTTACACACAATTATTCCATTGAGAATCATGCGGATTTTGTTTTTCTATATATACGTTTACTTGTCTTTCTGTCAAAAGATTAAACTTAAAAATGTAAAAGGAAAATTGCAAATAAATCCCATAAATTTTTAAATGTTACAAACAATTTTCATAAATTTTAATAAATTAAGGACATAAATGATATTACATTTTTCAGTTAAAAAAGGCATTAAGATCAAAATTTAGATGTTGTTAAAATACACTTTGATAAGTTCGAAAGAAAGTGATCAAATTTTTGGAGTTTACTTACATTAATTGAAAATTCAAGAGTGTTATTAACATCAAAATCAAAATTTAAAGGATTATTTATAACTTTCTTTAAATATAAATAGGTGTCATCATAGCCCTATCTCTCTTTCTTATTGGGTTCATTCTTAAGTATTTATTAATGGGTTTTCTCGAGTTACTCATTGAGGAAAAAACTTTTTACATCTTTTAAGATCAGTTATTCAATTTACGGAAATGTGAAAAAATCTTTTAGTTGATATGTCTTGTCAAGTGTTTTGAACTAATTAGTAAGATTTTCATGTTTACAAATTACAATGATAAATGCTTAGCGGATCCTGAATTTATATGTAGTTCTAAACTTCTCGAACGTATTATTTGAGACATAAGTTAATTATAGCGAGGTGGCTTCTTGTGAATATGACAAATCGGAAGATTGCCATATAGATGACCACCTTATACTATCAATCTTTTCATTATTCTTGTTATAATAAATAGGAAAAGGAGTCCCAAATCCCAATGCTGAAAATTGATTCTATCGAAAAGTCTATGACTAAATTAAGGAAAGTTGCAAATAAGACTGATACATGCAAATAATTTACCAGAAAATATATAATAAAATCATTAAAAACATGTTTCTTGTTAACAGGAGTTGTCCAAGGTTGGGCAGCACTCATAATGGGAATGATGTCCGGAAGCATACCATGGTACACTATGATGGTCCTTCACAAGAGCATCCGCCTCCTAAAGCAAGTTGATGACACCATGGCAGTTTTCCACACCCACGCAGTGGCCGGGAGTCTAGGCGGCATCCTCACAGGGTTCTTCGCCGAGCCAAGGCTCAACCGCATCTTCTACATGGTTGATTCATGGGAGCATTACATTGGACTCGCGAATGGCCTAGCACAAGGCCGCCCCGGGGCAGGATTCAAGCAAATGGGAATTCAGTTGCTTGGAATCCTCTTTGTCGTATTTGTTAATATCACTACTACGAGCATAATATGCTTGTTGATCAGGCTTATAGTGCCCTTGAGATTGGCTGAAGACGAGCTACAAGCCGGCGATGATGCCATTCATGGAGAGGAGGCTTATGCATTATGGGGAGATGGTGAGAAATTTGAGACCTCAAAGCATAATTCAGCATACGGTGTGGATGATCAGTTCCCTAAAGTTGGAGGTGATCTAGAAATGGCTTGATATGGTTTGTGGTACTCTTAGATTATCTTTGGGATAACAATTGATATGGGTGTTTATGAATTCCTTTGTGTTTTGCCTCATAATGTTTTGGGTTTTATTTGCATTATTCTGAGAACAGTTCCCCTGTATCATTTTTGTTCTTCTTATTAATTGAAGCTGAAACGGATGGGGGTGTAATGTACTCAATAGAACTTATTGCAATAAGAAACAAGTCTTGCTCGGTTTCCATTTTCCACTTTGACACATCTTTTAATGGTAGCTTTAGTAAATTATACCAACTATCTTCATAAACTTTAGGAATTACACAGTAGTCCTAAATTCTTTTCTAATATAAATTATAAATATAATTTTTATATTTCTTCTACATGTACTTAGCCCATTAATCTTTTAAGACTAAGCTATTAATTCTTTAAACAAGAGCTTCTCCACCCCTTATATAACTACTTTACTCTTTAAAAAATAATAAATAAGATCTTAAAAACACTATTTTTTTTTTCAAACATTAGTGGCTAGGGCTTGAATGAGTATGCTTACTTTGGTACAAGATAATAGAATATCGAACAAGCCAATTTGGCTTTCGAGCCAAGAACCTGCACTAAGGCAAGAGGATGAAGCAAAATTTGGCACAACATAGGGATTGGGGATAGGAAAACCAAACTAGCAAAGCAATTTCACATCCAAGCAAGAAAAGAGGCCAAACCCATCAATCTTTAGCCAATCAAGATAGTAGGCAAAGAGTATACAACCAATAAGATAAGGGATTAAGGCCAATAGTCAATCTTTTAGTTCAACAAAAGCTTATAGAATGTGAAGTGATCCCATCCAATCAACGATTACACTCTATTTCAAAAATAAAAGATCTAAGTGCATATAAAGTAAATATAAGAAGGTAAATTTGCAATCTACTCATTTTATATTGTACGTCCGTACTCCTCTAACATCCAAAGAAGATATTAGGTGAAAGTCGCCATAAGAGAACTTAATAACTAGAGTAAAAAGCACATCCATTTTTTGGTAATATAATTAAAAAATACATAGGTAACAAAAAGTGCAAGAAGTTCATAGGTATAATGTATGATAAGAAAGTAAACAATACTATTAGAAAGCATACAGTGCTACCAGAAAGCATAAAAAACACATTCACTATTTTTAACTTACTTGATGGCCAATTACTTTTAAAATCACGCAACACATATTGGTCTTACCACTTAGAAAATTATTAGGGGATGTCTCTTAGCATAGCCAATACCTATAACGTCTATCCTACTTCTCAATCCTAATATGTTAGATCCATTTTGTTATGTTGAACTAAAACTAGAAACCTTAACTCTAACGAACTTAGAAGATTGTGATTTAAATATATCTCTCTTACTTTCTCTTCCTCTCATGAAACCAAGGTAAGAAATTTAAACTCTAACCTTCGATTTTATCTCTTTATTATTTATTATTAAGATCTATTGATAGGGATCATAGACCAATTATGTGCTCCTAAGCTTGAGGACTTGCTCAAATAGTTCGTCGAGCAATCTGAGGTGAGTTAAATGCTAAGAAGCAGTGCATTCCCAAGTTTAACATGCAGAGTTACTTTGCTCTCCACATCATCTAAGAAGCTATTGAGGTGACCAATCAATGTATCGAGTCAAGCTCTTTACAACACACTTGCCCAAGTATCAAACTAGAATACTGCCGACCAGATCTGTACTGAGGCTGAGTCGACAACTCTGTAAAGTCGACCTCCAAAGGCCAACCTAACAATGAGCTGCTACCTAAACTAATCTTTTCCCAGTCTCGAATATTCGAGCTGTTAAATTGGTAAAGCCGACCTAACCTGCTCTGCTTGGCTAGCAGTGTAATTGGGATTATAGAATGAGCAAATGACGCATGTATTGCCTTTTCTAACATTCGTACTATCCTTTTTACCATCAGATATTCTTTTTGCCTAATTGCAATGTTATCCCTATAAATTATTCCTTTGTCCTTTATTAGTAGGAATCTTTTTTTTTTAAATTTACTCTAACTTAAGATTTACCCTAATTGGGTTATAAAAATACTTGTATATTGTAATAACCGCAACAGTTAATACAATTGATATTCGAACACTTTTTCATGAGCTTAATGTTTTCTTTGCTTACTCTCAACTACTCTTATCTAGCTTATTAAGTGTAGACTAGTGGTGAGTGATCTTTGGCTACACTTATACGTCATATCAAGTGCGACCCGAGCTTATGTAAGGCATTAGTGAGTCATATCCATCGTTAGTGCATAAGGACCCTAGCTCAACCTTCAACTTTCATTTACCCTTCAAACTGTCTCGAGGTCTAAACTTACCCCTTTGGTTTGTGCGATACCTTGCGTCATGTATTCATCTATGTCGGACCGTATCATCTACTACCAAAGCTTACTAATTTTTTTTTTTTTATTGCACAAGGTACTATTATTGTGGTGATTTTGACTGTTTTGAGAGGGCTGATCTCTAGGAAAAGGCAAAGAGGAACAAGACCAATTTCTCTAATTTATTGGGAAGTAAAGCTTTCCCATAATTCTGTTACTCCTTTTTTATACTTAATATTGTTACAATACATGTTTTTCTTACTTATTTCAGTTATAAGGGAAAATAATAATTTATATATGTGTATGCTACTTTTTAACATCTCACCACTTATAATGCAATTCTTCCACCATTTACGTATCTTTATGGTTATTTTATTAGTCTGGTATCCTCCGATCCATATTTCAACCGTAATAGTTCCTCCCCTTACCAAAAACAACCCTATTCTCAAAGTCAAGGAGAAAACAATCTAAACTAGAGAATTTACATTCCCATCTTTGAAATTTAGGTAGAGTATGCCATGTGTCACAACCTAAAATTCAAGAGTTATAACGGTCTCACCATGTAAACTAACGTAGGCTAAAAGTTATCCCTTTTGTTACTAACATAGATATAGTTCATATAAAGCGAATAACAACTCAATCAACTTTGAAGCAGTCAAATGAATACCTTTAGTATATTAAACCTATAGGGTAACACTTAACAACATATATACTCTTATACTTATAGATAGATTTGTTCATTATATTACCTTATATATATCAGGAGTCCAAAGCTTTCAAAGAAACTTTACATCTCCATAGTAAAACCTACATTACATATCTATATAGAAACTATCTAGCGAAGACTATAAGGACTCCTAAGAAGACCTTATAATCCTCCTACAAAAGAAAAACATAAGAGACCTAGGCTTTAATCTAATCATTGGACTTCATCACTTCGCTGCCTGACCCATCGAAATTAACCTGTGGACAACTGTAACAAGGCATCTTCTGAAACTACTCTGCACCTGCAAAATAATCTATTGGGATGTAAGCTATACTAACTTAGTAAGAAGGGATAAAGTCATAAGAATACAATACATACATGATTGTTCAATCATTAATTAAATGCAATTGCAATAGATAAATGATATCGCATCTTACAATGTTTAACTGTTTCATTGTGAAGTTAGAGTAATTACATCTATTCTAACTTAGATTTCAAGGAGTTTTAACATGACACTATCAAACTAAGTCCAGGCTTATGCAATGGAGACACTTCTTCTCTTTAGACAACATTCGAATCACGGTTCCTAATCTTGTTGCGACCTTCTGTCTTATCACGATTTTCTCTCTTGTCGCGACTTTCTCTCTTGTTCTTTAGTTCAACTAAGGTTGAAAAAAGAACCATTTCAACTGTCCTCATTGAAATGTCGGTATTTAGTTTGACAACCTACTCGTTACCCCTATTGGGTTATCGTGAATGTCGTGCTAGGTCTTTAATTAGTTTAAGACTAATTCGGTTTATCAGGTGATCAATTAAGCTCATATACACAAGACAATATATGTATTTAAGTAGAAAGCAACACTCGGAGTTCAACTCCCAATTCATTAATCAGTAACTCAAGCACATACATAGCATACGCATATACAAACTAATTACAACCATAAACAAGTATTCTTATTCCTCTAAGTATTTTGGTATGATACTTCAATATGCTACAATGCACAAATCCCAACTTGGGTTTATGGACACCCTAATCTTGACAATTGCCTCATTGTTCTTTAATTGCCCTTAAAAATTCACACTAGATTAGTTTTTAACCCTTAATTCCTTAATCATTAGTTGGTTTTATATTTTTTTATTGTTTAGTAAAAAATTTCTTTAGTTAGTTTCATTTATAAATCATGATTTCTTAATCAATTAGTAAATTTTATAATTAACCCTAATTGGCCAAATCCTTTAAGTTTGGTTCTAAGTGAATTCATAGTAAATTTCTTTAGTTAGAAATCCTTTAGGCTTATCTTTGAACTATTCAGGGGTTATTTATTATACTGATTTTATCCCTTAAGACATTCTTTGAACTTTTTCAAGTTAAAGTCTTTATTCAAAAATCCTTTAAAATATTCTTTGACCTTATTTTCTATAGAAGTTTTAATATCAACATCCTCCGACTAAATCTTTGCCTCCTCTATTTTCACATTTACTTGAGAATTTTGCCTCTAAATTATCATCTAACCATTAATTAATGTATTATCCATTACTAAAAGCCTTTGAATCATCTTCTGCATATTATCAATGTCTTATAATTATTGTATTCATTAACTTCCTTTTAAGTTATAATTACAACATCAATTGAAAATCAACAATAACACTTCAAACACCCTTTCTATGATTCTCATTACCTCTCATAACTTCATTTATTTCATCACAAATTATTAATTATATCAAATTCCTTAATTTATCAACTTCCATATTTAAGGCCAACTATTAACTTCCTTTAACTCCTCACCATAACACTCAACCCTAAGCACCTCTAAAACAGTATCCATTCTCCTTTTGGTGATTTAAACTCAGTAGCTATGTAAGATCATTAAAGGAAACACATAATTTTCACTAAATATATTATTTTAAGCATCAATTTAGCTTAAAAATAAAAAAAAATTTGGAAAATAATATCACGAAAAAATTTGACATAGTAATTTAATATTACCTTAGGATAGTTTGTAGAAAAAAATTTAAAGTAGAAACTATGTCATTAACCTAATTTATTTTAACTTTGAAAATTGTCCGATTTTACCAATTTCTTAAGGATGTATCTATTAGCTACTAAATTTATATAAATCAATATTTTTTCTAAATTCTATACACAAAAATATGTAAGAATAATTTTTTTTTATATTTTTTTAGGTAATTTTTATATTTTTAAAAAATTTATTAAAATTAGATGGGAATGGGATCTCATAGGATTTTGACGCTCTAGCTACCAATAGCCCCTCCTCCTTTGTCGGCAACAATATGCAGTGGTTGTGACTCCTAATGGTGGTGATGGTCACACTCTAGCAATCCTTCAACCGCCCGTACCCTCTAATGGTCAGATTACACTCCTTATTTGTATTTTTTCCTAATTTTCTTCCTTTAATCTCCTAATTGAGCACTTTATTTTCTTAAACCTTACTTTACATGTACAATATGTTGGAGAGATTTTTCCTAATTTTCTAAACCAATTTGAAGTTCGTATGATTTTCTTTCTCTCTCATCTTGCATTTCCCCCTTAAATCTCTCTATTTCTTGCATGTTAATGAACTTCCATAACCTTCCAATTGGCATTAGACATCCACGCATCCTAAAAACTCAATCTTAGCCACCATGCATTTTTTTTGTATAATTTTTGTTAATTTTCTTTAGTCATTTTAGATTAAATCGCATACATGCTTAAAAATCACACACAATACGTACATATATATTATATATGTTATTTTATGTCCTAAATAAATTTTATTATATATCTAACTTATCTCTAAAAATTTATAAAATAAAGAAGTCTATTAGACGTGATGACAATGATTAATATATAATATAGTTAAATTTTACTATTTTAGCTATATTATTATTATATTTTTAATATCCAGCCCCATAAAGTCTCTTCACTAATGTCTCCAGCCTATACGTAAATCTCTAGGTTAATTGATTTAATTTCACCGATACCCTAAATTTACCTGCTTGATCCCTAATAATCAAGTATGGGGCTCATATCATAGCTCATCCTGTTATGTTTTACCTAAGGGTTGTATACTTAAGTCCCATTGATAATGTGGAATGTCAGAAATCATAAACTTGCTAGTTATCTTTCAGAAAATGCTTATGATGTGGCAATAATGAAGATGACACTTCATAAAAGTGCAAATCTTCCGGTATCTTCAAATATATTGGTAGTAAAAACTCTCATGACTTGAAAAGCACACTTTTAAGTGAATAAAATGAGAGAATAGCCATTTACTTTCCATACATATACTGATTGCATGAATATAGAAAAATTCTCATTGTGTGCTTATTGGATGTTAAATGAAGAATCTTGTTTAGTCAACTTTAGTTGTACGTAACTAGCAGTATTATCTTAAGTATGTGCTTGTGTCAGTCTAAAAGTTGCAAAGGCTAGGTCAATTCTATATTCTATTATAGTTGAATAAGTGTGCCTACGTAAAACAATATGCATTGCTGTTAATATGTAAAAGGGTATTAGTTTATACTTTGAATAGGAAACGTATAGATGGAATTAGGTTAAAATATAGTTGTAATAAAAATATAGTTTTTAAGGAAAATAGAATATAGTAGAGAGTAATTGAAAAGGAAGAACTTGGTATACTTATTTTTGTTTTTGCTTGCCTACGAATGAGTAAGAGCATGCTTATGTATAGGCTTTCTCTGCTCCAATAGATGGTGGAGATCAAATTAATCAAACGGTCATAAAATTTTGTCTAGAAACTTTTACCTACCATCTAGAACATTTATGGAAACATCCATAGAAATATTTCAACTAACATATTCTAGACACTCTACCTAACATCTCTTTTAAAGCATATATATTGTAATAGACTTAGGCATAAACATGGGTTAAAGTGGATCAATTCTAACACTATTCTGTGATTCACTTTCACATAACTCCAAGCAAATCCCGTGGCATCTTGAACTTTGCTCATAGGAGGGCCTTCGTAAATATGTTAGCAAGTTGATCATCCGTCTTGTAGTATCTGAACTTGATGTCTCCATTGTTTGTTGCTTCTCATAAGAAGTGATACTTGATGTCGATACGTATTGTCCTATTATGATACACCGGATCTTTAGCAATTGCTATCATTGACTTATTATTACAATAGATTACTATAGACTCCTTTTTCTTTTCTCCTAATGTCTTCAAAAATCCTTCTAAGCCAAATTGCTTAACTTGCTGTTGTTGTAGCTATAACTGCAATATATCCTACCTTTACCGATGATTGTGCTACAGTTTCTTATTTCCTAGAACACCATGAAAAATGTTTTAAAACCAAGCAAAAAAGTGTAGGCTAAGATGCTCTTCATGTCATGAATTAATCTTCCCTAAGCATTGTCAGCTTATTTAATTAATCTTGCTTCATTTGAGGATGCATACCAAATCTTGTAATTTTCAATGCCTTGAGCTACCTAAGAGTTTGTTTGTCAACTCCATAATGTACTTGACTCGGCCTTTGCATGAATCTTGATAGTAAACTTATGGAAAACATGATGTCTTGTCTTGTAGTTATCAAATATTGTAAGCTTCTAATGAGGCTTTTATAGATTGAGCTATCAACTTTCTTATATTCATCTTCTTACTTATACTTCTTACTGGGGACTACTGGTGTTGCAACTATCTTGTAACCTTCTATCTTGAATTTCTTTAGAAGTGTCTTTGTATATTTCCTTCGAGATATAAATACTCCGTCTTCTTCATCATATCCTTTTCGAATTCTTGAAACATTTTCACATTGTTTCTGGTATATATGAGATCATCTACATATAGGGAAATAATGAGTGTATTTGTGTCACCTTGATTCTCTATGTAAAGGTTCACTCATGCTCTTCTTATATCCTTGATCCATGAAGTAGCTGTCTATTCTACTATACTAAGCTCTTGGTGCTTAATTTAATCTATAAAGTGCTTTCTTTAACTTTTGGACTTTATCTTCATGATCTTTAATTATGAATCCTTGAGGTTGGTCTACATAGATTTCTCTATCAATGTATTCGTTGAAGAATGCTGACTTCATATCCATCTGATATATCTTCTATCTCTTTTGTGCTACTAGTGCTATGAGTGCTCTCATAGTGTCTAATTGTACTATTGGTGCAAAAGTTTCTGTATAATCAATACCTAGAAGTTGAGAATATCCTTTTCCTACTAGTTAAGCCTTGTGCTTCTGAATTGTACCGTCTACATTGAGCTTTGTCTTATAGATCCATTTAAATTCAATTACTTTATTATTGTTAGGTTAATCCACCAACTCTCACGTCTCATTCTTTTCTATCATCTTGATTTCTTCCACCATTACTTTTACCCATTCCTTTTGATTAACAGTTATCTCAAAGCTTTCTAATTCTATCATAATAAAATTGCATGTTTCATATATATCGTTGAGGACCCTTGTTTTTTTAGCTGGTGACTCTGATGAAGATCCTCTCTTAATCTCCTATGCTAATACAAGAGATATGGAAGATCTTGGTGATGATGTAAATCATAGTTCGAGATCTTCCCTAGTTTCCTACTATGTCTTCTCCTCTTCTTGTTGTTGTGTAGTTCTTCACATCATGGGAATCATTATTGTTTTTCTTTCTACCTTTTCTTCATCCTAATTTCACAAGGCATTTTCATCAAATTTGATAACCTTACTGACAATTAGTTCCTTGGTCTTTAAGTTGCATACTTGGTAGCCTTTCAACTGCATATTATAGCTAATGAAGATTCCTTTTTATATCTTTTCCTCAAGGTTGTATCTCTTTTTAGGTGGGATATGACCATAACAGATGTAGCTAAAGACCGTGAGATGTTTAATCGAGGGCTTTCATCCACTCCATGCTTCTATTAGTATCATGCTTTAGTAAGACACCTATCGAGATGTAAACTACAGTATATAATACTTTAGCCCAAGAGGTCTTTAGTAAGTGTTTCTCCTTAAACATAGATCTTGCCATCTCAATGACTGTTTTATTCTTCCTTTATGAAATTCCATTTTATTGAGAGCTATAGCTAACTGATCTTTGATGTTCAATGCCCTCATCTTTACAAAACTTGTAAATTCCTTACTATTGTGTTCCTTTCCACAATCGCTCCACAGACTTTAATTCTTCTACTACTTTAATTCTCTAAAAGATTCTTAAATTTCTTGAAAATTTAGAAAACATCTAACTTCTCCCACATGAAATATTCCTAAGTCATTCAAGTATAATTATTTATGAAAAGGATGAAGCACCTATTATGTTGAAGTAGTAGTATCCTCACAGGTCCACAAACATCTGTATGAATCAATTCCAAGGCTTCTTTAGCTCTCCAAGAACCTCATCAAAGAAATGACTTTCTTTATTGTTTACCTTGTGAACAGGCTTCACAAACACCATCAACTATTATGAGAGATTTGACATCATCCTTTTTTAACATAGCATTTTCAAACTTAAAATTTGAAGTAGGCTAGTCTCTTACGCCAAAGCTAAGACTAATCTTAAGTTTGTAAGGTTGTGCTACCAAGATATTGCAACCATAAAAGAAAACATCTATATTCCCTTTTACTTTAGTAATGATGAGGGACTTATCTTGATAATCATAAATATTGCATGAATCTCCTTCAAAGTGCAACGTATATCCCTTCTTCATTTTTTTATTAACACTAAATAGATTCATTCGAAGATGAGGAATATATACAACATTGTTACTGACTCATGTACCTTTTGATGTGTTGACAATGATGGATACTTTCCCTTCAACTTTCAAGATATAGCTATCATTGAGTTTAACATTGGTTTGATAGAATTGTCAAGACTTTGGAAGGCACTTTTGTTGTAGGTCATGTGGTTGCTGGCATTACTATCAATATATCATGTAGCATCTCCAAGTTCTACTACTGAATTGTAAGTGTAGAAAAGTTAGTTATTGCTTCAGCTTTATATTGTGGCTTACCACAAAAATAAAAATCCTTTTTTAAGATGGTTGGCATTCTTGCAAATACGACATAGCAGATATCTTCCACTTTTTTTATTATGCATGTTTCTAGGTGTTTTCTAAAATTCTCCTCCTTTATTTTGAAAGTAGATTCTTAAGACCTTATATTTAGTTTTGACTGGGAGGCATTTTCAAGAGAATTTTCTTCTCATCTATTTTGTCTTTTTTCATTGGTCTCAAGTGATCCAACCAACTCTGTGACTATTTGAGTAGTGAGATATTTTTTTTTTCTTCAATAATAATGACTATTTGGTCATATTTCTCAATAATGCTTATAAGTAATATTTGTATGATCCTTTTTTTTTCCCTATTACTTCTTCTCCATAGGCATTTAGCTGGTTTAGTAGCTCACATAGTCTTGTATAATATTCACTGATGGTCTCAAAATCCTTCATTTTCATATTTTCAAAATCTCTTTTAAGACTTTGAAGTTTAACAATATATACCTTAGTACTCTCTTAAATTTTTTGTTGCAAAAGGCTCCATACTTGTTTTGTAGATCTAGTAGCATAAATTCTTCGAAACGGATGATCCACTATTACCATTTAAAAATAGTATAGAGCCTTCGAATCCTTAACCTTCATGTCTTCCAATTTTTCAGTTCTAGTAGGGGTTAAATGGAAGTACCTTTTAACATGATAACACCATTGTCAACTATTTCCCATAATTTTGGGGATTGAAAATAAGTTTTCATTTTAATGGTCAAACGATCATAATTTTGGTCAAAGAAAAAAGGAACCGACATTTGTTTCGTGAGCCTTTCCGTAGACATAGTGTATGATAATGAAAAATTAGGATAGAAATGGAGGTTAAAAATAAATGAAAGTGTGTTTAAAAATAAATTGATGGGATTCACCTAGTAAATGACCGAATTCTGATACCATTGTTAGTATGTGAAAGGATATTAGTTTATAATTTAAATAGGAAATATGGAGATGGAATTAAGTTGAAAAATAGTTATAGTTGAAAACAATTCCTAAGGAAAAATAGAATATAGTATAGAGTATTTGAAAAGGAGGAACTTAGTATATTTCTTTTGTTTATCCTTGCCTACAAATGAAAGAGAGCATACCTATTTATAGACTTTCTCCTCCTTAATAGATGGTAGAGATCAAATTAATCTAACGATTATAAAACTTTGTCTAAAAGCTCTCACTTACCATGCATCCATGGAAACATCCATAGATATATCTTAACTAACATTCTAAACACTTCACCTAACATCTCTTCTAGAATGTGTATATTGTAATAGACTTAGGCTTAGACATAGGACAAAATGGATTAGTTTTAACAGTAAGATTATATGTTAATGTACCATTCTAAAAACTAAAGGACTTTATAAAAAAGAATGCCCCAATGACATCTATATTGAAAAAGTGGAAGGGCAATGTATACCTAATTATAGATAGAAACTCGGAAATGATAAGAGCCTCCTACATTATAGAATAATTGCCCTACACTTGCTCGAAACTAATAATTATTTTAGTAATTGTTACTGTGTGAAAAAAGCTCCTAAGAAAAATTGTAAAATCTTAATTTGATTATCTCATTATCTAAACTTGGCTGTAGATAGTGAAGATGAAGCTAATGTAAGTCCCTAATATTGTTGTTATCTTCAAAATTGACCATTACTTGTACTCATGCGTAAGTGAAATTATTAAAAATGCCTATGGTAATTGTCATTCCCAATTGTGTTAAGCCAATATTATCATCTTGAGTAATTTCTTAGACAACCCAATTCAAATTGAGATCGGATTTGTGTGCTCAACATGTGTTTCATCCTTATGAATGTGCTCATTATCTTCATAAAATTGCAGAGTTGCATGCATCTAAATTGTAGATGACATGAAACATTACAATGATAGCATAACTCTTATGCTCCAGTCAATATTTCTGAATTGTTGGTGTATGGTTGATTTAGGGTATAGCTCCTATTTGGCATACTATCATACCTAAATCATCCAAATCTTATTATAAGTGCTTTAATAAAGTGATCCTATGATGTGAATATATTAAATCAATGTGTTAACTCAAAACATATCAAAGCAGTATCCTCCATAATGTATGGTGCTATTTTTAAGTATTGTACCTCGTCTTTTCTTTTGGGCAAACCCCGTACACAGAGGGGATGGGGTTTAGGAGATGCAAGCCCTAAATTTTATTAATATGAAAATAGAGTACAAGAAGAGAGGAGGACATAAACTTAACCTCTCAATATTAAAAAGTACTTATCCTCAATAAAATGACATAAATAAGGAAGTACTTTTCCCATTATAGTAAAACTTGTAGATACCTAACGCATAAGGAAACTAAAAAGGAAGGGAGTATTACTCCTAATATAGTAATCAATTTGTCGACAAAAATGTTGAAGTTACAAACATAACCAAGAGAATAAGAAACAAGGAGATAAAACAAAGTGTTGGAACACAAGAAATTAATAACGTAACCATAAAACTTCCAAAACCTATCACATCCTATGCTAGGATTTTTTTTTTCAAGTCATTGTTACACTGTTCTTATAAAAGAAAGTTGATTGAGTCTCTCGTATATGTTTTACTAGCCAATTAGATGCTACATTTCTTTCTCTCAAGTGTGGCTGACCCAGTTTGTGACTTCCTTAATTAGGATCTTTGTCCATGAGATGTCATTCCATATACTCCATCTGCTAATGGTTATTGTCAACCATCTCAACACTACCCATGAATTTGTTTCATTCACAACTCTAGAAAAGTGTTGTTATGGCTTGAAGGAAATCCATAACACCAAATCATTTTCCCCTTTGAATCCTCAATAATACATCCAACTTCACCTTTGTCATGACTAAAATTTTCATTAATACTCAATTTAGCACACACATTGTTTGGACACTAGCAAACAAATTCTCATCATATTTGATATGTTTAACAATAGGGGGATTAATATGCTCAAAATTTAATAAATCGTCTATAACATGAGCCACCAAAATCTTGGGATGCCTATGGGTATCTCTATACTTGTTTTTTTCCCCTATAGATACCATAATGTTGTATACGAAACAAAAACCCTAATATGGTTTGTAATGTTACTAGCTTTATGTTTTCAAAATTTGAGCATGACATTTACAGAAGAAATGTTTGGAAGATAATGAAAACCAAAGTATGATGATATAAGATCCAAACATCCTTGGCATAATCACATAAAAAGAAAATGTAAACAACTATTTCACACTAATGTAGGTAACAAATACATTGTGATACTAGACTCCAATCCCATAATGTATCTCATCTCATTGATAAAAATTAAAGAACAATTTAATCTTGAACATCCATGCCAGTGCACTTTTGCCACAAAACTTCGGTATGCCTACCTTAATATTATTCAAGAATGATGGAGAAATTAATATAAACAAGCAATCAATTAAGGAGGATGAATCTTGAGATGGATAAAAAAGATTTTGAACCAATTGCATTTGAACCACTTAAATTTATTGCTCTAAAGGAATTTGATAGAACTGCTTCCATTTTGCAAATCGGAACTTGAAATCGTAGTCGTGAACTCATGGATGTGGCTTAGAAGACATAGCACCGAATGTTAGCATGCATAATACCTACCATTATCCAACCTACTTCTAATCCTAATAGGTTACACCTACTTTAATATACTAAGCCAAACACGACATTATAAACACTTTAAATTGTGATTCAACGTATCTCTTTTACTCTCTTCCTTTCATGCAACTAAGGGAAGAATTCTAAACCTTAAGCTTTTTATTTTATATCTTTACTATTTATCCCTTAGATCTACTACGAAGGCTTATTATTATATTATTTACTATTGTATAAAGTATTTTTATTGTGGTGTTTTTAGCTATTCTGGGAGGGCCACTCACCAAGAAAGGGGAAAGAGGAAGAAGATAATTTTTTCTAAATTTTTATAAGTATAACTTATCCCTTTTGATATTTTATTTCTTTTTTCATACTCAAAGTTATTACAATATGTGTATTTCCTACTTATTTTAGTTGCTAAATGTTTAAGAAAAACTAATTAGTACATGTATGTGCTACTTCCAAACTTACTTCTATAATGTAATTCTTGTGCCATTTAAGTATATTAATGGTTGTGTTCATGTTCTTTGTATCCTATGATTCTTGCTTCAATCTAGAAGTGATCATACAATTATATAACTTATTTGGTCCTTTATGTATTCATAGAACTAATTAGTGCCGCTAATCTTATACGATGGGAGTGTAAATTTACAATTAATAAAGTCAGATGTGTCGATGTAATTTGAATTTTAGGGATAACGAATCTAGTTATAGATTTAATTTTCTTTCTCAAAGATGAACTCCTAAAGATTATCAAACCAAACTATTTGCAACTTAATTGAGTAAAACCATATAAAAGTTATGAAGGAATATATTGAGTTATGTGACAAAAGATCAAATGTTCCTAAGATTATAATTTGTTATATCAACATGACAACATAACTTATAAGGATGAGTAAGAATTACATATTTGAAATTTTCTTTCTAGTTTATTACTTTTTTTGCTTTTTTCTACAAGAAACATATAACTATCCCGTGTGCTTGTTGTCATATCCTTATAGGTTCTCTCTAGTAGTGGTTTAATGATAAAAAAAAATGACTAAAGTGATAGAATATATGGGTTGCTTTTTAATTGAGTTGATTGCATTTGAATAAATCTACAAAAAATTAAGTATTAAGGACAACAAATCAGAAGCAAAATCAAAGGGTTTTGAAGTACCTAAAAGAGCATTCAAAAATAAGTCAAAGAGTTAGTTGAATACAATTACTTAGATGCAAAGTCAGAGAGTGTATTTGATGAACTTCTAACCACCGATCATCTTACTCACGCACGACCTCCAATCCCTTACTTGAAGAATTCTCTCTCGGCAACCTACCGATAACGAGAAACTTTACATAGGAGGAGGATAGCTGAACTCTTTAAGCGGTTCACATCGTTATACTATGATCTGTGCTCTCGATTGTGCTAATGCCGACTATTCTCTGGTCAAGGACCCTATGTTGGGTGATCTAACCTTCCGCTATCGAGTAAGTCCTGCTAAGTGATGACACATTCTCCTACTGGCTGATTACTTCTCATCTTAGCCTCTTTATTGCCATAACATCTTAATTCCTCTTGCCTACTATGATCAGAAAATCTTCGTACAAGACCAATGTTGCACCGCCACTTGTCCTCTTTATTTGACATTGTACTACTTTTCCATTTTTATCTTTTGTCTTTTTTACCCTTTTTTTGTATGTCTTAGGAATCCCTTTTTTATATATGCCTTTTTGTAATTTCTGTATTTGTGTTATTGTCTTAAGGATTTACTATAAATAGTTCTTTCCCCTTATAGCCGAAATCATCATATCTTACACATAGACATTAAATATACTATTCTTGCGAGACAACTCTCTTAAAGTTCATTTTTCATATACTCTTATCTAATCTTGCAGAATAGTTTAAGATCAGTAGCAAGTGAACCTTGGTATTAACTTGTATACCATATCAAGTGAAGTATCAAGTTATGTTATGTTTGTTGGTGTATCATATCCTTCAAGCAGCTTTACATTTGTTACTTTAATTAGTTTGTAGCCCTACTTACTCTACTTTCTTCGATATTTCAAAGGACCTATTGGTTCGAATCTACTACGATAAGTTCTAGTAATAACTGAGCTGTTAGGCATCAGTATTGAAGGAAAATTTAAAACTAGAAGCTCAAAGACTATATAGAAGGGTAAACATGGATTGCATAAGTTCGAACCAAAAGTCTTATGGTTTGATTTAAGTTAGATAAATGACTCAATTAAAGACAAAACTTCACTTATTTAATGTATTTGCATAATATATTTAATATATTTCACAAAGTTAGACAAATATTCATGGAGATGATTTTATTTAAGGTCTAATATTCAATTGAATAAAGGTTTATTTATATCAAATTTTATAAAGATGAATTCAGTTTGATTTTTTATCTAAAGAACATGTAGATTTTCATAGTTCTTGAAGATAAGGATCTAGATGGGTTGATACTTGAAGAAAGGTAACTTTATTTTGAATTTTGAAGAATAAATGTGCTAAAATATCTTAAAATTGAAGATAAACAAGAATTTATAAAGTGGATCAAGCTATTACTAAAGAAAGATTCAATTATAGATTTTTTTAATAGATAAGGCCATTTCAAATTTCTAATAGTATATGAGATTATCCAATCAAAGCAATTGATTCTCCTATTTTTGTGAAAACCACATTGGTTTAAGATGAAGACTGGGAGTTGAAATTCAAACCAAAAGAAGGATTATATATACTTTGAACAAATTAAAAGTTAAAGAGAGCTACATTGTTATTGTGTGAAAGAATTCATAGCTATAACAATTAAGTTGACAAAGTAGCACTAGTATTATAATTTAAAAATTCAAATTCAAAGTACTAAGTTAACAACTCTAACCTATATGAGAGATGTTTTCCATGTTTTAGGGAAGATATTATTTACTTTATTACAAGCTGCTCGATTAAAATAACATAAAAGGATTATACTAGATTATCTTCCATAAAACTTAAGAATATATATAACATTAGTTTTGAATTCAAGAACATAAATATGATAAACTAGGTTAAAGACTATTGTGTGATAAACATTGTTTACTTCATGGTTTTTATTAGTTTCAAGCTAAACTTAAAAAGAAGTTTCATTTTGTTCTTCCTTATTTCTTTCTACTTTCCTTTATGTGAAAGGCAATTTGTGTTATAAGAAGATTACGTCATTTTCTTTAGATCTGTAAATAAATAGGTAGAGCAAAGTAATTGAAACTAAATGGTTTGTAGACTTTGTAATCTCTTAATTTTTTATTCGATTTGGTAGAACAATAATGGTATTAATGACTAGATCATTAGTAGTAGAGATGGAAGAATAGATTGATGTCCAAGGAAACCACTATAAATATGAGAGTTTTTTTTTTTTCTCTTTTCTTACTTTTTTAATTTTTGCAATTTATTTATTGTTGTTTGATTGTACTTTATGCCCTAAAAATAAGTAATTGGGGGGAACTATACTAAAACTACAAAAAAAGCTTATAAAATTGTTAATGTAATTAATTTATCCTCCTCTTGATTATTTATTTTAGGACTTATACCTTAAAGCTTAAAATGCAACAACTTTACTACATATCATAGTATAGTATGTATAAATATACTAAGGCTCAGTTATCTATTATATACCCCAAATATATATATATATAATATTTAATAACACCAGTTAAGTATCTCCTTAATTCATACTCATTAAGTAATTTTAACAAATATCTATTAAATCTGCAATTAACTCTCTGATTATTAGAGTTAATTAAATATTTCAAGTATATTACAAAGTTATTCGTCGAAGAAGCTATATCATTAAAACTTATCCAAGTGCCTTTTCATTTTTTTTATTAACCCATGAAAAAATTAACTGTTGATTTTGACAGGTATTTCGTTATTAGTTTCCATACAAACTATAACCTCTTTTGTGGTTAAACTAATATTGTGTGTTAGTGTATTACACTTTTGTTTATTAATAGTTAAAAGATTAAAATGAAGAAGTTAAAACATTTAAGTAGGATAAAAAATTTTAATTGATCGATGTGAACACATCTTTTTCCCTAAAATTCGTAGGTGACATACATGTCTTTGATTTCGATATCAAAGTCATTGTAAAATCTTAATTAGTTAAACTAGGCTTAGGGGTTTGGAGATTTGTGTTTACATTGCATAGATAAGATGGATATTTGTTGTTATAAGTTTATTAGCACAATAATGTCCCTATAATCGTAATACAACACGTAGATAAAGATTAGGATCTTAATGAGGTTAATGTTATAAACGATATCTAAATTTTGTTAAAATGTATAATTTATTACATATGTTTTTTTTTAAAAAAAAAACAATTTACTGCCGTATTTGCTTTGTAAACTAATTATGTTAAGCCCATTGCTAACATGGACATTAAGACAAATTAGGAATTGAATATTTTGGTCACCCACAACTAAAAGGGTAGTCGGTAGCCACTTGTAAGAGGTTGTGCAACCTCCCAATAGGTAGGTTCCATCCACCTTTAGCCTTAGGATGGTCGGAATGATCACTTAAGGTGAACTGAGTTGGGATCCATTTCAAAAAGCATGTCATCCAATCCACTAGCGATTATAAGTCAATTCCTAAATCATCCTTATATCCATGTTGTCAAAAGGACTTAAAGTTAGTCTAGATAACAAAAATGGCCAAGAAAATTTTAGTTAGGTAATAGATTGATTTTCTTAAAAAATTAGTAATAAATTGCACATTTTAACAAAATTTAGGTACCGTTTATAACATTCTCTCAAATTTACTATGATTTAAACAACCTTAAGTTGCAAAGCTGGAAAAGCTCCACAAGTAATGGTATTGAAATTCTTCAAAAGAGCTTTATCTGAATTTTCTATAACTGTGTTGATAAATCTTTGATTTATTAAAGCAAAAGCATGGACCCTTTTTTTTTCCTTATTTAGATGGTAGAGTGCGTTTATGGATCCAAAGATCCTGTAATTTTTCCTGTAGGTACTTTCCTAATGTAGCCAGCTTCTTCAAACTTAGCTCTCAGAAAATGTTAAACATTCATCATTAGAGAGGTCCACTTGCAGCTAAAATTAGTAATAGGTGTTAATGTGTTGCACCACTAGGCCACTCTTGTGAGGTTATCATTATTGATGGATTTTTCCTACTCTCGTGAGCCATCAATCTTTATAAAAAGGTCCTTCAATAAAGTTAAGCTTTTAGAAAATGGGATTTACTTCATGAAGGATCAATTTTTTAAATTTTATTTTTCTATTAGAAAGTAGTTGTATAACTTTGATCCTTCTTCTTTTTCTTTTTTTTTTAATCCTTAAAAGATGTTATTTGCTAAAAGATAAAAGGAAAAAAATAATCAATCTCATGATATATGTTACAAATACATATTTATTCACATGTTTATTAGCTTGAGCTTCACACATATACAAAGTATATATATTTGGAAGTCTTTGTTGTAACTTTTGCTTTTTATTTTTTACAAACACAAAATTTGATTATAACAATCGAAATCTTATTTTCTTTCTTCTCCTACACTTTTGTATTTTCTCTTCCCGCATTTTCATCTTCTTCTTAACTCACACACTTCTTTTCCAGACTTCATTTGTTCTCGTTCATGGTTATTTTACAATATTAAAACATAGTTTTAGCATGGTATCAGAGCTTTGGCGATATGAGTAATTAGGTTTCTCCTCTAGAAAATGTTACATGACCATTTTATATTCATCAAGCAGATTCTCAAAACTCTATCTTAGTTACACCATCATTATCAGGATTAAACTACAACACTTGGAGTAGATCTTTCATTATTACACTTTCAATTCAAAATAAAGTTAGATTTGTTGATGGATCCATTGAAGTTCCTATGAAGTCTAATTCTCTTTACTAGGTTTAGAATCGATGTAACAATCTTATTGTTTCTTGGATTTTGCATTATACTTCTCTGTAAATTGCTTCAATAGTGTTGTATATGCAATTTGCTAAAGAGATTTGGTATAAGTTGAAAACTAGGATTGCACAACCTAATGATACCTACATTTGTCAATGGTATCACATGTTGCATACGATTGTTCAGGGAAATAAATCAATAGACGACTATTTCACTAAATTAAACATGATTTGGGAAGAACTTAGGAATTATCGACCACTTCCTCATTATTTTTGTAGAGAATATGATAAAAAATGTTTTGATCAGTTTGTAGATATCACTCAAAAGGATTATGTGTTTAAGTTTCTAAATGGTCTAAATGAGAGTTTCGTAGTATTACAGTCTCAAATTTTGGTTTTAAAGCCTTTTCTAACCTTGGATGAGGTGTATAATATGGTGATTAGGGATGAATTTCAATGTGATCATCGACCTAGAGATATTTTGAATTCTAATAGTTCTGCTATGGCTGCTGTTAGTGTTGGTAGGCAACAAATAACTAAGGATGAGGTTATTTGTAGCTATTGTCACGAGAAAGGTCATTTGAAGGAAAAGTGTTACAAGCTGATTGGATTTCCTCCTCATTAAAAATTTAATAAGTTGTGTATTTCAGGAGTAAATCAAGTTTCTACTACTGGATCTTGTGAGTCTTTTATTAACATTTTGTCCAAGATTTCTACAAGTAATATGGTGACTAGTGCAGAAACTGATAGCAATATGAATCTCACAAAGGAACAATTACTTCATCTACTTAGTTTGCTTCATGTTTTAGATAATTCCAGTTTTCCTAACAGTTCTACCTGTTCTTTACCTATTATTCTGCAGAGTGACGGTGCTTTTCCAATTCAAAACGATATGGCAAGTACATCTTTGTCTATTGCTTGTTTCTTCTCTTCTTAAAAAATGACTATGTTAGTATCTTAGGTTCTAGATTCGAGAGTAATTGATCAAATGGTTAGTTCTATTAATCTTTTTCATTCCTATTTTGTTGTATCTAATTGCTTTGTCCAATTACCTAACAAAGAGCAAGTTCAAGCTACACATAAAGGTGTTGTTCATTTGAACTCATAATTGGTTCTATATGATGTCTTGTTTGCTCCTGGTTTCACATTCAATTTGGTTTCAATCTCTAAGTTGGTGTCTAATGCCAAATAATCAATGTTATTCATGGATCATTATGCCTATATTCAGGACTTTGTCACCTAGAGAGTGATTGGTTATGCCAAGGCTAGAGTTGGACTTTACTTCTTGGAACAACCTTTAGATGATGTTGTTGTTTCTCATTCTTATAATAAGTTGGCTGTTTCAAATGTACTCGATAAGTTGCCAATTTCTTTTGATCTTTGGTATTTTAGGCTTGGTCATCCTTCTTTGGATAGAATAAAATGTATTTAAAAGTTTGATAATTCGATTCTTCCTTATAAGCTTGACTCTGTTGTTTGTCCTTTAGCAAAACAACAACGTTGTTCTTTTCCTACTCATAGTAGAAATACTTCATGTCCTTTTAAGATAATTTATGTTGATATTTGGGGACCTTTTTCTACATCTACTCTTCATGGGCATAAATATTTTGTTACTAGAGTAGATGATTTTATTAGAGTTACTTAGGTGTATCTTATGATATCCAAGTGTAAAGTAAAAACTATAATTCCCAATTCTTATTAGCTGGTTTTAACTCAATTTGGTCGCAAAATTAAAATCCTTCAGTCAGATAATGGTTTGGAGTTTATGCTAGCTGATTTTTATAGTTCTTATGAAATCATACATCAGGTTACTTGTGTTGAGACTCCACAACAAAATGGCATTATAGAATGCAAGCATCATCGTGTTCTTAATGTTGCAAGATCTTTGTTGTTTCGATCCTCATTGCCTCTTCAATTTTAAGGAGATGCTAAATTGACAGCCACATACCTCATAAATTGTATACTTACCCCTGTTCTAAATGATTCTTCACCATATCAACTTTTGTTGCAACAAACACCATCCCATACACATCTTTGTATTTTTTGTTCCATTTGTTTTACCTCTACTTTGACTAAACAACGAAAAAAGTTTGATACTTGAGCTCATTCTTGTATTTTTGTAGGCTATCCTTTTGCTATCAAAGGATACAAATTGTTTGACTTAATTGATGATAAATACATTGTTTTTAGGGATGTTCATTTTCTTGAACAAGTTTTCCCTTTTCAAGCCCCTTCACTTCGTGATTCCTTCTTAGATAAGTCACAAATCATGCCTTAGCCTTGTATTTCTCATTTTTTTGATAGAGATCAAATTGTTTCTGCCTTTAATCCTAACTAAACACATTGGCCTTTGCATACTCCTTTCAATTTTTATCATTTAAGTGGTTCTCAACACAATGAATATGTTAATGAATATAGTGCAACACGGTCCATGAATATACATTCTTCATGTAAACATGTTCCTACTATACACAATTCTGATACACATACTCTTCCTATAGATTTTCTTTCACCTGTGTCTAGCTCATCATAGTCTAATTCTATTTCTATTTTTGATACACATTCTTCTATTCCTGTTCTGAGGTGAAGTTCTAGACCAGTACATATGCCTTCTTACTTGATGACTATCATCACAATTTAATCATTTCCTTGGTCAATCCTTCATCCTCATCTATGTTTTCATTTGTTTCTACTTCACATCCAATTGAAAGTGTTCTGTCTTATGATTACCTTTCTTCTTCTTTTTAAGCTTTCACAATTCAATTATCTAAACACTTTGAACCCTTTAGTTATGCTCAAGTTATAAAATTTGAAACTTGGCGTAAAGCAATGAATGAAGAACTTGTTACGTTAGAAAATAATAATACTTAAACTCTTGTTGCTTTGCCTCCTAGCAAACACACTATTGATTGTAAGTAGGTTTATAAAGTGAAAACTAAGGTGGAAGGTTTTGTTGATCGCTATAAGGCTTACTTGGTTACAAAAGGTTTTAGTCAACAAGAGGGCTTTGATTATAATGAGACCTTTAGTGCTGTCATTAAACATACAAAGGTTCGGTTGTTTTTTCCTTGGCAGCTGTCTTTAATTGGCACATTCATCAAATGGATGTGCATAATGCGTTTCTTAATGGGGATTTGTTTGGAGAAGTTTATATGGAAGTTCCTCTAGGTTTGCCTATTCAGGGTGAATGTAATGCTGGTTAGAACATGGTTTGTAAGCTAAATAAATCTCTATATGGCTTAGAGCAAACCTCAAGACAATGGAATGCCAAGTTTACAAGCCATCTTTTAGCTAATGGCTTTGCATAAACACATAATGATTATGCTCTTTTCACAAAAGGATCGGGGGATGATTTTATTGCAATATTAGTATACGTTGATAATATTGCAATAGCTAGTAACATTTTCTACATACTCAATTTAAGGTTAAGGATTTAGGTGAGATGAAGTACTTCATTAGTTTGGAGATAGCTCGTTCTAAAGATGGCATGGTAAAGGAAATTTGCATTAGACTTGTTGGCTAATACTAGTTTTTTAGGAGCTAAGCTTACATCAACTCCTATGATTGTGAATTATAAAATGTCTTGTAAGGACACAATAGCAATTATTGATGTTGTGTTTTATAGATAGTTCATTGGTACACTTTTGTATTTGTCAATTACACACCTAAATATTACTTATCCAGTCCATGTTCTCAATCAATTTATGGATAATCTAAAGCAAACACATTATGTAGCTTTGGAAAGAGTACTAAGATATATCAAATAGCAACAGGAGTAAGGTTTATTCTTTTTCTTGTAAATCAAATTAGGTACTACGAGCTTATAATGATAGTGATTGGGGGGAATGTCTTGACACTAGAAGATCAACTACCGACATTTGTATTTTTATGGGTAATTTGCTCGTTAGTTGGAAATCAAAGAAACATACCTCGATTTCCAAAAGTTCATCTGAATCAAAGTATAGAGCTTTGGCATCCACAACATGTGAAGTTATATGGTTATTGTCTACTGTACGAAGATTTTAAAGTCACTATCTCTATTGTTGTTCTGTAACAATTAGTCAGCATTACATATAGCATGAATTCCGATTTTCCATGACAAAACAAAACATTTGGAGATTAATTTACATTTTGTTCGAGACAACGTCACTTAAGTTATTTTGCCTATTCATGTGCAAAGTAAAATACAGCTAGTTGATTTATTTACAAAAGCACTTTCAACAATTTAGTTTAGGTTTCTTCTTAGCAAGACGGGAGTATTAAACATATACTCACCATCTTTGGGGGTAGTATTACAAATACATATTTATTTACATGCTTATTAACCTGAGCTTCATACGTGTATATAGTATATATATCTGGAAGTTGTCAAGCCTTATTTCAGTTTTTTTTTTTTAATTTAACCTATATTTAGCCCAATCCATTTAATATAAATTGCTTGACATAAAATTAAGGAACACATTTTTCTTGAAAAAATATTTAGAAAAAATATAGTTTTTGAAAAAAAATAATTTAGAGTTACTAACTAGTAAAACTGGTAAAAAAGTCAAATTAGGGTACTAGTTTACAAATTTCTAAAAAAAAAATCATTTTTTAAAAAATTTAAATAGAAAATCTAAATTCGGGGACTAATATATTAAGACCAAGTCATTATATATATATAAAAAAAAACTAATGGGCTTTTATTTTTATAATTTTTCTAATGATACCAAAATATGCAAAGATATATAAAAATATAATTAAAATGAATTTTTTAAATAATTTTTATTATGGATTTTCAAAAAAAATTAAAAACTATATATTTTTATAGTTATTCAAGAGGTATTTACGTATCTACTAGTCAGGATCAAATCAACATAATTCTGTCTTTTTAAAAAAAAAATTAATAGGTTGATTCTTTTTAATTTGAAAATTAAGCTAGATTTACGTTATTTAACGATTTATTTTTAAAAAAATCTAAAAAGATCTAACTTCATGATCTATTTAAAAAAAAAAAAAAAAAAAAACCTAACTAACTAAATCTTTTAAAAGGACTATAGTTAAGATTTTGATTTTTTTTTAAAGAAAAAATAGTATGAGCCAAAAAATTTATTTTCTAAAACCTTAAATACAAGATTTATACAAATCTACTAAGATATGCAATTTAGATACCTATATTTACTAAGGATATGAATTTTAGAAAAAAATATGCACTTATTTCTAAAAATGCAATTTTTACAAAATGTGCGATTTTCATGCAATTTAGATCATATTTTTATTAAAAATATGAATCTTGGAAAAATATATTACTATATCTAAAAATGTAATTTTGTAAGGAAAATACAATTTAGATACATATCTTTCTTAAAGATATAAATCTTGGAAAAATAAGCAACTATATCTAAAAATGTAATTTTTTAAAGATGAGATTTTCATGAAAAAGGTGTAATTTTTATGAAAAAGGTGCAATTTATCTAAAAATACAATTTTTATGAAAGAGATGTAATTTTTCCGAGAGCGTAATTTATCTAAAAGTGTGATATAATTGTAATTTATATTAGATTTACTTTCTAAAACAAAAACCTATACTAAAAGACAAAAGAAAATTAGTAAAATAACACTATTAACTAAAAAATATCTTAAAAAATAATAAATAAATAAAATAAAACCAACTTACCCAACTTAAAAAGGTCAAATTCAAGGGAGATAATCACGCAGGTTAGGTCAAGTCGTATAGATGCTAGTCGTATGCTATAACGTATGGGTCTAATATTTGTTTCATGCGTGTAGCGTGTGAGTCTATGATATGTTTCGTATATGTAGATATGATTGGACTGTGCGTGTGTGAGTTGAGCATTGGACTATGCGTGTAAAATTGGAGTGTAAAGGATTGTGAGTGGAATCGTGAAATAGTATATGCGTAGATGGTGAGAGAGAAGGTCTTTGTAGGTGATGGTATTGCATGAAAGAATGGGATTTAGGTTGTATGGCACGAATGTCGAAGTGATTGTGTGTGCAGAATTGTGATTTTTTTAAACTGAAATCTACTATTTATAAATGACTAATTTGAATCTTTTAGATCTTTTTAATAAAGATTCAATCTTGACAAATCTAATGTTCATAAGATACGACAATACCTAGTTTAGATTTGTTAGTTTTCTGAATAATTCTTTCAAGATTCAATTTCAAATTCTAGAAGCCCCACATTCTATTTGGGTTTTCTATCTTAGGCTTGACTTAGTCCAATTTGTTTTAAATTGACCACAACCTTTTAATAAAACCTAAAATACACATGCTAACCATTTAATACAATTCTTAAATTTAATAAATCTCGAGTCTATTTCAATTAATCCAATTAAAATATTTTAAAATTGAATAAAAATCCACTTTATACCTTATCGGACTATTTTTAAAAAATATTTTTTAATGAAGCTCAATTATTTAAAGATTCAGAATTTATTAAATTATACGTACATCTTCAACTATTGTCTAATATAACCCTAAATTGATTAACTTAACTCAGACTCTTTTGATACTTTTATTTTTTAATATTTTAGTTTTTCCTTTTTTTTTCAATTTTTTTGGAATTTTTTTCTTTTTTTGGTAAACCTAGATAAAAAATTAAAAAAAAAAAAACCTAAGTAAAAAATGGCCAAAATAAGGTGTCTATAGAAGTTTCTATTATAACTTACACAGTTTATGTTTTACAAAAACAGAATTCGGTTATAACAGTTGGAATCTTACTTTCTTTCTTCTCTTGCACTTTCGTATTTTCTCTTCCCACACTTTCATCTTCTTCTTCACTCACACACTTCTTTTACAAACTCTATTTGTTCTCGTTCATGGTTATTTTACAGTAGTAGAACATAGTTTTAACAATATAGGTTCTTAAGAGAATTTTTTTTTTTTCTTTAGCTAACTTTTGAGAGAGCATTAAAAAAATAAAAAGAGAGTTCCTTAAAATGTTAATGAGCAAATAATATTAAATATTCATTTGATAATAAAGATGCAAAGTGGAAGTAGAGTTAAACGGTAGATAAATTCTCCACTTTACATGCCAAAAGCAAGCTTGCGTGGAAATAAGGGAAGTGGGTGAAATGTTCATAATATTACTGGTCTACCCTTACAAAGAATAAAGTATACAAAGTAATATAAAAAGAGATGGATATTTTAGACAAACCACATTGTAAACGTCTCTTGTCTTGTCTTTTATTCATAATAACCAAACATAAAAATAAGAGATATTTTATCTATTTTTACCTTCTCTCATTTTCCCTTCACTTTCCTTTATTTCCTCTTATTTTTCGATATTTCCCTTTTTCCATATCTTCCCAAACATTGCATAAATGTGGCTAGATAAATTATACCGACCATCTTGCAAACTCTCAAAATCATAACAACAATCTCCAATTCTTTCCGATCATAGATATATATTAACATCTCCATATAGTCTTTTTAGATGTATAAGATTTTAAAAAATAGAAAAAAAAAAAAGAAAAGCTACAATGGCATCAAAAGGTTGAGGGATGATTGACGAAAGTTAGCCTTTAGACAATTCTCCAATAACACTATACAAAAAGGTGGGAGACATGCTTGGTCCACTTTGTTAACCAAAAACCCTACAGAAAATCTCAGTCAAAGCACTTCATTATAAGAAGCAAGTTAATACATATTGGTTTATGGTACAAAGAATGAGTACAAAATTATGTCATCATGTCAAGGTTCCATCATATTCATAAGAAGTTTGGTCGAGATGAATCATTTGTTATTCATTTATGGGTCAGTCATGAAATTACCGACTGAGAAGAGTTCCAGATGTTTCAATTTCGCGGATCTGTCATGTATATCGTCATTTGACATAATGCATTTTCTTTGAGGAAATGTACTCAAAGTTAATAGCTTGGAATCATCATGAAAGCCAACGAAAATTTCGCCAATAATCGGAGAAGGAGCAAAAACTGATGAAACATGTAGAAAACAAAAAATTAACGTAATGAGAATTAAATTGCCATAGAAGTTTATTTCAATAATTGGGTTAAAACCCGATTCGATGGTAAGGATCTATTTTTTGATTAGTAATAGAGTTTAGAAAACAAGTCCAATTACAAGGATGTCATAAAGAGCTCGATAGACTCAAAACAAGAATAGTTGTACTGATTCTATCGGTCTCAATTTTTTTCATTTGTATCTTGCATGAAAATAAGTTTGGAAAAAAAGCCATTAATTTGTCTTATAAAGCTTTGTGAGCATGATAGATTGGGTTTATTTTTATTGGGACATGGGCTTGACCAAACCCATTAGCAAACAAAAGCCCATGGATTATAGAGGGTAAGGATGCATTAATCTTATCCACTAGTCATAAAAAACAATCAAACGGACATCATCGCAACTAATCTCATTTATCATTCTTAAAATCATCCAATGTTGGGATTAGGCACCAAGGTCTACAAAGAAAGGGGTCGTCCTCCTCATTTCATATGTTTTGAGCATTAGTAAGTTTGAGAAAAATGTCCAAGCTCTATTGAAATAGCTTCATAGAAAACTAAAACATTAAGTTAATTAAGAACAAGCAAGATTATCTAATGTAACTAATTGTTGTAGAGAGCTAAATTCAAGTTTGAGCTTTAAACCCATTAATTAATTGGGTTTAACTTTTTGAGTTAAACTAATGGGGCTTAAAGAGTTAAGTCCAAACATTTAGAATGATCAAGGGAGTTTTGTCATGATAAACTTGAAATAAGGCTTGTTAAATCGATCTATCCGATTCAACCTTTTTTTGTTTAATTCATACTAAAATAATAAATAAAGCATTTATCTATTCCTAAACCCATGAAAATAGCTCATTTAAGATCAAGTAACAAAGGACCTCAATCTTCACCATTAATCACCATCATGATTCGATTGATGTAATCAATTACCATTTCTTATAAATGCCTTATTCATATCCTTATTTGAATAAGAGAAAAACCATTATTAACGCTATTACTCTACTAAAATTTGTCTTAAAGATCAAACACTTAAACATCTCAAGAACTTTATCCTATTATTCATCAATTGTGGAGTTTAATGCCATCACACTTCTTTACCTATCACCATATGTACTAGAGCCTTACCAAAATTATCTACTCTTCCTCCTCCTCCTTACATTTCTCTCATAATCATCTCGTATGAGTCGCTTAAATTATTTCCTTAATCACGTCACGTATGGCTCGGCTTCACATGCAGCACACACATAACTTTTACATCCATACCCACATCTCTAGAGTTGTCATGAGTGCATACATGAGAAATAAAGTTTGCTTGTTCCTAACAACATCTCTCTACGTATCACCAACTCAAGCTTCTCCAAGTTAACTAACATGCCTACTACATGTGATTGGTTAGTTACAACAACCTCGCTATATAAATGCATTTATAAAGTACATTCTCACTCTTAAAAAAAATAATAATAATTTGAAATGGGCTAATAGGTAATAATTTTTTTAGCTTGTAACTAATTGATCTAGTTGTGGGCTCACAATAATATGGTTGGCCTAAATCTAAGTGTATTAATTTGCATGTTTTTTTTTTCATATGTAGAGTCATAAATTTAGGTAGAATTTTCACCTAGTTGCCATTCATATACTTATGAGGCGGTGAGATAAACTTATTTGTGAGCTACTTGACTTTGGATTGATATAGACTCTAGTTTTTGCTCAGCTTCATATGTTTTTAAGCTCAAATGTTAATAAGTTTGAATTAAATTTAGACATCGGCATTATTTTAACTAAAATGATAACTTATTTGAAGATAATCAAGTTTAAATGAGTTTGATTAACTCAACTTTGAATTTGTTGAGTAACATTTAAAATCAAGCTTGAGTTAAAAATTATAAACTTAGTCAAGTTTGAATTGAGCTCAAAGTCTAAACTTTTTAGTCCAATTTTCCACCTTAAGTTGAGCACTATATCATTGGAATATGATTTCTTTATAATCTCATATATACACTTGGGAAATTTGAAAGAAGGATGAGCTATATGGTATTATTGTGGAATTATTATTTTATTTTTCGTTCCCTTTGTTGTGTACAAATTACAATGAAGAAATTTTCATGATGGATTCAATTAATCTCTTCTTCTATTTAATGATATATAAGCTGATATACATTTAGTCTGTTGGTAAGTAGGGCAAGTTGGTCCACCGTGTCGAGACAATCATAACACTTGAACTTCTCCTATGGTGCATGTCGTTTCATTTTGTTTTGTCTCTTGAGTGTCGACTGTGACTAAGCTGAAAAACAGCATTTGCAAATTTGGTTATAACCACACCTCAAATTATAAATGCTTATATCACAGTCATACTCTAAAACAAACTATCAAAATTAGGGACACCTCAAAACTCTAAAATTACGTTTTTATTTCTCTTGCAAAATATTGATATAGGATAATTTTTTCTTCAATACAACACCAAATTAACCGTGTATATATAAATCTATGCTTGTGATTTTATTTTTTTGGGTCAATTACCATCTATTTTAGGAGTTTTGATACGGGATACATATCAGTTACTTGATGAATAATTGTAATCGTATATTGATATAAAAGATTGACTTAATATTGTATCAAAGGAAATATTTGCAATGATACTGTTTTTTAAGTACATTATTTAGAAATATCAGATGTCGAGTAACACCATGATTTACCAGATAATTAATACACCTCAAACACGAATCATTCCCTATGTCTAGAAAAAAATATATAAATGTACATTAAAAGATCTTCTTTCAAAATCTAAATCTCTTTGAAAAAAAATGCAATAAACCGTCTTCCAATGTGTCCATGGTCGAAAATTACCTCACCTTCCCTCATTTTGCCTATCACTCTGAGTTGGCAATGCACTTGGTACCATGCCTTTGTTTTGCCTTGCCTGCATTACGATATGCATGAAATAAATGAGGGTGTCCATATGTCAACCTAAAAGGAAAAATAAATAAATAAAAATTGAGGAAATTTATGGCATGTTGCTTAATCAAGTAAACATAAAATTTCATTAAGTCTAACCGATTAAAACTTTTAAACCAGCTGATCGAGACAAAATAAGTAAATATGGCATTTGAATTATTACATAGACTATAGCATGGCTGCCTCATTGCGGGATCGTCCACCGGTAATGGAGGTTCCTGCCCAAACACCATCTCGCAACTCATATCTTCAAAATCTGCATATCATAATATAATATGTACAAAATTATTTTTATAAAATTCCAAGAAAACTTTCAGTAAGTTCTATTTCTTTTATTTTGAGAACATAACTATTCATCTCCTGTTATGTAATATTTGAAGGTGGCAAAAAAAAAAAAAATCAGTGTAGATGGGTGGATAAGTGAAAGGGAGGGTAACAGTAGTTTTTTTTTTTTTTTATAACAGTATCTTGCATGAGACAAGTAGATAAAACAACAAATATTAGTTATAAGCAAAATACTTTATAATAATATTTCACGCGATTTCTTATTTTAAGGCACATTAAGTTATTTTTAAAACCAAAAGATTTATTTATAACTATCGATTTACACCATGATTGTTGAGAATTAAAAAATATGACTACCATTGAGTACGATTATTATAGCGGGGATTAGTGAAGTGCATTTGGTTGCTGCAGCAGTATTGAAGAAATGGAACAATAGGGCTACACACTAATGATTGGCTTCAAGGAAGCATAATTAATTTTGCTTTATTTTCTGTTCGGTTTAGTGGAACTTAAATTAATTGCACTAAAATAAAATATTACATTAATTTTTCTTGGTCTCAGTTGGAAGATTAATTCCTAGGGTTTGATTTTGAAATTTACTAGGCTCAATCAACATGACAGGACTTCACCAGTTTTTGGACGGTGGACTGAAGTTTTTGCACCCAAAATGGGGTTTACATGGGACCTCCCATCAATATGATGAGCATTGTCTCCACACATTAGTGCAGGTACTGTTATGTACCAATTGGAATTATAAAAGTAATAGTTGCAATTTGTGAAAAAAAAAAATTTGTTTTTATATGCTTACTTTCCCTTTATGTGATGCTTATAGTACATTGCCACAAAAAGTAAAGATTTTGTCCCAACAACTTATCAAATTATATGAATGCCCATGGTTTTCTAAACGGTTTACTTTATACCTCTGGGACATGCATTGAACCCACGATTATGAGAATTAACAGGGGGTGCCGATACAATATTTAAACTTATTTAAGGTATTTATGTATCTTGAAATTTATTAGGAGTTAAATATTACATAGCATAACGTAGAAACCAAAACAATTGGAGCTTCCCCTTTTTTTTTTCTTTTTTTTTCTAGAAGCTATTTTAAGCCCATTCACAGGTTTTCTTCGCTCTAACTTGACAGTTTTAGACACCAAACTAGGTATCTGATTCAAGCATCTGGTGATATAGGTGTGAATTCTAAAATTTTTAAAGATGAATGGCATAATTTACCCTTAATTGGATTTAAGCAAACTTTTAAAGTTATATATATATATGACCGTTAATGCGATAACTCGTGTGATTGTAAATTGTATATGCTAGAAACTTTTGGATCTGATGAATCAAAAAGATTATTAACCGTTTGTCGATTTAGCTATCATCGGTATAAAGTAAAGTTCTTACTAGGTGCCATGTTGACCGGCATCCCAAGTGAGTCCTTAATGAATGATTGACATGGCATCTTGCATAGATTACGGCACATCCCCACACAATTGGTTTCTTCCAAAAACCTGCCGATTACTCGAAGACAAAAAAAAAAAAAAAATTTGTGGTTAATGGGATGATGCGAGGCTCAGGCAAAGCTCATAGGAATTCTGACTTGAAGGTTTTTTCAATTATGACATATACCCTAATGGTCGTCATAATCATGTTGATTTTGAGAAAGAAAATACCCTGAAGCATCACAATCATTGATTGTATTATTTAAAACATAAAAGTGCCATGGGTTGGGAAATTGATACAGTATTACCATAGATATTGAAGGATGGAACCGAAGAATGGTGGTCACCTGCACTTTTTTATGTGGACGACATTCTTCTCTCTCCTTCCATTGAGCTCTGACTCCTTCACCTAAGTTGAAAAGCAAATTGAAAAAGACCATGAGACATTATTGTCATGAGCGCCTTTATTTTATCTTACCAGGTATGCCCATTCTTATTCCTACAATCAATTTATCCAAAAATTAAATTTTTTATTTTTTATTTTCGTTAATTTTATATTTATTACTTGAAACTCACATTCATTTACAGACAGGAATTTCATCAACCAAACAATATAATCAATAAGTAATTAAATGATGATGGATGTAAGGAAACTTAAAAACTCTTGAATCTATGCTTATAGATTTAACTTGAACTTGATATTTATTACTTGATAGCCTTCTGGTGTCTCTTTCTTTTTTTTTTTTTTTTGTGGGGGGTGGGGAGATGATTTAATTTGTACATTACTCACTGTTTAGGGTGTGGGATTTGGTAAAATATTTTTTGGACTTTTGTTAACATTAATCATGTTAATAACTTTAGAAATGTAAAATATTATAATGATAATCTCAAAATGTTGGGGTTACCTATGGTTTTTAGCAAACAAGTGATAGGATAAGGTGAATGCAATATCAAATCGTTAATAACGATAATTAATCATCATGAAAAATGTTAATGATAAATAAAAATAATAATTTCAATTTCAAAAAAGAGTCGATAATTTTTCTTGTTCTTTATCATGTATTTGAACTTTTGTTATCCACCACCTGATATGAAATGTTGCTATGGTTGTTTTCGACTGTTGTTGGTGGCCACTGAAAGCCATCAATACTCACAATCTCTTGAAAGTATTTGGATCGTAATTGGCAAATGCAAAATTTTATTGATAACGAATGGCAGAAAAAAGTTTAAAAAACATTTCCTATGCATAACTATTTTTTTTTATTATTATTATTCCTTTTTTTTTTTCCTAACAAAGAGGACTAACTTCCAGTTTCTTCAACATTTTCCCTCAAAATTCAATTCAAATCGTGAATTGAAAATGGGAAGAAAGGTAAACGTGTTTGACATAACGGGTTCCCTACAAGTTTGATATGGATTGAGTCATGTTCATTCGGGAAGCAAATCTAATAAAGAAAAAAGAAAAATCCTAGTTGGAGTATCTTGGTACTTCCCATATACAAAACAACTAAATGGGGTAGCACCCATTTTGTCCGTAAATAAAAATAGAAGAGATAAACTATTCAATATTAATCGAGAAACTACCACTATTTTCTACTATTCTCCCAATCCATCATATTTCTTATAAGATAACTTTCAGAACTATATATTATAGTCAAGATTCCATCCAAAAAAAAAGATTTTTTAATGTATTTTGGATAAAATTATAAAATTAATAACCGAAATTATTTAAAATTTTTAAATATCTTATGATATTAATGGAGTTGTCTTCTTTTTTTTTTTCCCTTAATTCTCTACTATTGATTATAGGTCCTCGGAAAAGTAATCTTTTCCTTTTTGTTTTTTAACAAATATTCTTGAAGCATCAAAGTTTGACATCACGAACATGCTTGTACTTCTCAAAATGTATAAATAAATCAATATCTGGTTAGTTGAGCAAAAGAATAAGTATCTGGTTACCTCACATGGTCCGACAAGCCAGGCAAAAAACACAGTGGTAAAAGCAGCAAAATATTCCCTTGCAAATTTGGACTGTGGCAACAATGCTCTTATCTGTATATATTTAGAAGTGTAATTAATTAATTTTATGGCAAACTGATCTTAAAAAGAAAAAAAAAAAACCGTGGTAAAAGCAGTATACATATTATTATTTTCTGGTCTACTTTTCAGGATATATATATATATATATATATAATGATTTTTGCATGAATTTTACACGTGATTAACCAAAATAAAATAATTATTCGTAAATATATCTCAACAGCAAAACTTAATTTTAGTTCATAGGAGTAGATATGAAAGGACTTCTGCCAGATCAATTATTAAGAACAGTAATTAACTTGATTTTAGTCGGATATTCAATGGTTCAAAGAAAAAGTTTTGATTATTATCCCGCCCATAAAGGGATGCAGTTGAGCTGAATTGAGGATGGATTTTGAAAACTCGAACTAGAATCCAAATTATGTGTCTTGAAATCCGAATTGGATTCAATAATTAGCATATATCTAAAAGTAAGTTTAATAGTATAAAGGATATCCTGTATTCATCGAAACTCGACCAATAGACTAATCTAATTTTGTTAACATATATTGAAATTCATAATTTTAAGGGAAAAAAAAAATGATATCATTAGAAACTAAAGAGATTTGCATTTGAGTCTTATGTCTATAATATTTGGTTCCGGTTACTCGATATTGAGGTACTTTTCTTAAAACCCAACACGTAATAACTTATTAATTAAAATTAAACCAAAACAGTCACAAATTCTAAGGAATCATCGGCATCCTTATCACGTGGGGGGTGAGGCTGCCATCCCATGAACCGAAATAATCTCTTTATTTTCATTTATTTGACTTTTATTTTTAAATTATAAATTACAAAATAAAAAGAGAGAATTCAAACTTGGTTCGATTCATTAGTTGAAAAACTAACGATAGCACCATTAAGCTTTTTAAACAGTTTATTAGATTTGAAAGGGTTGATAGCTTTTACACAAATAAATATTTTTCTTCTATATCGACTCAAAATTAGCATGAAAGCAATATTCGTGGTTCCAAGATTTGGAGATAAACTGAAACTATGTACTGGGACTCGGTAATATGTTAAAAGAAAATCAAGCTCAGTGGTATTATAATTTTTGTTTTGTTTTAGCTCTTTTCTCCACTGTTATCTATTTTCCTTTTTATCCTGAGAAATTGCAAATAATACAACTTTAAACTCTTACTAGGATGTAGATAGACCTTCTAAAGTATTAAACTTATACATTTTCGGTAATATTAAAAAATATTTAAATAACCCTAAAATCTCCAAAAGTATTATAAGGATTTAGCAACAGTTTAAGGTTTTATAGGCATATATTTTTATAAATTATGAAGAGTGAAGTATACGTGATTGCACAAAGATGAAGAAGGTATGTACTACCCTTTGTCTGTAATTTTGTACAAACCAAATCTCCATGTCATATAACTTGACATTGATATATATATAACTCTTTTTACATGTCTGAATGCAACTCTATAACAATAAAATTAGGCGGAGACAACAATGGAGAAAATTACCAAGTTGAGGATCGGCCTCGGAAACGCCGCATCAAGAGCCAAAATGACAACGTCGCTCTGTGTGGCCGGATCAAAATTACGGTGCACCGCCCTGGCCGCCTCCACCAGGCCTTCATATCCTATCCTTTTCGTTTCGATACCTGTGTCTCAGGATCATAGCATAGGAAAATTTCTTAAATAGAATATATATTTTTTTATATATATTTATAAAACGACATGAAAGTTTTATTCTCTGTTTTAATAGAATCAAATTTCGTTCTTTATTCTACCATTCATTTTTAATTTTTTTAAAATCTAAATTCTTAAATTTAGAATTTTTTTCAATAATTCAAATTGGAAGAGTAAAAATCAAGATGAGATGGATTATAAGAGGAATCCTATTAATAAAATAGTCAAAATAGTAGAAGAAAAGTCCTTTTTCTAAACACACTCGGTAGTATGTGGAAGTAACGGGAAAAGTGGTTTAAGTCCCGCGAATATTAGGGCATCGGGAGGATGGAATTCCGATGCCAATCAGCCCGAGCTTTGAAAGATTTTGCAGTAAAATCCTAGCCTTGCTACTACCTAGAAATTTCATGAACCCATATTATTTGGTTCATGGGGGGTCGGGTCAATATAAGAATTGGTCATTCGAAGCGGTATATACTAATGAAAATGATATTAAGGCACAAACCTGCTGCAGCTTGAACGTTATGGGAGAGATAATTAGTTGCTAGCTTATCAAACCAGTTATCATTATACACAGTGGCCTTTTGTACTGGAATATGTAGAGTATCTACTGTTTTTGCACCATCCTTCCCCGTCTTAACTCCTCTCGTGCTATCCGCCGGGGCCGGAGCAGGTCCGACGAGAATGGCTGAAACCGGAGAGCAATGTTTAACTATCTTCTTCTGCTTCTTCAAATGGTTTACGTGATCATGGCCCGACGAGAATGGAATTCTGGTAGGCTGTAGTAGAAGTTTTGCTTCCATGACAAACAACTATATGGTCAAGGGCGAACGATGATTAAAAGGTGCTTTGGGTTATACGTAAGGGAAAGTGAGAGGGCAGAAGGCTCATATTATACATATATATATATATATATATATTATACATATGGATGTATGTATGTATGTAAATATCATATTAGTAAAAAATGTCCATGCTAACTAAATAAAATAATTCAAAAACTATTATAAACTAACGATATAAATACTGTTGTTCTAAAAAGATAAATTAGATTCAAATTTTTTACTTTATAATTAAAGTATATAATATTATTGATAAAGAAAAAGGTTAAATAAAATATAAATTAATTAGAAGAGAAAAAGATATGCGAGTTTTTATCAGTATTAAGCATCCACTCATGTTAGTGGGATAGGGGGTACGGTGGTTTGCTTAATAGGGTGTAGAAAAACATCAAGTTACATGACATTAAAAAAAGAAGATAAGTTTGTCAAAAAGACACTAAAGATAGCTCATGCTTCTTTCTTTCTTTTTTTTTTTTTTCAAATAGATCCGATTTATTGTATACTCCAACAAAATGTTAAAATTTTCCATATATATGAGAAGTATAACGTTGAGTTTTGAAAAAAATATTATGATTTTTTTTACTTATCTTCTAGTAATAACATTCGTAAAATGGATATCGGATGATGATGATGATAGAGAAACATGAATTCGCATGAGAATAGAAGATAATGGATACAAGTAAGACATACGCCAAATTTTTTATTTTTATTTCCCATTTGATTATATTCAAAATACAGATGGATGGAATGAGAAGCACAAAAGTACAAAATGTTGGTTTCGAGAATTTCAAAGACCCAACTTGCCAAGATCCTCTGGCGGATGTGGCCTGGAACGTAGCAAGGGTATATAGGCCCTGAACCTATTGTCGGCTGAAGAAAAAGATGCTTTCGGCTTGATTCTGATTTCTTAGGCTTTTCTACGTTGGAGAAAATATGCTTCCCCTGGTATCCACGGTACAGGAATATAGCAATGTGTTGGCACGAGATAGCTTGGAATAGCGGAAAAAAAAAAAATTGTTAGTACTAATACATTATATATAGTAAATGTTAATAGTATTTATAGGAAAGATTAAGTTGGACTATCTCTCCCAAAAAATAGTTCATTTTTTTGAAAGTTTTTGAAACATAAAAAATACATATTATATATTTTAAAGAATAAGTTATGATATAATATTAGATGTAATTAATTAGTTAGGGTTCGTTACACAAATATGAGTTTGAAATTTAAATCTCATTAAGTGTTATTTTATTTTTTTAAGATACATTTATTACTTAAATAACTTTATCTTTTTATTTTTTTTTTAGGCAAGTATATTGAGTACTCTTAATCATTTCTTTAAAGAGTTTTTCTATTATATTAAGTTATAAAAAATGTTACGAGTGTGATCGTTAATATTTGAGGTGGGTAAGAAAACCAATCAAATCGAACCGAACCGAACTGAAAATATAGTTTTTCTTACAATTTGGTTTAAAAAATTCATAATCAGAATCAAACAGAAAATTTATGGTTGGTTTAAAAGAATAAGCAGAATTAATCCGTAAAATCGAACCAAACTATTTAAAAAGTAAACATACTAACATTTTATTTCCAAGTAAAAAGTGTCTTTTGTAATAATATAGCATATACAAGAATTTTTTATTTACATTTATTGAAATATATATATTAAATTTTTAATTACCATAATATATAAATTATATATGTAGCTTGACTCAAAATTTATACTATATGTTATTTTTATAAAGGAAATTAGTTATCAACGAGCATTTAAAAAGTTTTAGTTATAGAAATATCAATTTCATCAATTTCTATTATGATAATATTTATTATTTTCAATGAGCTCAATACTTTTTACATTAGATTACACGTTTTGCATATATGCTTTTCTAAATTAAATGATAAGGTTCAATTTGTAAATTAAATCGAATTTTTGTGATTTGAAAAAATTCTCAATCTAAATCGTATGGTTTGGTTTAAAATTGTAAAAATCAAACCGCAGTTTTATAGTTTGATTTAGTTTGGAGGAAAAATCGAACCGAACTAAACCGATCTGCGCCCACCCCTAATTAATATAATTTTTTAAGTTTTTCTATTCTATTAAGTTTTTTTTTTTTTCTCTTTTTGCCTTTACGAAAGAAGCCTTGAAAAAAATAAATAAATAAATCTAACATGTATATCACAATTCTTCTTTAAGCATTTGCTTATTAAGAATAGAATTTATATTTTTTAAGGAGCCCGTCTTTCTTTGGTAAAACAAATAAGTGGGAAATCTGATTTCACAATCAACTTTATTCGTTATGATCCATGAAATTCAATTCATTTTCTCACTTACTATTGGAATTTTAATTCAACAAATGCATTTAACCTCTTTTATTTAGATTATTACGGAACACTTTTTTAAAATCCTACATTCTCTTTCATTTCTCTTCCAATGTGTGGGATAACATCTCTTCTTTTGTGGGATTTGTTGCCAGGTGAGTTTTGCTCTCTTGGGAGAAAATTCAATATCTATAATATTATGACGCTCAAAAAGATGCTTAAAAAAGATATATCCGTTTATTCAATTAAATATTCATATCCCCAATTCTTCGTATATTAGTTTTTTTTTTTTACCATTCACTTCAATTGATGTAATTTATTTTTATTAAATGAAATTCATCTTCTCAAAAAAAAAAAAAAAAAAAAAAAAAACAGAAAACAAAAATCTCTCTCATTTCTCTCTATCTATCTTAAAGTGACGATAAGCATTGTCTTTACTTTCAATTATTGCCAATTTAATATCACGTTTTATTATCCGTAAGTTAATTTTTATTCATTTTCATATCTCTATTATTAATGGGAAAGTTAAAAAGGCATTACTTTTTTTTTTTTTTTTTGACATGGTGCATATTGTCGGGTATAATCACCCACACGAACGACAAAGATGATGACGGAGAGTTTTGAAGAGAAATTTTTCTTTTATTTTTAGAAACATTAAAATTATTAGAAATAAATAAAAATGAGAAAAAAAATCCTGTCATAACTTGCAAACCGAGTATTGTTTAATCTCAAAATGCAAATTTTCAAACTAATTGGATAATACACCCTTATATAGTGTAATATTTTGGTACATCTCCGATCATGTTCAACTACAAGTTTTTCAAAACTTTGTAACTATACGACTTACAAACTGAACATCGTATTATAGTAAAAATATAACTATTGAAAAACTCATGTTATAAATTGTGGGTTTGACTTACCATTAAGGCAAACTAATCTAACCCTTTTATATATATACATATATATATTAACTTATAATCATTTATAATATATATTGATTGTTACAAAAAATAAAGTATAGTTACAAAATATCAAAATTGAAGATCGTCACCCAAAGGGAAAAAAAAAGAAGAGTTAGAGAAAAATAGAAGAATTGGATAATTTTCCTTCTCTCACAATCCTTTATTTTTTAAATCTCATTTTTTTTTTTGTTTTTTGTAATTCTCTTTATTTTTCATGACACTCCGCATAGGTTATAACCATTCTTAATTGCATAATTTTTAATAGCTTGCTTCAATTTAAGGCTCCATGTGCAAACCAATAGGTACTAAGGCTACAATGAGCTATTTTTAACCTAATGAAACTTGTTTAATCAAGTTGTGTCACACCGAGTATGATGCTCCTTACCTATGTCTTTAAAAGAGCTAAAGCTAAGCTGAAAAAGCTTAGAATATGTTAGAGTAAGTCGAGACAAAAGCTCGCAAGTATGGCTATAGACACTATTTCATGCTTATAAATTGATGAAACTGAAGCTTGAGTCTAAAATGAAGCCTTATAAGCATAATCTGTATGGCTATAATAACTATTTGGTACAAATAGAAGCTGTCTTCACTCTCTTATAATGTTTTAAACTACATGGGTTCCCTAACACAATTGTTAATGATAGGGATTTCAAGTTGCAAGGAATAGAGTTTGCAACTATCAACAACATACCATCCTCAAATAGATGACTAGACAAAAGCCATAAACAAGCATTTTTTAAACCTACCTCAGGTGTGTTACAAGAAAAAAATCTAAATGATGAAGTGAGTACTTAGCCCTAATAAGGTGGTGGTATAACACCAACTACCACTCATAAGCCAATATGACGCCATTTGAAGTGCTTTCTTGTCACCCATCCTCATGACACTTATCCTATATTCTTGGGGATTCTAGAAATGGCTTAGCTGATATAATGCTTAGCGATAGGGAAGAAGCTATTAGGGTATTGAAATTTCACCCTAAAAGGGTTCATGAAAGAATGAAACACATAACAAACTGAACACCGAGTAAAAAGTTAAGATATGGTTCTTGTTAAACTATAATCCTAAGAACAACATAGCTTGAAGCAACATAAGGTATATAAATTAAGTCCTGAGTACTGCGAACATTGGAAGGTCCTAAATAAAATTAGAGAAGTTGCATATTCTTATTAAATTGACATGTTAGCTCAATTATCCATTCTACATTTTATGTATTTGATAACTCCAATTTATTATACATTTCCTATAGTTATTTAGTACTAATTTAGACCATAATTAAGTTAATTTTATATTATTTTGAGATTAATTCATTTAAATTTCATTTTTAGGGATGTCCAAAGGATTTTATTAAGTTTTAAAGGGTTTTGGTAATTTTTAGAGTAATTAGAGGCTTCGTTTGAGTGATTTAGAGAGATTAATGATTTTTGACTAAGTTTTGGAAGATTTTAAGATATTTTGAATGAATTTTAAAGTCTTGAAAAGGGCTATACCCATAAACAATGAACGTACATTGAAATAGCGAGAAACGAAACAAAAATTGCTATCTAGAGATGACCATAGCCATAAACTTTAGGCATGACCCTCTTTTTTTATTATTTTATGATTTCTTAAGTCCAAGAAAGAGCATGACCATGACTACAGCAATAGTCCCCATCTAGGGTCCCTTCATTTAGCAATTTTATTAAATTCAAAGTTTTCACGCAAAGAATAAGTATACACCTAGCCACTACGGTTATGTACATAGGGCATGGTCACTATATGACAAGCAAATCTTTTATTTTTACAGTGCACCTTCAATTTTTGGACATATAATTTTCATTTAATCTTTTATTTTGCTAAGTCTCTCTTTGTAAACCTAGCTCTGCTTCTAATAAATAGATCCTTAGGTTAGAGTTTTCAAATATAGCCCCTTTTAAGCAACTTGTAACTTAGAATTATGATAAGGGTCTCTCAATTTATTTCCTCTTTTCCTTTTATTATGTTATTATTCTTTTAATTCATTATTAGTGAATATTATTGAAATCTAGTTCTTTTTGCAACACTCTTCTTTCTATCTATGGTGTTATTCTTTCATGATCTAATTACGTAGATTATCTTGTTATCAATTAATATTTACTGTGATTACTAATTTGATGTTTGAATTTACTGTAAAATTGCAAGACCTACAACAAATAGACAAGTATAATTAGAAGGGTTTCAATGTGCTAAGAGGTTAGGTATTAGATCTTTTCAAATTAAGGAAACCTAATAGTAGGATCCAAGACCTTTACACAATTTTGAGATGCTCTATTCAGCAGCGATACAAGTAAAGAGTTTTGGGGAGAAGAAATTGGCTAAGGACATCTAGCTAATTCATAATATGTTTTCATAGGAATAAGATTAGAAATCTCCACGGTTTAGAGAATAATTAAAATTGAAATGTTACAAGGAACCATAATGTAATAATAACAATTCACTAAAGATAATATCTTCCTTATTTTAATTAATTCATGTTTGTTTATTTGATTAGTTTAGTTTTAATTAGTTTTGTCATTTTACTTGCTCTTATTTATTTTATCATTCCTACTCTAATACTTAAGAGAGGGGTGAATTGAGTATTAATGACAAATTTTAAATTTTCTTACGAATCTATCAATAAATTTAACAATATTGAATAATTTTAATGATCAAATAATGATAATAAATGTGGAAATAAAAGAGATAAGGTAAGAGAAGATCAAGTTGTGATTTAACGTGTAGTTCGGACCGACCTTTACTCTCTACGGATACTAATACCTCCAACCAAGGACTTCACACCACTTTTATTAGTTACAAACCATAATGCTCAATCAAGAGCTTACACTACTTGACAATGACACAACAATCATTCACTTTACACTTTAAGCACACTTTTCTATCTTACCAGTGTAGTTCTTTGATATGTATATTTGCAAGTAAGAAAACTCCAGCACTGGACCATCAATTTACTCTCTTTAATGAATAGCAAGACAAAAAGCAATAACAAGAGTACAAGATTATAAGAGAATGTTCACATAGTGCAGTAGAATATTAGTTCTCCCTCTATCTTTGACAGGTATTGAAGTATTTATAGCCATGGAAAATTCTTCACATTATCTTGCATTTAATGAGCTCCAATGGCTACTTACTAGTGATGGCGTCTAAACTCTATTTTCATAGGCATCTAAATGTTCGCCTTAAGTGTCAATTACCACATGGCATCCATACATTAGCCCTTTGTTCTACAAGTGTCCCAAACAGAGCAAGTAGCACAACATCTTCACTTGTTGTCTTCATATAATGTCTTTACTTTTGCTGTTATGTAAGCACTTCAACTTCACCTACTCTCGTGAATCAAACATGCAATACAATTCTAAACAAGGTTTCTTTTGCAAATATGATATCATAATTTTGACCTAAAATCTTGGAGTATTTAAAGAGTTAATTGAATTATGGATATTTTGCAAATAAAAGCTCAATTCCAAATAACTTAATATTAGCATATCATTTATCAATAGATTTTCACTTTGGTTTTGTTCTCATGAAAATCAAACGGAAAACTCTTGGTTCAATAATCTCCCCATTTTTTATGAGGATAAAACCTTACATACTAAAAGCTCCCCCTCAATTTAGGACTTTCCCTCAATTAAGCATTCAGTTTTAAAAGAATTTTCAAATATGAGATCAAAGAATCACTTGATATTAAGAATACTAATTTGATAGGAGATACAAATCACAATTAAACTTAGTTTCCAAAACAAATCATTTTAATCAATATATTAATCCAATATTAACACAAATTTAGTATACAGTTTAAAGACTCTCTAAATGACTCGACTTTTGTCCCCCCTTTAGCCTCATCAAAAAGATGAAGATCCAGGCGGTGAAGAGGAAGATTTGTTCAAGCTAAAATTTCGGCATAATACTAGCTTAAGCTTCAAGATAAGCCACTTGCAAAAGTAAAACAAGATACTTCAAATCTCCTTAAAGAATACAACCATGTCCTCCCTAACATAGTTACCATACACTTGTGCGCATCTAAAATGAATTCAATTCCAAAACAACATGTGAAGGGAATCATAACATATTTAACCATAGAGATTACAAGACATAGTCATATAGCAAAGGTCAAATAGCTAAGATATCCAACTAAGAGCAAATAGTCCATAAGGCTAACACAAGATAACTAAAACAACATAAAGAGGCCAAAGGCTAAGTTCAATAAAAAGAGAGAAGATCTACATAAATCAAAATTCTAAGAAAAATATGAAGTTAAGACTCCATAGCATCATCATCCTCAGGAGCTGCTAAAGAAGATGGAGTAGATGGTTTAGTAGCATTGGGAACAATAGGATCATAAGTATCCAGATGATGATAGGGATCGGGATGAGATAGGCTAAAGTGGATAGGTTTGATAAGTTAGGATGAGGAATGGGCAGAGGAGGCTAAGGAATGCCAAGATGCCGATAGAGGTCATACATCCCTGTATGGAGATTAGCAAGATCCTTCCTTACTTCTTGTTGAAAGATATTAAACTCCTTCCTAGTAATAGCGGGATATGTAATTGCTCCAGGAGTTGCAAATGGATTATTAGAAGGAGTTTAGCTGGATTCCTACCTTGCTCTTGGCGCTCACATTCTCTCTCAATATATGAGGCACCATCAGGGCCAACTTGAGCAAAAAGATCAAAGAGAGGAGGAAGATGCACTTTCCTAACATAATTACCTTCCGAGTCAAGTTCCTAAGGCCCCTTAGTAATGTATGTTATGGAAAAGGGCTTTCGACTCAACTGTTTGTTGGGAGTCACAAATGCAATGCCCTTTCGTTCTAAAAGCACAATAATCAAACGTCCTATTCTTAAGAATCCTCTATTTAGGCCATTTGTGAGCTTCTTGAAATTGTTTACCATAACATCCCAAAAATCTGTAACTCTATTCATAGACAACTTGCCCAAAATCCATAAATCCTCTTTTGTTACATTGCTCAGCACAAGGTATATAGTTATGACAAATATATAAATGGAGAATGCTCCATTTAAGCAGTAAATAAATGGCCTTAAGTACTTCTTGATCTCGCAAAATAGAATCATTCACTCCATTTACTTCAAATAAGCACTCATAATAATTTGTAGTAGCATAATTAGTCAAAAATCTATTTCACCTAACTCTAGCTCTTATAATGCTACAAACGTCTTGTGAAGTGATTCCAATCCTTTATCCATAAAGATATGAATAAAGCTTGGTTTGATACCTATCATGTGAATCCATTCCAACACATAATTTTTCATCATCATTTTGTTGATCAATTAAATTACAATAAAACAACATGGTAGCATCTTTATTTATGGTCGTAAGCAACCTCATAGTTTCTAATACCTTGTTTTGAAGTAAAGTACGCATAGTTAACAGTAAACTTGTTTAAGACAGTGTAATAGAATTGCTTACCAATATCTATAAAAAGACTCATAAAAAGATAGTACCTTTGTTCATGCTCTAAAGACAGGAATCAATGGTCGTCAAAACTAACGTTTAATTAAGCTCCTTTACCTCGTCAACAGTGAGCATTGCTACCTTTATGCTCTCCTTCATCGGTTCTACCACCTTTAGTTATGGCATTTTGAATAATGAAGCATTAAGGTTTCTAGGGTTTAATAGAGAGATTTTGGGGTGTTTGATGAAATGGGATAAAATTAACAAAGTAATTGAGTTTATGATGATGAGGAGAATAGATTGATGAAAAAAGAATGAACTTTTGTCATTGAGAAGGGGAACTTTAAGAGTGGCATCTAGGGTTCTTAGAGAGAGAGGGTAGACAATAAAGAGAAAAGGGGAAAGATAAATAAGAAAGAAGAAGAAGAAATGGAAAATAAAGGAGTAAAAAAGAATTGAGTGTCTGAACGCTAGGGGATGTGTAAAAGTTCTAACATTCTAGGCATTTTTAGGGGGGTCGACATCCAGACGCTAAGTTAGGGTTGAGCTATTGACCAATTTTGAGGGGGTTGGCATCGGGACACTATATGATGGAGCCTCTAGATGCCATCCCAAAAAGCTGCAATTTTTTTTGCAACAAACAAAGGACACACACAAGTTCATTTTCTCTACTTTGATCAACCTATAAACGAATTAGATGAGTGAAATGATGTGTTAAACAGATGGAGATGGAGTCATAGAGGACTTCTAAAATTGGAAAAATGCTTGAAGTGCATGAATCATCAATATTACTCTACTTCTTGATTGAAATTCAAAGAGTGTATTGAAATGAGCAAATTGAATTAACTTTAACCATTAAGGGCTTGTTTTTGTAATTTCAAGCTTCAAAAACACATTCATGGATGTTAAAAGCAAGTTATAGCATCAAGGATTAAGCTAACTCAAAATTACTACTTAAGTTCCTTAAAGTAGGCTATAGAGTACAAATTTGGCAAAGTAACAAACTTATGCACCAAATTGAATCAATGACAATATTACACTTCAAGCATGTTTCAACGCCACTTATAGGCATAAATCAAGTCAAATGATATGCAAATAGGCAATATAAGCACGTGGCTTCTCTAATATCAGTAATAGACTATAAAGGTTCAAGGGGGTCAAATTTGCATAAAATCAACATTAAGCCAAAACAATTATTCAACCACAATCTATGAACAAAATTGAACATGTGGAAACTGATTTTGGGCATAGAACCTAAGGCAATGCAAAATGGTGCAGATATAAACTTAAATAAGGATGATTAATTTCAAATGCGGCCAAAACAAGTCAAATTTCAAAATTTTTGCATGAAACTTATATGCTCATGTTTCTTAGGGCTAATATCATGTTATATGCTGGCCAATTCGTTAGATAGGTTGATTTTTGCAAAAATTATTATTTTAGTGTGCCTAAGAGCTCAGTTATCACTAGGACTTATCGAGATAGAATTGAACTAAAATGGATCCTTCGAGATATCGAAGAAAATTAGAGAGACGGTCCACAATCAAACAAGAGTAGCTGACGTGAAGCTATTTGGAGAATGTGACTTACCAACGAACACAACACGACTTAACACCTCACTTGATATAACGTACAAGTTTATGTCAAGGTCCACCCATTACTAATCCTAAATTACTCAGCAATATTAGATAAGAGTGTAAGGGGTATGGACTTAGAGAAGATTGTCTCACAAGAACAGAGTATTCAGTATTAAGATGTAAGTTATCCTCGGCTTACAAGAGAAAATGACTATTTATAATAAGTCCCTAAGGTAACATTACAAATAAAGAAATTATAAGAAAGTATTTATAAAAGGGATATTCTTAGTATATATGAAAAGGATAAAAAGGACAACAAACCAAAAATAGAAAAGTAGTTAAATGTCAGATGAGGTAGACAATTGGCAGTACAACATTGGTCCTATAGGAATATTCTCTGAGCATAGCAGGTGAGAAGGGTCAAAATGTTAGGGTATTAAAGGGACCGGGACGAGAGAAATGATGGTATGCTGAGAGAAAACTACTCAGCCATTTAAGTGAGTCTCTCATCACTCAATAATAGGTTCTCGGTAGCAGTTTGTTGGTGTACTTGGCATAGGGTCCTCGATAAGGAAATGGTCGGCATCATCACTACCGAGTATACAAATCAACGTATGACAATATGGGAAGCTCAGGGAATTCAACCACCTTTCTTGATGTATAGTTTTTTGTTATCAGCAGATTGCTGAGAGAAAATTTTTCTGGAAAGGGATTGGAAGCCTCGGAGGCACGCACGAGTAATGGGACTGCTAACTGACAATGCATTAGTTTCCCAAGGTTGTTGAAGATTTGCCCTCAAATCTTGGCCTTCGTCATCATCAGGCACATATGGAGTTAAGTCGGCGACGTTAAATGTGGTAGATACGCCGAAACCTTTGGGTAGCTCAATCTCATAGGCATTATCATTAAGGCGGCTTAGGATCCTATAAGGTCTATCCGCTCTGGGTGATGGTCTGTTTATCCTTTTGCTAAGGAAGAGTTCTTTGCTAAGATGGATCCAGACAAGGTCCTTAGGAGCATAAATGATTCGTTTCCTTCCGCGGCTTTTCATTTCCTTCTATTGAGCCATAGTCTTGGTCAATTGCTCGACAATTCTTTAGTGTAACTTGTGAAATTCCTTGGCACGCTGCAGGCTGGATTGACTTTCCCCTTATGTAGATGGACTGTTAACTAAATCTAAGGGTAGGTTTGGGTTAAGTCCATAAACAACCTCAAACAGTGATGTTCCAATGGAGCTATGAGTTGAGCGATTGTAGGCAAATTCAATGATTGGTAGGCATAAATCCTAGTTACGAGAGTTATTTCCAACAATGGCACACAAGAGGCTACCGACAGCAACATATTCGGCCTCGGTGGTTAAGAGTGCTATGGAGTTTTACTTTTTAAAATGCTAACACACTAAATAGTTTCTTAGAAAGTGACAAGTGCCACTTATGCTTTTCTAATCAACTTTGCAATCGGCAAAGTCGGTATAAGAGTATTTAACTAAATCAAAAGAGGTAAACTTAGGATACCAAAACTAATCTCAATAATACTAGCAAGATACTTGAAGATGTGTTTTACCACACTCAAGTGAAATTCTTTATGGCAAGATTGAAATTATGCACATTAACATACAACAAACCTGATATCGGGTTTAAATACGATTAGATATAATAAACTACCTGTTATGCCCGTATATAACTTTTCACATATAGATTTTCCTTTTTCATCTTTGTTAAGTTTTAAGGTAGTGTTCATTGGAGTTAGCCTAGTCATGCAGTTATCCATTTTAAATCTCTTTAAAAACTCTCTAGTATACTTGGCTTGATTGATGAATGTTCCGTTTGCAGTTTGCTTAACTTGGAGACCTAGAAAATAGTTAAATTCCCTCATCATACTCATTTCAAAATGTTTCTTCATGAATTCTACAAACCCATCCATTAGTTCCATCCTAGTAGCTCTAAACATAATATCATCTACATAGATTTAAACGATTAATGTATTTGACTCGTGATTCTTGATAAACAATGTTGCATCTAATTTACCATTTGAAAAACCATTACTTATTAAGAAGCTACTAAGCCTTTCATACCAAGCTCTAGGAGCTTATTTGAGTCCATATAGTGTCTTGTTGAGTTTGAAAACATGATTAGGGAATTCGTTATGTTTAAACCCTGGTGATTACTCTACATATACTTCTTCCTTAATATAGCCATTTAGAAACGCACTCTTAATGTCCATTTGATATAATTTGAAGTCTTTAAAGGTAGCGAATGCTAAGAGCATCCTAATAGCCTTTAACTTAACAACCAGGGTAAAGCTTTCATCAAAATATATTCTTTCATCTTAGTTGTATCCTTTAGCCACCAATCTTACCTTATTCTTAGTTACTATACCAGTTTCATCAAGTTTATTTCCATAAACCCATTTAGTTCTAATAACCAATTTATCACTAAACCTAGGTATAAGATCTCGTACTTCATTTCTTATGAATTGATTAAGCTCCTCTTGTATAGCTTATATCCAACACTCATTTTCTAAAGCTTTATCAATGTTTTAGGTTTTACTTAGGACAAGAACATTATATTGCTAAAGCTCTTTAGGGAAGCTCTAATTTGAACCATATTAAATGGTTTACCTGTGATCCAAGCCTTAGGATGATTTTTTTACAAATTTCCAATCTCTAGGTAATTTAATATTAAATTGATTATCAATAGGGCTGCAAACAATATTTAAAATATTTGTGAACCTGAAAATACAAGAACATAATTTTAGAAATTTCGAAAAAATTAGAAAAAAATTCAGAAAAAATAAAAGAAAATATTGGGAAAATATGGTGAATTACGGTTCTTAAGACTATAGGCAACCTGATAAGGAGCCACTTGCGACTTAAAGTTGTGGTGGAGAGAGAAGGTGGGCCGACATAGGGTGGTGGCTGAACGGTGGCCGAAGCACTGTGCACCGGTGAGTTAAATTTTATTGCCTGATTTTTATTAATTCGCTAAAAATATCAAATTAGCTTAGAAAATTATGAAATTTGGTTTCCCTAGATCATTTTACATTTAATTTGATGCAATAATTTTATTTATTAAAATAACATTTATTTATGGTACCTGTTTAAGAACATGCTCTGTTCGGACGAATTTTAAATAAATTTTTCAAAATATTAAATAATGTTACTTCGGCATGAAAAATTTTGTATAACATAGTTATATAATGTATTAAATTTTAGTAACAATAAATTTTGAAAATTTCCATGTTTACTATTTTTTATAATTATTTTGAATAAAACTGCCAATTTTACCGAATTGTTAAAATAATTAGTTTTTTATGAAATTAATGAATGAGCCATGCATGTTTAGACTTCTGGATGTTTATAATGATATTTGAAATATTTAATTTTTATCTCACTCAAAAATTTATTTATTTTCCTTAATTTTCTGTAATTTCAAGCAAAAATCGCTATTTTTGTAAAAATGGATAATAGTCAATTTAGTGTAATTGATGAGTAATAACTAAACTAAATATTTTTGTAAGTATATAGAATTTTTCGTTAAATTAATTGGGCTCATATACTATTTATTATGTATTTTCCTAGTGTAAACTTATATATTAGCTTAATATATAATATAGTAACTAGTTTATTAAATCTGTATCAAATGAGCACTTTAGGGTATAATAAATTTTGCTGGGCAAGTTTAGAAAGTATAATTTTTCAAGTTTTTAGTTTAATACTAAAGCTTACTTGGGTCAATTATGGAGTTAGGGTAACGTACAATCGAGTCGTAATACGAAAGGGTATTTTTGGATATTTGGCAATATTGATTAGTCTTGACTCATAATATATATCAATAACACTCAAAATAACGATCGTGAAGATATAAATTTTACTGAAATCAGATAATAAATAAGTAAGATATGATCAAATGAAGTTTAAAAACTCGAAAATGAAAGCTTATAATAGTTCGAGTTCAACTTACACTTAATTTGAAGACTGCATCATATTTTCATAGGTATGATAAGTAAGGAAAGACATCGTCACAATGTATAGGATATTATGCTATTGCTAAGCCTAAGTAAGTAGATCTAACCCATGCTTGGAATAGATATATCGCTACTTATAACACTGTATGTCGTTTGGTGCTGTGTTGGTTAAATATGGATATATCTTGGGTGAATTGATATGCTACTATAATGGGTGCTGGTGTAGTGATTTTGAATGACAATAACTGTATATGACTATGTTGGGTGATGATTTGTACTTACAATTGATCGTGTTAACCAGGGAAGTTGAGTGATCTAACCCAGTCTTCTGGGTGTTCACCTAAGTGAACCCTAAGTAAGATACTAGAAGTCCATTAGGGAGAGTTCGAAAACCAAAATCAGATCATTGGGTTGAACAAAACTTAAAGATTGATTGTACTGATTAATATTCTTGAGTTACTATTGCATATCATGGTACGGCACGGCACGGTACGACATGATACAAAAAGGGACCTATGGGTTAGAAATTTCAGAATAAGGCTTCCAAATGATCATTGAAAAAGCATGGCTTTATGAACTTGGTTTTTGGAAGCATATAGATTGCATTGCCCAAACATTAACTATTTTGATAGTCAAATTTGGTAGACTACAGTATGTGGTTTAATTTAGCAGTCTTGCCACTTTGATTTAGTGAACTACAGTGTATAGTCTAATTTTGTAAAGTTAGGGTCCTACTCCCAGGCAGCTCCTTGTTGCCCTCTTTGGAAATAGTAGACTACAGTGTGTAGTCCAATTTGGTAGAGGTCCTACTCCCAAGCAGCTTCTTGTTGCTCAAGTTCCTAGACGTTGTATCTAGATGCCCAGCTATGTCAACTAACTGGATGAGGAATTGGAGGGCATAAAATATTGGTACTGATGCTTGCCACATGCATAAGCATAACATGTTGCATCATTGGCAGTAAGGGCCTAGTTAAGCGAATACATATGTGAAGTTAAACTTACGAGTTATGATTGAAATGTTTCAGTTATGATATGTAATATTGTTTATCATATTGTCTATATTATGTTGTTTGTTATCCACTCTCACTCAGCTTCAGTAACTGAGGGGATAAAATGTTTTATCCTCAGGTTAACTATATCGTGAAGGGCCCAACATTCAGGGAGGATATGCATACTGAGAGCGTGAGTCGGAGTTAGCGATTGTTGTATGGAACATGTATTAGGTGAGAGATCTTATTATTGTGAAGACAGTAAAGAAAAAGTCGATTCGTATTTTGATGTAAATATTATGTTGTACACATAAGTTGTAATAAAATATCTAGCTAAACTCCGATATAGCAACCCCTTTATTATGTAAACAAAGTTGTCTTTTGATGAATGAGCAGGTTGAGTTAAGTTTTCAATAGGTATTCCTGTGCGATGGTACGTCCTGTGCTATACCAGAATGTGACAGTTTTGACAATGAATGTATATGGATATCACACACCAAGCCATAAATACAATCAAGGGTTGAGCTTGAAATAAGGTTTAATACGACTCACAAACACTAAATGTCACTTGAGATTCAAATGAGGGTTAGATGCAACTCACTAACTAGCTCAAATGAGGAATTCACTATAATCTTTAGATCAAGATTAATATGAACACAAGAAAGATTAAAGAGTTAATCAATACTTAATAATCCGGCAAATGCAAGCTCTAAGAGCTCAAGAATAAGCTTACTCAAAAGACGAAAGTTCTAAGTGTAATTACTATATGTATATTCTTTACTATTTGGCTGTTTACAAATGTTGCTATTTATAGCAGATACTAAAACCTTAGTGGCAAAACTGTAAATAATATACAAAGCTTTAAACCCTAAAGAATGGGTCCATAATTAAAATAAAGAAAATATGTACAAGAATATAAAATTGTACGTTTAGCAAAAGAAGTTGGCATATAGTTATTCAGCTTGTCCTGGAAGGAGCATGACCCAAACTAGGCGGGATAAGTGGTTGGATGTTCAGGTCTTGGTAGAAGTTCCAGAAGTCTCGCAGTGCTTGGCCAAGATACTTGAAAGGTTATCCCATAGTTACTGAATTCTATGATTAATTAGCATTAATCTCTCCATGTTATGTTAAGTGGATTAATGGCTTCAAAGGCTTGGTTGTATGGTTTTTCAGCTTCTCGATGGATAACAGACTTAATGCCGAGTGGCTCATTTTCTTCTTCTCAGCCTTTTAGTATCGACTCGGTCTTATCAAGAGTCAATCGGCTTTGGCCTCAGGTTAAAGTAGGTCGGCTTCAGTTTTTGACAAGTTGATGTCGACTTGGGATAGGTCAACCTCAACTTGAAGATAATTGCAGGCTAATTACTATCAACAAAGGTATATCTTTTCCTACCTAAATTTAAGATTTGAGTTAAACCAAATAAATCCATGTGTAATAGTTGAACTAGCTTAGAAGTTGAGATGATATCCTTTAACTTAAAAGATGATTTGGTTTGTTTACCATGTTGGCATACTTAACGTATTCTATCTTTGTCAAAACTAATCTTCGATAGACCCTTTACAAGGTCCTTTCTAGCTAGTTTTGACAAGATATCCACACTAGCATTTCCTAACTTTCTATGTTACAACCAACTATCGTTGTTTTAAACGGATAAATAAGTTTCAAAAGAATTTAAAACTATGCTAAAATCAATTTTGTAAATGTTTTCTCATCTATACCTCTCAAAACAAAGTTGCCATTGTTAATATTTTCAATAGAACACTTTGATGCATGAAATGTCACTTTATATCCAATGTCATACAATTGACTAATACTAAGTAAACTATGTTTTGAATTGTCTACTAGTAATACATTCTTAATTGTAAGATCATTATTGATTAGAAAGGTTACCTTCTCTTATGATGTGCCTTTTGGTTATCTCTAAAGATAACACTTCCTCTATCCTTTAAGTTGAAGGATGAAAACTTGGATACATCTCCTGTTATGTATCTTAAGAAATCACTATAAAAGATCCATTTGTTATTTCTCCTTAAAGCTTCCTACAAAATAAAAGGTTACTTATTTGGTACACATTTAGTTTAGGTCTTTTAAGGTTAGTTGCTACAATGTAAACTTATCCCTTAGGAACCCAAATCATCTTACCTTTATAATTTAAAGAGAGATTATGTCATATTACATGTACGTGCAATATGACCATATCTACCACAATAGTTGTAAGTCTTATGAGAGGCATTTACAAACCGACTCTTATAGGACTTGTAAATATTTTCACTATTATAGCCAATTTCAGTTTTATCTAAACCTTACCTTTAAGAGCTAAGGAGCTTATCTAATTTTTTTCCCCATCCACGAATTTGGCCACAGTTTTTTTTTTTTTAAATTATCTAGGCTAGACTTTAGAATTGCATTTTTAATTTCTAACCTTCCCAGTTTATCTACCATGCAATTATCATCACCATGCTCATACTTTAAGCTTTTAATTTTCTTTTTAAGGGATCAATTTTCTTCCTTCAACTTGTTATTCTCTTAAACTAGTTCGTTATTTTTAGTGCTTAATTCTTCATTTGTTTCTTTCAACTTATCAACTTTCATTCTGAAGTGTTTATTATCTTATTCTTTATTACATCTACTCTTTATTACATCAAATTCATCACCAACTTTATTAATCATTTGTTTCAATACTTTGTTTTTCTTTTGAACTTTAACAAACTCCTTCAACATTTTATCATACATATCTTTCAATTCATCATAAGAGAATTGTGATCTAGAACATATCTTATCATCAATTACCATAAAGTAAGTTTCCTCATCTAAGTCACTTGAATCACCATCACACTAAGTGGCTACCATTGCTTTCTCCTATACTCATTGTTGGCCTTCTTAAGTAATGGGTAATATTGTTGGATGTACCTTAGTTTTTAACAATTATAGCATTTAATCACTTCTCTCTTTTCCTTCTTGAACTTTGAGGTTTTTCCATTGCTCTTTTTCTCCTTCTCCAACTTCTTATTGAATTTCATAAATTCTTTGAACTTTCTCGCTATCATGGCAATCTCATCATCATCCTCACTAATACTTTTTTCGATTGCTTTTAAAGCGATTGTTTTCTTCTTAGAATCTTCTCCTTGTCTTTTAACCATTTTGTGCATTTTGAGGGTTCCAAGAATTGCTCCTTAGGCATTGAGTTAAGGTTATTGGCTTCCTCAATGGCAGCTCATTTGGCTTTACAATCCCTTAGTAAAGACTTATGGATTTTGGAGTTAATTTCAAGATTAATAAATAAGTTGCCAAGAACACTCAAAGGATTAATGATGTTAGTGAATCTATTGTGCATTTCATCAATAATCTCATTTGGACGCATTTTGAAATTTTAAAATTGACCATATAACAAGCTAGTCTTGTTGTCTATTACTTGTGCCTTCATATATATTTTTTAATTCATCACATATTTCCTTAGCATTTTTACACGTATAAACTCTATTAAAATCATTTTTATTTATAGCACAATGAAGTATATTCATAGCAACATCATTCAAATCAAGCAACTTCTAATCATCATTGGTTTAACTTCTTTCTTCTTTACCTTCAATTTTAAAAGGTATTTTATCAACTTTTTGCCATAGTAATATATTTTAAGCTTTAAGAAATGTAGTCATCTTGTATTTTCAATAGGATAATTACTTCTGGTTAGAAAAGGAGCCTATTGAAAACTTGTTCTTTTAGGAAACCTAGTGCATTAGAAACCATGATCTCTACTTTAATATGCGATTAACCAAAATGATTAGAGACTAACTTTGATACTAATTAAAAAACATTAGGCTAATACTTAAGAGGGGATAAATTAAGTATCAATGACAAATTTTGAATTTCCTTGAGAATCTATCAATAAATGCAACAATAGTAAACAATTTTAATAATCAAACAATGATAATATATGCATAAATAAAAGAGATAGGATAAGAGAAGATTAAGCTATAATTTAACGTAGAGTTTAGACCATTCCCTACTCTCCGTGGACACTAATTCCTTCAACTGAGGACTTCACACCACTTTTGTTAATCACAAATTGTAGTGCTCAAGCAAAAGCTTACACCACTCAACAATCATACAACAATTACTCAATTTACACTTTGAACACCCTTTTCTATCTTTCTAGTATAGTGCTTTAGTATGTATATTTACAAGTAAGAAAACTCTAACATCACATTCTCAATTTATTCTCTTTACTAAATAGCAGGACAGAGAGCAATGACAAGAGTACAAGATTGTAAGAGAATGTTCACAAATTACAATAGAATATTAGTTCTCCCTCTATCTTTGATAGGTTTTGAAGTATTTATAGCCTTAGCAAATTCTTTGCATTATCTTACATTTAATGAGCTTGAATGGCTACTTTCTGGTGATAGCATAAGTACTCTATATTCATAAGCATCCAGATGCTAGCCTTAAGGTTTGCCAATTACCACATAGTGTCTAGACACTAGCCCTCTGTTTTACGATCTTCCCAAACAAAGTAAGCAGCATAACATCTTCACTTGTTATCTTCATATAATGTCTTTACATTTGCTATTATGCGAGTACTTTAAATTCATATGTTCTCATGAATCAAACACGCAACACAATCTCGAACAAGGCTTCTTATGCAAATATGATATCATAATTTTGACCCAATATACTAGAGTATTTAAAAAGTTAATTGAAGTATGGATATTTTGCAAATTAAAGCTCAATTCCAATTAACTCAATATTAGCATATCATTTATCAATGCATATTCACTACGATTTTGTTCTCAGCAAAATCAAAAGGAGAACTCTTGGTTCAATACCTTGTTCATCTTTTCTAATTAATTACAATCATTCTTATATTGTAAAGTTAGATGATTTGAAGTTTTAAGTTATTTCTAGTAATTAGGTTCTCACTACACTGGTTTACTGTAAATCAACACTTAGACTCACATTCGTTTTATTTTATACTACAACTTAACTAAGTACATTTATCTGTTAGTACAATATACATTAGACTAAGTTTTTGGCCGCCATTACCAAGGAGTCAAAAAGAGTAACCTAGTTAGAACTAGCAAAGACCCTAACTTCCAAATATTTTAACACTCTTACAATAATCTTTCTTGTGATTTATTTTTGTATTTTCTTAGTTTACTTTTAACTACTTAAGTATGTAGATATTAATTAGGGAATTGCATTAAGGAAAGAAATCAACTGTCGAGCTAACAACGAAAAAACAATAGCCTTCCTTAGGAGGCAGCCTAAGTTTAGTTTAGTTTATTTTGGTTATTTCTATTAGTTTATTTGTTTATTTTGTCATTTTTCCATAAGTCAATGCAAGTATTGAGCTTTGAATATTAGTTAATGTTTTCCTGCTTAAACAATTTAATTTCATCGAAAAATAGTTGTTGGATTTGTTTATACAATAGTGAAATTTAAGTTGTCATCCAATTGAAAGAGTTATTTGATCTGCTTTTGTATTTTAATTCGTGCTAACCTTGAGTTTTTTAAGGTTAGTTGCAAGAATTGAATCAAGAGAATCAAAATTAAGCAAATCTAAGGGCTGGAAAAGGATACGAGCAAAGTTTGCACACATGGACTTAGCTTGCATTCCTTTTGTAAATTATTTTGAGAGAAAAATTGCAAGAAATTTGTAAATGAGAAGTCCACAAGCAAGTACTACTCCCATGAACCTTACCTATGGTCCTACCAAGTATGCAAAAAGTCATTCTAACATACATAATCTCTCTATAAACTTCTATTTTTCCTCATTTCTCTCTCTATAACCTCACTAAATCTTTATGAATCTCACGATCCAACCACGAACACTATAAATCTAAGGAGTGTAGATCATCGTTACCTCTTTATTTTCTTAAATTTATTGTTGGTTCACATTAAATATTAGATTTTCACTTAGAAATTTAAGAAAAACAATGTCACTTGCATACTTAAAAATCTTAGGAGTGATTTAAATAATGTGATGATACATATTATTTATTAAAAATTGCTTGAAAAACACTTGCTTCTTAAGGATTTAATGAAACAACGATTTTCCATGCCGAAAGAAAGTAAGAGAAAGGGTGACAAAGTAAAGGAAAGAAAGTAGGAGAAAGTGATGGAAAACATAGGTTTGATATTGTTTTTGCAATGTGATGATGATAAATCATGTCGAAGATTAGAAAACTTGTTGAGATTGAAATTTTTGTGCAATTAAAAACTTCCATTAATTCTTTAACATTAATTAGAATTATTAATATGGAATTATGTTAATATTTCCTAATTTTATGATATGATTAGTAGAGTTGCTATAAATAACTGTATATGAATTAGATTATGAGAAAAACAAGTTCTCAATCAATTATATATTGAATTGATAATGTTTGTGACAAACAAGATTATGAAATTATAGGATTTTTATTAACCTATAATTTCATTAATCATTGTATTCAGAAATTAACATTCCAATATTCAAAATTTTATTACTTCAAGAATTTTCTATATTGCTAATCTATTTGATTATAAACAATAAGTTTAATAAATTATATATTGAATACTAATATTCATGTTAACAGAAATTATGTATGAGAATATGATTTAATCTTGAATTAATCCTATAATTGCATTAATCTATGATTTTAACAAAAATTAGCATTCCATTATATAATTTTTTTGTCCTATGATACTTAGTTGGATAAACCAGCAAGATATAAGGAATAAAACTTGACTTTTATTGGATTTTTGAATTATCTATTGCTTATGAGATATGAATAATTTCTTTTTAACAAAGATGAATTTTTTGCTTTTTGATTGCAGATCATGCTTAGGGCAAAACACGCCCAATCAGTTGTAGAGGTGCTTCTAACCCACCACGATGAGGACAGCGAGTACTTTTTCTTCTAAATACTTATTTTCTTTTCAAAAGACTCAATTTGATTTTTCTTGTTTAGATTATTGTATTAATTTAATCATTGTTGCTTTTTTATTTAAATAATTGTTTAACTTTTCATGCTTTATTAGTCTACAGGATACTAACAACGTGGTGCTTGAATTGATAATAGTAATTTTATTTAATTTAGTTTAACTTCTCTTTTTTTCTCTTAATTAGCTCGTTTTTAATACAACGAAAACTTTATGCACATAATTGGTCAATGGAACTCAAAATATATACTTCACACATTTTAGGGTCAATGCTAAAAACCAAGGAAGTCCCCATTCCTTTTTATTTCTCTTTCTTTCCCACTTATGTATTTTGATTTATCTGATTATGTATATTGAGGACAATGTACCACTTAAGTGTAGGGCAAAGGTTAGAATATGCGTGTTTATATTTTTAGATACATACTTAAATTTTTGAAAATTTATGTGAAAAATTTTAGAAATTTGTACCCCACTATATAAGTAAGCAAATCTTTTCGAATTCACTCAATCATTTATGAATTTAGAACACTTTGCTGAATTTAAGTAATTAAATCTTTAGGATTCAAAGTTACCCTTCTTTTAAGCTTAAACTTAGACTTAAGATTAGGATGGATATGAATGGGTGAAAAACTAGTTATTTTGATTTCTAAATTGGATTTTAAAGGATAGTTATCTATCCTTCTTTTCAAAAAAATTTTTAGATTGGATGAATAAAGGAAATTTGTCTTTTGAAAGTCCTTTAAAAAATCAAAGTAGTTAGAGGTATAAAATGAATAATTAAATTTAAAATGAATCGTTAAGGATTAGCATAAATCAATCTTAATCCCTCAAACAAGTAAGACTCTTTCTAATTCCCAATTGAAAAAAAAAAAGAAGTGAAATTAATTAAAGTTGTTAAGGATCATTTTATATCCCTTAGAAGAGCAAAGCATTTTCCCATTGATAATTGCTAAAGTAATTAAAAGAAAGTCGAAGAGAAGTGAGATACTTTTCTAATGCTAATTGAGCTTCAATAAAAAGAAAATTAAATTAAATTAAATTGATAAGTCTCTTAACGAAAATTAACAAAAGTAGAGGGATAATTAGATAATGGATTGGTGTAGTATGCATCCACTTTAGTTTTTCAAGTTAAAAAAATAATTAAGGAAGATTTCGCTCCTCTTAAGTTAGAGTAAAGAAATCCTTATAACTTTTTCTTAATAAGTTTATGTCTATTTTAATCTCTAGTTTAGTTTCTGCTTAAGAGTTGTGGCTAACTTTGAATCCTCTACATTGATGATTGAAATTTAGTAGTTTTGAATTTGTTAATATATAAGTGTTTTGAATTCACTGTGAAGTTGATAAATAAGGGTGATTTGGGGAAAATTTTTGCTAAGCATTCTATTTTTGAGGTTGCATTTTTTAAAGATCATGTTAATTATCTTGTTCTTTACATATTTTTCCTTGATTTTTATTGTTTTGCTTAAGGAAAAGCAAAAGCTTAATTATGGGGATATTTGATAACTCTAATTTAGCATACATTTTCTACGATTATTTAATAATATTTTAGACCTTAATTAAGTTAATTTTATGTTATCTTGAGCTTAATCCGTTTAAATTTCATTTTTAGGGATTTCCAAAGAATTTTATGAAGTTTTAAAGTTTTTTGTAATTTTTGGAGTAATTAGAGGCTTTGTTTGATTGATTTGGAGAGGTTGATGATTTTACCAAATTTTAAAAGATTTGAAAATATTTTGAATGAATTTTGAAACCTTGGAAAGGTTCATACCCATAAACAATGAAAGTTCATTAAAATCGCAAGCAATGGAGTGATAAATGAAGTAGAAATTAATGTCCAGAGACAATGACTGCCACGACTATGACCACCATAAACTTTAGGCGTGGTTCTCTTATTTCATTATTTTGCAATTTTCGAAGTCCAAGAAAAACCACGGCCATGACCATGGTTATGGTCACCACCCATGGACCTCCTTTCGTTAAGTAATTTTATCAAATTTGAAAATTTTGTGCTAATAATAAGTATATGCTTAGCCACTATAGCCATGTACCTAAGGCAAGGTCACTATATGATGAGGAAATCTTCTATTTTTATAGTGCATTTCTATTTTTGAATATGTCATATTTATTTAATCTTGTATTTTGTTAAGTCTCTCTTTATAAATCTAGCCCTACTTCTTATAAATGATCCTTAATCTAAAGTTTTCAGAGAGAAGCCCCATCGGATAACTTGTAGCTTAGAATTATAATAGGGGTTTCTCAATTTATTTGCTCTTTTCATTTTTTATGTTATTCTTCTTTTAATTCAATCTTAGTGAATATTTTTGAAATCTAATTCTATGGTATTATTCTTTAATGATCTAACTACACGAATTATCTTATCATTAATTAGTATTTACTGCGGTTACTAATTTGATGTCTCAGTTTATTGTACAGTCGCAAAGCCTACAACAAACAAAAAGTTAGAAAAGTTTCAATGCATTAAGAGATTATATATTAGATCTTTTCAAATTAAGGAAACCTAATAGCTAAATCCAAGAGCTTCATGCAATCTTGAGATGCTCTATTCAACAGCAATGTAGATGGAGAAGTTCTCAAGATTAGGAATTAGCTAGGGACGTGAGTTCGGTTAATCCAAAATTTGATTTCCATAGGAATAGAATTACAAATCTCCACAGTCCAAAGAATAATTGATATTAAAAGGTTGTATAGAACTAGAGAATAAATAATAGTGATTCACTAAGGATAATGTCTTCCTTACTTTAATTAATTCATGCTTGTTTATTTTAATTATTTTTGTTATTTTACTTGCTCTTATTTATTTTTTCGCTCCTTATTTATCTTTCCTAATTAATCACAATCATCTTTATATTATAAAGTTAGATAATTAGAAGTTTTAGGTAAATTGCTAATAGTTAAGTCCTCACTACGTTTGTTCTCTATAGTAGTTCTCTATAGGATCAACACTCGAACTCACATTTATTTTATTCTATACTATAACTTAATCAGATACACTTACCTATTAGTATAGTATACACCAGACCGATATCCTAATTAAAGAAGTTTAGTATCAATTGCCATCAATTTTCTTAGGAACTTTAATCAATGGACGATGTTGGTGTTCTTGTGTTTGAAGTTCTTCTAAATTAGAAGCTAGCAAGCGTAGATTGGGACAAACACCTTGGTTTTAGTGAACTAGAAAAATAAACCAGACAATGAAGCAACTTAAGTGTACTTTCTAAACTTATCTCTTCATTTTAAAATCAACACTTGTGGACAAAGGTTTTTTAAGGAAGGGATGATGTTGCGCATCAGTTCATTCCTTAGGGTTTTTTTTTTTCATAAATGTGGTTGGAAGGGGAAAGTAGGTTGACGAAGATTTAAAAAAATGACAACCAAGCAAAAGTTAGAGACATCTAACTTGCTTTTAGCCATAAATAGTGTTGTTATTAGGTAAATATGTAAAGAGGCTAGTTCTTAAGTGCAATAACTGATAAATATCTATTAAAGATTAAGGCCACATATACATAATGACCTATATTTGATAAATAGCTGTAGAATTTTTTTTTTTTATGTTGCCATAAGGCTTGAATGTTATGGATACTTGTGCATGTGCTATTGATATGGGGAAATATTTTGTGTAACTAACTCACATGTTACTACAAATGTGTGTAAAGGTGACAAAAAAAATCAACTAAAAAGGTGAAGAAAACATTGCTTCCCTAATGATGCTCATATTTGTGCCTTTTCTCTACATCTAAAGAAACCCTTACATTGCATTGCCTTACATTTCATTGCATTTTTTTCTAATTAATACAAATTCAAAGAATAAAAAAAGGGCTTACATAAGGTAGAAAGGGTATGAACATGAATTATGAATTGTGAATTGTCTTTTTTTGTTTTTCATATCTTGGCTAACTATATTATAACTTAGTGATTTGGGTATGGTCTATTCCATTGGGAGATACCACCAGATCATAACATTATTAGCTATAAATTATGTCTTAACTTGCAAATTATTTGAACATGTGATGAGGATTTTTTAGCTTAATGATATATATTGTTATTATGAACATTTATAATTAAAATCATGATTTATGATTATCTCAAAATGAAATCATTTTTTTTTCAATAACATTACATATTAAAATTTAGGAAAAAGAGGATTAAACTTGATTTATCTCATTAAAAGATTAGTTTTCATACCATTAAACTATAATGGTTTTATAAAAAATAAAGTCGATTTCGAGTAGTAATAGTCTACCTATCTCGGCAACACCTTTCATTTATGGTTCAACACGTAGAACTAATGAGATCGCATGGGAGACTGTACAGTCCAACTTATCCAATGTATCACGCCCTCAATAGAGAGCATTGTTAAAAATGAGTAGATTAGTAGTCTACCTATATTTTTTTCGATTTTAAGGATATTTACTCTTTGTTTTTTCATTCCTATGTACTATTCAAATATTTTCGAAGAAAGCAATATTTTTCTGGCAGAGAATTATAAGCGACGGGATTAACATTTTGGAGAAAATTCGTTTAAGGAATACACATTTTAGAAAGTTAAAATTGAAGACCAATGTTTTGTTACTCGATTATTTAAGGGATTCCAATTAAAAAGGGGTTATAACAGCGCCAACGTAGCAATTAATGGTGAGTTACATATAGTGACATAGTACTTAATAGTGAGATAAATGCACTGATGTAGATTTTAAGTTAGAATAGAAATGAGTGAAATTCACTAAACCTAAATTGAAAAAACAGAAAAAAAAGAAGAAAGAAAGTAAAATCTGACCCATCTTAACCTGAATTAAAAGAAAACAATATAGTGAAACTAAAAGTAAATATGAATACAAAAACTTAAAGCCTAAAAAATGTTAAACAACCAAAAACTCTAAAATTTCAAACCCTCTTCCAAATTGAAAACCTAAATGCGAAATCCCAATCCTTCAGCCAAAATCCTAATTGAAATCAATAGAATTGATGCCATAATCAATAGACAATTATATTGATTGGTATGTCTTTTTTGTTTTTCTTTCCTCTTGAAATCGTCCTTATTATTGATTTTAATAACTATGCATAATCCTTTAGTCACTACATGTCCTTTTTATATTTTTTTATTTATTTTTTAACTTCAAATCATTAATATTATGTTTCAAATGAATTGCTCGTAATCTGTTCATTAAAATGCTTACACGAATGTCTTAGTTATTGATGCTTTATGGTATGATTGTTAGATTCATTCTCTTAAGATTAAAACATAGACATACATGTATAAGTTGTCATTTTCATGTATTTCTTAATGTTTTCATATTACAATAAAGAGAATTACACTAAAGGGTATTGAAGTTTAAGAATAAATCGAAATAAGGGATTAATATTTTAATAAAAGGTTAACTTAAGAGAGTGTCGTGATAACACCATTAGTTTCATCTAACGTAATTGTTAAGTGACACATGACACTCACATGATGCAAGCATAACATATACGTAATGCTTACACGTGTATTTAAATAATAAACAAAAACTTAAAAATATAAAAAAAAACTAGAAAAATATAAAAAATAACATAATTTTAAGTATAATATATAATAATATAATCATATTAAATTAAAAAAATTAGCAAAATTAAAAAAATTAAAAAAATAAGATTGACTACCCCAAAAGCTAGTAGTCAAATTGGATTGAAACTTCATGGTGGATTGCGACTCACTTAAAAAAGTAGTATCGACCCATCAACTAATAGTGGAGTAGCCATATACCATCAGAATGGGGTCACGTGATCCCCTTTGATAGCTAGTGACTACGCTACTTTGATTTTGTAAGAAGAAGAAAGAAAAAGGATAAAAATCTCAATTGCATTGTACAACCCGATGGTGACCCAATTGGAGTTTTGAAAACCCTGTACCACTAGTTAGAGGGTCGACATCCTACTTTTTTCTTTTTTTTTTTAAGAAAATCTTCTTTATTAAAAGAATTTAATTATATGTTACACGTGTAACGTATACATGGCTCTTACATGTGTATTTAAACTTTTTTTCTTTTTAGAAAATATTTTTAATTATATTATTATATATATTATACTTAAATTATATTATTTAGTTTTTTAAAAATTTTATATTTTATGAATTTAATTTTTATTTTTCAAAATTTTCTTAAATTTTTAGTACTTTTTTCTCTTTTTAAAGTTATTTATTTATTATTTAAATACACATGTAAGAGCTACATAGACATTACACGTGTGCTACATGAAGGCCATGTGTCACTTAATGGTTACATCAAATAAAATCAATGGTATTATAACAATGATCATTTATTTTAACATCCCATTAAAATATTGATGTTTTATATAAATTTCTTAAAATGTTGATTCTTTATTTAAATTTACTTCTAAATGTTGATATCTTTTAGTGAAATTCTCCTTATTACAAAGTTGTAATGTAGAGACATATTGTCAGAATGCTTTGATTTCTAAATTTTTTGCAGCATTGCATCGATTACTACATCTAAGTAATTGTGAATCCAGTAGATGATGAAGGAATTGCATACTAAAAGAAGATTAAGTAAAAGTCGTACATTGCCTGATGTTGTATAAGCATCATTATCAATTGGGAATTCTGTGAATAACATCGATGTTGTGAAATATTGCTTTTGTGATTTGTCATCACCTAAGCAAACCATTTGGACAAAATAAAATTTAGGCAAGAGGTTATATATTGTCCATGTCATAAAAATCAAAGGTGTTGTGCTTTACATTTTGAATATACGAATAATTGTTGAAGTTCTAAGTACTTTTGTTTATAGATAGATTAATCTATATTTGAGTTAGTAAAATTTTGGTTTTTTTAACTTAATTAGAAATGCAGCTTGACTCTTAATTGTGATGAGAATACATTGTCTTAGTTGGAGTTGGAAATTTAAATGATTGTGGTAAAGCAACATATATTGGCAAGTTAAAAGAATTTACTTCATTCTCGATTATCAATTATTGTTGTATGAAAAACATTTTTGTTGGTCAATCAAAAAATATAAAATGTTTTTATTGGATAAAATCAAGTCTATAATAAAAAAGTTTTCATAATATTTATTTCTTAATTTTTAATTATCCATTATGAAGACAATGAGGGAAAGGAAGCTTATCCATTATGAACCAAAATTAAGTTTTAAGTTGTGAGATTGAAGCCGAAGGATTCTAGGAATGCATTATGGTGCATGAGGGGAATACCAAAGTCAAAGTAAGCAAAACTATCATTTTAATTCATTAAGAATTATAGGTTTGTTTAAGTTGAGGCTAAATGAGAGCACCATCATAAAAAGGAGCAATGATTGAAAGAAATTACTAGCTATCCTAAGAGGATTCGAATGCTAATTTCATCATATAAAAGATGTCCGAAATTGATCTTTTTCCTAACCATGAAGGAATGTATTGATACTTATGTCTAATGAGATCAAGAATAACAAAAATGACAAGTACTCAAGGTTAGAACACCTCGTACTTGTTTGCAACAATAGAAATGACTTAAAACTCTAAACAAATTCCATTTAAGTGTTATATTTTAGAAGATATGATATTCTACAATAACTCTAACTAATCTCTTTGAGCAGGAATTTTTCATTTGTAATTGAGCTTGAGCTACCCTTAATCAAAACCCCCATGCTTATTCATCAAACATTGGCCTTTTCCTTTTAATAAAAACCATGTTGTAGGAAACTACTTTACCTTCTACACTTGCTAAAGTCACTGCTATAAATTAGCCTTTCCAAGCATGGTTAATGCATGGATAGAAACTTTACCATAGGCAAATATTTGATATTCATTCTATATGGTCAAGCCTGAACAATTCCAACAGAAGTAAAGGATTTCGAACAAGAGATTGGAATTTAACTAGAAATGAATATATAGCAAGTTTATAACCTCCATTGATACTAAATAATATTTCTCAGTTAATATGAACAATGATAACCATAAAAAGGGTGTTGAGAGATTTGAATAAACTTAGATTATTATATATGTAGGACTCATACGAGAAGTAGTAGTTCCGTAAACCTAAATTACATGTTCAATCTCAACAAAAGGCTAAAGAGAAAACAAAATTACAGTTGTTTTACACCAATTGTATTGTACATTAGCTTAAAACTTCATTAGAGTACAAAACATGTTATAAAAGCACATTATAATCATCCAGGTCTATGAAGTCAGGCTATCAATCCTTATTTGCTTGCTTACAAGAATGCGTAAATCAAACGTTCATAATTCTTTAACTCTTCCTAGTAAATGTTATAGAACTCTTGGAGTTTACATGATCTAGACCTCTTCTAATTGGTAGTTTAGTCTCTTTTCACGGAGTGAAATTATTAGTTGATGGGCCAATGCTTCCCGAAGTGAAAACATTAATGGTTAGATCTATTAAACCCACTATACATTCACAAAAATAAAATTTGTATAATAAATGGAAAAGTTACTTTCGATCAGATAAAAAAGAGAACATAGACCATGTAGTAAATATAGTTGCATAATTCATTATAAGATAAATAGGATTCACTTTGCTCTATATTTATTGGTTAGTATGCATCATTTCTCATATTCTATTCAATTTTAAAACTAACACCAATAGTAAGTGGCCTAGTCTTCACAAAACCAACTACATTTTTTTTATACTCGTAGAAGATATAAAAACCAACAAGTTTTTCATGTAACATGCTAAGGAAGATATAAATTCCAAAGATAAAAATTTATACCTCATTAAAAGCCATAACGATTGGGGACTCTCAACTTTCTTGCTTTTATATATACTTTCTACTAATCGCAGATAAATCTCTACTTGTCATCATTTGTACTAATTAGAAGTCCAAAATGTAGAAATGATGGTTTTTCCTAAGGTAGATTTATTGTAAGCATTTCAACAAATAAATTACAAGCAATTCATTGAAAACACAATTTCAAAGTTAAAAGATAAATTAAAAAAAATAAAAAACAACATACAGCAACCCAAGGATTCTGGATGGATATCAAAATCAACAAGAAGAACGATTTCAAGAGGAAAATCATAATAAAAACAAAAAAGATATAACAACTTTCTAGTTAATATAATTATCTGCTAATTATGACATCAAGTCTATTGGTTTCAATTAGGGTTTCGAGTAAAGGATTGAGATTTTGCTTTAAGTTTTCTATTTGGAAGAGGTTTTGATATTTTAGGGTTTTCAGCTGTTTAATGTTTTTAGGCTCTAAGCTTTTGTATTAATGTTTACTTTTAGTTTCATTGTATTGTTTTAATTTAGGTTAGGATGGTTTAAGTATTTTTTTTTTTATTACCAGGAAAAGATGAATTTCATTATAAGCTACGGGAAGGTAATACAAAGATTAGCTCATTACAATCCAAGGTGGAACTGATTGAAGATAAATTACAACGTAAAAAGGATGATGATAAAGGAGGCAGATTTTCTATCCAATTTAGGGGACATTTTCCTTGTTATATTAGTTACCTAACTTGCCACCTCGTTAGCTTCACGTTAAACAAGGCTAAATTCTACAAAAAAAAAAAAATTTATCTAAGTTGCTTTTGATATCAGCAATAAAAGGCCTTAATATTTATAGAATTTCCTCTTATGAGGAGATCCTTGGAAAATCGTAGCATAATCCATTTCTATGACAACTTTCCTCCATTCTCTATCCTTTGGATAAGATATAACACCTAAGATAGTTGCAACTTTAGCTTCTTTTACGGATTTTGAAGATATACTTCTGTTAAACATTGCCCCCACACCCCCCTCCCCCCCCAGCCCCTACACACACACACACATACACACATACACACATACACACATGGATAACAGCATTTCATGCAATTCCACCAATTGCTTTGTCATGATCATGCGAGTCGAAAGTCTCATCAACATTAATTTTGATAAAATCATTATGTGGAGCTATTCAAGATAAGCCTATCTTAGTTGGAGATAAAGAACATAGTTCTCCTTAAACAGGAAAAATTTCTTTTGCAAGTTCTATTAGCTGCAGCTCATTGGTGTAAGGTAAAGAAGGTACTTAAAGATTTGGATTTACTTCCGCCGAAATGCTACTCCTCTGCTCGAATGATGTACGATAAGCTACAGTGGTTGCTCTTACTGTCACACTTGTAAGAAGATTCACCACCATCAACTCCTATGAATTTATGCTCATTAGGCCCCTATAAATTCCACTCTATGTTGCTTGTATAGATGAATGCCCTTGCATGGGAGCACCTTTTGACTTTACTATTTCAATTTCCTCCAAAACCTTGTGAAAGGCCAAACACACTAAATCAACATCTAGGCTCTTAAATTGAATATTTCAATGTACGTTCCCTTCTATAAACACCACATAATAGTAAACAATCTTGTAGATAGAACAATAAATTCTTGCTTACTGTAATGCATATCTTTAAGAAATGAAAGCAACTAGTGATCTAAGGAAGGCATATGATTAAAATCCGGTCTAAGTCCCTTGGAGTGAAGCCATACTTTCCTAGTTAAGGGGTATCCTAACATTATATGCTTAATAGATTCAAATGCTTGACAAAACTTGCATTCTCTAGAGTCTAATACTTATCTTTGCATCAAATTGATGTTCATCGAGACTGGATTGTTTAAAGCATGCCACATAAAGTGTTTTACCTTTAGTAGCATAGGGTAGTGTCACATAAGTTTTCATTTGTCTATATGATGAGAGGGATGGGCCTCCAAACCTATTTGGTATGACTTGCATCTGATGTAATTATAGGTAGATTTCACATTGAGCTTCCAAATTTCTCATTAGGCTAAATCAACTTATCTTCCATTCTTTTATGTGGTATTGGGATTTCTTAAATGGCCTTCACCGTTTGCCTCACAAACCATCCATTGAGTTCCTACATATCCTAAATATTCAGTTTAGCATCAATTAAATCAACTACCTTTAACTCAAAGTTTGGGGCATTTGTTTTGAAAATAGGCACATGGTTCTCTAAACCTGGAACCTATCTATTTGTCATTGCATTTATGGATAAACCATTGTTAACTTGTTGATGGGAATCAGCCTACCATACCACTGACCCACAACCGAGCTTGAGGACTAGAAAGATTGGCAAAACAAATCCTCTTATTCTAACTGACTCATGCGGAGGTCGAATATCTCCTTACCGACCCATTCTACTTACCATGCCGAATGACTACCTATTTCTCGCATATCGTGTGCTGAGAAGCAAAAGGATAAGACAACAGCCCATCTTGACCACACCTTTGCCGAGATGAAGAATCCAAACTAACCAAGTTACCCTTGCTCGGACAAGTAAGCTGTCCGTACCTTTTTGTCTACATCTTCTAATGGCATCATTAATACAACATCGCCACGTGTATAGAATTTGTTGTACTAATGATTATTTTCCTTATATATTTATTTTTACCCTTTTATATATTATACATTACTTCTTTAGGAAATGCGCGTTTTGTCTCTTGTCTTTTAGGCAAATTGTCTTAACTTATGGGTATAAATACCTCTATATTTATAACTGTAAAGTAGAATCAGATTATCATTAATACACGTAAGTACTTCTTCCTTGTGTAAATACTGTCTGTTTACTCTCGACATCACTCTTATTCTAACTCTTGAGTAAAGTTAGGTGGCGAACAACCTCATCAGACCAATTCGTGTGTCATATTGAATTATGCCGTAAGTACTCAGGAGTTCCATTGGTATGTTATATCCTCTAGAGCTACTCATGGGTTTTGCGTACTTTTTCATTCACATTTGTCCTTTTGCACTTTCCCTATCACTTCCTTTTCGAGTTTCTGCAAGTTTGGACCTATCTATTAACCGGCTTTGTCTGTTCTTGGTCATGATTTGCACCATCTTAGTATTAGAGCGAAGGTTTTTTTAAGATATAGTTGGTTTTTACAGTTTTGATTATACTCAATTTTATGTGTGTGAAGCAGAGCAAGTTACTGTATTCATCTTAACTGCTGTGTTTTCTAGCTCTTAATTTCCTGAAGTATTTATCTAAACCTTGAATCTATGGAGAAAATGATGGATCAAAGTGTGAATGTTGGTATGGGAGATAACAATAGTGGAATTGTCTACTATAGATGACAATCTCAAGGAACCCTGAGAAGCATTGACGAGAGACTTGACGAAGTGGCAAATCTCTTGGTAGATCTGACTCGAATTGTTCATGCATTGCTTGTTGACCAACTAAGGCCACGCAAAATACCTACAAGCTGCCCAACCTGTTAGTTTCGACCAGTTAGAAGTAGATGAGTAGGTAGACTAGTGAGGAGAAGGATTGTTTTGGAAGACATGGGAGAAGAGGAAGAAGAAGGGTATTTTGAAGAGGAATGAGCTAGAGTCTCCAAAGTATCTGATCATGTGAAGCTTCGAATTCTAAGTTTCAATGGATTTGAGAATGGTGACAAATATCTGGAATGGGAAGAAAAAGTGGAATATGTTTTTTACTAATTATCAATATAAGGATTATGAGAAGATGAGAACTGTTGCTATTGAGTTCTTCGGATATGCTGCCATGTGGTGGAAGAATTTCCAGGCCATGAGGAGATGAGAGAGCTACCGGGAGATTAATACTTGGCTCGAGATGAATAAAATACTGAGGAATAGGTTTATGCCAAAAACTTATCTTCAAGATACTTTCATTCGGTTTTAAGAGCTGAGACAAGGAGGTTGGACTGTTAACGAGTATGTTCAAGAATTTCAAATGTTTACGATCTGTTACGAAGTAAAGGAAGCACCGGCTTGAACAGTCTTAAGATTCATCACTAGATTGAGAGGTGATATTCGAGATATTGTGGAACTCTAACGTTTTACCACAATGGATGAAGCCATCAGAATAGCCCAACGAGTAAAAAAGCAAAGAAGGAGCTGAGTACCGATGAGGATGTTAACTGGTCAACCCAAATAGGCAAACCACCAAGCTCAATTAAGTACCAAATTGAGCCAAAAGATAAATGTCTAAGCCAATCAGGGAAGTTAACCTAACATTGAAGTGTCGACCCGAACTTATGAGAAAGGGGCAAGGGTTTGATAGGAAGATGAGCTAGATCAAGTACTAAGGATTCGGACGTATGGTTGCTCAATGCCCGAACCAAAGGACAATGGTCATTAAGAGAGACATCTCGAAGCTAGAAGTAGACAATAAAGATGAGGAGCTCAAGGAAGAGGAGGTCCTCGTCAAGAAAGAAAATGCTGAGAAAGAGTTGATTGTAGAAGACGTGTTTGCTGAAGACTTAAACCAATTATTCATGGTTGTTCGACATACCATGAACATGGAACCCTGACTAGAGAAGGAGTAAAGAGAGAATTTATTTCATACCACTTATAATGTGAACGATCAGGTATGTACTCTCACGTGGATAATGGAAGCTACACTAATGTGGCATTAGCGCATTTTTTTTTTCAAAATTGAAGCTGTTGACTATTACACATCCGAGGCTGTACAGGTTACACTGGTTGAGCGAGAAAAGAGCATTACATATCATTCGGTAAATACTATTGTTGATCATTATAGGGAATTACTCAGACCAGATTCTCTATGACGTATTACCCATGTGTTCTTCCCACGTGTTCCTAAGTAGACTATAGCTGTTTGATAAGAGAGTTATCCATGATGGCTACAAGAATACGTACATGTTCAAGAAGGATGATAGGAAGATCATACTGAACCTGACGCTGCTGAGAGAAGTTAATAAATTGTAGACAAAACTTACCCATAGATCGAGGAAGGCTCTAGTGATGAGTAAAGCTGAGCTTTAAGAGACCATCAATACTGACAAGCCAACCCTTATGTTGGTCAGGCACTTAATAAAAATGAAGGAGTAGGGTGAACTACCCTAAGAAATCATAGAGTTGCTTAATGAGTTTGCCGACTTGTTCCTAAAACAATTACTTGAAGTATTGCCCCTTACTTGAGGCATAAAACACTATATTAGCTTAATACCCAGTGTTGCATTGCAAAATAAGCTAGCTTATAGGATGAATCTCGAATAGACTTCTAAGCTATAACGTTAAGTTGATAAGTTGCTGGAAAGTGGATATGTCTGAGAAAGTCTCAGCCCTTGCGCTGTGCTGGTGCTTCTGGTACCAAAAAAGGATGGAACATGGTAGATGTGTATCAATAACTGAGTCATGAATAAGATTTTAATCAAATACAAGTATCTAATCACAAGGTTAGAGACATGTTGGATGAGTTGGGTGGAGCCAAGGTCTTCAGTAAGATTGACCTGAAGTTTGGTTAGCATTAAATCTGTATGAGGTTAGGAGACGAATGGAAGATTGCGTTTAAAACTCGGCATAGACTTTATAAGTTGATGGTCACGCCATTCGGCCTATCGAATGCCCCAAGCACCTTCATGCGATTGATGAACCACATGTTACGACTTTTAATTGGAAAGTGTGTCATTGTGTACTTTGATGAAATATTGGTCTACAATGCTAACATGCTAGGTCACTATGAACATCTTTGAGAAGTATTGGATATCCTCTATGCGAAGAGACTATTTAGCAATCTTAAGAAATATTGCTTTTGCTAGGAGGAAATGGTATTCTTAAGCTACGTAGTCAATGGGGGAGGCTTATGAGTAGATGACAAAAAGATCTAAGTAATTGTGGAGTAGTCGACTCCTACTACTTGTGCCAATGTGAGAAGTTTCCATGGACTGGCTTCATTCTATAAACGATTAATTAAGGATTTCAATACTTTTGTCACCCCTTTTACTGAGCTCATGAAAAAGAACACTAACATCTGATGAGGAGAAAGGGAAGAGGGGAGCTTTGCTGAGGTAAAAGAAAGATCGACCTTCGCTCCGATGTTGGTTCTACTTAACTTTAAGAAAATATTTGAACTAGAATGTAATGCATCAAGCATGGGAATAGACGCTGTCTAATGTAGGAAGGCTAACCAATTTCCTTCGACAGTGAGAAGCTCAAAGGGCTATAGTTAAATTACTCCGTGTATGATAAGGAGCTCTTGACACTAATTCGAGTATTGCAAGTGTGGCAGTACTATTTACTACCAAGAGAATTTATCATATATATTGACCATGAATCACTGAGGTACCTCCGAAGTTAGACAAAGTTATCAAAGCAGCAGGTGAGATGAGTTGAATTCCTTGAAGAATTCAATTTTGTGATTAAATACAAGTAGGGAAAGAACAATATAATTGCAAATGCTTTTTCAAGGCAACATGCGCTTTTAATCGAACTGCAGACTAGGCTCTTTGGGTTTGCAAGTATCAAAGAGTAGTATTCCGAGGATCCATACTTTAGACCCATAATCATGTGATGTATTAATGGAAGGATAGTAGATAAGTATTATGTGGAAGATGGTTACTTGTTTCGAGGTGGAAAATTATGCGTGCTGACCTGTTCACTACAGGAACTATTGATCAAAGAAGCCCACAGTGGAGGACTCTCCAAACATTTTAGAGGAAGAGGAACCTGTGAACTGTTGAATGGTCGATTCTTCTAATTGAGAAAGAAGAGAGATGCGCATCGAGTTGTTGACAACTGTGCCGTGTACAAGAGGGCTAAGTGCTAGGTCGAGCAAGGGAAATAATACCCTTACCTATTTTGACGAAGCCATAGACTAAATTGAGCATAGACTTTGTTCTCGAACTACTACAAACTATTCGAGGCAAAGATTCTATAATGGTTGTCATTGATAGTTTCAGTAAAATGGCACACTTCATGCCTTACTCAAAAACTAATGATGATTCGGCTATTGCTTCTCTTTTCTTGCAGGAGATTATGTAGTTATACAGCGTGTCGAGAAGTGTAATCTCCGATGGGGATCTAAAATTCTTGAGCCATTTTTGGAGAACCTTGTGGCATTGGAAGGGGACTAACCTACTATTCAATATTTCTTGTCATATCCAAATTGACAGCTAAACGGAGGTGGTTAATCGCACTTTAGGATCACTACTTTAAGCTACGGTGGGAAAGAACTTAGCTAATTAGGACATCTGCTTGCCAATAGTCGAATTTGCTTACAACCATATAGTGCATGACATTACTAAGCAAACACTCTTCAAAGTGGCCGATGGTTTCAATCCCAAGTTGCCCCTTAACTATACCCTTATACCTATTGTCACGCCCCGAAGCGGCAGAGTCGTAACAGCCCCGCTGTATAAACCATCCTAAAATAGAAGTTGACCTTACAACTGCTATCTTAGACCTGATCTACATAAGGCGTCCACAACTAATTCGCTTTGAAGTAAACAGTTTGTAATTTAAATAATTCATTTACCTAAGAAAGTGAGAAAAGTTATATATAATTTAGAAATGAAAAGTAATAACATATGTATTGATTCTTCAATGTTTTTCCTCACTCCTCAAGATCCAGCAGTTGCTAGCTTCAGAGTAGTTGTTGCCGCTTCTTAGCCAGCACCTACACGATGTCTATAGGGATGTGAGCAACCACAGCTCAGTAAGTTAGGACTGAGGACTTAAAACTATACCATACACACAACAAGGTTTTCAATCACTTATTAGGTGCCATGCATGTGCAGGCAAATGCCATCGCAAGACATTGTTCGACCCGTCATGAGATTAGAGAAATTATGCCCACTCTAATCCGGGTTGAGGAGTTGCCGTTAATGCAATAGCTCGTGACCAAACCCAGGCTTATGTAATGGAGACCTTGCTCCTCCCGCGACTACCTTCAAACCACTGTCTTCACCCTCGCTGCGACCTCCTCTCTTGTTACTTAGTTCGACTGAGGATAAAGAAGGGACCATTTTGCAATCCTGCGTTATCCCTTTCGAAGGGGTCGGTATTTGGCCGAAGAGTCCTAAGTTCTCCTAACGGGTTGCCATGCATGTCCGATTATGATTACTGGTCATATATTTGCTTAAATCCAGTTTAGGGTGTTCAATCATTTCATGCAAATCATACAGTACATGCTAGAACAACAAACAGAATCATAGCATCACCCATAATTAAGCACATGCACACATCCAACTATCTAACAAGCACAACCAAGTATAATCTTAAGCCTCCAAAATACAGCATCATATTAATCTCAACTTACCTAGACTCCTCGCTTACTCACTCAAGGTCCGATTTGTTCAGGCCATCGCCGATCATCCCTATAACACAAACATGGTCTCAGTTTTTCATATAACAATTATAGGTTCATTTTATCCTATAACGCTTATTGTTATGTTTTATTTAGGGTTTAAGATACCTAATTATCTAGGTCTTAAGTCTTTTACAATTATTCTAGGTTTAGGATTAGGTTCGGGTTCGATTTCTGCATCGATTTTTAAATTAGGTTATAGTTCGATTTTCTAAGTAGCGTTTTATATTCTAACCCTAGAAATTCGTTTCAACCCATAATGTGAAATTAATCACATTATTTCCCCATCTTTAACCATCATTACCCCTAGTCAGTATTTTATTTCACCCGGTACACTTATATCCTTATTAGTGTACCGAATTCACTTCTAATGTGAGAAATTTTTACATTTTTCATATAATTACATAAACTCAAATTTCTTATCAGATTTATTGTACATTTTTATTATTATCACAATATCAATTTTTATTATAATATTTCCTATTTATTATATTTCAAATAATTACCTATTATGTGTTATTACCTTTTATGTATATATTACACTTCTAATATTTATATCACTCTAATTATCATCTCTAAACATCAATTATCATTTCAAAATGTCTAAATTCATCCTAAATCAGATTTTACTCCTAATTACCCTAATTTACAAAATTAACTTAAAATGTATTATTTTTCCATATTACTTATTTACTACATAATTAACCTAATAATTACATCTAACACCCTAAATGCTACAAGTATTATTCTCCATCAGATTTCAACATCCCTAAACATCTACTTATTCACTAATTCAGTAATTAATAATTTAATTACTTAATTAACCTTAAATTACTCATTTTATGCCTCATTTTAATGCCTAAAAATTATCTAAAAATTTCAAAAATTAATTTTTGAAAACGGACTTCATAGCACTATTCTATATCATCTAAGTAATCTACACAAAAATTTTGAGCTTGAAACTACACTCTTAAGGTCATTTATTTCTAAACCGAAACATGATCGGTTTCGCACGATTTCTTAAGGACCCTATGTCACGAGACATATTTTCATCAAAATAATATTTTTCCTAAAAGATACATACAAAAATATTCTAAAATAAAAAATTTCATAATTTTCTAATAATATTTAATATTTTTACAAAATTACACAAAATCGGGTTGGAAATCGAACTCATCGATTTGGGTGGCTCCGGCTACTGTCGGTGGCCATGGGTGTGTCGGCCCACCTAGGCGTTGCCACCATTGTGTGGTGGTGGTGGCCTTCCACTCACAACTACCCGTCGGGTCTGGGTTCCGCTTTGTGGTCCTAACTGTACAGTTTTCCTTTTCTTTTTTTTTCTTGTTTTTTCTCTTAATTTTCGAGTCTCTCTATTTTTCTCAAATCCCTAACTGTCCAAAGGAGTTCTCTGAATTTTTTTCCTATTTATAGACGTTTAGGGAATTTATTGTGCATTAAATTGGACAAGACAATTGCCTTATCCCTTAATTTTTTGCTTTTGTGTTGTCTTAATTTAATTGGCTGATTTTTTTCTATTTTTTCCCAGCTGCCACAACCCAATTCTGGATCATTCCTTATTTTTCTTGATTTTTATTTATTTTTCCTTAATTAATTATGAATTTTCTTTAATTATTTAGTATTATTTTGGCACATTACGCGTATTTTAAGTAATTACGCGTATTTCTACATACATGTAAATTCATATATAGTACAAATAAATATTTTTAAATATTATTTAGGTTATTTTATGATTTTTAGTATACATATAATTTATCTCTAGCGATTCGTTAATTATTGGAATGCATTTTACGCATTTTCGATAAATAACGAGTTATACACTTAAAATTTGGAATTTTTATATTCTTTTTTTATTGCTTATTTTCTTAAATTCAAACTTACGGGATCGGTTTACTAATATTTCTAGCTTTACTTTATAATTTAGGCTCGATCGGGTCTTTCAACCGATCAAAACCTCGGATTGCTTAGTTATGGAGCTTACACCTATACTCGCGCAAGAGGACCCTGACGCAAGAGTTCAAGCATAATCTCTCCAACACATCTATGATAAAGTTACTTGACACATTGACCAGGTTGCTTGAAGAATGTAAGAGAAGAGCAAGGGCTAGATAGCTAAACAATTCTAGCTAGGAGACTTGGTGTGATTTCACCTCAGCAAGGAATGGTTCCCAAATAAGAGGAGGAACAAATTATCTGTAAGAAGTGAAAGACCTTTCAGAATCCTCTAGAAGATCAATCATAATGCTTGTAGATTGGAGTTGCTCGAGGACTATGAGGTTTCTAACGCCTTCAACATTGTCGACCTTAGTCCGTATCACCCTGACTAAGAGTTAAACAAAGACCATTTGGATTTAATCCCAAATGCAAAACAATCCAAAGGGAATGGTGGGAATTGAGCTACTAGACCACTTACTTATAACCGAGCCCAAAGACTAGAGAGATTGGCAAGATGAATCCTCCTGTTCTAACCAACTCATGTAGAGGTTGGGTATCTCTTTATCGACTCATTCTGCTTACCATACCAAATGACTGTCTATTTCTCGCATATCGTGTGTCGAGAAGTGGAAGGCCGAGATAGCAGCCCATCTTCATTCTCACACATACCTAGACAATTGCTTACTTAGGCACACCCTTACCGAGATAAAGAATTCGAATCGACCAAGCTACCCTTACTCGGACAAGTAAGCTGTCTGTACCTTTTCGTCCACATCTTCAAACGGTATCATCGATACAACATCGCCACATATACAGAATCATGTACATAATCCATTGCACCAATGATTGTTTTCCTTATATATTCATTTTTATCCTTTTATATCTTATATATTATTTTCTTAGGAAATGCCCTTTTTGTCTTTTGTCTTTTCTCTTTTAGGTAAGTTGCAATAACTTATAGGTATAAATATTCCTGTACTTGTAGCTATAAAGCAGAACCAGATTATCATTAATATACTTGAGTACTTCTTCCTTACGTAAACACTGCTTGTTTACTCTCGACATCACTTTTATCCTAACCTTTGAGTAAGGTTAGGTGGCCAGTAACCTTATAGGATCGATTTGTGCGTCATATCTAATTGTATCATGAGTTCTCAAAAGTTTCATTGGTGTGTCATATTCTCTAGAGTTGTTCGTGGGTTTTATTTACTTTTTCATTCGCATTTATCCTTTTGTACTTTCTCTATCACTTCTTTTTCAATAGTGATTGGCCTTATCTGTTTTTTATCACAATTCGCACTACTTGTCATTTAGCTTTCTTTAGTAAGTGTTCCTTTTTTGTGAAGGATGCTTGTTTAGCACCATGAATCTCTTAAACCTCTAGTTGCTTAAATAAAAGCAGAGTTTAGAAAATAAATACCTTTTAACATTCTTACCCAAGGGGCATTGGAATTTTTTATAATCCCCCATGCAAGCTTTGTTATTAAAGCCGAGTTAAAGTCCTTTAAGTCCTTAAAATTGAAGCCCCCTCTTCTATTCAGAAGCGTTGTCTTGTTCTAACTTTCCTAATGTATTTTCCACTCATCTTTTGTTTGTCTTAACTAATACGCTACCATAGAGTTTACCTCTATACAACAATTGTTAGGAAATCTTAAGCAACTCATGAAATATGTCGGAATGGCTCCTATAACTACTTTGATTAGAATTTCCCTCTTAGCATTGGATAATGGGCATCTATTCCAACTTTGCAATTTGAATATGATTTTATCTTTGACAAATTGCAACGCCTCTGATTTGTTTCTTCCCTAAACGAAGGGCAAGCTAAGGTTCTTGCCTAAATTAGAAGATCGAGGAACTTCTAAGATTCACAAATCTTAGTCATTCTTTCAATTAGGGCATTCTTGCTGGAGAATAAGGATGACTTTGGTAGATTTACCTTTTGGCATGATGCATGACAAAAATCTTGAATAACACCTTTAAGAACCTGAACATTTATAATAGTAACCTCAACAAAAAACAAAGAGTTCAGTAAACAACAAGTATGAAAAAGTGGGACATGAGTATCTAATCTTCACTCCTATTAATTGTTGGTTAGCAACTGCTTTCTTTAAGTTTCTCGATAATACATCAACTACTAGGATGGAGAGATAAGCTGAAAGAGGATCATTCTATCTAAGGCTCCTAGATGGTTGAATATGACTTGCAACTTTTCCATTTGTTAAGACTATATGAGACTATTTCAACATATGCCATCACCTACTAAATCCATGCATTACAAAAACCAAGCTTAACCAGCACCACTTTAAGGAAATCTCATTTTGCTTGATTGTATGCTTTGTTCATGTCTAGTTTAAGGCTATAGTATACCCTATTGCTAGGTTGCTTAGACCTTAGAAAGTGGAATACTTCATGTAATATAATAATATTATCATGGATTACATGACCTGAGATAAATGCACTTTGAGGCTCGAAAGTGATATTATGTACAAAAGGTTTCAAGCGATTAACTAAGACTCTTAAAATAACTTTAAATATAAAATTACATACACTAATTGGACGAAAATGCCCAACCTCCTGTAGAAATGTGATTTTAGGTATGAAGATAATATTAATGAGATTGAGGGAAGAAGGGATTGTACCTTAAGTGAAAAATTGCAAATCATATCTATCACACTTTCACCCACAATGTGTCATTGATGTTGGTAGAATAGCCTAGAAAATTCAAGAGGGTCGAGGGCTTTAAGAGGACTAAGTTAGAAGGAAGCATTTTTTATCTCATCAAGTGTAACAGGGTTGTTCAGTTTAGCATTCATATTGCTGTTGACCAAATTTGGAACCGACTTTAAAGTCCTTTCCTACTGCCTACCTTTTTCAAACTTGAACGGGTTATAGTAGAAGTCCCTAAAAATTTTCAAAATTTCCTCTTCTTCTTTTACCCAAAGGTCATTATTGAATTTTACCTTTAAAATCTTGTCTTTCAAACGTCTCATCAAAGTGGATTAGTAGAAAAACATTTTATTTTAATCTTCTCCCTTTAACCAACTCACCTTTTAGTGTTGTTGCCAATATAACTCTTCTCTTTTCTACAGTTGCTCTAAATTTTTGGTAAGATTCTTCTAAGTATTCTTGATGTGCCTAAGAGCTCAGTTATCATTAGGTCTTACTGTTGTAGATCCGAACTAGTAAGTCCTTTGAGATATCGAAGAAAACAAAATAAGTAGGTTTGCAAATTAGGTAGGGTAATTAACGTAGAGCTACTCGAAGGATATGACACACTAATGAATATAAGACGACTTAACACTTCACTTGATACGACCTACAAGTTAATGCCAAGGTTCATACGCTACTAATTTTAAGCTACTCGACAAGATTAGATAAGGGTATATGAAAGTGAACTTAGAGAGAGTTGTCTCACAAGAACAATATATTCAATGCTTACGTGTAAAGTCAGATTATCCTAGCTTATAAGGGAAAGGGACTATTTATAGTAAGTTCATAGGGCAACATTACAAATAAAGAAATTATAAAAAGGCATATACAAAAAAGGGATTCCTTGTAGATATAAAAATGGGTAAATGGGACAAAAGACAAAAAGGAAAAAAATAGTACAATGTCAGATGAAGATGACAGGTAGCGATATGACATTGGATTTATACAGGAGTTCTCTAAGCACATAGGAGGGAGGAACCAAGGTGTTATGGTGACAGGGAAGCAAAGAAGTAAAAGGATGCTGTAAGAGTTGGAAGGGGGCTAGAAGAGAAGTACCTGATTAGGAGCTAGTTGCATTTACTTGGAAGTTGAAAGTTTGGTCACTTGGCATAGAGCTCTTAGCCAAAGGAAGGTTAGCATTGACATAGGATAATGAACAAAACATAGTATAACCACCTAGAGCTTCCAGGGAATTCTGCCATCTTCCTTCAGCGTACTGTTTCTCGTTATTGGCGAGTTGACGAGAAAGAATCCTTTGGGTGAGGGACTAGAGGCTTCTAAGGCATGTTCGAGTGATTGGGTTGGTAGTCGGTAACCTATTAATTCTCATCTTTAAGACTTCGTATCTTTTGAATTTCTAACAACTCTTGTTTGATGTGTTTAATATCTCGGATATTGTTTAGGAAAGCTACATGACTCCATTCCTTTAGTTTCAATCTCCATCATTTCAACTTGAATCCAAAAGGATAAGGGTCGAAGGTAGGAGGTTTAATACCTTAAGCATCTTTGATGGTGTTACCACAATTCTCATAAGTGGTCTATATGTTCTCAACCTGAAGCACCTTTTACTTCTCTTCTTCAAGTAACAAGAATCCAAAACCAATGCTACATGATTTGATCCTACCATTTCGCTATGCAGCACTTATGTTTGGGGGTGTTTGTGAAACCATTCCTAAGAGCCTATGGCTCTCTCAATTCTTTCTAAAATGAGTTTATCATCCTTTCTCTATTTGTCCATGTGAACTGTGGTCTTTAGAAACCTAAATCATTTAGATTTTTGTTAATGATCATTGATCTAAACATTTCCATTAGTTTGCTGCATTTATGGTTCCTACCTTCTTTTTTCATGATTAAAAAGGATGTCGTTAAAGTTATTGATGCAAAGCCAAGGTACATTGATATTGGATCCAATTGAGAATAACTCTTCCCATAAAAGGTGCCATAATGTTGGATTAAGATTAGCATAGATCTAAGATACATAAGCGAAAAGTATACCATCCGCTGAATATGACACTATTCTAATATGATTCTTGTTAGAACTTTAGATGGCAACATTAACATCATCTAACCATCACAACATAAAACCTCCTCACATACTTGATGGAGATACATAAATTTCATTAGAGAATCTTAACCTTCTTTTGATCCATGATAACTTATTTGTCTTGTTCTTTGTTTCCATTAAAAATACACTACTAGTAGTGTATCTATGAATGAGGTCCCTTAAGTGTTGAATTGTTAAGTGGAGCATCAAACCTTGATAGTTCCAACTAATAAGAATCATGGCCTCTATGTAGCTACTTCTGTTCAACTACCACAACCATTAGGAAAAGTGTGTTAGAATGTTACTAGGATATTCACCAAAGAGTCATTAGACACTTTTGGGTCCTTGAGGGGTTAAGAGACTTTGGTTGGTCTATCTTAAATTTGTTTGGACTTTCTTCCTCTCTTCATAGCACCTTCTTTGCAATAAGAGGCTCTTGACTTGTAAATTTTAGTTTTTTGACAGGCCCTGTATCTTGATTGTTTGTTGGCCATTTAATTACTAGGGTCTTTAAAGCTGAGATGAGCTAGGATGATGAGGGTTATAGTAGAGGTTAAGGTAAACGGGTTGTTAGGTATGACTCAGGTAGCTCAATAATATAGAAATTTTGTGTATTTGTGGTTTAAAGATGCTTTGGGGTATGAACGGATAAAATTGAGTTGCTAAAGGTATTACTAAGATTAGGGGGTTAGATTTTTTGATTTTCTTTAACTAAACTGGTCGGTTCTTCTTATTTGAGTGGGGAGGGATCTGATGAAGAAGGAGTCTTGTAGCTTAAGGTACTTGTAAAATAGGGCAAATGTGTTGATACTATAATGGGAGGTGTAATCGAAGTTGGTATGAGGGTAGTGAGTAAGGTGGTGGAAGTTCTTTTAAAAGGAAGGACATAAACTAAAGGTAAATTCATTGGATGTGATTCTTATGTGATGAAGGTCCTGTAGATAAAGTGCTACTTGAAGCTTAGGGGTTATAAACCCCAATTGGGTTGAATTCACATAAGCTTGCATCCATCGAAAAAGAGTATGCTTGTAAAGAATTTATTGAGGAGTCTTTGCCTTCAACGAGAGGCCTAATTGTGGAAGCTCTTAAACATGAGCCATAGCTTTGTGTTCTAATATCCTCACTACAACTTATTGTCGAATTTCCTGATCTTTTACCCTTAAATCATATATCTTGGAGTTTCTTATATTAAAAATTAACAAAGTATCTCTTTGATTTATTATTGCTCATCCATATACTCATTTTGAGCGGCTGAGACTAATCCACATTTACTCGTACACTTAAAAAATCACACAAAGGCCCGCTTTTGAGATTTATTAGTTCATTTTCTAAAACATCCTCTGCATTAGCTCTAATTTTCATTACATTACTATTTGTTATTTAATCTAATGTTAAACCATGTATTTAGACCCAAAAAGGACATTTTCCAACATTTAGTTATATCAATTTGCCCATAAAAGCATATGGTCCATCCTTCATAACTCTAAGCATCTGTTGCTTCTCCCTAAATGTGCATACATAGTAGTTTGTCTTCATTGCCACAGTCTCGTAGTTACCATTCATTCTCCAAGTCTTCTTCAGTAAAGATATCATAGTCAACTTGTTTTCATTTTTATCAACTACAACCTTGCGTATCATAACTGCTTTACCTATCTAATTATCCTCATTCTAAGTTTCTAGCTTGATAATAGATAGTACGGGGTTAGCAACGTTATTGCCAACTTTGTGAAAGTTAAGTGTGTTGGTTGGTTCCATTTGTTAACAACAAGGATAACCTAAACAAGGTTAAGGATAAAAAGGATAGACTTTGAGGACATTATGGGCGCACACAAAATTAGGGAAATATAGTAGTTGATAGATACGGATGAAATAAAGGAAGATATAAAAGGGAAAGAAAAGAGCTTAGAAAGCAAATGGTAATACTTATATGGGATCAATCTAAACACAATAATTCATTTTTTTTTACCTAAGTATCTTATGAAAGTGATGCTAAAATGTAAGACTAGAAAATCGATGAAAATGGTAAAATTGGATGGGGAAAGATTTAGGAATCGGAATTTGGTGGAATTTCTTTAATGGTTATGGTGTGGTTTAAAGGAAAAAGATTTTTTTTAAGATTAGGGTTTGGATTTTTGGAGGTAACAATTTTTAGGATTAAGATACATCAATGGGAGATAGGTAAGTAAGGTGGATGAGGTATGTTGAAAAGGTTTTAGGTTAGGGATAATACAAAATCAAAACCTAAGGTTTGAGGGCATTAGTTGAATTTCATGGTGAGAAACTAAGATCGATCTTTGGTTTGGCATAAAATAAGTTTATTACTAGAAGAGCATAATAAAATTGATATAATCAAGTAATAACACATGGAGATGGTCCTTTAGTTATGAGGTGAATGCTCTCTGCACTAGAGAGAAGGATTCTTGATAAAAGGAAAAAAGGTTTGTTTGTATGGGTTAAGTTTCTATATAAAAGTTTTTTCTTTCTATTTTTCAATCTAGGCTAAATGAATTTTTGAAAATTTTATATGTTTTACCATTAAAATTAATAAATGTTATATAATTATAGACTGTAAAAAAAATATTATCAAAATATCATAATTAATATTATATTTTCAAGATACAATTTTTTTATTTATACCTGCAAAAATACAATATAGCAATGGTATATAAATAATAATACATTATCGTTAAGATGTAATTTAATAATAATATTTTGATAATTTTTTATATAATTTATAATAAACCTTATCATATTTTTTTTCCGATCTCGGCTAAGTGTCACGGCAGCGCCCTTGTGGCCCATTTTAGCAGCGTCTCTTGAGGAGCACATTTCTCAATAGAAAGCAAAGAGAACTTCATTGCCATACACCCAAATAACCTTGGAAAACCTCAATTCCAAAGCCTCAATTCCAAAAAACCCGGTAATTGATCGGAATTGGAAAATGGACACTCACTCTTCGCACCTTGCCGCGCAGAACCGCTCGCGCAGCTCCCAAACCCCTTCCCCTTCCCACTCCGCCTCCGCTTCTGCCTCCTCCTCCATCCACCTCAAGCGGAAGCTCTCTGCCGCCAATGCTTCCAACGTCGATGACCATGCCCCTCCTTTCCCTCCCTCTTCCATGTCCGCAGATACTCGTGACGGTGCCCTAACTTCCAATGACGACCTCGAGTCTATCTCCGCCCGTGGTGCGGACTCGGCCGACTCCGACTCCGACTCCGCTCCCATGGATGACGACGAAGAGGATGGCGGAGGCGCTGCGGGAGGATCTTCCTCTATCCGCAATTTCACCGCTGCGAGGTTGGAGAACAACGCGGCTGCTGTGTCGGCCGGCAGGAATAGTAAGATCAAGACGGAGAATAGTGCGTCCATTAAGGTGGAGAAAGAGGATGGGGTTAAAGATAGTGTCAGTAGTGGAGGGGGTAGTGGGGGATCGGGACCTGGTGCGGCGGGTTCGGGGATGGGAATCGGTGTTAAGGAGGATGCTGTGAAGATATTTACTGAGAATATACAGACTAGTGGTGCTTACAGTGCTAGAGAAGAAAGTTTGAAGAGAGAGGTTAGGGTTTAACTCGATAGTTTTGAATTAATAGAGGTTTTCATACATTGGAAATTTTATGTGCTAATGCTTTTGAATTTGGGTGTTTGTTATAAATTGGTTTGAAACTGAAATGCACACAACCCTCTCGTTACTATGCATAATGTTACTGTATATGTATATGTATTTGGTGGCCAGTTACCGGAACATAATCCAACCATTCCTCCTTTTATGAGCCCTTTTCGGAGAAGGATTTCTCCTGCGTATCCTCCAGATTGAAAAATGAATTTTGGAGTTGTTTAAGGGTTCACAACTTGTGGAAATTAAGCACGAGAATGGTCTTATATTTCCTCTTAGCACTCCTCATATTGTAAGCGTTGATATATTAGTATGGCCCATCGGGCACAGTGTATTCTGTGAAAAGACACAGATGTGAAGTGCCAAGCTACATGCCAACATGCAAGCATGATAAACCCATCATATTCCAGGGATGAAGAAGATAATTTTTTCAATATCAACATGATGCTATATCTAGACCATTTACTTCTTGGAGAGTAAGCTTGCCAGCTGCAGTCTATTGTATGTGGAGAACTAGGAATTCTAGTTGCTTGGGGAACCCAGATCCTGTTCCTTCTTCTCTTTCTAGGCAAATTTCAGCTTACATGAAGCTACCTCTTTACTTTTATTTTGTTTACTCAAGTTTCTAGAGAGCATCATTGTAAACCTCTTGCAGTGTGTTGGAGTTTTGCTGTTTCCCATCCCCACTCTTAGCGGTTGTAATTAACTTCCTTTTTTATTACAAATATTTATTTACTCAAAATACAAGAAAGGAAAATGATGCAGAAGATTCATTACCTAAGATAAATCTATCAACTTGGAAACTAAATATATTAAGATAAGAATAAATTCTAACAATTCCCTCAAATGAGAGGTCTACTTGATTTACAAGATATATGATAAAACATCATGAAAGGAGTGAAATTTGGCTGAGCTCATGTAGCCTGGTCACCCAGCATGGACTTTGGTTGACTGGGTGGCCATTTGGCAAAATTCCAGTCAGCTGCTGTGGTTCCCACTCAACTGCTTATCTCAGATTAATGTTGGTCTCATCCAGGTCGAATATTTCTCTCATCTCGGGTATGCTAGAGCTATGCATTAGCATGCACACCATTTCCTTTTAACTTCTGAAAAACTTGCCCTTTAGTTATAATTAGTTGACTATTGAGAAGGGAAATAGCCTGTACACTAATCTGGGATATGGCTGCAAGTTCACCTTGTTGGGTGTTAACTTACAGATCTGAAATTCTATTAATTGTCTAGTGTGCTGACTTTCCATTTTACTCTTCTGATATTAGCTTCTTCTAATTCTACCTTAGGATTCATCATCATGTGTAACATCAACCTAAGATTTGTCACACTCCATTTTAGCTGATATTTTTTTTCCTCGGGAATCTGCTCATGTGTCTCAAGCATGCCCTCCTCCATTGTAATGTTTTAAGCATTATTAGCTCATTATTTGGAAGAGGATAATTATGCATCATTCACTTCTGCTGCTATGCTCTCACAAAACTGCTACCATCACAAATCCTGTGATCCTGAACTAAGGATGCACCTCAACAGTCCATTACCATTCCATCACACTCATTGCTTCTCTTTCAGGTTATCAATTTAATTAAAATGTTAAAAATTTCTTAAAACCTACAAAACTGCAAAAATAAGGGATTTCAATTCTTGCTTTGAAATTGCTTACCTTATAATCAACGTGATTTGATTTTATGCAGTTGTCTTTTTTCTTTTTCTTTTTTTCATTATAATTGGAAGAGAAACCGTGCATCATCTCGGTGGCATGTTTTGTTTCAGCTGCAAAATTCATACACCCATTGGTATCACAACCACAGTTTATGCTGTGTTCCAACACTGTTACCACCCCCCTAACCTACCTAAGCGGGAAAAACACTTGCTCGGGTTGTTGGTTCATGTTACATCAAAAGTCCCCTAATACTTAGTGCTCCAGCTCCCTGATCACCATTGTGTGAACCATTGCCAACAACCTGACATAATACTTGGTGGAACCTGACCTTGATATCACCCAGGAAGATTGAATGTGAATACACAGATTTGCAGCCCTAAGTTACATGCCGACATGCTGGCTCCCTATCAATTGCCTCCTGCTCAACTGTGTGTTTGGGTCTAGTACTTGATTTACAAAGTCAGATTTAATTTCTTCATCTCTGTTATGCCAGATCTACACGAGTGTCATGCTGCCATCAAGCTCAGTTATATACATGACCATGAGGCAGTGTAACTTCATTCCGTAACTAAATGATTTTGGAACCTCCCACTCTAATATCGTAGTAAGTTGATTTTGTAACTAAATGATCTGAAAATTTAACCTTATAGATATATGTGCGGTTTAAAATTTATACTTCCACAACGATAACATTTTAAAAGATGGAGAAGGTCAAAGGGAAAACAGAAACAGAGTTGCCTCTAGTTGTTTTAGCCATGGTTACATTCTTGGTCAGAGTTGGACTTGTTCTGGCCACAACAATAATAGGAAGGTCCAATATGTTGCTCACCAACTTTGCCAAAAGTAAAAAACTTGGCTCTTAGCCTCCCTTTGCGCCCGTATTTTCTTGTCTTTGGCTATGGAGGGCTGGATTTTCCTTTCTTTTGTGAACCGCACAGGACATGAAGGCATGCTTTGGTCTAGCCAAGTTCAGCAATGGCTAGATGTTTCTCTCTTTCTCTTTAATTTTTTATTTTTGAAGTTTATATTCAAATATGTCGTTACAATTACATTATAATGTCAGATTTCTTTTATGGACAAAAGGTTTGATTGGGGAACCTGATTGTGAGGTTAACGAGGTAATTTAATAGTGGAAATTTAGTTTAGCTGTAATCAATTCAACAAACTCAGGTTCTTTTTCTAGTCCTCTTCTGATAATCTTAATTGCCCTTCCAATGAAGTCAATATACATGTTTTGCAGGAGGAACAAGGAGGACTGAAGTTTGTATGTGTTTCAAATGATAATGTTGATGAGCATATGGTTTGGTATTTGATTCTTGAGCTTTTGCATTTAATTTCTTTTGGTTACATTATGTTGCATAAGCATCATGCATTTAGAAAAATTTTTCTTTATCAGTTCAATAATTTTTTCTGAATTATACGGTAGAGTAATCTAGATAAGTTAAAATGCTTCTTTTGTAGTATCATCATGTATGCTAGGCTGCCCTTTTTTGGCCTCTCAGGTTAATTGGATTGAAGAATATCTTTGCAAGACAGCTTCCTAACATGCCTAAGGAATATATCGTGCGTCTGGTAATGGACAGGTGGCTTTCTTCCTTACAACTTTTAGAAATGGTCCGATTGTCTAAGGTCTCATGAGATATTAGCATCTTTTCCAAGTTGATTTTGTTGTTCCTTTGCATGTTGGAACCAACTAAAATATTTCAATAATCTGATGAGCATTTTCCCAGGTGTCTGTGGAATTGGTCAGCAGTATGTCTTTAAGAATCCCTCATTTTTTTTAATTTTAATTTTATTTATTTTTTGCAATGTTATGAACTAACAGGAAGTCAGGACTATTCCTTATATTTCTCCCAACTTCATTTGTAAGCATGTGCAGCTCATAGGCTTTTCCCCTGTCTGTGCGTCCTGCATCTAATGCAACCTTACTGCTATAATAACATACAAAGAGTCAATTACCCAAAGAATTTCCAGAATACCTGGCACCACCCAATGACCTCCACCCTCAACCAAAAAACCCAAAGAAAAGGGCACAGGTCAATTGTTATATTATCTAATGTAATGATAAAACACATTTAATGTTATGATCTTGGTCTGCTAACATCTGCTCATTTTAGCTGCTGCAACTTATTGCATTTGGGACAACCATGACATAGTTTGTCTTGAAAAGGGAGGTGGGCAGCTGTTTGGACTTTTTCAAAAGATTCTATCCTATGTTGCTCTTTGACATCCCAGAACTGGCTTGGTTTACTTTGGTTTCAGGATTATTCTCATGTTTAAACTTTGAACATGAGTTTTTTGTACACCTGGCATTCCGTTGCATATTTTCTCCAGTGTTGCCATGTCTGTGCTCAGGGTGTTTATGTGTCCTTTCTTTTACAGCAAGTTTTGTTGTAAATATTCTTCGTCATATTAATACGAATTAGAGCAAGCTTTGTTGTAAATATTCTTCGTCGTATTAATACAAATTAGAATAATTGTTTACCAAAAAAAGTGAGTTCTCTTATCTGGTATTGGTTTTCTAAGGTTGTGACTGTCACTTAGTTTATTTCTTTTGCTCATTTTCCTTTATATTTATACTGTAGCTTGATTTCTTCTGCAGAAACCATAAATCAGTAATGGTGATTAGGCGCAATCAAGTTGTTGGTGGTATTACATATCGCCCATATGCCAGGTGAAATTTATGCTGATTTGATCTTGAAACTGAGACTGCAAATTTTCATTTTATTATGTAACAATTTAATGAGAAACAGATGGTTTTTTTAATGTAATTTCCTATCAATATTGCACCATTTTCCTTTTTCTGAAATTCGATTATTTTTCATTACCTGACAAAATTTTAATTATTCTTTCATGCCTTGTTGCAGTGGTCATAGCTCTCTTTTATTTTCAATAAATACAATAGATACTTGATAAGGGGAAAAACTGCTCAAGTACACCAAAAATGTACAAGAGAAAAACCAAAAGCTGCTTGCTTAGATTCAGGTGTTAGGAGATGCAAGTTCATAGAATGGCATTTTGAGATGACTCCCCCCACCCCCTACATGCTTATATTTCTGTGGAAGTTTACTGCGACTCAAAATAATTCCTGACACTTTGCAAAATTTTTCCTTAATTTTTAGTGGCCTCTCTATTCAAACTCTGCGTTATCTGTTCCTCCTTCTGAAAGCAGACTATGAACTCCTTCTGTCATTTTATCTTTCTAACACACAGATACTGTTAAACATGCAGAGTTCCACATCAATGATATTCCCTCATCATCTATTTGTTTTGTCTGATTTTACTTTTTCTGGTAAACTGTAGCCAGAAGTTTGGAGAGATAGCTTTTTGTGCAATTACAGCAGATGAACAAGTAAAGGGCTATGGAACGAGGCTGATGAATCACTTGAAACAACATGCACGTGATGCTGATGGGCTGACACACTTTCTGACATATGCAGACAATAATGCTGTTGGATATTTCATCAAGCAGGTTTAGTACATACCTTAGATGTATGCAGCTTTTTGCCTCATATATCATATTGAGTAGTTTTTTTTTTTTCAAAAGAATGATCTCCCTAAACTGTGTAGACAAAGAGGCAGGAAATCATGTATAAGACATCTTAAGATTTCTGGAGTCAAGTGAAAATGTAACATTTAAATAGGCAGTGTTGAAAAGATTAGTGCAATCTGCCCCAATTCATCATTCATATCAATGTTCTATTGACCTGGATGTGCAAGGTTATTGTGTCATGAAGGAGATGCTGGTTGCACAGGCTTTGTGTTACACAACACTCCTGCATTGTCAACTTTCAGAATCATCATTAGAGTCAAGCCATTCTCATGTCATTTTCCATTTGTGGTTGTTTAGCTTATGAACTTGTGATCACTATCCTCTGATGGAGTATTTGTGCATGACCTCCTGTGGGAATCTAACTTGTTTGCTTCTCTCATTTTGAAACTTCTTCTTCTTCTTTTTTTTTTTTTAAAAAAAAATCCTAGCTAACTTCAATGGCTACATTCTCATTCCTTTTTCCTTGAGAGTGGTTGTTTGACTTCTGAACTTGTGATTTCAGCAATTTTTCCAAACTATTTAGTTGGTGCTCTAGCTATTAGCGAGACAGATGGAAATTGAAGTCCCTGTGGAACAATTAAATGGGAGTGAAATGATGCTGAGACTTGAAAAGCATGATCTTTTGCTTTGAGACCACAGTATACTTGATGCCTAATGAGATCATCTGAAAATTTATAGCTAGAAAATGTAGATATGGTTGTCTATTTGCTGGTTTGATCAGTCTAATAAGAGGAATCAATGTGATTATTGGGAGCAGCCCTCTTCGCTTTGCATCAAAGCCTGATGTAAGACCTCATTTATTCACTGCAAATATTTATAGCTTAGGTTTTTACAATGGCCTCATTATTGAGGTCAAACTCAACTGAAAAAGGGGATCCCAGATTGTGTTTTCTGGAAATTTATTGAAAGGAAAGATGATGGTATGAGATATATGCCCTGCTAATTAAGCCTGAGATAGATCATGATAGGGCACTGTAGCTGATTCTTGTTTTAGTAATGCACTATGCATTGTGGTTTGCACCAAATTTGGTATGAGGTAAAAGCCAAAGGGGTTCATGCCTCTATTGGGCATGGCCACAAGGTGTTCACACCATATAATACATTCTTGACAGGTGCTGCACTATTGGCTAAAAATTTTGAGGTAGAAGGCTCCTGATTTGGTCCCAGCCTGGTCCATGATGTGAATCCTAGTTATGGCTTTTGATAATTGAACATAATATAGATTCTGTAGGCTTTCCAGACCTTTATTGCTGTCTTGCCTTGAACAGCAGGTTGCTAAGAGGCATCTTGGGAGCCATTGATGAAATTCCCATCACCAACCCTCCTCCATTGGAAGAATCTTTGAATCATGGCCCAAGTTGAAGAATTTTCCTCCAACTCAATGACCATGAGTATACTATAGGCTCTTTGACCTGCTGTACGCTATTACCCCCTCGAAAGATAAGAGCTTGCCCAAAATGGTTGTAAACCACTATCATGACATGGCAGTAAGTTCTGCAGATGTTTTGTCCACACCACCTTGTTCTCTGTGCAAAGATTAGGTTTTGCTATGCCATTTTCAACCTTGGAAAATCATATTCTAGTACTTTTCTACCTTTAGCCCCAGTCCTCTAGGCTAGTCCACAAAAGAAGCCTTATTTTGGGTTTGTCATATTTATTGCATGCTGCGTATGAATAAAGTGAGGAAATTACAATTGCAATGCATGGGAAAGGGGTTAGCCCCAAAATATACAAAGCAAACTAGAGATAACCAATCAAATTCATGAAGAGACAAAATTAGCTAGGATTTATGACCTGTTTACTTCACTATATTAAATAAACCTATAATAGCATTCCTATTTGTTAGTAATTGAATAAAGCTGTAATAGGCTATTCCATTGTTTTTTTGGATTAAAAAAACACTATGGAATAGAACTGTAACATAATTCAAATTACTTGATTGTCTTTTTATTTTCTTCTTCTTCTCTTTCTATGTTTCTTTTTTATCTATCCCTCCTATCCAATGTAATTCATGATCAGTAACTTCCAAAAGAATTGCAAGAGGCTTTTCCAAACCATTTAACATTTCAAAGCATAATTGGACACACAAGCTCTTTGAAAATCTTACATGATTCTGAGAACTTGTTACTTTCTCTCACTAGGTCACCATTGATGCAAACCCAAAATTTTCTCTCTCTAGATTTTCCAAGTTTCTGCCAAAACTTGAACTCTATTAAAGATACAATCTAATTCCTTATCCACAAAATAACAAAAGGCCTCCGAAATTTTTTTTTTTTTTTTGGGTGAATGAGATAATATCATTACTCAAAATGTACGTAAAGAATGTACAAATAAAACACTAGTCACTATTCAGCTCAAGTATCAAATAAACAAGCCCTCTAAAAGTTGTGCAAAAGTACATTAATAAGTTCTTTCATTTGATGGTTGATGGCAATCGTGAAGCTTTTTCTTCTCCCTGCACATCTCATTTACTATTGTAGGATGTTTTTACCTTTTTTTTTTCTTTTTTTTTTGTTTTCTTTTTCTGTCTTTTTGTTGTGTGATTTATTTGTGGGTAACATTGGAGGCGTGGCTAGTGGTTGACATGATTGGCCGGCAGTGAGTGGTTGTGAGGACTGGTGGTTAGTTGAAAGCTCATATGGCTGGTGGTGATGAAAAGAAAAAATATCAGATCTCTTTTCGCCAAAAGAAGAAGATGATGGGTTCGGTGAATGAAGGTGGATGCAGTGTCATATGTTGGTGATGGAGGAAACACAAGGTGGATGAAGATGATGTGGCTGTTGTGGGTGATGGTGACGGTATTGTGTTGGGTGGTTAATGGTGAGGGTGCTATGTTGGGTGGGTGATGGTGGTGGCATTGTGTTTTGGTGTGGACAGTATGTTGGAGAGAAGGGAATAAGGGTATTGAAAGTCTTCCGGATCAGGAATGGCAATTCAGAGGTTGGAGGAATGAACTGCAATTTAGTAGTTTTGGGGAATTGACATTACCTAGGAATGGGAATTACAAAGATAAAAAATAAACATAACATGACAATAAGGAATAAGGGGAAAATGGAATATAAAGGGGGAATTCCTCCCAAGTAAACATGCTGTTAGTGTTCTAGTGTAGTAAAGAACTTGACGAGGCAAAAGGGATGGAGGAAGCAATGATTTCCCTAACTGAGCGGAATTTCTCACATGCCATAAACAGTAGACAGAAGCGGCAAAAGCTGTGTACCCAGTATATACACGAAGTTGGACCAGAGGAAAGGCTGTCTAAGGCCCCTTACCATATACTGAAGGACAATGAAGAGCTGCCATTACTTCATGCCATACAAGGAAGGAGAAAAGGCATAGAAAAAACAGGTGGGCATGGTCAACCGCATTGCAAAGGAAATATTGACAGTGGGTAGTAATCTCCCACTGCAGCATCTTGTCCAATGTGTAAAGTTTACGGTTGATTACAAGCCGGAGAATGAAACGATGTCTGTGTATGGAGTTGGTGCCCCTGACACCTTGGCCCAATTATGAATGTACGCGGAGTTTTAAGGGCTTTAAAAGCACTCTAATGGAGATTTCTCTAGAGGACCAAGGGCTCCACACCAATCTGTTTGGTTTAGAGGAGTTAGTTTGCAACAAGGGAGGAATGTGAAAGTTTGAACAGAAGGAAGAGGAAGGAAAACTCCAAATGTCATCTTCAATTGAAGAACATAATTTAACTTATCCAAAAATAATTAAATAACATAACTTAGCATTTAGACGTAAACCAGAGGCCACAATCTCCCTTGCACTATAGCTGCCTATTAAAGGACCTTGAGGAGGCCAAAAATCTATCCAAAGATTGATTGTCACACCATCACCCACAATCCAACAAACATGTTGGCATACCAAAGACCTATATTCCTGGAGTGCAAATAAAGCTGATTTGGTCAGTTGAAGCCTTCACATACATTGCTAAGATATTTGTTGGTCCAATGCAAGATTCTATGAGTGACCACATCAACTAGGGATTGGCAATCATCAGTTAATTTGCCTCGTTTTTATTTACAGTTGTTTCAACATATTAGGCTTAGCCTTGAAATGAACTGTACATTACCATGGGTTCATATTTCATATTGGCTCATTTATTTTTTAGTTCCCTTTTCTCTGTCCTCTTGTCGAATGCTCTCTTGAGATTACTTTGTTTGAATCCCTTATTTTCTTCATATTGAATACCACGGATATCCCAACAAGTTGCCCAAGTGAATTGGACCTAAGTACTCTTATGACAATTTTTATGAGATCTTGGGTTCAATAGACTATGTACACTTCTAAGGTTTATCTACATAATGCAGGTTATTTATTTGGTGCATTGGTCTTGTAAGATAGTTTATGTGCTAGGATGTAGCCAGTCTAATTATGGCTATGTCCCTCTATTATAAAAAAATAAGCTTAATGGATTTTTCTTCTTCAATCTCCAGGGTTTTACAAAAGAGATTCACCTTGAGAAAGAGCGTTGGCACGGGTATGATTTATTTTCTTTATGTCCTACGATATTTACATATTTCTTCACATCCTAGAAAACTAAGCTTGTAAACGTTTACTTCCTTCAAAGTCAACTCCATTTCTCTTGGGCAGTAAGATACGTTTGTTTAATTTGAAATTTCTGTTTATAGTAAAATGAGTTTTCCACCTTGGAGCTTGCATGTATGTTCACTTGGGAAGCTACTAATTTTACTTCCATGTCTTGTAGACTTTGGGATAATTTCCATGTGTCGTATGTACTCTGTGGTATTTTATTTCCTTTTTTTCCCCCCCTAGTAAAAGCAAAAGGTTGTTAGTAATTATCCAAAGCATTATAGGAAGGAATCTCCTTGGTGTACAATCTTTACATAGAATCATGTATATCTCATCAAGCATGGGTAGGTTAGGAACTTCATTGTAATTACAATTAAAAGCTGCTGAAATATTTTGGAAACCATTTTATTTCTGCTGATATTCAGGTTTATCAAGGATTACGATGGGGGTATTCTCATGGAATGCAAAATTGATCCTAAACTTCCATACACTGATCTGTCTACTATGATTCGCCGACAACGGCAGGTGTGATAATGTTGACCTTCTGCATTATGTTTTTCCTTGTGTGTTATGTATCCCTATATTGTAATTATTTATTGGAAATGGAAGCTTCATTGCTGCAAGAAAACATCTGTAAAGTTCAATAAAGATGTCTCTTCACATAACTCCATGGTTCTCCTACATTTTTAGTGTAATTTTGACATATTTTAATGGTAAATTATAATTACAACTTCTATGTTATTGTTAGTCTGGGCCTATAATTATGCTCTGTTCTTGGTTTTCCTAGGCAATTGATGAGAAGATAAGGGAACTCTCCAATTGCCATATTGTTTATGCTGGAATTGAGTTTCAAAAGGTAATACAAAATTTATGAAGTAACAATCTTCCATTATTGTTTTTGTTGGATGCTCATAAGGGCTTGGGTAGGACCAAAGAGGAACTTATCAACTGAATGTGAAATAGATTGGTTAGGACCTCTAATTTGGAGAAATTAGGGCAAATATCAGAGGAATTGTGCTTCCTAGTACAGAGCTAATAGCTCTTATGCTAGAATGATCTTCTATTACTGACTGGCTATTTGTAATCCTAACAACAGTAGAGGACTTGCCACATGGCTGACTATTAATTCTTTATTAAAGGACACTAATCAACTCACTATACTAATACTACATCTAGCTATTATAGGATGTATCTGTACTACCTCCTAAAAGTTTCGCTTTTTCCTCAACATGAACTTGAACTAGCTGGAACCTTGATGAAGTTGCTGGTTGTTAAACTGTCTCTTCCTCCTGATCCTTGCTCTCCTTGACAACGCATGATCAACATGGTCTTCTTCCAAATCTATAATCTGCAATGATTTGTTTTTTTGGGTTAATCTGCAATGATTTGCTAGGGAACTGATTAAGGGGTGACAGGGTTGATCATACTGAAAATGCAATCTTCCTCTCTCACACTCTCCCTTTCTGCTTGCATCTCCTCGTAAGTAAAATGGAAATTGAGCATTGTGGTACTCCTAGTAGAACCTTTGAAAATTTGACTAAAGCTCCTAGCTGTGCCGAAAAATGTTCTTGACTTTCTTCATCGTTTTAGTCCAGAGGACTGTCATTCATAACCTGGAAGCACCCATCCAATCAGTCCACCAGACCATATGCTGCCTCCATGTACATTGTACACTACTGCCTCACCCAACAGGATAGGATGCACTTCTGAGCTTATGATGAATGCTTTATAGAACCTTTTTTTTTTTTTTGGTTGGGCCCAACAGCTTTATAGACTTATTTCATCCTCTACATCAAAGGCTTAATCCATAGCTTGAGTAACAATGTTCATAGCTTGCTGGCATTCTTGCTTTCTGATTTCCTCCTTAAAGCCATTTAAAATATAATTAAGCAGTTGATCCCTGGGCAGAGTATGCACATGAGCTATCAAAGCTTCAAATTTTTATGTAGCCTTCAACATGAGGATCTTGAATTGCTTGATCAAATGGGGTGGTAATATGGATGAAATTGATTTAGTTTTTGATGATGATGATCATACATGGGATGATGTTATAGGGACTTATTTATAATTGAAGACATTATTTGATGGGTAAAGATGAAGATAATAAGGAGAGTGATGAAAATGATGATGATGGTTTTGTTAGCATGGATGATGAGAGCAATGAAATTTGTGGACAATGAAGATGATGATTTAGTGTCAATTATATGAAACCATTTAGAATACTTTTTGATGTTTTATGTATTCTGCTTTAGTTATGAAATCGTTTAATTTCTAAAGGTGGTCTAATGTGAGAAATGCTCTTTGAATTTGACTCTTTAAGATCCATTAATGCTTTCCAAAAGTTACATATTTAACATATTTTGAATTATTCCAAACGATAGTTATCTTAAATTGTTAGAAGTGACAGTGTAAGAATATATATGTGGATTATTTGTGCCTCTCATCTCTGAGGTGCATGATTTTTCGGTCTATTTTCTCTATTGATGGCTGAGATGATGCAGGGGACTGGGGAGAACATGCTATAGAAACATGATGAATAGAGTTGTGACATGAGCAGATGCTAGCTATGAGTAGTCACGTGAGGCAATATTATATGATGGTTGAGACACGCTTGTGACAACCATGTTGGCCACCAAAGATTGAAAAAAGTGTGGTGAAGTTGGTCTGGGTTGCAGGAGCTTTGTAGCACCAATCTAGGTGGCCACAACTAAGTCTAGATTTGTATAACAAAAGTGTTAGTTGCTTTCATTTGAATTATCAAAAAAAAAAAAAAAAGATTTGTGTAACAGCAATGGGCATTGGCAGCTAAATTTATGGTTTTGGAAGACGAATAGGTTTCTACCTAAATAAAATATTAGTGAATTGTGGTATCAACAAAAGTTAGGCTGAATATTGTGAATGGCTTAAAAGAATATCATCTCAGCCTTGTATCATTTTGTACAAGTACAATGCTACTCTACAAGGAACTAAATTAAACCATAACAAACCTATGGCCTACTGTGACCCCTAAATCAACTGCATTTTGAGCAGTATTCTTGATGGATTTCATAGGTTACATTTCTTATATATGTTGCACATTTACATGTAAGTGAGCCTAGGTGCATTAAGTGGCTCCTTTTGGTGAGCTGTAGGTCATGGGATTGAGTTGCAAAAATAGCCTCTTAGCAGAATGCAAGGATAAGAATGTCATCCTTCCCATTACTGGCACTAGTTGGGAGCACTTTGTGCACTAGGTGTGTCCTTTATAAGATATATTGACCTGTCAATGTATACCAAGGTAGATTATAGGTTGCAAAACTTTGTGATGTGATGATGTCCCATAAACTTGTAATGATCTGTCTAAAGCTTCACTAATTTGGTTTGGAATGGAGTACTCAATTATTCTTACTAGAAGAAATGCTTACAAGCTTTGTGTTATAGTTTTGTAGGTTTTTGGAAAATAACTTTTTGAACTTAGGTCTGATTAAATCTTTCTTTTTCAGAGAGATGGAGTTCCTGTGAGATCAATCAAAGTTGAGGAGATTCCTGGTTTAAGTAAGCTTCTTTGTCTGAATTACATTCATACTCCCTATAAGCTTAACTTTCACTAGAATAATGTATTAGTCATTTTTAGGCTGGACTTTTCATATGCTTAATTTACAATTTGAACGCTTAAATCCTCAGTGAAGTAGATATATTCAAAGTTTTTGATTTCCTGAAGTCTCTGTATTGGTTTAGTTCTCAGTCATCTCATCAATATGCTCATGGATATCTTTCTGTTCCTTTAAGAGGATATGTACTATAAAATACATAAATGGATGAATAAAATCATTGTCTGAGTCACTGTTGAATACCATATATGAGTGTCAGGTTTTGGTATATCTGGGCTTTTATCAGTTACTTGATGGGTTATTCCATCAACGAGAACTAGATATGGTTGGATGGATCAACTAGATTGCAAAGCAATAACCAAAAAAATAAAAAATAAAAAATAAATAGTGTAAGCAAATGGGTAGTATAAGTAGCAGAAACAACAGAAGTCAGTGTATAAGTGTCCATATGGCATAACCAAAGAATGAAGAGAACTACACATTTGATAAATATTAGTGCATGCTCTGTCTTTGTTTTCTTACTTTGATTTTGGCTTGAGGTTGTTGAATCTTGCAAAGGGTGGTTGGCCAATCTTTCCTCGTTGATAGGGCTGTGCCTGTTTAACGAAGGTTTTTTGTTTTAGTTTTTCCTTTTTACTCAACTGTACTGATGTGTCTTAACTTCTAGAGACCACACCTCCTGAAGAATAGCATTCCTGTTATCATTTGTGCCATTTTGTGCTCTTCATTTTTTGTTTTTTGGATTGCGCTAGGCGTTCAATTTTGAAATGATGCATGTATAATTTTGCAATGGATTTCTACCACCCTGTTCATCTTATGTGTTTTGCGCATTATGCACTACTTGACATTAATGCAATTCATAATCTTGATAAATTTTAATAGGAGAAGCTGGGTGGACTTCTGATCAATATGGCCATTCAAGGTTTAGAGGCTTAAGTGGTTCTGCAGATGGTACCCCAAATCAAAAGCGATTGACTAATTTTATGCGCGCACTTCTAAAGGCAAGAATTTCTCTCCTAAATCTTTTTTTTGGCAACAAGGGTCCTTTTTTCTTAAAAAGGAAAATGGGAAATCAATCTCCTCTCACCTGCCTATCATCAAAATGCCAATGCCTTTTGAGTAAAGAGCCCACTGGTTGCATGGAATGCAAGATACTATTATTCTTTAGTTCTATGTTGTTGTGGCTTATAACTGCTTTTTTATTCCTGCACTTTATTTCTATTATATTACTTTTTCTATTTCTTTTATTCAACTTAATAAATCATAATGAGAACAGTCGATGCACGACCATGTTGATGCTTGGCCATTCAAGGAACCAGTTGATGCTCGTGATGTCCCTGATTATTACGACATCATTAAAGACCCTATGGGTAAGGATTATATACTTGGAAAATGTTTTTCCTTGTGGTTTATCCTTTTCCTACTCTTGCAAAAAATTGGCTGATATAAGATGAAGGAAAAGGTTGCTGGATTATGTGCACAGGATCTTTTTGATAAGTAGGGTAACCTTTATAACAAGGATGATTTGATTGTTTGAGCCAAAGCATAAGCTCATATAATGTAAACCCTACTCAGAAATAACACAAAAATGGTAGATACCAATTATAGTCACAGTTGGAGGTGATAAGAGGAAATAAAAGCTGATGATATGAAGTACCTGAGTGAAAAAAAACCCAACCGGTGATTGGTTCCCCAAGCAAGAATGCTCAGCAAGTAAACTTACTGTTTTCCATGAAGTTAAAGAATTGTGTATGCCTAACCAACTTAATTCCTCCTGTACTTGAAGATCTTCGTGTATGCTAGGATGTATAGAACATTTCTTCTTATTCCCTTTTGCCACAGCACTACCAAGTTCCTTTATTCCCAAGTCACAGCCCACTCACACACACCATAGCCCATTTGAATTCACCAAAGCTACTCATGAGTCATGTCAACACCCTTCCACTCACCAGTTTATTCGCACACATGCACCCACCCACTCTCTCACACACACACACACACACACACACCAATTATTCCTCAAGTCTCATGGGTTGGCCCAGAATTTGGGCCTTGTTTTCCTTTATAAACATTTAAAACAGGAGCTTGAGCCTAGTGAAACACATCATCATATATACAGGGGTTTTCTACATACCAATAAAATAATGAATTTTCTATCTTGTGAAATCACCAGCAAGCCTCAATTCATCTGTGGGTCCTGTTTATGTCCTCGTGCTGCCTCAACAGGGAAAACGGTGAAACAAGAATCAGGAAGGAATTTTTTATTATGGAAAATTTTGTTCTCTTGTTCAATCAAATGCCCTGTGGACATGCTCCTGTATGGGCAGGGTATGAAATATACCCCCTTTTCTCTAAGTTGATTCTGCCTTTTCTTTCAGAATATTGGACACCTTTTCAATTTGGTCATTGGATTCTTGATGCTGAAATTTTTCTGTAGTTGTTTAGCATTGGTTTTTCCATTCTTAACAATGGCTTGAGTGGAGAATCTCATGAATTAATTGCCAGTTTTTCTTCTTTTGAAAATATAGTCTCGAAACTCCCAATTATAAATACTGTAGAAGAGATAAAGATTTAGCAACGGTAACTCTTTTTTGCCTCATTCACTAATATCATCACATTATGAATTAGTTTGCTCAACTTTAAGTTTATGGGCTTGAGTTTGTGCGAGTTATTTCTGCACAACCTTTCTGCATATATGGGATTATCAAGTTGAAGAGCATGGTAATCCTTTTCTATCCCTGTGGTATTCTATGGCATGGTTCCGAATGTGATAAATAGTACTTATTCATTCAAGTTAAGGCATCTCTCTGTATATGGCCTACCTTCATTCTAAGTTTGGCAGTGTCCTGGAAGCAAGAGAGTATGGTGAATGTCAGAAGTGAACTGATGATCTGTTCAAAGCAGAGTCTGCAGATAGGGAATTTAGTGGCTCCTTTTACTAGTTGTCAAGTAAAGATCCTGGCATTGCCCCCTTCCTTCCCTCCACCACAACATAAATAAATAAGTAAATAATGGATGCAGAAAAGCCATGTCATTCTGAGGTCTGCTAGATGCTTAGGCCAGACTTTTATATTTATTTCTTTACATGTCTGTATATGCATCAAAAGCTTCAAACCTTCCCTAGTGCCTAAAGGTGAAGGATTTAAAGATCTTGTCAATTGCTGATCTTGCAATACCTAATTCTTTGCTTTATGGAATTTAATTCATTTCCTGGTGCATTGTTACTCCAGAAAGCTTTTTATCAACTGATCCATTAGAAATCCATTTTGTTAAAGATCAGATTTTTCTTCTGCTTCAACTTCTCTGTGCTTTTCAAAAGACCCTTAAACTACAGTTTTGCATGAGCTTTATCTTGTCAACTTCCGATGAAGGTGAAATCTGCAAGGTAGGAGTGGAAGATGCTTCAGTATCAGCAATGTCGTAGCTGCTTTATGTTCATGATTTTATATAATCTTGTTTCATGTGTCTGCTCAGTGCACATCTTGAGAATAAGGGATTTGTCCATAAGAAAGATGGCTGCAATATAAATTTCACCCATCCAATCAAATGTGGAAACTTGTACAACAGAATGGAACTTTGATCTTATTGCTAGAGGTCATAATATGGAACGATCAGTTTTACAGAGACCAAACTAACACTTCTCCTCCCTACGTCGTCTATAGATGTTGGTTAGAGTACTTTCAGCATCGATAAAAGCAATTCATTAGCTAGAAGTCCCCTTAACCAAGGAGAACCTTAATTTTTCTCACCCAGTTTTTGCCGTTTATCATTCACTGTCTTAATTTTATTGGAAGACTAGTGGTACAGAATCAAAACTTCAGAGGTGATCTGTCTCTGACTGCTTTTAGAAAAATTTTGTTTCTGCAGATTTAAAGACTATGTCAAAGAGGGTGGAGACAGAGCAGTACTACGTAACTCTTGAGATGTTTATTGCAGATGTGAAGAGGATGTTTTTAAATGCACGCACTTACAACTCTCCTGAGACAATATATTATAAATGCGCAACCAGGCATGTTTCTCTAGTCCCTTGGTTTCTCTTTTTCTTTTGCTAATGTTGGGTCGGTGCCTCTGTGTTTGATTATGGTATATTGGGTATCACAGGCTCGAAGCCCATTTTCAAAGCAAAGTTCAAACAGGTCTTCAAGCCACTACTGCTAAGCTTCAGCAGTGATGCATATTAGGTGGTCTTTGTGCAATAGTTGTATCTAGAGTCTGAGATGGTTGCTAATGTAGGTGACCAGTAGAAAGCCCAAATGAAAGGGCGGCTCTTACATTGTGAAATCATGGTACTTCACGTAATTTATTTACTTATGCTATTTATCTCCAATAGTCATATGGATAACAATAACATGTGTCTTGAGCATAAGAGATGCTTATGAATCTGTGCTGAAGACTATCTAATTTGTTTGGTTTTCACGGAATAAAATTTCAGTGAAAAAGGCTGTAGAAATAGATTCCAAAATGAAAATAGAACCTAATTTCAGACACTTCTTGTCCACTCACTACCTTAACAGCCGACCAAAAAAGTTTTTGTGTACACTTCATGTTGGCTTAGTCATTCAGATGATGTCATTTCATAACAACTTATAACAGACTAATCCTTCAATTCACCAACACCAAACTCTCGTGTCCTTTGCTGTCCAGATTGGCAACATGATGTCCAATATACGGCGATCTGTCCCTCTTCTTACTACCAAGAACAAAGAAAACTTATCTCATAAACCGCAGTTTTGAGTGCTTTGTGATTTGTGTCTGGCCATAAAGTACTCATCTAGAAGGATGGACCTCTGAACAAATTAGGAATATAATGACTAGGAGAGTCATGATACTTGTTACTCTCCATACTAGGTATTGACTTGTGCTGCTTTTGAAAATTTGAAACTGCGCGGCTTGAAACCAAAGAGCCTTCAGGGACCAGTTGCGTTTTGCTAACTTCAATTCTTTGGACAAGATGAACTTGATCGATCGTGCTCATACGGCACATTAACACTAAGATAATGGCTTGCAAGAGGTTAATATCTGCAGCTAAGGTGTAAATAATGTAAATCTACTAGGATTAGACTTGATAACTAGTGGAACTGGAGCTTGAGGAGTTTATTTATCGAGCTTGAGGTTCATGGTGTTTCATTTGTTAGCCTAATCGAACTTAAGTTGGACTTGTATGTTAATCAAATTTCAGTTGAGTTTTGATATCAATAATATTTTGATTGAAGGAATCCAAACAAGCTTAATCGGTTGTGTTCAAGATGGTTTGATACGAATAGGGGGTCAAAACAATTATCATTCAAGTGCCCAGGACCACTGGAGATGAGATAAAGTTGTCATAGAGTCAAATAGGACCAAATTTGACTAGAGTTGACCAGGGTGTCCCAGTTGATCAGCCGACCCAAAATATTTCAACAAATTTTGGCTGAAATTTGTTTATTTTGAGTTGCTTATGTTTATAGTTTCCTATTTTGATTAGTTGCTCGATCTAATTAGCTTACATAACAATTTCTTTCCTAGTTTATTAAATTACTAGTTTGTTTCTTATTTTTTAGTGTCCTTTTGTAAAGTTGGATCCTAATTTTCTTAGGTTTTGAAACCTATAAATAGGCCTTACGCTTGTAATTAAAAGACAAGTTGATTGAGTTATGAATGTTATTGTGAATCGAGTATAATCTCATTTTTAAACTTCTCAAACCTTTTATCTCTCTTGTGGCATTTATTTGCTTATATTAAGGAACTTAACTGTTATATAATCATGGTGGAGGTTTTTCATTAAGTTATATCGTGGATTCTTAGGTTTAGCTAATGAGTTACATTTAATTATACCTTTGGTTCGTGGTTTGTTTTACTCATGGGTTCTAGGTTCACTTTGCCCGATTTTAGAGTCAGTTGGGTTTCGCATTTCCATCATTTGGTATTAGAGTTTTGGTCTAAAATCAAGTTTTTAAAATATGCTATGAGAATTGTTGGGTCATATCTAATTTTCGATTAATCCAAATATTTTATTTTCCTATATAAACACCAAATGGAAAGATACCAATTTTTAATTGTTTTTTTTCTTGTTTTGTTATTCCCTAATTGATGTAGGAATTTACGTATGTATAATACATACATACATTATTGATGGTCGTTCGAGAAATAATTTGACAATTTGTGATTGTTGAATGGGTTGGAGATTTTTGGTCGTTGGTGAGTTAGAGAAAATTTTTGTGATTTGTCGAAACTCAGAAAAGATTTTTTTTTTTTTTTTTATATGGTGATTGTGGAATAATTATGATTGCTGTGGATTATTTCTGGTCATGAGTGAATTTGATGTAGTAAATATGCAGAGATATTTACAGATATTTTTACACGTATTAGGTTTCAAGATTGTGCTTGTTATGTGAGTATTTATGATTGTCATCAAAATTTAACTTTCAGAATATATGATAAGAGAAATTGCAATTAACAACCGTTGATCATCCAAATCTATATGAATTATTGGTTATAATGAGGTGATCCGAGAAATGAAACAAGCGTGGACCACTTATTCTAAAGTTAAATGTTGTAAAGAAGTTTTGTAGTTTTGGCTCATAGGACAATTAGTAGCATCGATCCATCAATAGCAGCATCTTGTCATACTAATATAAGAAAGCCATTGCAATCATATTCGTTTACTGAAGGATAGGGGAAAAAAAAAATGATGGGTAAATTGTAAATACACTCCTTATATTTGCTTCATTCACAATTAATCTTCGTATCTTTGAAATCATGTGTTTAGACTAAAGTTGAGCGAAAAAACAACAAATTCTGAATCAAATCAAATATCGATTTTTTTTTTCCTTTTAATAAACTTTTTGGACATGGTTTAATTTGGTTATATATAAATAATTTGAAGTTTAGTTTGAGGAAGCAAATCAAATTTAATTATTTGGTTAAAAAAATAAATTTATATAATTGTTTTGTTATTTTTTAATTTTTTCATTAATCTTTATGGATTTTATCAAAATTTTCATATCTTCTTCTTCTTTGTTTTATTTGTGAGTAAATTATTAAGATTAAGTTGAGTAAGTTTTATTTAAAATTTCACATTTAAAAATTTTAATTTTTTAAATTATCATTTTTTGATATGTTTTTAAACAAAAGGTTTTACCTTGATACTTTTTAAGTGTTTCTCATTTCTTTTTCAATCTTTAAAGTGTATTTTGTTTTCTTTGTATTACTTTTTGATGGGCAAATTTACTTCTATGTTCACGTTATTTATTCGTTAGAATAGAGTTTCTTATCTTTGTTCAATCAAGTTAAGTTTGTTGCTATCTTATACAACTTTTTATTAAATATCATTATACATAATAAATACATGAGAAATTAATTGAAAATATATGAAAGTTTAATAGAAAGGAAAATATATTATTGGAAATAAAAATATATAGTGAAAATTTGAGATAAATAGTTTAAACCAGATTAAACTAATTTTAATTTGGTTCGAAAAAATTTATTAACAAAACCGTATGGTTAGACTCAATTTCAAAGAAAAAAATGGAATTGTTATATTAGGTTTGGTAAAAAGAGGTGAACAAATTGTATCGAATTGAACCGTGTCCACTTTTAGTTTAGCCCCTCAAATCTTTATAAAGTGTGTATTTCTATTTGATAAATAATGTGCATTTAGAAATGTACCTTTTTAAGGATTTGGGGTTCTAAAGGCACAGTTTCAAAGATGAATGGAATAAGTGTAAACAAAGTTGTAGAAGGTCATTTCAGTAATTGGATCTTTAATATAATTTAATGCCATGAGTTGATATCTTGGGTTAACGACAGAGTTTGAGAAACTGGCTTGTCTAGGAATGTTTTAAAGAGATTTGGCTTGGTAAGCTCAAAACGGGAATCGCTCGATTGAATTTTCCACTCTTGACTTTACTTGGTTATCTCGTGTGTAAAATAGACTTGAAAATGACATTTTTAAGCTTATTTGACCTTCGTTTGGCTTTGTTGGGCCTTAAAGAGACTTAAGTGTGCTTTAGATTTATTTAAAAAGAAATTGCACTTCTTTTAATTATCATAAGCCCTAAGCCCATATCTAAGTCCATTAAGACTAAAAGAAGGGATCAGCTGTAATAACAAGCCTCAATCTCAACCATTCATTTTAAAGTAATATGATGGATAAGATTGATATCTAAATTTTATAAATAGGAGACTTCTCTTTTCATTTGATTCATTCAGAACATTAGCAAGCTTAAGACAAACATTAGAGCTCTATTGAAATTACTTTAAAGAGGCTCAAACAAGCAATTTGATCAAGAACACCAAGTTTGATCCATTATCGCATATGAATATTTGAGATACCAAGTTTGGCCATTCTTCTTCTTACGCCTCTTCTTAATGACATCCTTCCATATGACATCAGTTCAAGATATCTCTTAGATTGACTGGTACAACCATTGCATGTGATTGGCTGGAGAGAATTTGTATTATTATGTTATGGAAGATTATTGAAGCTCCAAATTTCTACAAATGCTCCAATGGCTCTATTTTTCTACCAACACTTATAGAATAAAAGATGAAATATCGAGAAGAACCAACTTATCAACTCTACACAAATGGATGTAAATAAATATTATTGGAAGAATAAATCATTACAAAGTGTAATAGAGAATCATATGGAAGAATGGATTTCATGATAGTAAAAATGAATATTAGTATATCATACTAATCTTGTTAGTGATTTGAAAGAAGCGTTAATTCCATTGATATTATAAGTGATTGAGCAAGTGAGGTTAATACCCAGTACATTTATCCAACAGTTGAAAAATAATTTTTAGAAGTGTTCAAAATCTTCCTTACTATGTCCAAGGAACTTTTGGTTACAGGAAAAAATCTAGAGGATGATTTTAGTAATTGGGCTTTTAACCCAATTTAATGCTATGGGTCAATATCTTGGGTTAGTAATAGAGCTTGGAAAATCAGTTTGTTTAGAGATGTTTTAGGGAGATCTAATTTGGTAAGCTCAGAATAGAGATTGCTAGACTGAATTTTTTGCTCTCGATCTTACTTAATTATCTCGTGCGTAAAAAATAAACTCAAAAACAACCTTTTTAAGCTCATTTGGGCTTTGTTTGGCTTTATTGGGCCTTATAGAGGCTTAAGTATGCCTTAGACTTATTTAAAGAGAAATTTGGCTTCTTTTAATTATCGTAAGCCACGAGCTCATATCCAAGCCCATTAAGACTAAAAGAGAGAATAAATTTCAATAACAAGCTTTAATCTCAGCCATTCATCTTAAAGTAATCTGATGGATAAAATTAATTTCCAAATTCTATAAATAAGAGGTTTCTTTTCTCATTTGATTCATTCGAAATATCAATAAGTTTAAGACAAATATTAGAGCTCTGCTGAAATTACTCTAAAGAGGCTCAAATAAGCAATTTGATCAAGAATGATTAAGAACACTAAGTTTAATCCACTAGCATATGCACGCATTCGAGATATCGAGTTTGCCCGTTTTTTCTCTTACGTCTCTTCCTAATGGCATCCCTTTATGTATCATCAACTTACGATGTCTCTTAGGTAGATTGGTACACTTGTTACATAGAATTGGCTAGCCACAACGATCTCACTACACAGAAGTAAATATAATGGGGTGTTTGCAATTTGACCTTATTTTTCTTTTCCCCTAAATTTCAAGAAGGAAATATGACAACTAAATAAAAAAGTTTCAATAAATAAATAAATAAATAAATAACAAAAATAGAATCCAAAGTCTATTGTAAGATAATTAATGTTCGAATAATTAAAGGTAAACTCAAACATTTCAATCAAACTCAAAAAAGCATCACTTTCATGTACATATGATATGATAATGTTTTCTCAATAAAATGCAAGAAATATCTTCCTTCTAGTTGGCAACGATACTAACTCGAAAAATGAGCAAAATTAAACAGCAAAATGATGAGATGCAACCATTTAGAAACGGGAGAAAATCCTAAAGTTTTTATCGGATCATTTCACTTAGATTCCTTTCCCTCTTTCTTGAAGTTTGACACTAGCTTTAGCCTTAAATTGCTCAAGCATTAATTCTCCCACAATAAACTTTGGATGCTGTTTGTTTCTTTTGTAATTAATAAATATTTATTTAATGAATTAATTTTTTAATTAATTTATGCACTAAAGGTTTTTATATTAATTGCAATCTTTCCTTCCTCAAATAAAAAAAAAAAAATTCAACAGTTAATGCACCCTCTTTTTTTTTTTTTTTTACTTCATATGCAATTAATTTTCAAATTTTTAATATCATGTATTTAGATCTCTAAATCATTAAAAAAAAGTACACTTAGACCCTTAAAATAGTTAAAAATGCATATTTATTTATAGTTTGGGAATTTAAGTATACGATTTCAAAGATAAATACGTGAAATGTATATAAAACAAACATAAGGATTATTTACCGAAAAATTCATTTTATGCTAATAAGTGACAAGGTGGTGTGACAAGCTCTAAATTTGCCAATGAAACGAGGACAAAAAAGGGGCAATTGAAAGTTTTTTTCGAGATAAGGTAATCAATGAACCAATTGAGCTTCAATTATAGAGTTGCAATTGTGAAAATGTAAGGACTCTAGAAGGAAGGTTTGATGACAAGAGTATGATTGTGGTGGCATAAGAGAGCCCTGAAGAAGAGAAAGTTGAAGAAAATTCCGTTGTTGAGATTGTTAGTGTTGGAAATCTAATCGAGAGGCAGCCTGATATTATCGAAGGGCTCGACTTTGAATATTGAGCAAACAAAAGATGACCATTCTGAAATCAACGACTAAAACATATCGTGTTACTTTTATGTTGTTGTTCAACAGGTCCTATAATTTCAAAAAAAGATGAGATATGGCATATGGGCAAATTCGAAGTAGATTGTTGGTGCGTAGTTCGGCTGGAGGCAGATAAGGATAGTTGCTTTCTATAGCTTAATTTTTTTTCTAGGAGGTCTTAGACAAGATAGGAGCATGAATTTTGTCATTAAAAAAAAAAAAAAAAGGTTACGATATGAATTTGAAATCATGAAATTATCTTTTTAGTGTTTAGGACTATTGGAGATGAATTAAAATTAATGTTGTTAAACTTGAATCAGAAAGTTAACTTGAGAATAAGGAGGTTGAAGGTCAAGAGAGTCAATCAGGATTGAACTTGGATCGAACTGGGATTAATAATTATATTATAATATAATTTTTATTTATTTATGAAGTAATAAAAATTACCTTCTTCCTTTTATTTTCTTCCTTTTATTTATTACTTAAAGAGCTTTTTATGGTTTGCTTTTCATTTATCTTTGATTTGCATTTATTATTTTAGCAAATTTGTGTACTTTCTATAAAATATCGGAGAAATGATATATATTAATGCCAAAAAACCTTGATATGTTTTTTTAGGAACTGGATTAAACCGGTTGAATCAACCGAGTTGAACTTAGGTCATTGTCAATAATGATCAAAAGGGTGACTCAAATCGGTTTTATGGAAAGATCAGATTGAACGAGTTAGATTGGGCGGGCCAATCCAAGTTTGATAACAGTAGTTAAAATTGTTATAGAGTCAAGTGACCAAAATTTACCAAAGTTGATTAGGGTATTTTAGGCAGGCCACCAATAGAGCATAATTTAGCAAATTTTGGTTGATTTTTTTTTTTAATACTTTCCTAATTTGATTAGCTGCTTAGTTTAATAAGCTTTTCTAACAATTTCTTTACTAATTTATTAGATTATTAGTTTGTTTCTTATTTTTAGTTTTCCTTTATCAAGTTGTTTTCCAGTTTGCTTAGAGTTTATTTAGCCGATATAAATAGACCTTATGATTGTAATCGAAAGACAAGTTAATTGATTTATGAATACATCGTGAGTAGACTGTTCATTGTTGAACTTGTCAAGAATTTTTTTTAGTGACATTCATTTACCTATAATGAAGTTTGCTCTATTATATAATCGTGAGGCCCAAGGATTTCCATGCAGTTGAAACTTAGGTTTTTCGGTTATTTAACCAATAGGTCATGTTTAATAAGACCTCTATCTTGCAGTTTGCATTATTCATGTGGTCTGTCATCTTCTCTTGGTTTTAGCGTTTTTGGGCTTCCGTATGTCGGTCGTCGTTGTACGGCTCTTCGAGCTAAGTTGGAGTTTTTGAAATTTCAAATTAAGTTTATTTTTAAATTTGAATTCAACACCCATCATCTTGACCCAACTAATTTGTAAACCTATTTAACCACCACCTCAGACTGTAAATGTGGTTCGAATGAATAATCCATGGTTTGGCCTTAGAATTGATTGGGGCCACGAAATTCATGGTTAGGCTGCCCGTCTCTAATAGATATAGCAATTGAGTGGCGTAGGTATGGATCCCCTATCCTTGTGCCTCATTCTTTGCCCTATCCAAGATATGGTTCACTTATGGGGCGTTTTTCACTTGTAGTGAAGAAAAATGCTAGTAAGAATTTTAAGGGTATTCATGCCTCTTTTTAAAGCACTCTGGTCTAAATGACAATAATAATAGTAGTTATAGTTTTTCAACTAAATGTTGATATTCAATATGATAAACATTATATAAAAATTAAAGTTGCTTAACATTGTGTTTTAGCTGATGAAGTATCCTAGGTAATAGTGAAGGCATGGAGTTTGCTTACTTGAAAGATGAGAAACAATAGTAAAGTAAAACGAGTGAATTGTTGAGGCTGAGAATGAGACAGGGGATGACAAAAAAGAAATGGTTAATAGAGTTAAATTGAAATGCCAATAGGGTTTAAAACTTGAAAAGGAAAATATCGCTTATTTTTTATTTTTTTATCAAGAGTAGTTTAGGATTTAAACGGTTTGGTTTGATTTGACCTCTTAAACCGAATAACAAACCATTTGGACTTTCTCCAACTCAAGTGAATTGAGTAACACATTTTGTGGTTTGATCCAATTTGATTCGATTCTCAATTTGTTCCCCTGAGTTTGATGAAGAACCCCTTCAAACGCATCATCAATAGCCGCAAAGTAAATAAAAAAAAATATATCTTACATTCATTAATAAGAAAACCAGTAAATAATAAGCCGATCACAATACGCATTCTAAGAATTTGTAGGAAGTAACAGTTTACGTAGAACTATATTACCATTCCAGGCGAAATCACAATTATAATTATCAATTGTCAAACAGTAAATAAGATTCCTTTTGGGGTAAATGTAAACATGTTACATATTAAAAAAATTGCAATCCATATCAAATTTAATATAGGTAAATTTGAATTTAAGCTCTTAAGATCCATTTCGACCTTGACTAACCATGGGCTGACTTATCCTAGCTCATGGCGTGCTATACGAACCTAAGACCACCTTTTCCAACCTATGCTAGGCTCCCAGATGGGTACCCCAACCTTCTCGGAGGTCAATGCTTGGCATTAAGGAGCCGAATCTCATCGATGGCATACATGTCTAAGAGTTTGAAGGATCGATGGCCTAGTCTAATGCTGTAGAATTCAAAGCGCTATAGTTCGTTATGTGTCCCTATTATCTATTGATACATTAGGTGTACACATATAAATTTCTAAAATTATCCATCAAAATTTTTAAATAATTCCAATAAAATTTAATTGTTTGAATAAATCCAAAACTATTTCTAAATAAATTTTATAAAGCTCTCAATGGGAATTTACTAATGTTAAAATAAACTTTAATCATCCAAACTTAATTCTTCTTCTTCTTCTTCTTTAACAATAGAAACTCTAGTCACTACTCCCCATCTTAGTAAACTTGACGATCAAATCTAAAATCATCAAACCATACAGCATCTACTTAAGTATTTGTACTTGAAAAATTCATATGAGGTGAGTTGAAACCCAGTAGGAAATATGACAAATACATGCACATGATACACATCACCAACAAGTCACATGTATAACCAAAATAACTAATGTAATAAATACCATTTATTATCTTGATTATTAGTTGGCAACCAACACTAATCTTTACGTCCCAATACTTGAGGTAACTCATGACCTTTGAACAAGTAATATATGTATGTGTGTATATATATAATATAAATATTGGTGTAGGTATTACCCATCACTCTAGTAACCTTTTTAGAATCTAGTTGGGTTGTCTCAATACGAAACTTCCGCTCAGGGCAAATTGTGTACAATTACTAAGTGTCTCACCAACCCTCTTGGATCCTACCAAAGGGAGGTTGAAGTAAGACAAGCACAAGTAATAGATAATTCATTAAGTCCAAGTTTGAATTAATTTTAGCCAAGTAATTACTCTAAACAAACGCAACAAGCAAATAAGTATTCTATACTGGAATTGTTGTAACCCTATAAAGCAAATGAGGTCTTAGCTCCAAAATCTAACCTTAAGTAAAACCTTCTTTAGAATTCTCTTCTAAACAACTTATTACGCTTTCATACAACTCCCTTAGATGTACTACATCTACTCTCAAATAAGTTTTTAAGCCTGATTCAAAGTACCTATTGGATGTTAACGTCAACAAAATACTTATAATAAGTATAGCAAATTATTGGAACAAGTTTTGTGGAATAAAGGTTAAAATTTAAATAAGAATAGGAATTTTCGTACACGTGTATGTAGATACCCCATTTTTGTCCCCTTGTAGTTTTAGTGCCTTTTTAAGAAAAAGGGTCCTAGTTGAAAAAAAAAATTAAAAGTACAAAAATAAAATAAAATAAAATAAATTGAAAAGTTTGAAAAATATAAAAAATTAGGAAATTAGGATTTTTAGAAAAATAAAAATTCTTAGGTCATTTTAGGGTTATGGGTTAACATTATTAGGTCGATTTCGTTTTTAGGGGTCAAATGAGGTCAAAGTACATATATGTGATTTAACAGTTCTGAGTTATATTTGAGAATATTAATTTTTTTTGAGGATTTAATATTCCAACCACAGTTGATGCTAAATATTTTTTATTCATAAAAATGAAATTAAGTTAAGTTAATCATAGCTTCAAATGGTGCTTTGATTGGACATAAATTAGTTGGGTTTATAGAAAATCAATTTTTAAAATGACAACATGATCAAGGAATCAAAACTCATAAAATTGTTAAAATTAGGTTCAATGTAAAAATTAATTCTAAAGTATGTGCACTAAACTCAATCATGGAAGGCTTTGCATTTTTTTTTAATTAGTCAATTGAGGCTAAAATCTAGCTTCAATTAAGTTTCTTATTGGAAGACTAATCTAGCGTTCTTATAGCATATGTGCAATTGACTTGCACTAATATGTTAGGAAAAAAGCTAGCTAAATTGGCTAAGGCATGCGCTTGGAATGCAGAGGCTTTGGGTTTGAAAATTCTAAGGTGCACTGTGCCATTTTTGTTTTGTTAGGTGGGTTAGGACATGTGTCAGCCGTTCTTTGGTTGACATAATCTTTTTCCTCCATTTTCCTTAGCTTTCTATTTCATTTCCAACACAAGGTACTCATTTCGGGACCATTTTTTTATCCGATTTTCTTTGTGATTTCATCATAATGGTGAAATCATGAATATTACTTAGGATACAGTGGACATGGATTAAGAATTCAACATAGTTAATCCATTTGCTTAATAAAATTGGGTCTTGAAAATCACGATTAGCTTAAACACAAGATTCTAGCCATTCATTTAATCCACTAAATCTAAGTAAATTGAGCAAGAATAAGAGCTTGTATTTGACATTTATTGCATTCCCGACCATCCCCAGATCGCATTTTCATGAAAATCTTGATTTTTCCTTAGAATTGGAGATCATCTTGATGTGGTTCTTACTTGGGTGATCTAGCCATTATTCCACTTGCTAAGCTTACTTAAGCTTGAGCAAGTATAAAAGGAGCTTCTCTAGTACTCCTTGGATCATCAACTCCTATCACCATTCCTCCTCATTCTCAATCTTGAGCCCTTTCTCTCTAACCTACAACAACCTCTCTCTCTCTCTCTCTCTCTCTCTCTCTAGGTTCTCCCTTTCTTTAACTGCTTTTGAAGCAAACAACCACCATAATGGTGTTCTCCAAGGCTTGAGCTCCCCATTACTACCATCTATGAGACCTTATTCTTCAACCAACTATTGAAGACTTAGAATGATGGCACATTCTTAATAAACATATAACTCGGAACATATGACTTAGAAAGTGAGGAAATAAAGTGGTTCGAATTGTGACTAAGAATAAACAAAGACAATTGCTGGATGGCTTTGAGCTTGTATAAAGATTGAAAGAGTTAATGGGGGAAAGTACGAAAGGAATGAATGATGAATGAATAGTAAGCAAAACTTACGAACAACTCTAAAGGATATGATTTACCAATGGACCTTTTAAGAACTCACAGTACAATTTGATGTGACATACGAATTGGTCCGGTAAGGTTATTCGTCACCTAGCCTTGCTCAAGGGTTAGGATAAGAGTGATGCCAAGAGTAAATAAAGTGTTTACGCAAGGAAAGAAAACACACAAATGCGTTAATGGTAATCTTTGTATATGTCTCTACTTGCAGCCACAATTATAAGGGTATTTATACCCATAAGTTAGGGCAACTTGCCCAAAACGGAAAAGACAAAAAGGGCACTTCCTAGGGTAGTAATGTACAAGATACAAAGGGGTAAAAATGAATAGAAAAGGAAAAAAATTATTTGTGTAATGGATTCTACACATGATACTATACACGTAGTGATGTTGTATTGGTCATACCATTGGAGAATGTGAACAAAAAGTATGGACAACTTGCTTATCCGAGTAGGGGTAGATTGGCCAGTTCGAACTCTCTCTTTCAGCATCTTAGTAGGGATAAGGCTGAGTAAGTAATTAACTAGGCATGTGCAAGAATGAAGATAGGTCGTTATCTCGGCTTTTAGTTTCTTGGCACTTAACACATGAGAAATAGGTAGTTACTCAGCTTGGCAAGCAGAATGGGTCGGTAAGGAGATACTTGGCCTTCTCGTTAGTTGGCTGGAATAGGAGGATTCATATTGCCAGTCCCTTTAGTCCTCAGGCTCGACTGTGGGTCAGAGCCCTAATAGCTTGATTTCCATCATTCCCTTTGGTTGTTTTGGATTTGGGACTAAATCCAAATGGTCTTTGATAAGCTTTCCATCAGGGTGATACGGACTGAGTTTGGCAACGTTAAAGCTGTCAAAAACCCCATAGTCCTTGGGTAACTCCAATCTGTTGGTATTATCATTGATCTTCTGGAGGATTCTAAAAGTTCCTTCAGTTCGTGTAGATAATTTATTCCTCCTCTTGTTTGAGAACCGTTCCTTATTGAGGTGTAGCTATACCAAGTCTACTGGCTGGAATTGTTTTACCGTCCTACCCTTAGTTTTCTTCCACATTCTTTTAGATGCTTGGTCGATGTACCAAGTGACCTTATCATAGATGTGCTGGAGGGATTGTGCTCTAGCCAAGGTGTCAGCGTCCTTTTACATAGGTACATGTATAGGGATATGGTTAAGGGGCAACTTGGGATTGAAATCATAAACTACCTTGAAGGGAGTCTGCTTAGTGGTGTCATGCACCGTTCGATTGTAAGTGAACTCAACCACTAGTAAGCAGTCATCCCAATCAGCTAAGTTCTTACCCACTGCAAGTCGGAGTAGTGATCCCAAAGTGCAATTGACCCCCTCTATTTGGTTGTTAGTTTGGGGTGATAGGAAGTACTGAATAGTAGTTTGGTCCCCATCTGACGCCATAAGATTCTCCAAAAATGGCTCAAGAACTTTTGGTCTTTGTCGAAAACTATGCTTCTCAGCATGCCGTGTATCTACACAATTTCCTACAAGAAAAGAGAAGCAACAACTGAAGCATCATTAGTTTTGGAACAAGGCATGAAGTGTGCCATTTTGCTAAACCGATCCATGACAACCATTATAGAATCTTTGCCTTGGATAATTTGTCGTAGTTCGAGAACAAAGTCCATACTCAATTCAGTTAATGGCTTCGTTGGGACAGGCAAAGGCATTGCTTTCCCTTAGTCGGCTCGATACTTAGCCCTCTTACACATGGCACGGTTTTCGATAACTTAGTGCACATCTCTTCTTATTCTTGGCCAAAATAATCAACCATTTAATAGTTCACAAATCCTTCTTTCTCCAAAATGTTCGAAGAGTCCTCCACTGTAGGCTTCCTTGATCAACGATTCTCGTAGTGAATAGGTCGGCCCGCATAATTTTCTACCTCGAAACAAGTAACCATCCTCCACATGATACTCATCCACCGTTTTTCCATCAACGCATCATATGATTATAGGTCCAAAGTGTGGATCCTCATAATACTATTTTTTTATACTTGCAAACCTAAATAGTTTGGTCTGTAGTTCAGATAAAAGCACATGTCTTCTTGAAAGAGTATTTGCAACGACATTGCTCTTTCCTTGCTTATATTTTATTACAAAATTAAATCTCTCGAGTAATTCAACCCATCTTGCCTGCCACTTTGATCCCTTGGTCTGACTTTAGAGGTAGCTCAGTAACTCATGGTCAGTATATATATCAAATTCTCTTGGCAATAGATAGTGCTGCTATATTTGTTGTGATCGGATCAGTGCCAAGAGTTCTTTATTATATACTGAATAATTCAACTATGGTCTTCTAAACTTTTCGCTATGGAAGGCAATCGGTTGGTCTTCCTGCATCAGGACAACGCTTATTCTAATGCTTGATGCGTCACACTCTTGCCCAAATGCTTTCTTGAAGTCAAGCGGAACTAACACTGGGGCGGAGGTCAACCTTTCTTTTATCTCGACAAAGCTCATCTCTTTCCTTTCCCCTGATTGGAAGTCGGTATTTTTTCTTCGTTAGCTTAGTAAGTGGCGCAACAAGGGTGTTAAAATTCTTAATGAACGGCATATAAAATGAAGCCAATCCATAGAAACTTCTTATGTTGGCATAAGTAATAGGAGTTAGCCAGTCGACAATTGCTCGGATCTTCTCATCATCCACTTACAAGCCTCCTTTACTGACTACATAGCCTAAGAATACCACTTCCTCCTAGAAAAAGCAACATTTCTTTAGATTGCCAAATAGTCTTTTGGTATGGAGGATATCCATAACAGTACACAAGTGTTTACAGTGACTTAGCATGTTAGTGCTATAGACCAAGATGCTGTTAAAGTACAACATGACACGCTTCCCTATGAGATGTCTCAGCACATGGTTCATTAATCTCATGAAAGTGCTTAAGGCATTCGTCAAGCCAAAGGGCATGACTATCCATTTGTATAATCCATGTCAAGTCTTGAACGCCATTTTTCTCTCACCACTTAGTCTCATGTGGATTTGACGGTAACCAGATTTAAGATCAATCTTGGTAAAAATCTTGGCTCCACTCAGTTCATCCAACATGTCTTTTAGCCTCGGGATCAGGTACCTGTATTTGATTGTAATCTTGTTCATGGCTCGGCTGTCTACATACATCCGCCATGTTTCATCCTTCTTCGATACTAGAAGCACCGACACAACACAAGGGCTGAGACTTTCTCTGACATAGCTTCTTTCCAACAACTCATTAACTTGTCATTGGAGCTTAGAAGCCTACTTGGGATTCATCCGATAAGCTAGCTTATTGGGCAGCGTAGCACCGAGTATTAAGTCAATGTAATGCTCTATGACTTGAGTTGCGGGCAACCCCTCAGGCAACTATTTTAAGAATAGGTCGGTATACTTGTCTAGTAACTTCTTGATTCCATGGGGTAGTTCATCCCGTTCCTTCATTTCCAATAGTTACCCAACCAACAAGAGGGTCAGCTTGTCAGCATTAATGGCTTCTCGGAGCTCGAATCTACTCATCACCAAAGCCTTTTTCAATTCGCGAGCAAGTTTTTTCTGCAATTTATTAACCTCTCTTGGTAGCATCAAGTTCATGTTATCTTTCGATAATCCTTTTCAAACATGTATGTGTTCTTGTAGCCGTCATGAATAACTCTCCTATCAAACAATCATGGTCTACCCAGTAACCATGGGAAGCGCACATAAGCAGTACATTGTAGAGAATCTGGTCAGAGTAATTCCCTATAGTGATCAGTAGTAGTATTTGCCGAGTGACATGTAGTACTCCTTTCTCACTTAACTAGTGTAACTTGTATGGTTTCGGATGTGCAACAGTTGGTAACTTCAACTTTGAGATAAGATCGACTGATGCTACATTGGTGCAACTTCCACTATTTACAATGAGGGAACATACCTGATCATTCACCTTACAGGTAGTATAAAACAAATTCTCTCTCTGTTCCTCCTCTTGTGAGGATTCTATGGTCATAGTACATTGGATAACCATGAGTAATTGGTCCAACTCCTTAGCAAATACGTCCTCCTTAATCAGTTCTTTCTTAGCAGAGACCTCCTCTTTTTCAGGTTCCTCATCAATGTTATCTACTTCCAACTTTAGGATGTCTCCTTTGATGACCATCGTTTGTCGATTTGGATACTGAGTAGCCATGTGTTTGAACCTTTAGCACTTGAAACACTCGATCTGGCTCGTCTTCCTATCGGACCCTTACCCTTTTCATAAGTTCAGGTCGGCAGTTCAGTGTTAGATTGGCCCTTCAATTCGGCTTGGACATCCATCTTTTGGCCCAGCTTGGTATTCGACTGAGCTCGGTGACTTGCCTATTCGGGTAAGCTCGTTGGCATCCTCATCGGTACTCGGCTCCTCCTTTGCCTTTCTACTCACTGGGCTATTCTGATGGCTTTATTCATTGTGGTAAAGCGTTGGAGTTCCACAATATCTCGAATATTACCTCTCAACTTAGTAATGAATCTTGAGACTATTCCAGCCGATGGTTCCTCTACTTCGCAACGGATCATAAGTATCTAAAATTCTTGAACATACTCATCAATGGTTCGGCCTCTTTATCTCAACTCCTGAAGTCGAGTGAAAGTATCTTGAAGATAAGTTTCCAGCATGAATCGGTTTTTGAGTATTCTCTTCATATCGGGCTAAGTATTAATCTTTTGGTAGCCCTTTCATCTCTTTGTCATCTGAAAATTCTTCCACCACATGGCAACATATCCAAAGACCTCAATAGCAGCAATTCTCACTTTCTCCTACTACTCGTACTGATAATAATTAAACACACGTTCTACCTTCTCTTTCCACTCTAGATATTCATTAGCATTTCTGGATTCATTGAAACTCCGAATTTGAAATTTCACATGGTAAGATGCTTTAGGGACTGATACGCGCTCTTCTTCGAAGTACTCTTCCTCGTCCTCTTCACCAAGCTCTCTTAGGTTTATTTTTCGCATTTTTCGTTTGCCTACTCTTCCACCTCGAATTGGTTGAGCAAGGTTCTGACCTCTAACGAGTTGAGCAGCTTGTGGGGTATTTGCACGGCCTCAGTGGGTCTGCAAGCTAGCACATGAACAGCTTAGGTCAAATCTACTAAGAGGTTAGCTGCCTTATTAAGTCTCTTGTCAGTACTCTCGGTGTCTCCTATGATTGTCGTCTATGGTAGATAACTCTACTATTGTCGTCTATGGTAGATAACTCCACTATTGAAAATTAACAGCTAGCAAACTCAACAATTAAGATGAACACACCCATATGAAATAAAGTATGAACAAAACTCTAGAAGAACCAACAACTCAAACAAAACCTCCATTTTGATACCAAGATAGTGCGAACTGTGACCAAGAAAAGATAAGGCTGGTTGCTAGATGGGTCTAAACTTGCAGAAAGCTTAAAAGAGTTAATGGGGGAAAGTGCGAAAGGAATGAACAATGATTGAATAGTAAGCAAAACCCACAAACAGTTCTAGAGGATATAATGCATCAATAGAACTTCCGAGGACCCACGACACAATTTGATATGATGTACGAATTAGTCCGATAAGATTACTCACTACCTAGCCTTATAAAAGTGATGCTAAGAGTAAATAGAGTGTTTATGCAAGGAAGGAAAACACATAAGTTTGTTAATGATAATCTTTATATATGTCTCTACTTGCAGCTATAATTATAAGGGTATTTATACCCATAAGTTAGGATAACTTGCCTATAAAGGGCACTTCGTAAGGTAGTAATGTACATGATACAAAGGGGTAAAAATGAATATATAAGGAAAGCAATCATTGGTGCAATAGATTCTATACATAATACTATACATGTGGTAATGGCATATTAGTGATGTCGTTGGAGGATGTGGACAAAAAGTACAGATAGCTTGCTCATCCAAGTACGGGTGGCTTGGTTAATCCGGACTCTCTCTCTTGACGTATCGGTAGGGGTGAGGTTGAGTAAGTAATTGACTAGGAATGTGTGAGAATGAAAATAGGCTATTATCACGGCCTTAGTTTCTCAGCACTTAACACACGAGAAATAGGTAGTCACTCAACTTGGCAAGCAAAATAAATCGGTAAGGAAATACTCGGCCTTCGCGTGAGTTGGCTAGAACAGGAAGATTTGTCTTGCCAGTCCCTTTAGTCTTTAGGCTCGGCTGTGGGCCAGAGGTCCAATAACCTGATCCCCATCATAAAGTGCTCATGAGAAGTATCTATCATGAACACTATTATGTAAAATAATTATAGTTGCTTATAATCGATAGATTTAAGGTTCCAGAAACTATTCTCGGAATCAAATGTATTTTTAATATAGGGCAACCAAAATTTAAAAGAAATACCCTAGTAAGGTTTATTTTGTAAAATAAAATAAACAAAATATTGAATTTAATAAAAACGTAGTTTTATCCGATAGTAAATATTTTTAGCTTAGACCCAAAATACGATAATGAAATATAGCAAGATCCTAAAAATAAAATTACTTAACCTATAAAAGTAACCACGTAAAGTTAATTGGAAGTAAAATAACTAATATAAACATAACATGTATATGTGTATACCTAAAATTTGAAAATAGTAATATATAATATACTACTATGCCTAAATTAATATCTTAACAAGGTAAAATAATTAAAAAAAAAGGCAAGAGGATAGCTAAAGAATTAATTTGATCAAGATAAAAGGTGTGGCATATCAGGAAGGATTAAAATAAAGCTTAGATACTGCCTAAAGACACACATACAATAAGAATAGAAGAAAAAGTGACAATGTCACCCTCAAAATTTAATCCACCAACTAAGAGCTCCCCATAAAATCATTGAATTAGCTTCACTATTAGGTTTGGTGAGTCTTGAATTTTGAAAAATTGGAGAGAGCCCTAAAAGTGAGAAAAATTACACAAAATTTTACAATGGTGTAAATTTGGGTATAAGCAAGAATGGGGGTACATGTGTGACTTAACATATAACCATCACTAAACCCAAGTGGAGTACCACTCAAATGGTGGTTTTGACAACCTCTCTTAACTAGATTGTACTTGGAGGTCAGTGCAATGGTGAGTGTCTATTTTTCTTAAATCTTTCACTAAAATTCTAAAAATAGCAAATGTTATCTAATAATTATGAAACTTCGTTTTTTCCCAAATATTATTAAATGTTGAATCTGAATATCAAACTAAATTTTTGAGATTTAAAGTGGAAATATGGTTTTTTTAAGAAACTGTATTTAAGAACAAATTTTGCACTAAATTTTAAAAATATTAAATGATAGAGTTTCTACTCCAATTCTTGTATACAAGTTCCTAAAAGAGTCTACTTAATGTTATGTAATTTTTTTTTTTTTGATAAACTATGAAGTTAGATTTTTGGTAACTTTGGTTTAACATGGAAGTACTGTGTTGGAATTGCTTAAAATGGAAGATTTACCAAGTAATTTGATTTGCATGCATTATATCCTAGTTGCAAATGAGAATTAGGATATTGAATTATTCTAGTAGAGTGTGGAAATAGGGAAGTTAGTGTTGGAATTAGGTAATTTAATGATTTAAGAAGTGTTTAACGCAAGTCAGAATATGGGTTAGAGTGTCAGGTAGGTGAAAATAAGAAATAACTTGATGTGTAGAATCTTGGTCAAAAGTTGACATAGGGGGTTAGCTGGTTTTGTATACATATATGTATATTTAAGGTAATTCCTTATAATTTCTACTTGTGCTTAGTCCTATATTTAACATAAATTACATATTAATAATATTATAACAATTGAACATTAAATAAGTATTATACTAAAATCTCTTTTCTTGGAATCAAAATGATTTAGTAAAAATAAGGAGTATAGTTGTCGAGCCTAGTTTTTTCCTTTTGATTTTTATAAATTAGTCTTCTTTAAACCGGTCAATATTAAACTATATCCATTTAATACTGACCCCCGATTAAGGTTTAAAGAAGATCAGTTTTTTTTAATTTGAAAATTATTCGAAGTCACCACCTGACTATAGTTAGAAAAATGAGTCAAATTATAACCAATTAAATGGATTAGTTATAATTTAGCTACTGGTTTTTCGATAAAACTGATTTTCAAAATGGTTTTAAAGCTAGAGATGTAGATTCAGGAGTTAAGATTTTTAAATCCTTATGAGTACCATTAACTTTTAAATTTTAATTTTAACTTTAAACATCGCCTTTCAATTCTATAAAATAGAACTCAATTTATTGGTTTAATCGAATTAGACAACTTGAGTAATTTAAACTAAACGAAAAAAGAAAAAAAAAGTTTTTTTATATTTTATTGTCGCCTTGTAAGTGCTTATGTACCCGTTATTTGAGATCAAACGTACGTAGTTCTTTTTCAAAAATTTTAGTAGGGGAGTTGATTTTAATTTTTTGGAAAAAAAAAGCAGGTTTATGTTTTTGCCCAATTCCATTTATTTAAAGAAATTATTTAAAGGGTCATAAATTGATGTTTACTTGTGGAAAATTTTAAAAATGTCCTAATTTGGGAGAAAAGGGTTAGTTTAATTTTATTTATTTGGAAAATAGGTTTTTTTCTAAGTGATAAAATATTTTTATTTATTATTTATTTATTTATTTAATTTTTATTATTTTTATTTTTATTTTTTAATTATTTATTATTATATATTTTTTGGTCGAAATATGAAAATAAATAAAAATAGAACTAGATAATTCTTCTTCTTTTTCTTTTTCTTTTCTTCTTTTTCCCTTTTTTTTTTTGGTTTTCATTTTCTCTCTTCTTTTTTTTTGTCTACATTTACATTATAAAATAAATAAATTAATTAAATAAAATAATAAAACGATGTGAATTGAGGACAGTTGGACTAAGGAAAGGCACATGGGTTGGGTTAGTCGGGTGCTGGAGTGGACTTCGGGTCAAAACTTGAATTCTAGTTAGGCTTCAAAATCCTCTACAGTAGCAATAGCAATGACAACAATTCAAGCTAATTCGGTAGCCAAAGTGAGTGAAGAAAGGGTTTTTTTTTTTTAATGATGATTTGATTGGGATTAGGGGGTATAGGGAAAGTGCCATGGTTGTTGGTGGCTATTTGGTGGCATTTTAGATAAAGGCTGATGGTATTGGTGGCGGTTTGGCTGTGCAGTGGTGTTGGGTGGTGAAAGAGTAGTTGGGCTAAGGACTTTAAGATGCGGTGATCACAGTTGTGGTGTTGGGTTTAAGTGATGGTGATTGGTGGTGTGTGTTTCGTAAGTGGCCAATAGTGGTTGAACCCTAGCTGGTTGGTTCTTACTATGTGGGGCATGGCTGAGAGGGAGAGAGAGTGGGTTTTAAAGCTTGGAGTGTGGGAAGCTTTGTGGTGGTGATGGCTTTGTTCGAAATTCACTAAGCTCGAATGGTTTGCTAGAGAGAGAGAGAGAGAGATCGCGAGTTAGGGTTTTTAGTGAGAGAAAATTTACATCCGAACTTGTAGGGAAGATGTTAAGTGATTCTTGATGCTCGTCCCTTATCCAAACGAAGTCCTAGAGCCTCTTTTTATACTTAAAATCAACCCAGTAAGTAAGGAAAGTTCGAAATTGGATTGAATGAGAATTTCTAGAATTTTAGTTTTTTTTTTCCTGATTTTACATTGATTTGAATGCTCAAATGCATGAATTTGGATGTGTTTTAGGGCTTTATTTGAAGTATGCCATGCTTAGAATAAGGATAGACCAAAAAATAGTGTGCTCGTGTATGGAATTTACGCATAAAATGGATCCAAACTGAGGGGTATGGGCTATTTTCATGCCGAGAAAGTGGAGGAAATTAAGGGAAAAAGAAGAGAAAGAGAGAGAAAGGTAGCTGACATGGTGCCACATTAGCCGCGTTATCCAATGACTGTGTGTTACGTGTCCCACAGTAATACGTAGTAGTTGACGTGGCATGCAATGTGGTGTCACATCAGCATTGGCGAATCCAAGGTTGCTATGTGTCAGGACGTGCCAGAGTGAAACCCTAATACGTGGTGGTGTATCCTCTATAAAAAGAAAAAAGGCTTTCCTTGCCTTTGCTAAGATTTGAACCTAAGACCTCCAACTAAACATAGTGCTCTGTCTATATATCTATCCGTTAAGCCATTGGCCTATGCCTTGTCTACATGTGCAATTAAATTGTACATATAAATAAGGCTGGCCTGGGTTATAGTTAAATTTAAGCTTAAGCCCAATAGTCCCCTTTCTTATTAAAAATTCTATTCTAAACAAGAAATTTATTATTTTCTATATTTCTTAAATCCTTTATTTTTTCTATTTTTTAAAAATTTTTTTGTGACTTTTCAATTTTCTATGTATTTTCTTAAATTTTTCATTTTTTGTATTATTATTTTTTTAATTTCTTATTTTTTCTGCTTTTTCCTATTTTTCTAGTATTTGTCTAAAATTTCTTCTTATTACTTTTTTTGGTTTTCTTTAATTTTCTATTTTTTGTTCCAATTTAGGACCCTTTAAAAATTTTAAAAATAAAACAAAATAAATGAAAAAGGGATAAAAATGGGGTGTCTACAACTACTCTTCTCTGTAGTGAAGTTTAAGCAAAACATTACCACAAAGACAAAAGATACACTATTTTTGCCCTAAGGGTAGACTTTGATCTAAGAAGCGCAACAAATAGCTAGCTAGCTACCATAGACTTGATCCACTGGGGCATGTGATCTAAGGGTTTAGCTTAAGTCAGGATAGTGCTTTGAGAGCATCGAATCCAACGATTTCAAAGTCAAGATGGCACTTCAAGAGCATGTGATCCAAGGGTTTCAAGGTTAGGATAATACTTCAAGAGCATGAGATCCAAGGGTTTTAAGGTTAGGATAGCACTTCGAGAGCATGAAATTTGACGTTTTTACTACATAGGTAGTGCTTTGAAGAGCAAACAATCTATAGGGACCAAAGCAAAAGGAGTTTACGTAAAAAATCTTGAAAAAGATAGATTTGTTGATTAGTAATCATGAAAGACGGAGTAGACATTAGGGATAAAGTCCCTAGATAGAAAGAGAAATAGGTGACATCAGCCATGAGGGTGATCATGTCAAAGAGGATGATTTTGGCCTCTAAGGCTAAGTTGGGAGCGATTTTTATTTGGGAGTAGATCCTTAAACTTTGGATGACAGGAAGTGAACTCGTTTGAAAATAATTATTATCGGCTAATGATAGAAGCTTACTACTTAGGTTGGCTTTGGAGAAGACGACTTTCAAAAGAAATGGGGATTTTTATCCAAAGGACTAAAATGAGAGGGAATTGAATTTATCCCAAATTTTCGACTTGCTAACAGGGTTAAATTCTCCCAGTAGTATGTAAGCTTTTCAACGACATAACAACTTGATCTTTCAAGCCGCCTTAGTCTAAGGGAACCTTTTCTTTCCTTTAGGGGTAAATAACTTTTAATAACTTCTTCAAATTTCTTCTTATTAGAGGATATCTCATTAAAGTTAGGTTTAGTCTAAAAGGACTTCCTCATACTCTTGGCTTAAATTCCTCTCTTTTGACTTTGATTCCAAAAATTATGGTCTACCTTGTAAGTAATACCCTTTTAATTAATCTGTTAGGTCTATTTCGGACTACAATGTAATAAAACTTTTGGTCATTAGTTTCAAAATGGATATTATGGAAATGGCTTTTTATGAAAGAATTGCTCTTTAACCCAGGTTAACAAGTGAAGACCCTTATATGTAAAACTAAAATTACGCTTATCTCAGTTTCAAATGTAATTTTTGTTAAGGATAAGTTGTCTCTTTTAATTAGAGGGGCCTTTAAGGAAGGGTGGAATTGTGGGCGAGCTATGAACCATGTGTCAGCTGCAATTTCTTTAGAGATAAACTTTGGGATTTGCCCCAGTTTCTTTTAAGCTTAATTGCTTTAACTGTGTTTTTTTTTTTAAATGTAGGTCTTAATTCAGGAACAGGTTTCTGTGCCCCTTGTCCTTTTGGGTTATAAGGCTTTGGAATTAATCACCTTATCTATGTCAAGTACACTTTTCATTTTTCATTTCACACTTACTCATTCTTCCTCTTTTTTCTTGCTTCTCTTTTTCATTTAAGACAAAACAATTATTCTTTCTTTTGCCTTGTAGCTCAAAGCGTATGTGGTTTTAGTGCTTATTAGTTATCAATGGTAATAATTAATTTTGAATTGATGCGACTAAAGTAACTACCAATTAGTTTTAACTCTTTTCTTCTTATAGATGATCCTAACCTCCTTTTGCCCCATTGTGAGGGTGACTCTTGATGAGGTTTAATTTTTTAGAATACCCCAATAAAAGGTCCAACAGGGTTGACAAAGGATCTTGTGTTTTGGGATATTTAAAAGATTGCCTGACTTCATTTTGATTTGGGTATTAAATGCAAGATGGACTTCCTTTAAGAAATGAGTCCAATATTCTCATAATGATACCACTCGACTCTCAAAGTGTCTCAGGGTTGGTGTTTGGGATTCATCTTGCCTTTTTTCATTCTAAACCTTTTAAATAATGAGATATCTCAAAATAGGAGAAATGCACATACTGACCCATATGATATTCATATTATACATTTGGGTTGTATTTCCTTAGCTTGTATCCTGGTATTGGGGTTTTCTATTGCAATAAGCCTTCGTTTCTTAGTTGGTCAAAGACTTAAGATAAAAGGTAGGGATTTGAGTGAACATTCTTCTGGGTATTTTTTGGGCCTTTTTTGCTTATTGTAGTATTTATATATGCTCCTAAATCTAGTGAGACTAGTCTTTTTCTGGTTGGCCTCTCTGTTCTTATGGCTTCTTCAATTTGGCTCCCAACAAGTACAATGTCCACAAAACAGGCTATTGTATTACCTAATAAGTTCCCATAATATGGTTCCTTCAATGAGTTAATAAAGATAGATATTAATTCTTTTTTAAGGAGAGAAGAAATGATTTTAGCTGCCATGCTCCTCTATCTTTAGGTGTATTTCTTAAATGAATCATTTTTCTTTTTCTTTTTTATTGTGCTCAAGTCCCAAATCAAAGGAGCTGGCATCGATATCTCTCATATATTTTGATGATAACAAAAAATGATAAATGTTAATAAATCATTAAGATTGTAGGCATTCAGAAGGGTTCTCAAAAAGTTTGAATTTGCAAAACTAAGTTGTCTTCAAAAACTTATTCAGAAGGTTTGACTTGACTGAAAAAGAGAATAGTCTGAAATTTTTTAGAAAGTATTTTAGAAGCTTTATAAGTAGAAGTTTTATAGCACTTCGGAAGCTTGTTTAGAAACTTCAAAGAAAGGAAGATTTGATACTCTTTAGAAGGTCATTCAAAAAGTTGATTTGGAAATATATGACATTAAATCTTAATATCAAGATTTGAATTGAAGAAGACCTAGCTCCAGTAGATTGGGTGTATTAAAAAAATACACTTAATCCCATTTCACTTAAGATGGAATCAAGATTCATGGGGATTATTTTTGAGCAAATTTATTTTTGAAAAATCAAAATATGTACATGTACGGATAAGGTTAAGGTTGATTCTGATTTTGTGCAATTTCAAATCTTAAATATAAGTCTTATCTGGAAGTTGTTGATAAAGCATATCTTCTTATCAAATTCAAATCAGAAGCTTATCTGGTGGTTAGGGATCGAAATATATCTGATCGAAACAAGATATGGAGAGCTGTTTTTAAATTTCAAATGACCAAGATCTTCTCAAAGTATCTAAGGAATTATCTTTAACAACTAACGATTGGATAAATAAGAAAGTGAAGATAATCTTCAATTTAATCGTTGGAGGATTTCGATATAAAAAGAGAAAGGATTCAAAATGTCATTTTTTACAACATTAACAACAACTTTGGAAAAAGTTTTTCACTACACAAAAAGAGTTGTGATCAAATTCAATCTTCTGAAAAGCGACATAAAGTTCTTCAGATACTTTTTTAGAAAGTCGCACTGAAGCAAACAATACAACAATTGTTATTTCTCTTTAGAGTGAAATTGATTGAGATTTATATTTTTGTTCTCATATGTAATTTGTAATTATATTTTGTTGTTTGAGTATTGAGACAAGTACATTTGTACTCTGTAGATTTGTATTAGCCTAGATTGTAGAGAGGCTAGATAAGTAGAGTAGAGTGTTGTAAAGTTTATGTGCGAAGAGTGCTTGTAATCTTTTGTGATTTGATTTTGTGGATCAAGTAGAACAGCACCAGTGAAGTAGACTGGGTCCCCAGCAGTGGAGTTAGAAGAGAGCAATAGGTAGAAGGTCGAAAATCTATAAAATCTTAGCCCGATATTCTCCTTCCTTACTCTTTTAATTTTCTTTATTAATTGTTGTGTGTTGAATTATTAAAATATTATTGTTTACCATTATAAGTTGTTAAGAAGGGTAATTTTATTTTTCTTATATCGAAAAGGTTTTCAAAAGTCTAAAGATATCAATTCACCCCTCCCACCCCCTCTTGATATCTTATACGAGACTAACAATTGGTATTAGAGTGTTGCTTTAATATCTTCTAGAGTTCAAGATTATGGGTAAGCCAAGTGGTAGTTTAACAGTTTAGCCTAGCAATGCACCATTTTTTGATGGAATTAACTTTCCCTATTGGAAATTTAGGATGGATACTTTTGTTAATGCATTAGAGTATCAAGTTCGACAAATTATTTTTGTAGGAGATCTCAAAGTTCCAACCATCATTATGTTAAGAGATGATATCACCAAAGCTGAACTAAATTTAAAGGCCAAGAATTTATTGTTGAGTACTATTGTACGATTGAAATTTTATCTAATTGCTTCTTATGAAATAGCTAAAAACATTTAGGACACTTTAGTGCAAACCTATGAAAGTATAGAAATAATCAAGGATACAAGAATCAACTCATTAGTTCAACAATATAAAACAGTTGAAATTCTTCCTGGTGAAGAAATCCAAGATTCTTTCAGTAGATTTACTGCTATAACTAATGACCTATCTTCTCTTGAAAAAATTATTAGTGATGCAGATACGGTATGCAAGATGCTAAGGATTCTTCCTAAAATTTGGAATGCAAAGAAAATTGCCATATAAGAAGCTTATGATTTAAAACGTTTCTAAGTCAATTGCACAACAAGCTCATGGCATATGAAATTAATTTTCTCAAATTAGAAAGTACTTCAGAAGATGCAAGGAAAAGGACTGTAGCCTTCAAAGTCAAAGAAATAGATACTGATTCAAAAGGCGAAGATTCCTTTGAAGAGGAAGATGACGATGTGACACCTCTAGCTAAAAAGCTTAACAAATGGCTTAAGAAAAAGGGTAAGAAAATGTTTACTAAGAGATTTACTACTAATAAGAATCGGTCTATTGATGCAGGAAAGGTAATCAAAGAAAAAGAGGAGAAAAAGTTCAAAAAGGAGATTATTTGCTATGACTGCAAGAAGCTTGGACATATCAAATATGAATGCCCCATGTTAATTAAGAAAATGGAGAAATTTAAGAAGAAACACAAATCTCTTATGGCAACATGGAGTGATTTGGAAGATTTAGAAACTTAATCAAAAGGTTCAGAAGAATGCAAGGAAGCAAATCCATGTCTTATTACACTTTCTGAGGTAGATTCTGAAATTGATTTTGATTCAAATTTAGAAGTAACTGACGATATATGTGCTAAAATTAACAAACTTCTCAAAGCTCTTTCTAAGTCAAGTACCAAGATATCTAAGCTTGAATTTGAAGTAAAAACATTGAAAACCGAAAAACATGCACTTAGTCAAGCTAATAAACTGCTAAAAGACAAAAATGATTTTTTGAAAAATGATTTCGATGCATATTGCGTATGAAGCTTTAGTCAATGACAATATTATTCTAAAAGAAGAAATAAAAAATTTGAAGAATCGTGTGGAGGACTTATCTAAGTCTATTAAGAATACGTTCCTCAAGTTTGATGAAAGTGACAAGAAGTTACAAATATTGATTTCTAGCCAAAAGATAGATAATTCAAAATTTGGACTAGGTTTTGAATTTGAAGAAACATCTAAAACAAAGAAAGAAATAGTATTTGTTAAATCAAAAAATGAAAATCAAGAAATGATCAAAGGTAAGGAAAACAACAAAGCATTTGAACCTGTTAGAAAGTACACCAGAAGGTTATCTTAAAACAATGATAAGTATCCTTTTAGAGGACACAATAAAAAGGTTAAATAGAGGGTATTTCAGACAGAATCAAAATCAAAGGAATGTGGTAAGTAACAGGTATACTAAGTAGAAACCTTATGCTTATTTTCTTTGTTATAAAATAGGTCATATAGAGAAACATTGCTTTTATAAAAAATACGTGCTTAACAATAATCAAGGTTCCATTCAGAAGATGATCTTCAATTTTCATGAACCCAAGCTTCACTGGATTCGTAAATAGACTTGATTATGCTTTGATGTATGCAGGACTACAAAGTAAAGATAAAAGGAACATGGTATCTTGACAGCAGATGTTCAAGACACATGACTAGTGATGCTTCGTTGTTCACAAATCTGGAATGGAAGGAAGATTGTTATGTGAAGTTTGGTGACAATGGTAAAAGTAAAATAATTGCGGCATGATCAATTGGTTTAGCACCTTATTCAATCGAAAACGTGCTATTAGTTAAAGGATTGAAACATAACTTGTTAAGCATAAGTCAGTTGTGTGATAAATGGTATAGAATAGTTTTTAAACATGATAAATGTGTTAGCTTTAACAAGGATGGTTTTAAGCTGTTTGAAGGATTTAAAAAGAAGAATGTTTGTCTAATTAAACCATCCGAAGTATCATTTGAAAGCTGTTTTATTTCAGTGAATGATAACGTTATGCTTTGGCATAAAAGACTAAGCCGTGTGAACTTTCAACAATTGGAAAACTTATTTAGAAAGAATTTAATTCTAGGCTTACCTAAATTGCATACTTATGAGAATATTCATTGTTCTACTTGTCTTAAGAATTAAATGAGTTCATCTTCTCATAAGAGTAAAAATATTACCACTACTCAAAGACCTTTAGAATGATTGCATTTAGATCTTTTTGGTCCAACTTGCACTGTAAGTTTAGGAAGAAATAAATATGGACTTATTATAGTATATGATTTATCTAGATTTACTTGGATCTTAATTTTGCGTCATAAAAGTGATGCTTTTAAAAGTTTCAAAATCTTTTCAAAAAGAGTTGAAAATGAAAAAGGCCTCTCCATCATCAGCTTATAAATTGATCATGGCAAGAAATTTGAAAACTTAGATTTTATCTTATTTTGTGAAAAAAAAGGCATCATTCATAATTTTTCTACACCCTATACTCTACAACAAAATGGAGTAGTTGAGCACAAAAATAAGAATATCCAAGAAATGATGAGAACTTTACTTAATAAAAGTAATATAGCTGATCATTTCTGGGCAAAAGCAGCTTCAATGGCTTGTTATATTATTAATTGAGTATATGTAAGGCATTTAACAAATAAAATTGCTTATGAGATTTACAAAGAAAGGAAACCTACGGTTTCATATTTTTACACATTTGGTTATAAGTATTTTGTTAAGAAAACAGGAAAATTTTTGAGAAAATTTGAAGAGAGAGTAGATGAAGCCATCTTTCTAAACTATTCGTTGAACTCAAAAGCATACCAAGTGTACAATAAAGAAACAAAAGTCAAGTAAGAATCAATAAATGTCAAATTCATTGAAGAAACAATCCATGAAGAATTGGATGATGAAATTCCATTTGCTTCAAACAAAAAGAATATAGTGTATCCTGATTCAAAAGGAAAAATAGAACCTTCGTCAGAAGGTACTTAAGAAGCTTCAAAGATGCTTGATGAATCCAAAATAGAACCTCCTTCAAAAGGTACTTCAGAAACTTTAAGGATGCTTGATGAATCGAAAACAGAACCTCCTTCAGAAGGTACTTTAAAAGCTTGATGGATGCTTGATGAATCTAAAACAAAACCAGAAGGTACTTCAGAAACTAATACCAGGTTTGTTGAAACACATCCAAAAAGTAAGTTAGAAGGTTCTGAACACTTTCATACTCTACTATCAACTTTAAAATTTAAAATTGATCATCCTCTTGAGCTTATAATTAGTAATGCTAAATCTGGAGTAAGAATAAGATCGAGCTTACAAAACTTTGTAAATCATTTTACTCTTGATTAAAAATGACTTTTAAAGATGAAAAGTAAATAGTACACTTTTCATGAAACATTATGGAAAAGATATGCTAGTTGTATAAATCCATGTTGATGACATTGTTTTTGTTGCAACTAATGAAACATATTGCCAAGAAATTTCAAGTTTGACGCAGGCATAATTTGAGATGTCACTCATGGGTGAATTAAACTTTTTCTTAAGATTACAAATCAAACAATCAGAGAATAAAATATTTATTCACCAAGATAAGTACACCAGACAGATATTGAAGAAATCTAGTTTTGAGAATACCAAAGATTCTTTAATACCTATGAGTACCTCAACAAAGCTTGACATCACAGATAATGGTAAAAAGGTAAATGAAAAACTCTGTCAAAGCTTAATTGGATCTTTATTATATCTAACTGCTTCACGCCTTGATATCTTGTTCAGTACTTATGTATGTACTAGATTTCAGAGTTTACCAGTTGAAACACACTAAACTACAGTTAAAATGATCTTTAAATATATAAAAAACACTGCAAAATTGGGAATTTAGTATCCTAAGAGTAAAAATTTTGATCTCATAAGATATTCAGATGCTGACTATGTTGGTTACAAAATAGATAGGAAGAGTACGTTAAGAACTTGTCAGATCTTAGAAGATAAGTTAGTTTCTTGGTTTTCCAAGAAACAAAATTCTCTTGCTCTTTCAACTACAAAAGTTGAATATATATCTATTGGAAATTGTTGTGTACAGATACTTTAGTTAAAATGACAATTGGATGACTATGGAATAAGTTGTAACAATATACTCATAAAATGTGATAATACTAGTGCTATTAATCTGACAAAAAATCTAATTCATCACTCAAGGTAAAACCATATAGAAATAAGACATCATTTCATTCGTGATCATGTAGTAAAGAATGATGTGAGTGTTGATTTTATTCTAACTGAATATCAATTTGTTGATATTTTTACTAAGCCTTTACATTAATTAAGATTTGAATTAATTCGTAATGAGTTAGGTGTTTGTAATCCTTTTTGTTAATTTAGAAAGCATTGTTATTAATTTTCTTTACTTGTATATTCTTTAATCATGTGCAAAGTTATTTTATTTGTTGGACACAAAAAATTGAGGGTCTTAACATGTCCTTAGTGGGTCTACAAAATTCTCTTTAGTAGGTCCAGTAAGCTAATTCACTCTCTTACGATTAAAGAACTCTAACACTGGTAGTTCAATTCCTCATGTCTTATAAAAGCCTCATATTTTTTTTTTCTTTCTCGCACTTCATCAAACCTCTCATATTCTTCTCTTGCATTTTTCTTTCAATCAAACTCTATGGCACCTAGAAAATCTATTCGCATTGCAGCTAAGGTGATTAAATTCGAAATTCAAAATGATCCTAAGAATCCCATTGTTCTTGATGAACAAGAGACAAACACCACTATCCAGACAAACAACGAAACACACCAAGATTCATCTGAAAAAACCTTAATCCTAGAACTTCATGATGAACCATTGAAAGAAGCTCCTCAAGAAGTGTGAATCAAAAGAACGCCTCTGAGGTACACTCTGAACAAATTCAGGAAGTTTATCAAAAGGCTAATTAGGATGTTTAAGAGTCTAGTTCATCCAAAGAAGTGGCTGAATCTAAAGGTGCTGATCCCTTAGGAAAATCATCTAAAGAAGTTTTTGAAAGAAATCCTTTACAACTACCCCTTGTACCTAAACTAAAGAAGACTTTATGAAAGTCTAAGTTTGTTACTTTAGTAAAGAAGATGTTGAAAGCTTCTAAGAATGTGCAAAAGTCTTCGGAAGTAAAGACTCCCATTCCCTCCTTCAAATCAAAAGACAAACCCAAGCAGAGATACAAAATTAAAGGATAAAGTCTCTCCATCAAAGATTCATTTTATTTAGACTTAGAATTCTTTGATAAGAATGGTTTTTATTAGAAAGACTATCTGAATGGATTGGGTTTAAATGGTTTGATTGATATGCAAGGAATGATATATAGAGAATTGGTAGATGAATTCTATAGGAAGCTTGATAATAAGAACCGGGAAGTATAGAAGTCAATTGTGCTAGGACAAAAGATTGAAATAACTAAGGACATTCTGAAATGCTTCGACATTAAAGAAGTACATGAGGATGAGAGATTAGTCTAGTTGACTAAAGAAAATTTATTCACACAATTAAATGATGGAGTTGAGTTAGGAAAAGCAAGAGATATCTTCAATACTGAATTTGAGTTGTTAGTTAGAATTTTACATAAATTCATCAACTCATTTATATTGCCTAGGAAAGGTAGTGCAACCTCTATAACCAGAGAGGATGCACTGGTTATTTTGGTAATGCTAAGGAAGAGAAAAGTAGATGTTGTGAAACTTATGATGTGACATATATGGCAACATTTGGATGTTAGGCCATATGGAAATTTGTTGATGACTCCTTTTAGTTTCAAGAAATTGAAAATTCTAGGTGAAGCAAGTTGCCCTTTTTTTCCTTATTAAACTAGCTGAAAGAATTTTCAAACAGATGGGAATTTATGTAAATGAAAAGCTTTGGCATTCACATAATGGAGGAATCTATGTTCATCCCTCAAATCATAGAAGAAAGGTCATTATAATTGAAGAAAAAGGAATCGAAAATAAAAGAAAGAGAGGAAGGGAACCAGTTAAAAAGGAATAAAAAAGAAAAGGGAAATTGATTAGAAGATCAAGTAGCATTGAATTCAGGGAACTGATAGGATCAATTTTAGACAGTGATTCAAAGGTAGAGAAGTTCAGCTTGTTCACTACAAATAAGGGGAAAGCTCAGATTTTGTTGAACAACTTTCTAAAGGAATCAAGGAAGTTGTAGGAAAGGTAGTCAAGGATCAGATTAGTGGAATGAAAGATTTATTCAAAGCTTGGGTTAAGGAAATTGTTACTGAATCAAATCCAACAACTGATGAATAAGCTCATCTTGTTGAACCATCTGAACACCCTGTATAGACTCAATTAGCTGAACTATCTAAAGCATAAGTCCCTATCTCTGATCCTCACCTCACACCATCTATTCTTGTTTCAAATACTCCCCTTACACCACCTAAACTTGATCTCCTTTCCATTCCTGTTCTAACTTCCAATACCACTCCTGTCATCTCCCCACAATAACATAACAAGACACTTCAAGTTTCTACACTTGTTTTCAATTATGAAGAACAAACACCTCCGAAAGGAAACATGGAAACTCTCTTTGTGGCTTCCACAAAAGAAGTCTCTCTACCTGCTCTCGTCCAAAACATACAATCCTCTGACAAAAGCAAACAAGTTACTTCATTTGTTGCAACATCTTCTAAAGCTACCCATCTCCTAGTAAAGCTCTTCCAACATATTCTGGTAGATTGAAACTATGTGCTAGGAAGGAAACTAAGAAATTAAAAGAATGATTGTCTTTGTATTTCCTTTTCTTTTGTCCGTTATTTTAGTTTTAGCTAAACTATGTGTTAGGATATTTTGTTTTATCCTCTTATGGACTTATTTCTTGTTATTTCTATTATATTTGAACTTGGTTATGATATTTGCTTTAATCAATGCAGTATGATCTTTTATTTATGTTGTCCTCTTAATCATTTTGCGATTTTATAAAGATTAAGGGGGAGTTCATTCTACTTATAGTATATTAATCAAGGATGATAACAAAAAAGGGGGAGTGGAAAACCAAAAACAATTGTGGTTTGCACATTGCATGACATAATGATTATGTGATTGTGATTTTTTTTATTTTTGCATTTGGTTTTATAATAGTGTTTTTGTTATTATCAATAAGGGGGTGAATGTTAGATGTCTCTTATATATTTTGATGATAACAAAAAAAAGATAAATGCTGATGAATCATTAAGATTGCAGGATTTCAGAAGGGTTCTCAAACAGTTTAAATTTGCAAAACTAAGTTGTCTTCAAAAACTTATTCAAAAGGTCTGACTTGACTGAAAAAGAGAATAGTTTGAAATTTTTCTGAAAGTATTTCAGAAGCTTTATAGGTAGAAGTGGTATAACACTTAAGAAGCTTGTTCGAAAACTTCAAAGAAAGGAAGAATCGATACTCTTCAGAAGGTCATTCAAAAAATTGTTCTAGAAATATATGACATTGAATTTTAATATCAAGATTCAAATTCAATAAGGCCTAGCTCCACTAAATTGGGTATATTAGGGAAATACACTTAATCTCGTTTCACTTAAAATGGAATCAAGATTTATGGGGATTATTTTTTAGCAAATTTATTTTTGAAAACTCAAGATATGTATATGTACAAATAATGATAAGGTTGATTCGAATTTTGTGCAATTTCAAATCTTGAATATGAGTCTTATCTGGAAGTTGCTGATAAAACATATCTTCTCATCAAATTCAAATCAAAAGCTTATCCGGTGGTTATGGATTGAAGTACATTTGATCAAAACAAGATAAGGAGAGTTGTTTTTGAATTTCAAATAATCGAGATCTTCTCAAAGTATCCAAGGAATTATCTTTGACAACTAATAGTTAGATAAATACGAAAGTGAATATAATCTTCAATTTAGCCATTGGAAGATTTCAATATAAAAAGAGAAAAGATTTAAAATGTCATTTTTTACAACATCAACAACTCTAGAAAAAAATTTTTCGCTACACAAAAAGAGTCTTGATCAAATTCAACAATCTGAAAAGCGACAGAAAGTCCTTCATATACTTTTTTAGAAAATTGCACCAAAGCAAACAATACTACAATTGTTATTTTTCTTTAGAGCGAAATTGATTGAGATTTAGATTTTTATTCTAACTTGTAATTTTTAATTTTTATTTTGTTGTTTGAGTGTTGAGATAAGTATATTTGTACTTTGTAAATCTATATTAGCCTAAATTGTAAAGAGGTTAAATAGGTAGAGTATAGTGTTGTAAAGTTCATGTACGATGAGTGCTTGTAATATTTTGTGATTTGATTTAGTGGATCAAGTGGAACGACATCGATAAAGTAGATCGGGTCCCCAACAGTGGAGCTGGAAGAAAGCAGTAGGTAGAAGGCTAAAACTCTATAAAATTTCAACTTGCTATTCTCCTTCCTTACTTTTTTAATTTGCTTTATTAATTGTTATGTGTTGAATTATTAAAATATCACTATTCATCATGATAAGTTGTTAAGAGGGGTAATTTTATTTTTATTATATCAAAAAGGTTTTCAAAAGTTTAAAGATATCAATTCACCACCCTATATCTGCCTTCCTCCTCTCAATATCTTATACGGGACCAACAATGCAAGCCCTGTCAGACTATCTTAGAAAGTTTGTATCATGAGTTGATTATTTTGAACATATCTGCCCATCTTGTGGACGTACAATTTGGTGAAAAGTTTTGGGCAACCGGTCCCATTGTACTTTTCAAACTCTGATATTTTGAATTTTTCTAGGTAAGCATTAACATCAACTATGGAAAGGTCCGTGATCTCAACCTGCTCGAATCTATTATAGCCTCCGAGCAACCTCATTTTCTCAGTTATTTTGTTGGGTCAACTTCCTTTCCAATTCTTTTAAACTATCTTGGTTGGCCCCAAAGTTAATCGACCTTTTATTGATTAGGAATGAATATGTGTTGGGCTCAAAAGTTCGGCCGACTTTTGGATCGACCCCTTTTGTTTCAAAAGACTCAAAAGTTGGATCAACCTTTGGATAGTTCTCTCCTATTTCCATGAGTGGAGCCTCAATATTCTTTCTACAGCAAGCCTTAGAGTGCTCTTCGTTTAATGTCACTCTAAGTAAAGCAATACTGCCAGTAAGGAAACTCAATTGATCTACAATTTTTTCCACAGCTTGCTCCAATGAACTAAACCTTTACTTCTACAGGGTTTATGCCATCAAGTTCATCATTATTTTTGTTGTTGGCCATTACTCCATATGAGTATCCTCACCTGTTAGCAAGTTCTTCATTTTAATTTCTTTTTTTGCAAGAATACTCTTCTTTTAAGAAAGAGAAAAGGAAAAAAAAAAAAGGAATATAAGGATAAGACTTATTTACAAGTTGTGAGAAAGGAGTAGAAAAACATTCTTAAGGGATTAGGAGCCTAAATATTTACAATCTTATAAGAAAAAAGATCCTAAGGATGTATAGGAGAAAAGATTGGAAAGAGTTATAGTAGAAGGTACAAAGAAAAGGACTTGTAAAGAAATCAAATATTTAGAAACTTAAGGACATGACTTTCATGATGTTATTCAAGTAGAAAATAATGAATATTTATAGGCAAAATAAAAAAATGCAATATGAGGATGTTGGAAGCTTGTAAACTAACTACGATGTGGTAAGAAAATTTTTTTTATTGCATCTTTGAAGTTTCCCTCACATTATTCAAAAATTTATTACAAATAATCCCTAAAGTCTAGATCCTCTTTTTCTTGTGATGTCTTGGCTCCTCTTCAATCTTAGTTCTTTTCTTTAGCTTAGTTGCCTTGATCCATCTGGCAACCTAGGACATATCTTCAATGTAGAACTTCTAAAAAGCTCGGACCTAGTAATAGGTAGCAATATTTTTAGGGAGTTCAATGATAGCAAAAAACGCATCAATGGGATTCATCTTCTGGATGCTTTGTCTATGAAGGAAATTAAGTTTATGACTCCGAGTATGGCTAATAAACCAAATTATAAGTAAGGCCATATTAGTCTTTAATTCTCCATTCTTCTCTTCTTATAAACAACTGAACGATTTGGCCTATGTTGTTAGTAGTGTTGAGACATAAGATTTCCCTTCTAAAAATTGGGTTACTAGCTCTGCAATCCTACAATGTATGTAAAATATCCCATTAGAAAATAAAATAGTTCCAAATGCTGCCAAGATATAGGCATTGATGTTGTATTGCTGCTAATCTTCAAAGCTACTACGAAAGAGCTTTTGGTTGTAGCTGGATGGGTCGTGAATAAAGTAAAAAGATCATCTACCTTAATGATTCTCCTATGGGGATCTACCCATATTTTGCATATTTCATATTCATAGAGGCCCAAGTGCTTTTTGAAAATCTTTGCCAGGCTAATCATGATATTTGAGACATATTTTCCATTTCTAACAGAGGGGACTCCTAATAAATAGGAGTATTCTTCAACGGTTGGGCTCAGTTGACATGGGCCAAAATAAAAAGATTAACTCTGAAAGTCCCAAAAGTGGACCAAAGCACATACCATGGTGATATTGGTATGAACTTTGAGCAATGAGAGGACGGGATTGAAAAATTGAAACCATCTTTTGAGTATTCCCTTAGATTCTAAAGGCTCGTAGATATGGGCTTCTTTAAAAAGGGCCTGTGTAAGAAAGCACCTAACCATTTTCTACAAAAAGGATGAAAAGAAAATTACATCAACACTTTCCTATGGGAAATACAGTGATATTCTAAAGAAAAGAAAACATTTATGAGGATAGGTTCTAAAAAGGTCCTTAAGTTTTATGGCCTCACTTGTTAAAGAACACTTTCATTGGTTACATTAAGCTTAAGCGGAGGTAACATAATCAACCCCGAGCAGTGGTTACACCACAGTACCCGAAGCTTATACAATGGCCCCCTTCCTAGGATCTTAAGACGGCTTGGGTCTAATCGCATTTACCTTGTATCTTTGATGCAACAAATTACCCCTTATTTCCTAATGCATGTGGTATGCAAAATAAATATGATAATAGTACACACATGAAACTAATAATAGATAAATAGAAGTTGAGAATGACTTGTAGGAAAAAATATAGGGAAAGAAGCTTTGGGTTTGTCGTTTTTTCTTCTTCTCTTTTATAACAATGCCGCCTTGTTAGTTATCGTTGACCTCGAAGGACGTATGCAAGAAAGGTAGGTTCTAGAGGTCCCGAAACTCAATGACCTTACATGTATCTAAAAAACGGTTTCTTGGTTACATCAAAATTTAAGTAGGATAGCCTAATCGGTCCCAAGTGGTGGTCACCCCACTACACTCGGAACTTACACAATAGATTCCCATCCTAAGTTCTTAAGACTGCTCAGCTTCAACTGTATCTATCATGTATTCATAGTACATAAAATAAATCCCTCCTTAAATAATTAAAACTAAACCATGCAAAAATGTTAGTACAATTATGGTACAAATAATAAAGAACAAATAAATAAATAAATTGCAATTAAGGTGATTTTTAGAGGTCAATTTTAATTTTGGAAAGTTGAATGGTTAACCCTCTTGACAATCCCCAATGGAGTTGCCAAGCTGTCAAGCCTGGTTTTTTTTATCTCGGTTTTTATAAATTAGTCTTCTTTAAACCAATCAATAGTAAACCTTATCCGTTTAATACTGACCTTCAACTAGGTATTAAAGAAAATTAGTTTTTTAATTTGAAAATTGTTCATAGTTGCCACCCAATTGTAGTTGACAAAAAGGAGTAAAATTATAACCAATTAAGTGGATTTGTTACAATTGAGTCATTCGATAAAAAGCGATTTTCAAAACGGATTTAAAGTTAAAGATCTTGATCCAAGGGTTAGAATTTTTAAACCCTTATAAGTACCATTAACTTTCCAATTTTGATTTTAACTTTAAAAACCACCTTTCAATTTTATAAAATAGAACTCAATTTATTAGTTTAATAAAATTGGATAACTTAAGTAATCTAAACTAAACTAAAAAAGGAAAAGATATGTTTTTTCTGTTTTTTACCGTTATCCCGTTGGTGCCTATGTACTCGTTATTTGCGATAAGATATAAGTAGTTTTTTTTTTCCAAAAACTTTAATGGGTAAGTTGATTTTAATTTCTTGAAAAAAAAAACTCCGCTTTACATTTTTACCCAGTTCCATTTATTTAAAGAAATTTCCTAAAAGTATCTAAGTCGAGGTTTATTTGTGGAAAGTTCTAAAAATATCCTAATTTGGGAGAAAAGGGTTAGTTCTATTTTATGTATTTGGAAAATAGGTTTTTTTTTTTATAAGTGATAAAACATTTTTCTTTATTATTTATTTATGTACTTTTTATTCTTTTTATTTTATTTTTAATTATTTTTTATTATATATTTTTTTGGTTTTTTAGTTGAAAAATGAAAATAAATAAAAATAGAACTAGATAATTCTTCTCCTTTTTCTTTTTTTCTTCTTCTTTTTCTTTCTTTTCTTTTCTTCTCTTTCCCTTTTTTTCGTTTTCTTTTTCTCTCTTCTTTTTTTTTTCTACATTTACATTATAAAATAAATAAATTAATTAAATTAAAAAAAAAAAGAAAACAATCCAAATTGAGGAGAGTCAGACTAGGGAGAGGCATACAGGTTGGGTAAGTCGGGCGCTGGAGCAACCTTTGGGTCGAAACCTAGATCCAGGTTTGGCTTCAAAATCCTCCACAGTAGCAGCAGCAATGATAGCGATTCGGGCTGATTTGGTGACTAAAGCGAGCGAAGAAAGGGTTTTTTATGACTATTTGATTGGGATTAGGTGGTATAGGAAAAGTGCTATGGTTGTTGGTGGTTGTTTAGTGGCATTTTGGATAAGGGCCGATGGTAGTGGTAGCGGTTTAGCTGTATAGTGGTGTTAGGTGGTGAAAGAGTAGATGGGCTAAGGACTTTAGGGTGTGGTGATCACGGCTATGGTGTTGGGTTTAAGTGACAATGATCGGTGCTGTGTGTTTCATGAGTGGTCGATAGTGGTTGAACCCTAGGTGGTTGGTTCTTGCTATGTAGGGTACAATTGAGAGTGAAAGATAATGGGCTTTAAAGCATAAAGTGTGGGAAGCTTCATAGGGGTGATGGTTTTGTTCAAAATTCATCAAGCTCAAATGGTTTGCTAGAGAGAGAGAGAGATTGCGGGTTAGGGTTTTTAGTGAGAGAAAATTTGCATATGAACTTGTAGGGAGGGTGTCGAGTGATTCTTGATGCTCGTCCCCTATCCAAACGAAGTCTTAGAGCCCCTTTTTATACTTAAAATCAACCTAATAAGCAAGGAAAGTTGAAATCGGATTGAATGAGAATTTCTAGAATTTTAGGTTTTTTTTTTTTCATTTTACATAGATTTTAATGCTCAAATGCATGAATTTGGATGTGTTTTAGGACTTTATTTGAAGTATGCCATGCATAGAACAAGGATAGACCAAAAAACAGTGTGCTTGTGTATGGAATTTACGCAGAAAATAGATCTAAAGTGAAGGGCATAGATTGTTTTCATGTCGAGAAAGTGGAGGAAATTAAGGGAAAAAGAAAGAAAAGGGAGAGAAAGGCGGTTGATATGGCGCCACATCAGCTGTGTCGTCCAGTGGTTGTGTGCCATGTGTCATATAATGACACATGGTAGCTGATGTAGCATGCCATGTAGCGCCACATCAGCGTCAGCCAATTCAAGGTGACATATAGCACAGTGAAACCCTTGACATATAGCAGTACCTGATGTGTTTGCATTTGCTAAGATTTGAACCTTAAACCTCCAACTAAACCTAGTGCACATCTATATGCTTATCCGTTAGGCTGTTGGTCTATGTCTTGTTCATATGTACAATTAAATTGCATATATGATAAGGTCAGCTTGGGTTTGATTTCAAATCTAAGCCCATGCTCAACAGTCTCCTTTCTTATTAAAAATTTTATTCTAAATAAGAAATTTATTATTTTCTATATTTCCTAAATCCTCTATTTTTTTTATTTTTTATGACTTTTCATTTTTTTTATCTATTTTCCTAAATTTTTCATTTTTGTATTATTATTTTTTTAATTTCTTATTTTTTGTGATTTTTCCTATTTTTCTAGTATTTTCCCTAAATTTCTTATTATTATTATTATTATCATTATTTTGGGTTTTCTTTAATTTTCTATTTTTGTGTGCTTTTTTTCCAATTTAGGATACTCTAAAAATTTTAAAAATAAAACAATTTCACCTTAGATGATTCCATTACTCCCAAAATACTTGCAAATTAACTCCACTTCTTTAATTTTTGCGATGCCAATGTAGATCAAAATTAACTCAACAGTAATAACCCTGTCAACGTAATATATACTTAAGTTAGTACTATTTATTCAACTCTTTCAGTTAAATCATCAATCATTTGACTCAATCATCTTTATATTCTTCCGACCTTCCGTTTTCTAAATCAATATTCAAATTCACAATTCTATGATTACAACATTCCCTCAAATCTCCACTCACACCATTTGATTTCTCTATTTGAATCGCTTTTGCCATCCTTCGAAATCAAAGCCTTTAATTAAGATATCTAAACTTCCAAGTCTAAAGTTGAATCTCCAATATATACTTATCTTTAGTTACTTATTTAGGAAGACTTATCTTCGCATCAACTTAACAACTTACTTATTCCTTAAAACTTCGTACAATCATCCTCCTCATATTATGATCATTCAATTCAATAGGACAATTCACATCCTAGTAACATTACCTCCTATGTTAAACTCACAAAAGTATTCAACTACCAAATTAAATTTGCAATAACACAATTTCCTAATTCCATCTATACCATCACATTCCTAATTCCAAATATTATTAGAACCATAAAAAATTATACTTCATACCGTTTACTTGAAATTAGGATATCCTTACACTCTTGATCTTTGACACAAAAAATTTTTCTTACTTTAACACAATCAAAGACATCTCCTTCTTGTTTCCTCTTCAACATTCATTCCTTACACCCTTGTTGTAGCACTCCAAACTTACAATCCTAAACTTTTTAAGGTAATAGTACCAACAGCATCTAAGTTAAGGAGGAGTTGATCAGATAATTAGTATACATACTTATAATGTAAACATAATACATATAGTTGATACTAGATATAGTATTTAATCTAGTGTCTAAGTCTTTTAAATCTTTAATTCTAAGCTACTCAGGTTCTACCCCATCTCACCATTTGGTAGATTTCTCATATCTCCGACAACCTAAAGCTCTGATACCACTCTGTCAGGACCCTAAAGGGGGCTTAGTAAGATTACCTAAAATTTCTATAACATGTGTACACCCATGATATGAAAACCGCCTTGCAAGTCAGAGATTGCAAGACTCTAAATAATAAATTACTAAGATTATTGATTTTCAAGTAATTAATTTATTGTAACATAACATAACATAACATATAAATATAAATAATTATAGATATCTAATATCCTACAGTTCTTCAGAACCTTAGAGAATCAATATCCCCTACCAAATAATAAGACAGAATATACTAACATATAAAAAAATATATAAGAAAACTTAAATTATAGTAAGTTTTAACATATAAATATTTTCGACAAAGGATGTTTATGTATCATCTAAAAAGTACTCAGCTACTTCTAATACTAGTATACATATCTTCATCTCACACTTAGTACTCGAGACATATCCCAATCACATCGTAAGTAAACCTGCAAACAAAACTAAGGGGGAATGGGCATAAAACAGCTCAGTGAGTTCGCCCCTCACCACTACCGTTCAAGCAAGTTATCACACATGCAAGCAAGATATATATATATAAAATGAATACAGGCGTGGTGAATGCAAGCAACACATCTATAGGAGTCCGGAACTATGGAAGGTGTAGAATTACGTCATCTACACTTCGATTATCCCATGTACTTACCCATACAGGGCATCTCAACTTACCTGCATGAGGCTACCTAGGGGCACCACCCCTCTAGGCAATATTTGACTATTACCCTAGTCGAGAAAATAGTTCCAATCTAAATTAGTAGATCCTAAACTAGGACCATCCACCATCCAAGGCCCCTCGGGCACAAACATGCGAGTCCTCTTGCAACCAAAATTATCGAAGGCCTTACAGGCACAATAAAGCGAGTCCTCTCGCTATCAATTGGGGATCCTATGCTAGCTTTGCCTTAACGTTAAAATATTATTTATGGCTCCACGAGCCCTTATAGAGATCATACAAAAATATATTTAAGAGTATAAAGCTTTTTCCAAAAACACTTTCTTAAGATTTTTGTAAAGCTAGCACTCTCCATTCATACCTTTACTAAGTCATAGACATGCAACAAGTATAATTGGTTATTTTGGTCTAATACTTATATTTATCAATTTAAAAAGGTGATCACATAAATGATAGCAAATAAGCAAAGCAGTCATTCAGACATACAAGCAACATCAAGTAGCAAAATCTCATATAAATAACACGTACAAGCAAGTAGCAGGTCATTAGAACTCCCTCACCTAGATTATTGCTCATTCTCCAAGCTTTGGGGTTTTCAGAACTCAATTGAATACCTAAATCAAAATAGTAAAACTTATAAGTATTCTAAGAAGTCAAACTCCTTAGTTAACTGAAATTCTATTGTAGTTTATCTAATTTCCTCCAATATAACCTAAGTATAATACATATAGGGTTTACCATACTCAATAGGATTAATAGTACTATTTTCTTATATTTGTCAGTTATGAGACTTCCTTTATGTATTTAGTAACTTTTCATTCTAATTCCGATTTTTACAAACTTATAGTCATTTTTCATCGTTTTCGGATGCACGTTCACACGATAATGTCCGTTTTGGAAGTTAAGACCCTTGTTTTGCGATATGGGCTAAATTTATTGAAATTTTAACTTATTGAAGCTTAAATATTCTTATTGCCTATGTTTATATCCTATTCTAGTATTTAATGATTTCATTAGCCATTAGCTTCTTACACTTAGGAAATTTTACATTAGTATTACTAATTCATGTACTTAATTGAGTTTAATTCAATTTAGGAAGTGTATTAAGGTTGAAAGGATCTTCGACTCTTAAGTACATGTATACATATATATGTTATATTCTTATGTAATCTTATAATTTATTATTTTACAAGCTTATGCTTATGTCATCGCTTAGGTCATCAATCGCTTGTGTCATCGCTTATGTCATCATTTACTTATGTCATAGCTTATGTAATTATTTGATGACATCATGGATTATGTAATCATTCATTACATATAAATATATATATATATATAAATATCCTTATCCTTTTGTACTCATACATATACATATGTTATATACATACCTATAATTCTAACATATTAATATGTATACTTATGTACTTATACATAAATTAGTACATATACCCATATACACATACGGTGGCATACGTATTTTTATATGTATTTTCGTATGCCTTATTTATCCTCTTAAGAAAGCTTCTCAAATTTCATTTTTTTTGTATTTTAAGGGTGTATTTAGCATGGTATATGTATGTATAGTTTGTATATGCCTTATTTTAGGCTATATACATAATGGATACTTATGTACAAAGGGCTTTATACATGTATTTATTGAGTATACTCTTATATACACATACTTAGATATATGTACACATGTGTTCTTCTTCCATGTACTAAGGATTCCTACACTTCTAAGCATGAATATGAAGCTTCCTCTTCCAACAATACATATGCACATATTATAACAACTTTCTATACTAACTTAACTTACACAACTAACTACTACAAAGCCTAGATAATCAAATGATAATATGCCTCTTTCTCCTTGATTTATGTGAGTAGAAATTGTGAAAGTGAGGCATTGAAAGAATATGAGAATAAGGAGCAAAGGGGGGGTGGGCGTGGGGATGGGGTGGAGAAGGGGAAGAAGAGAGTGTTTTGTTGTCTTAATTTGTGTTTTAAAAAAGAAATGAGTAGGGTCTAGATGAGAGGGGATGTGGCTGACAAAGAAGAGAGGAAAAAGGGAAGAGAAATCCAAAAGAAAAGAAAAGAAAAGAAAAGAAATTATTAGAAAGGAGGAGAGAATTCTAGATGACAATGACATTTGTTGACTTTGTCGACATTTGTTGACTTTGTCAACCTTTGACTTGGTCAAATGTTGACTTAGTCAACTCTCTTAGAATTGTATGTAATTTGAATGCTCATAATGAAGTAATTAAGAAAAATTAGGAAGAAAATTAAGGAATTGAAAGGAAATGTGGGATTTGTTGAAATAATTAGTAAAAATAGGTAATGAGATCTTTCTCCAAGTATTTATATTCTAAAAACATCAATTGGTATGTCGCTTCATGTAATTGTCATGAAAAGTATCATTTAAGGTACTAATACCTACTATATGTAATACAAGCATCAACTAAACTCTTAACTCTATATAATACTAACCTAGTTATATACTTAGAAGACGAATATGATCTAGGATGCAATATCTTAGTTTCTAAGGGATCACTTAAGTATTCTAAATATTTATGCATGATTGAAAGTTATCTTTAGTTGTTCACTAATGAAATGGCAAAATATGAAGGATATATTATCACTTAGGGTTTTAGGGTAAATTGTGGTGAATTAGTGCTTTATGTCCTTAAAGTTATAGTTTTAGGATTTTTATTACTTTAGGGCACAATCTCTAATGTTTTTATACATTTGAGGTTTAGTATATTCGTACGCGATTAAGTTTTCAATGGTTATCTTAGGGTTTTGATGAGATTCGAGGTTAACTTTTGCAATTACATATACTTGAGGTTTTAGGTTCTTCGTATGTGGTTAAAGGTTCAATTGATAATTTAAGGTTTTTCATATTTACTTTAAGTTTTGAATTGAGATTTTAATCGGTTTTAAATCTCACTAGCTCTATTTACTTCAGGAAATCATCTACAGTTTGGGCATTTGATTCTATACTTTAAAAGGTAGATTTGCAGGGTTTATAAGTGGATTGCTAGTGTTCTATAGTAAATTTTAGCTACTCTTACCTCATCTAATTGTTTTGCATGTGAGTGATCTTAGGTGTATCATTATAGCATGTTGGTTAATGAGTTATGAAATGCTTTTTAAACTCCTTAATATATGTTGTTGGATGAATCATGCTTGGTTATTGATTATGATGAATTTAGTTATGCTATTGCTTGGGTATAATTATTGGTTGGGATATATATTAATTTGGACAAGGAACTAGGTACTAACTACTAACCCTACCTTCTAAGGTGTTCACTTAAGTGAACTTAATTCTGAGCTTTTAAAGATGGGAACGTAAAAGAAATGAAGTAAAGGCTTGGTTGATAAATCATTAAATAAGCTTGCTCGTGTTAGTTGATAGTTGCCTAGTCTTTCTTAATATGTAGTTGACGCATTCATGGCATGGTATGGCATGATACAAAAAGGACATAAGGGTCAAGTTTCTAAAACCTAGGATTTTACTTTATTAGGCTTTACTTTAAAAACCTAATTTTTGTTAAGTAAACAGTTAAGTATTTGAGAGCTTGGTTTTGTAATTCAAATATCTTGGTTTACAAAGACTGGTTTTTTGAGCATATAGAATTACATAACTTAGGCTAAGTTGAGTTTGTTAAGCTTTATTCTAGGTTCTTGAATTAGATAATTCAAATGCTTGACGATCTCAACTACACGGATGTCTAGATCAAGGGCAAGTGTTAGGCCCAGATATCAGCACCAATGCATGTCATGTATATTAGCATGGTATGCATTCATTGCATTTGTATTTGTTTGGTTGGACTTAGGAGTATTGTAACTGAATTGAAGAATTTCTTATATGTCTATGCTGTTATTCTAGTTGTACTATTATTTGTTATCCATTCTCACTCAGCTTACAGTAAACTAAAGGGATAAGTTGTCTTATCTTTAGGTTAGGTAAGAAGAAGATAGGACTTCAAGAGCACTAAAAGACTTACTATGCTTAATAGTAACAACTTTCCTCTAAGGCAAGTAGCCACTGACTTGGATTTAGGATTTAAAGAAGGGTACTCCAAGAAGATTAGCAAGTTATATTATGAAGACTTTAGTATGGGATTGTAAACATGGTGTATAGCTTGCTAATGAAGTACTATTTCATATAGAGTTTTTGTAGTTGTGATACTCTGTGTATAGCCTACTATTGTAACGATTTTCATTGTGGTTTGTTATATTGAATGGGAAGAGTTTTGAAAACGAGTATTTCATATTATTCTATGAGAAGTGAATTATAAGTTTTGCTTTATTCTTAACTCAGGGATGGCAGTAACAAATTGTCTTCAGATACCAAAAGTTAAGAAAAAAAATTTAAGTAAACACTTAGAAGGTGAGGCGTTACAGCTTCCTTAGCCACTACCTTGCTTCATAGTAGGCTTTAGCCAACATTGAAGGTTTGAAACCCTAACCACCGTGATGACCAACTTCAAAACAACCACTACCATCTACCCTTATCTAAACCTAACACCATCATTGCAACCACCGCCATCTAAAACCCCTAACTACACCTCCCTTGCATCTCTAATAACCACCATTGCACACAACCACAACCCCACTGATAGCTCAACTGTGACCAATGTCCAAATGACTATCAAATATGGTGGCATTGTCACCAACCCCCTTATCTTCAATCTAAAACACATGAAGATGTTCTTTCCTTCTTGATTCATCACCAAAAGAACGCCAAAGCAACCACTTAGTCACTGCTTCTTTCTTCTTCTTTGTGACTTGCTTGAAGCTCCATCAAACTCGAATATTGTCCACAAACCCACTTGAACCTGCATCTGTCTCATGCCTCGACTTACTTTCGAGACTTAAGTTCTTTAATTTTTCATTTTTTTTTCCTTTTTCTTCTTTCTTTCTCTCTTTTATTTTATTTTTTTTTTCTAGAAAAAAATTAAAATAACAATAAAAATAAAAAAATTATAAATTATACATAAATAAAATCAATGAATCATAATTTTTCTTTTTCTTTTTTATCACTTTCTTTTTTCTTCTTTTGGAAAGATATAAATTTTTGAAATAAATGAAAAAATAACAACAACAAAGGTTTTATCACCTAGAAAAGGTTTTCCAAAATAAAATAATAATGAATCCTTTTAAAGGCCTCTTTTAGGACTTTCCCAAAATAAATACTCAAAGTTGGGATCGTTTTAGAATTTTTGTTAACGTCAAGGGATAAAAATGTAAAAGCTAATTGTCTTTAATAACTAAAATAAGTTCAACACATTAAAATTTTCAAAAAATGAATTATAAAAGTCTTATTCCAAATAGTAGGTATGTAGGTACCTACAAAGAAACTTAAAACTTGAAATAAATTTCTTTTTTTTTTTCTCTTGTTTGTATATAAAATAGTTTAATTATCTTTTCCTTTTATCTTTGCATCTAATCAAAACTATTTTGTGATAAATGGGTAATTTTGAAAAATAAAGTTAAATTCAGAAGGTTATAGTAGTACTCACAAAGGGTTTAATAGCATAGCCTCCGAACTCATGATATTTGATTTATGTGCCCCTAAAATGGCTTTTAGAGCAACCATATACGGATTTAAGGCTTTTAGGAAAATTCATCCAATTGAGCCTAAACCTTACAACTAGGTTAGAAAAATTATTTGAAGTAACTTAGTAAGCTTAGATTTTAAAAATAATATCTTAAAAACCTAATTTGACCCTTAAGAGTACAATTATTCAATATAGCATAAAACGCGTTGAAATCCTTAAAACTAAGTCTAAAACGCAACAAGAACATAAAGATAAGCTATTTAAGCTATAAAAAGTGATAATATAACATGATATATGATATGAATATATGTCTATTTTTAGGAATCTACTCGATAGATATAATAAATGTACCTGTAAATTAAATTGAAATTATATAATTATATATAACAGGCGATAAATTCAAAAAAATAAATATAAAATATATCTTAAAAATAAAAATATGCTAGAAACATAATTATATACATGTAATTACTCATTACGTGTATTGTATATATGATATATATATGTATATTAGTAAGTATACTAAATATTAACATAATATATATAATACTAATACTTTAACTAAAAATCCATCAAAACTCATCAAAATAGCCAAGTATAACTTAGAAAACACTACACAACATTCATAACAGCAAATTAGGATGGGGAATGATGAATCAAAAGTTCAATTCCTAAATATAAGACACCTTCTACTTAAAAAAAGAAAAAAAGTATAAGAAATTTTTTTTTTTACCAACATTAACCCTTATAAATAGCAAGGGGGCTTAGACATTCAATGTTTAGCTAGCCACCATCAATCCACCTAGACCAAAATAAACTAAAATAAGGGAGAAAGCTACACCCGTCGCATTCCCAACCTAGACCACCACATAACAACAAACCTTGCTAGCCACCATCAATCCACCTATTGCCCGACTCCACTGATATACTTCCATTGGCTGTTGGTCATTGTAGCTCCGACGAACGGTTAGTCAAATTTTTGTCTTTTTTTTCATGTATTTTCTAAAAATATCAAATAATTTTAAAAAATTAATTCCTAAATTATTTTAGATGTACTTGTAGACACCATATTTTTGGCACCTCTTATTTTAATTTCAGTCTCTTTTCACTTTAGGCCAGGTGTACAAAAAAATAAAATAAATAAAAAATTGAAAAAAAACAAAAAAAAATTAGAAAAATAAAACTAAAATTGAAAAAAAAAAAGTATCAAGTAGAATCGAGTGGAGTCATTTCATTTAAGGTCAAATCGTACAATGGAGATGTATAGTCAATTTTATAAATTTTGAGTCTTAAAGAGTTAGGCTTTATTAAAAATATTTTTAAACCAATCCAATATATAGAGGATTTTTTTATCTAATTTATATTAGGCTAAATAAATTTAAAAATTATTAAATAAGCTAGCTGGTATTTGACCTAAATTAAAATGGACTGAATCGGACTCAAGAAAGAAAGCCTAAATAAATAAAGGGTTTCTAGAAACTGGATTAAATATTTAATGAATCTAATAAATCCAAATTGGGTATTATCATATCATTGTATCTTGGATTTATTAAGATCAAATCTTTATAAAAATGATCCAAGAGATTCAAAATTTATGGTCTATTAATAATGGTTTCAATTGTAAAATTTTTAGATGTTTTCACAATCATACATCCCATACAATCACACCAACACCAATTACACATGACCAAATTCACAACACCCCACAAACATATGGTTACACGTTCAAGCACAAGACCTAAACATACACACACAAGCTTAAAATTCACTTACGTCCTGACATACACTCACTTGCTATACACACTGCCCCCGACTAACATGCCACACATAACCACAACACACACATCCATTGTCACTCACGATTATGAATGCACACAGCTACTCACAGCATATGTCCATTGCATACCGATTAGTACGTACAGTTCATAACCCACATATGATGCCATCCAGTTCATTGCACTATCTACAGTCCCGTACATAGCCTATTACACTTCACGATCACACGCTTATGCAACCATGTCTACGATCACGATCAATTCACAACACGAACACTTCAATTTTGCACAATTCAACCCGTTTAGGTAATTAAAAAGCTATTTTCTTTAAATTTTTTTTAGTTAATCAATTTATTTTACTAGATTTTTTAATGTAGAATTTTTTTTAAAAAAAATTAATAATTGTCATGATGTTTTGTAATTTTTTATATAATTTGTAATTTTTTGATAAATTTTAGTTAAGTAGCACTTTTTAACCAAAATTGCATTTTTTTTTTAAAGTTGCATATTTTTTCTCTGAGATTCGTATATTAGTATATCTTGCATTTAGAATTTAAAAAAAAGAATCATTTTTGGCATGTAGTGGTTTCTTTTGAAATAAAAATCTTAATTAGAGTTTTCAAAATATTTAGTTGTTAGAGTTTTTTAAATAGATTCATGTAATTAGATCTTTTAGGTTTTTATTTAAATAATAAATCGTTAAATAACATAAATCTTGCTCAATAAAATTAAAATGAATCAACCCACTAAATCTTTTTTAAAAAATAAAATTATGTTGGTTTGATCCCAACTAACTAGTGCATAAGCACTTCCAGGGTAACTATAAAAAAATAAAATAAAATAATTTTTTTTCTTTTTCTTAAAAATTTGTAATAAAAAATATAAAAAATTTTCATCTTGATTATACTTTTGCGTATCTATACATATCTTAGCACTTTTAGAAAAATTATAAAAAATATTTCCCATTAGTTTTATTTTATCTTTACATAGTGACTTGGTCTTAATAGGTTAACTTCCGAATTCAAATCTTTTGGTTAAATTTTTTGAAAAAATAATTTTTTTTTAGAAAATCCATAGACTAGTGGCTAGTAGGAAAACCTCAATTTGATTTTTCACTAGTTTAACTAGTTAGCAACTCCAAAACAAAACATTTTTTAGACATTTTTCTAAAGAAAAATGATTTCCCTTAGTTTTACATCAAATAAATTATATTAAGGGAGCTGGGCTTAATATAAGTTAAATTAAAGAAAATCGAAATAGGGCTCAATAAAATTGGCGACTCTACTAAAGATTACTAATGGGCTAGCCATGTAAAAATTAAAAAATCAATTAATAGGCTTTTGTTTTCCTTATTTTTCTTTTATTTAATATTGTAATATAGTTATACTAATTGATTTTTAGTGATGCAGGCCTATTAGAAAAAGCTTAGCCTAATGAGTCCCTTATTAGGGGATTTTGGGGGAATTTTTTTTTTATTATGCGTATGCTTAAATTTGGTTGGACCTAAGCCATCATAGGAACTTAAGATGGGTAACAATTGTGTAACATTCGGGTCGTTGGGGTCTTTACCCCCGCCTGGCGGTGATAGGTGAACCTACTTATGCTTCAATGTAGCTTACCAGGCGTTTCTCTAGGAATACCAGAGGCTATAAAGCTTGAGACCTAGATATCTTACCCTCCTGTATCATTGTTAAAAAAAAAAAAAGGATTAGTAATTTTTAAATTATAAGAGCTAGAAAAGAATTATTATAACCCACGACCAATTAGATCTTATTTACAAAATTTAATGTACTTATATATATAAGTGTATATGGGCTTTATTTAAAAAAAAACTTTTAAAAATTTACACACTTATATATGTAAGTTTACATAAATATTGACCGTGAGTTTATAATAATTATATTCTTATAGTTTATTAATAACCAACCCCATTGCATTGCATACGTTGTGTAGCATATTACATCAATTTATTTTATATTTTTAATTTTCATATTTATATATATATGCTATCTTGTGTAATATATGAGTCTTATAAATTTTGTTTTATTTCATGAGTGATAGGCTATGTAACATAACAGTTAACAAAGAAGACACAAAATCATTAATATTCTCCCTATACTACAATGACCCAACATTAAAAAAAAAAAATTCAGTATCAACTTAATTTTTTTTTTGGCGGCATAGCTATGGAAATTGAGTATTGTAAAGATTATTATGGAATTGTCATTTTTTAAGACTTTCCAACATTTTTTTTTTTTAAAAAAGATATTTTATGATAAAAAAAACCTGTTTCATGATAATTTTATTTACTTAGTCAATTTCTATTGCAATGTTCCACATGTACCATAATATTAGGAAATAACAAAATACAAAAAAATAAAAATAAAAAAGATTTAACCATCAGATTCCCATTGTAAATTATTTCCTACCTTAAGGTCGTCAATTTTGTAAATGTCTAAGTTCTCGTTCTTTAAGTTTGTCCATTAAGTTGTCACGATCCCAATAGAGTTTTTTCTATAAGTCATCACCCTTGTGTCATCTTTTACTAGGTTTCTCATTGTTAAAAAAAAAAAAAATCTACTTCTCTGTATCATCCTTATAATACAATTGTTATCATGTGTCCTCAATTGTCAATCTGAATTTTTTTTTTTAACCTTTTGTCTATATAATAAGTTTAGATTCATCAATATCAAAATTAGGTTGTTTGTAACATAAAATCAGTATTGATTTTTTTTTCAATAGAAGTTTCCAAAAAAAAAAAAACGAATGGTTTTCAAAATTAAAAACTTAATTTTTTTTTTAAAAGAATGCAGTGTTGCTAACAAAAAGGAATTCTTGTAGGCTTTGAAAGATTGTTTTTTAAGTGATTTGGCTCAACTTGAAGCCCACAATTACTCGTTGTTCAAACCAAGATGTCTAAAGCTCTTAAACAAAGAATAGCTACAATAGAAGGGGTTTTAAGCAAGCATGTGAAGCAAGTCAAGACCATGGCCCATACCCAAGCCTAGTTTCCTGTTGACATACCATCTAAGGTCAACAAATCTAACGAATTGTCAATTCATGAGCCCAACAATAGCAATAAAGGCTTAAGGAAGGAATTAATGAAGATGAAAGAAGACATATTTCAAAAAATTGAAAAGAAAATTAGAGCTCCAAAGTATGTAAAGTGATTTGGGCTTAAGTAATGTTTTCCTTTTTGAAGACCATGAGTTACCCAAGAAGTTTAAGTTACCAAATTTCAAAAAGTATGATGGAATAAGCTGTCCTAAGCTCCACCATAGGCTTTATGTTTACAAGATGGCCCAATTCACCAAACATGAGTAGTTGATGATTCAAACTTTCTAAGATAGCCTAATTGTGTGGGCATTGATTTAGTATGCCCAACAGGACTTGGTTGAGCTTAATACTTAGAGTAAGCTAGCTCAGGCCTTTTGATGTGGAGCGAAGCAAGTGCAACGGATCTCGAAAACCTAGAATGGGTATGACGGATAGGAAATGAAATGGTTGGTTTCGATAGTGAATGTGAATGTGAATGTGAATGGATATGACATACCAAGACACAAACATAATCAAGGGTTTGAGCTCGAAATAGGGTTTAATATGACTCACGAAAACTAAATGTTGCTCGGGATTCCAAATAAGGATTAGATATAACTCACTAATCGGTTCAAATGAAAGGTTCACCACAATCTTATGGTTAAGATTGATAAGAACACGGGAAAGATTAAAAAGTCTAATCAACACTCAATAATCTGGTAAATGCTAACTCAAGTGTAGCCTTGCTCGAAAGAGGAAAGTTTCATTCTGTATGAGAATATACTTTTCTATCAATATCTTTGTATGCCTTTGATGTTTACAGATGTTGCTATTTATAGTAAGTCCTAAACTATAGTGGTAAAACTGTAAATAATATACAAGGCCTTAAACCCTAAAGAATTGGGCCCATAAATAAAATAAAGAAAACATGTAAAAGAATACAAAAATGTATATTTTACAGGGGAAGTTGGCAAGCAGTCACTCGGCATGTCCTAGAAGGAGTAGTATCTAAATCGGATGGGATCAACAGTTAGATGTATATGTTCGAGAAGCAGTCCCTAAACTTTCACGTAGCTTGGCCAAGATACTAGAAAGGTCGACCCACAATTGCTGAGTTTCAATGTTAGTTGATACTAGTCTCTCGGCAACGTAGTCTCTCAGCTACTTGATCGGCCTCAACTTCAGATAGGTCTACCTCAGCTTTGATGTAATCGGAGGTTAATTTCCATCTTTTATCAACAACACAAGTTCAATGAAGAAGTGGCTTCTTCCCTGATGGATTTGAATAGCATGAAAATAAAGCTGACTGAGTCCTTCAAGGCAAATGCCCAAAGATGGAGATCTGCAGTTGCTTAAGCCAGAGTACAATTGGTAGAAAATAAATTGATCAACATATTCATCCGCACATTAGGTGAACCTTATTATAATCACCTCTTAGGCCATACCGCTTCTACATGTGTAGACATAGTCGCAGTCGGTAGTTGCATTGAAGATGTTATTAGAGTAAGGAGATTGATAAGGAATGGATAAGCCCAGTTGGATTCAAAGGCCACTGTGAACACGATGATGTTCTATCTAACAATACGTAAGCTTGGTACCCTAAGTATTAGCCCAAAGCTCATGGGAAATAAGCTAAGCCATAAATCACCTAGAAGGAGATTCATTCATATTCCAATTCCTATGTCTCGAGTCTCTCATTGCCTAAAAGAAGAGGGTTTACTGCATCCTAAGACTTCAACAACAGGGTATAGACCTCGAAAATACGATCTTGATGCATAATGTGAGAACCACATAGGTCAGCAAAGGCATCCTACTGACCATTGTTGGGAGCTGAAGAATAAAGTCCAAGACTTGATTGATGAAAAATTGGTGTAGTTAGACTTTGTTAAGGATCCAAGGCCTAAATTCCACACAAAGCCTACTATTAAGATGATACAAAGTTTGGGAAAGTAGCCAGAGACATATTTTAATGGTTAAGTTCAAGGGGCATGTTACTGCCAGGGTCTGGAAAAAAAGATTGCTGCCTCAGAAGAAAAGTTAGCGAAGTTAGAAGAAAGACTCACGGGTACAAAAATGGCAATGGGTTATGTGCTCAAGTAGCTTAGAAACTTAAATCCTAGTATGAATAGGAAGTCATAGTCCAAGCATGAAGATGATTCAGGGAAAGAGAAGTTAAGAGAAAATGTGCTAATTGGGAAAGCCTACGATCAAGACAAGTCCATCCATAATAAGAGGATGCAACTTACACGATTCAAAATTCCAATGGTCAAAGTGTTCAAGCAATTGAGAGAAGTGGGGTTGTTAGCATGTGAAAACCTAACAAAGAAATACAAGCCAAGGGATCATGACCCTAACAAATGGTGTGAATTTCATGTGAGCCAAGTGGGGCATACCATAGAAAACTACTAGAAATTGAAACATAAGGTGCAAGATTTGATTGATGTAGAAATTATCTAACCAAGCTTTCTAGAGGCTAATGGGTCAATTAGTAATGGTATTTCTTCCCCAAGTTTTGAAGAAGCACCAAACAAACAGCCTCCAACACCAAATATTGAAGGCTTACTACTATCATTTGATAAGGTGGCTCACCATTTGAAGCAGCTGGGTATATCTCCAAGAGATCAATTTAACTGAATGGGCCAAGTTTAAAGGAGTGACAGAAATACAGGCAAGAAGTGGAAAAGAATTGTAGTTCCTGCATTTATTTCTTTTCTTCTTCACTTTGGAGTTTGTAATCAATACAAGTTATCTAAATAAAACAGTTTTCATGTGCGTGTTTTTCTTTGAAGCTAACTTAAATCAACAAGAGCATGTCATTGACCTCTCACTAAATGAAACACTTAATGCAAATTTGAAACAAGCGAAAATGGATAAAGTAAATGTGAACTCAAAATTTAAATTTTTTTGTCTAAGGGAATGTTAACACATTACTTAAAAGGTGTAAGATGAAAAGAGGCAACCCATGTCTCAAATACTAACCCTAGATATACAAGAGTTTTGAGTAATACAATGTGAGTAATTAGGCTTGTTCCTTAAATGAGGTCCATCTCGAACTTGGTACATATGTTAAAATGATATCAGACACTCATTTCACTACCCTAAACACAATTATCTCTTGCAAACCTATTTGAACCTTTAAGGGATTTTTCTTAAAATTAACCTTGCCAAGAATCACCCTACACTTGGGAAATTAGGAGGTTAAGGTCATTAATTTGGAGAAAAAGAGTAGACTAACTTGTGTTTGCCTTAGTTTTGCCAATTCATGAGCAAATGTTGTCATAGATAATTTAATTTCTTTAAAACGAAGAAGAGTTTTAGGCTATATACACCTTATTGAAACCCATGTACTCATTTGAACATGTTAAGCCCATGAATTTTTCCTAAACACTTGAAGTCATATACACTTCTCTCAAGCTTATACTCTTTGAACCCATGGTTTTAGGACTTTAAATCCAATCAAGAGAAAACTCAACATTGGAAGGTGACCACCTTGACCCAAAAAAAAGAAAAAAAAGAAAGTGAGCAAGGTGATCACCTTCAAAGATAAGTTAAATTATCGATAAACCTAAAGTCTGAACTTGTGATGGTATCCAAAGGTTCAACATTTTAAATTCCTAAGCCTAAAAGTAAAGCTCTCATTTTATGATCTCACCCACTATACCACTCTTTATGAAACTCTTTTGACTAAAGAAATGAACTTATCTTAAGTGAAACTTGCTTACGAAACTATGGCAAGCCTATGTTTAGTTTCTCCTAGGTTCTTGGCTTGTAAACCCAAGATGGATTGCATATGATTTTTTTAAAAAATTGGCTAATGTACATTGATATCCATTTGCTCAAACTATTAACCAAAAACCTTACATTGTAAACCTATAAAAGAAAAAACCTAATTGATTGACTAGAGTGTACCATTTACATGATAGGCTAAACATTTTGGAATTGATGTTGAGAGTGAAAACAAAACTGTAAGAGTGTAAGGAAGTCCTATTTGACTAAACATTTAAGTAATGATATTCACCCCCTTAGTAGAAAATTAAAGAAAAGTTGAGTGCTTTTTCAAGAACAACTTCAAGTTTGAAATCAATGCTTCTAGAAATTTTAGAATTCATGAATTATACTCCAAGAAACAAGATTGAAAGGATGAATGATCAATAGGCAAGGGGCAAGCTGACCCCTTATTTATGATCTTCAGAGTTTTTGAGACTTTCTTACTTGTTAACAATACAATTTTCCATCAAAGAGTGCTTTTTGAATTTTTCGCAAAAAAAAAAGGAAAGAAAAAAACCTTTAGAAAAGAAATGAAACTTTTTTGTCAAGAGGGATTTTTTAAAAAGAAAAGTTAAAATTTTCAAAGAATCATCAAAATCCCTTAAACTCAAGTCTCAGATTATTTTGTTAAAACTCATTAAAGTCCTTGAAATCCGTGGATCGCTTGCCCTTTAGTGCGTTGTCCATTTCATATAGTAATCTTGGGTCGCTTACTCAGTGAAGTGCTATCTAATCCTTTCTAGGATCGCTTGTTCAAAAAAGCTCTATCCTATCCTTAGTTGGATTGCTTGCTTAAAAGAGCACTATCCTATTATTAGTTGGGTCCCTTACTTAAAAGAGAGCCATCAAATTCTTTCAAGGATCGCTTGATCAAAGAAACGATATCATATCTTTAGTTGGATCACTTGCTCAAAGGAGCGTTGTCCTATCCTTAGTTAGGTCGCTTGCTTAGTGAAGTGCTAGCCAATCCTTTCTAGGATCACTTGCTCAAAGGAGTTCCTTGTCGAGTTGCTTGCTTAATGGAGTGCTATCCAATCATTTCTAGGATTGCTTGCTCGAAAGAACGTTATCCTATTTAGGATCGCTTGCTCAAAAGCACGTTGTCTTATCTAGTCATTTCTATGATTGCTTGCTCGAAGGAGGACAATCCTATCTAGGATCGTTTGCTTAAAAGAGTGCTGTCCTATCCACTCATTTTTAGGATTGCTTACTTAGAGGATCGTTATACTATTCCTTTTTGGGTCACTTGCTCAATGGGGCGTCATCTAGTCATTTTCTAGATCACTTACCCAAAGGAGTGCTATCCTATCTAATCTGTTCTAGGATCACCTGCTCATAGGAGCGTTATCCTATCCTTTATATTTCTTAAAGTAATCTTAGATCGCTTGCTAAGTAGAGTGCCATCCTATAATTTATTAAATCACCGACTCATAAGAATGTTGTCTTATTTTGTCTTTAATAAAGTGTCATCCTATGTTGGCTTTGAAAGATCTATTCTTTGCGCAACAGGTCCTTAAAGAGATCTATCCTCTTAAGAATACTCAACCTTTTAAGCCGATTCAAGCAAGGCCTAGGCAAAAATGAGTATGTCTTTTTTGTTTTTGCAGCAAAGTTTTTACAAACTTCCTTACAAAGAGGGACAGTTGTAGACATCTCATGTTTGCTATCCTTTATTTTAATTTCAGCCTCTTTTCACTTTTAGGCTAGGTTTAAAAATAATAATAATAATAAAAATTGAATTTTTTTTTGAAAAAATAGAAAATAAATAAAATAAAAATAAAAAAAAAGGAAAATTGAAAAAAAAAATATAAGTATTAAGCAGAGTCGGATCGGATAATTGAGATGTACAATCAATTTAATAAATTCTGAGTCTTAAAAAGTTGGGCTTTATTAAAAATATTTTTAGACCAGTCTAATATAAAGGGGATTTCTTTTATCTAATTTATAGTGGACTAAATAGACTTAGGAATTATTAAGTAGGCTAGTGGATATTTTTGGCTAAATTAAAATAGACTAAATTGGGCCCAAGAAAGAAAGCCCAAATAAATAAAAGGTTTTTAGAAATTAGATTAAATCTTTAATGAATCTAATAAATCCAAAATGGGTATTATCATATCATCGTATCTTAGATGTGTTAAGATTGAATCTTCATAAAATATATCCAAAAGATTCAAAATCCATGGTCTATAAGTAATGGTTTCGACTGTAAATTTTTTAGATGTTTTCATAATTACACATCCCACATAATCACACCAACACCAATTACACACGAATAGATTCACAACACCTCACAAACATATGATTACACATCTAAGAATAGCAACCCAAACATATACACATAAGCCTGAAATTCATTTACGTCCTGATACACACTTACTCACCACACACACTGCCCTACACTCACTCACTGTATGCTGACACATACACTCTTACACTATCACTCATGATCACTGCTCATAGCCACAACACATACGCTTACTATCACTCACAATTACGAACGCACACAGCTACTCATAGCACACATCTATTGCATACTGATCGGTACGTACAGTTCACAACCCACACATGACGCCATCCAGTTCATTACACTGTCCATAGTCCCCTACATAGCCCATTGTACTTCACGATCACACGCTCACACGGCCATGTCCACGATCATGATCAATTCACAACACGAACAAGTCGATTATGCATGATTTGAACCATTTAGGTAATTAAAAAAATTATTTTCTTTAATTATTTATTTTGTTTTTTTATTTAATCAATTTATTTTACTAACTTAGTTTTTTTAGTGCAAGTTTTTTTTTTAATTTTAATAATTGTCATGCTGTTTTGTAATTTTTTATATAATTTGTAATTTTTTGATAAATTTTATTTAAATTGCAATTTTTAACCAAAATTGTATTTTTTTAAAAAAGTTACATATCTTTTCTCCGAGATTCATGTCTTCAGAGAAGATATATATCTTTGTATATCTTATATTTAAGATTTAGAAAAATATTCATTTTCGGCATGTAGTGGTTTTCTTTTTAAAATAAAAGTCTGAATGGGAGTTTTTAAAAAATTTAGTTAGTTAAGGTTTTTTAAATAGATTGATATAGTTAGCAATAGTTTTTTTTTTAATAATAAATTATTAAATAACATAAATCTGTCTCAATTTTTTATATTTAAATGAATCAATCCACTAAATATTTTCTGAAAAATAAAACTACGTTAGTTTGATCTCAACTAATGGGTACATTGGTACTTCCAAGGCAACCATAAAAAAATTAAAAGAAAATTTTTTTTTTTATTTTCTTGAAAATTCATAATAAAAAATATAAAAATTTTTCATCTTGATTATACTTTTGCGTATCTATACATATCTCAGCACTTTTAGAAAAATTATAAAAAATTATAGCCCATTAGTTTTTTTAAATCTTTACATGGTGACTTAATCTTAATAAATTAACTCTTGAATTCAGATCTTTTAGTTAAATTTTTTGAAAATTTAATTTTTTTTAGAAAATTCGTAAACTAATGGCACTTGAAAACCTTAATTTGATTTTTTACCAATCTAATTGGTTGGCGACTCTAAAACAAAATATTTTTTAGACATTTTTTCAAAGAAAAATTATTTTCCTTAGTGTTATGTTAAGTAACTTATATTAAGCGGGCTAAGCTTAATATAGGTTAAAGTAAGGAAAACCGAAGCAAGGCTAAATAGTACTTTCATACTATAATTTTATTTTTGCAAAATTATGAATATTTATATAGTTGCTTAACAAATTGACTATTCATTTGAATTTTGAAATTTAAAATAAATATAATAAATGATGTTGCTTCAAGCTCAAAATTTTTATGTAGAGTACAAATTACATCTAGTTTATTACTATGTAGCCTAATTTTGATTTTACATATATTTAGTATTGATTGTATTTTTAAGCCCTAAAAAAAGCTAAAAATAGAGTAATTTGTGAAATAAATTGATTTTAGGGGAAATAATTGATGAAATTAGGATCCAATTAATTCTAGATGTTCATAATAAGATAGGTTAGAATTAATTTCATGTAAAAATCATATTATCCGCTTGATTAACTATGATTTAAGGGAAAAATTATAATTATATGTATATAGGAAATAAACTCAATTGCATGAAACTAATCATTGATTGAATTCTATATATTTTTCTAAGTTCTTACAAATTTTCATAGGATAATTTGATGATCTGTGCTATTTATTATGAATTTTCTTAGTTAAATAGCTTAAATTAATAACCAGGACACGTATTTAGTAATAATATGTTAGAGTATGTTAATTATTTGATTAAGTTACAATTAAAACATACTTTGATCAAATAGGAATACTTATTATTTTATTATTTTTCACGATATTATTTGCATCGAGTTATGATATACACATTAGGATTTGAGAATATATGATTTATCATATTTTATCGCAAAATTGTGTAAAAATTTATTTTATTTATATAATATGATATCACTTACTATACGATCTGTATACTAGGATTAGAAATATCCTATAGGAATCATCTTTTAAACAAAACACGTAACATTTATCATCAAGTTTATACAAACCCAATGAGACTAACTTTACTAAAACTAAATTACTTTTGACAATAAAACAAATGTTTTCTATAATATTACATAAAATATTATCCTACAACGTTTTGATACAATTGAAATGATATAATATAAGTAATAGTAAAACTACATATATTATATAATATTAAGTAATTTAATATAACTCATATGATAAAGTAAAATACTTAAAATATATATATATGTATATATAATGTGTATGTATACAAATATATATACGCAATTCTACTAAATAGCTGTATAAGTAATAACTCAACCAAGTACTAAATAAAACCTTAATGTTTTTATAAATCTTATGAAAACTGAATATGAGCTTTGATATATAGGACTTCCAAGTGAGTGAAGCACTGACGTTCCAGCTGTATAGAGTAAGCTTCAGTATAAGTAAGTGAGATTTGTAGAGACTAGACTATATGTTCGCTTATGGTTGTACGTAATTGTTTGTGCACATGCTACGCCTGTACTTTGTTACGAACATGCTGATTGGTAATTAAGCTATCCGTTTTGTTGTGTTGATTGACCTTGTTTTGTATGCTATGAATTAGTTGATAATCCTTGACTAAACTAATTGAAACTCAAGCTAAAACTATAAATGGACATGTATTGCATCCTACTAGGGGACGATTAGGTTTCTCTAGCTAAATTCTGATGCCTTCAACAAGGTTGCAGTGATCTAGTCTTTTCCTACCCTTGGTTAAACTAAGTGACAGGAGAAGAGATTGCGGCAAGGTTAAGGGCACTGAGTTTGAAGGTATTTGTGAGCGAAGTAGAAGCCTCCATTAGACAACCGTGGAATTAGCAATGGAAAGGCTATGTAGTGATAGGAATCAACCCCTTAGACCGATCACAAGAATCCAAGTGAGAGAACTTCAAGGGTTCGCACGAAAAATACTAGCTCTAAGCCATAGCCAAGACGGGGACTCCTATCTCGATCCAACTACCTACTGACCTATCTCTTAGATCTCCACGTATGTCCAACATGATCCTACCCAACAGCGAAGTCTTAATCCAAAAGACAACCTAAAACTAGCCAAGCCAAGCTATCAACCTGACTCACTGGTGTCTAACTTCAAGACAATTAACCTTTTACTATGCTGATTGGCTCTTAACTTGATCCGGATCAGGTCAACCCCTAACTGTAACTCATTCCTACTTCCGTCTACGTAGTACCATATCCTAAATGTCCAGCCACCAAGTGACACATGTCTTCTAATACAATGTTCTAGAATGATTCTTTCTTTTCGGTTTTGTATATTCTCTGTCTCTTTTACCCTTTTTAGTATGTCTTATGCAATCCAGTGTAGAATACCTTTTTGTCTTTTCATACATATAGAATAACCTTAGTGGGCAAGTATATAAACCCCCACTTTCCTTGTATGTATGATTCATATCCTTTTCAATACAGAAATTACTCATTTGAGTAACCTTAGTGTTTTCGTCATCTCTTAACTCTTATCTATTTTCTTTAGTAAGGAGTGGTAGCGAGTAACAGTTTAGTTTGAACCGGTATATCGTATCTAGCAAATTGTATGCCACATAGGATTGAGTGGTGAGTCATATTCATTATGTACCTACTCAAGTTTTGCTAGTTTCTTTTCTGTGTTCTTTTCGATTCATTCGTTATGGTGCTTTTCTATGTGTACAAACCTAGAGACGTATCATGTAGCCTTTATGATTAGCATTGTGGCCATCATATCGTAACTCCCTAACCTAAGTTAGAGTAGGTGAAATTTCTTTAACCTCTCGATGGACCAGATAACATCATACGGATGACACATTTTTTGTTTATGCATTGTATATAATAATTGCTCGATAACTTGGTTGTATTGTTCAGCTTGTATATGCTTTTTGCCTCCCGCCTCTTACTAAGCTATGGTTTGCTCACTCCCTATAAATTTGTTTATAAGACTCGAGTAATCATGTTGCGTGATGACCACCACTAAGTATGTAAAAAGGATGTATTTAGGCCTAAGTGAGGTAGAATTGATGAGGATTATTTTTTTGGAACTTGTGTTTTCTATAGGATCAACTAGATCACCTAGGAAATCTATTTGGGTTCCTTCTTTAAGTCATATCACATTCGTGTATATTCTTATAAACACTCTATATTTAACCTTATTGTAAATCTAAGTTTGTTATGAATATAAATACTAGTATATTTGTGGAACTATGAATGCTTCAAAGCAGTTTGTCATATGAGCCTTGTATATATTGGGATTATGCTAGCAACTAAGCAGATAGTTTTTAGCATAAAATTGATATACAAGATGGATTGTTATGATTTTACAGTGTTCAAGGTATAAAATGGTTACTTGAAAATTTTTCAATAGGTCTTCAAACATACAAGCTAGTAGCTAAATTAGACCCAATCCGCTTAGTTGATTCTAATTTAGTCACCTTTACTGATCTACTAAGTGGTGACTCTAAAGTTTTTTTTTTTTTTAAATAAAGAAACTAGGTTTTTCTTAATTGTAATTCAAGGTTTAAACTTAATTGGTAGAAGATTGATAACTCTGATTTTAAACATATTTCACATGGTGATTTTATAGTATTTCTCTTACATTTTTAGTTTTCTTTAAATAAATTGATACTTAATTGAGTAAAATTTTGATTTCAAGATTTAAACGCGTTCTTGAATCAAAAACGAAGAAAAGGAATGAAGTTTCACTCAATTCGGAGTTCAAACAAAGAAGTTATGAAGTTTTGAAGTTACACAATCTGGGACATGACCATGTCCCCAGGCTGTGTCCATGCAGGGAAATTTGCTAAGGTCAGAAAGTTACACGACCTGAGGACACAGTCATGTCCCAGGTCGTATCTAGTAAAGAAAACTAAAACCTTATAATACAGTATAAAAAGACATATTAGGTTTTCACAAGACACATGAGACATTAGAGAAAATAAGAGACTTGAGGAGAAGGAGAAGAAAAAGGCGAAAGCAACACCGACTTCAAGATCGGAGAGATTTTTCATCAATCAAAGAGGTTTTTCATGTTTTATTTTATATTATTGATGGAACTCATTTTTAGTTTCATTATGATAGCTTAGAATTTGTGTATTTAGGATTATGGAACCTAGGGTTTCATGTGACTCTTGGGTTGATTTAGAATTCTCAATAAAGTTTCTATCTTTATTGATTTAATTATGTTGTTTAATTGTTAATTGATATTTCTAGAATATCAATATATGATATTATGCATGTTGATTGAGAAATTACATGTATAATTAGATCTTTACATAATTGGAGAGAATTACATGTATACTTAGAGATAAGATACATGTTTCTTCCGGAAAATTAATTATTTGTGTGGGAATTCATTATTCATTAATGCAATTCTAAGTTATATTACTAAGTAAAGAGATTCTGGTAAATAATTTAAGATTAGGGTTAATATGCTTGAGAAAGGTATTAACTTTAATTGTGAATCCCTCCGGTCAGGAATAATAGAAATTGAATTGAATAAATTTTAAGCGGACACATGTTAAACACTAGGGGAAATAATTCCTAAATACGTTATTGCATACTTGAAGTCGTTCTTAGTTTTATTGATTTTTAAATTGCTTAATCAAGTCTTATAATTAAGTTAGTTTATTAATTTTAGTATTTTTAATTCATTCAACTCATCACAATTTTTCGGTTAGATAATAGAGCTAAGGTTAATATTAGTATTCGAAGTCTCTGAGGGATCGACTCGGACTCATATCTACTATATTAAAACTGATAGGTGCACTTGCCTGATATCAAGTTTTTGGCACCGTTGCTAGAGATTTTCGATATTAAGAACACTAGTTGCTTTATTACTTTAAACATTTCTTTTTCTTTTGTTTTCATTGTTTATTTTCATTAGCTAGAGCTACAATTAATTCTATATTTCTTGCCCTTGCAGTGCATGACTCGAAGCAACCCAGAAGATTTGGTAGAACTTGATCCTGAAATTGAGAGAACTGCCCTTCAAAATTTGAGAGTGCGACCTAGACAAATTGTGGCTACCATAGAAGACGAGTCAATCGTTGAGATTAAGGAAGAGGGTGAAGAGACCAACACTCAATTCATTGAGCAAAAAGATCCACCACACATGGCTAACAATGGTAATGAAGCTCAAACCATGTCTGACTATTCAAGGCCTACACTTATTGGAGCTGACTCTAGCATTGCAAGGCTAACCGTCATGGCTAACAACTTCCAAATTGCACCTAACGTTATACAAATGGTGCAACAATATGTTCAGTTTGACGGTCTCCAAGATGAAGATCCTAATGCCAACATCTCTAGCTTTCTAGAGATTTGTGATAAATTTAAAATTAACGGAGCCACGGATGATGCCATCCGACTGCAGCTATTCCCTTTCTCCTTGAGGGGTAAAGCAAAACAGTGGTTAAACTCTCTACCACGAAATTCAATTACAACTTGGAATGAATTGGTAGAGAAATTTTTGGAGAACTATTTCCCACCTACAAAGACCGTTAAACTTTAGAATGATATTTCTTGTTTTGCTCAATTAGAAGCGGAGACTCTATATGATACTTGGGAGCGATTCAAGGACTTGCTCAAGAGGTGCCCACATCATGGCCTTTCATTATGGATGCAGATTCAGACCTTCTATAATGGTCTCAATTTATCTACAAGACAGATGATTGATGCTTCCGCAGGGGGCACTTTGAAGACAAAGACACCTGAGCAAGCACAAAACCTGATTGAAGGAATAGCGATGAACAATTATCAATAGGAAAGCACCAGAGCTAAGCAAAAGGCTATGGGAATTTATGATGTGGACTTAACCACTGCTCTGGCAGCAAAGGTGGACTTATTGAGTAAGAAGATTGATGTACTCTCTGTTGGCCATCAACAAGTGCAATCGGATGTAAGTGACTTTGGTATGCAGGGGTATGGAGCACAAGAACAACTGGAACGGGTAAATTATCTAGGAAATCCACCTAAGCAACAAAATAACCCCTACAGCAACACTTATAATCCAGGCTAGATGAATCACCCCAATTTCTCATGGGGAAATCAAAACCAAGGCCAGCAGAAGACTAACTTTGGCCCACCTGGATTTCAAAGACCATTCTCACCTCCTCTTTCTCAAGAAAAGAAGTCCAGTGTGGAAGAACTTCTCACCAAATATATTCAAGGCAATGAGGCTCGGCTATCCAACATTGAATCATCGTTGAGAAATCAAGAGGCTTCCAATCGCAATCTTGAGAATCAAATTGGTCAACTTGCAAAAATGATCTTTGAGAGGCAACAAGGGACACTCCCAGGGAATACCGAGGTCAATCCTAGGGAACATGTTAATGCTGTGACCTTGAGAAGTGGTAGAAAACTGCAGGTAGAGAAGAAGGGTGGTGGGGAAGTAGTTGAGAAAGAAGTGGAAGTTAACCGTAAGGAAGATGCAAAGCTACTAAAATCAAAAGAAAGTATGGAATCACCGAAAGTGAAGGAGTACAAGCCTCTCATTCCTTACCCGCAGTGCCGTAAGCAAAGTTACACTGATCAGAATAAGGAATTCGGTAAATTGCTTGATGTTTTCAAACAATTACACATTAACTTACCTCTTGTTGATGTCATCTTGTAGATGCTAAAGTATGTGAAATTTCTAAAAGATCTTTTATTGAACAAGAGGAAGTTGGGGGAGCTTACAACCGTCACATTGAACGAGGAATGCTCGGCACTTCTCCAAAAAAGGCTGCCATAAAAATTAAACGATCCAGGGAGTTTCACTATTCCTTGTATGCTTAGCAATTTGTTGGTAGATAATGCTTTGGCAAACTTAGGAGCTAGTATAAATTTGATGCCATATAAATTGTTCAAAAAGCTAAGGTTGGGAGAACCTAAATTAACAGGCATGAGTCTTCAATTAGTCGATAGGTCTATTACATACCCTAAAGGAATCATAGAAGATGTTTTAGTATAAGTAAACAAATTCATCTTTCCCATGGATTTTGCTATACTTGATATAGATGAAGATATTGAGGTGCTAATCATTTTAGGTCGACCCTTCCTAGCCACTGCTAAGGCTGTTTTTGATGTTAGTGAGCATAAGTTGATATTACGGGTCGGGGATGATGAAATAGTTTTTAAAACTCCAGAGGTAACGAACAAATTTCTTGACTTAGAGGACATAAGTCACAATGTTAATGCCACTAATGTCATTATATCTACATGTATGCAGGAAACACTTGCCAAAGATTCCTCAAGCTATTGCTTGCAAAAGGGAGATAAAAATTTGGTGACCAACCCTAATTGTGCATAAGTGACAGCTCAAATAGAAGTTCCAGCTCAAATAAAAGTTCATGAATCCATTGTGGACGATAAGGGGATTGATCCACTCTATAAGCCAAAGGATCATAGGTTAAAATCTTTCAAAGAGAAGCCGCCACTACTTTTGGAACCAAAATTGTCAAGAAATCATTTGGAACATGTCTTTGCGATGAAAAGTTCAAAACTTCCAATGACAACCGAATCTAAGCTAAAAGCTGATAAAATGAAGAAGTTTAGCCTACATGAATTTGATAAGTGGCATGATAAGGAGAGAAACTATGGAAGTTATGCACCAATGAGATGGAAATGGCAAGGTCGATGGCCGAAGGGTAAATTTACACTTGTGTGGAGAGTTTGAAAGCGAAATACAGGAGAAGTCCTATCTCTACCTGGATGAAGAACTATCATAAGAAGACGTATCCCGTCGAGCTATCGACGTTAACTATAGCGCTTCTTGGGAGGCAACCCATGTCTAATTTTGCTTACACTTTAGTTCTTTAAATTTATTTCATTTTATTTTTCTTTTATTTAGCTTTGCCTTGCTTCTTTTACTTGTTTCAATTTTAGTCATAGGCTTTTCCCTTTTAATTTCATTTTTAGTCTTCTCTTTAGTTTTCTTTTTTTTTTTTTCCAAGTTTAATTACTTTTATTTCTTTAAGTTTCCTTTATTTTTAAATTAAATTCATGCTTCAAAAAAAAAAAGTTACACTGGCATGGGACACGGTCGTGTCCCAGCCCGTGTCCATCCAGGCCCCTTTAATCTACCATGCCCACAAAAAGTTACATGGGCGTGGGACATGGTTGTATCCCAACCTATGTTTGCCTAGTTATCCTTCGCGTAAACAGAAAGTTACACGGGTGTGGGACACGGTCGTGTCCCAGCCCGTGTCCGTCCAAGTTTAACACACGCCAACAAAAAGTTACACGGGCATGGGACATGGTCGTATCCCAGCCTGTCTGCGATCAAAAGTCATGCCTGAACACAGAAAGTTACACGGGCGTGGGATACAGTCATGTCCCAGCCCGTATCCGCTCAGGTAAGACACTACCCACACAGATTGTTACATGGGCGTGGGACACGGTCGTGTCCCAGCCCGTGTCTGCCCAGCCCTACGCGATTTTGCATACGCCCTTTTTATTTAAAACACACACACTCTCTCATACACTCACAATCCAACATATCTCTCTCTCATATTCTCTCTTCCCTCCATCTTCACATCACAATCCTTGACATTACGAATCCAGATCCAAGTAAGTTCTCCTTATTGATTTTGCTCTATCTTCCTCATGGTTTAGGCAGTTTAGCTACTAGAAATTTTGGTCTTGTGTGCATTGGTTCTTACATGTGGTCTACAAATTTCTTTTGTTCTTTCATAAACGCTATGCACCATTGCTTTGTGTTTCTTGATTTTGATGACTTTATGATGCCTCATCAAGTCAGATATTCATGTATGCTTTCTCAATTCCGAATTTTGTTTGCTAATTTGCTAATCATTATTTACTTGTGCTAGTTAAGGTTAGCAGTATGAGAAAACAATTATGGGTCATTTAGCGTCTATTATATGATGGGACGTCTATGTTTCAAGCTAATTATAGTGTAGTAGGTCTATTGTAAAATTAGTTAGATGCATTTGTAAGCTATTTCTTTTCCACCAACTAGTTTTCCAGCTGCACTCTACATGTTTGTTTAAATGTCCCAATGAGAATTCTATTAATATTCTTTACTGTTAATCTTATCTCCCTATGTCTTCTTGCCCCAAGTGTGGCCAGGATGCGCGTTTTTTATTTGGTTTGTTCTTTCTTTTCATGTATTCAATGGCGAACCGCGCAAAGCTTACCGTTCGATGGAAATCCAAATTTGCAGCATCCTCTTCATCACAAGCAGGAGCAATTGTTGAACCATTAGCCACTCTCCCTCCGATAGAGCACCCAATGCTTCAATTTAAGGAAGATTACCAGGCGCAACACTATAGTTTACTTAGGAATAAGCCTTTCAACGAGACCCTTTGTTTGGATTAGGATGTTCTCACTCAATTGGAGCTCACCACAGAAATGAAGGAGCTCTTGGACGGTACCATTTGGGAGCGGTTTTTATCTCTTGAAGCTCCAGTTTATAAAGAGCTGACCTTAGAATTTTTATGTACGTACAAACTTGATAAAGAGAGTGCTACTGGCATGGGCCCCAAACGCAAACTACATTTCACTTTGAATGGCCACCCATTCCACATGACCATAGCTTAAATGGGTAGATATCTCGGTCTCTATGAAGATAGATACACTCGGACAAAAGAATTCCAACGTTTCTCTTGTCGTTTTCCCCAAGGAGTAACACCAGGAACGTTTTGGAACGAGATTACTGTTGATGATGCATATGATCCAGTAAGGAGTAAGGCTTCCCAATTGGTCAAGCCTGAATATCGGGTTCTTCATTGGCTCTTTACGCATACATTGACTGGCAGAGGCCTCAGCACCGGTGTGGTTTCCAACAAGGATTGCCTCTATCTGTACAGTATTATTCATCAACATCCCATCAATCTCGCCATCGAGCCCACAGAACTTTTCAGCCACCACTACACGGAAGAAAAGGCATATTTGTTATGGCCCTTACATTACCTTACTCGTGCAGGCCATGCGAACTAAGGTTGTCGTTTAGCCCTCACTTATTTTAGTCAATCAAGTCACTCCTATGCGCCTTAATTCATTCAGACAAATGAACTTATTACCAATAAGACGTCAAGGTCGACACTCTCGTAGCAGCACATCTCGAAGCCAGACATCTTCCACAAGCTTTGACGACAAATTTGATATGTTGATGTCTGAGGTTCGTTATATCCGAAAAAGTATAGATAAACTTCATATCTGCTAAGACAGAATGGAAAAATTTCTCAAAATGAAAGAGTCGGATACACGTGCTAAGGATAGTGAGAGTGAAGAGGAGGATGATGAGGGTGGTCAAGAGGAGGATGATGAGGGTGGTGAAGAAGAGGATGATGAGGGTGGTGAGGAAGAGGCAACTGGAGATAGTGAAGAGGATGTTGAGGATAGTGACGACAACGATGATGCTACGATGGCTGAGGCACCGTCTGATGAAGAGGATGAAGAGACGGATTTCGATCCCTCTTCTTAGTTCATATTTTTTTTGTGTTCTCTTTCGGTTGGCCAAGGCATATGAACTCAGATATGTAATGATGATGCTTCTTCGTTTTGACCTTCTTCCCCTAATTTTCGACTGGCAGGGAAGTATTAGTTTTTTTTTCAGCACATATATTTCCTTTTTCCCTATGCTGTCATTTCTTGCTACTATGTTTTTTTTTTTTAGTCGTACATTGAGGACACTATACGTTATTAAGTGTAGGGAAGGGATATATATGAATTTGTTACTGTTTAGGATACCAATTATTCACATTTAACCCAATTAATTTTGAAGTTAACTTGCAATAGGTGATTAACAAGTGTTGAGCCAAATTAACTGTGTCATCTTGATTATTATAGATCTTATTATACTTTACTAGAATTGATTAGTCAAATTTCTGGAAGGCAAAGTTACGGGTTATTTAGCTTGGGACTTTAAAACTTGAGATTGGAGCAACATCACTAGTTGAAAGTTAGTCATGATTATTTTAAAAATTTACTTGTATGTATACCTTTCTCTTAGAAATTTTTAAGAGTTCTATAATTTTTAGCAAATAAACAAATGAAATTCTTCCTTTGAGAAACCCCTGAAAAATCACAATGATTGGAGGTCAAAAGTAATAACAAGTGTATGAATAGAAAAAATTAGTAAGGATTCATCTTGGTCCGTCAGAAAAGCGAGATTGAGTCCTAATGCCAATTCTAATGAAAAAAAAAAGAAAAAAATTGATATGGATCGGCCTTGTTCCGTCAGAAGAGCAAGGTTCTTTTCCGCTATCAATATAAGGAATAAGTTGGTATGGATCGGTCTTGGTCCGTCAGAAGAGCGGGATTCTTTCCCTCTACCAACACAATTGTGCTTAAATAAGGTAGACCTCTCAACAAAAGCCTGAACTAGGAGGATGATCAGAAGATGAGTGGATGTAAAATGTGTTTGTTTTAGATTATGATGCTTGCTGAGATGGAAGAGAGAATTATATACACTTTAGTCAAATGGACAAAATTTTTATGACTCTTTCTCGGTTGGCGAGATGTTAAATCCAATTTTTAGTTTAAGAATCCTTGGTTAAATGACTCGGGTAAACTTTGATTTTCATAAATTAACTAGTGAACTCTAGTATTAAGTATTGTTGGAGCATTCGAATATGGTCAGATGAAATTGGTTGACTTTATTATTGTAAGTTAGTTGAGAATGATTTTCTTACTTTTCTACGGGTCAAGTGTATTCGTTCACTGGTTTCCTAAATAGTAATAAATTTTATTTAGCGTTTCTTATCCCCAAAGTTTTGTTTTGATTTATTTGCTTGAGGACAAGAAAATGCTCAAGTGTAGGGAAGTTTGATAACTTTGATTTTAAACATATTTCACATGGTGATTTTATAGTATTTCCCTTACATTTTTAGTTTTCTTTAAATAAATTGATACTTAATTGAGTAAAATTTTGATTTCAAGGTTTGAACGCGTTCTTGAATCGAAAACGAAGAAAAGAAATCAAGTTTCACTCAATTCGGAGTTCAAACGAAGAAGTTATGAAGAAGGTTTGAACGCGTTCTTGAATCGAAAACGAAGAAAAGAAATCAAGTTTCACTCAATTCGGAGTTCAAACGAAGAAGTTATGAAGTTTTGAAGTTTTGAAATTACACAGTCTGGGATATGACCATGTCCTCAGGCTGTGTCTATGCAGGGAAATTTGCCAGGGTCAAAAAGTTATACGACCTAGGGATACAGTCATGTCCCAAGTCGTGTCTGGTAAAGAAAACGAAAACCTTATAATACAGTATAAAAAGATATATTAGGTTTTCACAAGATACATGAGACATTAGAGAAAAGAAGAGACTTGAGGAGAAGAAGAAGAAGAAAAAGGCGAAAGCAACACCGACTTCAAGATCGGAGAGATTTTTCATCAATCAAAGGGGTTTTTCATGTTTTATATTATATTATTGATGGAACTCGTTTTTAGTTTTATTATGATAGCTTAGAATTTGTGTATTTAGGATTATAGAACTTAGGGTTTTATGTGACTCTTGGGTTGATTTAGAATTCTCAATAAAGTTTCTATCTTTGTTGATTCAATTATGTCGTTTAATTGTTAATTGATATTTCTAGAATATCAATATATGATATTATGCATACTTAGAGATAAGATACATGTTTCTTCGGGAAAGTTAATTATTTGTGTGGGAATTCATTATACATTAATGTAATTCTAAGTTATATTACTAAGTAAAGAGATTCCGGTAAATAATTTAGGATTAGGGTTAATATGCTTGAGAAAGGTATTAACTTTAATTGTGAATCCCTCCAGTCAGGAATAATAGAAATTGAATTGAATATATTTCAAGCGGTCACATGTTAAACACTAGGGGAAATAATTCCTAAATACGTTATTGCATACTTAAAGTTGTTCTTAGTTTTATTGATTTCTAAATTGCTTAATCAAGTCTTATAATTAGGTTAGTTTGTTAATTTTAGTATTTTTAATTCATTCAACTCATCACAATTTTCCAGTTAGATAATAGAGCTAAGGTTAATATTAGTATTCGAAGTCTCTAAAGGATCGACTCAGACTCACATCTGCTATATTAAAACTAATAGGTGCACTTGCCTGATATCAAAGCTTTAGTTTGAATCAAGTTAAGGAAAGTGAAAACAGAAAATTCAAGCTTGATAGTATAAAAAGCAACAAGTTCATACTTTGAAATTATGGTTGTAAACCTTAGGCATGATTCTCCTTTGTTGTAGAACAAAAAGATTACGCCTTGGATCACAATTGTGATCCTTGGTCATGATCCTCTCAATCACTTAAATCCTTCAATTGTACGTGTATACTTCATCCCTGACATTTCTGTGAGAATTATAATTAAGATCACCCCTACAATCCTTGGTTATGATCCTCTTACTTCGCAAGTCACCACTTCAAAACTACTCCTATCATCTTTCTAACAACAACCCACACATGGTAATCCTCCAAACACTCTTCAACACCATAATCTAATCATCTACAACCTTTTCCCACTATCTTCATGTAAAATCTAATAATTTTATAAAAAACCAAACTGAAACTAAAGGTTTAGAATTACTTACTTGTTTTTCCTATAGAGTAGCACTCAAAGCATGAATTACCCTTCCTTAAATGTTGCAGAACAAGAATCTTTTAGGGTTTTCCATCCCTCTTTGGAGAAAAACGAAAATTCTCTTATATTAGGGATGGAGAACTTATTGAAAATCCTTGTATTCTTCTGTTTTCTTTGATTTTCCTTGATTTTCTTATACCCATCTATTGAGATCCAAATTTTAGGATTAGTTTTTTAAGGAAACGTATGAGATTTTTGTTATTAGGAGTGTTAAGAAATGAGAAAAGAAGGGTGGGGAGTAAGGCTTTCCTAAACCTAAAATGAAAGAAGGGATAGCAGGGTTTCTAACATTTTAAAGGATCAAATTGCCCCCACAGGCTTTAGTCAATTACATGCTATATCGATCCTTTAATGCTCTAAATATTTTTCTTATTTCTCGTCTTTTAATTTTAAAATTCCATGTTTTATAGATGGTCATCAAGAAGCTTAAGTGATTGATATTTATGGGCATGAAGCGAAGATATCAACCTACAAGGGGCAATCGACTTATTAATTGCTATCAACCATAGATTTTTGGTTTTTATTTTTATTTTTTAACTCAATCAATATTAAGTCCTACCTGTTTAATATTAACTCTCAACTACGGATTAAGGAAGACTTGGTTTTCTTTTAATTTTAAAAAATTTGGAGTCAACAACTGATCGAGGTCGAGAAAGAAGTGTTAGGTTAGGACTGCTTGGGTAGATTGACTCTAACGTAGCCATTGGTATACGAGAAAATCAATTTAAAAGAAAAAAAAAATTTTAAAATTAGAGATCTTAAATTCGGGAGCTAGCCTAGGATACCTTAAATAGGTACCACTTGAACTTTCGAAATTTAGATTTGTTTCTCAAAATACGCTTTTATTGAATAATAAATATATATTTTTTTATAAATAAAGAAAATATTTTTTTATTTTTGAAAAAGGAAAAAAACTTAGAAAATAAAATTTATTTATTTATAAGAAAAAGGGAAAACTAAAAATTTTACATATTTTAAATTGCCCCATAATTTCCTATAAGTGTCTATATACCTGTTATTTGGGATTAGACTTTCATAATTCATTTTCAAAAAACTTCAGTATGTTGGTTTATTTTAATTTTGAAAAACCAATTAGGTTTACATTTTTTATTCATTTAATTTTATTTAATAAAATTTCTAAATGGGTCCTTATTTTATATATTTATTTTTAGAAAACTTTAAAAGGAACCTTGAACTTTGGAACAAGGGTGTATTATTATTTTTCCTCTTTTTTATTTTATATTTTTTTGAGAGAGAACATTTTATTTATTCATTTTAAAGTGCAAAAACTTATTATTATTATTATTATCTCAAATAAGTATTTTTCTAAGTAACTTTTATTTTACTAGAAATTTTAGAATAAATAAAAATTTCATAAAAAATGAAAAACATAAGAAAAAATTTTATTCATAAGAAACCATTTATTATTTTTTCTTATTTATTTACTCTCTTTTTTTTCAATTTATTATTATTTTATTTTTTAAAATTTTTGTATAAAATAAAATATGGAAAAAAATTAAGGAGAAAAGAGGAAGGTATTCACTTGGATAAGGCTGTACGCTAGGATAAGGGTGGATCTAGGTTTGCAGGTCAACTCATAGGGTTAAGTTTAGATCGGGTATTCAATCATCTATAAGTTGTGGGTGAAAACCAATTGCAGAGGTTGTGAAGGGGCGATTCGACTCTATTCAATGGGTATTTTAAGCGAATGCTTCACTTTTATGAGCTTTAAATTGACAAAAGTAAGCTCAATGGTGGTGCCTTGACGAATGGTGGTGATTTGAGGGGTATTATATGGTGGTTAACGACGGGTAACAATGGTTGACAGTGAGAAGGGCTACTTGTGATGAGAAATGGATGCGATCAAGGGTTTTCAAGGATGGTAAGTCTCATGATGAGGTTAGTTTTGGATGGAGAATGGTGGAGATGTGGTTTTCAAAGATGTAGTCGTAGTGGTTAGGGTTTGGTTGTTAGTAACACTAGAGGCCACAATAGAAGTTTGAAATGGTCTTACTCGATAGTTAGGACCTAGGGGATCTTCCTACACTAGTTGTTTTGCTTGAAAAAACACTAGAAATGAGCTCAAGCTAAAGAAAGACAAAGCACGAGTATAGAGAGAGAAGAAGCCTAAACTGAGAGGAAGAAGGAACTGGAGTGAAAGTTGATGTAGGGAATGGTGCTTGGGTAGATTTAACCCTTGTTTTTAGATGGATTTGGACAACTCTTGGGTTTAACTAAATAGGATTCCATGTTATCTTCATGATTTTACTATTAATTTGGTGAAATCATGGAGATACTTAATAAAAAAAAGTAGAGAGAATTGAGCCGGCTAGATAGGTATCTAGGTATTTGGCATGTGAAGGGGATGAAAAATAAAACATGTTTTTTACCTATGCGAAAAAGAAGGTTACGTGTAACTTTAGTGGGAATTGAACCCGAGTCTCCTATATGTGCATGTGTTCTTTCCATTAGGCTAGCGACTTGTACCTCGCCCATATATCCAAATCAATTGTATATATGGACAAAGTAAGCCTAGGTTGGATTCAAACATTGAATCTAAGCCTAAGCCTAAACGATTCCTCTATGGTCCCCAATTTTACAAAAGGATGTAAACAAGAAGAAAGTCTAAAACCCTTATTATTTTTCTAATTTATTCCAATTTATTAATTATTATTTATCTTACCTTATCTTAACATTTTTTAAATTTTTTTTCCTTTTTTTCTTCTTTTTTTATATTTTATGAAATTTCCAATTTTCATTTTTTTTCTTTGAATTTTCTAATGTTTTAGTTTTTTTTTTTCAATTTTCTAATTTTTTTCTATTAAGGTTTTTGTTTTTTGTTTTTATATTTTTCAATAAGACCCTTTTATTACCTAAAAGAAATTCTAAAATCATAGAGGGAGCAAAAATGGAGTATCTATAACTGTCATATCACTTTCGAGAATCTTAGAACTTTCCTAATTTTGAGAAGGCACACCTTCTTATTTGAGCGAGATTTGAGTATATCTACTTTTTAGATATATCTTTAATCACATTACTATAAATAGGGGTTTACCCTTATAGGTAAATCATCTAGACTTTCTCTAACTTATAGCATTCCTTACCATCACAATCTTGTTGACTTAAGTATCAAAGTGGTTATACCAAACAAACCCACAATGCCCTCTAACGGTGTATTGTTTTGTAAATTGCGGGTCTTCCAATCAAGGCTTAAATCCAAATTACTCTATTGGTAGAATTTTTTAGACGACAATACCCACGTCATATTTTACATTATCGCACACATAGCAAAAGATAATTAAAATACTCTTTATCAAAGGTGTAAACAAGCGAATATAAATTGAGAAAATCCAAATCCAATATTCTTTAAGAAATTTTAAACTGTGGTATCATGCGAATATAAATTGAGAAAATTCAAATCCAATATTCTTTGAGAAATTTTAAACTATGGTATTGTTTTCCTAGATAATTGTAGACTTAGGCATTATTTTTCTTCCTAACGTAGGCTTTAATAAATAAAATAAACAGATTGGTATTATTGGCAATTATGAATAAAATTAAAACAAGGCAGAATAAATAAATAAAACCTTAAAACTTCCCTTAGTATGCAATCAAGCACTTGAACCTTTATATTTACTCAAACGAGCTTCAATTTTTTTTATAAATATAACAAATTGGAAAAAAAAAACATTTACTTTCAATACCTCTAGTAAGCTCCAATCAAGTCAAAAAATTAAATAAATACCTTATTATTACTTAATAAGAGTTTCTGAAATTTCCTTAAATTATTCTAAAACTAGGAGTAATATGCTAAATTGCCCCTAAATCCCTTCCCTTGTAAACAGTGACTAAATCCAACTTTCTCACTTTGTAGAAGTTAAAGGTAAGTTAACCAGTTCAATGGTACTACATCCTCCCTTTTGTGACTCGTTAATAGGAATCACAGGTCCTATAATACAGTTCCATGCCTATGGTCTTGCCACCATGGTCTGTTGAGCCTTCCAACATCAACTCACCACAAAAGAAGTCAAGATCCTCTATGTTAACCCATTAGAGTACCTGAGGTCTTATGGGAAAATGATAATCTCTCAGATAGAAGAACTCCATATGGCTACCAAGGTTACCAAGAACCAAAGCTAAAGGACTCTAACCTACTTGGATCCCTAGTGGGAGTATGACCCACAACTCAGCCACTTAGACCAACAGCTCAGATGGTTCAGTACTGAGCTCTCTGATAAGTTGCAAAGCCAACCAATCCAGCTCGGCAACGGACATAGAGGTCTAATTCTCCAACCAGGATTGTCAATTATTGACTCTTCTTTTGTTCCTTGACTAAAGGTTTACCTTACAGCATTCAGGACCATGGGATGAGTTGTTGACATGTATCCTCTAATTTTTCTAATATTGTACTATGTTGCAAAATTTTCCTTTTTTCTTTCCCAATTTTACCCCTTGTATATTCTTTGTAATCCATATTTAGCATAATAACTATTTTAGTAAATTAGCATAACCTAATAGTTGCCATAAATGAATAGTATAAACACCCAATTGATGTAACAACAAGAATCATCAATATCAGTAATAACATTCTCCATTTTCCTTTAACCTTAGGCTTGTGTTTCCTTTAGTGAATCAAGTTCAAGTTCTCTTATCTAGCTTCTTCTTGAGCAAGAGTTAGTGGTGAGAAACCTTAAGATGATACTTAGGCATAATATCAAGTCAAATCCTATGTTCATATGAGGCATTTGGTGTGTAATATCTGAGTGCTTATGTACGAAACGTAGCACAACATTAACCACCATTTACTTTTCTAACCATCTTAAGGTTAAGACACATCCCTTGGTTCATGTGATAGGCTCGTGTGTATTCACCTATGCCTAAGTCTCCTATCATCTTAGTATCTGAGCTTTATTAATGCTCGCTGTAAGAGCCATTGCTCATGGTTCATTTTTCAATTTGTGAAGTGTTAAAGTTTGTGTTCAAAGTCATTTGTGCTGTCAAAAGGAGTTCTAGTTATTTAAGGTGTTATCGAAGTTCGAGCGTCCTGGATTGTAGGTTTGTTGTATACTCCATTCTCCTATGTTTTCAGCATAAGGAAACAAAATTGGTGGGATTACTATTGCTAGAATTAGGGCTAATTGGAGTATTGTGTGTTTGGAGGGATTTAGCGGTTGTGAATGGTGGTTTCTTCGAGTGAATAGAGTATTCATGTTGTTGGAGTAGTCTTCGAAGTAGTGGTTTTAAAGTAGCATAGTGGGTGTTCGACTAATCGAAGAGATGATGTTGAATTCAAGTGTTAAGGAAATTGTTGGTGATAACGAAAGTGGAGTACCTAGTTGAGCCATTACTTGTAAGACACCTTTAGGAAATTGCAAGAGGATACAAGGAGGTTCCATATGCCTATTTTAAGGAATTATAGATGTTGATGATTTGATGTGAAGTGGAGGAGCCAGAAGACCGAATTGTATCTAAATCCATTAGTGGCTTTAGGTATGAGATTAGAGATATTCTAGGGATAAGGGAAATTGTTACCCTTGATGAGGTTATTCGAGTTACATAGTAGATAGAGAGAAGAAGAATTATCAGAAATCAAGCTCCATCGAGTTGGCTTCAACCTATCTAACTTATTCTGAGTAGACTTATATAACCAGAACCAAGCATGATTGAAGAAGCTCAACCTGACTTAATGCCCTGACCTATTGAGAAAGAACTACCGAGAAGGGTTGAGAAGGGACAAAGTTCAAGTAGGAAGATGGGTGAGATCAAGTATTTCATGTGCTAAGAGTACGGTTACATGGTTGCCCAGTGCTTGAATAAAGGACTATGGTTATAAAAGGGAAAGTGTTAACCATTGAAGTCGATAATACCGACATGAGATAAAGGAGGAGGAAAAAACGACCAGAAAAGATGATTGTCAAAGGAGGAGGAGATTATTTTCATCGAGGAAGGAAATTTCATGTGAGCGACCATGGTCTTACAAAGGGTGATGAGTGTAAGTTTGACTCTTAAGGACTAACAGCATGAAAATCTATTTCATATAAGGTGCAAGGTCCAAGATACTTTTTGTGCACTCATAATTGACAATAATAGTTGCACTAATGTTGCCTTTACGTTTGGTTCAACCACCGGTGTTGTCGACCATGCTCCATCTTAAGCTATACAAGTTACATTGGCTAAGTGATAAAAGGACCTTGCAAGTTACTAAGCAATTCTTAGTGCCAATTACTATTGGAAAATATTAGGATGAGGTAATGTATGAAGTCCTATTGATGAGTGTTTCCCATATTTTACTAAGAAGGCCATGGTTATTTGATTGATGAGTTGTATAAGGTAGATTCAACAATACTTGTTCATTTAAGCATAGAAGTAGGAGAGTGAAATCGAGTCCCATGACCCCTACCTAAGTGAAGAGTATGCAAGTTCAACTAAGTCGAGCTTCGAAGAAAGAAACCCCAGTAATGGCCAAAGCCAAATTATCGAGAGATATGAAGTCTAAGGTGATAACCTATATATTGATTAAGAGGTTACTTGAGATGAGGGAATAAGGCACCAAGCTACTTGCCAAAGTGGAGAACTTATTTGATGAATTCGTTGACCTATTCCTTAATGAGTTGCCAAAAGGATTACCACTGATTTGGGTATTGAACATTCTCTAGATTTGCAGCCAGGAGCTGCCCTGTTGGACAAGCTCGTATACAGCATGAACCCAAAGCAAGCTGCCAAGCTTTAGAGACATGTTGACGAATTGATTGAGAGGGTTTATGTTTGTGAGTCGTTGAGTTCCTATGCTATGCTATCTTTGTTGGTGCCAAGGAAAGATGGCATATGAAGAATGTGTATGGATAGCCCAGCTATCAATTGAATCGCTATCAAGTATAGGTTCATATTCTGAGGTTTGATGAAATGTTAGATTGGTTACATGGGGCAAAAATCTTTTCTAAGATCGACCTAAAGTTCAAATACCATCAGACCAGATTGTGATTTAAGGACAAGTAGAAGACTATGTTCAAGATAAAGCATTGATTGTATGAATGGTTTGTGATGCCATTTGGTTTATCCAATGCTCTAAGCACATTCATGAGGTTAATAAACCATATGCTCTGCAATTTGATTAGTAAGTTTGTGGTTATTTATTTTGATGATATAATGATGACTTGGAGTCGTACTGTAATCATCTTTGAGACATGTTTTCTACCCTCCGAGCTAAGAAGCTCTATAGGAACTTGAAGAAGTGTAACTTCTACCAAATTAAAGTGGTGTTCTTAGGTTTCATAGTTAATGAAGGAGGAATCCGGGTTGATGAGGAGAAGGTACAAGCAATCACCAAATGGCAGTATCGACTAATTTTGCTAACATCCAAAGTTTTCATGGACTGGCTTTGTTCTATCAATGCTTCATCGAAAACTTCAGTAACATGCTAGCTCCATTGACTAAGTTGTCCAAGAAGAATGTTGAATTTAAGTAAGGAGTAAGAGAACATAACAGTTTTGACAAGGTGAAAGAGAAGTTGGCTACTACCCTTGTACTTACTCTCCCTAACTTTAACACAAAGTATTCGAACTAGAATGTGATGCTTTTTGGTATAGGCATAAGTGTTGCACTGATGTAGGATGGCCAACCTATTGCTTACTTTAGTGAGAAGCTTTAAAGAGCCACACTTAGTTACTCAGTGTACAATAAGGAGTTCTACTCCTTGATATGAGCTTTGACTATCTAGTAACATTACCAGTTGGCTAAGGATGTGATTTGCACCAACTATGAGTCATTAAGATACTTGAAGAGACAACCTAAGTTGTCCAAGCGATAAGAGATGTGGATCAAGTTCATGGAGGGATTTCATATGTTATAAAATACAAGAATAGTAAGGCCAACGTGGTAGTTGATGCCCTATCTAGCCGACATACTGATGCGTCTCCAAGATCATATACATAAAAAGGCACCACAACGAACAAGAATAAGAAACTAAAATGGGGGTTTAGCAAATCCATGAACTATCTAATTCGATATGACAACTAACAAGATCCTACATGGTCTACAATTTGCCGGATATGATGCATCGATCCGAACTAAAGGGTCACTTGCTACTACTCCTTATCAAAAGGGAATGAATAAAAGTTGGAGAGTAATGAGACTACTAAGATTGCTCAAAGAATGCTTGAATAATCTGATATTGATTAGTTTGATTCCTACATACAAGAAAGCAAGGGTTTATATATCCATCCACTAGGGCTGCTTTACATGTATAAAAAGATAAAAGGGTAATTTACAATTAGGTTACATAAAACATACATAAAAAGCAAAAAATATTCAATACGGAAAAAAAAGAATCATTTTGGAATATTATATCAGAAGACACGTGTTACTTAGTAACTGGACATTAAGAATATGATACAAGGCAAGCGGAAGTAGGATAATGTTTGTAGTTAAAGGCTAACCTAATTTGGAATTGGTCGGGGACCAATTAGTTCCTCTAAAGAGAAGTCAGCTCAATTCAGGGTCGAATGCCTGTGGTTGAATCGGGAGCTCACTTCAACTATTCTTAGGCTGTCTCTTGGGATAAAGCATCACTATTAGATAGAAGTAGATCTGACATAAGTAAGGATTAGATACTCAACTCGATAGGAGACTAGCTCGGAATAAGAAATCTCCTCTTGGCTATGATTTAGAGTTAGTATTTTTCGAACGAGTCCTTAGAGTCCTCTAACTTGACTATGCGTGATCGGCCCAAGAGATTGATTCCTATCACATACCCTCCTGACTGACTTATAGATGAGGCTACTTGGATCCTCGGTTGTCAAATGCTTATATGTTGAGGATCCCTACTTCAGACTGATTTATTCAAAGCGTAGTGATGGTAGAAATATTGATGATTATCACAAGTAGGATAGATATTTGTTTCGAAAGGATAAGTTATGTATCCTGACCTGTTCCATACAAGAGTTGTTGGTACATGAAGCATTTGGAGGTGGATTGTCTAACCACTTTGATGAGAAACGGACGCTTGAGCTGTTGAATTCAAGGTTCTTCTGGCCGAGGATGTTAAAGGATGTATATTCAATCCTAGAAAGGTGTGCTACCTACAAAAGAACTAAGAACCGAGCTAAATAAAGGGCCTTACTTATTACTGCCTGTCCCGACTAAACCGTGGTTCGAGCTAAGCATGGATTTTGAGTTTAGCCTGCCAAGGACATCCCAAGGGAAGGACTCTATCGTAGTGGTCGTCAACAGGTTCAGTAAGATGGTAAACTTCTTGCCGTATAACTGTACTAACAACACTTCGATTATTTCTTTTCTCTTTTTGTAAGAAATGGTCAAGTTGCATAAAGTACCAAAGACCATATTGTCTGACAAGGATTCTAAGTTCCTAAGCCGTTTCTAGAAAACTTTAAGGAAACACCTTAAATCTAAACTATTGTTCAATACATCATTCCATCCGTAAACGGATGGATAGATTGAGGTTGTCTACTAAACTCTAGGTGCCTTATTTTGGGTTGTAGTTGGAAGGAATCAAATAGATTGGGACATGTGCTTGCCAAAAGTAGAGTTTGCCTAAAACAAAACAACGCATAATGTTACAGGCAAGTCACCCTTTGAAATTGTCTACAGGTTCAATCCTTACCTTCCACTTAACCACATAAACCCTGCCAAGCTTCCCAAAAGATACGACCATTATAGATCGATTTGAGGCCATTAAAGAAATGCATCAAAAAGTGATAAATCACTTGACTCAAGCTATTACCAAGCTTGAAAGGAGAAGGTAAGGATGAAAGGCTAGGAAATTCCAGCCCGACGACCTGGTATAGATTCATTTAAGTAAGAACCGATTTCTGAACTTGAGGAAAAACAAGTTCACTAACAAGGCAAATGGGCCATTTAAGATTACCAAAATGCCTACCAAGTTAACTTGCCAAGTGAATATAGTCTCAAACACCTTTAATGTCGCCAACTTCAACCTAACTATCCTTAAGGATGAGCAACTTGAAGTTAAGCCCGATTTGATCCTAAATCTCAAATAACTTGAAGGGGAGTGGATGATAGGAATCAAGGTCTTATTAAATGGTTCCATGCCCATGGTTTTGCTACCATGATTCGCCAAGCCCTCCAACATTAACTCACCATGATTTGGTAATTTAATAAAACCAAAAGAATGAATTCTTTTTCTATTGTATTTAATGTTTCACAGAGCAATGGAGTCAATCAAACCAATAGAAGACAAAGCTAAAAGATCCAACTATTATTAATTTGGATCACACAACATTATAAACATTAGAGAAAAAGGGCATTTAAGAAATTAGTGTTTTCAAGTTGAAAGATATCATCCGGTTAGGATTATGTGGTGGTTGTCAATGATGAAAAGGTGCTATAATGGATTTTCACAAGTTTTAGAATATTGTTGTAGGGTATTATAATTCTTCAAGAAGAAAAGGTTAGAGCTATTGAAGTTAAGCAATGGAGAGGATGACATCTTTATAATATTTTTCATTTGAAAACTCTCTAGTTAATTAATCTAGAACTCGCTTAGTTTATCTTTTTTTCATCTTATTTGTATATTTTGGTGTCTACTTAAATCTATTATTTGATAAAAATTAGAAACAAAAAAGACAAAAATATAGTCCCATATATATCTTCTTCTAAAATTAAATACTTAACAAATCCCAATGAAGTTGAATTCATCCATCATTTATGTAATTTATATTTACAAAAATTCCAATTAAAATAATCATTTCCAATTCATAATATTTTTTTCAAATCTTTTTTCTTAAAAGTATATGAATTTTTATTTCTCAATTCTAAAACTCTAATCACCATCTTTATCATAATTATGAAACGTAAACAGATAAAACACTTTTTTAAACACTAGATTTCAAATAAATACAAATCAAATATAAATAAGATATAGATTAAAAAAAGAAAAAGAAAAAAGCAATGCATACATAACCCTAATTTGTTTGAATTATTATGAACACATTGATGAGTTTTTTCAATTGAAAATCTGACGTGGCAAATATTGTTGGGACTTTATTTTTATTTATTTTTGCTAGAAACATAGTAAATTCATTGAAAGACAAAATAGAAATTACAACGTTCCCGGAGGACGTGGTACATGATCAGCAAGCAAGAGATTCATCGAAGGACTTAGGGGATTGTGATCCCAAAAGTATATGCTCAGACCTTTTATGGCCTAGGAAGTAATCCAATCAATACAAGTGTTTGCTTTCCTTTTAACAAAAGAAGAACGGTAGGAAACAAAGTCCGACTTCAAGTGATATATGTTACTGACAATAACCGCAATAGACCACAATCTAGCTTGGCCAAAAACACATCTATGCATTACCAAAGAATCCGAATTAAGAATGACTCGTTGCTAACCCTGCTCTTTCAAAAACAACATTCCCATCTTTGTGGAAATGGCCTTTGCTGCATCACTGTCAAATAGATCATAAGGACGGCAGACGGCTACCTTGAAAGAACCATTGTGGTCGCATGTAATTATACCAACTCCACAAATCCACTGCACATACTATTGGTCGCATCGCAATTGATCTTAATATAACCAATTGGTGGGTTTTACCAAATAGATCCAGTCATATCAATCCCCTATATTGTTACAAAACGACTAGCATGCATGTGAAGCTTCTGACACTCATTGACAACAACTTTTATAATACCAATAAGTCTCTATGGGTTGGGCCATGTCTTCTTGAAAAACATAGTCGCATCGATTTCTAGATGTACCAACAACATGTGCTTATTTCACCTACTACTGCATAGAGCTACTGCTTTCCACCATGAACCATATCCTTAATGGCCAGTAACCATCTATCAATCAAAGTAAGAACATCCAAGTCTGACCTCCTACCGAATATCTCCAACCATATAGAGGCAGTCCACTCACATAAAAGAACAATATGCTTTGCGGATTCATCCAAGTCACATAAGTCGAAACTTTTAGTTCCTCTAATATGTCTCTTCCACAAATTAACTCCAGAGCTTATAATGTTTGTACAAAGTAACCACATGAAATGCTTTACTTTTGGTATGCATAAAGCATTCCAAATTAGCTTCTAAATTGTGTCACAACCCCAACACAAAGATGAAGCCCGAATGAAGTCTGCTTCATGTCTAGAACCAAAAGTGGTATGATAAGCTGACTTAACTGTGTACTACCCATTTCTTTCCAAAGGACAAAACACTCTATCCTCCATTAGAGATTCACATAAAGGTACCTGATAGATCTTTTGTGCCACATCTAACGGGAAGAAAAGCTCAACTGTTTCCGTTGACTAGCTTCTATTGTCCATGTCGATTATGTCTTTCACATGCCCCAACTCATCAGTTCTTAAAAATTTAATATTCACTGGTGCCTTATCCTTCACTTTCACAATACAAGTATCATCCCAAATTTCAACATTTTCCCCTGACGCAATTTGCCAACAAAAGTTCCTTTAAACGGCATCTCTCCTTACTAAAATGCTCTTTCAACACCAAGAAGCCCTAACAATCAATTTTGCATCAAGGAAGCTATCATTAGGGAAATAAATTGTCTTTAGCACCTTTGCCCATAGCTGGTCAGGATGATTTAATAATCTCTCAACCAATTTACCCAACATGGTATCATGTCTTGAGATCTTTGAACCTCAAACTACCTTTGTCCTTCACAACAATCATACTATCCCAATGTCTCCAATAGATCTTTCAGCCATCATGGCAATCACTCCACCAAAAACTACTTGTCATAGGCTCAACTTGCTTACATTAGGACTTTGGAAACTTAAAAACAGCCATAGAATAGACCGGGACAACACAAGCCACAACTTTAATCAAGACTTCCTTACCTCCTTACGGCAACAATGCTCCTTTCCAACCTTGTAGTTTCAAACCAATCTTCTCCTTAACTAAAGTTATAGCCACTACTTTAGACCTCCCCCATACCGATGGTAACCCAAGATAGGCCCCTATTGTGTTGTGAGAGGGTATCCCTAGCAAAAGACATAACCTTTCATTAATTCTAGAAGGAGTATTGGAACTGAACAAGATTGCAGATTTATGGCAATTTATCGCTCGATTCGACATTTCACAGTAGCATGATAGTAACTCCTTGAGTGTCTTAAAGTTTTTGTCATTCACTTGTACAAAGAAAAGTGAATCATTTGCAAAAAAGAAGGTGGGTTACTATTGGACAAGATCTTCTATTTTTCACTCCTTTGATAATTTGATCCTCCACTGCCCTAATAATCATTCTAGATAACATATTGGCAACAAAAAGGAAAAGGTAAGACAATAGAGGATCACCTTGCCTAATACCTCTAGTAAGTTGAATATGACCCACCCTTTTTCCATTTAACATTTTAATTGTAATTTACCACAGTAATACTCATCATGACCCACTTAACCCATCTCACATGGAAGCCCAGTCTCAATAAAACTTGTTTCGAAAATGACCAATCAACTCTATCGTATGCTTTCATCATGTCGATCCTTATAGCACAAGAGTATTTCATACTTCTTTTCTTAAGCTTTAGATCATGAAACACTTCATGGGCTACTACAATTTTGTCCTAAATCATGCAATTAGAAATGAATTTATTTTATTGTTGAGTGACTAAAAAACTTAAAAAAGGTTTCAAAGGATTTGCAAGGATTTTCGAAAAAATTTTAAACGTGAAATTACATAGACTAATGGAACGGAACTGACCTAGTTCTTTAGGACCATTGGCTTTCCTCATCACTAAGTCAATTTCATTCAGAGAAGGAGGGATATAACCTGAATTCATGATATTTGAGATAGCCCCAAAAACTAAGAGGACCAATTACACTCCAAAATTTTTGGTAGAAAGCCCTGGTGAAGCCATCTAGTCCACAGGCCTTATGCACCCCAAGTTGAAAAGCAGCTTCTTTAACTTCATCCATGCTAATTTCCTTATGAATTGGATATTCACATCCTTAGAGACAATACGTGGCAACTGATTCAACGCATCCATTTGATGGGATAATGGCATAGCTTAGTAGATCCTTTTATAATAATTAGTTAAAAAGGCTCTGCAAATCCTCCTCCCTCTCAACCTAATGTCCAACTTTACTTTTAATATGGAACTCTTTATTTTTGGCCCTACGATTGGCAGTAACTTGATGAAAAAAATTTATGTTCCCATCCCCACTAGAAACCCAAAGCACTAAAGATTTTTGTTTCTAGTACTCCTCTTCCCTATTCATCGCATCTTCAAGGGCAATCCGAATTTCATCCTCGCAAGTTTCCTCCTCTTCTTCAACGCTTTTATTTTGTTCTTCAGATAGAAAAAGAAGCGATCTATCGACTTCTTTGGAATAATTAGGAATAGCTTGCTTACACTATCTACTCAACTTAACCCAACACTGTGTTAGTCTACTCGTCAACCTTAAGAGGCCATCAGCATTACTACTATCCCCACAAACCTCCTCAACAATAACCTTACATTCCTCCATTGAAGCACAATTAAGGTCAAAGTGAAAAGGTCGTGGTCCCTTAATATCTAATTTGTTGATTTCAATAAAGAGCAATGAATGATTTGAAGTTGTGGTAGGGAGGACTGTGATTTGCAAGTATTGCAAAATTGCTAACCAAGCCCTATTAACAAAACCTCGATCCAACTGTTCTTTGACTTTCCTGTGTTTCTTGCATCTGTACCAAGTGTAGAAGTTTCCTTGCCTTCTGAAATCAACTAACTGAGCTGCGCTCACCATCTATTGAAAGGCGATAATTTGTGAAATTGGTCGTCTTTGACCTTCGCTCTTCTCATCATTTTCGGATTTAATTCCAATCTCTAACACACATCTAGGGTTCAAACCTATATTTCCCTAAATCCATTCCCCAAAACTATAGGCATAGACTGACAGTAGGAGGAGCACATATCCATGAGACTCCTAGGGAAGTATCCACATCATTCAACTATATTATAGTTTCAATAAGATTCTCACTGGCCATATGAATTTCCACAGCCACTTCCTCCTTCCACCATATTGCCAAACCACCGCCAATCCCTCTCGGCTCAACATGAAAGAGCTACAAAAGCTCAATCTCCTGCGAATCTGATCAACATAAGTACTTTTATTCTTTGTTTCCATCACAAAAACAATAAATGGTCTAAACTTTCTGCAAACCCTACCAAGGGATTTAACTGTCGAAGATTGAGCAAGTCTTCAATGGTTCCAACTAATGAAGCTCATGGCGACTGGGTGGCTGTACTAGGCCAGCCACTGAAGCCTAAGAAATCCGAAGAAGCTTCCAGTATTTGGACCTCAACCAACTTTGTGTAAAGCTTCCTTCTTGCCAAATCCTTTCTATATTTATGAGGAGTGATATGACTTCTTTGCATCTTTTGAACCTTCAAACCCTTATCATTATCAGAAGGCATGAGCTCCTTACTCTTCTTTGAAAGAATTTTCTCCTGAGCTGCCTCTCCCTTGGACAATCTGCCTCTCTTCAACTACAGGAGACTTAATGTGTTTACTAAAGGGGAATGGGTAAGATTTTCCTGGGGTTTGGGAGGTGACAACAAGGTAGAGTTAGAAATAATCAATTGGGGATTAATGCGAAAGGATGGAGAAGTGACTTGTGCAGCTTTGATCCACATGCTGAGACACGATTTTAAGGTCAAAGATAAGGGATTGTAGGGAAGATGGTTGTGAAAATGGCAACGTGGGAACATTTGTTATTGAGGTGGGCCAAGAAATGGGGAACAAGAATTGGGCTTAGTAAATGAAAGGCTTGGGCTAGGTACCACTAATAAAAATGCACTACCATACCTACGGTTAGTCAATTTAATAAAATTTAATTTATATTATTTATCATATTAAAATAAATTAACATATTATCCGAATAACATATTAATATAATATTAACAATTAATTAAATAAAAAAAAAAGAAAAGAAAAAAAATAACTTACCAACCTTTATATAGTAGGTGATTTAGGCCAATATTACAGTAATACTGTATCGCTAGTGTTAGTATTATTGTAGAGAAATCTGTGAAACCTTCCCCTTACCTTTTTCAAACTTGTGAACCAATGATTCACTGTCCACGTTTGCCCTGCTTCTAACGTTTTCGGTGGACGTAACATCTGTCTCCACCAACAGAGAGGCCGTTACTCCTGGCAGTTCTATTCCTTCCCAATTCTACTGCGAAGGTTCTCCACTGTCGTACCTTCAACTATAGAAGAATTAAAAGGTCACACTTGAAGAAGTACGGGGACAGGGGCTGAAAGCCTTTAGATTTTCCCATCTAGAAAACTGAACATCATTGAATCCTTCTTGAGCATGTCCCAGCCTTCCACAGACATACAACCGCTAGTATGCAAGGGACACACGACAACTATTGCCAGTCAAATCTCGAACCCATTTGTGTCCAATCAAAGGAGAGGAGACATCTAAAGTAACTGTAACACTTAGGAAATCACGTTTGAGAATCTGACAATCTTCCTCTTCCACTTCCACAATAGAACCGATGCATGCAAGAAGCCAGGCGCTTGCAATTCTCGTTCGTCATCATTTTTAAAAGAAGCCCTGACACTTTGGACCCAAAAACGAACAGAACGGGAAGTCATGTCTTCAATCCTTTTACTGCTATCCCATCTTCCAGTAATAATGGACTACCCATCACAAACAATGGCTCCGAATCTAAGATTCTTTTCATGGCAATGCTGAACCTCAACTTGCAAAGAAAAAGATTATTTTTTTAGTGCTGACACTTCCACAGTAACAATACCAGACCAAGCATTCGTCGCTATATTGCAAACCGCTTTCCCGTTCGCTTACTTGGAAGAAAAGAGTTTACTAACTAGAAAACACCCATCCTCTGGCCTCTCGGTCTCAAGAGTGATGACATCTTCCTGTTCTTCACCAGACAAATCAAGTGGTAAAAGGTTCTCTGTTGAAGAAACCATCTCGGCTCTCTGAAGTTAAAAAGAAAATGGAAAAGTGAACACAACCCGACACACACACAAAAAAAAAAAAAAAAAGAGGGGGGGGGGGGGGGGGGGGGGGGGGGGGGGGGGGGGTGTGGTGGGGAACCTAACAAAAGACTAAGTGAACCAAAAAGAAAGCCAACAAAATAGAAATGAGAACGATAGATTCGATATAAGACGACAAATATAAAAGAAAGAACAAATCTAACACAACATAACTACACTGTAAAGAAAATAAAGGATTAGACAGCATCCTGAATAGAGATCATAAACGGAAGAAACTATAGAGGAGTAACGACCACACGAAGAGTTACGCATGACACCAGGGCGATGTAGTTGAATCCCATGAAGAGATAGCGGCTCTCATAGTCGTGGGAGAGAGAACGTGAGAAAACTCTTAACGGCCTAAAGTGCCACACCAATTGATGGAGAGAAATTCATTTTCTTTTCCTCTTTCCTTTCTTTTTGTTTTTTTAAGATGACACATTTCACATGTTCATTGGCCTAAAATCTCTTGCAGCAATGAACTGGAAGTCTACATGGCTTTATTTTTAGTAAATTATTATTTGTCACGTGTCATGTTATGGTTAGTCAACATATTCTCCTCCACAAATGGAAGAAAATAAAATTATATTAACATCTTAGATGACCATGAAAAGTTTAATTAAATAATAATGTAAAAATAAGTAATATTTTAGTAATAAATGTGAGGTTAGCTCTTTTAATAAATCATGATCTTTATGAAAAGTTCGAAATTGGATACTTGATTGGTGTTTGTTGGTTGATATACTTATTGCATCAATATAACTGTACAATCTTGTTTGCAGTATGCCATTTGTATGTGTAGGTGCAATATATCCGTCTTGGGCTTTACAGCTCATATTTTGAAAGTTTTTTAAGTTTTGATATGTTTAAACTTCCTCTTAAAATAATAATATATTATTAACAACGTATATATGTGAAATAATGAAGAATTACGATACCAAAATTTATTTGTGATATCTGGCTAACTTTTAACTTTATATGTTTTACTACGTTAAAAGTATGCGGTAAAGCAATCCAGTATCAATCTCTCGAGGTATTAGTTTCACCACAAAATCAAAACTATAACAATAACATCAAATTAAAGATTATGGAATCAGTTACACAATAAGTAAAGTTTTAAGTAGCTCATTTACATATATTACCATAAATTTATTGCATCAGCAATTCATGACATAATCATCTCCAACATCAACAAGCTAAGCTATCTCCTCGTTATCACCTCCACAATCTATATATGTGAATTTGTCGATTTGGGAAAAGATTTTTGGAATTTTTGCAAAACAGATATATGAATTACACACTCATAGGAATTTTCCATGGCTATACAAACGATTCGAGCTTCGTTATGTAAACCATAGAGAAAAACTCTGAATTACAATGGATATCGAAGGAGAAGATTATGATGGATTCTATCCTAAGCACAAGTTACAAAATTTTAGTAAAGAGGTCGCCATTTACATTTTTCTTTTTTCTTTTTTTAATTTTGTTTTTCAATGAGATGCATTAAGAAAGCTTTTGGTAGCACAAGAACTAAAAGAGCGAAAAAGCCAATGAAAGCTTGTTCCTCAGGAATCACGTTACAAAAGATTAAATTCCCCTAAAAAATGGAAATGATTAACAATCCACGTGAAAGCTTAATAATTCAATCAAACATCTAATCCATTTCACGTCTTCAATGTTAAATAAAAATTTGCATCAAGCATGACTCATAAACCAATACCCCAAGTTACCATAACGATCAAATTCTTAACACCCAACCAGAGTAGTAGCTTCAAAGAATAGCTTATTCTTCCAATCACTGATTTGTATAAAAATAGCTTTGGAGTCATTCATAGAAACCGGCTATCATCATTCCTCCGTATTGACCGCAAGAGGGTAGTAGGCATCGGGTTGAGATAACAAAGCAATTCAAAGATTTTATTATTCCTCAAATTGCTCATCTTTATTTTTATTTTTAGTGAGATCGAGTTCATTTTACATCTCTCTATTTATTTATATTATTTTAAATCTAAACTACTAAATCATTAAATTCACAATTTGTTTGATAATTAAAATTTAAATAAATACAAATCAAAAATCAAATAAGAAGCAGTACCAATCATGTAAAAAACAAGAATGGAACCCTAAAAACATCCCATAAACAGATGCCTTTTATAGAACGGGCGTTAAGTTATTTCCATGACGCTTTTGTTCGGCAGTTGCCAATTCTAAAAGTTGCAATCAAAAGATTCCCCCATAGCCTTCCACCAAATTTCTCCCCAGTAAAATTTATTTATTTATTTTTAATCTCTGACATCATCAATGATTTAACGATGATGATAATAATAATAAATATGGCTACCAAACCACACAAAATTGAGCTTGATCAGAGACAGTCAGGATGTTGCTCCTGAAATACAGGATGGGAAAGTTCTAGATTTCTGCTTGAGGGTTAAATGCAGTGGGACTAAAGTCTGTAAATGCAACGTGATCTGCGGCAGCCCACGTCCGAACATATTCTGCAAAAGTGACATCTTCCAAACACCGACAAAAGCCAGTTTAGCAGTTCAAGTTCTTAACTTAGTAGTGGCCACAAAGTTCAGCATCAAAAACTTGCCAGTGAATGAGAGTTTATAGTACTTCCGGACCCCAGTCTACAAGCCAAAAAATATAAATGAAAGGACGATTCTCCTACAGAGATCATAAGGCAGCAGGATGCTAGTCAACATCTTCAGGGGTCGCGTCTTTCTTGACAATCTGGAAATGTGAGAGCCATAGAAATGATGGAAAAATTAAATCAGTGTCTATAAAAGGGCATGTTTTCAATAAACAAGAAAAGAAAGGTAGAAAGAATTGTTGCAAAAGGTAACCAAGTAAACTACCTCAAAAAAACAAAAAAGAGAGAGACAGTGAGAAAGGAAAATGATGACTCAGGACCATCTTCGATAGAGGGTTAGAGGTCCTTAAAAGTAGGAATTCCTGAAAATGCTGATGTGGTATTTTAAGGAACTCTAAAGGGTCCTAGTGTTCAAGATGACCTAAAAGGAATTCCTCATGCTATCAAACTGAACTAGATCTAAAGAGAGTGAGCCAGGAACAGAGCAAATCATTATAAAACTATGATTCTGTCTCCACCAGAGATCGCTTTTCTTTATGCATCATCTTCCAAATGATCCTCATAACAAAATTATTTATGCAAACATCTAACCAAAGAAGCAAACATAACAACTTAGAGGAAATTTATTATCAGAGATTTGTTCAAATAGTGGAAATGAGTGTCAATCCGTAGGTCCAAGGTAACCACAGAAAAACAAATAGACAAATGATATAGAAAACTCAGTATGATATCTATCCATCTATACATATATACAAAAACACACATACATACATATTGGGTAACCAAGGAGTTCCTTTACAGAAAATATAAAGAAACTCAAAATATAGAATGCCAAGGAAAATTCAAGAAGCATTTGAGAACTACTATCATCAACTTGTGAACTATCTGGTTATAAATACTTTTTCAATCAAAGTAATTAAAACTTGGTAAATGGAGGCAACCCAAGGAGCATAATATACAAAGGTCAACCTCTAACCCATACCTGTGAAACATATTCTTTAATCTTCTGACTCAGTGTTGTATCTAATGCTCTCTCAGCTAGCTCATAAAACAAAGTGCTGCCTTCAGGCCCACTAACTTTATCCTTCTGCAAATATCTATAAGAACACGAGGCTATGATCAGTAGAATTATGAACAAGGGAGTCAAATAACTATATCTGCTGTCAGTTTATGACCTTTGCTGGACAAGATTCTCTAACGCTTGCTTGACGTTTCCGAATTCTGGGTGGTTTTCATTATTTTCATGCAATCCTAGCCTCCTCAAATGGTGCCATAAATTTTCTGCAAAGCTTTGGAGCAACAAGAGTAAGGCTTTTAATTATAAAGCCATCCATGACACGGAACAATAAGTCAAGGACCTTTCATCTCACATTGACTCTTATTCTCCAATCAAGAATCTCAAAGCTCCAATGTTTGGAGGAAGGTCAATGGAGAGCCCAGAAGACTTATCCTTAGGGTTCTTAAGAAATAACAAGTTGACAAGAATTCAACAGGAAGAACATTTTCTAGCACAAATGGGCCATCTGTAACACTTCCATAAGTCTCAATTTCAAAGAAAGGAGCAGAATCAACTAACAAAGAGCAAAAGCAACTAACCTTCCGGGATCTTGCCTCCAGCTAGATGAACAATGCTGATCACTACAAAAGCCAAACCAGTCAAATGTGAAGTATTTACATCTTCCACGTACTTCTTATACAAGTCAGCTGGAAGCTGACTTATGAGAACATAGGACCTTGAGTCTGCAGCACCTGGAAGAATGCAGAACATATCAGACATGGTAATCAACACAAAATAGAAAAGCAGGTATCTCTAAAGACTAAAGCTGCATAGCATCTCACTTGATTGAGAGGAGCGAGTCTGGGAAGTAGATGAGGGACGAGATCTTTGAAGCTCTTTCATTTCATACCCAAAAATAGTGGAGAGCTTATCTTGAGCTTCTTTGATTACTAATGCAGGAAGATTGCGGTGGCGGTAAGTTTTACTAACCAATTGAGTGAGCTCTTCTCTCTTAATAGGACAACCAGAGGTCTGTTGTGTTTTGAATAGCATATACCTTACAACTTCTGCAACAAGCTTATCCTTCTCCTGAAAACAAAACCCAATTTTCAGAGAGGGAAGAATAAATAAGGGTATATGTAGTTCATAGAAACTGTCATCTGAGCTTTTTCTGCCATTTGTTATAATACGTATTGTACAAATATTAGATGTGACTAGCACAACCTCAACAGTTGTGGTAACTAGTGAGTTGTGAGAGGTGAAGGTTGCGGCGCAACAGTGTATTGTGGTAGTTTGCACCTCAGAAAATGCTAGTGGAAGATGATTTCTTTCTCTTTAAAACCAACCCCACTGCAGCAGGTACTATCATTGCCTCCTACTACCACTAACCATTAACTATATGTATCCTCTTGAGATTATTCAAATGATATTTGATAAATAGCTAAAAAATTACAAGAAGTATAAAAATTAACGTGAAATCTTCCTCCATGTAATAAAGACACTTTGTGTTTGAAGAGTAGGTACTTCTACAGAAATGTCGTATTGAGAGAGTTCTTCAGCAGCACTTGTCATGTTGAGAGAGTAAAGAGTTCAGCAAAGTTTATCCTGCAACAATACGCAAAAATAAATACATGTATCAAATTTCACGGACATAGCAAAGCATGTCCCATAAAAATAAAAAAATAAAAAAAGATTCTTTGGAAAATATGGCAAATTCACTCCACACATGACCAAAACCTAATTTTAATTTCTCTCTCAAACCCTATTGATAAATTTCCCAATTTTTAATATTTTACTATATAAACTAACAATAAGAAGCAATTCCACACCTTTGATGATGCCCCATTGTTTTAAAAACCCTAACTAGCCACTATAGGATTGATCAGCAGGACTGCAATAGAATGATACATGTACTATACACACTAATAAGAAAGAGCAAGCAATCACAACGAAAACCCTAGATTTTACTTAAAATTGAAAAACTTACCAGCAGCGCTTGCTCGCTATTATGCCGTAATCGTACCGGTATTCTGATTATTTCATTTGTTTTCGGTTTTTGGAGGGAGTGGATGGACCCTTTCTTTTCTTGTTTTAAATGCCTGTCAAGCCTTGCGGATAGAAGATGGACCAACGACATGGGCATGCACGACCCGATCCGTGCCCGGTCCACTAAATAGGTTGCCGTCCATCCTTCGTTTTCCAGACTCTGGAACCCACGAGTCTTAACTAAGTTCGGCACAACAAATATTAAACCAATATTAGAGGTGAACAGGTAGTTCTATTATATAAAATATTTATTCAAATTCTGCTTCTTTAAATAAGTTTTAAATAAATAAAAATTTAAAACAAAAAGAATTATAATATAAATTTTAGGTAATAATTTTCTAAAACTTACTACTATAGAATAAAGTACGTATACGATGTTAAGGTATTTTGTACCCTCCTATAACTATAGAGTGTGCAGGATGCAAATTTTAGAATATTTTATACTAATCTATAACAAAACCCTAAAATTATACACTCTTCTGTCTATTGTCTTTTCCTCTTTCTCTTTTTTTTTTCTTTTCTTAGATAAAACCTTGTTTTTGTATTTTACGTGTAATAATTTTATGATTTCATAAAATTTTATTTTGATGATTTTAAAGTAAAAAGTAAAAAAGAAATATTTTAGCATGACCCAACTAAGAGTTGACCATTTCCAATTATAGAAATTATTCTCTATTCTACTAACTAAAGTTTTCTATTATTCAGGTTAAATGTGTTGTAAATATCAGAATTTTTTAAGTGTTATTGTATGGTTGATTAATATAGTTACAAGTTTAATATTAATTTTATGCATGTACAATATTTCAAAAGAAGATAAAGTATAAAAAAAAATACAGGTTCTACAAGGTATTTTATAGAATTTACAAGGTACAGAGTATAAGGTACAAAATGATTTGTAGGTGTTACAGGGTAGGTTCTTGATACAAAAGTTTTGAAACTTGTATCTGTAAGGTAAGGTACGATTAAGATGTTATACTATATCCGTTTTGTACTTGCTTACCTCTACTCATACCCATATATATAATGGTTTTTTTTTTCTCCTTTTTAATATCTTAAGCAACTTTTTTCTATTCTTCCTTTTTTTATTTTTTAATATATATTGTTTTTCACAAAAAAAAAATCTATATATAATGTTTTGTTTTAATATGAAAACTAAAATCATAAAAAAGATTTTTCTTTTTCCGTTAGTTGTTTACTTGTTTGTTTATTTTCTTTGATGTTTTTGTTTTCGAATTGCTACTCTTTTTTCTTTTTATTTTTAATCAGTATTGTCAAATTCGAATTAACCCATATGGTTCTACCCAATTCAATTTGACCAATCATAAAATCAATTCAATCAAATAACGGTTTAACTCTAATCAAATCTAGTTCATCCCTTAAACTTTAAATCATCTTATATATTCAAGTCAATTATTAAACTAAATCTAACAACATTGATTTTTATAGTTACCTTTTGTTTGTAAGGGAGCTAATTAAGCCGTCAATTCTAAAAGTCACCAACTACATAAAGATGTAAGGTTTTGGGCAAAAAAAAAAAAAAAAAAAGATGTGAGATTATGTCCTGAGGACAAATATGATATAGGTTGTTCAAAATTACAAGAATTAAAAGGAAGAATGGGTCTCAACAATTAGAAGAAGAAGAGATTCAAGTTCAGGAGAATGATTCTTTTATATTTTTCTATATTTTGTATACTTTACTGCAATACATATTTATAACGCTATTCCAAGTTTGTTAAGATATTTGTACACAACACAATGTATAGGCTGATACGTGTAAAGTAGTGTGATTGTAAGAATATTCTAAGAAACTACTAGAGTGTATATCACTTAGATTAGGCTTATGTATTGAATTGGATTTATTTACTAACTAGCGAATTGGGCTTAAATACTAAACATGGCCCATTTAGTAGCCTAGCTTAATCTGACATAATAACCTGAATTGACTTGTTTGTATAAGGGGAACTCCTTAGACATGTAGATATTTTCATCAGACAAGACATGCTCCACTTTTGGAGACTTCTTCTCCTTTTCTTTCTTGTCTTCTTGAATTAGGTTTCACAACCTTAACTTCTTATTATCATAACCTGAATAATATGATTGTCATGGTAAATCATTATGCACCATACAACGGTCTATGATTAACCTCATCGTTGATCATAGGCTCTCCACATGATGCACAAGACTTCTTCCACTCTATATTATCTTAAGCATGTAGACAAGTAATATTAAGTACTTTAACTAAATTTACTAATTAATTATATAAGCTACCAAAATTAAAGCATGGAACATAGTGTTTCATAAAGAAAAATATTACAATACATACTAAATCCATATAAGTTTGTTTAACTATAAAATTCTACTAAATAGAAGAAATAAACAATTCCTTGCCAAGACTATTGATTCCTTCTTTCGCTCTTTGAAGTACACAGTCCTATCCCATTATGAGACTCGCCTCAAGCATTTCCACGACCCTGATTGATAAATAGGTAGCCCTGCATCAAAAGAAATCAATTAGGGCATAAACTTACGCTTAGTGAACTAATTCTTCTATCAAGCCACACAAACAATTTATTTAAATGCATAATCATATAAATGCATGAAACAATCAAAATGCTAAACAATACATGCAGCGACCTAGGAATTGTATGCAACTCAGAATTATGCCCCTTATAGTTAGGGTTGGAGATAATTAACCAACATAAACCATCAACCAGGTTCTACATCTAGGTTTTTATTTGACTTGCACCAATGTGCTCAAATCAACTCATAAATATCATGTACAACTTTACTTTTCATATGAAAAATAAACTTTTCTTTTCAAATCAAAATCTTAAGTCCAGCAGTATAGTGGCCTCTACGATTCACACTACACACCCTTAGTGGAAGTCACGAGATACAACCCTTCACTAACGTTTAGCATCCCATGATGGCTAATAAGCTCGAAAGCTAGGATATAAACTCAATAACAATATATAAGTAGCATAACCTTTGCCTAACCCTTTCAAGAGCCTCCATTCATATGAGTCCCTTCCCTCCTTCCACACAAGGTGACAATCGATGTAGCTATGATGCAAATATGAGAAATGCATGACTTGTTAAATTTCTTAATTGAATAATTACTTAATCAAATTTTCATTATGATCAGACAATTGCATTCCATAACAACAATACATATTTAACATCACGTATAACTTCATTTATTATCTACTATTGATTTCAATTTCAATTTCACACACATGCATTCAAATTTGATATAACAATTTAAGTGCATCTATACTACAAACAAAACCAAACATGAAGTCATTAGGAGTCATTTACTCAACCATGGCTAATCAATCATAGTAATCCGAAGGAAGATCGTCTCTAACAAAGGGTCTCCCAAATATCGTAAATACGATATTATAAGAATTAGAAATGCAATAAAATGCTAACCTAAGATCCTTTAAATTATACTTTTAACTTAGTTTTATATTTCTTTCGGTTGTACTAAATCATCAATCGTATATAACTTTTTCATTTAAATCCAATTTTTATAATCTTATAGTTGACTTCCATCATTTTCGAGTGTACTTTCATGTGGTATAGTTAGATTTTTGGGAAGGGGCCTGTAATTTTGCCTATTGATCATAGCAGCATCATCTCTTAGGTTTTAGTCTTCTTTTGGGTTTAAAATTGTTATTGGGCTTTTTGTTACTTTGTGTGATAATTTGGGCTTGGGCTTGGACTTGGACTTGGAACTTTGTTCTAGACTTAATACTCCATCAAGGTCATATTTCCATCCCTTATTCATGACCTTGGTATTATATTAATTTCCTTGAATTCCTAAGTGGGATTACATGGTCAAATTGGACTTGTTATTATACAAATCAATGTTTGTGACTTTGTTAAGCTTAAGGAACTTTATGCGGTGTCACGCTCTAAAGCGACAGAGTCATAATAGTTTTGTCGTACAAATCATTCTAAGATAGAAGTTGATCTTACAACCTCTATCTTAGACTTAATTTACATAAGGTGTCCATGACTAACCTACTTTGAAGTAAATAATTCATAAATTAAACATATTATTTAAATAAGTAATTATGAAAAATACATATTTACATTAAATAATCTAAGTATGTTTATAAGATTTAACAGCCTAATCATAATCTACTTGAGTAATACATAAATTAATACTAAAAACTTTAAAGATAGAATCTAAACTTGAAAGTGTATCTGATCCTCAGTTTTATATTCTCACTCTCTAAGATCCGGTAGTTATTAGCTTTAGGGTAGTTATATGGTTACTTCTTAGCTAGCAACTGCAACAATATCTATAGAGATGTGAGCAATCAATAGTTCAGTAAGTTGAGACGGAAATTTAAAATTATACTTTAAATACAAACAAGGTTATTAATCAAATCAATTAGATGAAATGCATGTAGAAGAAAATATCATCGTACGATGTTGTCTAGTCCATCATGAGATTAGAGAAATTATGCTGGCTATAATTCAAGTTAAGGAGTTTTCATGTAATGTAACAGCTTACAACCAAACCTAAGCTTCTATTCTGAAGACACCTCTCCTTCTGTAACTACCTTCGAACCATTGACTTTACCCTTATCGTAATCTCCTTACGTATCACTTAGTTCAACTAAGGATAAAAAGGAACCTATTATGCTATCCAGCACTATCTCTTTCAAAAGGGTTAGTAATTGTCTGAAGAACCCTAATGTTTCTCCTAATTGGTTGCTATGCAGGTATAATTTAGAATTATAAGTCATACATTTAGTTAAATCTAATTTAAGGTGCTCAATCATACAAATATAAGCTAGAGCAGTAAACCAGAATCATATCATTAAATTAGAAATAAACATATGCGTACAATCAACTATCTAACAAACACAATCAAGTACAATTTCAAGCCTTTAAGTACTACAAATTAGTATTTCGAAATATAGTAACGTATTAATCCTAACATACCTAGACTCCCCGCTTGCTCAGTCAAGATGCGACTCACATAAACCATCGCTGCTAATCTCTATAATAGAAATGTTGTTTTAGTTTCTGCATAACTACCATAAATAGGTTTTGTTTTGAAATTCTTATTATTATTTTTAGTTTTTAAATCTTTTACAATTATTCTTAATTTCGAACTAAGTTCTAATTTGGTTTCCTAATTAATTTTTAAATTAGGTTTTAACTCAGTTTTCGATTATGGATTTTTTTATATGTAAACCCTAGGAAATCATCGCAACCCATAATGTGAAATTAATTACAATATTTTCGGCTATCCTAAATATTGCTTTTATTCCCTAACCAATGTTCTAATTCATGCAGTACATCCTAATCCTAATTTAACTATCGAATTTACTCTCAATGTGAGAAAATTTTACATTTTTCATATAATTATCCTAATTTAAGTTTCCTACCAAATTTATTACATAGTTCTATTATTATTATATTATCGAGCTTATTCTAATATTTTCTATTTATTATATTTCCAATTTCACATATTATGTGTTATTACAAATTATTCACCTATTTTACATATTTAACACTTCTAAAACTATATATTTCATCCTTTATCATCTAATAACATATCAACTGTCTAATTATATTCTAAATCAAAATTACACCTAATTAACCCTAAATAACAAAATTAACTTAAAATATATCATTTTTACCTATTATATATATATTGCATAATATACCTAATAATTACATCTAACATCCAAAATGCTACAAATACTATATGACATCAGAAATCAACTACCTAAAACATATAATTATGTACTAAATCAGTAATTATCCCTTTAATTACCTAATTAGCCTAAAATTACTCATTTTATGGTCTAAAAATTTTAAAAATTCATTTCTAAAAAAGAGTTTCATAGCACTGTTCTACATCATTTTAGTAGTATATATAAAAATTTTGAGCTTAAGACTACGCCCCTAAAGTCATTTATTTTTAAATCGAAAATTAGCTCAAGTTTAGTGATTTCTTAAACATTATATATCACGAAACATAATTTTATCAAAATAATATTTTTTTCTAAAAACTATATATAAAAAAATTCTAAAATACCAAATTTCATAATTTTATATAATTATTTGGTATTTTTTAATAAATAAAATAAGAATTAGAAGGAAAACATATCTTACTTATGTCGCTTGCTCTAGCAATAGTTAGCCATTGTAACTTTGTCAGCCAAGTTAGGCGTTGCCTCAACCATTTGGTGATGGTGGCCATCTATTCTTAGGTGGTCATCGTGTTAAGGATCTCCTTATATGCTCTATTTATATTATAATTTTCTAATTTTTTGTAAATTTGGTTTTTTCTCTTTTCTCTCTTGTCCATAATTTTTTTTTTTTATTCCTAATTGACCAAAATGAAGAATGAGGGTGATTTTCGAAATTTATAGGGCTGCTTAGATATTTTTCATTAATTTTGAGTTGACGTTTAGCCTTATCTTCTTCCATTTTTACTTTCTAGTTGCCTTAATTTAATCAGTTGCTTTTATTTCTTCAATTCTAAGCTGTTACAACCTACTTTTGGAAATTTCCTTATTTTTTCATATTTTTACTAATTATTTATGATTTTTTTAATTATTTAGTATATTTCAGGTATTTTAAGTAATTTTACATATTTTTACCCATACGTAAATACATATGTGGTACAAATAAATATTCCTAATTATTATTTTAGTTATTTTATAATTTTTAGTATACATATAATTTATCTTTATCGATTCTTTAGTTATTAAAACTAGTTTTACGCATTTTTGATAAATAATAGGTTATTTACATATAATTCAATATTATAATAATTAATTATTTTCCTAAATCCAAACTCATGAGATCATTTTTACTAATATTTCTAACTTCGTAGTAAATTTTGGACTTGTTCGGATAATTTACTTGATCGCTTTAAATTTTATTGTTTCAACCTTGAACATCAAATTGCAAGGCTTACAAGCGGACTTCCTATAGGCCTTATAACACCTTTTCTTTGGGAGTTAGGGTGTTGTTCAAAAATTTCACGATGCCCTAACCAAAAGTTTTGAACTTGTTTTGAATATTTTAGGTTCGGTTTTGAGTTTTAAGCCTTTAACCCTTATCTTACCAGCTTTGTTTGATTTTTTCAATTTGTTTACTTTATTTTATTGTCTTTTAAGTATATTTCTCCTTGGTTCTAGATCTGGTCAGTTTGGTTTAGGTAACTTCCAACTCATTTTTCCACTTAATTTGTTATTTTCTTAAGTTTAAGTGATAAATTAATGGTTGACACTACTTAGTACTATAATTTTAACTTAACTTCTTCCTATTATGACGATTATTTTATCATAGTACTAAGTGAAGTTTATAGATCAAGCATATAATGTATGTGCCACACTTGATTTAGGTCCTTAAGAATTGATCTCTATACTAAAGCTACATGTAATGGTTTTTCCTTCACCTAAAGTAAATTTTAAGCATATGAAACTATATAGAAGTAAAAATAGCACTTAGATATATTCAAATCTTTCCACGTCCAACATGCTTCTAAGTTATTGATACACTTGTTTCATGATTTTCTCAAGTTATAAGCTTCTAATTTAATTGATAGGCTAGTAGTTGATGAGGAAACTAAATCTAACCTACTCATATTCCAATATTCATGCGAAAGATTCATAAAGCTTAGCACTTAGTATAAACTAACTAGGATATCACCTTATGTACATAATAACATCTTCATAAACATGTATAATCTCATAGGCATGGTATTCTAAGGGTACTTAAGTTAAGAGCTTACTTCTTTTTTCAAGTGAAGTAGATTATGGATTTATGCCTAAGTTTCCCTCTTTAGCTCCTTGTTTCCCTTCCTTTTGTGTGCTCATTGAGTTCTTAATGCCAGGTTCTTAAGGGTAGTTTTAGGTGCTCCAAAGTTTCCTTAGATGGAGTTTATAAGGTTGTCTAAAGTGATCCTTTGAGTAGACTACAGTAGAGACAACAAAAGTGGACTTTTTATGTTATGTATGTGTGATTGAGTGGTGGCGATGAGGAGAGATGTGGGGCTTGGTTTTTCTTTTTGTTTGTAAGTTAAAAGTGTTTGAAAAGTGAGAGAGAATGAGAGGATTTTAGGATAGAAGTGACCAGTTGTGTATGTATGTACAATGCATCTAAGACAATGCCTTTTTGTTGCTTTTAAGTTAGTGATGTAATGATTGGGTGATGTAAGCATGTTAGGACAAATAGTGATTGTGAAAAACAAGTAAATAGATGTTTGATTGACAAGGAATGGCTTGCCAGTCCTTCCTCTTCCAAACCGGCATGGAGTTGTCCTTTAAGGGCATAGGCTTGTCAATTCAATCTCACTTTGATAAATTATTTTATGTGATTAGTTGAACCACTTATCAATAGGTAATATAGCTTATATGAAGAGAAGGGGCTTGTCTTATCTTGAACCTATGGGAAGTTATCATGTGATAAGTCAATCTAACTCTCACTATTATTTTTAGTTCCAATGAATTTTCAAATTAAAATTGATTAAGATTGATTAGTTAGAAGTTTTACATGTATGGTCCTTTTAAGGTTTGGCTCTTGTAGTAATTCATATATTATGATTTGCTTCCTAAAGCAAATTATAGTTTTCTAGAGTCGAGTAAAATTTGGTTAAGTTTGAGTTTCCAATTATTTGTTTAAGGTCTCAATACTCTTAAGTGTCTATAGCTTACCTTAAGGTTTTAGATGATTTAGAGTTCATTGTTTTCATATTAAAGTTTTCAAATACTTTAAAACTTTAGAAATGAAAAACGAGGTTTAATTTCTAAATGCAAACTTTAAGTTCTCAGTTTAGTTAATTTTTAGGAATGATCGAAAAGCACTCTTGGTTACTTGAACATCACCTAAAGTAGCAAGGTTTACACTTATCATTCTTCCTAACCCTTGTATCAAAATATGTTGTTTTATTGAGTTGATATAGGCATGCTACATTGGCTTGACTAAACAAGGCTCAATAAGTCTCATGTCTTGGAAAGGGCAACATAAGAAAGGCATGTTTCCTTCTAATTTTGTCACATGACTATTAAACCTATTGATTCTTATGGGCCCAGTTCATGGGTTTAGGACTTACTACAACCATGACGTAGGTTCTTTTTTTTTTTTCCATTTTCTTTGTTTAGCTCTTTTATCTTTTTGGAGAGTCCCTTTACCTTTTTTCTTATTTCAATGGTATAGTGGTGATTTATCTATTTTGTTAGCAAAAAACTCAATATTATTATTAGATAGAGTATAAGTATAAAAAATGAGTGAACATGAAAAAAAAAAAAAGATGGAGTGAAATTACCCTATAATTTTATTAATATAACATGTTGTAACATCTTACCTTTCAAGCCCTTTAAGATAACATAATACTTAAAGTCATATCATCAAGACATTAGTATTTAACATTATATTAGTAGCATTTCTTAACTTAACTTGCATAAAGATAGGTTTTTAACTTTATTTTTTATACAATTTACCTCTTAGCACTTTTTCTTTAAATCGTATGTTTTAGCTCGTAAAATTCAAATCAGCTAATTTTTCAAACATTTGTCAATAATGATTCTATCCATAAAATATGAAATGTCACATATTAAGTCCCTAAATTACCCATAACTTTTTTATCCTCCCTTTACTTGTACGAAACTCTATGATCATACGCTTAATTTGGGTTTAAAAAAAAAACATCATACATTTAAACTCAACGTATTGTGATAGTATCATCAAAACACGACTTAGTCTGCTAAGTACCATTTTTTAAACTCATAGGTCACAAAAACTTAAACAAAAACATAACATCAATATACTACAACTTTGAGAAAGGTGGCTATAAGTTCAACAACAGTTTCCCTTCTTCTTATGATAACTTTATCTTATATGGTAATTCTTGGCTTTTATTTCAACAGTGTCTAGAATGGTGATTATGGAGACTGAGATGAGTGATTAATGGATTCCCTTAGTAAGATGTTATGGAGGTACCTGTAATACCGGGAAAATAATAATAAATAATAATAATTTAAAAGTAGGAGTTGAAATAATAAATAGTAAAGGTTATAAGTAGAGGTTTTAGCTAAGGAGGGGTTTATTGTTAGGAGGGTAATTTAGTTGTTCTTAAAGTATTTTAGTCTATAAAACCTCCAATCATAAGCTTTTTCCCTACTCTTTCATTCTTAATTTACCAAAGAGAACTTGAAGAGAACCTTCCCTTTCGCATAGATCTGCAAGTTCTTAACAACTGAGGTAAGGGTTTGTTGCCTTAAAATCATTTTTTTGGTTTTTCTATGGTTTGAGACTACTAAGGTTCCATTAGAAAACACTGATAATGGTGATATCAACCTAAGGAATCAATCTCATTAAGTAAGACTGGTATGTTACGATAAGTAGTGTTACCCATTATCATAAAAAGGTTATCTTTTTAATTTCTCATGTGTATACATTATGGTTATTGAAGGTGGAGTATTCTTCAAAGGAGTTCTAGAGCGAATATCGTTTCAGTCTCTTCAATCCATATAAGTGCATAAACCTTATTTTAGAAGTTCTTATAGATCATTAGATTTTATGGGTAATTGAGTATAGGTATTTTTAGGATGTGATTAATTGTTGATAGCAGTGGATTGTTGTGATAAAAGGTGTGGATGCTATGAATTTCAGTAGTTTTTCACATACCTTATCAAATTCCAAGTTTTTTAAGGTGGTGTGCATAATCAAAAAATGATCGTGCAGAGTTGTCCTTTAAGTTGTGTTGACTAGCACAATCAAGAGCATGTCTTGCTCCCAGCATAGTCATGTTCATCCATTTCCTGCAAATTATCTCTTTTGAACCCTTATTCCTTTTCCTTGGTTTTCCTCAGTTTATACGGTTCTTTAGTTGATTTAGGTCCTTAAAAGAATAGGGTTATAATGAGTATTTAGAAAGAGTTTTCATTTTATATAGGTAATAATAGAAGTGTCTTATTGTTTCATGTAATAAGAACTTTCAACTTCATTGCTAAGTGTGATTCAAGTACGTAACACGTATATGTTACTTGTGATTTTTAGAGTACAAATATAAAAATTGGACTAAATTTATAGACAACTATAATTCAAATGCTACTTTTGTTTGGCTTGGCCTAAAAGCTTGAAACGGTAGATCCTTGAAGGCACTTGATGATCTATATGACGTTTAGTCGTTAGTAGATTGTTACATGAAAAGGATTTGGGGTAGGTTTAGGGATATTAAGGCTAGAGGTGGCAGTTCTCGACATCATTTAAATGGGGCTCTAAGTGGCAATTTCCAATAGGACCATTTATATACATACTATATATATTGGTTTCACTAGTGTCATGGGTACTCTTCTACTGCATGTTAAACTAAAGATAAGATAATCAAACTAGCTGCTTGTAATCCTATTGCATATCATATGTGAATTGTGTTCTATGTGACATGTACCTATTTCTGAGGTGTTACATACCAAGCTTAGGTTCAATCCTTTTTCTTTTTTAGTTTCAAGTACTTATGACGAGGGTTTAGACTATGATGAGAATGGAAAAGCTTATTATTAATATCAAGATGATGGAACTGGAGATTTCTATTATTACTATGATGAGGATTAGCAGTATAAGGTAAAGCTAGCATAGGATGTTATGGTTAATTCTAAAATTTATTTGAATTTGATAGTTGCTTATGTGAGACTTGATTTCTAGATTTCCTTATGTTATTTTGTTTTAAGTAAGAGAGTCTAGAGAGTTATTTGAAATTAACAATGGAGTATTATTTGGTGTATTAAGAGTACATGTAATTGGAGTTTCAATTTATATGAGACTTAATGGATTATATTTTTGTGATTTGGAGTCTCAATAGAAATTTTAAAGCCCGACATATTAGTAGAGGTTTAGGAACATATGGTCGTATGCGGTATCTTGAGTCTAGAGCATTACAATAGTAATATGAAGCTTGGTGACATGTTTTGTAAGAAAAGATAAAGATAAGTTATCAAATGTCACGCCTTAAATAGGTAAAGTCATAACAATTTCACCGAGTGAACCATTCTAAGAAAGAAGATGGCATTAAGCTACTATTATAAAACTAGTCTAAAAATCGTATACTCAACTTAACCACTTTGAAACAGCTGGTTAGAAATCTCTTTTATATAAAACTTAAGGTATAGTCTTTCAAAATAACTTTTATAACAGACTTATAGTAATTTTTAATAATGAAAATATATGTACAAGTTTACGTATGCAATAAGAGTTTACAAATCTATAGGTATATCTAATTAAATTTTAAGTCAACAATCATAAACTATTAGGTTGTTTGATGAGGCCCAATTAGTTTTCTGAAAAGTTAAAAGCTATGAAAGAGATAGATCCAACCATGTCCTTGTTATTCTCACTCCCCAACCCCATTTGTTGTTATCCTGGAATTGGATAAACTGCTACGTTCAATTTTAGACTTGTAAAAGGAACTATAAGAAAATGAGCGACAACTTGCTCAATAAGTAAGCTAAAAACTAATCATAGACTCTAAAATTGTAGGGACAATACCACCTTTAGGCAAGTGCACATAGTCAAGTTATATTATGAACATGGATTAGGTCTGAGTTGTCATTCTCATAAGGAACCATGAATATTGAGAAATCTTAGATTAATAGCAATTATCCCTAAAAATTACCAATTATCTAGCTTATTATCTTAATCAAATAAGAATAATGAAATTGCATATTAAAATAACAAGATAATAAAATAGTAACTAAACGAAATAATTAATCAAGAAAATAAACAACTAAATTAAATAATCAAAATCAATTAAAATTGTGAGAACATAAACCTTATTAAGTCGATTATCTACTACCTAATTATATGTAACTTTCAATCTCATTATGCAATCAAATCGTAGAGTTTCCTAAAATAAATTAACCGAATTCTTGTCTCTTGATTAATTCATAATCTTAAGATACCTTAGTCGAATCAATTTTGCAATAATGCACCTCAAGATTGCATTAAGATTTTTAATCCTTCTATTAGGTTACCTAATCCAAAGAAATTAAGAAAAAAAAAACAATCACTTAGCCTATTCAATTACTTCTAATTGCACCAATCCATCTATAATAGAATCTCATGAACTGTGTAGTCGATTCAAACATTAATCCAATAACCAGTTATATTGATTTAAAGACAGTTCAAAATAATGCAATTAGATCACAAAAGACAATATCATAGATTAAAAATAAAATGAAATAATTATCACATTAGACTAGGGTTCAATAAAAGATTCACTAAGATAAATTTAATTATGACATGAAATTAAAATAAAAGCTCAAAGACATGAGAGAGCCTCTTGTACTTTACCCTACAATGCTCCTCCATGAGGCTCCTCTCTCCCTTCTAAACCTAAAACTCCATATTTATAGGACATAGACTTAAGATTATATAAGAAACCTTTTAAAAATAAGAGATTCGTAAGTTATATCAAGTATACGCCCTAAAAACACAATTGTAGTCTTAGGCATACTCTTCTTCTTCCCATGTAATTTGTATTTTTCAATAGAAATTCTTGATGTGAGCTATATAGCTGTATACTAGTACATGTTCTTCCTTAGACATCAACTCTCAATTGAACTTCACTTCTTCAAATGGTTCAATCAATGCAATTCCTTGATAAGACTTTAAAACTCTCTAAAATGGCCTAAATGCTTGTTGAAAGCTCTAAAACCACCTGTAAATGAATTAATAACTAATTAAGCTCAAATCATTAATAATTGGCACAATTAATGGATAGAATCGTGCAAAATCACCTTAAAATATATATGTTAAATGAGCATTATCAAAGATAGAAGAATTTATCCCCTACAAAACGATTAAGGTTTTCAATCAAGCTAGTTAGATGCAATACATATATAAGTAAGTACTATGACATGACGTTAACTAATAGATTGTAAAATGAGAGAAATTGTGCCTTATTTAGTCCGGGTTGAGAAGTTTGACGTTATGCACTCACAAATCGAAGTCAAACCAGAGCTTGTACAATGAAGAAGACCCTCCATCGAGACTACCTTTGAACTACTATCCCTAACCTGGTCGAGGCCTTTTCTCTTATCACTTAGTTTGATTAAAGGTGAGGAAAATAACCATCTTAGCTATCTTAATTGAATGATTCGTGTTTGGTTCAATAACCTTAGTCGTTTCCTCTAATGGGTTACAATGCATGTTAAGTTAAAATTTAAGTTGAGTTCAAGTTAGTTCATTTTTAGTATGATAAATCAATTTCAAACAATCTAAGTAGAACAATATACATAAACAGACTTAACATGGAGCTTAGCTCCAATCCCACAATAGCAAATTAATTTTCAAACATATGTGCCATACATAAACAAATAGCTAGCTACAACTATACGTAAAAACATACTAAAGTCTCTAAGTATTCTTGAAATAATACTCTAAAATATCGTGAAGTATTGATCCCATTTGCCCGAAATTCCTCTTTCCCATGCTAGTTACCAATACCAATCTTTCTTTGTTGGTATTCTATATATTACAATTAATGATTTCAGGTTTCATAAAAATTATATAATATACGATAATTTATTTATCATATTTTAAAATAAGTTTAATAATCTTACATTGGGGAACACTTATATTTAGTGATTAGGAATTAGAGTCATTTAAATAAAGTCTTGCCCATGTTACCTTCCAAATTGATCTCTATCTCACCTTCTGAGTCACTCTCTAAGTTAGTTTAAGTTTATAGTTTGTAGCCAAGAGCACTCTAACTTCCTCTCTAAGTCTATTCAAGTTTGGCAATTCTTGTTTGAGTACCTTCTAACTTAATCTTTAGGTAACTATAGTGTGGAATTCTTACTCAACAAAGCTTTTAACTGACTCTTCAAGTCACCTTCTACCCTTACTATAGACCTTATAAACTTATCTAATCTACATATTTTGGTTCATATTCCACCGTTTAGGTTACTCTAAATAGTCCCAATTATCTCAATTTAACCTTTTTTTTTTTTTATAAAAACTCACATCCTTACTCAACATAACCAACAACTACTGGTACAATTCAAAGCCTAATCATCTAGAATTTTATAAAAACTCATCTAATACTTCAATACCATAAAGTCATCATATATAAAGTTGAAATTTAGTAGTTTTGACCTCGAAGACTTGCCTTTTTTCATTAAAAAATGATTAACTACTTTTATTTTCAAAATAGCATAATTCTACTACACATTGTAAGCTTTGTACTTTGGTGATTAGATATTGAGTAGGTAATTTAGGATATTGGTGAAATTAACTCGATTAAGCTAGAAATCTACAAATAAGCTGAGGAAATTAGTCAATTGGTAACTATGGGCTTGGAACCTAAAAATATAATAGAACAATAAAATTATAGCTAAAATTGCAAATTTTTACTATATTATTTAATAATTATTGTAATTGCACAGAATATGCTTCGGTAGTTAGTGAATTTTTAAAGATAAATTATATAAGAACTAAAATTATTAAATGACATACAATAATATATAAAATATATATATTCGCCACATGTAATTTTTACCTGTAAATATATACTCTTAATTATCTAAGATAACCAATTAAGTGCAAATAAAGCTAAAATAAGTAAAGAAAAATAATAAAAATTAATAAAAAATAGTGGGCAGTTGGATTAAGTTGGGTTTAGGCATAGAAGTGGAATTGGATAGGTGTTGGGTAAACCTAAGTAATCTATCACTTAAGGCTTAGTATATAAGGGAATTTTGCATGAAGAGAGAGAAAAAAATTCATTTTGCACTTCTACAAACTCTAAAAATTCTAGAAATCCTCTCTATAATATCATACATACAACTAAGAATTTAGAAAAATTAAGTAAGGGTAGAGTAAAATAAAGAAGAAAATCTAGGAAAATTTAGGAAGAATCGAAGTAATTCTAGGTGGTTTAGAGTTCAAAGATTTAAGTGGTAGCCAAATATCAACCACCACCACCACCACTAATTAAAGCAGTAAGTTACACCTAGTTTTGCCAACAAGGAGGTAGCTGTTGTTGGTGGCTAGAGTAGCTAGTTTTGGTAAGTGACCCAATTTAGGCCAAATTTCATTAAATCATTAAAAATCTAAATTCTATCCAAAAAAATTAAAAAAAAATCTACTCCTAAATATTTTTATATGTAGAATTTAAGAAACATATTATTTTGTATAAATTTAGTAAACATATAATACATCCTTAAGAAATTGACAAAACCAAGCTGATTTTGATATTGATTTAAATTACCTTAATGACATACCTAAATTTTTTTGTAAACTATTCAATACTTATATTAAGTGTTATGAAAAGTTTTTTAGCAAAACTATTCTCTATATTTTTTATGAATTTTTGAGTCGTAAATTATAAAAAAAATTTGGCAATTTTAGTAAAAATTTATGAATTTAACCTAAGGACCTCACTTAGATTCTAAATTTAATTGATTAGTGGTGTATTTGTACAATACTATAGTTGTTGAATTAAGTTTTATTAGAAGAAATTATGAAATCAAGAATATACCCCTTATATGTGTGATTTAATAATATGTAAACTTGAAGAATTAGTAAATGGTAATGTGTTAAATGAGAAATCTATGAAATAATGAAGTTGAGGAGTGTTAAATTGGCCCCTATAACCGAAACTTAGTAGAAAAGGAAGAAATCCATTGTTTAGAGAGAGCAGAGGATAACTCAAAGGATTTTGGGTAAATACTATATTAGGATTATACTTAAAATTTAAGTCAAAGGAAAATATATATATATGAAAAATAATCACAAGGGAGCTTAAAAGCTAAATCAAAGAGTAAATTTCTTAAAACTATGAAGTTAGTTAAACTCAAATGATAGCTTAGAAGGTATCTTATCAAGGGACAAAAAATGAGGTAAACTTAAAGGGTAAAACGAACATAATAAATGACCTCCTATATAGTTTAAAGAGTTAATTAGAGGATTCTAACCTAAGAAACTTACTATGAAACAACTTTAAACCTAAGTTAGAAAATTTTATAGACTAAAATAATTTATAAAAACTAGTGAATTGATTAAAAAACCTTAACATGTGAGTAAAATTAACATGTAAAACTAATGTCAAAACATCTTAAATTATATAAATGAATTAATTACTTTTACTTCAAGGCTCGAACATGGATTAAAACTAATCTATTGTATATATATAGGGATAATTGAAGACCAAAAGTATGATAATCAAGACTTGTGATCTAGTGAAGTTCAAGTAAGTTGAGATCCATGTTTCACAACATGTTGGAGTACTGTGAGGCCTTGGAATACAATGGTTATGGTTGCAACTTAATTGTATGTGTGCACACTTCATATGTGATTGATTTGTTAAATTATGGATCTAGAGCACTATATTGGAAGAATTTGCTGAATTTTCTCCATTATAATAATTTGTTGATCACCCCTAACTATAACTAATGAGAGACCAACTTATAAACTAACTAAACATACATAACAACTCACTAGGGGAACAATTACATGTGTCAAACCAAATATCGACCTTTTTAATGAGGATAGTTAAAATTATCTTTTTCCCACCCTTAATCAAACTAAGTAATAAGAGAAGAGGTTACAGTAAGGTTGGGGACAATGATTTGAAAATAATTTCGAAAAGAGGGTATTGTTTATTGTATAAGCTTGAGTTTGGTCTTACTCGAATTACATTAAAACTCCTTAATCCAAGTTAGAACAAATATAATTTCTTTAACCTCACAATAGACCGGATAATATTGTGCAATGTTTCATTTGATTGATTATATTGCATTTCATTAATAGTTAAAACCTTAATTGTGCTTATTGTACTTTTTTATATATTTTTTTTGCTTACTAAGCTAGTTATACTTACATCCCTATAGACTTTTTTGTAAGTATTGAATAATGACTAGAGATGCAATGCTATAATCACCTTAAGTTTGTACAAGACGAGCTTGGGGAATGAGGAAATTTGAAAACTATTGGAACAAAGCGTTTACTTTTGTCTTTGTCTTTTGTAGTAATTGAGTAGGTCATCTTAGGCCGTCCACTAGTTTCCAACTTTGTTATACGTATACTTTAGAACCTGTAGCTTTTGTAAACTTTGAAAGAAAAACTGAAACTTTTGATGTAAATATACTTAAGTAAATATTATTGTGATTCTATGGAGTGTGAACAAACCTTTGGAAAAGTTATACCACAGGTTTTACTTATAACAGATGCTAAACTAGATACTTCAAGTTGGTTGAGATGGGAATGCTTTGTATAGGTTATATCTATGATAATAACCGTGAGGTCAACTTCTAGTTTAAGTTAATTTATATAGCGGGATTATTATTACTCCTCTTATTCGAAGCGCAGCATACATTATCAAAATACACCTTAATTGTTTTGAGATCAAAATTCACATTAATTTATTTAAAAACTCTAAAATTTCCCAAATATTTCAACTTAACAATTCCCTAAAAGAAAACAAAAATTTAGTAAAAATTTATCTATTAAAGACAACTGTCGCAAGAGAGTTTATACATGCTACAAAGGATTTCCCATATCCTACAATAATAAGAAGATCTTCTCATTAAACCATCATTAAAATAAGAAATCAAGAAAGGAAGATGGAACTATTTCATCATCAAATTGTATTGATGAATATTTCCATAATACCTTTATATAATAAATGACAAACAACATCAACTAAGTCTAAGAAATTTGCTGCATGCTCTGAAAATCATGTATAGTTGGCTTCACTTAATGTTATATTTACAACCTTAAGTAATTACAATTATCTAAATACCATATTACATGTACATTAATTACTAAATTGTATTTTATCAACAGACATTAAAAATCAACATTCATCAAATTAAATTCTAAGCACTTACAATTTCAATGCTTTGTTGATATCGCTTCGGGAATTTCCTATAAACGTTGTCAAAACTTTAAGATCTCTTATAGTCTTTGTGTTTTTATTTTATTTTATTTTTTATTCTTTTCAATTCTCAATTAGTTAAAACATTGCAAAGTGATATCTATTTGATGCTCTTGTTCTAGTTTAAGTAGTAATGGAGGTTCAAGTGTTAATTTTATGACTGGCATGTTTTATATAATGACATGCATAATATTAGGTATCACTCTTCTTATCAAATTGTGGTTAGTGATTCATATTTCCTATATTCTAAAGTTTAGCCATGTTGAGGAGCAGCTTCAATTGGTGTTTGTTGTTAATTGTCTAGTTCATTGGAGTTACATTTTGTATTTATATATATTAACATACGAGTATTACCATCAATTTGATATATTTATATATACGTATATATAGTACACAAGACTTGTATTTGGTGATAATGATAGTGTTGAACCTAGGGTTCGTTAATTGATTTTAATGAGAATAAAATTAAAGTGTACATTTAAAATGTGCTTATGTTGAGTTAATTGGAAAATAAGTTGTATTTTGCTATATCTCTCATATATACCAATTAGCTTTTTGATACAATGGACATAAAAGTAAATTAAGTTTGTTTAAGATTGAATCAGATAACAGTGGTTGTGAATTGTATGTATATCTCTTGAAAATAAGTGAAATATATCATTGTTGCACTACCATCTTCACTATTGTAGATGGTACCATTATGACGATAAGGAGCTCTAAATTGGAAGATAACTTTGGTAATAATCATTGAGCCATCATGACGGTTGATGTGCTGGCAGTTGCACTAGTAGAAAAAAATGGAACTGGCATGATAGTAACAATTGAAGCCATCATGATGGTATGCTTGCTTCTATTAGCTATCAGAGCATTTAATGCACATTAACGAGAAAAATTATGAAGATGATATAAATGCTCAACGATCCAACTAAGGAAATCTAAGATATGATATTCTCTTACAATTAAAAGACATTCTCTTACATTCCTTAACTCTATTACTTACAATTTATTTATTATACTTTTTATTGCCATTAAGCAAGAGAGATTAGGTGTGTAGTGATTGAGGGTTTATACTTTGCAATACATGTAAGTGAAAGCATTGCACTTGTGTGGTTATTGTGTGCATTTGTGGCTGAAGTGACTTATGTAGCTTTTGGAGTATTAAATCGTGAGACTAATGAAATATTATGAAGTCCTTAGTTGGAAGCGATTGTGGGTCCGTAGACAATAAAAGTGATCTAAACTTCACATTATATTCCAACTTGATTTCTTTATTCCTTTCTTTTTATTTTTTGAAATTATTGTTGATTATTACATCTTGCTCGTGTTAATCACTACTTAGATTGCATTTAGGATTAGATATAAAAAATAAATAAAAAAATTCTCATGATACTTAGTTCATCCCTCTCTTAAGTATTAGCTTAGTGTTCTTCAAATAGTATACCTACTTTGCATGAAATTTCATTTCATTTCGTTTTATTTTCTATATTTGTCAAATAATTTATCCCTAAGACCTTATTATATCTTAGAACTTAAATTCATGTTTCAAATAAATAACAAGCGGTGTTGATAAATTTGCATTAATATTGAATCAAACCTTTTATACGCTTCATTCTCAATTTTGCAATTCCAAAACACAACAAGTAACTTCAACATATTACTATTTTTATTGTCTATATTAGTGTCTCACTATCTTATGAAATCCAAAATCACAAGGTCATTTGATTATTTTATTTTTATTTATTTTTTGACCCATTGCGAGTTTCAATCTTAAACAATGAACATTCGTAAATGCCCTTAATTTAGGTGCTAATGTTCAAATTGCTAATTTGTCGGGTCTCACACAAGTAATGGTATTTAATGGTTTAAGTAATAATGGGGTTATGAGCTATGGGAGGGCCAGTTGCCTCCTTAAATAAGGTAAATCTAATTCTATCAATTGCATGATTTTATGTCCATCCCTAGAGATAATAAACGAGAAGGGGTTAGCTGACCTTATTTTGGTTCCTCACAAAAATGAAGAGAAAGGTATGTTGATGTTTTTTGAAATCTTAGATGTGTATTTGTCATGTGACAAATATTTTACTAGCTCTCAAGTGCATTAGTTAGACTCTCCAAACACTTTCTCAAGAGGTTAAATCAGTCTTTTTCAATAGAACTTACAAGAGCACACTTAAAGAAAAGAGAGAAATACTTAAGTAAGAATATAACTTATATTTCTAGATAATTTATAAATGAGAGGGTCATTCTCTTAAATACAAAAGACCTCTATTATTGGACGGTCAAGATCTACTCGATCTAATGGCTATTATATAATCTCATCTACCCTATTTCAACTGCTCCCACTTACTAAGGTTCCATGTATTTGGATAATTCCAGAACATTCTTAGGAGTGGACCAAGCCTTGGTTGTAGGCTTTACACAGGTCAAACCTCTACATATAAGTACAAAAAGTGAAAAATAAGCTTAGGGAAATAACTCATGACATTCCCACCTACCCCCTTAACTTAAACTAGCAATGTCCCCATTACCTTACGCTTGCTAGAGAACTCCTTTACTAGATGTTAAAAGTGAATGCAACTCATGGCGTCCTCCTAGGTTGCTTCACTCGAAGGTAAACTCTTCCATTTCACTAAGTACTCTAAGCAAAATGATTGGCTTGGACCTTTTGTCAAGCATACCTATAGGATCTTCTTTGCCTCTCTTTCGCCTTCTTACCTTGTATCCTAAGTAAGTTTCCTCTGTATTGTTGCTAGGGTCTCTTACCTCTTAACTTGGTATAAGGCACAAGATTCCATGGGAGTTTTTATGTCTTTTGATATCTTTGGTCAATTAATTCAATAATCCATTAAAATTTTATTTTAAATGATATAAAAATGTAATTAAGATAAATATTTGACAATGTTAAGATTATAAATATTAAAATATAATAATGAATTCAATACTTATGTATAGCAAACAAAGAATAACACAGAATTTTTTTTAATACTATATAAATCAAATAAAGTATAATAAACTTTTACTGTCAGATTCTACTTATACTTTTCTTATCTAAAATTTTTTATTTAGTTCAGTCCTAACAATCACATGTTACTAAATTCTCATGTCCACTTGAGCACACGCTTCCATTCACCCTCCAATTTGCAAGTTTTGTTGTCTTGGGCAATCAAGCAGGCTGGATGGTGTCCGATACACCAAAAAGTTCTTGTAAGACACTGCAAATAAAGGGATCGAATCATATGATCATTGATTTACGAACGATATATAGTGAGACTGATCATGATCTACCATATGTGCTAGTCTTGACGAGTTACGCACAAATAGTGTTACTACACTTGAAATTTAGTCCACCAGACCCAGACGGACCAAATCCAATTCCTTCTCTCTTGTATAAATGGACTATATATATTTAATATACATATATTCAAACCCCCCTCCCCAATCATATTGGTGGATGGGCACCACCTGAGGAAACAAAATATAGTGTTTAGGCGAAAACAAGTAATTAAATATACCGTGCAACAAATATAAAATGTCAAAAGGGCTAGCAGACTTTACGGTAATTCCGGAATTCATTAGCAAAATATATCGGAACTGCTTAGGATAATACTAATTTTCATGAAACTCCATTGAAATATATTCAATTTGATGTTATTAGGATTTATAATTAATACATAATTGATTAAATTGATCCAGTTCATCCCGGTTCAAACCCTTGATAACCGACCCCCAACCTTGCCGTGGTTTGAATCAGGGTCCTGTTACGGAAACTACTGCTTGCAGTTCACGTAATGTCAAGTTCAACCTTTTCAAGCAAGATCTACGGCGTGGTGAATTGATCTCTGAGCTCCTACTGTGCCCAAAATTTTGCCGAACACGACAGGAAAGGGTTTCGCCAAGTCTCAGTTCTGGTTCATAATTAACAACCAGACAACAGCATAAAGAACAATGCATCAAATTTCATACTGTCGATGCATAAAATACAGTGAATACTAACCAGAAACACTCTGGCAGATACAAAAAAATTGAGGAATAGGATAAGGTCGACGAAGTCCTATAGCCTGGGAAGCTTGATCTCGTTTAGCTTGCATTATTGGAAAAAGCAACACCACAATTTAACAGGCATCTAAATCACGGCATGGAGGAGCTTTCGGCTCACTTAGCAAAGTTGTGTTTCCTCCCTCTGGTCCACCCTTAATGCGGTTTGGATTTTGAGTGCCAGGCTGAAATTCATGGCATACGGTTGAACTTAAAGAAACGAACTCAAATGTATCAAAGTATAAAGGAAGAACGAAGGAGAAGAAATTTTCCTAAAAGAAGGTAAAATTCCTGCCAAATTCCTTACCGGTGGCTTCTCTCCTCTCCTCAACATTTCAACTATTTCAACAACTCGCCTAGGTGTGACATCTTCCTGCAATTATAAGAATATAAAACATTACACTGAGGGAAACATAGGCAAATCGAGCAAAAAAAGGTGGTGTATCATATATGGACCCACATAATAGTTATAGGTATATCCTTCAGATCCGTTGGAATAATCAGCAACAGTAATCATAGGAGCATTAACACAACATCCCTGTAAAGCAGAAACTGTTAAAATATCCTGAATTGCCCCAGAACAAACATAGAACAAAGAATATTTGTGCACGTATAAAGCCTTATTACAAAACTGTAGGCATAACAAGTAACACTGCCTATTATCAAGGAATCCAGGCAAATATAATTTATTTATTAATTATAAAAAAAAAAAAAAACTACTTCCATAACTATACTACTTTCAGCAAATACACATGCCCTGGGAAAGTGAGATAATACATTCTCCTATGCCAAATATGTGAAGTAAACATACCATGCACTCCATTTCTCCAACAGAGAACAAACCATCCTTTGTCACTTCTGTATATCAAAAGCAACAAAGTAGAATAATCCATGAGATACTAAGTCAGAAGTACTATTGCACCAGCACTACAGATGTACAAGCATCTCTACAAATATCTGTATGACTTGCCATTGCGCTTAACTCCCAAGTGTTTTAGCAAAGCCTCCTCAATTTCACAGGATCCACGAATCATACAAGGAGTTGTGCCACAAACTAGCAGGTGGTACTTCCCAACCTAGATCATTGGCAGATTAAATTATTCTAACTTGCAAAAAAAAAAAAAGATGTAAATCATTGTATTTACAATGGACTCATAATGCAAAATTTTCTTCTTCTTCTTCTTTTTTTTTTTTTTTTTGGGTAAATGCATAATTTTCTCTCTGGGTAGCCATACTAATACTCACCTTTGTCCGGTTAAACATCGAATAAAATGTTGCGACCTCATAGACCCGGATGGGAGCAACTTCAATGATTCTTGCCACCTAAGCCATTAAAAGGAGCTACCATAATATCCAACTCAACATAAGATGAACAGGATAAATAACAGTATGGTTGTATATTCAACAAGTTGTTTAATGCAAAATGATGCCTAAAACTCGGTTGACTTTTTTGGATTTTACGGTTTTGTTGTTAAATATTTAGATTTACAGATGCACTTCCAACTTAATTCAGTCCAATGCTTTGCAATGTAGAAGAAATTAGACATCCAATTGGCCACACACAAAAAGAATCAACTGCAAAATTATAACTTCTGGTTTATATTATTTAAAGACAAATTTCTTTCCCATCTGGCCTCCCAATAGAAAAAAACGATCCTTGGTGAAGCCAAGATTCTCCAAAATAAGGCAACAGGAAAATCTCATGTTATCACCAATATGGCTTTTGAACAAAGGAATGAAAGAATCTCACATTGGACCTATCAATTCCTACACCATAGTGATCTGTATCTGCTACAGACTCAAATTTTACACTTTATGGAGTTTCCAAAGAATTGAACAAAAAAAGCTTCAATCCTCCATTATGAACAGTTGTAAATATAATATTTCACTCTATATTTTGATCCTTAAGCTCTATGCTATCAATGCATCTGTATGCTGCTATAGACGATAAATGTAGTGCAGAATCCTATATTGCTCTTTCAAATGAACATCCTTTTGAGCTTATAGTTTAGACTCTTGTGTCAGGAATTTTATTTTGACAGTTGATGCATGGTCAGAATGAACCGTGAATGATGCACATATTGCCATGAGTAGAGAATCGATTGTCTTCTCTAAGGCACAAGTAACATCATCAAGCCAAGTTGGTCAAACATTTTATAGTTATCTGGAGGAATTTGTACACCCATAACTTCCCTATAGAAAAGGGAATATGGAAAATATTATGAAAACTTTGCAATTTCACAGTTCTAGCAACGGTAAGCCAATTCCACGATTGCTGATGTGACTCTGCAGCAAAGGAACAGATTTAACATGGAATACCCCATCATGTGGCTTTCATAACATCTGTCCACACCAATTACCACTAATAAAAAGTACCTTTCATCATTCCTTTGTCCTCTCAGATAAAAAAAAAAAAAAAAAAAATCTTCCATTTTATATAATGTACCTCACGTCCATTCATCCACCATTAATTTAATAGATGACAAGTGCAATGCCATAATAATTTGTTTAAGATCAACCTTGCTTGTTAGGTGTATGATTCAAAGAGCTCTTCATCATGAAACATTCCAATAAATTTTACAAAGATTTGAATAAAATGTGAAGATTTCTCTTTTTAAATCACACCATTAATGATGTGTTCATACCATCAATGCTTCTATAATGAAATCATTTGAGATCCAACATGATAAACTGAAATTTCTAGCAATTGATGAAAGAAACATGCAACACGTTGCCAGGACTGGAAGTATTTGGAATTTGAAAGCTTCTGATTCAAAGATTAAATTTGAATATGTTTATCCCAGACTCATCCATCCATAAGGTTCCAAAAGAAAACCTTCCATTCAAAAAAGAGAAAATCTCTGCACACGGTATCAATATAAGTAGGCAGAAACTAGCTAAGAATCTACAGGATGTTCAACAAATTGCCAAATGACATTAAAAGATTTGTCCAAAAATTAGAAAATAAAGTTAATCCTAGTCAGCTATAATCATTGATCATGCAAAGTGGGACCCTTCACTGTAGATTAAAGCCAATTTCTGAATGACCAATCAGAACTAACAAGGATCTGCAGCTTTTGAATTTGGCAAATATCAATTCAAATTGTTACAAAGTTTAAATTAAGATGCAAACCGGTCAGACTAATATAGGATAAATGTTTAGCTAGTGAAGAAAGTAATAAAAGAAGAAGCTTAAAAGATTTTTTTGCAGAACTTCTATCAATCAGAATATAGCCTGCAGGGTGCACGGTTACTCTTGCTTAAAAGGCAACGGATTGTACCAAAGCATTCTGCAACACAATAGATAGCAAACTGCCCAGCTCTTAGCCTATGACCATGATGGCAAGAACTAATTGACACCCATCAATGCAGTTTGTATATTTAGTATAAAGCTGTCAAAATTGAATAAAATTGACCAATTTTCTCTATTTTTTCATTGCAAAATCTTTTGGATATTAAATAAGGATGTAGGTGACCCTTGGCACAATGGTTAAGTTGCTTCTTTGGTGGTCTGTAGTTTGCAGGGTTGAGCTATGTAAAACAGGCTCTTGGCCAAAATGTGAGAGATAGATATGCATCCTCCGTCCTTCTATCACACTAGGGAACACATTGTGCAAATTTCCTAATTGGTTCACAAGTCATACAGACCTCATTAGCAATATTTTCAAAAGCATGATTTAGATTAGCATGCGAAAGAGAGTGCAAGACATCCAGCATGATCTATACCAAAAACCAGTTGTCCTATATCAAATATTGGGGCACAGATAATAACCTATCCTTAGTACAAGCTTGTTCAACTCAGTGCCCACAGTATGATATTTTTTCCCCAATTCAAACAATGAAATCACAAGGTATGGTATTCACTTGGTCGCTACATGCCAAGAAAATTTATGAGCCTTCACACCACGCAAGAAGCCCCTTAGTGAGATTTAAACCTAAGACCTCATGCAAATTGTTGTGAAGGTTCATAAGTCTTAACTACTAACCAACCCCTACGAATTGATATGTGATAGTCTTGTCAAGTCTTTAATAGTGGGGACTGTGGCCTAACACTATATGCAGAATCCCATATTTTGATGGTACGAATCCAAACAACCAGCTTAGTGCTTAATGGAGTCTGACTCCCTCCAAACAAAATTCTACATTTTCATTGGTTGAAGAAATTATTTTTACACTCCTTTCCGGTCAACCTCTTCAATACTAAATGCCATAGAGCTTTATTAACCAAAGGATCCAGATACTTGGCTACTCATGGATGGCCAGAAAATACAATGCAAGTTTTCTTTCTTCTCCCCCACACCCCACCCAACCCAGAAAAAAAAAGAAGAAAAGAAACGAAAAGAAAGAAAGAAAGTAATACAGCGTACATAACTATGGGCAGCAGTACTAAAGGTGAGGAAAAACAATATTTTAGATTTATATAATAGGTAAATTTTTAATGGGAAGACAGATACCACTTCATCGTATTGTCATACCCATGGTTGAACTTTACGGAGGGTAAAGAATAGACATAATGACACACTTCTCTGAGAATCTTCTTTCAAAATTATCATGCGAGGAATCTAATTTCTAGCTGTAACAATAAAAAATCCTTGCACGAGTAATTGTGAAATGTTTTTCACATGGGAACATACACCATTTGATATTACTAAACAGTCCTTTCTCTTCTGCAGTTGTTCATAATCTTGTAAATTGATTACAGAAATGTTGTTCCAGTGCACACTTATGGAATTGAGCATAAAAAATGAATTATAAAAAGTTCACAGCATACCTCATTCATCGCTGAGACTGGTAGCCATCCTCCATGCTGCTGCTGTGCAAGATCGAGCAGAGGAATAACAGCAGATTGCTTGTAATTTGAAGGGTAGTGAGACAAGATCTCTTTAGCCTAAGGAAGCATAAGTTAAATCCGACAGCATTAACACAATGTAGTATACTAAACATTACAAAGAAAGACAGAAGTAGACAAATCAGGTGATACTTTACTAGTATTAAAAAAATTAATTCAGGCATCAATAAACAGCACATCTTTCATGCAATTTGCCTATGAAAGTTTTTCAGATTCTACTTGGATGTCAAAGGCACTCCTATGCTATTGAAATTGGTGTTCATCTCTATCAAAAAAAAGATCAGAAAAATTGGAAGGTACAACTTTTTATTGAGAGCTTTAGAAGCTCTGCATTTCATAAAAGAACACCAACTTTAACAAGTTCTCTAACTTATAACCAAGCAGTAAAATGCCAGATAGCTGATTAACATATCAATATAGAGTTCTAATTTGTACTAACGGCATTATCACTTTCAAGAACATAACAGCAGGAAGGCAATCAGCATAGCAAAAATGCAACTATGCTTAAGACAGAACAAAATGGAAGCATTACTTCGTATTAGCATGACTCAGGCACAAAAGAATCCTCCAAGAAATTAGCAGATGCAATTGTTCAGAGGTACAGCAACCAAAAACTTTCCTTCTCATTATGTTCAGACTAGAATAGTGTTTCAGCTAACTCAATACTATGGCCTCCAAAGACTGCACATGCAATTTCATTGCATTTGCATCATTTCGAAGAATTCAAGTGACTACTAAAATTGTTGCCTGCTGACTCAATATTGGCTGCATACTTTAAAGTCCATTTTTATTTAAACTGAGAAAAATTACATGGAGATCAAACAACAAATGAGACTTATCGTGAATGGAGTTTGATGCCTCAGCCCATATTATCAGATAAACTTTACACAATGAAGGAAAGAGGTCAAAAGACTAAACATTACACCCAGGCAAATTAAATTTCTGAGAATGCACAACCAGACTACAGCAACATTACAATCCATCTATGCCACCAAAAAATGGTTGAATTACATTGCCAATCAAGGAAAATTGGTCAAAATCCAACAGAATCATCTACTATAACAGCAATGCATGAGCTTGAAATTATTAATCGCTCCAGCATCCAAATATAGAAGAAATGTCAACATGCACATCTATTGTACAAACGAGATAAGGTCAGTCCAATCTAACAAATTCTCAAACATTAAAATCGAAAAATCGAGCAATGCTCTTAACTCATAACTAAAAACCTCAAACAAAATTACACGGATGCAGTCAAGGCAAATAAATTGGAGCGCAACAAACAATCAGGTCAGAGCAAAAATTACAACTCTTATGAAACCCAATCCAAATATACTGTCCTCATTAATTCAGCATGAGCAGTTGAAAACAAACTAATAAAAAGACGCAATTGAGTGTTATGGGGAAACCTTCTGCTTATTAGCTTCGGAAAACTCCCATGGCAGGTCCGGATTGTTATCTGGCGTATCTAAATGCTGTACATTTCAAAAAAAAAAAAAAAACCATCAAATGAAGTTAACACCTGAATCAAGGAAATGAATTTGAAAATTCATAAAGAAAAGGAGTGTATCTTCTATACTTACATAGTTCAAAGCAGTGGAGAAGGATCGAGAAGTCTGCAGAAAATGAAAAAAGATTGAAGTAGTGGGAATTAGGACTTAGGAGATGCTTGAAAAGACAGAAAATTAGAGACACAGAGAGAGAAAGGAACCTGAGGTTGAGTGAAAATCCGGCGGATCTCGAGAAATCGCTGCGCTGCAAGACGGCCCAGCATCCTGGAGAGGAGGGTGATTTGGAGTTGAATTGGAATGGTTCCGATGTGAATTACACTGTGTGTGTGCGCGTGTGTACCAGAGAGAGAGAGAGAGACAGAGGGTAGAGTGAATGGGCCGTTGGAAGGGTTGGGCTTTTACAATATGGGCTTGACGTTTCAGATAATAAGGAGTTTATGATGATAGAAAAATCCATTTTGCTATTTAAGAAATCCTTTTTCGCTTCCCCGAGTTTGTTAATCAAGAAAAATTGATTAAATTATCTTATATATATATATTTTAATGTTATTTCTTGTACATCTAATTCAATGAACTTTTTTATTTAAAGGTGTCTTAAGTTCTTGGATATATTTGGCCTTAGGAAACTTTTTTTCTTTTTTTCGGCTTTAGGAAAATGGTACTTGGAAACCATTTGGGCTTTAGGAAACTATTTAAATTCAAAATTTCATTACTTTATTCTTGTCGAGTATTCTTTTTCTGCCAATGTTCTTTTGTTTACCGGAAAATATGATATTGTTTAAGCGTCTAAGATTTTTCCCAAAAGTTGCTTTTATGTGAAATTTCGATTTTTAATTAAATTTTTGAGGCAATTAGATATAAATAAGAGATCGATCAGGTTATACATATATAATATATGTATATTTGATGTATAAATATTCATTATGCTTGAATGGCAAAAAAAAAAAAAAACCAATTATGTTTGGATATATGGTAGCAATAGTGAGTAATTTATATAAAAAGCCTATCACCCAGTAGATAGATATAACTGGTACTTATACATTAATTATATATATATATATATATATATATTATGCGAGGCTTATTATCTAGTATGTTAAATACCTATATCAATCTATGCTCAACATATTTTGCTAAGTATTTATGAGTAGTAGTGCCATATTCATGCAATTGGTTCAAGTAAATCTCAAGGTAAAATTATGAAGCTCTAGAATGATAATATTTATCGATTTTGTCTAATAAGACATAACGGAATTCAATTCTCATTGTTTTTCATGGCTTATCTTCATAATCAGAGGAAGGTTTGACCCATCAACCAAGTCTTAACTTTCTCATTAAAAGAATTTCTTGAGTTTTAACAACTAATGAAATTTTTAAATATGCTATTATTGGTATGATACTTCACTTATTAATCTAATCCAACCATCTAACTCATTTTTTTTTTAAATATTTATATAATACGTACATTAACTACTCAAGCAAGCAGTGATTGCATGAGCCTAAAAAGAATTTGTGGTATAATTATTTGTGGATGATTAAGAATTTGTCTCTTAGATATTATGATCGTGATTGACTAATATAATTATTTTTGATGGACAATTTAGGAATTGCCTTGAAGTGCTATAAATTGCAAAAGGAACATCAATTTAAAAAAAATTCTATGGAAATAAATTTACATACATGAGCCCGCTACTCATTAATTTTAATAAATCTAATTACGCTGACACCAGTACAAAATCCACAAATTAACAAAGCAATCAAAATAACTTTAGGCAAGAAGAAAACAAAGAAAAGAAAAGAAAAGAATCCAGATCTTTATTAATGAAGCCAAAATACCTCTACACTACATCTCCTAAATTATACTAGTATATCTAAGAGTTAGGATTGAAACTTTCCAAAAAAGGATGGAAGATTACACAACCTATATGGTAATGGCTATTTATACTTGTAAATCAGCATAGAATTGATAATTTCATATATATATATATATAATTGGTTTAGTCTCGACGAAGTTGTTTAATGAATGTGCTCGTATGGAATTCTCAACTACGTTCAGACATCTCTTGACTTTATCTGAATTAAAATTATTCATGAGATGTTTGCTAGAAAAAGACGTAGACTTTGTGTGCAATCTATTTTCAACCAAAAAGTCTCCACTTCTTCCAAATGAAATGAGATCGCTAGAAAGTGAGCTATTTCACAAATTTAAGTATTTATGGGGTACACTTCATTTGATAAATGCTAAGAAGAACAAAGTTTTCAAATATTCAATTTACTTTATTTAATCTTCTTTGCATTTGGCTCTTGGATTGTAAATATTCATTTTCCATATTTTTTCCTACAATAATTACATAAATAACTATAAATATACGCTACACCTTAAGCTAAAACGTGAAAAGTTTCACAAATGTTGATGTTAAACCAAAGTTGAAAAAGGTTACTCGTTAATTAGAAAAATTCAAATACAATCACCTTATGCATTTTTCCTTGTAGATTAATTTGAATGATGAGACTTTCTACATATATGCGTAACTTATATTATCTAGTACATTAAATGCTCACATCAATACACGCTCAACTTCTGTTGCTAATTATATCAAGAACAATAGTACTATATTTATGGAATTGGTTTTAGTTAATCTCGGAGTAATAAAATTATGGAGTTATAAGGTGAAAATATTTATCACTTCGTCTTAACTATAGATAATAGAATCCAATTCTCATTATTTTTAATGGCTTATCTTAATACTCAAAAGAGGTTCCGCCAATTAACCAAGTTAGAGAATGTTTTGAGTTTTCAGTACTCTTAAAATTGTTAAATATATTAATTGCTAATGTAATAGACTATTTATCTAATCCAACCATCTAACTCGTTGCTTATTAATAATTAGATAAATACATTGACTATTTGGAGAAATAATTATTATACAAGCCTAAAAAGTAATCTCATCCATATAGAGTATATGTTATAATTATTTGTAGTTGATTAAGAATTTGTAACTATTCACAAATCTAGGGATTTCTTTTTAGTGCTAGAAATTGCAAAATTCCGTCAAACTTTCAAATATCCCATTATAATGAATTAAGCTATCCACGTCTCCATCTGATCAATATCAATTACCTATTAACAATTACAAATATAATTACTCATATTCAATACAAAAGCGAAAAATCAATAAAATAATTAAAATTAATTTCCATAATTTCAACAAAAAAAAAATAAAATAACAAATAAGATTTATCTTTATTAATGAAGCTAAAATATCTCTAAAACCCTTGAATTACACTAGCATGTCTAAGAGTTAGGATTAGGGTTTTAGTTTTTCAAAAGAGGTAAGACTACTTATACTAATGAATGTAACATGAAATATACAATTCCATATGTACAAAATTGACTCAATACAAAACAAAGTTGTTTAGTCAACACACTCGTATGGAATTCCCAATTTTGTTTACACATCTCTTAACTTCTTCGGAATGAAATTATTCATAAGATGTTTACTAGAGAAGAGCATAAACTTAGTATGAGTCCCCTTTCATTCAAATGGGTTGTTCCACAAATTCAAGCATCTATTTGGTATGCTTTGTTTGTTAAATGCCGAGAATTGTCATATAAAGTTTTCAAATACCGAGAATTGTCATATAAAGTTTTCAAATATTTGGTTTACTTCATGTAATTTCCTTTGTATTTGGCTCTTGAATTGTAATTATTCTTTTTCCATATTCTTCATGCAATGATTGTATAAATCACTATGAATATAGGTTATATTTTAGGTTGAAATGTGACAAGTTTTATAAGTATCAGTCTTAAATGTAGTTAAGATCCTTTGATGACTTGAGGCTCATCTTCCCCTTGAAGAGGTCAGATATGTTTGCTTGTTAGAGAAAATTTAGACACTTTAATCTTATACATGTTTTTTTTTTTTTTATATGTGTGCTCTTCATATATATAATTCTATATCAAGTTGAATCATGACACTTTTTATAAATTAAGAATGCTTATGCTAATATAAATTCTTTATTATTTGTATACAAAATATAATCTTATACAATTAAATCTAAATGAAATATATTATGTAGGAATTTGCTTGCTTTAAAGTCCCTTAATCATGAAATAACATGATTTTTTTCATGTAAATATCATCTATATTTTATCTGTACTATTAAGTCAAAATACAATTTTAGACTCCATACTCTTGAAAATACATTATGTATAAAATATAAACTTTTTAGTATTAATTTTTCATTTATTTACATCTTGTCATATTTCTCAATATCCCTTATTGGTTATGTAACTTCTAGTTTACATGCTTCCAAAAACTAATTCATGCTATGGGAAACATGTGCATTACTTATTGGCACACATCTTGTAACTTATCAAACTATAACAACATCCATCTGGGGGATATATGTGGTTGGTGCAAACGTCATTCATCCCAACAAAAAATTTGTCTTGGTGCATGTGATATGAGGATGCTTTTATGAATTTATGTCTCGAAGTTTACACTCTTTCAATTTTTCTTAATTTAATCATTTCAGATAGTACTACATGAAATCAAATTATTAAGGCCATATGGAGGGTAGGCAATTTAGGATATGACCTGTAAATTCAAATAAGACATGGCATAATTATAAATGGGTTTGTGTACGGAAAAAGTCAATACAAGGCATAAACTGGTCAAACTTGTTTAAACATAAAAAAATTCATATCTAAGTTTGGGTTCAACTAGCAAACCTGTTTTATGAACCTGTTTATTAAGTAGGTCTTGTAAACATGCCACAAGTACAACTCATAAACCCATTTAATTTTAAAATAACTAATATTTTGAAAGTTAGAAGAGAGTTATTGACTACTTTTTTATTTTTTGTTTTATGAATATGTGAAAAATGATGGCATAAGTACAAGTCCAAATATTGGTAGTAGGTAATTAAGAGCTTAGCATTCAATAATGAATGGATAAGTGATTTATAAGTAACTTTACATTTTATAAATCTTACCCCCCCTCCCCCCCCAAAAAAAAAAAAAAACCTTTTATAAATACGTATACTGGATTTAAATCTATTGAAGCATGTAAACAATTATATATGATTATAAATTTGAACTAGAACTATATTTGTATGAGAAGTAACATATGATGGTTGAATCAAGCATTTTAAATTATTGGAATACTAATCAATCTTAATATTCTTAAATTATAAAAATGGCACATAGTTTCTTAAGCATATTAATATCTATCATAGTTTCAGAATCTGCATCTAGTATATAGTTAAATTCTTGATCAACATTATAACTCATTGAAGTAAAAAACTGTAGAAACTTTATAAAAGAATTAGTTTATGGAGAATGTAATAAACTAAATTATTTGTATAAATATTTCAACATCATTTATTTTATATTGATAAATTTTTTATATGTAAATTTTTTTATTGTCCCTTTAAGGAAATTTATACTAATAAGTATATACTATTAAGTTGTAGTCCAACCTGATATCAAGATATTACATAGCTAATAGGGATAAGTGGGTATAGTATAGCCAATAGAGATGAATGGGAATAGGGTAGGTAGAGAATGAACTCTTACTCGTACCCTACCTTATGAGTATATGTTCCGAAACTTTATTACCTATATTATATCCTATGGCACTATGAAACCACCCTGTAGATTTTCTATTTCCTGGTTATTTTTTTAAAATATAAAACAAACCTAATGTTTTTTTTCCAATAGTAATTACTTAATTTAGCTATTTTTTCAAATGAAGCTAATGAATGAAGCATGTTGAGGTTTATTTTCAACAATTTTTTTCCTTAAATAGTTCTTTAACCATTATTATTATGGATGAATTTTTATGGAAGTATTATACAAAATATTTTTTGTGTAAATAAAACATTATGTATTAATAATCATATTGCATAGATATTTAAGGAATAAGCACACCATTTTAGAAAATGAAAGTGGTAAATATCATACTTAATGTGAGATATACAAAATTTATTAAAATGTGAATAAAAAATTCATAAGATTATATAATTCAGTAATTATAGATGTGACAATAATAGATGGTCAAATAATTAACCATGGGAAGATAAAGACATAACATGGAAAATGGAAGAAAACTTAAATTTAAACTAAAATATTTTTCTTCCTCAAGATACATATATTAGTAAAATAATCTTCCTATACTTTAAGAAAATTAGATTTTGCTTTAGTAATGATAACAAATCTTTTGTCAAATATAAAATACATAAACTATTCCACTATAAAAAAGAAACACATAATTGACATATCTTATAGCTTATAGGTAGCTATAGAAGTAGAAACTAAGAACTTAGATTTCATTTTTTGAACTTTACTAGATGATGGATTTAGTAAAGAATACAGACATAGAAAGAAAACAACAATGAAGTATAGGATATAGATGAAATAGAAGGGACTAACAAGCGTATAGTTTGAGGTTTCCTGTAGGTTGGACTTTGTTTAATTTTGATGAGATGGTATCATTTATTTATTAATTTTATTTAATTACTATTACAGGATAAGAACCTTGAAATTTGTACCTTGTATGCTTCAAAGTACAAGTTTTAGGGTGGGTATAAGGTACTCTAACTTCTTACCCATACCTTATTTTATGAGAACAGGTTTTGGAAAATTACTACCAAAAACCAATCTTATGACTTTAATTACCTATCTAGAACTTACTTGATTGAGCATGGTCTGGATGAATACCTTATATGACAAGGTTACTCGCGCACTTCTAATAGCTAATCAATATATCGATTTGCTATATTTAATTAGATTTTAATTTACTAAACATTTGTTAGGTTTTAATTTCATGTATAAGTGTTGAAACTATATTATTTTTATTTGCAAAATGTCAATTTTATGATCGTCATTTTCCTTATGAATTTATAACTATCTCATGGATTTAGTTATAACATTTTAATCAATAAACTTATTTAACGCGAACACAAAACATTTTTATTAAACATATCGAATTATGGATTTAGAATTTCATATATGATTAATAAATGAGTTGGGTTACAGGTTAATGTTTTCAAAACATAAATTCATTTAGATATAAACATAAGATACGGCAAGTTAACACAAATTGCTAATCCTAATTATAAAGAAGCAAATGGCGTTATAATGATGTTTTAAGGTTGTCCATAATTCTACACAATCTTAACCATTGATTCGTAAATTGAAGGAAATTAAGAGGATGAATATTGGGAGTATAAATCTTGCAATTTTGCGTGACATCTAAAATAGTCGAGAGTACTCTCCGATTATTCCTAAAGATCAACTAAACTAAAAATCAAGCTTAATATAAAAGCAGTATCCATAACAATTGATTTCATAACTATAATTCAACTCGGGAATTCTAGAGTCAATATCAATCCTAGAAGTTGCCTAAACCCTAAGTACAATAGAATCTTAACTTAAATAGTTAAAAAACTTAAGGTGTAATAACGATCCTTAACTTAATAAAACCCTAAACCTTAAAATGAGTTATAAACACTCAAGATTATTGGAACTCTAAACAAATGATAGAAAACTTGAATCTAACCAAGTTTGATTTGACCTTAAATCACTATAACCTATCATGAGAAATAATTTTCTTTAAAAGAGAGGAAATAATTAAATAACTAAACCCTAAATGAACCGCATGAATAAGATAATTTAAGAATCACATGTGTGAGGATTAGGGTCAGCTACTCCCGTCCAATTTCCTTTCTAATTTGAATTTAATTAAACTAAAGTCAATAGTGTGGACTTAGTTAACTTTTCAACTTAATAACTTCCATAAGTTTAGATAGGGCAATCCTTTTTCTTTATATAAGTTGTACTACTTATAGATAAGTAATTTAACTAATCTAAGTTTTTAATTCAAAAATCAAGTTGATGGATCAAGTCACCATGCCCCATAAGGCAAGAGGCGTGCTATTTGGAGAGGGAAGGGGTATGGCTTGCTATTCATTCATCTTATCAATCCCTTATCATCTTTAATATGTCATATTTAGGGGCAATTTAATAAGGTAAGTAATACAATCACATCCCTTGATTTAAGGACTTGATTAAGGGGCAATAAGACCCTTATGAAAAATTGGCCACTATTACCTCTCCACATCTTCATTTGTCTCTCATTTTCTTAAGACATTTATACACTAAAGTCAATAAGGAAAGCTCCACTAAACACCCTATCCAATTCGTCCAATGCACATACACATACACTATACGTCACTCTATACTGGCTAACTCCACTTAAGTTTCAAATGGACCAGTAATTCAAGTGAGGCCTTTTGAAACTTAGAAACCTTTAGAACCTACCCTTTGCATTCATGATCACAAATTTACAAATGAAAAATAGTGTGGTCTTTTGTAAATAAATAAAAGTTGTAACTTCATTAACATCCAATTATTTTGTAAACCATTTTCCTTCTATAAAAAAAGGGGGTTGCAAACCCATCAAGGGTCTAGCGTTTTTTATATTAGTAAAGTTACAATTCAAGTAAATTACCATACTATTGTTTAATTGTTTGTCTGCATCCGTATGCTTTCATTCATTGATTGATAGTAAGTCTTTAGAAATAGGCCATACTCATGATTTGTAAATAAACATTATCCTTAATCCTATTACCTTATAAATTAGTCACCAACCAATAATTTCCCCCTTAAATATTGTAAAGTACTAGTAACGTTTAATTATTAACCTTATAACCTAGTGATATTAACAAGTTATCCTTCTTGTAATAAAACTCACTACTCTTATAATAGAATCTCTTATCCATTAAGCCCCTTCCTTTTGTCTGATTCTTAAGCATCAATAGTGATCGTCTTTTATCATCTTTTTCTACTCACTCTCTATAGATTATCACCTATAAGTTTAGCCACATTTTGTAAATATCCCCGTAATTAATATTTGTGATGAACTTGAAGTCTAACACTTTTTGAAAATTACTACTTTCCATAGGAACAACACCCCTTTATAAGTTACCATCTTAGGATCGGTTACAAGATACCACCTTCCCTACCCTTATATCACCTTGTAAATAATGCTTGTCTTGAAATACCAAAAAGAAAACCAAAAAGCTAAAAAAATTTTAAGAGAAAAACCAAAAAGGCTCCATCATTTCTTTAAGATGCGAATAATTATCTTCCTTCAATTTGTCAGATTAGGTCATCACTGTAAATTCGTCATCATTAACACCTTTATTTCCTCCTCTTAGTAGTCATCTTATTGGCATCTTTAGTTATCATTTCTTCCCTTAAGATAGCAAATTAATTCTATTAATCTTTTGACTTGTGAATGACTCTTTGAAAATTAAAAATGAAAAAAAAAAGGTAAAAAATGGAAGTCTTTGTTTTGTCTTTAGGTTGTAAACAATACATCCCCTTTAAGGTCAAAGAGTTGAAAATATGCAATCGTAAATTTATAGTTATTTGTAATCTATCCTATAAATACGTATAATTCTTAAATGAAATTTGTTTTCCACTACATTTAATCTACCACATTATAAATTTAGAAGTAACTTTTTGTCACATTTTCTATTAGTTAGACAATTGTTCAATTGCATAACAAAAAATAATAATAAGGAAAAAAGAGCCTTTAAACTTTTCCTAAGCTATAAATAGTCTAGTCTCATTGCCTTTGGTTGTCTTATAAATTGTCAGTCATGTATAACATTTGTCTTTACTCTCTCTTTCATTAGGTTTCCCTATAAATAATTTTTCTATAACATGGAGTCTCTTGTAAATATTACAATAAAAAAAGGCTAAATCAAAGAAAAAATCCAAAAAAAAAAAAGAAAAAAATTACTTATTTACCATTTATCCTTTCCTTAGGTTATAACCATCTCCCTTCAATTTGACATTAATAATCGTTCTCTTAAAAACTAACACCTTTAATTATAGTCCTCATCACATTAAGGATTATCAAAATGAAAAAAAGGAAAAAATGAGAACCCTACCTCCCTTTCCCCTCTATTTTTTTTTTTTTTAAAAAAAGAACTTCGATTCCTTTTTTAAATTTTTCTTTAGGTTGTCAATAGTTGTCACTTTACTAGTTTTCACTCATTTGTTCAATCCTATTAATTTGATTGTCATGTTAGCTACGTCACCTATTAAGTTTGTCATTTGCAAATAGTTACCACTTTTGCTAGGGTTTTAGCTAGCTCCCAAAGCGTTATCCCTCTTTCATGAATATTTTTGGAGCTATCCCTCTTTCATAAATATTTTTGGGCTTTAAGCCAGCCCACAAGGGCGCTTTCCCTTCTTCAATAGTCTTTAAAGGATTTAAGATAGCTCATAGGATGCTTTTCCTTTTTTACTTGTCTTAAAAGGTTTTAGGTCGACCTATAGGTCACTTTACCTTCTTTAATCATCTTTTAGGGTTTTAAGTCAATTCACAATGCACTTTCCCTTCTCGATTATCTTTTAGGGTTCTAGGTAGATTATAGAGTGATATCTCATTTAACATTTCCTTTAGGGTTTAAGCTAACCCATTGGATGCTTTCCCTTCTTGCATTTCCTTTGGGACTTTTCCTTCTTCAATCACCTTTTGTGGTTTTAAGCTAGCCCATAGGTGTACTTTCCTTTCTTCAATCATCTTTTATAGTTCTAAGCCAGCCTATAAAGGTGCTTTCTCTCATTCAATCATCTTTAAAGGTTTTAAGCTGGTTTATAGGGGCACTTTCCCTTCTTCAATGATCTTTTGTGGTTTCAAGTTAGCTTATAGGATGATTTTTCTTCTTTAATAGGTCTTTTAAGGTTTTAAGCTAGGTAGTTTTCCCTTCTTCAATGATCTTATCTAGCTTATTGAGCATTGTCTAGTCTTATCATTCCATTAGAGTTTTAGAAAAAAAAATGATAAAGGGTTTTTGTTGAAATGTATGAGATCCTCGTGGGTTTTGCAGGTTACCTTTAAGCAAATTGGCTTAACCCAAAGCTCATAGTCATGCCAAGGGACCATGAAGATTAGATGCTAGGGGGCAAAAAGGGAAAGCCCATTGAAAAAGGTCTACAAAGGATAGTCCTCATGAATAGTGGAGATAAACTCTAACATTTTCTTAACCCACTAAAAAGCCTAACCTTAATACAGTCTTAAATGGCACCTTTCTACTTACCCTAAGCCTCAATAAAAACAAGGTTTCCTACCTACTCTTAACCCGTAACATGAGACTTCCCCATAACCTACTTATCTACTCTAAACCTAATAGACCTATCCTATCAATTTTATAAATCTTAAAAAGAATCAGAAGCCAATCTCCACTATTACTTAAAGGGATTACCCATTAGAGTCTAAAGCTTGAACTTAGGGAACAGTTAGCCCTAGAGAAGATGATAGGACCCTTCATTACTAAGGCATGAAGTGGATGAGTCAAATCAATATACCATTAAAGAAAGCTAATAAAGCCCAAACTAATGAATCTATTTGGGGCAATTATATGGTTAAGTTAACAAGCCCATCTCAATTAGGGAGCATTTTGATAAAGATTAGAGGTCCAGCTTAAATGACTAGTTATGAGGTAAATGATTTTTTATATCAATATAGGGGTTACGTGTTTGTCAATATAAGGCATTTTTTGGGAAAAATTGAAGATCTAACAAGTAAAAGTATCTTAATAGTTGAAGAATTTAGGATGAAAAGAGGCAAACCAAGTCTTAAACATTAACATCCTAAATACACTTGAAAGTTGAGCAACATTAATGTGAAGAATTGAGACTCGTTTCTTAAAAGGGGTCTGTCTTGAATTCAATATCCAGACATTTATTTCTCTATCCTAAACACAATATATATATATATATATATATATCCCTTGCTAACCTGTTAAGTCCTTTAAAGAAGTGATTGCAAAATTAAAGCCTATCAAGAACTACCTTACATTAGGGTAATTAAGAGCATAGAGTCATCAATCTAGATAAAAAGGATAAATTTATTTATGCTTACCTTAGTTGCACCAATTTATAGGTAATCATTATCATTGATAACTCGCTCCCTTTAAAAGGAATAAGAGTCTTAATTCTAGAGGACCTACATATTTTAAGCTATAAGCCGTTTAAGAAGAGAAAAGAAGTGACCATTTCCATTCCATTAAAAGCCTATAAAAGAAGCCTAAAAACAGTGAAAAGAAACAAAGAGAGAGAAAGGAAAAAGAAGGAAACAAGAGAGGAAAAAGGCAAAGAAAGAATATTAAGAAGAAAGAAAAAGAAAAGAAAAGAAGAGGAAAAAAAAAAGAATAAAAGAAAAAAGAAGGCATCAACTTGTTTCCTTTAAGAAAAACCGATAGTTAAGAAATAAGTCCAAAATAAGCAGTAGAAAGTGATCGAAGCTCAAAATCTAAGGGCACCTTTCACAGCCCAAAGAGACTTACAACTCAAAGCTTAAGTGTCATCCCATTCTACTGGCCTTCCTATGACACCATACCTAAAAGGCTCTTCTTATTAAAGGGGCTTGATTATCTTAGGCTAAGAATTGCTCATGAAACTCGAGCAAGTCTACTTTAGTTTTTATTTTAGGGGTCTTGACTTGTAAACCTGGGATGAATGAGTAATTCTTTCAAAATAAGCCCATTTATCAATCCCTTTTGATAGGAATCAACCCTTTGGACTGATTATAAGAAGTTGAGCTAAAAGACTTCAAGGGTTCACGCGGAAAATACTAACTCTAAGCCATAGCCAAGACGGGGACTTCTATCTCGATCCGACCTCCTATTGACTTGTTTGTTAAATCCTCACGTGTATCCACCATGTTCCTACTCAGTTGAAGGCAACCTAGGACAGGCTAGCTGAGTTGGGCTCTCCAATCGACTACACCGACCACTGGCGCCTGACTCCAATTCAGCTGACTCTTAACCAGACTGATTGGCTCCCAACCTAATCCAGATCAGGTCGGCCTCTAACTACCAGCATTCTTGTTTTTGCCAATATTTTATTCTACTCTTAATGTACAACCATCAAGTGACACGTGCCTTCTGACACAACGTTCCAAAATGATTCTTTCTTTTCCGTACTAAATATTCTTTGTCCTTTTTACTCCTTTTTAGTATGATTCATGTAACGTAATTGTAAAATACCCCTTTTGTTTTTTCATACATATAAAATAACCTTAGTGGGCAAGTATATAAACCCCCACTTTTCTTGTATATTGACATCCTTTTCGATACAAAAATTACTCATTTAAGCAACCTTTGTGTTCTCGTCATATCTTAAGTCTTATCTATTCCCTTTAGTAAGGAGTAATAGTGAATAACCCTTCAGTTCAGATTGGTGTGTCATATATGACGAATTGTAGGCCGAATAGGATCGAGTGGTGAGTTATATCCATTTAGTAGCTACCCGAGTTTTGCTAGTTTCTTTTTTGTTTCCTTTTTGATTTGTTTGTTGTGGTGCTTCTTTGTGTGTAAAACTTTGAAGATACATCAGCTTCGTTGGAATTAGAGTACGGTTCCGTGAGGAAGTGTGTGAAGTTGTAGTAAAGTTTTTGTTTACTCTACTGTTAGTGGCTTCTATGTTCCTCTCGTAGCTACTGTAGTGTATTGGTGTGATAACAAGTGTGGTTTCAGTATTACTCTGTTTTTCATCACGAAAACAGGGTAAGTTCATATCTACTCTGTTTAGTGACTATTGGATATTAAGGTTGTTAGTAGTTTGTTAATCTATTCGAAAAAGGTTTTATACCATATCAAATTCAAGTGTTCAAGGAGTTATCGGTGACTAGGGCAATGGTGCTCAACCTGGTTGTAGTCATAATGATAGTAACACCCTAGGGTTTATTGATGATAGACTTGACAGGCTTACAAACCTTGTTGAGAGTCTAGTCACAGTAATGAAAGTAAATAGGCAACAACCCCAAGGTGTACAACTACTTAACCCATAAGAGAATGCCCCTAAGAGACCTCATGGCCAAGGCAATCGAACCAATCGCCCAATTCGACTTCAGTAAGCTGGAGGAGTAGCGGGCCAAGCTGTTAGACAAAGATTAGAGTTGGAGGAGATCGAAGAAGAGGATGAGGAATCAGATGTTAAAGAATTTAGGGAGGAAGGAGAGGAAGCTGACTATTACCCATTACGAGGACGAGGGCATCGAGCTTCTCGAGGGCTAGACAATGTTAAGGTTCAAATCCTTCCCTTCAGAGGAAGTGGAGATGCCGATGAATACTTAAAATAGGAAGAGAAGGTTAAGAAGGTATTTAACTGTTATGGATATATGGATACTGTCAAGGTCTGACTTGTTGCATTAGAGTTCACTAGGTATGCGATAATGTAGTGGAAAAATCTAAATGCAGCTCGAACAAGGCATGGAGGACGAAGTGTCAGAACTTGGGATGAGATGAAGAGGTTATTAAGGGGTAGATTTATGCTCGAGATGTACCTGTAAGATATGTTTGCAAAATTGCAAGAGCTTTGCTAAGGAAACCAATCTGTTGATCATTATGTCAAAGAGTTCTAGATGTTGATGATCTGAGCCGACGTAGAAGAACTAGAAGCCCGTACAATGTCAAGATTCATTTTTGGACTTAAGTATGAGATTCGCAATATCGTTGAAGTACAGAGGTTTTATACTTTAGAAGAGGTGATCAAAATCGCGTAGAGGGTCAAAAAGTAAAGGAGAAATGTTTTGAGCTGACCTGGGTAAACATTCTCCCGAGCTCCTGTATTGTGCCAACCCGAGGAGGCCATAAAGGAATGACTGACCTGATGAACGCCGAGCAGACCAACATGGTTGAATAGGATAGTCGAGTCAATCTCAGACTAGGTCGACCTTGAGAACCTATTAGCAAGGCTAGCCATCTGGATGGAAGACCAGCAAGGTGAAATGTTTTAAATGCTTTGGCTTCGAATATATGGTTGCTAAGTGTTTGAATTGACGCGTCATGGTGCTTCGAGGAGACGTAGTAGATATCATCAATGAGAGTGAGCCCGATGAAGGTGTTGGGAAGCTCGAGGTTACAGAGGAGGAGGAGACTTGTATCTATGCCAACCAAGGAGAAGTGATAACCCTAGTCCTAAGATGAGTCCCGAGTAACTTGCCGAACTCTAAGGAGGACTAGAGGGAAAATCTATTCCATACCAAGTGTACCATTAGAAGCCAATTGTGCACGATCATAGTGAACGGAGGGAGTTGTACAAATGTTGTTGCGCAATCCCTTATGTAGAGGTTAGGTCTGTCGACCTCAAGGCATCCCTGACTTTATAAGTTACATTAGCTTCATGATAAGGGTACCTTGCATGTGACTAAACAAGTGGCTACGCCGTTCAATGTTGGAAATGTATACAGGGATGAAGTAGTATGCAATGTCGTCCCCATAGGAGCTTTATACCTGCTGCTTGGATGACCTTGGTTGTTCAACTGACGTATTGTGCACGAAGGTATAAGAACACCTATGCCTTTATTAAGGATGGAAGGAGGATAGTATTGCAACCCCTGATCCCATCCCAAGTAAATGAAACCCATAATTAACTCATCCAAGCTAACAAGAAAAAGGCCCTAATGATGAGCCGTAGAGAGCTTCGATCTACTGAGAAATTCGATGAACCGATGTTCTTGTTAGTTAGAAGATTGATGGAGATGAGGGAATTGTTGGATGTCCTAGAAGAAATCTAAAGATTGCTAAACAAGTTCTTTGACTTGTTTCCAGAAGAATTGCCTAAAGGACTGCTACTAGTTCAAGTCATAGAGCACTGTATTGATCTATAGCTAAGTGTTGCCCTATTGAACCGACTTGCGTATAGATTGAACCTTGAGTAGGCTATCGAGCTGAATAGATAGGTAGACGAACTCATTGAGCAATGATATGTGAAGGAGAGCATGAGCCCTTATGCTATACCAGCTCTGCTCATTCTGAAGAAGGATGGTTCATGGCGCATGTGCATGGACAGTCGAGTAATCAATCGAATTACTGTCAAGTACAAATACCTGATACCAAGGCTCAATGACATGTTGGATGAACTTTATGGTACCAATATATTTTCAAAGATTGATCTATGGAGTGGTTATCACCAAATTTGCATGAAACTGAACGATGAATGGAAGATCGCCTTTAAGAGTAGGCACGAGCTCTACGAACGGTTGGTTAAGCCCTTTGGACTTACGAGTGCGCCAAGTACATTCATGAGGTTAATGAACCATGTGATGTGCCCTTTACTTGGAAGATATGTAGTCGTGTACTTTGATTGACATATTAGTATACAGTACTGACCTGAATAATCATGTTTGACATCTTTGTGAAGTATTTGTCGTTTTGCGAGTCGAGAGGTTGTATGGGAATATGAAGAAGTGTACATTCTGCCAGAGTGAGGTGATTTTCCTAGGATTTGTAGCGTCAGGGGATGGAATCCGAGTAGATGAGGAGAAGATCTGAGCTATTCTGGAATGGCCAATGCTGAAGAATGTCATAGAAGTTCGAAGTTTCCATGGCTTAGCTTTTTTCTACAGGAAATTTATTAAGGACTTTAGTACAATAGCCGCCCTATTGATCGAAATGATGAAGAAAAGTAAAGGATTCAGGTAGAATGATTGAGTTGAATAGAGCTTCAGAGAAATCAAGGAAAAACTCACCTTAACACCTATCCTATCGCTGCAAGATTTTGATAAACCCTTCAAATTAGAATGTGATGCATTGAGAATTGGAATCAGTGCTGTCTTAATGCAAGAGTGATGGCTTGTCACCTACCACAGTAAGAAGCTTAGTGGTCTTGCCCTAAACTATTCTATGTATGAGAAAGAGTTGTACTCTCTTTATCGAGCCCTTACTGTTTGGCAACATTATTTATTGCCATGAGAGTTTGTTATTTATACCGACTACGAATCATTGAAGCATCTTGGGAGTTAGAATAAGCTTTCAAAGAGGCAAGCTAAGTGGTTGGAGTTCATGGAGGGTTTCTCGTGTGTCATCCGACACAAGAAGGGAAGTGCAAATGTTATTGCAGACGCTCTGTCAAGACGGCAAACCTTGTTGACAACTTTGTAAACAAAATTATTAGGATTCTCATTAATTACCGAGCAGTATGCTCATGACTCTCACTTCAGCCCCTATCATAGGATAGTGCAAGGACGGAATTGTTGTCAAGGGATATTATCTCAAGGATGGCTATCTATTTAAGGACTGTAGGCTATGTATTCCAAACTACTCCACACGTAAATTGTTGGTTTAGGAAGCTCATAGTGGTGGACTTTCAAGCTACTTTGGGGAAACAAAGATAGCTAATTTGTTGAGGGAAAACTTTTATTAGCTAGGTTTAGCTAAGGATGTTTATAAGGCAGTTGGTAGTTATGAAGTGTGTAAGTGTGCTAAGGGGAAGAGAGAACCCCATGGGGAGTACATGTCTTTGCCGATGCTAACCTTACCTTGGGCCGACCTTAGCATGGACTTTGTCCTAGGGTTGCCTCGGACATCCTGAGGGATATATTCCATTTTTGTTGTAATGGACTGTTTTAGCAAGATGATACACTTCATTCCATGTCATCGAGCTAATGATGCTTTATATATTGTCGATTTGTTTTTGCAGGAGATTATCCAACTACATGGAGTACTGAAGACTATTGTCTCAGATTAAGACACAAAATTTTTTAGCTACTTTTAGAAGACTCTTTAGAGGAGGCTTGGGACTAAACTAGTGGTTAGCTCTAGTAGTTACCCTCAGATTAACGGCCGGACTGAAGTGGTGAATAGGACACTAGGCAATCTACTTAAAGCTGTTGTAGGGAAGAAATTAAGGGATTGGGATCTGTGCCTACCAGTCGTAGAGTTCACATACAACCGAACTATCCACAATACTACAGGGAAGACCCATTCGAGGTAATCTATGGCCTTAACATTACCATTCCCTTAGATATGATTGGCACCCCAGCAGCTACTGAAGAAAGTTAATTCAGAGTAGATTGAACCTAAGAATTGCATAAGCTACACCAAAGATAACAAGAGATTAACAGTTGAGGTTACCGAATTATTTCTATCTAACCAGGAGACTTAGTATGGATTCACCTCAGCTAAGAGTGATTCCCATACTTAAGACAAAGTAAACTATCTCCTCGAGTTGACGGCCCATTCAAGGTCCTGAAGAAGATCAATTGCAATGCCTACTAGATTAAGTTGCTTGATGACTATGGTGTCTCCTCCACCTTCAATATGTCCGATCTGATTCCCCATCAAGCAATAAAAGACCTTGCAAGCGTCCAAGAAGAACAAGTAGAAACCGCTTTTGATTTGAGGATAAATCTTTCTGACCTCCAAGTAAATGATAGGAATTAACCTTTTGGATTGATCACAAGAAGCCGAGCTAGAGGACTTCAAGGGCTTGTACGGAAAATACTTGTCACGCCCCGAAGTGGCAGAGTCGTAATAGCTCCGCCGTATAAACCATTCTAAGATAGAAGTTGACCTTACAACCGCTATTTTAGACTTAATCTACACAAGGCATCTACGACTAACCCGCTTTGAAGTAAATAGTTTGTAATTTAAATAAATCATTTACCTAAGAAAGTGAGAAAATTTATATATATACACTATAATTTAGTTATTACATTATTCAAAAATGAAAAATTCTAAAATAAAACAAAACTTAGACCTTAAGAATATATGTTTGTTCTTTAAATATTTTTCCTCACTCCCCAGGATCCAGCAATTGCTAGCTTCAGAGTAGTTATTTGCCGCTTCTTAGCTAGCACCTGCACGACGTCTATAGGAATGTGAGCAACCACAGCTCAGTAAGTTAGGATAGAGGACTTAAAACTATATCATAAACACAACAAGGTTATCAGTTAACTTATTAGGTGCAATACATGTCTAAGCAAATGCCATCGCACGACGTTGTTAGGCCCGTTGTGAGATTAGAGAAATTTCGCTCGCTCTAATTCGGGTTGAGAAGTTGCCATTAATGTAACAGCTCATGACCAAACCCAGGCTTGTACAATAGAGACCTCGCTCCTCCCATAACTACCTTCGAACCATTAACTTCACCCTCGCCGCGACCTCCTCTCCTATCACTTAGTTTGACTAAGAATGAAGAAGGGATCATTATGCAATCCTGTGCTATTCCTTTCGAAGGGGTCGGTATTTGGCCGGAAAGTCCTAAGTTCCCCTAATGGGTTGCCATGTAGGTCCGTTTATGATTATAGGTCGTATATTTGATTAGGTCCAGTTTAGGGTGGTTAATCATTTCATACAAATCATACAATACAAGCCAGAACAACAAACATAATCATAGCATCACTCATAATCAAGTACATGCATACATCTAACTATCTAACAAGCACAACCAAGCATAATCTTAAGCCTCCAAAATATAGCATCGTATTAATCCCAACTCACCTCGACTCTTCGCTTACTCGCTCGAGGTTTGACTTGTTCAAGCTATCGCCAATCATCCCTATAACACAAACATGATTTCAGTTTTTCATATAACTATTATAAGTTCGTTTTATCCTATAACGCTTATTGTTATGTTTTGTTTAGGGTTTAGTATGCCTAATTATCTAGGTCTTAAGTTTTTTACAATTATTATAGGTTTAGGATTAGGTTCGGGTTCGGTTTCCGCATCGATTTCTAAATTAGGTTCTAGTTCGATTTTTGAGTATTTTTTTATACTCGAACCTTAGAAATTCGTTTCAACTCATAATGTGAAATTAATCACATTACTTCCTGATTTCCTAAATACCACATTACCTTTAATTAGTATTTTATTCTACCCGGTATACTTAAATCCTTATTAGTGTATCGAATTTACTTCTGATGTGAGAAATTTTTACATCTTTCATATAATTACATAAATTTAAGTTTTCTATTAGTTTTATTATATATCCCCATTATTTATATAATATCAATTTTTATCCTAATATTTTCTATTTATTACATTTTCAATAATTGTGTATTATGTACTATTACTTATTATGTACATAATACACATCTAATATTTTTATCACTCTAATTACTATCTCCCAACATTAATTATCATTTCAAAATGTCTAAATTCATCCTAAATAAGATTTTACACCTAATTACCCTAATTTACAAAATTAACTTAAAATGTACTATTTTTCTATATTACTTATTTACTACATAATTAACCTAATAATTACATCTAACACCCTAATACTACAACTATCATACTCTATCAGATTTCAACATCCTAAAACATATACTTATTCACTAAATCAGCAATTAATCATTTAATTACTTAATTAACCCTAAATTACCCATTTTATGTCTCATTTTAGGACCTAAAAATTATCTAAAATTTTCAAAAATTAATTTTTGAAAACGGTCTTCATAGCATTGTTCTATATCATCTAAGTAATCTACACAAAAATTTTGGGTTCAAAACTACACTCCTAAGGTCATTTATTTCTAAACCAAAACATATTCGGTTTTATATGATTTCTTAAGGACCATATATCACAGGACATATTTTCATCAAAATAATATTTTTCCTAAAAAATAAATACAAAAATATTTCATAATAACAAAATTCATAATTTTATAAGAATATTTACTATTTTTACAAAATTACACAAAATCGGGCTGGAAATCGAACTCACCGATTTGGGTGGCTCTGGCCACCGTCGGTGGCCATGGGTGTGTCAGCCCACCTGTGCACTGCCACCACCGTGTGATGGTGGTGGTCATCTATTCCTAGTTACTCGTCGAGTCTGGGTTCTTCTTTGTGGCCCTAACTGCACAGTTTTCTTTTTTTTTTTCTTTGGTTTTTCTCTTGATTTTTCGAAGCTCTCTATTTTTCTCACTCTCCAAACTGCCCAAATGAGCTTCTAAAAAATTTAGGATATTTATAGAGCTTTGTGGTAATTAATGTACATTAAATTGGACAAGACATTGTCCAAATTCCTTAATTTTTGGCTATTGTGTTGCTCTAATTTAATTGGATAATTTTTTTCTTATTTTCTCTAGCTGCTACGACCCAATTCTGGATCATTCCTTATTTTTTAATATTTTTCCTTAATTAATTATGAATTTTATTTAATTATTTCTTATTATTTTAGTTCATTTTGCGTATTGTAAGTAATTACGCATATTTCTACATACATGTAAATTCATATATAGTACAAATAAATATTCTTAAATATTATTTAGGTCATTTTATAATTTTTATTATATATATAATTTATCTCTAGTAATTCGTTAATTATTGGAATGCATTTTACGCATTTTCGATAAATAACGAGTTATATACTTAAAATTTGGAATTTTTATATTATTTTATTTTATTGCTTATTTTCTTAAATTCAAACTTACGGGATCATTTTACTAATATTTTTAACTTTACTTTATAATTTAGGCTTAATCGGGTCTTTCAACCGATTAAAATCTCGAATAGCTAGTTTTGGGGCTTACAATACTAGCTCTAAGCCATAGTCAAGATGGGAACTCCTATCCCGAACTAACATCTTGTTGACCTGGCTATTAGATGCTTACGTGTATCCAACATGCTCCTGCTCAGTTGAAGGCAACCTAGGAAAGGTTAGCCGAGCCAAGCTCTCCAACCGACCACACTGACCACTGGTGCTTGACTCCAATTTAGTTAACTCCTAACAAAACAGATTGGCTCCCGCCCGGATCTAGAGTAGGTCGGCCTCTAACTACTAGTACTTCCTGTTTCTGCTTATGTTGTATTATACTCTTGACGTACAACCATTAGGTGATACGTACCTTCTGACACAACATTTTATAATGATTCTTTTTTTTTTTTCCGTACTGAATATTCTTTATCTTTTTTACCCTTTTTTTTAGTACGATTCATCTAATGTAATTGTAAAATACCCTTTTGTCTTTTCATACATGTAAAATAATCTTAGTGGACATTTATATAAATCCCTACTTTCCTTGTATATTGACATCCTTTTTGATATAGAAATTACTCATTTGAGTAACCTTAGTGTTCTTGCCATCTCTTAACTCTTATTTATTTCCTTTAGCAAGGAGTAATGGTACGTAACTCTTTAGTTCAGATCAGTGTGTCATATCTAGCGGATTGGAGATCGAGTAGGATCGAGTGGTGAGTCATATCTAATCGGTAGCTGCCTGGGTTTTGCTAGTTTCTTTTCTATTTTCTTTTCGATTCATTTATTATGGTGCTTCTTCGTGTGTACGACTTTAGAGATGCATCACTTTTTGAAACCACTAACTAAAAGCCTATATTGCATTACAAGTCTAAAAAATACCTATCTGATTGACTAAGGCGTATCACCTATAAGACGAACCATAATTTTTGGAATTTAAAGTGGAGAGTGAAATTTGAACTGAGAGAGTTAGGAAGCCCTCTTAGACTAGATAATGCAATAAGTGGGATATCTATTTCAAGACAAGAAGTTTTGAAGACCTACAATCCAAATAAGTCATTTGTCCCATAATGAAGGTCAAACCCCATGACATTGGAAGCTAGAAAAGAATGGCATGCAAAAGAATTACATCAAAAGAGTTGAGTAGATTAGACAAACCATGATAATGCCTTAGAAATTTAAAGAATCAACGAGAATGTAAGGCTAATTTGGCCTACCAACCATAACCTTTAAGCACGAGTTTGAACTTCAAATAATGTCTACAAAAGAGTAAATGACTATTACGTAGTAAGGCAAACCTACCATCTATCAACAATCTTTAGAAGCTCGTAAGGCCCTCTTATTTGTTAGCAATTTAAAAAAAAAAAGTTTTTTGCTATAAAGGCCATAACCTTAATTTTCATAAAAAAAATTTAAATAGGAAAGTTAAAGAAAAATAATTTAAAGTTTAGAGAAATTTTTATTCCTATTTCTCTTAAACTCGAGTCTTCTAGGCTTTCTCATAGGCCTAATCTAGGTAGCTATCTACCTTTAGAGTGTCTTCTCCTATAGTTGGCTCAGTAGCCACGTTTTGGCCCTAATAACCAAATTTCTATCAATATCTTCCAGTTATGTCACTCTTAGATGTTTGCCTTACTGGCTTGTTTTATTTACTCTAACAAATCCTCCATGTTTTCACTATTGATCGAAACTAAGTATACAACTCCTCAACTCAAGATAGTGATTAGTCTATCCATAAAATTTAGATCACAGCTTCAAAAGTCTTCTGTCTCTAATAAACAATTGATGTTAGTTTTATTTAAGGGCTTACTCCCTAGCAGTTACCTTTCATTCAATTCTTCCCTTTGATTAGGCTAAATAAGTTCAAGCCCATTCTAGTTATCTAAACTTCTTATAATTAACCTTTTAAAAAATTCAAGATTGCCTACTTAGAGGAGAGTTGTCTTATTCTAAAATTCCTTTGGACCACTTAGTTGCAAGAGTGCTGTCCTATCTTCAAAAGTATCTGGATTGCTTACTTAGTGTCCTATTTTCAAAAATTTCCCATGGATTACCTGCTTGGTAGAGTGCTGTTATCTTCAAAAGTACATAGACCACTTGCTTAATGGAGCTCTGTCTTATTTCCAAAATATCTAGATTGTTTGCTTAATGGAGTACTGTAGATACCTTATTTTTGCCACCTTTCCTTAGGTTCTTTTCTTTTTGGGTACAGTTGATAAAAAAATACAAAAAACAAAAAAATTTGAAAAATACAAAGTGCCAATAATATTGGAGTTAAGTCAGTGAGTTATTTAGAGTTAGATTAAGCAATTTTAATGGTTAAAAGTGTCACTCCCCAAACTAGGAAGTTGTAACAGCCCAACTATGTAAACTAACCTATGTTAGAAGCTAGCTACCTTTGCTGCTAACGTAGGTATAGCCTACATAAGGCATTTACCACTCTACTACTTAGAAGTGTCCAATTTAGTATCAAGTCGGAATCAACTTATGATGTAACTTTTCGAAAAAGCTATTGAAATTAATTTTTATAGCTTAAATTTTGATGAAAAATCTAGTTTTATAAATCGTATGAGGGATGAAACCTTGAATTTAATAAAAATTTAGGAACTATGTTGTTACAATAAGATAAAATTTCTAATAAAATTTTATTAAAATCCATAGGCTTATAGAGCATAGAATAAATCTCATTAACTGAAAACTAAGGGTTATCCGAGGAGACCTTATTAGTTTTCCTTGAGGTTAGTATAATCAATAGACCAAATAGAAATCCAGTTAGATAGTCATGAATCTCATTCCTTGACCCTATTTTCTAATCTTTTGAAACTTAAAGTAGAACTAGTAAATCTACTAGGGAACTTGTAAAATAGCTATAAAGGAATGAGTGACAACTTGCTTAGTAAGTGGGATGAAGACAATAGCACATATCTGATACAAAGCAACCAAGGTTTTTAAGCAAGTTTAGTTAGATGTTATACATATACAAGCAAGTACCATTGTACGACATTATTCGGTCCGTTGTAGGATAAAATAAATTACGTCCACTCTAATTTGAGTTGAGAAGTTTGATGCCTACGCACTTTATGGTTCTAAACCAAACCAGGGCTTGTGCAATGGAGAAGAACACTCCATTCAAGACTTCACTTCAAACTACAGTATCCAACCTTGCTGTGACCTCCTCTTTTGTCACTTCAACTAAGTACAGAGAGAAGAATATTTTAGCTATCCTCATTCAAAGTTCTGTATTTAATCCGAGAATCCTAGTCGTTTTCTCCAGTGGGTTGTGATGCAAGTCCAATTAGTAATTAAGCCAAATTTGTATTAGATTACTTTTAGGGTAGTTAAGCAATTTCAAACAATTCAGAGCAAGTAATACCACAAAACAACCAATACATACAATATAACACTCTAGAATAGCAATACAATATTCAAACATACATACTGTACACGCATAGGGTACTAACTTACAATCATAAGCAAGACACATACTAAGACCTCCAAGTATTCTTAAGTAATACTTTAAAGTGTAATGAAATACTAATCTCACTTATCTACATACCGATGCTCGTTCTCTTCGTGCATCGCTCTTGTTTTCCTTTATTATCCCTAAAATTTAATGTAACATCTTTAGTTTCCATCCATTATATAACATATGTGTTCATTTTGGACATTTAAATACATTTTCAATTATGTCAAGTGAGTTTTTCCAAGGTGTTTATTAGGTATTAGTTAAATAGGGTACATTTTGACTTAAGATAGGTTGCTGTTCAGTAGTTTTTGCCCTAAGTTTCAACTTCAGTAAATTCTTAGAAAGCATAATTAAGTGACTTTCTGATCTACTCTTTGACTCTCAATGATCCAGTATTCAATACCAATCATCTTCAAACTTCCAGTTGCTCTTACATTTTGTATCTTCCATTAAACTACTTTTTGATTGAGTTTCTGACTTAGGTTCTAACCTAACCTTATAGTATAGATTATTGTCCAAATGACTTTTGACTCAAATGACTTTTGACTTATGTTCTGACTCTGATAAAGATATAGAGTCTACATACATTCTGATTCTCATATATAAGCTCTAGTAAAATACTTATTAAATGTCCATTTTTCTATATTATACTGATTAGTTTAACTATTTCACGAACTGTACCTAAAGGACATAAAAAGTTAAAAACACATACATATCCTGATACGGGATCGAGATAAGAAAGAAACGGCAGTGAATCTAGAACAAAAGAATAGGATGGGTATTCAAAACGAAGATGGGTACGAAGAACATGAAGGTTTTGATGGTGAATGTGAATGGATATAACTCATCAAGACACAAACAAAATCGGGGGTTTGAGCTCAAAATAGAGTTTGATATGACTCACGAACACTAAATGTTGCTTAGGGTTTCAATTGACGGTTAGATGCAACTCACTAACCGATTCAAATGAAGGGGTTCACCACAATCTAAAGACAAGATTGATATGAACACTGGTACGATTAAAAAGTATGATCAACATTCAATAATCCGGTAAAATGCTAACTCAAGTATATCCTTGCTAGAAAGAGGAAAGTTTCGTTCCCTATATGTATATTTCTATATAGCTATCCTCTGTTTCTGTACAAATGTTGCTATTTATAATAAGTCTTAAACCTTAGTGACAAGACTATAAATAATGTATAAGACCTTAAACCCTAAAAAATTGGGCCCATAAATGAAATAAGGGAAAACATATATAAGAATACAAAACTGTGCGTTTTACAGGACTCGGCATGCAGTCACTCGACATGTCCTAGGAGGAGTAGCATCCGAACTGACTAGGGTTTGTAGTTGAATATCCGGGTCTGAGAAAGGGTCCTTGATGTCTTGCTTGTCTTGGCCGAGACGTTAGAGAGGTTGGCCTACAATTGCTGAGTCATAGAATCAGTCGGGACTAGTTTCTCTTTTATGTGCTGAGTGGTTCTTTGGTTCCTATTACTCGACTGTGTGATCTCTCGACACTTCGGTTGACGATAGACTTAATGCTAAGTGTTCATCTTCCTTCCTCTCATCCTTCTAGTTGTCGTTCTGCTTCGGTAAGCATTGATAGGCCTTGACTTGGATGTGGTTAGAGGTTGATTCCCTTCATATCTGAAATTCAATCTACCCCTGCATTAGTTTCTAACATACATTTTGCTCATAAACATTCTGATGAAACTTCTGACTTACTTTTTAACCTATACAAACCACACTTTAAATTCTTAAATCACACAACTCCAGCTTTTATACCCCTGTTTCCTTACTCTAACAATCTGACCTAACACTCTAAACCTCAAATACAACTATAAACCAGTACTTGATAACTTAATTACTTAATCAAACACTCATTTAGGAAATTTCAGCCACATTATATTAGATAAGAAAAACCCTAAAATTCAACTTTTGAATTTTTGTAAACTCTTTTCATGGAATCAAATTAGAAATGTTGAAATGTTTGTACACAAATTTTAGGATCAAAACAATATCATTTAGGCTATTAAAAATTAGAATTAAAGTTCGTTTTTGGCCTAGTTTCTTAAGGAACACATACTTTGACTTGAAATTTGAAGAATCTGGTTGCATTTTTTGCTTCTACACGAAAAATTACCTAAGGAAATGAAAAATTACAATTTTTAGAGATCATTTGCTATTTTTAGAAAAATAGATTCAACATTGAGTAAAACCAAAACTCACCACCACATGCAGCTTTGGCTACTGTCTAGTGGTAGGGGTTTATCGGCCAAAAATGGAGTTGTTTCCACTGTCTCCAAGTGGTTTGGCTTACTCCTAGGTGGTGGCTAGCACAAAGAATTCAGATTTCATCCAAAATTGCCTTATTTCGTCTTAATTTTGTAAAAACCCTTATTGACACTTTTAAAGCCTCCCAATATTTTTCCCAAATCCTAAATTGTGTAAACAAATTTCTAGATTTAGTTTGGTGATTTTAAGGAGCTCTCCAAGTCAGTGGTGATATTTCCTATGCTTAAACATCACTTTTTCTCTTGTTTTCTTACACTCCTTGGCTATTAATCTAATTGCAAAGTGTCCCTACCTTTTCCTAGCATTAACCTAAGCCCCCTAATTGTTTTTGGATGAACTTACAACTGTCCCATGCAAAAAGTTAATATATTAAACTCAATCTCAATATAACATTTATTATATTACATAATATATAATTATTTCCTTATTTAGGGCATATACTTGTATATAAAATGCTTATGTTACGCCTAAAATGATGTCTCTTGGTTATCTATTGATTTTTCATAATTTCCCCACATTTTATTAATTTATTTAGTGAAATTTACCCAATTTCGGGTATTTTCGATAATTATGAGTACACATATTGATATAATATTTATACCTGATGTATAAACATGTCTTTTATATATTATTTTATATACAATATTAATTATATTACTCTTATAATATATCTTTAAGTATTCGTTAATTTCCAAAACTTAATTCGCATGGTACTAATAATATAATAAATTGCTATCATTTTAACTATATTTTGAATATTTTAGTATATTTTTAAGTTCTACCCAACAGGAATTCCTTAACTAATATTTCTAAGCCTCTTGTTAGTTTTTAGTCAAATCAGGTTACCTTCCCAAACACCCTCAATTGACTACCAAGCCTAATCGTACAAGTGTAAGTCCATAGAAAGTATACAGGCGATTAATAAATTTAAAGTCTTTCAAATTTTTAGGCTTCATTAGAAAAATATCTTAATAAAATATTTAAGTAGATTTTTGTCCAATTTAAAAATATTTTAACGGGATTAATTAAAATAAGACTCCATATTTATTAAAATTAAAAGTGGAATTAGAATATATTTAGTATGTATATTTTGGATTATTTTAAAAGGCTATGGTTAATTTAAAACAAATTGGGTTGAGTTAGGTCTCGGATAGAGAGGTTAGATTAAGAGTGGGCGTGATGAGTGACAAATAAATAAAACTGGATTGGACTCAGTTATGAGAAAGAAGTTCATATGAGCTGGCAAGAGACATAGACTTGGCGCTAGAAGAATTGGAGGTCAGGAATTCGATTCTCTTATAGCATGTATGTAGACATTTTATTTTTTGGTTAGGTCATGTGTAGGGCATGTTACCATCATCATCCTCATCTTAGGTTTTTTTTTTTTAATTCATTTTGGTTGAGAAAAGCCTAGAAAAAGGAGGAAAACATGGTACATTTTCTAGAAGCCAAGATTATAATTAATTTTATCAATTTGTGGATTTAGCTAAAATCTTATTAAATTATCATCAAGAACAACTAAATCTAAAAGGATCTATGAGAGTATGCATCCAACGAAAGATTCAGAAAACACTAAGTAGATTCAAATTAATCGTAATCTAGGGATTGCAAGTTTATAAAATAAGTTTGCAACACTTTCCTTAGCAACACCCAACTGACGACCATACATCAGCCCCTTAAACCTGCGACCCTCTTCAACACCATCTAACTACTACGCACATAACAGAAACCCAGTCCTCTCTTATCTTCACCAACCCCTAACCATGACTGCATTAACTAACTTGTAAACTACCATACAAATATAACAACATAACAACAATTAATAGAACCGACATAGATAGTTAGCTTGATCCCCATCCTTACTCGATAACAAGCATAACCGAACCTTAGTCATAGTCCAACACATACTGCACAGACAAACACTAAGTATGGTATAGAACTTAGCTGCATGACTAACTATACAACCCACTTCCCTAGCTACCCATTCTACTCGATAACAACCCAAGAGCCCTAACTCTAACTCTCTCTCCTTCGCTATGAATAGTAGACCTATCACCCACTATCGACTAAACTCATAGCCATTCACGTTCGCTTTACCACTACACATATCACCATTATGCACAAACCAACAATAGTTAGTAGACAAAACAACCTGCAATAGTCACCTACCACTAACCCTCTCTCTTATGCGTTACTAGAACCTATTGTAAACCAACTAACTTGACGCCGTGCCTTAGATGTGACCTAAGCACAAACAACCACCATTGACCACCAATGAAAGCATCCAAATCACCATCATAAGTTGAGGCACAAACACTAAACAAAGTTTTACTAATAACTTTGTCACAAAAATCAAATTATTCACTCGATTCATCGTTTGGACACTACTGCATGAAGTTGGTTTAGCCATTTTTGTTAGCTCGAGAGGGACCTAACTTACAGACATCCTTTTGATCCTGATCTAACCAACAACCAATATTAGGTGGTTTTTTTTTTGTTATTTTATTTCTTTTATTCTTTATTTAGTTTAATAGTTTTAGGTTTCATAATCTATTATCTATACTAATTTTGCTTGTTTTTCATTGTAGGTCTTTAGGTCTAATTATTTAAGTTTTTGTGTTTTTTTTTTTTAATTATTATTTACACATCATGTGTCCATTAGTTATGCATTACTGCATGATAAGATGGGGTTACATGATTAGTCTTATCGATTGATATTGCATGTTTATTAACACAAATTTTTTGTTGATTTGGAATATTGACACAATTTTGATAGGTTTATTATATGTCAAATTAGTGTTTGGTGTTATAGAGTTATTTATAAAACTCCCTCTCTTGCATGCTTTTGTAAAATTTACCCCTTTTCATAGTAGTTTGCATTTTTTTTTCATATAATTGCATCCCTCCATTTAAAAATTGTATTTTGTTAGAATCACACTTTTCATTATAATTGCATGTTTTTAACAAGTTAGGTATTTTAGTTTTTTAAAATAAAATTAGTTTGTCACTTAGACCGTTTTTTTTAGAAGAATAGAAATCTCAACTTAGGGTCTTTTAAAAAATTAGGTCCTTTTAGGGCTTTTAAAAATTAGGAATAAATTTAATTTTTTAGTTTTTTTTTAAATAATAAATGGTTAAAAAACGTAATCTAACCCAATTTTTTAAAATAAAAAGAACTAACTTACTAAAGTTTTTTTCTAAAAAAATAATAATTATGGTTAGTTTGATTTAGATTAACAAGTACGTAGACACCTTTAAAACAATTGTAAAATTTGGTTTTCTTTTCAATTTGTAGGAAAAATTTGTAATAAAAAATTCATTTTTATGCATTTTTTCATTTTTTACATGTTTTCACATTTTTTTAGAAAAATTATAAAAATTGAAGGCTCATTAATTATTTTTCTTAAATTCTTACATAGTAAATTGGTCTTAATAGGTTAGCTCATGAATTGGCTATTTTTAGTTAATTTTTCTAGGAAGTATTTTTTCTTAGAAAATTCACGGACTAGTGACTAAATTAAGGTTTTTCTACCTTAAAGCCCTAATTTTACTTTTTTATTAGTTTTTACTAACTAGTACTCCAATTATTTTTCAAATTTTGTAAAGAAAAAACTTTTTTCCTCAATTATATGTCAAGTAACTTATATTAAGTGGGATGAACCTATAAGTTAAATCAAGGAAAACTAAAATAGGGCTTGACAAGTACTATCCTATTTTAAAAGTATTCAGATTGCTTACTCGGTGGAGCACTGTTCTGTTTTTAAAAATATTGAGAATGTTTGCTCAAATGAGCATTATCCTATTTTAAAATTCCTATGGATAACTTATTTGGTGGAGTGCTGTCGTATTTTCAAAAATGTTAGGATCGCTTACTCGATGAAGCATTTACTTATTTTCAAAAGTATTCGGATCACCTATTGAGTGGAGTGTTGTTCACCCTCTTTAAAATTTCAGATTGTTGGCCCATTAGGCACCATCCATCCTTCCAAATAATTGTTGGCCCATTAAGGGGGGATATCTCGTAAGGCCCTTAACTCGTTGAATTCCATTTAAGGTAGGAAATCATGTAAAGAGCTTTGACCAGTTAAAAGCCTTTTGGGTTAGGATATCTCATAGAAGCCCCAAACCATCAGAATGGCCGTTCAAGAAAGGATATCTCGCCAAATGATATCATTCATATAAACTATAAGGAGCTCTTTCTGCCCTCTAAGACAGCTTTATTGCCCTTATTCCTTTGGATAAGATATCTTCCTAAAGAGTCTCGTTTAGATAGATCTTAAGGAGCCCTATCCCTAAGATAGCCTTAATGTTATCACCTTTTAGGAAATGATATCTCACCCAAGAGTCTTATTTAAATAGACCGTATGGAGCTCTTTTCGCCTTTTAAGACAGTATTAATGCTGTCATCACTTTAGATGGGATATCTTACCTAAAGGGTCTCATTTAAATAGACCACAAGGAGCTCCATCCCTAAGATAGCCATAATGTTATCACCTTTTAAGATAGAATATCTTACCAAAAGGTTTTGTCTCATTTAGATAGATCGTAAGGAGCCTTATCCTTAAGATAGCCTCAATGTTATTGTCTTTTAAGATATGCTATCTCACTAAAGGGTCTTGTTTAGATAAACCATAAAAAGCCTCATCCCTAAAATAACCTCAGTGCTATTGCCTTTCAGGAAATGATATCTTATCAAAGGTTCTCGTTTAGATAGATCGCAAGGAACCTTATCTTTAGATAGCTTTAATGGCACCACCATTTAGGAAAGAATATCTTGTCAAAGGGTCTCACTAAGAAAGACTATAAGGAGGTCTTTCCACTTTTCTCAATTGATAGCTTTCTAAAGGAGCCCAATCTATAAGTAACTTGTTTCACCTTTCAAATGATACCATTAGCAACTTTTTTTTTTTTTTTTCGAGATTCTCCTATTTCTATAAGGGCGAAAATGAAGTCTCCTTTTTGGTTTTTATGGTAAAGTTTTCATCAAACTTCACTATAAAAAGGGTAGTTATAGACATTCTATTTTTGTTCTCCCTAAGTCCATTTTTAGTTTAGGAATCCTATTTTTCAAAAAAAGGCCATAAAAATAAAAAAAGTAGGGAATACAAAAAATTTGAAAAATCAAGAAAATAAAAAAAATTGAAAAATAAAAAGATAAGAAAACCCATAAAAGTTCAAAAAAAAAATAAAAATAAAAAAATAGAAAAATCATAAAAATATTGTAAGGTTGTCCATTCAGGTTGGTTTGGGATAAAAGTATTTTTTTGAGTTCAAAAGCAGCTTTTGAAGTCAAAATGGTTATATGTAATTTAATCGAATTAAGAATTCTATGTAAAAATAAGATTTTAATGAAAACAATTTCTTTGGCCAAGGTTTGGCTAACTTATTTTGAAATATTTTGAAACTTCATATTTTTAGGAAATCATTGCCTCAAATTATGTTTCAATCGGAGTTAAAATAAATATTTTATGGCCATTTGAAGTTTTTAAATAAAAATTGAGCACTAGCTAAAATTGGGTTCCTAATTTGATCAAATTGAATAATTTTTGAAAATATTTTGAACACATATTTATTAAACTTTACATTCTCTTTAAGGAAGTAGTGCATTTTTTAAAAGTTGGCTATTTATTTGAGTGTAATTTCGTATGTTTAAAAAAAAAAATGAAGAATCACATGACAAGAATAGGAAGAGAAGAAAGGAAAGAAGAAAAGGAAAAGGAAAAAAGAAAAAAAAAAGAAAAAAAGGAGGATGACACGCATCATGTTGGCATGGTGACATGTATCATTTAGATACTGTGCTTTGTGTTATTAATTTTAGGTGCTACATAGCACGATCTTAAGTTGCCACATGGTTGCCATGTAGGTTCCACATGGTTGCCATGTAGGTTCCACATGGTCCAACTATGTGGCGACCTATTGACTAAGGTTAACTCTCAACATTCGTTCCCCTTTTTCTTGTTGTCAAATGGTTCGAGGACTTAAAGATTTGTTTTGGTTTTCAAAATAGCAAATATACTTATGTATTTTTTACTCGATTTCTCCCATTTTTTTGCCACAAAAAATCACAATAAAATATGAAATAGAAATATCACAAATTGTCTTATTAGGAAATGTTTAGTTTTTAAATTTTCAAAGATGGAAATTTGTTAAATAATAAAATGAAAATTGGATAACTTAATATGTGTATATTTTGCACCCGATTTTTATTTGGCAAAATTAGAAGATATTCTTCATTCTTGCTTAATGTAATCACTCAAAACATGCTAGGACATCATACATGTGCATATTTATTTGCTATTAATTCATGCAAAAACATGATCAATTTTGGTTGTGAATAGAGAAAACCGAGATACACACAAGAACTTCCCATTATTATAAAAGATTCAATCTTTCTCCAAATTAGAAGCTTCTTGAGCTATAATTTTGACTTAGCACTATAAATAGGGGTCCTTAATACTTACTCATTTAGCTCCCAAGCATTAAAAATAACTACATTGCATGAATTGATAGTTTCTCTCTCTAGGTGCTCGTAATGCTAAATTCATTCCCTCTATTCGATTTCTCTCATTTTAGAGCAAATTGATCAAAGATAAAATAGTGGAACAATCTATATTCATTTTAGAACAAAGTCTAATGGGTAGGTTGTTTCAATTTTGTTGTTAGAGGGAGTAATTTAAATTTGAATAAAGAGTGATGTTTTTTAGGGTTTGTTCATAACTAACGTAAAGTTTTTTGTTAAAATTGTAGGAGATAGGCTCGAGTTTTTTGGAAATTACTTAGGGTTTTTGTTGAATAGCCTATCAGGAATTAAGAGCCATCGGTCCCATATGAAGAACCAGTTAGAACCAAGTCGAACTAGTGATTGGTTTGTTGCATGTAAGGTAAGTTTTCTTCCCTTTGTATGTTGTGTTAGTTGCTGATTCAAAAAATAAAAAATAGAAAATTCTAAAAAAAATGTGAAAATAATTTTTTTTTATTTTTTGTGGTTATAATTTCACTTGACTAATATGTTTTTGTATGATATTTAATATTAATATGTCGATTAATTTCCATTTGCTTTATATTATATTTGTTGATTTTTTAAGATAATATGTAGGCTTTAAATAAAATGAGTGCTATGTTTCCATAATTAGACTTTAATAAAAAAAATAATTTGTATGTTTTTAAGTGTTAATGAATGATTGGTATGACTAAGCTTTATTAAAATAATTAACATGTTAAAGCTTTAATAAATAATTAGTTAACTTGGTTTTAATAAATAATTGGCATTTTTAGATTTTAGTTGTCTTGCTCATCGGTTTAGCTTTAAATAAATAATCGGCTTGTTGATTAATTGGTAGGTTTAGAAAATAATTTGTCTATTAAATAATTGATAGGTTTTGCTTGATGAATGATTCCTAATTAGCAAGCTGAGCTATTAATTTATTTGTTAATTTGCAAGTTTAGGTTCTAATAAATTAGCATGTTATAATTGACATTTACATGATTAGTTACTATGTGTCTTGTACCTTATTTACCATAAATGCATGATTATGATTTTCAAATAAAATGAGATTTTTCTCCTAAAATTAGTTTTCTTACACATAAAATGTTTCTCAAATAAATAAAAAAATAAATTTTTATTTTCCAAAAGTTAGGGATTTTCCTAAGATTTTTCAAAAGTGGTCCCAAAAACCTATTTTTTTCCCAAATTTATAAAATTTAATAAACTTAAAGTGAAAGGAGTATTTCAAAAATAAAATAAATGAATAAACTAAAGTTTTCACTAATTAAGAACTTTTCTTTCATAAGCACTTCAGGTAGCCCAAAACAAATAAAAAACTTTTCTTTCTAATTTTTTCTTTCATTTTTCAACTAAAAACTGAAAATAAAAATCCCAATTTATTTGAAAATATATTTAAGGCTCATTAAGTGATTTTATGGATTTCTTTTATGAAAACGTTCAAGTTTAATAAGTTAGTTTTTAAACCCAAGATTTCCCAATTTCTATTTTTGCAAAAGTTTTTTTAGAAAAACCTGTGGGCAAGTAGCTGGAGTTAAGGTCCATCCATCCATAGGTCCTACTTTTACTTTTTTCTCGATTGGCAACTCCCCTTTTAATAAAAAAAAGGTTTTTTTTTTCTTTTGGTTTTGTCTAGAGATTTGTGTTAAGTGGCTCAAGCTTAATATAAATTGGACCAAAAAAAAAAAAGAGAAATCAAATTTTTAGCTTAACAACACTAATAGTTAGTACATAATTTCTTATTGATTGTATGTGTTTAATAATTAAGAAATGGAAGGCTTGATATTATTTCTTCAAGATGTAACTAAATGGAATTAATCTAACTATACTTGAGCTATAAACCTAAAATACAACATATATACAAATTATGTAGATAGCATGTTTGAACTTTAACAATAATAATAAGATATATATTTCTATTGTAGTTAAGTAGAAATTTTAATCAAAGGTTACATTAGATAAATATGAAACCATATTTTTAGAAAAGTTATAACTATGCATGATCATATTCCACTATGGTGGGTTTGTTAAAAAATTATTGATTCAATGATAATTGTGACTTAGTAGAGTTAAAATGATGGCTAACCTTGAGCCTTAAGTAAACTTGACCCAAGTCTATGTAAGCATATGCTATAGTCACCTTTATAACACGTTTGGTTCATTTTATAAAGATGAAATTGGATGGTTATTATTCCTCCCTTATAAACCAATTTTTACATTTAATTGATGAACTAATTATTTTATGGAATTGCTATTATTGTGAAATTAGGAATTATAATTCCTTTACAAGACTAAGAAGTAGCTTTTATTTAATCTTTTTCAACATATTTCCATATTTACCCATGAGACTTTAAAGGAACTATAAGGAATATTTAACACCTCTCTATTGTATTTTAATGTGCCAAAAAGGATAATCACTAGGTTATCAATCCAAATACAAAGAAAGTGGTAGGTCCTTCATAGGATGGAAGAAATAATAGTAGGTTTTTATGGGGTTTTAGCTAAATGTATGTTACTTAAGTAGATATTTTGCTTTGCCAAAAAGCAAAACATAACCTAAACTCCACTTTATATTACACATAAGTAAAAATTCAGGGTTACTCGACACAACTTTAGCTAAGGGTTGATAAGAGTAAGGTATTTTGAGAGCAAAAGACTTATAAGATGAAAATGATAGATTTTGTATTCAAAGATAGCTGATTTTGGCTATTTAAAAAATAGTGCAACCCAAAAGAGTAAATTACATGTCCTAGTTTAGCCTTAAAAGGGTAAAAGAAAGAATAAAGAATATTTTGGATGTGCATGCAATGTTGTGTATCAAAGGATATGTATTGAAGTAGGACAACTAGGTGCTCTAGAGAAAGAAGACAAAAACTGTATAGTTAAGCAAATCAAGTGTCAAGACGAGCTAGTTAGTGGGTCGATGATAACTCGGATTTTAAACATACTTCATAGGATGATTTTATAGTATTTTCCTCACATTTTTGGTTTTCTTTAAAGAAATTGATACTTAATTGAGTAAAATTTTGATTTCTAGGTTTGAACGCGTTCTAGGATCGAAAATGAAGAAAAGGAATCAAATTTCACTCAAATCGGAGTTCAAATGAAGAAGTTATGAAGTTGTGTAGAAAATTTTGCCTTAGTACAGAAAGTTACACGACCTGGGGACACGGTCATGTCTCAGGCCGTGTCTGGTGACGAAAACAGAATCTTTGTAATACACATATAAAAGGATATCTTAGGGTTTCAAAAGAGAGGAGAGACATTACAGAAACGAAGAGACACAAGAGAAGAGAAAGAGACTTAAGGAGAACATCAAGAAAGAGGCGGAAACAACATCAAGAAAGAGGCGGAAACAACATCAACTTCAAGATTAGAGAGATTGTTCATCAATAAAAGGGGTTTCCATGTTTTATTTTATATTATTGATGAAACTCGTTCTTAGATTCATTATGATAGCTTCGAATTCGAGTATTTAGGATTATAGAACCTAGGGTTTCATGTGATTCTTGGATTGATTTAGAATTCTCAATAAAGTTTCTATCTTTACTTGATTCAATTATGTCGTTAATTATTGATTGATATTTCTAGAGTATCAATATATGATATTATGCATGTTAATTGAGAAATTGCATGTGTAATTAGATCTTTACATAATTGAAGAGGATTACATGTATACTTAGAGATAAGATACATGTTTCTTTCGGAAAGTTAATTAATTGTATGAGAATTCATTATACATTAATGCAATTCTAAATTATATTACTAAGTGAAGAGATTCCGGTAAATAATTTAGGATTAGGGTTAATATGCTTGAGAAAGGTATTAACTTTAGTTGTGAATCCCTTCGGTCAAGAAAAATAGAAACCGAATTGAATATATTTTAAGTGATCACATGATTAACTCTAGGGGAAATAATTCCTAAATACGTTATTATTTTCTTGAAGTCGTTCTTAGTTTTATTATTTTTTCAATTTTTTAATTAAGTCTTTTAATTAAAGTAGTTTGTTAATTTTAGTATTTTTAATTAATTCAAACTTTCATAATTTTCCGGTTAGATAATAAAGTTAAGGTTAATATTAGTACTTGAAGTCTCTGAGGGATCGACTCGGATTCATATCCGCTATATTAAAACTAATAGGTGCACTTGCCTCATATCAGTCGATCTAGTAGGAAATAGGTCAGCTTCTGGTTGGAATAGCTTGGATTAGTTGAATGCTAGGTGCTAATGTGTTGGAGGAATACGCCAGTTATGAAATCTCGGTCTTCGACCTATTACCTGAGACTTAGAGCAGTAAACTATTTCTACTACAGATAGGGACCTAAGAAGTATGATTGAATGAAATAACGAAATAAGTTTACTAAGAGAAACTTAAGTAAAGAGTTAGTTTTTTGACCATACTCTAACTATGTGATGCTGGCATGAATTAGGGCATTTCAAAAGATTTAAGGTGTTCGAACAATTTTGTCTGAATTAAGCTAAATTCTAATATAAGGTTAAAAAAAGTTAGATAAAGAGTTCTAGTATGGTCAATTTCTCAAAATAAAGATCATATAAAATTTAATTTTAAAATAACGCATTTTTATCGAATATACTCGATATTTATCGAAAACTCAAAGTTTGAGTTTCAAATAACTATAAAACCTTAGAGATAAATTATTTAACTTATAAAAATAATTTTAGAGTCAATTAACATGTAGTGTAATTATATAATAGTGCTATATACGTTATATGTACTAGTTATATAAATAAATTCATTAAATATACAAAGATATGCTTGAAATTAGAATAAATTAAAGAAAAATTATAAAAAAATAGCAAACTTACTTAGATGAGTTAAGGAAGGGCATAACATACATCAGGATATGTTGTAAGAGTGTGGAATGAGGTGTCACCAAAATACATTATGTCACAACTCAGAGGAGGGTTAAGTCATGGCAGTAGTGCTATGTAATATGTGAAGGTCTGAGATCAAGCATTATCCTTGATTAAGAGCCTTTGACATACTACATGAGGCATTTCATAACTACAACCTTCTCCTAGTAACTAGTATTAAGTAATAGTAAAGCACATAAATTAAAGTTATATTATCTAATTAATATTAACATAACGTAGATAAGAAGGGTTATAAGCTTTTCCTTAAATCAGTCATACAGTATCGAGATAAATGATCATAAGTAGTCTAGGCTACTCAACAAGCTAAAGATACTTAATGATGGAGAATAAAGAGAGTTCAATTATAAATAAAGCGTTTGCTTGAGCTCTCAACTTCTTTACATCCCATAACCCCAAGCTGGTACAATTGACCTCGAACATCTCGCAGCCTAGCTTTAGCTAAAGCTCTTATTGCAATAACAAATTATGAGGGGATAAGCTCGATTGCTTAGTAAGTAACCTTCCTACTTTACTAGCAGATGATATAAAATAAGTTGTTAAACAAGCGTATGAATGCATGGTCAAACATATGGAATGCATGGTTAAACATATGCAATGTAAAAATATATATAGTCTATTGATAACTGCATATAGCATAGTTTTAATGGCCACTGTTGCTCGGGTTAGGAAGTATTTCAGTACATCAAGATCTAGGTATCTACGTCCAACTCAAAGTCTCTTGTCAATAATATCACCTTTAGCAGTAGATATGGTATAACCTTAAGTAGAAGGCGGCACTTCTCAAAGTCAAGTAGTTCCCAAAAGTCAAGGAAGGAACACGTTGTACAAAATACGTTGTATGATAATAATTTCAATATATAAAATACAATGTGGACCCAATTAGGCATGATCCCCCGTTCTACTTCATGATGTTGACGCCCTTAATATCATGTTATAAAATGTGATACATGTCTGGTTTAATTAGGGGTTGAGTATTTATTAGTTTCAATTCATGAGTGATTAATCAATTCTATATAAACACTCCAAGATCTTAAGTTCTAACGCAGTAAGCAAATAAGTTCATATTGACTTAAGATGTTCTGTAAGTAAAGTCAATCATATCAAGTACATACAATTTCTCATTTGCCCTAACATGCAACAATTTTAGTTATTGGATATAATTAAGTATTTCGCTAACTATAAGTACAAATAAGCGAAGTAGGAGGGCAATATACTCACTCGGCCATGATACTTAGTAGTCTTAATAGTCCTTTACTGTGTCCAAGTCAATATCCTTATCACTTGAAGAAGATAATTAAGATTTATGAGTATTCTATTTGCATTAGTTAACTAGGCTTGTTGCTTATTAACTTTGATTAGTTATTTTCGTAATTCGGACATATCTTCCTTGTTTTAACTCCATTTTCGGTGATCTTTTATTCATTTTCATTGTTTTCGAATGTTCTTTCATTTTGGTGAAGTTGTTTTTTAAGTTTCTAGATCAGTAAGTTTTTAGTTTGGGCCTTATAAGGTTGTTGATCTAAGTGGGGAGTTAGGTCACTTTAGGATTTGGGCATTGGGCTTGGTTTTTGAATTTAGGCTTTAAACTTAATAATTTAGGCCTTTTTTAAAGTATTTTAAATAGGCTTTTTCTACCCAACACCTTAAAATTTTAAAGTAGGCCGTGGTGATTCTCTTATAGGTCTAAATGGGACTTTTTTTTATTAAGTTTAGGACTTTAAATCACTAATAGGCTTATGGTGGGTGTCTTAGATGGGCTTGTTTAGTAGGCCTTTTAATTAAATTATTCTAAGCCTTCTAACCTATGTTTCAGATCTGGTCACTTAGCTACATAGGCTTTAAAGTTAGTTCTTTTAGGATTTGTGTTTAAATCACTATTTAGGGCCTTGGGCTCAAGCTCACTTGTTTTTTTATGCTTGAGACCAACATTAGACTTAAGTTTAGCCCACTTTTAATATGTTTATAGATCTAGACATTAAGGTCTTATGGGTTATTAACACCATTCTTAAGCCTATAATTACTAACTAAGCTAGTTTACGGCCTCAACCATATTTTAGCCTATTTAACTTGATTAATTAAGTCTTAAAGCATACTAAACACTAAATAAACATGTCATTAAGCTAATAAACAATAATTTCCAAATCTAGTGGGTTCCTGAAAGTGGTGGCCATGAAGTGCTCTTTAGGTCAAATCTTCCATTTTGATTCAACACTTGATTTTTATGGTGTTTCTACTTAAGTGACCTATGTTTCTACTAATCTAAAACCATAATCACTACATAAAAGTGTGTGGAAATGTTGTGAGGGAATATATAAGGGGTGGCATGCATGAGAAATGGGGATTCTATCAACCTATTCGATGATTTACTATTAAAATGAACATTACTCTACATTACTTAATTTATTTGTGTTAGATCTTCTACCAAAAGTTGTTTTTCTTTTACTAACCTTTGTTTGCCCTTCTTAAAACACCTTAGAACTCCTAGGAATTTGCTGTAAAGTAAGGTTCAACAAAGAAAAACATTAGTATCTAACATTATTCTATGATAAAACTAAGGAAAACCTAACCTAAGTACTTACTAGAGCAAGGAGTGGAAGGTCTTCTTTGAGATGAGTGTGCTGTGAGCTTATGTGGGGGTGTAGGTGTATGTATGTATCAAAGGACTGGGGGATGGTATGTATGAGGCATGAGGCTTAGTGGTGAGTGATTTGGAGTGGTGGTGGTGGTGTTATGGTGGCCAATGGTAGGGTAGATGGTGTTGTTGAAGGGGAAGAAGAATGGAAGTTTATGTGTTTGAATGTTTGAGAGGGTTTGAGAAAACAAAACAAGGGAGTGAAGAAGAGTGGTTGGTCGTGAGGAAGGGGAGGAGTGGGGGGGGTGGGGGGGGGGGGGGGGGGAACTTTGGGTAATTTAGGAAAACAAGGACAAAGCTTAAAATGGGGATCATGTACTATTGTGTTTTTTGCCAAATTGAGTAAGATCTTGTCTCCTTAGGGTACAAGATATTTTAAGGTGATTAAAAGTTTTTCTTTTGGTCCTTATTCATGTTTAACTTGTAGCTAATTAAGATGTAATGGGGTTGGTTATGGATTAGGGTAATTGATGGTAATTAAGCATGATTAGACTAATTAAGTGTACTTAGGATATGTTTAGGGTTTTGTTGAACTTTGATGCTATACTTTAGCTAAACGAAATGCCTTACATGTGTACTTAAGGTTTCTATAGTTGCTTATAGTAATTTGATTTGTATATGAGCTTGAAGGTTAGAGTTTCAATCATTTAGTGCTATCGATCACTTGTATTTGATTGATTCAACCTTACTATTAGTGTTTATTTATGATATTAAGACATTTGATTACTTAATTAGGGTTAGATGATAATTTTGGAGTTTCGCTATCGTTTTAGTGTTTTTCAAGTATTAACGTTCTTACTTGTTTAGCTAAATTTTTAGGGTTTACTTCAATTAGGGTTTTTGATTGAACACTTAGGGTTCAATTCCTTTGCCTAGGTTTTATTATTATGTTTGGGTAGTTCTAAGGACTATCTAAGGACTCCTTCAGCTAATTCCGCTTTTAGGTTATCGAAATTTCGTAGGGCTTACACGTTATTTAATTGATACACAAAATACTCAATAAGATTGTAATTTGGCACTTATAAAATGCATTATGCTTTCCCATCGCCTGAACTATTATAAATAGGGATATAAGACTTCAATTTGGTTATTTTAGAACACCAGAAAAATAGGAAAACCTCCCAAACACATTTGTTTCATATTTTTACAAAAATAAGGGAAAAATAAGGTAACATGGGGTTCTAATAGTTCTACGCAACCTGATAGCATGCCGCTTAAGACTTAAGCACTTAGTATAGAGAGAAGCTTTGCTGATAAGGGTAGGTGGCCAGAAGGTAATCATAGCACCATCCATCGGTGAGTGTTATTTTTGTATTCGATTTTCAATAACTTACTAAAAATAGCAAAAATAAGTCAAAAAATTATGAAAATTTGTTTCACGGAGTTAATTTTAATATAGTAATTTTTTTTTTTGTTGAAAATTTGATGATTTATGATACTTGCTTAAGAAATGGGCCTTTTATTACAAATTTTTAATTAATTTTTCAAAATATTAAATAATGTTTTTTTTGCTTGAAAATTTTTGTATATCACACTTATATTACATATTAAATTGTAGTAACAAGAATATTTGAAAAATATTGTGTTTATTATTTATTATGAATTATTTCATATTTGCTGGCAATTTTATCAATTGTGCAAAATTAAAGGATTTTAATGTAAATTGTATACAAAACCAATTTCATCTAATTTCTGGAGTTTAGTATCATTAAAATATATGTTATACTATGATTTTGGTGAAAAGGACAATTATGTACCCATTTTTAGCTATTTGTTGGAAAAATGGAGCTAAAATACGTATTATAGAGTATATTACATAATATGCTATTTTGGTGTTTTTCAAGACCGTGATTCAACCACTATAACTTTCTAGCTATAATATACTTTTCTTGGCTTCAATGGAGCATAAATACTAATTATTATATATTCTTTTGCTAGATGTAGGTATTTTGCATAATATGTTAATGAATGGCAAATTACTATAATTTGTAACATAGTAAGGGGGAATTCTGGCTGTTATTGTATTTGAAGTGATTTGTAATGATCTTAGCTTAATTTATTTGAAAAGTAGGAATAGTGTAAGTAAACATGATATATTAGGCGAATTAGAACCTAAATCAAAACTTGAATTAGAACCATATTAAAAAATTGCTATAGTTAAGTATTTTTGTGTAAGTTGAACGTAGACGATTGAGTTAGGTAGAATATTGGATATTTTAGTTGATAAACTAGAGATATAAGTTAACTAGCATCTAATTAGGAATTTGAAAGTTAGGTCAAATCAGAGACTAATTTAGAAGCTAAGTTAGAAGCCAAATCAAAACCAAAATCAGAGACTACAATTTGATGGCTTCACGTTGGTAGGGTTTAACATGGAATATGAAGATGTAGCTAAGTTTCTAGATTAATGGAGGACTAGGATGTATGTAGACATCATTTTTTTAGGAGTTTTAGAATTGGCTCAATTTAGAAGTTAAAGCAGAGTGTAATCCAAAGATTGATTTAGAGGCTAAATTAGAAATTGGCAAAGATGAATGTTGACTTGAGCACACCCTTTAACCTATAAACCTTAGTTGTAAATAGTTCTTATCTGTTTGGTAGATGACAGTGGGGTTGTATATATATTTTTAAGTGATATAACTATAGTTGAGGAGGATCATGGTCTTGATGCGTAGACTTAAGACCATTACTTATTGCTACTCATAACATTGTGTGTTATTTGATGCCATGTTGATTGAATATAGTTATATCCTAATTGAACTGGTATGTTACTTTGTTAGATGCTGATCTGGTGTTTTTGAATGATTGTAGCTATGTCTTGGTTGAACTATTATGTTGCCATTTTGAATGATAATATGGTGTTTGTGAATAGATGTACTAACTTAGAGAGAAAAGTGATTGTTAACTCAATCTTTTGGGTGTTCACCTAAGTAAACTTTAAGTAAGATAATAAATTTCTATTAGGGAGAGACCAAAAACTAAACTTAGATATCTAAGATGAATAAAACTTAAATGCTAGTTGTGCTCAATGATGTACTTGAATTGTTGTTAAAGAGTATGAAATATTTTGGTAATAAAGAAAAACAATAGTTTTATGAACCTGGTTTTGAAAGCATATAGATTCGCAATGCTCAAGCAACCTGACTATTCATTGTAGTTTGAATTGGCATACTACTCTTTGTAGTTTGATTTGATAAAAAGAAAGTTGGGGGTCCTTCTCTTAAGCAGATCTTACTCTTAGGTAGCTCCTTGTTGTCTCTAGGTTCCTAGATGTTGTATCCAGATGTCTGGGTATGTCAACTAAACAAATGAGTGAGTTGGAAGGGCATAGGATATCGATACTGATGCATGCCATGTGAGTAAGCATAGCATGCTGCATTACTAGCAATAAATACCTACTTAGTTAATATAGGTGTGAAGCGAAATCTATTGTTTATGAATAAAATGTTTAAGTAATGATATTATTTGTATTCTATTGCCTGTTATCCACTCTCATTCAGCTTCAATAGTTGAGAGGATAAAATCTTTTATCCTTAGGTTAGTAGGATTTTAACGAGCCCAACACTTGGGGGAATGTAATCTGAGAGCATTAGTTGGAGTTAGCAACTTTTGGGATGGAGCTTGTACTAAGTCGAAAGTTCTACTATTTTGAAGATAAGAAAAAAGAAAAGGAAGAAAGTTCATGCTTTGATGTAAATAGTAAGTTGTATTTATATAAGTTATAAACCAAAGATTTAGCTGAACTTTGTTTTATCATCCCTATTGTTACATAAATAAAGCTGTTTTTGGATAAATAAGCAGGTTAAGTTAAATTTTTAATAGGTTTTTTTATGTGATGGTGCATTTTATACTATGCCAGGATATGACACCAACACAACTATATTAAGTCAAGGTTCAACTTGGTGATGAGTAGGATAGACATTTGAGACTTTAGGAAGTAATTAAGGCCATTGAATAGGAAGGGAATCTGATTCTTGGTTGGTTAGTTGTTCAGCTAAGATTCGTTGGACGAAAATCTAAAGTATCATGTGCTCGGCTTTTGATGATTAGATTGTAGACTTAGTTCTCATTTTATTCTTTAAGAATTTCAATTCTATGCCTATCTTATTTTATTTCATGAATAAGATGTTATTAGAGAAAACTCATATAAGAGCTTATAATCATTTTTATCAAATATAAGTAAACACAAATGTGAAACTTAAAAATTTCTACAATAATCACCATAATAAGATAATAATAATAATTAAAGCATCACTAGCATTTACGCATAAGGAATCCCAACCTTTAATAATAACAAATTATTTAATCAAATAATATCATGGAGGAATCAAGCACACTTAAAGCCAATGAAACAAAGTATGAGACATATACCTTGGCATAAGCAAAAGGAATAATTTCCAATATAGTAATATCACCTAAATATTCTATGTAATACTTGAACTAATCAAGTTGATTAAGTGCTAAAATTTTGAGACCATTTAAAAATAAATATTAATCGGCATATATACTATACCTAGACTCTCGTGCATCCAAGAATATAAGAACCAAGAAAGCAAATGTGACAATTATGTGAAACCAAGCCCATAATTAACAGCCTAAAGACCTAACCCATTCAACTCTTATAAGTCCCCCAACTAAGAACCTAAATGGGAAGCAATAATTGGCCTTACATGAAGCCTACTGTAGAAAGCTACCTAAGCTACACTATATTCAGCTAAAATGAAGAAGTGAAGAGACACAACATATTAGCCCTATTATACTTGGCCAGTAACTAATACATCCAAATAATAAATGTAAGAATGTGGTAGCAAGTGATCAAAGGCAATCATCATCAACATTAATTTCTAATTATGTAATAAAGAACACATTTGCTTCAAATATAATATGCTCATGTGCATGCATATTCCATATATATATACATACACATTTATTTATATATTCACATCCATGTTGGCAAATGAATAAGCTTACAAGATGAGGGATTTTTTTTTAAAAAAAGGCTTCCATCTTTTAGCATCTAAAGGCATTAGATTTAATTTCCTCTAAGAAAATGTAGCACCTGTAGTATGTAATAGGCTCATAGCTTATATGACCATTTTTTGGTAATAGACTTAAATATATAATTGTATACATGTGTATGCGTATATATAGAAAAGGTATATATGATGTATTATGCTTCTAAAGCTCCTTACCTAATTCTTCCTTTTTGATCTCACTTCTAAACTTAGAAGTGATATTATATCATTTACATAGTGTGAAGACCAGTTCTTGTATATAGCATGGGAAGATATGAGAAGATCTTAAGGCGATGTCCATTATCTTTGTATGGTTACAAATGCAGATATTCTATAATGGTTTGGGTACTTAGGTTCGAACACTAGTATATGCAGCTTTTAGAAGGGAATTGATGAGTAGGAAAGCAAAAGAAGCTAAAGAGCTAATTTAAGAGATAGCATTGAGTACTTATAGCTGATAAATAGATCAAGCAATGCTTAAGAGAGTTGTTGGAATACATGAAGTGAGTGACATGTCCACAATTATCAGCACAAGTAATAGCTCGTATAATATACTTGAGCAAAATGAACCAGCTTATTGTTGTTATGAGCTTTAATTACAGTCCACCAGTGGAGTGTACCCTTTATGTAGGCAGCCCTGATATTATGGATTGCCAAGTAGAAAATCCCTTAGCTTTCTCTATGAGCACATAATCTAAAAAAGCCAACTTTGTTAATAATTTCAATAAGGGGAACTATAGCCCATACTCTAGCACCTACAACCTTGCTTAGAGGAAGCATCCAAAATTCTCCTTGCGTGAGAACAATAACACTTACAGAGCATCACCTAGCTTTTCATAGCCCTCTTAACAACCTAAAGAGCTAATGAACAATTCATTTAGAGGGCTAACATGAAATTTCAAAAACAAGGATGCTGCTATTTATAACCTAGAAATGTAGATGGGTCAGATCTCTTATATGCTAAGTAGCCACCCTTAGGGTTTTTTATTGAGTACTATAGAAAGAAATCTAAGGCAACAAATGGGATCATCAAATGTGAGAATAAAAGAAGTTAGCATGGTTGAGCTTGAAGAAAATAAGATGCCAACTAATGATTATGCGATTGAGATTAGAACCCGAGGCAATACAGGATATGTAGTGACAAAGAAGTTGGTGAAGGAAGATTTCATTAAGGAGGATTCAATGATGAGTTTTTGTGAAGTTGTGAAGGAAATGAAAAAAAAAAAAATGGAAAGGAACAAAGAACTAGGTTTGTTGAATTTGAGGAGGATAATCATTGTGAGTCTAGGGAAGACTGCTCTTAGATGAGTTGTTATAATCAGTTAGTGTTGGTAGATAACTAGAACAATTATGAGAATGAGCTTGACATCGCGTAGGACATTGGGGATGAAGTGTATGTGAGTGATAGGATGGAAAAAGTTGAGATTATAAGTGAGAGAGTTTCTTTATATATGATTGAGAGCGATAAGGTTAATGACTCAGTTGAGATATCTTGAGGGCGAGCAAGAGAGATAGACTAGGAGTATATTGGTCAAATGATCTCACTAATAAAAAAGGATGTAAACTTAAAAGGGAAATATGTACTCTCAAAGATGGATGATCCAGTAAGGATAAGTATCTTGTTTTCCATTGCTAGGCGTCGAGCCTAATTTTTCAATTTTTATATTTTAATTTTATTTTCCTCTTTCTGATTAATGTTAAATCCTAACCTATTTAATATAAACCTTCGACTAAGGAACAAGGAAAAATTTCAGTTTTCTTTTTTAATTTAAAAATTGTTTAAAGTTGCCACCCGATTGTGATTGAGAAAAGAAATGAGTTGTAACTAATTAGGTAGATTGTTTACAACTTAGCTACCGATTTTTGATAAAATTAATTTTAATAAAACTAGAGATTTCTGAATTCAAGGGCTACTTATATTAACCTCTCATGGGTCCTACTTTTAATTCTTTGAAGTTAGGTTTAGTTTTCAATATTACCCTTTTTTTTTGGTTTTTGTTTTTTAAAAGCTTACTCATAAATAGTTGAAATTGTATTTATTTTACAAAAAATAGGGAATTTGAGATATAATTTACAAAAATGAAAATATAAAACTTTTACAAATTTTATATTACCGCAAAGGTGTTTACGTACCTGCTAGTTGGGATCAGATGTTCATAGTTCATTTTTTGAAAACATTAGTTGGTCGATTTTTTTTTTATTTTGAAAAAAGTCAGGTTTATGCTTTTTAGCAATTTGGTTTCATTTAAAGAAAATTCTACAAGGGTCTTAAGTTAAGTTTTTTTTTTTTTGTTGAAAATTCTAAAAAAGGGTCCCAATTTTAAAATGGGTCAATTGAATTTATTTTTGTAAAAAAGAAACTTTTCTAAGTGAGAAATTGCATTTTTCAACTTCTATTATTTTTTCCTTTAATGTGAACAACCTATAATGTAAATAAGAGACAACAAAAATATAACAACTAAAAAAAGAAAGAAAATGAAAGAGAAAAGAAAAAATATAAATAAATAAATAAATAAGGAATGAAATAACTGAAACCAGAAAAGAAGGATCGGACTTGATGGGGTGTTAGGTGCGAGTCGAATGACTGGGTTTGGTTCGGACTCGAGTCGATTTTAGGAGCTCCATAGGCTAAAACGGGTTACACTAAGAGGACCAATGGTAGTAGCTAGGAGTGATTTTAACTAATTTCAATGCTGGCGTAAGTAGGAAAAACCACTTTTGTATGTTTTCTATTAGGCTTAAGGGGTCTAGATTTAATGTTGTTAGCTGTTTTAGTGGTTTGGTGGATTTTAAGAGTTGGCCAGTGTATATGCAGTGGTAATTGGTAGTCAAGTGTTTGGTGTGTGAATGGTGTCAAGTGTAGGTTGGTATAATGCTGGCTGTGGTGTTTGCATCGCTTACTGTTTGGACTTCGGGGTGGTGTGGTGGTCAATATGAGTTACGAAGGGGGTTGTTGTGGCTGATCGTGGGGTTTGGGTTTGTATGTCGTGTGGTTGTGTTGGATTAGTAGCTATGGGTGCGGTCGTATATGGGGATTGTACTATTGTTGCATTGATGGCGAAGCGTATATAGTACACATATGGATTGCTATGAGTTGTATTATTGGTTTGAGCATGAGTAGTGTATTTATGCAGTTGCTGTCGATGGTTGAGCATGTAGCATTGGATGCATAAGGGCTGTGGATTGTGTATTTGAGTGTTTGGGTTTGGTTGAAGACCTTGGTGGAGTGGAGGTTGTTGGTCACTACAATGGTAACTCTGGTTGGCAACGGAGGTGTTGGACGGTGGAGTGTGACAGTGGCATGTTTATGATGGAGAAAGAAAATTTGAATCCCTTTCTCATTTTGCTTCCAATGCCTATTTATAGAATTCAAACTTAAATCTTCTAACTGATTCTAGATCATTGTAAATCCATTTAGATAAAATCGAATTCAGATTTGAATCCCCTCCCAATCTCTATTTTACCTGATTTAACATTATTACTCTTAGATTCTTAATTTCCAATAATTATCTACTCATGCTTCTATTAAATCCATTTAGAAATAATAACAATTTAATTATATTTGCTTTTGGATTCAAGTTTTAGAAACCCAGATTTTTGTATACTTTCAGTTTGTTTCTCTTGATAGAAATTGGGATGAGGAGGTGAATAAATAAATAAATAAATAAATGAACAAACAAAACCGTAATCCTAAACTTATTCTAAAATTGAAATTTGAGCCCCAATGAGGTCCAGATACATTCCATACTTATTACACTTGATTTTATCCGACTCTTAACATAATAACCTTAATTTGAGTACCCTAAAACCTATAGCTAAAAAAAAAAAAAACTTGTCATTCCTATGTCTTCTTCTCTTCTTTTTTTGTTTTCTTTTTCTCCAATTTTTCAAATTTTTTTTTGTATTTTTTGTGCTTTTTTTTTTGTATTTTTTGTGTTAGGACCCGTTTCCTTATTCTGAAGAAAAAAAAAGAAGGTAAAAATTGGGTATCTATAGCTGCCTCTTTTTATGGTGAAGTTTGAGTAAAACTTTACCATAAAAATGAAAGGAGGCACCATTTTTTCCTTGAGAATGAAATTTTTCCCTAAGAAGCGTTACAACTAGTTGGGTATCCTAAGCTTGATCCATTGGGGATTTGGTGACAAATGTTTTGACCACAAGAGAGAGCTTTTCAAAAGGGTATAGTGCCTTTAGAGCTGGCTAGAACCCTAAAGGATACTAAAAAGAGGGTAGTTGCCTAATGGTTGGCAAGAGCCCTAAATGGTAAATTGAAACTTGGTTGTGCTCTTTTAGACTGACTAACCTAAGTGGAAGCATCTCTAATGGACTAGTAACCTTAATTGAAAGATTAATACGAGACCTAGTTTTGCTTTTTTTAGTTAACTAACTTAGGTGGAAGCATTTCTAAGGGACTAGCAACCCTAATTGAAAAACAGATATGAAACTTGGTAGTACTTTTCTAAGTTGACTAACCTAGGTGGGAGTATCTTTAGGGGACTAGCAATCCTAAACGAGAAATTGATACGAAACCTGGCAGTGCTTTTCTAAGTTGACTAACTAGGGTAAGAATGTCTTTAGGGGGTTAGCAACCTTAAACCAGAAATCAATATAAAACCTGGTAGTGCTTTTTTAAGTTGACTAACCTAGGCGGGAGTGTCTCTAAGGAACTAGCAATCCTTAAATGGGAAATTGATATGAAACCTAGTAGTGCTTTTCTAAGCTAACTAACTTAGGCGGGAGCATCTCTAGGGGACTAACAACCTTAAATAAGCAGTTAGCTTAAAACCTAGTTATACTTCTATGAGTTGACTAATCTAGGCGAATGGGTAAAGTACTCCTTGAGTTTGCTAAAACCCTACATGAGAAGTATGATTCGGGATAGCATTCTAACATGGATTGGGACGATGCTTTATGAGTTGGCCAAAATCTTAAAAGAGAAATATGAATCAGGATAGCGCTCGATAAGCTTACTAGAACCTAAAAGGAGATGTAAGTCAGGATAACGCTCTATGAGTTGGCTAAAACCCTAAAAGATAAGGGTTAATAACCTTATAGGTTGACTACCACCTTAAGGGGGTGCTTAATGCAGATGCAGTGCCTCAAAAGAAAACCAATTGATTTTTATGCTAAAAAGTATAGATATACTTACCTGACTTTATCAATAGCTCCTAAATAGTTAAACCTTTCCTTAAGAAGTTTAGTCAAAACCAATGGTCCAATATTTTGAATTTCATTTTGATCTTGAAGTAAAGTCCTACTTAGTGGCAAATTCAAGGGAAGTGACCCAACATGTGAAACGTCATCATCATTTAAGCAAAGAGGTCATGTCTCAAATTTCTAGCCTAATACAAATCCTTAAAGTCTTAACTAATTTCCTTCATAGGCTTTATCCTTGATTGAGTAGTACTCACTTACCATGAGATACTTTCTCTTCTGAATGGGGCCTTAACTTGAAAAATAGAAAATGATCTTCCTTATTGGGGAGGATGAATCGTAATAGAGTATTTGAAGAATTTTTATCAATTATCATTGTTCCAAACCATGTGTTCATTTTCTTTCGTGTTTATAGTGTATGGGGTTTATTTAGATGGAGTAAAGAGTAAGACCTTTTGGCAGAGTAGGAAAAGTGTTGGGGGTGTTGCCCAATGTTAACGACCATTAGGGATATCAACTTTGCTTATTGAAAATGAAAATAAAACCACAATAAAATTAAGATTTCTTTCATTTCATGATTTGAGTGAAAATTCCATTTATTTTTCAAGGGTAGTACAACTTTACTACATTAGCATTTACAGGATCCTTTAAGTCTTGACCATCCATTTAAGATAAAATCAAAGCCCCTTCAAGGAACACTTTCTTTACAATATAAGGATCTCTATAATTTGGAGCAAATTTCCAAATAGAATGTTGTACGTTAGGAAGAGTCTTCTTTAATACCATGTCTCCCTCTTCGAAACTTTAAGGTTACACTTTCTTGTTACAAGCTCTAGCCATTCATTGCTAATAGCACATGTTGTGACACAAGGTTGTTAGCCTTTTCTCATTAATTAGATTCAACTGTTCAATGTGCTTCTTTATCCAATTAGCCTCATCTAATTGGGTTTCTGATAGCACTTTAAGAGGTGGGATTTCGACTTCTACTGGTAATATAACTTCCATTCCATATACTAACGACTAAGGCATTGCACTTGTTGACATTTTGATAGAAGTTTGATAGGCCATGAATGTGAATGGAAACATTTCATGCCAATCTCGATATGTGACTACCATTTTTTCAATAATTCTTTTGATATTCTTGTTGGTTGCTTCTACAGCCTTGTTCATCTGAGGTTACTAGGGAGTAGAATTTTTGTGTATGATTTTGAACTGCTGACACAACTCTGTCATGAGTTTATTGTTAAGATTTGTACCGTTATCGATAATTGTTGAGTAGTGAATTTTTCTGGTTTTTTATATTTTCCTTAATTCGACTAATATTAAACCTTACCCGTTTAATATTGACCTTTGACTAGGAACTAAGAAAAATAAAAGTTTTTAAATACGTTTAAAAATTCTTGGAGTCACTATTTGACCGGAGTCGGGAAAAAGAGTGGGTTAGGTTAAATCGATTAAGTGGATTGATTTTGACACCAAATCGAGTGGGGAAAGGGAGATTTGTGTGCTTTAGATTAAGTTTTAGGCAGGGTGGGGGGAGGTATAGGCTTAATGGCTAGATGTTTGGTGGTTGTTTGGGTGTTGATTAGAGTTAGGTTATGGGTGGTAATGGCGGGTAAGGTGGGTGGCGGCTGTTGTACTTCGTTAGGGTACGGAGACCTGGGTTTTAGAGGATGGTGAAGTTAGTTATAGAATTGGATTGAGTCAAAAGTGGTTAAGCCTAGTGGTTTGAGAGTAGGGTTCAGTTACTTAAGGTTTCGTAGTGGTTAGTTTGGCAATGGACGATGGGAGTTATAGCGAATGTTGGGGTTCTTAGGCTTGAGTGTTTAAGCTAAGGGAAAGTTTTTTAGAGTGGTGAGCTTTCTTGAAAAGGTTCGAGTGACAATAGGGATAGAGAGAGGGTGTGTCGCAAATAGAGAGTGAACTTGAGAGTTCAGGAGTGGGTTTTGCTATTCGGAGATGAAAGCTTCTAATTTGGAATTGATCCTCAATGGTCCTTTTTATAGCTGAATTGTACGAATCCAACATGGGAAAGTCTAGGAACAGATTAAATTAAAAAAAAAATTCATTTAATGGGTTTGAATGAATTGAACACAAATTGATGTCATTTGGTTGAAGTTTTTCATTAAAAATGTTTCCATATACTTCGTTATTTCTTTTTTAGGCCATAAAAAGCTTTTAGAATTGTCTTAGAGCTTAAATCAAGGGACTTGAACACAGAGCTAAAGTCATGGGTCAAAAGTTTATCCGAATCTTTCAAGGCAAATATAACATAGTAAACGAATGAATTTAGACGGGTTATGAGCATGAATTTGTAGTTCTCCATGTGTCCTTTGTGATTTCACCACTCATGAAGAAAACTTGATAAAAAAATGGCTTAAAAGTGGATAGCCAAGGCATGTTTCACGTGAGAAAGAGTGGGAAAGTCTAGGAAAGGGAAAGAAAAAGGAAAGAAACAGAGGGAAAGAGTTATTGATGTGGTGCCATGTCAACTGAGCAAACTAATGACATCGTGCCGAGTATCAAACGCATGGTAGAGGTCGACATGTGATTGTGCCACGTATCAGACACGTAGCATGATACATATCAAGGGATGTTGATGTGGTCCCATATGATGCCACGTTAGCTCGAGGTCACAACTAAGTGATGCTACGTATCAACAATAGACACGTAGCTTAGTGATAAGCTAGCACGTGGTAGGTAGTGTTCTTACAAAAATAAAAGGCACTTTGTACATGTTGCAAGATTCAAACCTAAGATCTCTAAGTCATATGCCATGTTAAGTTAGAGTGTAAAATTGTTAATTCGTTGACCCATGTCTTATCCATATATGATTGCATATATGGTTTAGGTCGACCTAGGCTAGATTTAAATCTAAAGCCAGGCCTAAAAAACCCTCTTCTCTTATTTAAGGCCTAAAAAATCCTATTCTATTTAAATTATCTAAAAAATTGTTTTATTTTATTATTTGTTTTCTAAATTTTCCTAAATTTTCTTAGTTTTGTGATTTTTCCAAATTTTCTACTTTCTTTTATATTTTTTTCGTATTTTTCTAATTCTTTTTTTTTTTGTACTTTTTCGCTAAATTATGACTCTTTTACTCTATTTTAAAAACTCTAAAATTACAAGGGGGCAAAAATAAGGTATTTATAGTAGCAGTCGTCTCTAGAGTGTCATAAAGAGCTAGAATGCTCTCTTGATGAACTTGACCACTACCCCTTTGGTAACACTTGAGTAGGATGAGGCTTTAACCCACTTACTAAAATAATCGACGGCTACCAGTATGAAACGATGGTTGTTAAATGCCTTTGGAATGATTAGGTCGATGATGTTTATACCCCACATTGAAAATGGCATCAGCGTAGATAGTGTATGTAATTCTTGAGGTGAAGCATTTACTTTGTTCACATAAACCTGGTACAAGTGGCAGTGCTTGACATGCTTGGTGCAATCTCTCTCCATAGTTGACTAATAGTGTCCCAATCTCATGATCTTCTTAGCGAGCATGTAACCATTCATGTGGAGGCCACATGCTCCCTTGTACACTTCCTTCATCAACACCTCTACTTCCCTTTCATTTACATACCGTAGGAATGTACCATCGAATGATCATCGATATAAGGTAGATTCACTTATCAAGTATTGGGCGACCAATCTTTTGATCATCTTCTTATAATTCTTCTCAGCCTCATCAAGGTATATACCTTATTGTAAGAATGTCTTGATATCACAGTACCAAGGCTTTTCATCATGTATATTTTTAATTGTCAAGTAGAAAACGAGCTTTTCTTCGACTTTAATCTTAAGCGGTTGAAGTTATGCTCCATTAGATATTTGAATCATGGATACCAAGGTGGCCAAAGCATTAGTAAATTGGTTCTAAGTCCTTGGTACATATGTAAATGTAATCTCTTTGAACTTGTCTACCAATTCGGTTAAGTGTTAGTGGTAAGGCACCAATTTGGGGTCCTTTATCTTATATTCACCCTAAGCTTGGCCAATGATCAATGAAGAATCTTCATATACCTCCAACTCCCATATCTCCTTATCTAGCGCCATTTTGAGTCTCATAATACATGCTTCGTATTTCGTAATATTGTTAGTATATAGGAAAGTGAGTCTTATAGCCATTAGGACTTGTGTAACTTTAAAGGATATCAATATTGCCTCAATTCCACACTTATCAAAGAATATCTTCTATTTTGAGGGCTTCTTGAGTGCTTCGTTGTCAAAATTATCTTTAGCTAACAAGATACTTTCATTAGGTAATTTGACTTGCACTTTTTGGGGTGTGATACAGACTAAAGCCAAAAATAGATAAGGTTAGTTGTAGTGATAGGTTTAAGCCTGCTGAAAGCTTGAAAAAGGGCAAAGGGAAATGCGCAGGAAGGACGAAAAAAAAAAAATGAGGGAAAAGTAAGCAAAACCCATAAACAACTCTAAGGGATATGACACACCAATTGAGCTTAGCTTTTAATGACTCATAGCACGGCTTGATATGATGTACGAGTTGGTCCGATGAGGTTGCTTGCCATGTAGCCTTACTTAAGGGTTATGATAAGAGTGAAATAAGAGTAAACAAACAATGTTTACAAAAGGAGAATATTTAGTGTATTAATGATAATCTCATTTGTTGCGGCTACATGTATAAGAGGTATATATACTTGAGAATTTAGGGTAACCCATTTAAAAGGGAAAAGACAAAAAGCATATTGTCCCAAAGAAGTAATGTACAAAGTATACAAAGGGTAAAAATGAATATTTATGGAAAAGTAATGATTATAGTAGCAAATTCTACAAGTGGTGTCGAACAAGTCGCAGTAATGTATTGGTGGTGCTATTGGATGATATAGACAAAGCAGTATGAGTTGGTTGGGTGGTCTAGTAAGGGTGTCAAGTAGGTGTGGACTTATCCAAACAGGAGAAGTTCACACATGGGATCTCTCGGCTTCTCGAGAGTAATGTTGCTAAGTAAGGGGTCGGGTAGGACAGGACTGAGCAAGTGTGCAGAGTTTGGCTATTGTTAAGGCGTTCTTCCATTTTGCATATAATTTTTGAAAGATAAGTAGTCATTTGATATGACATAGAAAGTTGATTAGCAGCAAGGAGTAACTCAACCTCGGTAAGAGTTGGCTAGAGTAGGAGGATTCGCTTCATTAGTCCCTCTAGTCCTCGAGTTCAGCTGCGGGTTGAAGGTTCAGTAGCCTGATTCCTATCATTTCCTCCTGGTTAATTTGGATTTAGGATCAAACTTGACTAGCCTTCGTTCAGTTCTTCGTTAGGATGATATGGACTAAGGTCGATAATGTTGAAGGTGTTCAAAACCTCATAATCTTTGGGAAGCTCTAATCTGTAGGCGTTGTCGTTGATCTTCTGGAGAATTCTGAAAGGGTCCTTCAGCCCCTACAAATAGCTTATTCCTCCTCTTGCTCGGAAACCTTTCCTTATTCAGGTGTAGCCATACTAGGTCTTTAAGCTAAAACTGTCTTGTTGTCTTACCTTTGGCCTTCTCTCGTATTCTTTTGGCAACTTGGTCGATCTGTCGAGTAATTTTGTCTTAGATGTGTTGTAGAGACTTTGCTAGTGCTCTCGTATTAGGGTCTTCTTGCTCGGATACAGGCATATGGGTGTGATTGAAGGGCAACTTGGGATTAAAACCATAGAAAACTTCAAAGGGAGTCTACTGGTGGTATCATACATTGTTCGGTTATAAGTGAATTTAAATACGGGCACATGGACATCCTAATCAGCCAAGTTCTTACCCACTATAGCTTGGAGCAGTAATCCCAAAGTACGATTAACTACCTCTATTTGGTCGTTAGTTTGGGGGTGATAGGAAATGCTAAATAGTAATTCAGTCTCCATTGGTTGCCACAGGGTCCTCTAGAAATGGCTCAAGAACTTTGGCTCTCTATTCGAGACTACACTTCTCAGTATGTCGTGTAACTGAACAATCTCTTGCAAGAAAAGAGAAGCAATAGCTACGTCATTAGTCTTGGAGCAAGGTACAAAATGTGCCATCTTACTAAATCTATCTATGATAACCATTGTGGAATCTTTGCATCAGGCTTTCTTGGTAATCCGAAGATAAAGTTCATACTCAACTCAGTCCATAGTTTCATCAGGGTAAGCAAAGACATTGCCTTCCCTTGTTCAGCTTAGCACTTAGCCCTCTTATATGTAGCACAACCCTCAACAATTCAGTGCACATCTTATCATATTCTCGGCTAAAAGAATTGTTCACTTAGCAACTCATATGTTCTTCTCTCTTCAAAATGTCCGGAGAGTCCTCCATTGTGGGCTTCCTTCATCAGTAACTTTCTTAGTAAATAGGTTGGTATACACAATTTCCCTCCTCGAAATAAGTATCCATCTTTCATATGATACTTATTTGCCCATCGGTAAATTGCCAAAGTATGGGTCCTAGGAATATTGCTCTTTGATACTTGCAAATCTAAACAATTTGCTTTGCATTTCGGTTAAGAGTACGTATCTCCTTGAAAGAGCATCTGCAATTACGTTGCTCTTTCTTTCCTTGTATTTCATTACAAAATTGAATCCCTCAAGGAATTCAACCTACCTCACTTATTGCTTTAATAACTTGGTTTGACTTCAGAGGTACCTTAAGGACTTATGGTTGGTATATATGATAAACTCTCTTGGTAACAGGTAATGCTACCACACTTATAGTGCTCGAATGAGGGCCAAGAGCTCTTTGTTGTACATGGAGTAGTTCAATTGAGGTCCTCTAAGCTTTTCGTTGTGGTAGGCAATTAACCAGCCTTATTACATTAGGACAGTGCCTATACCAATTCTTGATGTGTCACATTCTAGCTTAAATATCTTTTCAAAGTCAAGCAAAGCTAGTATAGGAGCGGAAGTCAATCTTTCCTTCACTTCTACAAAACTTCTCTCCTCCTTTTCTCCCCATCTAAATTTGATTTTCTTCCTTGTTAGCCAGTAAGTGGTGTGGCCAAGGTATTGAAATTCCTAATAAATCTCCTATAAAATGATGTTAGTCTATTGAAACTTCTTGCTTCAACATAAGTAGTTGAATTTGGCCACTCGACAATTGCTCTGATCTTCTCTTCATCCACTTACAAGCCTCCTCCACCAATTACATAGCCTAGGAACATCACTTTCTCTTGGCAAAAGCAACATTTCTTAAGATTGTCGAATAACTTCTTAGTATGAAGCACATCTAATACGGCATGGAGATGTTTACAGTGACTCAACATGTTAGCATTGTACACTAGGATGTTGTTAAAGTACACTACGACACACTTCCCTATCAGATTTCTTAGTACATGATTCATTAGGCACATGAAAGTGCTGGAGGCATTTGATAAACCAAATGCCATTACCATCCATTCATAGAGTCCATGCCGAGTTTTGAATGTAGTCTTTTACTCATCTCTTAGCCTTATGCGAATTTGATGGTAGCTAAATTTCAGATCGATCTTGCTGAAAATCTTAGCTTTACGCAATTCATCCAGCATGTCATCTAACCTAGGGATAGGATACCTGTATTTGATCATGATCTTGTTTACGACTTGGCTGTCAATAAACATTTGCTAGGTTCCATCCTTTTTTAGCACTAGGAGTACAGGAAAAGCACAAGGAATGAGACTCTCCCTTACGTACTCCCTTTCCATTAGTTCATTGACTTGTCGTTGGAGCTCGGTAGCTTATTTAGGGTTTATTTAATAAGCTGGTTTGTTTGGTAAGATAGTGTCAAGTACCAAATCAATGTAGCGTTTGATGCATCTGAATGGTGGCAAACCTTTTAGCAACTGTTCTAGAAATAGGTCGGCATATTCATTCAACAGCTCCCTTACTTCCATAGGTAATTCAACCTACTCCCTCAACTCTAATAGTCGCCTTACCAACAGGAAGGTCATTGTATTGGCTTGAATAGCCTCTTGGAGCTTAATTCTCTTCATCATTAGAGTCTTCTTCGATCTTCAAGTAAGTTTTACCTACAGTTTGTTAACTTGACTCAATGACGTCGGGTTCAACGTGATCTTCCTTCCATCCTTCTCGAATACATAGGTATTCTTGTATCCATCATAGGTAACTCTTCTATCATAAAGCTACGGTCAGCCTAGTAATACGTGTGATGCACATATGGGTAGTACATTGCAAAGAATCTCATTAGAGTAACTTCTAATCATGATTGGTAGTAGTTCTTATCGAGTGACATGTAGTGTTGTCTTCTCATTCAGCTAATGCAATTTATATAGCTTCGGATGCATGATAGTTAGCAACTTCAACTTAGTGACCAAATCGACTAATGCCACATTAGTACAACTATCACTATCCACAGTTAGTACATACATGTAAGGGCTCTAAACTCATTGTGTGTTGGACAACTAGGATTAACTGATCTAAGTCCTTAGCAAACACATTCTCTTTAATCACTTCATTCTCCTGAGTAGTTTCTTTCTCAACAAGAGTCTCTTCCTCAAGTTCCTCATCAATAATGTCCCCTTCAAGCTTTAGGATGTCTCCTTTGATGACCACAGTTCTTCAGTTCAGATACTAAGCAATCATATGCCCAAACCCCTAGCATTTGAAAGATTTGAACTAGTTCGTCTTCCTTCCAAATCCTTATCCTTTCTTGTATGTTTGGGTTAGCATGTTACTGTTAGGTCGGCTCAGACATCTACCTTTCGGGTTAGCTCAGTACTTAATTGGGTTCGGTAACTTCCTTGACCAAGTCGACTTGGATAACCAATTTAGCTTGTTGGAGGTCGGGTTGGCATTTTGTTTCTTCTTTGCCTTTCTACTTGTTGGGCTATCCGCATAACCTTATCCATTGTAGCGAATTATTGGAGTTCTACGATGTCTCGAATATCACTTCTTAACCCAGTAAGGAATCTAAAGACTGTTAGTGTTAATGGTTCCTCCACTTTGTAGTGAATCATAAGCATTTGGAACTCTTGAACATACTTGTCAACAATTCAGCTTCCTTGTCTTAGCTCTTAAAGCCGAGTAAAAGTGTCTTATAGATAGGTATCCAGCACAAACCTATTTTAGAGTATTCTCTTTTTCTCAGGCCAAGTGTTAATCTCTTGGTAACCCTCTCATCTTTGTATGACTTGGAAATTCTTTCACCATATGGTGGTATATCTGGAGAACTCAATAAGCTTCACCTTCCCCTCCTAATCTAAGTAATCATCTATACTTCCTCACCCATTGAAGCTCCATATTTGAAGCTTCACATGGTTGGATGTTTGGGGTATTCGAGCTTGCTCTTCTTCCTCAAACTCTTCCTTGTTGTTTTCATCTAAATCTCCCAAGTCAATCCTTCTTCTCACTCATCTGCCTATTCCTCCACCTCGAGCTTGCCAAGCCGGATTCTAATCTTTAGCAGGTTGGGTAGCTTGTGGGGTGTTATGTATGGCTTTAGTAGGTTAATAAGCCAATGCATGAATAGCTCAAGTTAAATCCATTGGGAAGTTGGCTACTTCATCAAGTCTCTTGTCTGTGTTTCTCGGAGTACCTTGAGATTATCGGCCATGGTAGACAACACCACTGTTATCATCCTTAGCACTAGCATTAATATTCGGGTCTATCATTTTCTCCGAAAGATTCAAATCCAAAACTCCTCAATTTGATGCTACAGTTGACACTTTCTCTCGAAATTACACAATATACACTTTCTTCAAACCAAAAGCTTAATAACTAGCAAACATAGAAGCTAAATTAACATAGAGAATTGCTCTGCTTCACATGCCTAAAAATAGGGTACAAACAGGGAACTTTGAGATTATAATCTACATGAAACCTCCGCTTTGATACCAGGTTGATGAGAATTGGAGCCAAGAATAGACAAGGTCAGTTGCAGGGATAGGTCTAAGCTTATTGAAAGCTTGAAAAAGGGTGAAGGGAAACGTATAGGAAGGACCAAAAAAAAAAAAGAGGGAAAAGTAAGCAAAACCTATAAATAGCTCTAAGGGATATGATGCATTAATGGAACTTTCAAGGACTCATGGTACAACTCGATATGATGCATGAGTTGATTTGTCGAGGTTACTCACTACCTAGCCTTGCTTATGGATTAGGATAAGAGTGAAATGAGAATAAACAAACAATGTTTACAAAAGGAAAATATCTAATGTATTAATGATAATCTAGTGATCTGTGGCTACATGTATAGGGGTATTTATACTTGAGAATTTAGAGCAATTTACTTAAAAAGGAAAAGATAAACAGGGTATCATCCTAAAGAAGTAACGTACAAAGTATACACAAGGTAAAAATGAATATTCATGGAAAAGCAATGATTATAGTAGCAGATTCTACAAGTGGTCCTGAATGTGTGGTGGCAATGTATTTGTGGTGCTGTTGGATGATGTAGACAAAGCAGTACGAGCTAGTTTGGTAGTCGAGTAGGGGTATCAAGTAGGTATGGACTCGTTCGAATGGGAGAGGTTGATACAAGGGATCTCTCGGCTTCTCGATAGTAATATTGCCGAGTAAGGGGTTGGGTTAGACAAGACCGAGTAAATGCGCGAAGTTTGGCTATTTTTAAGGCGTTATTCCATTTGGCACATAATTTTTGAAAGATGGGTAATCATTTGGCATAGCGTAAAGAGTTGATCAGTAGTAAGGAGTATTTCGGCCTCGGTAGGAGTCGACTGGAGTAGGAGGATTCACTTTGTTAATCCTTCTAGTCCTTGGGCTCGGCTATAGATTAAAGGCTTAGTAGCCTAATTCCTATCAGGGTGTATCTTTAGGGGGATTCTCTACCAGTTGATTTGCCAAGGCCTGCCTCCTTGATTGGACTTTGATTTACATACATGATGTCGAATTTTGATAATAACATCTACCACTTTGAGATTTTGCCTATTAGGGTTGGTTTCTTTACCAAATACTTTAGGAGGTCTGTTGTGTAATCAATTTAATTTGGTAATAGAGTGTATATTTTTTGAGTGGTGCATGACCCAAACTAATTCATAACATGTTCTTTCAATTTTCGAGTATTACTGCTCCCCCTTCTGTAAATTTCTTTCTCAAAGAATAAATAGCTCATTCTTTCCCTTCTTCATCTTTCCAGCTAAGCATACATCCCATAGATTCAGGCAGTACAATAAGATATAAGAGCAACGGCCTACCAAGTTAGGGGCTACCAACACTAGAGGATTTGTAAGCCCAAAAGTTCAATTAAGTAACCGTAGAATTGAACTTAGAACCCAAGGTTTAGGGCGATCGGCTAAAGGATCCGATTACACCCAAATTATAAATTATTGAGAGAAATATTAGTAAAAATGACCCCGTAAACTTAAATTTAAGAAAATAAATAGTAAAATAGGAGACTATAAAATTTTCAAATTTTAAGCATAATAGGTAGTAATCATCGAAAATGCGAAAAGTGTAATGAAATAACTAATAAATTACTAGAGATAGATTATATGTATACTAAAAATTTTAGAATGACCAAAATAATATTTAGGAATGTTCACGTGTACCTCACATGTATTTACGTGTAGATAAAAATACGCGTAATTACCTAAATTAACCTAAAACTAAGCAAATAATTAAAGAAAAATACAAAATAATTATAAAAAAAAATCAGAAAAATCAGAAGAGGATAAGCTGCAACAAGATAAGGTCGTGGTCAGCAAGAAAAAAAATAACCAATAAGAATTTGACAAACAAAAAGCCAAAAATCATGGAATTGGTGCAAAATCACATCAAATTAATGCACATTAATTTCTAAAATTGTCTATAAATAGGGGAAAAAAATTTCAGAAGTCCTTTGGTCAGTTTATGATTTGAGAAAAATCAAAACACCGAAAAAATCGAGAGAAAATCTAGAAAAATAAAAAAAAGGAAAACTGTGCAGTTAGGAATTTTAAAGGGAACTCACACCAGACGAGGAGCTGGGAGTGGACGGCCACCACCACCACACGGTGGTGGCAGCACCCAGGCCGGCCGACAAGGCCACGGCGGCCCGCGGTGGCCGGAGCCACCCAAACCGGTGAGTCCAAATTCTAGCCCGATTCTTGTGAAATTTTGTAAAAATAGTAAATATAATTAGAAAATTATGAATTTTTTTATTCTGAGATATTTTTGTATGTAGTTTGTAGGAAAAATATTATTTAGATGAAAACATGTTCCGTAATATAGGGTCCTTAAGAAATCATGCAAAACCGAGCACATTTCGGTTTAGAAATAAATGACCTTAGGAGTGTAGTTTGAAGCTCAATTTTTTTTTGTAGGATGCTCATGTGATATAGAATAGTGCTATGAAGCCATTTTTTTAAATTTAATTTTCAAAATTTTTAAGTTAATTTTTAGCCCTAAAATGATGAAAAAATTGAGTAATTGGGAGTTAATTAGGTGATTAGGATATTAATTACTGATTTAGATAGTAATTAGATGTTTAGGGATGTTAATCTCTGATGTGGAAACCTGATCCTAGTGTATGGAGTGTTAAGTATAAGTAATGAAGGTGTTATGTGGCAAATGTAGAAAATTAGGAATATGTAGAATTAAAAATTAATAAATATGGAAAAATTAGGTTTAATTAGATAATAAAATAATGAAAATCAGAACATAAAAAATCTGAAACAAAATTCAATTTTAGGTAATTATATGAAAAATGTAAAAATTTCTCACAACATGAGTAAATTCGGTACACTAATACGGATTTAAGTGTACCGGATGGAATAAAATGCGGACTAGGGGTAGTAATCGTATTTAGGAGATCGGGAAGTAATGTGATTAATTTCACATTATGGGTTGAAACGGATTTCGAGGGTTGAAATCTAAAACATTACTTAGAAATCGAACTAAAAACCTAATTTAGAAATCGATGCGAAAACCGAACCTGAACCTAACCCTAAACCTAAAATAATTATAAAAAACTTAATACCTAGATAATTAGGCATATTAAACCTTAAACAAAACCTAACAGTAAGCGTTATAGGATAAGATGAACTTATAATATTATATGAAATACTGAAACCACGTTCGTATTATAGGGATGATCGCCGATGGCCTGAGCAAATCGAACTCAAGTGAGTGAGCGAGGAGTCGAGGTAAGTTGGGATTAATACGATGCTGTATTTTGGAGGCTTAAGATTATGCTTGGTTGTACTTGTTAGATAGAGAATGTGTGCATGTGCTTGATTATGGGTGCTGCTATGATTTTCTTTGTTGCTCTGGCACATATTATATGACTTGTATGAAAGGATTGATCACCCTAAACAGGACTTAATTAAATATCCGACCAGTAATCATAATCGGACATGCATGGCAACCCGTTAGGGGAACTTAGGACTCTCCGGCCAAATACCGACCCCTTCAGAAGGGATAGCGCAGGATTGCAAAATGGTCCCTTCTTCATCCTTAATCGAACTAAGTGACAGGAGAGGAGGTCGCGGCGAGGGTGAAGACAGTGGTTCGAAGGTAGTCACGGGAGGAGTAAGGTCTCCATTACACAAGCCTGGGTTTGGTCGTGAGCTGTTGCATTAACGGCAACTCCTCAACCCGGATTAGAGCGGGCGTAATTTCTCTAATTTCACGACGGGCCGGACAACGTCGTGCGATGGCATTTGCTTGCACATGCATTGCACCTAATAAGTGATTGAAAACCTTGTTGTGTATATGGTATAGTTTTAAATCCTCCGTCCTAACTTACTGAGCTGTGGTTGCTCACATCCCTATAGACGTCGTGCAGGTGCTGGCTAAGAAGCGGCAACCAATTATTCTGAAGCTAGCAACTGCTGGATCCTGGAGAGTGAGGAAAAACATTGAAGAATAAACACATCTTTTAAGGTCTAAGTTTTTATTTTAGAATTATTTTTCATTTCCGAATGATATAATACTAAGGAATATACTATAGAGAAATGTTATAAACTTTAACTGCAATAACTGAATGATAATAGATATATATAATTCCTCACTTTTATAGGTAAATGATTTATTTAAATTACAAACTGTTTACTTCAAAGTGGGTTAGTCGTGGACGCCTTGTGTAGATCAAGTCTAAGATAGCGGTTGTAAGGCCAACTTCTATCTTAGGATGGTTTACACGGCGGGGCTGTTACACCTTTGCCGCTTTGGGGCGTGACAGGATTCATGAGATATTTCTTAATTTTCATGAAGGCTTCTTTGCATTTTTCATCCTAATTGACACTAGCATTTTTTTTTTCAATAGCTTGAATAGAAGGCAACATTTATCTATTTGCTAATATATAAATCGTGCTATGTAATTTAAACGGCCTAACAATCCTCTCACTTCCTTGACTCTGTGTGGAGGGGGCATGTCAATTATGGCTTTGGCTTTATCAGGATCCACTTTGTTGCTCCTTTAGCTAATTATAAAGTTTAGCAATTTCCTTGATGTTACTCAAAAGGTACACTGTAGGTTTGACTTTAGTTGAAACTTCCTTAATCTATCGAATAGCTTCCTTAAATTATCTATGTGATCCTCCCTTTCTTTGGATTTCGCAATCATACTGCCAACATATACTTCTATTTCTTTATGCATCATGTCATGAAAGATTATAATCATTGCTCTTTGATATGTTGCCCCAACATTCTTAAGTCCGAAAGGCATCACCTTGTAGGAAAACCTACCCCAAGTTATAATGAAGGTCGTCTTAGTCTTGTCTTCTTTAGACATTTGAATTTGATTGTATTTGAAAAAACCATCCATGAGTGAGAAGAGATGTTTCCCAGTTGTATTATCTACTAAGACATCGATATGGGGCAAAGGAAAGTTGTCCTTAGTCATTGCTTGGTTAAGGTCTCAGAAGTCTACACACACTCTAATCTTCTCATTCTTTGTTATCACTAAAACAATGTTGGCTACCCATTTCGGATAATTAGATACCTCGATGAAACCGACTTCAAGTAGGTTCTTAACCTCTTCCTTGATTTTCAAAAGGATGTTAGGTTGGAATCTTCTTAACTTCTGCTTTTTGGGCTAAACGTCTTATCTTATAGGTAGATGACGAACTACAATTGATGGATCTAACTTAGGCGTATCTTCATAAGACCATACAAACACGTCTTGATATTCAATCAACAATGTGGTCATTTTTTCTTTTTGCTTCTCTTTTAAATTCCCTCCAATCTTCAAATTCTTCAGATTATCCTTAACCCTTACATTAATTATTTCAATTGGTTTGTTAATGGGAATTCTACCCAGTTCGTGTTTTTGCCATTTCTCTTGCATATCACTATAGTCATTGGCATCATTACCGATGACTAACCTAGTATGGCCAAAAGTGATATCAATATTTTCACTGTCTATCTGTTCGAGGTATCCTTAGTTTTCTTTTGAAGCATTGGATCTAGGCAAAGTATATAAAGAAAAGAGTGTACGTAAGTAGAAGAGAATTAAACACAATGGAGGAAAGAAGCTAATATTTTATTCATTGAATGTCGAAAAGGTTTACTAATACATTTGGAACAACAACAATTGAAAAGAAGAAGAAAAAAAAAACCTTAAACTACAGTTCACCTTTTACCCTAAGGAGGGTTTGTAGCTTTACATAGGGATGAAGAACCAGTTATTTATATGATGCTGGAGCTTATGAGATGAGCTTACCGATCTTTTCTTTGGTAGATTCTAGGGCTCCTGTCTCTACCTGGATAAATGTCTTGATTAGTGGTGGGAAGGTGATCGAGGTATAGTACAATCTGTTACCTCTCTTGCCCCTAGTTTATTTCTTTTGAAATTTTTCTATTGGAGTCGAATTGTAACCAAATCCATAAGTACCAATCTGGCCTTCCTTAAACTTTACTTTCTCATTCTTTTTTCTATTAGGACTGGTAATCATGCATACTTCTTTGAACATCTATAGACTAAACTCTTCCTACTCTTCACCTCCTACATAAGGTATGGTCGTTTCCTTGTAAATATCATGGTCTTGATCTTCTAAAATTGTAATCACTTAGCCATTTGAGATAAACTTCACCTTCTAGTGTAGGCTTAAAGGTATGCGCTATTTCATGAATCTAAGGTCTTTTTAAGAGCAAGTTAAAAGATCTTAGGATGTTTGGAACCTATAGTTGGATACTAAAGTTATGAGGGTTGATATCAATAGGTAAGTTTATCTCTCTTATAATCTCTCTTCTAGACCCATCAAAGGCCCCAATTATGGTGGAATTGGGCTTGATTGTAGTTGTGTCAACACCAAATAGATCTAGGGTATTGAGTAGGCAAATGTTCAGTGATGGTCTATTATCGACTAGTACTTTAGTAATGATCATGTAATTACTCCTTACCATTATAAAAAGTAGTTTCATGTGCTGATTACCTTCCTCACCCAATTCTTTCATTGAAAAAGAAGTTTGATCCATAGTAAGGATAAAGTTGGTAATTAGTCCCATTTTCTTAATTAGCATTTCACGAGGGGCCTTAATCTCCCTTAAGGTATAGAACAAAGCCTCCCTATGTGGTTCGAATGTCATTAACAGACCTATTAATGATATTTATGTCGGAGTCTTAGTGAGTTGTTCCATTATCTTGTGTTCACTTGATTTGATAATTTTGGTAAAGGCAAATAGCCCTTTCTCATATTCAATTGTTTTGTCATTTGCCTCTTCCGATACACTCTTCTTCTTAAGCTCCTCATATGGGTCATAAACCCTTCCAGATTGAGTAATTCACCCACTAAAGGACTTGACTTCTCCTAATTTACTACATAATAGTTAAATGGGGAGGCTTTGTAGTTTTCTATAAGTGTACCTCTTAGCTTTTAGGGCTTGCTTGTTCATGTATAAATCAAAAACCTTAGGCTTCTTGTCTGGACCGATCCTGTTGATGGTGAATTTGAAGTCATCATAAATCATGCCGATAACCGGGCCTTGGTTAAGTAGGGGGTTATTGTTAACATTTAGGGTTGGGGTTTCCATAAAATCCAGTTGTACTAAACCTTCATCTATCAAGTCTTGAATCTTGTTCTTCAGTCTCTAACATGTATTGGTGGAGTACCCCTCCTGCCCATAATGATACTCGCATCTCTGATTAGGATCATAAACTTTCGGCTTGTATCGTCATTAGGGAGCATATACTGAATCAAATTATTCTTTCGCAACTTCTCGAAAACTTGAGTTAGAGGGACTGATATCTTAGTAAACTACTTAGGGCCCCTATTAGCCCGAGGTTGATTTCTAAATTGATGTTAAATCGACAATGGATTTGTCTTGAAAGAGAATTAAACGTTCGATTCGACATTCGAATTTACCACACTGACTGTGGATTCCTTAGCCTTTTTGACTTCTAGTTTGAAAATAGAAGACAAAGTGGATGGTCTTCTATCTTATGGTTCTTTATGCTTACCAAATGAGATGGCACTTTCAATCCTGTACCCTATAGCTACTACTTTGAAAAATCTAGATGAGGCTTACCTAATCAAATGGGAGAAATAGGGCCTTTCTAAAGTATCAATGAAAGTTGATGTAAGCCATTTCTCAGTTGTGGGAGTGGCTACCCTTACAACTAAGGATCTTCATCTTCGAGCATACTCTTTGAATGACTCGATGTTTTTCTTTTGCAAGGAGTCCAAATCTATCATGGTTGGAGTTACTTCAACATTGAACCTGTATTGTTCATAGAATGCCCTGGCAAGTTTCTCCCATGTATTTATCTAGTTTAGGTTAAGTTAGTCATACTAAGTTAAGGCTAAACTTGTTAGATTATCCTGGAATGTTTGCACCATGAGTTGGTCATATTGAATGTATTTATCCATCTTCCTCATGTATAGTCTAGTATGAAGCTTGAGGCATCCTGTCCTAATGTACTTTTCAAACTTTAGTACCTTAAACTTCTCGGGGTTAGCTCTAATGTCATATGTAGAGAATTCTATTATTCCAGCTTATTTAAACTTGTTGAGCCTAGTTTTTTCCCTCCCGGTTCTTTTAAAATTAAGTCTTCTTTAAATCGATCAGTATTAAACCCTTACCCGCTTAATATTGACCCTCAACTAAGTTTTAAAGAAAACCGGTTCTTTTATATCTTGAAATCATTTTGGAGTCACCACCTTACTGGAGTTAGGAAAAAGAGTCTATAATCAATTGGGTGGATTGGTTATAACTTAGCTATTGGTTTTTCGATAAAAACCGATTTTGAAAAACGGTCTTAAAATAAGAGATCTGGATTCAAGGGTTAGGAATTTTAAATCCTCATGAGTACCATTAGTTTTTCAAATTTAAAATTAAACTTAAAAATCATCTTTCAATTTTAAGAGACAAAACTCGGTTAGTAGTTACTCTAATTGGATAAATAAAGTAATCTAAACTAAAAAAGAAAAATTAAATTTTTTTATTTTTATCGTCACCTCGTAGGTGTTTACATACCCGTTATTCAGGATCAAACATACATAGTTCTTTTTGTAAAACTTTAGTGGATTAGGTTTGTTTTAATTTGAAAATACATTGGATTTACGTTTTTAATCCAATTTGATTTATTTAAGGAAAGTTCTAAAGGGCTCTAATTTAAAAAAAAAAGTCCAATTATTTTCATTTATTTTGGAAAACCTGATTTTTCTTAGTGTTAAAAACAATTTTATTCATTAACTCCTTATTCTTCTTTCTTTCTTTTTCTCTCTCCCCTCCCCCTTTTTTTGGCAATTACATTGACATTTTATGATAAACCAAATAAACAAACAAAATAAAAAATAAAAAAATTACAAATCGAAAACATATGCATGAAGCAAAAGTTTCAATTGAATTTAGAGTCGAAGTATGTGGGTCGGATCGTTAGGCACGGCTCGGGTCAAAACAAAGGGTTTAGGTCAAACTTTTGTGATTTTTAGATTGGATTTTTTGGGGGGGGGGGTGGGTAAGGAGGATGCTGAAGATAGTAGAGCTTGATCTGGTGGTTTTTGGAAATCACGGTGGTGGTTACCAAGGGTTTGAAGGAGGTGGAGTATGGTGGAGCATTGGAATGTACGATGGAGTGAGGGGAAGGTTAGGTTGGGTGTTCCTATCGAGGTAGAACTTTGGTAGTGGTGAGCTTGCTTGGATTACTTCGAGCGGCGATGAAGCCTTAGAGTGAGAGAGTGTCATGGGAAAGAGAGAGAGAGAGGAGCTTGATGGTGAAGCTTGAAGGAGTGTTTTTGATGAATTTTTTATGTTGTTCGTGTGTCCTCATGTGTCATTGGAGGCTGCCACTTGTACTTGCTAAGCTTGGATTGATTTTGGCAAGCTCTTTAATGGTGGATGTCGAGCTTGGAAAGTACTTTTAATGGTCAAACGTGACATTAACTGTGAAGCTCGGGTAATCTTCATTCAAAGAGGAAATGACACGAGAAGCAATTGGAAGGATGAGATTATAGTGTTTAGAAGCTTCGATTCTATCTATTTTTGCTCAAGTTCATAAACTGCTGGAATTTCAAGTCAAGTTCGTTTTGGACTTTCTAAAGTTGATTTGATCCTCCAAACATCTGAATTGGGGTGTGTTATTAGATTGAATACAAACTATCCCAAGCAATCTTCGTAATTTTTCCATTGAATTGATGAACTTATGAAGATAAATTGACAAAAAATGGCATTGAGGTAGATTAGTTAGGCGGATATGGTGAGAGAAAATGAAGGAAACAAGGGGAAAGAGATGGAAAATGTGTTGGCTAATAGCAAGCCGACATATGTCCAACTAAGGGGGAAAAACAAGAAGGCACTGAACGCTTGTTCAAAGGATTGAACGTAGGTCTACTTTGTGTGTGTGTGTATGCATGTGGTTTACCATCAGGCCATTGGCCTATGCTTTGTCCATATGTGCAATTAAGACTAAGTCAATCTGAGATAAATTTAAATCTAAGCCTAGACCTAATAGTCTCCCTTTTTAATTAAAATCAATTCTATTAAAAATTCCTTAAATATTCTATTTTCAATTTTTCTTTTACTTTTCAATTCTCTAAATTTTTTCATTTTTTTTTATTTTCTAAATTTCTTCTTTTTTTGTGTTTTTTCCTATTTTTTTGATGTTTTCCTTAGATTTGTTATTTTTTATGCTTTTTCCTATTTTTCTAACCTTCTTATTTTTTCTAAATTTATTATTTTTTGAAATTTCTTTACTTTTCTATATTTTATGTTTTCCCTAATGTAGGACCCTTTATCCTATTAGGAAAAAAAAATAAAATAAATAAAATAAATGGAGCAAAAATTGGGTATCTACAAAACCTATCATAGCCTCTAAGTGCCTTCATTTTTTCTACTATTTGTTAGGTCATTTTCCTTTCTAATTCCTTCAAACTGTCTGTATTAGGCCTCGAGTTTGCTAGCCTTATGTTAGCTGGAGATACATATGTATCAAGCTTGAAAGTTGGGGTGAACTTTAGATGAACTCCTTCTGACTCAAATGGGTCCTTTGGGTAATTCCCCTCTACTTTGGAGGTGGAGCCTTAATCTTCCCATAATGGGCCTTTGAGTTTTCTTCATTAGCTAGTGTTGTGGCTCAGAGTAAGGTGATATTGTCCACAAGGAAACACATCTGTCCTACCATCCTTTCCATAGCCCCTTCCAAAGAGAGGATTCTTAGCTTAGTAGGATCAACAATCTCGAGGTTGTTGTTATCGTTTCCTTGAGTGGCCATTCTGGTATGGGAATGAGTTTTGATCGAACTTCTTTGAAAGGCTTGACGTTTGGGAGTTATTTTGAAACTTGATTAGAGCACTTCACAAAAAGTTAGCACATATATACATTTTTTTTTCTAAAAAGGAGTATAAATGTACAAATACAAAAATGTATGGCGCACAGATATAAGGAAATTTAAATTGGCAAGAGACCCTTAATGTGGCAAAACATAACTAACTATCATTAATTTCGTAATTGTGAAGCTTTACATCACTTATTATGTTTGAAGAAAAATTCCTTAAAGAAAGAAAGAAAGAAAAAATAAAACTAAGTTCTATTCTTCTTGTTACTGTTGGATTCAACTTGTGCCTTCTTCCTCTTCTGAATCTTAGAAGTTTCCACCTCCTTGCTTTTAACTTTCTTGAGCCGTGCTTCTAAAGCCTTTATCTTTTGGTGATATTCTTCACATCGAGCTTTCAATTCTTGCTCTCTTTCACTTGCTTTCTCTGGTTCAGCTTCAACTCAAACTTCTTCTTTCTCCTTTGCCTCTTCCATATCCTTTCGTAGTTGGTGATGGAGAAATCCTTTAGATGTTTGAGTTCTACTAGGTATCCCTTTGGTAGTAGGGGTAATCTTCCTTTTACACCAAAGAGCTTCAATGCTTAAAAGTTTAGTCACCTTATCAGCCACCAGAATGTTAGGGTTATGAAAGTCAAGTGAGACGGCTCTAATGATGGCCTTAGAATCATGTTTTAAGTAGGTTCATTGGCTAGAATGTACTCGGTATAGAGGTTAAAACTGATTAGAGGTACTGCTTTGAAACCTTCACACTCTTTTACCATTTCCTTACTCGAAAACTATCTAGGCATCCAAAGTAGTTCTTTAGCTTTCATACCCTAAAAATATTGAACCTAGTAATAGGTGTCTATATTGTCAGGCAGCTCGATTAGCTCTTCAAAAGACTTAATGAGATCATATCGTTGTCAGCCTGATTGAAATAGAGTTAATGACTCCTTATGTAGCTAATGAACTAGACCAAAATCAGAGCCTTGTTGGTCTTTAGATCTCCATGTTTTTTCCTTCTGAGATGATTTAGTGAGTGGATTTATTCAGCTAGGAGGGTAAGTACGTATGACTTCCCTTTAAGAAATTAGGTTACCATTTTTGCAACTTTGAAGTGGACTCGACATTTTTTATCAAGGAATAGGATGACATTGAAGGCCATCAAGATATAGGCGTTGACTTGGTGCTGGTGCCAAGTTTTCAGGTCTATATAAAAAACGATACGGATTGCTAGGAAAAGGGGTGACACATGGCTATTGATATCACATGAACCAGGGGTAGGTTTGGACTGCAAGATTGTCTAAAAGATAAATGGAAGTCGAAGGTTGAGCAGGGATCCTCGTGTACCGATGGTGGATGTAACTCACCAATACCTTACACAAGCTTAAGTTACACTTGATATTATGTACAAGTGTAGCTAAAAGGCACTCTCCATTAATCTACGCTTACAATAGACTAGATAAGAGTAATTGAGAGTAAGCAAAGGGCGCTTAGCTTACGAAGAAAAATGCATCTGAAAGGTCAATGTCATTCACTGTTGTAGCTATTACAAATTACTGGCATTTATATGGCCCAATTAGGGCAAGTCCTAAGTATTTGTAATTTACAAAAAGGGATACCTATTGCAAAAGGAAAGAGATATATAGTTCACAAGGGCAAAGTTGAAATCAGGCAAAAGGATATTTGAATACAAAAAGGACAATATGGAAGTCAGAAAATGGGGCACATGTCAATTATCCATTGGGTAGTCTCGATGATGTTGTTTGCTAAGCAAAATAGGTTTTGAACAGATCAGGTCAGGGTTGGATGCCTAGCAGCTTGGATGTTTTGGGTTAAGGAAGGATTGGTTAAGGGAATGGCTGATTGTCTGGTTGACTTGGGATTAAGGGTGGCTCGCCCTTGACAATATATTAGGTTGATAGTAGGTGGGTTCGATGCTTAACCTTGGGCTGATGAATTGTAATGGGGTTAACCTAGCAACAAGTCGGTCACCTTAGGAGCCTCTTTAATGAGATAGAGAGTAAAGTAATTTGGCTAGTCAAATTGGAAAAAGGATCGTTCTTTAGAGTTTAACTCTCCTTGGATAGCTTGGCAAGCCATATGGGTGAGTCATTGCACTCAACAGCGAGTGATTGTTTTGTGATCCTTATTAGAAAATGTCCCGTAATCCCTATTAGAAAATGTCTTACTTTTCTTTATGTTTCAACTCAGTAGAAAACCAATTGATGATGTCCTCCATCTAAATAGTCTTCCCTTAAACCAAGATTCGGTTTATCTTGGCTTTTCTGACTCTTAGTAGCATGCTAAAGATCTTCGGTGCAATAAGTTCTAAGTTTATGACATAGATATCATTAGCAATAGCAGGGGCCCATAGCAATTGGGAGTACTCTTCGATGGTTGCACTCAGCTGGTATGGGCCAAGGCAAAATGCAACAGCTTCGAGCTCCCATAAATATATTAAGGCTCGCATTAGAGTAATATTTATAGTAATCTTCTATAGAGATAGTATAGGCCCAATCTTGCTTTTAATGAATTCCTATCTATTTGGGCCGAAAAGCTAGAACTAAGTCTGGAGTGATTTTTTAGGCTTATGAGATGGATGAACATGGATTTCTTTGAAAGTAGCTCGAGTTGATTTAGCCATATCTACCAAAAAAATAAAATAAAATTACGATCAAAGCTTATTCTAAACTTTACATGTAATCATTATAAAATATTTACAGGGAAAATTACAAAAATGGCTACAAGAAAAAAAAAAAACATAGTATAGGGAAAAATACAACTTCACAATTGCAATTCTTTGTTTGGATCTACCACATTACAAGTTCTTGCCAATCCTTTGAAAAAGGTTTCATATATGCAAACAGGTGGCTTCTAAAGAGCCTCAATTTTTATGACCTCACATATTTTTAAAGAAACGGTTCCCTAGTCATAGCGAAGCTTAAATAGGGTAGCTTGATTGTCCCTGGAAGATGGTTACCCCATAACATCTAAAGCTCACACAATGGCCTACCCCCTAAGGTCTTAGGATAGCTTGGTTTTGACCTTATCTACCACATATATGATTCATAAGGTAAAAAAAAAAAAAAACCCCAAGGAAACCCCATAGGTAAGCTATAACAAATAGTTTAGTACAACAATTTATAAAAAAGGAAATTTACATGAATAATTAACTTAGATATTTTTGAAAAATAATCTTAATTTTGGAAAACTCAAGTGGCTAGCCCTCTCGATCCCCAATTGACTTGCCAAGCTGTCTACCTTGATTTTTTGTTTTTTATATTTTAATTTTATTTTCCTCATTCCAATTAAGATTAAATCCTAACTCATTTAATATTAACCCTCGACTAAGGAATAAGGAAAAATTTTGATTTTCTTTTTAAATTTGAAAATCGTTTGGAGTTGTCACTTGATCGTGATCGGGAAAAGAATTAGGGTGGATTGTTTACAACTCAACTATTAGTCCTTGATAAAATTAATTTTAATAAAACAAGAGATTTTTGAATTCGGAGGCTACATTTATTAAACCCCAACGGAAATCACTTTTAATTCTCTAAAGTTAGGTTTAATTTTTAGAATTACCCTTTTTTTGGTTTTTTAGAAAACAAAGCTTACTCATAAATAAATGAAATTGTCTTTATTTAACAAAAAAATAGGGAATTTGAGATATAATTTACAAATTTTATGTTGCTCCAGAAATACTTACGTACCTACTAGTTGAGATCAAACGTTTGTAGTTCATTTTAAAAAAAAATTAGTGGGTTGATCTCTTTTATTTTGAAATAAAGTTCGATTTGTGTTTTTTAGCCATTTGGTTTTATTTAAAGAAAATTATAAAAGGGTCCTAAGTTAGGTTTTTCTTTTGGTTTTTGAAAATTTTAGAAAAGGTGCTAATTTTAGAATAGATTAATTGAATTTATTTTTATGAAAAAGAAACTTTTCTAAGTGAGAAAATGCATTTTTCAACTTTTATTATTTTTTCCTTTTATGTGAACAACCCATAACATAAATAAGAGACAACAAAAATATAACAACTAAAAAAAGAAAGAAAAGGAAAGAGAAAATAAATAAATAAATAAGAAATGAAGTAATTGAATCTAGAAAAGAAGGATCAGATATGATAGGGCGTTAGGCATGGGTTGAATGATTAGGTTCGATTAGGACTCAGGTTGGTTTTAAGAGCTCCACAGGCCAAAACAAGTCACATTAAAAGGACCAACTGTAGTAGTAAGGAGTGATTCTGACTGATCCCAACATTAGAACAAGTAGGAAAAACCACTTTTATATGTTTTCTATCAGGCTTAGGGGGTCTAGACTCAATGACGCCAGTTGTTTTAGTGGTTTAGTGGTTTTTTAGAGTTGAGTGGTGTGTATGTGGTAGTAATTTGGTAGTCAGGTGTTGGGTATGTAAGTGGTATTGAGTGTGGGTTAGTATACTACAGGTTGTAGTGTTTATGTAGCTTAATGTTTACACTTTGAAGCGGTGAGATGGCCAATATGGGTTGTATTGGTGGTTGTTGCGGCTGGTAGTGGGGTTTGGTGAATGGAGTTTGGATTTATGTGTCGTATGGTTGTGTAGGGTTAGTAGCTAAGGGCGTAGTCATATGTAGGGATCATGTCATTGTTGTGCCGATGGCTAAGCGTGTATTGTGCAAATATAGATTGCTATGGATCTTATTGTTGGTTCAAGCATAAGTAATGCGTTTATGCAATTGCTGTTGATGGTTGGGTGTGCAGTTTTGGATGCATATGGGCCATAGATTGTATGTTTGAGTGTTTGAAGAGCTTAATGGAGTAGCGGTTGTTGGTCACTACAATGGTAACTGCGGTTGGTAATCTAGGTGTTAGACAATAGAGTATGATAGCGGTATGTTTGTGATGGAGAAAGAAAATTCGAATCCCTTTCTCATTTCACTTCATAATGCCTATTTATAGAATTTAAACTTGAATCTTTTAACTGATTCCAGATCATTGTAAGTCCATCTTGATAAAATTGAATCTAGCTTTGAGTCCCTTCTCAATCTCTATTCTACCAAATTTAACATTATCACTCTTAGATTTATAATTTCCAATAATTATCTAGTCATGATTCTATTTAATCCATTTAGAAATAATAACAATTTAATTGCTTTTGGATTCAAGTTCTAGAAACCCATATTTTCCTCTACTTTTAGTTTGTTTCTCTTGATAGAACACGTGACCCATGCATGTTTAGAAGAACTCCTAAGTGTTTGCTTGGGTTTGGGAATGCTAGGGCTTGCTTAGTCCAAAATGTGACAGAGCTTTTAGCCTTGTTGTGAAGCACCAAGCCTTTTTTTTTTTTTTCAATTCTAAATAAATAAATGAACAAACAAAACCCTAATCCTAAACTTATCCTAAAATCGAAACCTAAATGGACCAAAACTCATTAATAAATTAATTTAAGCCTAAATGGGGTCTAAATATATTCCATACCTGTTACACTTCATTCTATTTGGCTCTTAACAAAATGACCTATAGCTAAAAAAAAAAAAAAAAAACTTATCATTCCTAAGTCTTCTTCTCTTTCTTTTTTCTTTTTCTTTAATTTTTCAATTTTTTTTTGTATTTTCTATGTTTTTAATTTTTTTTTGTATTTTTTATGTTAGGACCCTTTTCCTTATTCTTAAAAAAAAAAAAGAGAAAAAATAGGGTATCTACACTAGGTAGTTCATTTCATATGCTTTTTTTTCTTTTAATTGTGTTTGAACTATTAGGTTTCTACATATGTCTATGTATGAATAACTCACATAAACATAAGAGGTACTTGAAACTTCAGTCTAAGAGAATTTTAACAATATTTGGAAACTCCAATGACACTTAAACCATAGATTTTGAACCGTTAGATTTCTTTATATGACTGCTTAAAGAACCTAGGAAATACTTGGACCTTCATTTTAGTGAGCTTAGGTTAAATATTGGAAATTCTCACATGATTCAAATCTTAGAATTCGACCACTAGATTTCTATGTACGGCTATGGTTGAATTATTCACTAAAACATAAGAGATACTCGAAATTTCAATTTTGAAGAGCTTTAGTCAATCTTTGGAAACTCTTAGAAGGTTTAAACTGTAGTGTTCAAACCATTAGATATTTATATGCTTGAATGACTTATATAAATATAAGAGAGTGTAAAGCCATATTTGGTGCTTCAAATTTATCTATTTTTGTAATTAACAACTAAGGTTTAAATTTTAATTTACTATCTATAAACTTTTCAAGGTCATTTATAACACCTAGACTAAACGATTAATTATAAAAATTAAGAAAATTTAGGCAATTAATTGTAAAAATGTGCAAAGTTTAGGTAGTAAATTGCAAAACTCGGTGAAGTTTAGATATCAAATTTGCAGTTTTGAACTTTAGATGGTTAATTACAAAATGAGAAAAGTTTAAATACCAAATACACCATTTACCTTATAAAAGATACTTGAAACTTTAGTTTTAAAGAGCTTTGGTCAAGCTTTGAAGAATCTCACACAAAGTTCAAACTTTAGAATTCAAAACATTAGATTTCTATGTACACTATGCTTGAATAACTTACATAAACATAATAGATATTTGAAATTCCAGTTTTGAAGAATTTTGGTTCAAAACTTAACTTTCAAATTGTTATATTTCTATGTATGACAAAGCTTGAATAACTTGTTTAAGCTTAAGTGATACTTCAAAGTCTTGTTTCAGATAGCTTATGTTAAGCTTAAATAAAACTCTTACAAAATTTAAACCTTAGCTTTTGAATTACTAGACTTATAGTTGCAACTAAGTTTGGATAACATACCTAAATATAAGAGGTATTTAAAACCATACAACCCTCAAGGATGCAAGTTCCTTAGAGTGTTCATCTAGCACTGTAGAAACCTCTTATGGTCATCTCTATACCTAAAAACTCCATGTAGTTCCTTAAATAATGTTGAACATATTAAGAAATTTCTTTTTTAAAAAACATCTCTACATCATCACTAAAAATTCCATTAGGGTCATAATCTTTTCCTTAGCTATTTTACGTAATTTCTAATTTTAAAAGAAAAAAGAAATAAAATAAAATAAAAATAATTGCTATAAAAGCACCACTTTGTGTAAGGCTCCCCTTTATCCCATTAAGTTCTCAACTTTTCATTATTTTATCAAAAGCATCAAAGTTGGAGATGGTTTAAGGAACTCTACCATTAGGGCTAATTTAAGGGCTTCTAATGTAATACTTAGTTTTGGGGGATAAAGCTCGTATAGGTACTCGAGCTTTTTAAAATTTTCATTTTAGTATCTAGACTCATCAATTTTTCATTTTAATACATAACCTTTTTAAAGTGTATCATACTACAACTTTTGTTAGTTCTATAGGCAATAGATGTTAAAACTGCTGAAGTGGAGTCCTTCTATCCTAGCTAGCTTTGAGATAAACATTTCTTTATAAAACCAAAAGTCCAGGTGGAAAGGGAAATCTAATAGTGCCTTTGGTGCCATAAATAGATAGAAGGACTAACAAAAACACAAACCCTAAGACAATGTAAAATGAAAATCTAAATTCGAACAACGATACATACCAATGGAAAGGAGAAACACAATTCAAGCATTGCCGTTGCCATTTGCACTTGTTCAACGCTCCTCCAATAGTACAGGCAATGTGTAATGTTTCTGTAGGATGAAGTACGAGATGAGCCCGAACCTCAAAATACTATGGAAGAAGATTCTATGGTTGTCCAATATACTGTGAGAAAAACAGTTGTGGGTTCTTTAGGTAAGTTGATGCAGTAAATGGACAGGTTACAGTAACAAGAAGGGAATCGAACATTAGAGAGTCAAACATTAAAGACTTAGATTTTTTGGTTGTGCAAGAAAAGTTGGATGCTTTGTAGCAAGAGGTCTACATGCTCAGGGAAGACATAAAGGCACTCACTAATAAGAAAAATAATGATAGGATAGGGAATTTTGTCAAGTGGGTATTGATTCCCTGGGTTATTCTTATATTGTTCTTATGTTAAATGATTTGGGATGTGGGAAAAAGGGTATAGCTTTGACATAGTCTCTAAAGTATCTTGTTGCATAAAGGATTTCTCTTAAGGGATATGTATTATGTTAAGACGTAGGCAAGTGTGTACTAAGATTTGCCTGTATTGTCTTTTTGGGCGACTTCTATGTACCCTATTGGGATTTAGTGCTCAATCTTTGAATGTGATTTTTTTATTCTCTATTCCCATATCCTTTTGTAAGCGAAATTCTATTTAATTAGCTCAATTTTTTTACTTTCATTTTTTTTGTTCGTTGAGAAATTTTTGCTGAATGTTAGTGGTTTAAAAACATTCATAGCGTCTTCTATTGTCTTAGTGTCGGGTGCTGAGAAATTGGCTTCAAATTTGAAATAACTTGTACTTGTTGTCAAACTATATAATCGGATGTTAAAATCATTCATCGTGAGAAAGGAAAATACATTGAATGATCAGATGTGCTTGCAACATATTGTAGAGACATGATTTTATTTATCAAATTACCATGAGAAGATTTGGTATAAGTTGTAAAGAAAAATGTATTAAGTAATGAAGAGAATATCCATAGCTACAACAAACCATGATAAACTAAATTTAGTGGAGAAAAATTGTTAGAGGAAAAGCTTGAGGGTCCTTTGATTTGTTTTGACCATTCTCTTACATGGTAACATGGCTGTGATATTGTTTCACACAATATGGTTACTTAATACGACTTCAAGTTCATTCCTTAGGACAGTTTAACCTTGCATAAACAACATTATTTAACTGAAAAATTCATCCTCATAATCAATAGCCCCTATGGTATATTCTATATGAGTGAGTTTTTACTTTCAAAAGTGAAGTAATCTAACACATGACCCTTATCCTTTATATGAATTATTTGCCAACTTCTTTGAACATAGCAAAAAGGAACTAGGTTTCTCCAAAATCCTCTAAGATGGAAAGAAGGAATTTCACCTTATAGAGGCTATCATCACTTCCAAAATATATAAGATGGCCACTTTCATCCATAAAGCACACTATGTTAATGTCATACTGCATAAAGGATTAGATGTTTTAAAATAGTAGAACTCTCAACAAGAATAGACAAAACAAGGAATGTTAAATAGAACCATGCTAAAAAGCATCCATTACACTAATCAAAACAAGCTATCACTAGCTTGTAGGCCATGGAAGAAAGAATCTTCATGTAACAAAAATCTATTATACTGACCTAAAACAAAAGATAGCCAACTTAACAAAAGAAAAAAAAAATTCCATGAACCATCATCATTTTATATATTATAAGCCATTGTAAGTTTAGACTTGAAATGTAGCTATTACACTAATAAAAAAGAAAAAGATAAATAGCTTAACAAACATCTATTCCTAAGAAAGGTTCTAAGCAACTAATACATATGAAGCTGATATGTCCAATATCTAATACAAAAAACTCCCATTACAGTTAGCATATGTACATATTGGGATCAAAATATCAGCTTGATAGAAATTCTATCCATCATATCTTGGCTATATCCATATAAAAAGGAGGTAGTTATTGTGCAAAAACCCCTGACTTCTAATCCAGATCAATCACACCACTTGTATCACCATGCTTTGGATTCCCCCTTAGTGACTCTAAGTAGTTCTTTCTTGGTGATGCCATTAGATGTGTACTTTGTCTCATGAAGAAGGAAATAACCTTATCTGTTACTATCTTCCATTTCATTTTTGTCTTAGGAACTATAGTTTCACCATTAGATGGTTAGATGGCCTTAGGTGCACCTACTGTACATTAAAGCTCCGTTGGCTCTTTTACTTCCGTTTCACCATGTTCTAACTCATATGTTAGCCCAAGGGACTGTGTGGTTAGTAGTTAGAAGTGAAAAACCTAATCTTGATGAAATGGCATAAATGCTTGTTGTTCATTCCAATTATAGCTACTCCGACCTATTTATAAGGGATAGCTACTCCAATCTGTTTGGCCAAAAAATGCCACCTGCTTAGAAATGGCTGCAGAAGCTTAAGGCTGATCATAAGAATAAGGGCAGCTTAGTAGCTGGTCATGAGAGGACACGTGCTATCCATTAATGTACATTTCTTGCAAGATTTAAACAAACAATTAGCATATATGTTGATTAAAATATAGAAACATAGTTGTAATCTAAAATTTCACAAAGTACACCTCCTCATAAAACAATGACATTTCTTGAGGGACAACATTTACATTATTGTTGTCTCTTTTGGTTGCTCTCCTAGGGTTAAGCTTTGCAGGCCTATTTCCCTGCTAAGGCAAGAACATCATTATAGAAAAAGATAAGATTGCCATTGCATATACTATAAACGTAGCAACAAACCTATTTCTACATATTATCATTGCCTCTACTTTGGATAGATATAAGAGTAACCTGCTATTGAGTTGATGTTTGGTCCATTCCTTTAGTTAAAGAAAGACACGTCTTGTGATTATGACCTTTTTGTTTGCATTTTGTACATGTCATCTTCTTACCATATCTTGTCATCTTATCACCTCTAATAAGCTCAACTAGATTCTTTCTTCTTACCTTTGGTATCCTACCTTGTTTAGTTCTTAGTGGCAATGGCTCTAGAACCTGAAGTTTGGTTTTTCTCCTTTGGTATGATTTTTATCAAATACGCATAAGGATTTAAGATCATGTCTTTGTGCTATTGTTGATCAATAAAGTCCTTAGGTATCCCCCCTAGTTAGGATAACAGTAAAAACAACATGGCAGTACGGGATGTCCAATAAATCTCAAGCTCAACAAGAACAAGTACGCTTACTAATATTGACATCATAGATGTTAGAGTTATGTTAGACCTCATATTTATCCCCCCCCCCCCCCAGTCCATCTAGCCATCTACTATATTGCTTCCATCTTATTCTCCTCCAACTTTTTCATGATCCTAGGACTGCATTTGCAAAACCATTTGTTAGCTTTGTCCCATTGTGTGTATATTCATTCCATGACCATCAACCTAATATCCTCAAGCATGTTAATAATAGACTTTGATCTTGCTTCTACCAATCAACCATTAAATGCTTCACAAAGGTTGTTATCAACTATGTTACACTTAATCTTAGTAGTGAAGAATGACTTACACCATTGCTTAGGGTCGGTTTTCATCAAATCAATCCAACCATCCTTGTTTGCATTGCATAGATGTCGAGAAGCAGCCTCATAATCAAATTTTTTTGTGCTCTTGGATATCGCCCAAAAAAGCTTATTAAAAGTGGTCCCTTATACTTACTCCCCCAATTTGTGTAAATATGCCTTGCGCACATCCTATGTTTAACTGTGGGCATTAAGGTGTTTATGGCATCCAGTAGGCCCTGCATAACAGCAAATGCATTGCTACTTGTTAGTTTCTTTAAATAGTGGCGTAGATGGAAAAAGGACAACTTTGAGGAAGTGTTTGACACTTTGCAAAAATGGTAAGCTTTTTTGTAAATTTTTAACCAAAATGGATTCCAAGTAAACATACCCATACCTTCTATTTGTCGTTGATGATGGTCCAACCTTCACCTCCATCATCCTTGTTAATTTCTAAGTCCTCCATCAACCTTTGCATAAACTAAGTGCACATGTCCTTGTTTTCGATCCTAATGACAACCTAAGCTATGGGAAACATTTGATTATTTGCATCTTGACCTATTATAGATAACACTTCTCCATTGTAAACCTGCTTCAAGAAGCAACCATCAAACCAAATAACTTGCCTACAACTATCCAAAAATCCTCTCTTACAAGTGAAAAAGTAGACATAGAACCTATTTATAGTCAGATTTCATCCGTTACATTTACTTATCCACTTGGCTGATGTGAAGTTGAGTGATTCACCTTTTAGTAGATGCTAACCAAGATGGCCATATGTAGTTTGAATTTAAGTGGCATGAATAGTTATCTCCTAGCATGGTTTTATTATATAATCGCCTACTACTTCTACATTTTACGAATGTACTTGATTGTGAAGTCTCCATGTGTCCTAATAATCATGTGATTAATTACTGTTTCAGGCATTCGGCATTCGGCATTCATCTATAAATATAAAGAAGTAGTACTGTAAGAATTATCTGATAACTCATAACTACTTACTCTGTTTTCTCTTAAACTCACTTACTAACTTAAGCATTAGAGCGGCCGCATCGGACTGCCCTCGATACCCTTTAGTTCTTTATACTTTATAAGAAGGAAATTATTCAAAAATCGTACAACAACATTTGGCACCGTTTATTTTTTCTTACACACCCACATAGCAAGAGTTAGATTAACTAAGAGTATAGGTGCTGGTACTTCATCCCACCACCTTAAGGGGGGAAGTAAGCATACTGACAAGTAATGTTTAGCTAAGTTGGAGCAACTTTGCCTCAACTTGGCCAAAGAAAACTAAGAATTGAGCAAAAAATATGAAGGGATCCTTAATCTCCTCTATGGTAATGTCTACCTAAGTTAAGATAAAGAGCATGGCAATCACCATGCAGAGAATAGTGATGACTTAATATATTCTCTTGAATTATCGAGAAAGCAAGCTGAAGTTACAATCGGACTTTCGACCCCTACGCTTAAGAACATTATAAGGGAAGGCAACCACAGTAGGTGCACCATGCTGAACCCTCGCCTGTTAATACCCCTGTTATGACGAGTAAACAATTTCAAATTAAGAAGAGCCCTTTTATCCCTAAAATCCTAGACGAGGTGATACCACAACACATTAAGTTACTGCAATTTGAAACCTATGATGGAATGACAGATCTTGAAGATTACCTTGAGTACTATCGTACTTTAGTCAAGTTGCACAGCCTAAGTGATGTTGTAGCCTGCCAAGCTTTTCCTTCAACACTAACGAATGTGGCGAGTACATGGTTCAAACACTTGAAGCTAAACATAATCTCATGTTTTGAGGGTTTGGAAAAGGTGTTTCTTCAACACTTCCTTACAAGTAAGCTTCCATTCAAGGATTCTTTTGTCCTTAACATGATAAAGCAGAGATAAGATGAGTCTATCAAAGATTACCTAGCTAGGTTTATGGCTAAGATCGTCTAATTTTAGAACTAGACATGAGCGTAGCTCTTAACACCATTATCGATAGTGTCAAGCCCTACGAAGATTTTTTTAAGTCTCTGACCAAGAATAAGTTGAGAACTTTTACCAAGCTTAAAGCCAAAGCCACGTTTTACATCTGATAAGAAGATAATATTAAGGCTCACCAAGAAGTCGATCAAAATAGAGGAGATAACAAAGGCAACAAAAGGAGAAGTGTGAAAGATTGACTCGAAACGGACAATGACAATTGTCTTAATGTTGAGAAAAAGAGGCCACAAATTCTAACATATTTAGTCCATACACCAGTCAATTGTCCAATTTTAGACATATTAATGGAGGTGCGAGGGTAGAGAGGTATGTTGCAATGGATAGAAAGGATGAGAGGAAACCCATCAAAGCAATGTGATTTCCATCGCGATAAAGGCCATAACACAGATGAATGCATCTAACTTAAGAACGCAATTGAGGAAGCAATTCAGCAAGGGCACTTGTGAAAGTTTCTTGTGCATTATGTAGAGAATATTAAGTGACCATCTCAAAGGAGACGAGAAGACCAGGAGAATGTTACTTGACCAGCTCTTACTGGGAAAGATGTAGGAAATGGAAGCACCAATAGAGTACCCAATGGTAAACTAACACTATTATCAATGGAGCTTCCGCTATAGGCTGGTCAAGATCTTCGAACTTGACTAACGCCATTAATTATGTTTGCAATATCCAGGGCAAGAAGGTCAAAATTGACAATACCATTTCCTTTACAGAAGAAGATTTCAAAGGCCCCATGATGACGCACTTGTGATTAATGCAAGAATCACCAATTTCAAGGTCAAGAAAATTCTCATTGATACTGGAAGTTCAGCAGACATTATTTTTTAATATGTTTTTAACCAAATGAGACCAAAGATCAAGGCATAGCTAAGATCCTACAGCTACAATTTGTATGCCTTTTACAATTAACCTTCTAGGTAGCCATAGTAATTTCTTTACTAATTTAGATTGGAGATGACGTTCTTGTCGCGGAGGATAAAGTAAAATTCCTTGTTATCAAATGTTGGTCCCCATATAATATGATTAGAGGACGGCTGTGTCAGCACTTATTCATTATTGTCCCTTCTATTGCTTACCTTAAGGCTAAATTTCCCACTCCTATTAGGGTTGGGGGTATGTAAAGGGGATCAATAATTGGCAAAGTTATTGTATATAAGGGAGTTAAGGTGAGAATAAATTTTTCAAGTTGAAACTTGCCTAAAAGGAAAGTTAGTCGACATAGTTAATGCTGAAGATGAAACGGAGGAAATTTCACTAGAAGATGATCTTGAAAAGATGGCCAAGATAGGGAAACCCTTACCAGTAGACATTTGTCAAAGTTTAATTAACTTTCTAGAGGATAATGCTAATGTATTTGCATGGTCCTCCTCAGACATGGCGATATCCTTAGAGACGTTATAGTATACAAACTTTAGAATGATCTAAACATAAGGGTGATTTAATAGAGGAAAAGACATTTTACCCTTGAGAGGCAAACCACCATTGAAGAAGAAGTCTAGAAACTCTTGAAGGTAAGATTCATTCAGGAAGAACCTTATCCGACTTGGCTAGCTAACTGTATATTAGTTAGGAAGTCTAACTGTAAGTGGTGCATCTACATAGACTTCACGAATTTGAATAAGGCCTTTCCCAAATATTTCTTTCCCTTACTGAAAATAGATTAGATGGCTGATTCAACTACCAAGCATGCTTTATTCTCTTTCATAGATGCTTTTTTTAGCTACAACCAAATTAAAATCGATGACGAAGACGAAGTTTACATATCATTCGTAACTAACTTTAGAACATACTGTTATACGGTGATGTCCTTTGGGCTAAAAAACACCGGAGCAACTTATCAGCAGCATGTAACTATGATGTTCAAGCTACATATCCATCGAAATGTCATAGTGTATGTTGACAATATGATTGTGAAAAGCACAATAGAGGATTAGCATCTCACTGATCTTAAGGAGACATTTAGTACTTTAAGGAGATATAATATGAAGTTAAATCTGCAGAAGTGTGTCTTTAGTGCTACTTCAGGAAAGTTTTTAGGTTACATGGTCACTTGACGCAGTATTGAAGTGAATCCGAGGAAGATTGATGTGATCAGAAACATAAAGTCTCCTCGTATTGTCAAGGAGGTTCAAGAGCTAATTGGATGAATAGCTACCCTTAATAGGTTTGTATCGAGAAGTGTAGACAGGTAGGTAGAATTCTTTAAAGTTTAAAGAATCCAAAAGATTTGAAGTGGATGGATGAGTACGAAAGAGCTTTTAGCAAGCTTAAAGAATTTCTCACGTCACCACCAATACTTTCAACACCGATTCTAAGAGAGAACTTATGTTTATACTTGTCAATCAGTAGTTGAGCACTTTCCTCTATGTTGGTTCGAATCGATTGCAAGGAGCACCGGATAATTAATTACGTGAGTCATGTCTTACAAGAACCGGAGCATCGATATACCAAAATTGAGAAATTTGTGTTAGCAGTGGTTCTCCTAGCAAGGAAGTTAAAACCGTACTTTGAAGCTCATCAAATTATAGTTCATACTGATCAACCTTTGTGGCAGGCATTACAATGGTTAGATTCTTTAGGAAGGATGATGAAATATGCCTTGGTGCAAAGTGCTTATGGCATATAATACAAACCTAGGACATCATTAAAAGCTTGAGTGTTAGTAGATTTTTTGGCTAAGCTCACGAGTGAAGAAGATAATATGGAAATTGCCAAGAAGCCAATATGGAATTGTTATGTCAATGATTCTTCAACTAGAGAAGGAAGTGGTGCGACTCTTATTCTGCAAGGACCCCATAATGTTAAGGTTAATTATGCCTTGAAGTTCGGATTTCTAGCTAGCAATAATGAAGCAGGATATGAAGCCTAATAGTAAGACTCAAATTGGCAAAGGAAGTTGGTGCCAAGAAAGTTGAAGTTTTCTCTGATTCACAACTTATTGTGAACTAAGTCAAAGGAAGTTATGCGGAGAAAGAAGAAGAAATGAGAAAGTACTTATTGATAGTATAAGCACTCACGGAAGAATTTTAGTCCTTTTCAATTCACAAAATATCAAAGAGTAAGAGCATCACCATCAACATATGGCATTTCCCGATTTGAGTGACGGACTTTTTGTTGAGTTTCTCCTACATAAGAGTTCACCAATTGTTTTGTAGAGCTATGAACTAGCTCCTTGCCTTAAAGAGAAATGTTGGATGTATCTAATTGTAGATTCTTTGAAGGATGGTATCCTCCTTGATGATAGGAAAGATGTTCAAAGATTGATTTATCAAGTCTCAAATTACATACTGATAGATGATTGGCTGTACAAATGTGGTATCTCCCAACCTTATCTTTGATGCCTTCCTCCAAAAGATGCACAACGAGTGTTATCTAAGCTACATAGTAGTGTATGTAGCAACCATGAGAAAGTACAAATGTTGTATATCTATGTGCTATGACTTGGCTATTATTGGCCGACAATGAAAGATGACATGAGAACATCTATTTAGCATTGTCCACAATGCCAAAAGCATGAGGCATCGAGTCATGCGCCTTCTACTAAATTGTTCTACTTAACCAGTCCTTAGCCTTTTGCCTAATGGGGATTAGATATACTCGAACCATTTTCTAATTTTATAGCCCAGCAACAAGTAGTCATTTTTATTGTGGGTTATTTCACAAAGTAAGTAGAGGTTGAAACATTAGCAAGGATCACTGGATAAAAGATTGAGGCCTTTTTTTTTAACTTCATTATACCAAGGTTTGGCATCTCATTTATGATAATCACGAATAATGGACCATAAATTGATAACGAAAAATTTCAGGCATTTTGTAGGAAATACGACATCTGCTTGAATTACATGTTTGTAGCTTACCCTTAAACTAATGGGCAAGTGGAAGCTATCAACAAGATTATCTTAGGTGGCTTGAAGAGGAAAGTTAATCAAGCTAAGGAAAGATGAGCTGATGAGTTGCTTGTTGTTTTATAAGGATATTGGACCACTCATAGAACCGTAACAGGGGAAACGCCCTTCAGATTGGCTTATGGTACTGAAGAAGTATTATCGATTGAATTGGACTTACCACATCTACACATGCAAAATTTTGACGTAATGACCAACCAAGTCAGTTTAACGGCTAATTTGGATACAATTGAAGAGATAAGAGATGTAGCAAGAGCAAAAGTTGCAGCATATTAGTATAGGGTATCTCGGTATTATAATTAGAAGGTGAAACATAAGGTTTTTTAGCTTGGAGATTTGGTTTGCAGGAAATTAGAGGCGACTAGCATACGAGAGAAACATGGGAAACTTAATGCAAATTAGGAAGATCCTATTAGGGTTTGTGAAGTTGTTGGCAAGAAGGGCCTATCGACTAGAAAGGTTAAACGGAACAGTTATCCCTTGTGCATGGAATGTCGAGAACTTGAAACTTTATTTTAATGAATTCCTTTGATGTTATAAAGCATTTCCATTTGTCTTGTAAGGCAATAGCCTAGTTGTTTCGAAAGGCAATCATGTTCAAGGTTCTAATCCAAATTTTTTTTCCTTCTTAATCTTTTTATAATCAATGGATTGTTTTGTTTTCCTTCCTGATCTTTTTATAATCAACGGATCATTATCTAAGTTTAAACTACACTGAATGAACTTATGCTTTAAGTTCAGGCCTATTGGGGTTTACAAACATTATAATTTGGCCGAAAAGCTGAATAAGGAATGTAATTGTTCTAATAGGTGATCTCACGACACAAATAAAACGACTAATCCATGTCTCAAATGACAATTGGATAGCCTTTAAGAAGGCACTCGACATATTGCATGTGAAATAAAGCATGCCAAAAATAGGCCTGTGAAACAAAACATGCTAAGAAAAATAAGTGTGAAATAAAACATGCTAGAAATGAAATGCATGAAATAAATTGTGCTAAAACTATTAAATTACACATTATAGAAATGTGGATAGTATTAATACAATATGAAATGTTCGACTACTTAATCGAAACTTGTCCATACAACATAAAAAATAATACAACAATCTTAAGACGATGAGTTCTTTGATTGTGCGAAGGAATTTCCTTAGTTAGAAGATGGGACCTTACTAAAGCATATCTCTTTCTCAGCGCTTAGGGTTTTGGAACAGGTGGATTTCTCTTTATGCACATAGGGGATCTCCTTAGAAAGTTAATCCTCATCATTACTAAGACCCTCAGCGTAAACTCTATTTTCATCACCTTACAAATGGACCTTAACACTTATATCTTTGATGGCTTCTTTATCACTTCTAACATTATCATTGACATCGGCAAAATCTAGGCACGAAAGATCATATTCAGGGTGAAAATTTAGAATTTATTCTCTTGCCACTTAGACCTCCTCCAACAACTTCTTTCTCAGTAACCTCTCATACAACTAACTTGGAGTCATGATTTCCAGTACCTCTTCAATAGAGGGCCCTTTCTTCAATAGAGGGCCCTTTCTTCATTGCATCCTCTAATTCGGCAATATAGCTTTGCAATCTAGAGTTATTGGTCTCTAGTTCTTTTATCTGTATCCTAAGCCTATCCTCCTCATCACTCATTGAGTTAAGTGTTCAGCCTAAACCCTAGCACTCTTCTTTCTTTTTACAAAGCTCTTCCTTCAAGTCTTCAGCCTCCTTATATTGCTCATCGACCTTAGCCTTAACGCTTGAGACTTCATCAGCTGCTAATGAATGTGCCAATTTCCTAACAGCCAGTTCCTCCTAATACTTTTTAGCCTCCATCTTAGCCCTAATTATTGTACTTTCGATTGCCACAATTTGAGCCTTAGAGGAATTGTATGCTTCCTTAATTTTCTACAATAAGTTTGATAATATAAAATGATGAATTTGCTAGACCACTAGTAAATATATATATATATTATTACTACCTTTTTCATTTCTTTGTCGACTTCATCCTATGCCATCAAAAAATGGTTTTTGATTTAAAAACAAATAAGATTGTTAGCAATAAAACATGTGCAACAATTGAAAGGATTCAATTAATACTTACATCATGCAGTTTAGTTGTAATATGTGCCCTTTTATAACCACCAACCTTGTTGGCGTCCTTCTTTGCAATCTCTTTGTCTTTAGGAAGCATGATGCCTTCCATCAAAGCTATGGACTTGGTCTCATCACCTAAGGCTGAATTGGTTTGGTGGATATTATAGCTTTAGCACGGAAAGAAGTACTTGCCAACCTTAGTGTTAAGGATGAATTCAATACTATTGATGCTGAGAGCTTTATTCCTTATGGCCTCCTTCATCCTTTCATCCAATGTCTTGGATCTCTTAAGAGAAGGTTAGCTAATAAGCTCCTTCCCACTTTTTTTGTTAGTACTCAGCATAACATCTACTTGGAGCGATGACCCCTTGGCAACCTCATGATAGGTGATTTCAGGCTTGCTGCGAGCATTGATTTCTCGACTAAAATCTATTGGCTCTACAAGTGAAGGAATACTTTCAACTAAAGGGATTACTTCAACTTGTGTAGCCTCGGCGACCCTAGGCTTCTTGCTACCTTGTCCCTTATCGATTGGACGGGATGTGGCTGTTACTTACTTTATTGCTTTCTCTTGTGTAGCTTTCCTTCAAATAACTGGTAAAGTCACAATCACCTTAGCGCCTGCTCATTTGTTGGCCTTTGCTTAGGCCAATAACTTGGCAGGATTTATGTCACCTACACCTATGTTTACAATACAAAGTAGATACATTAACAACAAAGCAAGGAATAAAAACCTTACATGTTCAATGTCAAGCAAGGCTCAAAGGCAACTATTCTTCCCCCTTTTATCATGAGAATGGCTTTCCTCTTGTAGCTCTACTTAATACAGCAGTTACTCAATAGTATATCTTCCTTCTTAGAGAAAATTGGCTCCTTGTTTTCATATTGCCTTATTATTCTCTTAGCATCCCAAAAAAACATTTTGTTTTTTCTCCTTTCTTGGATCTTCTTTGCTACGGCAGCATCATTCGGCATCAATTCAATATCTTTGGTGTAGATAGGTTCAGTCCATTGAGTCTAAAAATCCAATTCTTCATCTGAAATTATAAACATGAACTTGTCGATCTTGGACTCCAACCCGTCCATGAATTTCCACCTATGCCTAATGGCTACAAAATACCAACCATTAGGCTGCCTCCTTATTGTAAAGAAGTGCCTAAATAATTGAAGTGTAGCCTTGACCTTGACCTTAACCTTGACTTCTTTAAGAACAATTTCGAAAGCCGAAAGAAGTTGATAAGTGTTTGGTGAGAACATGCTTGGCATAATTTGGAAATAGTTGAAAAACCGCTTGGCAAAAGCTGAAAATGGGAAGCATAGCCTAAAGTCAAGATATTTCAAATAAATGTGAAAATTGCGCTCCCTTAAAAAACACACCCTTTCCTCCTCTCTCAGCTTCCTAAGATTCCATGTTTTAAGAAGATCTTGCCAGTATTTATTATATTTCATCTATTGGCAGCACTGGCTACTCTGTTTGGTGAATCGTTGAAATAAATCACATTATTATACAAATGCCTAACCATAGATCTTCCTTCTTTGTCATCTAGATAGGTATCCATTGCAAGAGAGTTAATTTGAGCAAGTTTATCCTATCGCTCTATCATACTATTGGTTAAGCTACTTGAGGAACATATCGTTTCGCTCCTTTTTTGGGTAGGAGAGGTAGCCTTGATCTCAGTCGCTTTAGAATTTGAAAGAACAAGTTAACGAATTATGCTTTGAACCATACCTAATTTTGACTATAATAAACGTCACAAAGCTTTTTGAAGATGAAGACGAAATGTCGGAAGTGAGTGAAAGCTTATGGATGCAGATGAAGATGAAATGAACTCTATTTTCGATATTGAAAAATTCCTTGATTATGAATGATTTACCCTTGTAACCACAATATATTTCTGACAGGAATGATGCATTGATTAGATGATGATGTGCATTATTGACGTGTGTTTCGAGATAGAGATCCAAATTTTATCAAGACTTTGATAGTTATTAGTTCCTACGGTGTAATTATGGCTAAGGTGATAGCTGTCGTACATGTTACCACTTAGTCTTCTAATAGGTAGGAAAATTGAAAAGTTGCGACCTTTCAAATGGGTCCATTCCAAATGAAATCAAGGAACTTCCCACATTACTCAAGATTTGGGAAACAATTCTTCACTCAACCCCACAAAGAATATTAACCTATTTACTCCCTCGATCGAATCCTCGACCATAGGAGTTAGGGCCCAAATGTTGATAGTCAAATTTCATCCGTTACATTCACTCATCCATTTGGTTGATGTGAAGTCAAGTGATTCACCTCTCGGCAGATAACATGCTAGGTAATTCACCTCTTAGTAGACGTCCACCAAGATAACCATATCTAGTTTGAATTTAAGTGGCGTAAATAGTTATCTCCTAGCATGGTTACATTACATAACCACCCATTACTCCTACATTTCAGGAATGTTCTTGATTGTGAAGTCTCCACGTATCCTAATAATCGTATGATTAATTACTATTTTAGACACCCGACATTTATCTATAAATATAGAGAAGAAGCATTGTAAGAACTATTTGATAACCCATAACTACTCATTCTATTTTCTCCTAAACTCACTTACTGACTTAGGCATTAGAGTGACCACATCAGACTGGCCTCGGTATCCTTTAGTTCTTTGTACTTTGCAGGAAGGCAATTATTCGAAAATCGTACAACAATAGAACCTGTCAAACATAACCTTGTTAGCATCAAAATCCATCTTAACATTAAAAAAAATTGTGGAGTTTGAATTTTTCCTATGAAGCACCTATGCATAGTCCCATAACATCACATGCTCCTTCACTTCCAAGTCCATAATCTCTTCTATAACCCTTAACTTAACTTGCCTACATTATGATATGGTAACACCAATGTCTTAATGCTCTCGTACCAACTCTTTCGAAGCATGTAATTTGATATTAAGTGTAGCTTTTATGGTTGACCTAAATGTCTCAGCTACTGTATTACTCTTACTTCGTTTGTTCTTCAAAGATATACCACATATATGCTTTCCTTGATATGTTTTTAAGTGAAATGTCTCTATCTCAATTTCATATGAACCATACATCAACCATGGGCATTTTCTATTTACACATATTGCTTGTACTTAGCTTCTATTATTTTTAAGAAATTCAATTTCCCTTTGCCCTACCATGGATTTTTTAACTATTGCATTCTTGAACTCTTTTAGACCTAAGAATATCATTAACACATGAAATATAGGATCCTTCATACTGCTATCATACATTAGATATTTGTTTTTTTCCTTAACAATTTCCTACTCACCACTTTCCTCCCCTTGTTATATTTCAAAATCATCAAAGTCCCCATCTTTGCTGTAATTAGTTTCCTCGTTAACACCGTCATCCTCTCCCTCTAATGGGCTATAATCAGGGTCAGTTGTGACAATTGATTCGCATGTACTCTCCGACTCAACTTGCCTACTCTTACCATGGGATCTATCCTTAGTAGCCTTAAGCACTCTTTGAACTTTCATGAGCTCCTCGTCTGACTCTTCCTTACTATTAAGCCCCCTTACATAATCTTCCTCTTCCTCCTCACTTGAATTTTCTCCCTCTGAATTGCTACTTCTTTACCTAGAACACTCTCCAAAACTTTTACTAGAAGGGTATTGCACATATATCTCAATAATATTACTATTAGCAAAATGGCCAACTAAACTCATGACATCAAACTCGTTAGAGATTAACCTAAGACCATTGCCATTGTCATCCCAGGAATCGTATATCCAATGACTTCTATGTCATAGCACTGTGAACTTGACAACAAATTTAAAATGTATTGTAGAGACAACTCACTCGGTTGAACATTAAGGAAAATACTGCTGCCACCGTCATAAGAGATATCATGCCGTACCCCTTATTAAATTCTCCATTAAAAAACATCGATAGAGACCTCTCATAAATTAATATACAATCTATAAAAACCTTTCTCATAAAGTATAAGGACATATTGAGAATCAAAAGCATAGCAAGTATTGCATTGTTCTAAAGTTGCAGCAACAATACATAACAATATAATGCAGTTAAGTTTAACAATACGCAACATCACCTGCTCAGTTAATTTTAACCAACCTTTGATTTTTCCCAAAAATCTTACAATTTCTTTTATTTCTTCAAAAACTTAAATAATAGTTCCGAATCAAACCGCAATCCAAGAAAGGCAAAAAAAAAATTAAACAAAAGCTTTGTCTTCACTACTATGATTGACACACCCCTAACCATGTACATGGCATTTCATGCACTTCAAGAACAGAGCAAAATCAACATCTTAATCTTCGAAAACCAGAACAAAAAAACCCTTGTTAAACATAACATACCTTTTGTACTACGGTTATGCCTTTGGACGTCTTCTTTCTTGAGCTTTTATAGATGCCTAATAGTGAAGATTCTTACATTCAATCCATTTTGTGCAAATCTTCCTTCGTTGGATTTTATCTACAACGTAGAGATGCGGTGAATGTATAGAATAAAATTTACAAGAAATTTGGTGGGTGCAAGAAATTACTAATCGTATGCTTTGCTGTGTCAAATGGCCATGAATGAAAAGGGAGAGGTTCAGTGAGAGCTTAAATACTAGCTATGGCATGAATCTTCACAGTTACGACTTCGACAGCATAAATGCTAGCCATGCCATGAATCTTTAATATTAACGTTGTTTCCACTTCATGTCATCCAATATATATATATATATATATATATATATATATATATTTATTTACAATACACTTATTCTACGTAAGCATATTTTAACGTCTATTTGTAGCTAGGGTAACGAAGATTGCAATATGATACACTTTGAAAAGGTCAGGTACTAAAATAAAAAATTGATGAGTCTAGATAGTAAAATGAAAATTTTAAAAAGTTTAGGTACCTGTACAGGTTTTATCCCCTTATTTTGGCCTAAAATAAAAGGGAAAAAATCACATTGTCAATACAAATAAAGATATTCTAACAGCCGGAAGAAATGGCAGCCTTCATCAAAAGGCTTAAACTTATAGATGCAATGTTACAATCATCATGCCGCTAAACGTCGCCTGCAATAATGACTATAATCACTGCAAAAATTATAAGAGATTATGAATTTCTATTATTGTTCTCCTCAAAGAACCAACCTTTAAGACCAAAACAATAAAACAATCCACCTTAAAACATCAGTGACTAGATATGAAGAGCGTATTTAGTTAGTATCTAATAATGATTCTTCATTTAATTGTAAGAATAGTTATAGAACAACGTACTCAAATCTCGAAAACAAGCTCTATAGATTTATCTTTTAAGAAGGAAATATACTATGATGGGAGCTCCATCACCGCCACAAGTTTGCAATAATCGAATAACTTTTTAGTGGAACAAAGGGAGCTTTAAGCATAGAGAACAACTCTGTAAGTACATGCTATCTTTATGATAAAATAGTTCTATTCTTGGTAATTGAAAAAAAAAAATGTCAGTTGTTACTGGTAAAGGTTAAAACGTGCAAGCTAAATCCATGTTCATAAGAAAATAGCAAAAAAATGAAGACATCTAGGCATGCAACTCCATAAGGATCCACATGTAGATATTACGTTACTCTCAAAAGCCAATTTTTCACAAGAAGATAGCCATAAAAAGCTGATGGTGCAATGCATTTACATAATTTAGCATGACATATGACGGTTTGTTTCTCAAGAAAAGTTGAAAAGATTCTCTTCTATAACCTTTCAAATTGATAACATGGGTGAGAATAGCTTCAACGGATAATTAGAGTGTACATACGCTCAACTATCCTGTGTTTGGATTATTTAATAATATATGGGTTTATATGTGTTATTAATAATAATTATGTAATAATAATATCGTATAATATGATTTCTAAATTAAAATGGTTTGATAAAGTTATGAACTTCAATCCCTTTAAATTAAGTATGGAATAATATGTGAATAGGCCAAAATATTATTTTCAATTTTACGATGAACCAAATTGGAGCTAATAATAAAAGGTTAACAAGCAATTAACCTAATGTTTTATATAAACATATATATATATATATATATATATATACATGGTCATGGTCCTTAAGTAATACATGCAATTTTGATCTCTCTATATTCACATTAAAAAAAAGGACAAGAGATAACATCTTAAGGATTTGTGTAATAAACTTGAAAGACTAATAGATTATCAATATTTACAAGTCTTTTAATATGAATTTAGGTATGCTTTTGCACTCTATTTTATGCACATGGTTATGCCCTAATTTTGCACATATATTGTCACTAGTGATTATAATTTATAGGATTAAGCTCTTTTAATCTTATTAAGTGGTATTAGAATTTTCATGTGTGAAATTTAGTGATACAACAGGGGCGAGTTTGGAATGGGTTTCATAAAATTTGAACCTACCTTGATTGTATTAATGGTTTTCCAAAACCCATGAAAAACCCTATAGGGTTTTTAAGGAGCAACCTACGACCTGATCTTATTAAAAAATAGTCGACCTGAACTTCACCCAACTCGTAGAAAAGATTGAATTTCTTCTTCTTCTTCTTCTTCTTCTTCTTCTTTTTTAAATAAGGATATGCTAATTGCAGCAATGAAACATATGACAAAAAAAATGTGTAATTGCAACAACTTCACAAACATAATTATGAAAATCTATGCAACATTCACAAATCATAGTATACCTTCAGTTATAATAATTGAGGCCATAACTATTGGTTGGTTTTTAAATTAACAAACTGACACACTTGTCCTTACCATAATCTACATTTCCATAAAGCCTTAGTGTAAAAAAAAAATAAAAAACATTAAAAAATGAAACAAACAAACATATGTTGTAAATAAACAACTAGGACTTAATATTTGTCCTTAAAATATGTAACAATACATTTAAAGGAATAAAATTCATTGCTCAAAGGGTTCCATGGTACTTCAAATTTACCTAACAGTACACATGATTATCCAAACATCTCTATCATATTAATAGATCTCTACACTTAAACAAGATACCACAATAATGTTTTATGATAAAGAAAATAGGAAAAATAAAGGTAAAAGCAAATGTCTTAGTACACTTAGTATTATTAAAATGAAAACAACATATTTCCTTAAATAAATGAATAAAATTATATTGCCTATCCAATTCACATCTCACTAACCTCCTCAAACAACTGTGCACTTACAAAGAGGAAAAAGCAAAGTTATATTAAATAACATTAGAATTTTGAAAACATATAATGGAAAATTTATTCAAGAATAAAGAAAGTCAAATATTACTTATTTCTCCATTTGATAACCAACATTGACTACACATTAATGCTTCTATAGTTTCTAGAGCTAGTCGACTTCTATGTCAGTTGATAGCTCGTTCACTAGTACTAAATGCAAATTCAGATGTAATCATAGAAATAGGAATAGCTAATAAATCCTTGGCAATTGTTTGCAATGTAGGATATTTAATTTCATTTGTTTTCCACCAGTTCAGAATATCAAAATTCTTAGTCCAAGGTAGCTTAGGCTCTTTTAAATAATTCTCCAACTTTTATTTTACTACTTGGCCATCACCATCACTATCTTCATCCAAGAATTCCTAGAATTTCGATTTTTTCATAAACTCATTAGAAGCATCACCACTACTAACTAAAGGAGATGAACTACAACCAATATCTGTGCTCTTATTATGACAAGATTTAGCCTTAGATTGGTATTTCTCAAGCAATTCATAACAAGTTTTCCTCACATTTTTTATCTCCATTAATGCACTCACTCCGTAAACATTTTTAAACACAAAAATTACAGCCTTCATTTTAAACCTTAGATCCAAAACAGTATGCACAACCATAATAATATGAACATCACTCTAATATTTCTCAAATTTTTCAAACATCTTAAAGCCATGTTACTAATATTGACATCTAACGAATCCTTAATTTCATTGATCCGTTAACCATGTAATTCCATACAATTGAAGTCAGCTTATGCTTCCCTTGACCATCACTTTGGTCTTCATTGCTTACTACTTGAAAAGTTGATGTGTTAGTTGTTTTTCTTACGTATCAGATTTAGATACCGAGAATTGAACTTCTATAACATCATTTGTATCTAAATTCATCTACACTTTATCTATATTCCCTACATTACATGAAAGAAAATATAAATAAGTAAAGTGAATATTAAACAAATAATGGTATTTATGTTTATTTACAAAATGAAGAAAAAGTACTACTCACACTACTAATAAATGTAAGCATTGTTTCTATTTTTTGTTCATCACTACATAAGCCCTTATTTACAAACACCAAAGGGTATTTAAAATAAGGGTTTGAAAATTTTTTCTTTTTTGTTTGCTTATGCTGATCCATTGTACTTACTTTCCTCTACCTTCTATTATTTTCATTCCAACTCTTTCCAAGTCCATCATTGCACAAAATTATCTAAGTTGAAACCTTGATGTTCTTCACTCTTTCATTTGCTTCATCAACCTTTGCTTGAAAGTAGGCCAAATCACAATAACATTACACGGGTGACATTTATATTGTAGTTAAGTAACCATTAGAAATTATATTATTGCATTTTATAGCCATTTAGTTGAGGCGTCTTATCCCTTCAAAATATTGTCTCTTAGGATTTATTTCTTTAGTCTTCACCCCCTCAAAATATAATGCGAAGTGAACTTATAAGCAAGAATTTTCTAGAATGAAAGAAAATACATATTTAAGAATACTTGTTAATAAGTCTACAAGAGAAGTATTAAAAATAAAATTAATTATATAGTTTACAAAAAAAATAAATATATTGAAAATTATAAAAGTTTCTTCTTGCAAATTTTAAAGCATTCATTAACAATTTCCTTTTATTAGACAGTGTTATGAACATGGACAATGAATATTTAAGGTCATTCATGCTGGAAATAGATATATGCTTATGCCGTCTAATCAATTTTATAATCATTGAAACCTTTATTATTTTGTTTAATTTTTATAACTACTCCAATAGTTTGATGACGAGGACAGTGGATAGAGGTCTCTATCTCTCATGTGTATTACTAAAGAGAAGTTTATGTTTTTCCCTTCCCTTCAATTTTTTTTTTCTCTTTCTAAGATGTTTTCTTCTTTTAATCTAGTTTATTTATGCCTAGTTCTTGATGCTATTCAATAATTCATTACTTGTGATTACATGGATGATGCATACAACATACACTTAAAAAATGGACATGATTGTATTTGGAGAAAACTTTTTTACATGGATGATGCATACACTAAAAATATATAAATAAAAAATAATCAATAGTGTTGAAATTGAACATGAAAAGCCGTATATATTAATAAAATAATCTATAAATTGAAAGAAGAGAATCCTAAACTAACTTGTTTTTATCCTTTTTGGCGACTTTATGGAGCATTTGGGAGTGTTTGGTGTCGTCTCACGAATGTTTTAGGTGTAGCAATTGCGAAAAATGAGAGTTCAAGGAAGGTTAACGGTAGCTAAGGTTTTTATTTTCTAGTTTTCTATGCCTTTGTCTAAACTAAAGAGTAAAGTAAAAAAGATGTTGGACGGTAGACGAGAGGGCCAAAGGGTAAAGTCATTTTTTTTTTTCTCTATAGCATCTTTTCCCAAATACCAATGCAAGATAAGAGGAGTTAATTGACTCACGAGTTATGACTGATGATTCTCTGGACAATGAAATGGGTAGTACAATTATTTTTTTTTTAAATAAGAATTTGATTTACATGGAAGTTGGAACAAATCAATAAAGACTAGACATAATAGACACATGGCATTAGCCATTCTTTTTTTTTTTTTTTAAGCAATAACAATCAAATCAATATTTATATTATTTATTTATTTGTTTTTTTTAGTTCAGGTTTTCCATTAGGTTTTTTTTTTTTTAAAATCTCATAACCTGACTCTAATCGCTATTGGGTTTTAAATCACTTTCCATAACCCAACCCTAAACTCTATAGGGTTTTTAACAGATCGAACAGGTTGAGCACCTTATTATGACTTACCTAATTACATCCCTAGTGAAATTAGAGTCTTGAGTTTACTAACATTATTAAGATTTAAGATAATTTATATAGGGGTTCTTTCCCAGTTTTGAGGGTTGGGGTTTCAAGAAATAAAGTAATTATATGTCATATGTTTCAGTGGCAAAATGTTGAAATTCCACTTTTATCTCTATGGATTTGGGCAACTTTGACTCTGTATTCTTTAATCTTTCTATTGTGAACTCGAGCCGTTTCCTCTTTTGATTAGAACTTAAAGAATATACTTTGCTTTACTTTACAAATATGGATTGGCTTTGATGAACAATTTCCAATGTATATGTTATGATTATTTGTGTGGCATGCTTTTGTCTCATTATGATTTCATTGAGATGGATTCAAACATTCTGATTGTTAGAGTGTGTAAATCATGCCATAGAGTAATGCTATTATTAAATTAAAGGAAAAGGCAACCCATGATATTCTGGCTTTGTATTTTGAGATTGATGTTTGCATTGTTTGGATTTATGGTGCAATTCTACATAGATGAATTGATTTATGTTGTTGATTACTTTCTTCATAAATTGAGTAAAAGCATGTATACAATCTGGTAATAAAATAAGCCACGGAAAAAACACGTCAAAACAAAATTTTGGCATCGAGAAATTATTCCATTTCTCAAGGACTCTTTTTTTTTTTAATTAAAAAGGGTTAAAAGGTCTACTATGTTAGATACTTTCTTTTTCTTTATGGCTATTTTTGTGGGCTCAATAAAAAACATATATATATATATAATATGAATTTGATCAATTGAAATTCAAATTTTGTATATCTATTATTTGAAATGAATAATTGATCTAACATGTTACCAAAGTAGCATCTCTCCTAAAAGTAATTTGTTTTGAGTAAGTACAAAAAAGTCACGTGTGTGTAAATCATGTGGATATTAACCAATTAAAATGAAGACTAATATTTGGCCAATTTACATGTACACTTATGGTGATAAATATGTGATGACTATTCGGTTTTCCTTATGAATAGTCAGTTGACCTAAAGAAGCTTAACTATTTGATAAGAATTTATTATTAATATTTGATCACTATACTAAGAGTATCACATACAAGTTAATATCTCTATCCAAAGACTAGATGTAAATATTGTGCTAGGTATTCTATGATGGGCCCTACCATTATTTAAATTGCTATTTGCATGTTTTGGTATATATATGTGTGTTTAATTTAGTTTTGCTTGTTTTCTTTTTTGTTTAGTTGCTAGTTCTACTACAAATATCTTTGCCTATTACCAATATCAATTCAATTCCTATATTGAATGGCACAAATTTTAAGATATGGCAAGAGAACCTAATGATTGTTCTTGGAGTTATGGATTTGGACTTAGCATTAAGGGAAGATTTCCCTCTTGCTATTCCTTATAAGAGTACCTCTGATGAAAAGAAAGAGATGGAAAGATTGGAGTGATCAAATCGCATAAGTCTTATGGTCATAAAGCATGCCAATCCAAAAGCATTCGGGGGCATTATGCTAGATAAGATTATAAAGGCTAAGGAGTTCCTTTAGGACCTTGAGAAGAGATTTGCCAAGAATGAAAAGGTTGAAACAAGTACACTCTTGGCAAAACTTATCTCAATGAGGTATAAAAGAAAAGGGAACATCAAGGAGTGCATCATGGAGATGTCTTACATAGCTTCAAAATTAAGGCACTAAAAGCGGATTTGTCTAAGGACTTATTAGTGCACTTAGTTTTGATTTCTCTTCCTCCATAGTTTAGCTAGTTTAAGGTGAGCTATAATTGTCAAAAGAAGTCTTAGACTCTTAATGAGCCCATTTCATACAATATTTAAGAAGAAGAGAATGAACTATGAGAAGGTTGAAAGTACTCCCTTACCTTATATGTATAAGAACAAGAAGGTCAAGAAAAGGAAGAATGGTAAGGAAACTGCAGTACATATACCATAAAAAAAAAAAAGGAGCAAACGAAAGATGCTTGTTTCTTTTGTGGTGCTACAGGACACAAGAAGAAGCAATGTATAACTATCATGCTTAGTGTACAAAGTAAGGCATGCTTCTTATTTTTCTTTATTTAAAGGTTAAATTGAATTCAGTACTAAGACATACATGGTAGATAGATCTAAGTGCAACGACTCACATCAGTGTATCCATGTAAGGTTGCCTAAGTTATCGAAAGTCCTATGATGGTGAAAGATATGTCTATACTAGTGATGGAAAAATAGTTGAAGTTGAGACAATAGGGAACTTTAGATTATTACTAAGGACTGATTATTATTTGGATTTGAATGAGACATTTGTTGTACTATCTTTTAGATGGAATTTAATTTCTATTGTCACTTTGGACAAATCGGGTTATATTTGTTCATTTGGCAATAGTCGCTTTAGTCTCTTTTGTGATTCAAAATTAGTTGGTATTGGTTCATTGTCTTGTACTGATAATTTTTACTTACTTGATACCATTATATCTTTTAATGAATCTTTGCAAGTTAATATACAAAACAGAGTCAAGAATTTCACTACATTATGGCACATGAGGTTATGCTACATCTCTAAAAGAAGAATGGAAAGACTTGTATATGATGATATTCTCAATCTCTTTGATTTCACAGATTTTGATATATGTATTAGCTATATAAAGGGGAAACAAACAAATGTCAAGAGATTAGGTGCCAAAGGGCTACAGAAGTCTTATAACTCATTTAGACAAACCAATGGACCATTTCCTACAGCTTCTTGGAATGGTCAATAATATTTTATAATGTTCATAAATGACTTCTCATAATATGAATACCTATATCTAATTCATGAAAAATCACAGTTATTGAATGTGTTCAAAAGTTATAAAGCTAGAGTTGAAAATTAATTGAGTAAAAGTATTAAAACAATATATCTAATCATGGTGGTGAATATAATGGTAGATATGATGGATTAGGTGACCAATGTTTAGGACCATTTGCTAAACTCCTATAGGAAAGCATATCGTCCTATAGTACACTATGTTGGGTTCACCTACCACAAATGGAGTTGTTAAAAGACGAAAAAAAAAATGCTTAAGGATGTAATAAGCAAATGGTAAGGTATATGTTAGTCATTCTACCTTATTAGAATCACTCTTAGGAGAAGCATTGAAAACCGTAGCATATAACTCAATAAGGTACTGATTAAAGCAGCTAAGAAAATCTCTTATGAGCTTTAGACATGAAAGAAGCCTAGTTTAATGCACTTGCATATTTAGGGATATCCAGCTGAAGCCAAGCCTTATAGGTCACACGAAAATAAATTGGATTCTAGAACAGTTAGTTACTACTTTGTTGATTACTCTAAATGATCCAGGGGTGATGAGACTTATGATAGTTTTAGATGATTAATGCTAGGGTCTTTTGAAGATGTTGAGTTTGCAGGTGAAGATAAGGATAAGGACATTATCTTTGAAGAAGAGCCTATTAATATTCCTCAAATTTTCATTGATGATGTTTAAGATCAAACTTCTATACCTAACATTGTTAAAGAGGCAACTCTAGATCAAGATAAGGCCCTTATACCCTTTGCTCCAGTTCAAAAAGTTATTCAAGATCAACAAACTCTACAACCTCAAGAATTTGTGCCATTAAGGAGATCTATTAAAGAGAGGAGAAGTGCAATTCCAAATGATTATGTTATATTTCTCCATGAACATGAGGACAACATTAGGATGATAGAAGATGATCCAATTAACTTCCGTTAAGCTATAGAAATTTCTGATTCTCAAAAGTGGATGGATAATTGAAAATGAGGTCCATACAATATAATGATGTATAAGACCTCAGGACCTTATTCCATTACATAAAGGAACAAAACTCATTGGTTGTAAATGGATATTTATAACTAAGAGAGATTTGAAAGGCACTATAGAGAGTTACAATGCACATCTAGTTGCTAAGGGCTTTACTCAAAAGGAAAGTATTGTTTATTAACAAACTTTCTCTTCAATTTTATCAAAAGACTCTTTAAGGGTTACAATGGCATTTACAACTTATTTTAATCTTAAGTTACATCAAATTGATGTAAAGATTGTGTTTCTTAATGATGACAATGATGAAATGATCTATATAGTGCAATTAGAGAACTTTGTTTTGTAAGATGCAAAGAAAATGGTGTAAAAACTAAAAAAATCAATCTATAAAGAAGCAAACGTCTCACCAATAGGATCACAAATTTCATTAAGTTGTTATCTCATCTAGTTTTGAGGTAAATGTTGTTGATGATTGTGTATACTGTAAGTTCAGTAGGAATAAGTTCATTTTCCTAATTTTGTATGTTGATGACATACTGCTTACTACAAACAATAAGGGCATGTTGCATGAGACTAAGAGATTTCTATCACAAAACTGTGAAATGAAAGATCTTAGGGAAGCCTCTTTTGTATTAGAAATCCAAATACATTAGATCGTTCTCAAGTTGTTCTAATTGGATTATCACAAAAGAGCTATATTGACAAGGTACTCAAAAGGTGTGGCATGCAAAATTGTAAACTAGGTAATACTCTTGTTGCTAAAGGAGACAAGTTCAGTATAAGCAAATGCCTTAAGATGACCTTGAAAGAAAAGAAATGGAAAAGGTCTCTTATGCTTTAACCATAGAAGTTTAATGTATGCATCCGGATATTGCATACATTGTTGGAATGCTAGGGTGATATTTGAGCAATCTAAGGATTATCATTGGAAGACAACTAAGTGAGTCATGAGATACTTATAGAGAACAAAAGATTACATACTCACATATAAGAAATCAAATCAATTGGAGATCATTGGTTACTTCAATTTTGATTTTGCTAGATGGTAAGATAGTAAGAGATCCATATTAGGCTATATTTATTTACTTGTTGGAGGAGCAGTTTCTTGGAAGAGTGCTAAGTAGATATTAATAGCCTCTTTCACTATGGTAGCAAAGTTTATTGCATGTTAAGAGGCATATAATCATGAGATATAGCTATAGAACTTTGTCACTAGGTTATGCATTGTGGATAGCATTAAAAGATCGCTCAGGATATATTGTAAAAGTAAATAAGCAATATTGTACTTCAACAATAACAAGAGCGCAACAAAGTCAAAACACATAGACATCTAATTCTTAGTTGTGAATGAAAGAGTTCAGAATCAACAAATGTCTATAGAGCACATTAGAATAAACTCTATGGTTGAGCATTCACTTATTAAGGGCTACCATCCAAGGTCTTTCATGAAAATGTCGCTCATATGGGTGTTATATATTTTCTAGGTATATAGTTTCAATGGGAGTTTGTACTATATATAAGTGCTTATTGTTTAGACATGCTATATTGTCATTTTAATACAGATTAATGTATAGTTATGGTTAAAGGTAATTTCAATTTTGAGGATATTTTCAATGATGAGATATCTTGGTTAAATTTACTTCTGAACTTAGCTTACTAAAGTATAAGGTTGGACCAATTGGAAATAGGCATGTTGGATTACATTACTTGTAATTTCCATGCTATACATCCATACTTGATCTATGTCATTTGTTTATATTAATGTATGTGATCATTGAAGGGTTAATTACGACACATGTGGTGAAACCCTCTTTGGTCTTTTGTTAATATTATTGATGGACTTAATTGTTTAGAAATGCATTTAGGAAAGATATCAAATTTTTTAGCATTCACAAGGTTTATATACAATTGTAAGGATATACATATAGCTTAAGTGGGAGGTTGTTGGGATTATTCTAATAATATATGGGCTTATATGTGTTATTAATAATTATTATGCAATAAGACTATCATGTAATATAAAGTCCAACTTAAAGTGGTGTAATGAAGTTATGGACTTTAATATATTTAAATTAAGTACGAAAAAAATATGTGTATAGATCATAATATATTTTCCAGTTTTATGATGAGTCAAACTAAAAATAATAATAAATGATTAATGGGTAGTTGACATGACCTGACTAGTACCTCAATCATGGAAGATTGTCATACATTGCATGAAATTTTAGGATTAACCCCCTTATCAATTTTCACCCTTCCATGTATTGTACAACGCTGCTCTTACTTCCAGTTACACCAAGCCACTCAAACGAGTACTATCAAAGCAAAATGGTTAACCATGCGATTTACTTAATTTCATAAATGTACAAGTCTATGACATATCAAATCACCAAACTATAAATAAGCCATAATAAGTAGTCTTAAGAGTTATAAAATATTTTAGATACATAAATCTCAATAAGTAGTGCTAAATTCTAACTATCTATTCTAGATATCTACTCCATCACTCAAGCCTTCCCACGAACTCTCTTAAGTTCGTAATTAACCTCATGCATATCGTGGCTTGGATAATAAAAAAAAAAAAGGTGTGCCTACATCAAGAGAAATTTATGGGGTGTAAGTTGATGCTTAGCGAGCTATTCCCTCCTACCATTCCTTTAAGCAATTATTATTAATAAGCATATGAATGCATGAAATAAGCAATATGCCAAACAAATATATACAGTTGCTTAGGAGTTATATGCAACTTAGAATTACACTCTCTATAGTTAAGGTTGGAGATTATTAACTGACATGAACCATCAATCGGGTTCTAACACTTAAGTTTTTATCCAACAAGCACACTAATGTGCTTACATATATAAATGTACATATATATATACATATATACTTTGAAAAATAATATGAATTTTTCCAAAACTCGAAAATTTCCAAGTCTAGCAGTATGGTGGCCTTCATAGTCTTACGCACATACCCTAAATTGAAGTTTCAAGATACGATCCTTAGTCATAAGGTTAATGTCTCCTGATACCTAGTAAGGCCATAAGTTAGGACAGGGATTCAACAAATATGGCCATATAATGTACTTTAAAATAATCCCTTGAGGAGCTCCTACTCTTGTAAGCCCTTTCCCACTTTCCGCGTAAGGTAGCAATCAGTGTAGGTATAATGCAATGACATGAAATGCATGATCTTTTTAGTTATTAGCCACATAGGTATTAGGTTGATTAATGTAAATGACTAATTAATCAATACATACAAGCACTAATCTTATAGATATTTATCATGTAAGCACTTCCAATTCTTATAACAATATTAGGTCATTCGGCAACCGAATAAAATCGTACATGCATATCCCTAAACGTACATGTAACAATTTATCATATATAAGATGTTTAGTACAACTAACTACAAGAAAAATCAAACATAAAGTCATCGGAGGTTACTCACTCAACCGTATCTTCTAGTCGTAGTAATCAGGTGGCAAATCATCCTCAAAATCGATGTCACCTAATCAAAGTAAATAAGAAGAATAAGAATTTATTATTTTAGATTCTCATCTTATTTAGATTACTAAGTTTACTCTTCTTGTATTATTACTTATTCTTGTCTTTTTCTCGATTAAGCTAAATTCTTTAATTATGTGCAACTTTTTTGTTTTAAATCTAATTTTTATGATCTCATAGTTAATTGTCATCATTTTTTAATATGCTTTTGCATAGTGTAGTTAGATTGGAGAGGTAGGACTCTTAACTTGATGTTCAGACCAAAATAGTAGCGAGTCTTCCATTTACTCTTTTTCTCGACCTAGTTTTATATTATTAAGTTTTTGTTTTGTAGGTTCAATTGATTTTTGGGAATTGGTTTATTATGTGGGCCTTATTATTCATACATGCAATTTCTTAAAGTATTATATTCGTTCTTGATTTTGGTTCCATCTTTTATTCTATAAGCTTTTAAATAGGTCTTTATGCCATATATGGGTTCGGTCTTTGAGATGGACTTACTAAATGTTTTAGTGGGCTTTTTCTCAACTTTTATTTTTCCTATATTTGCTGATCATGGGTTGTCTTCTAGCTTGGTGGTGGGTTTTAGGGCTTGTTTCAAGTTGTTTAGCCCATCTAAGCTTCTTAGGGCCTATTGTCCTTATTGGGCCTACATGTTCTAGTTTAGATCTTAGCAAACCAAGGCCTTATCTACATTTTTTGTTTAGGTTTAGTTATGGTTGGTTGGGTTTGGGGTCTTTGTAGTCAATTCCTAAGCTTATTTTCTTGAGTTTTTAGCCCATTTACTAACTTAAGGTCTTAATTTAACTTGTTTCTTAACTTAACACTTGTTTAGCTTTTGTTTTACTCTTTGTTTGTTGATTTATTTTATATGTCACTTGTAAATAATCCTAGTACTTATGAGGTTGTAAGGGGATTTATTTAGGGCTTGGTTGTGTTTTCCTTTATCAAAGCTTTTCATCCTTGCTATACTACTACTTACGGATACTTTAATACATGAATACTTTATAACAAGCTTAGAAAACATCCCTAAGGCCATTGTATAGTCTACATCTAGCATACAAAGGGGATTATCTTGGCTTTATGTTGGTGTTTTTTGCATGTTACAAAGCCTTCCTTTCACTATCCCTAAGTGTACACTTGTTCTTTTACTAGATAACAAGATGAAGTTACATAGGACTACTACCTCTCAACACATCCTTCAAGAAACTACTAGCTTCTTAGCATAAATGATTCTTTGAACACAAAGAGATACTACAAGAAATGAAAAGGAGAAACTCTATCCATGGATACCCTAAGACTACATAAGAGTGGAGAGAACTTTACTATGAATGGTGGAGGTAAGTGGCATCCTCATGGAGTACTCCACTTGTGCTTGTCCTAAAACCCTTATGCTTGGTATTGCTTTGGTCCTTTAAACCCTTGTCAAGCTAGGAAACTTGTGAAGTGAAGAAGCTTTGATGTTTCTTAGGATGGCCAAGCTTATTGGGTAGGCTTGCGATATTTTTTTGGAGTACTCAAGGGTGGGAATGAGGTTGAATGTAGGGAATGTGGTTGGGGTTTGCTTCAAGGAATTGTGAGGGTAGTTAGGCGAGAAGTTTTGATACCAAAGTCTAAGTGTTTTATGGTGGTGAAATGAAGGAATAAAAAATGGAGAGGATAGAGGATTAGATGGCCGGTTGGGCTTGGTAAAAGTCTCCTTTGGCTAGTCCTTTGAGGATTGAAAAGAGATAAGGAAGGGTAAGAATTGGTTAGTTTTTAAGGTCCATTAGGGTAGTTATTTAGGTGAGCTTGCATTGAAAAAAACAAATGATATGATGTCCTCCTTGGGAGCACCAAAGGGTGGCTAGAATGGGAGGAGATGACTTACCTTGCCTTATCTTCTCTATTTCCTATTTTGGTTTAATGGTGACCTATGACAACTTACTATAAATAGTATAACTTCTTTAGGGATTGGAGTGAACTTTTGTCTTGTCAATCTTAAGGATTTGTTAAGCTTTTCAAATGTTCTCCCAACTACATGGTTTCCTTCTAATGGCTTGTTAATTTTTGAAAAGAAATAAGAGGGAAAGGGAGTAAGGGATGAGGTCAGCACTACCTTCACATGTGGGCTCCTCTTCCCTTTTGTTCAATTGTTAAGACTTGGTTAATTAATCTAAGTGAAAAGGTTCGAAACTTAGCCTTTGACTTTTCTATTTATTGAGTTCATTAGAAGAGAGGTTTTAGGTTTTCAAATTCGATTAAGGCTTCATTAAGTTTAAGGTTTTAAGTGTTCACTTTAGGATTAAGGTTTTCGAATCTTCATATTAGGGTTCCAATAAGTTTAGGATTTTTATTATGTTTAGTGATGGAGTGCCAACTACTAAACCCTTTACTCGAGCCAGACTTCGAGGCTTGTAGGGCCTGGCTAGGAGAATCATAGTTGCTTAGCTCAGCCCTAAGCTCATCTATCAGGAAGGCCAAATGGCAAACACTCTGAGTGCTCTACTTGGACATACTCTGGTCTGCTCAGTCTCTCATTCAGATACCAAGAACTCAAATGCGAGCCTATCATATGCCAAGAACTCCAAATGTTAACCTACCCTATGCCAAGGCCAAGGTCCTTGTTTTTTACTGTTGTGTTCTCCTCTCCTACTCTACTAAGTTGTTGCCTCACTCAATCACCTCGATCCATTAGTATAGCTCAATAGCAACACTTTAGCACTCTACTATATTCAATACGACCACAATAATAACGTGCCACTTGTCATTCTCTTTTTTTGATATTGTACTAAATTCCTTTTCTTTAATTGTTACATATACCCTTTTGGGTTGTACTATGTTACTTATTTCTAGTATTTCCCATTTCTATAATTTCTTTATTTCCTTTGTTACCTTGTGGACTTACTATAAATAGTCTTTTTTCTTGTAAGCCCTAATCAACTTTTTACCTCATTATTAATGGATATCCCTCTTGTCCTTATAAAACACTACTCTCCAAGCACATATTTCCCTACTCTTATCTAATCTTGATCGTAGCTCGATATTAGTGGTGAGTGAACCTTAGGATTTACTTGTGTGTCATTTTAAGTAAAAACTAAGCCATTCCATGTTTGTTGGTGCATTATATCTAACATAGTAGCTTTGATATCTCGAAAGACCTACTGGTTACCTTCCCCTGCGTAAGCCCTAGTGATTAACTCAACTCTTAGACATACTATATATTCCTGGTATTAAAGCTTGAGGTTACAACCAATAGCTGAGTCTTATGGTGATTGATTCTTGTAATAGTTGTATATTCTGCTATACTCTATTTCTCTATTAAAAAAACAAAGTAAGTGATAAGGTTACTATATGATATCATGTTTAGTAGAGTTATGTGGAGTCTTTTGTTGGATTGTGAGCTTGTGGAAGCCTTGTTAAGAGAATGTCGAATCCTAGTATGCAAGTAGAAATAGAGGATGTTGAGAGTGACGCTATGGGATGAAGTTGTATTGAGTAATAAACCCTATGAACTATAGATGAATAGATATAAAACCTTACTATTATTGTAGCCAACTTAGCCATCTCCATACAATGGTTAGTGGAGGCCCGACAACTAGAAAGAAATGTTGAACGAAGACAAGGTATACAAGATAGATCGAGAGGACATAAAGTCGAAATCCGAGCTCCTAGTGTTATGAATGTGCTGCAAGTGCAACCTATCCGAGCTGAAGGACTCATACATCAAGGACTTGAGTTAAGGAAAGTTGAGAAAATGGAAGATGTAAGAGATGAAGACGAGTAGTTCCCTAAGTATGATAAATACGAACTTTGAGCTCTTAGAGGAACTGAACACATTAAGGTGTAAGTTTTGAGCTTCTATGGATCTAGTAGTGCTTATGAGTATTTAGATTACGAAGAGAAGGTTGAGAAGATTTTTTACTTTTATGATTATGAAGACTTAATGTGTATCTATGTAGTAACCTTATGTAGCAATGTGGTGGAAGAAATTATAAACCATGTGTTAATGAGCACAACAAGAAATACAAAATTGGAATGAGATGAAACGAGTTCTGAGGAGTGGATTTGTTCTAAATCACTATGAGCAAGATACTTTCCGACATCTCTATGAACTCAAGCAGGTTAATTGATTTATGGATGAGTATGTTTGAGAGTTCTAGTTGTTAATGATCCAATGTAATGTTGATGAACAAGAAGCGTGAACAATGATGGGGTTTATTTTTGGCCTGAAGCCCTAGATTGGTAATAAAGTAAAGGTACAGGGGCTTGGGAACCTGGATGAAACCATCCAAGTGGCACAGAGGGTTCAAAGGCAAAGGCGAAGTCAACTTAATCGAGCACTAAGCAGCCAACTTGGTATTTTGAGCCGATGTATGTATGACCGAGCTCAGTATAGTTTTGAGGTCAATCGTCAAAGTCAAGCTCTAAGCAAACCTGATGAGGGTCATGGTAAGACTAAGGTTAAGGAGCTTGAGGTCAAGAAGGACTAAGGTTAGAGCTCAAGACATGTAGCCAGTCAATGTTTGAACATATTTGTGATGACCATTAAGGGTGAGACCCTACATATCGAAGTAGAGAATGCAAGTGAAGGTGAAGTGGGGAAGGATGCCAAGTAGTGTTTTGATGAGTTCTTAGAGGGCTTAGAGACCCTTACCAGACCTGACCAAGGGGAATAATACCTTAATATGGTTGTTTAAAGAGTTCTCGGTACAAGTGTTGTAAAGGAAGGTAAGCAGCGAGAGAATATCTTCCATACTAATTATTAAGTGAGTGGAAGTTTGTGTGCTTTAATCATTGATGAGGATAATTATACCAACATGGTAGTACAAGGAGTGGTGAAGACCTTGAAGTTGCCAACCCTTGAAGTTGCAGACCTGTCTTCATCCTTGACCTTACAAGATTGAATTGGTTGAACAAAAAAGGTAGATTCTAGGTCACAAAGCAAGTGAAGGTGCTGATCTCCATTGGTGAAAGATATAAGGATGAGATACTGTATGATGCTCTGCAATGTGCTCTCCCTACATACTCTTAGGTCGATTATAGTTATTTGATTTTAAGGTACTCCGTGATGGGTATAGGAACACTTACAAGTTCCAAAAGGATGGAAAAAGGGTTATGTTAACCCTAGTAAGCCCTAAAGAAGTCTAGGAATCGTAGGAGAAGATTTCTAGATCCTTACAAAGGAAGTCTCTAGTGATTTCCCGAGTGCAATTTTCCAAGGATGTTAGAAGTGAAGAATTTGTATTTCTGTTGATTAGGAGACTATTTAAACTGAAAGAGGATGGAGTATTGCCAACTGAAGTACAGGCCTTGCTCCAAGAATATGTCGAGCTGTTTCCAACCGAGCTGTCAAGAGGTTTACCACCTATAAGAAGCATAGAGCATTTCATTGGCCTCCAACCTAGAGCTGCTCTGCCTAACTAACCTACATACAGGCTCAATCCTGAGTAGGTAGCCAAGTTGAAAAAGCAAATGGATGAGCTGGTTAAATGTGGATATGTTAGAGAGAAATAAGCCTTTGTGTCGTACTAGCTATCTTGGTATCGGAAAAGTATGGCTTATGGAGACTGTATATTGATAGCTGAGCAATTAATAAAATCACTATTAAGTACTAATATCCAATCTCACTCTTGGATGATATGTTAGATAAATTACAAGGTGTGCGGATATTCTCAAAAGTTAATATGAAGAATGGCTACTACTAAATTAGAAAGAGACTTAAAGATGAGTAGAAAGCTGCTTTCAAGAAAAAGGATGGTTTTTTTAGTAGCTGGTAATGTTGTTTAAACTCATAAATGCATCAAACATCTCCATGCGATTGATGAACCAAGTTTCGGGACCTCTAATTGGTAAATGTGTCATTTTTTACTTTGATGATATCCTAGAGTCTAGTGCCAACCTTGTATCTCATGTTACTTACTTGAGGTCTATATTTAATATCCTCTATGTTGAGCAATTGTTTGGCAATTTGAAGAAGTGTATCTTTTGTTAAAGCAAGGTAGTATTCCTCAGATATGTTGTATTGAGAGGAGGTATCAAGGTTGATAAGGAGAAAGTGAGAGCTATTCTCAAATGGCTAACACCAACCAATGCTGCCAAAGTTAGGAGTCTTCATGGTTTAACTTTGTTTTACAAAAGATTCATTCAAAACTATAGTTCCATGGTAGCCCCATTGATTGAGTTGACCAAGAAGAACTCTGAATTCATATGGTTTGAAAAAGCTCAAAGCAGTTTTGAAGAGATTAAATCCTAGTTGACTTCTACCCTAATAGTAGCATTGCCTGACTTTAGCAAGGTTTTTGAACTAGAGTATGATGCATCTAGAATAGATATTGGTGTTGTTCTTATGCAAGAGTTGCCAACCAATTGTGTACTTTAATGGGAAAGTTAGAGGTGCTACTTTGAATTATTTGACATATGATGAAGAGTTCTATGCTCTTATCCAAGCACTTTAGAACTGGCAACATTAATTGCTGTTAAAAGAGTTTATTATCTACACAAACCATGAGTCTCTCAAGCATCTCAAAGGTTAGCAAAAACCCTCCTGACATCATGCTAAGTGAGTAAAGTTTTTGGAAACCTTTTATTATGTCATCAAGTATAAGAAGAGAAGTACAAACATTATAGTTGACGCCCTTTCTCGTCAGCATGCTCTTATTACATCATCACAAGCTAAAGTACTTGGATTTAGTACTTTACCTGACCAATATAGGCATGATTTGTACGTTGGACCCCTAGTGGCCAAGTGTAGTTTCAAAGGAGTAGTGGACGAGTTATACTTAAGCCAAGAATTTCTAATAAAGGGAAACAAGTATGTGTTCCAAGCAGTTTTGCCAGGGAATTACTCGTTTAGGAAGCCTATGCTAAGGTCTTAACTAGCCATTTTAGCGAGAAGAGAACTGTTGAACTGTTGAAGGAACACTTCTATTGGTCGAGAGTGATAAAGGATATGTGTAAAGTTCTTAAAATGTTGCAAGGTATGTAAGTAAGCCAAGGGAAGAAAGAGCCATATGGAGAATACACTCCTCAATCTATACCTGAGTAGCGATGGGCTAATCTTAGCATGGATTTCATCCTTGTCCTACCCATAACATCTTGAAAACATGATTTTATTATGATGGTGGTCGATCTGTTTAGCAAAAATGAGCCGTTTCATCCCTTGCCATAAAACTAATGATGTTTTATTCATTGGCAACCTCTTTTTGCAAGATATTGTATGGATGCATGGCATCTTAAGAAGTATTGTCTCATATCACAATTCGAAGTTTACAAGCTTCTTCTGGCGAACACTATAGAAGAATCTTGACATTAAACTTATGTTCAGTACTTCTTACCATACTTCTTACCATCTACAAACAAATAGATATCTAGATAGAGGTCGTAAATAAAACATTAGGTAACCTGTTTCAAGCTACTATTAGTCAAAATCTACGTGATTGGGATCTTTATTTGCTAGTCATAGAGTTTACTTACAATCACTCCACTCACAACTTAACAGGATAGTCGCCTTTTGAGGTTATTTATGGGCTTAATCTGAATTTGCCACAAGATATGATTATTAGCCCAACCTCTTTGGTAGAAAGTTAGTCTAGTCTCTGATGCGTCGACAAATTCCAAAAACTGCATCAAAAGGTTGCCGAGCAACTAGCCAAGACGATTACTTAACAGCGAAAGCAAGGGAATCAATGACAAAAGCATGTCATTTATAACCTCGGAGACCTTGTCGGGGTTCACCTCAGTAAGGAACCATTCCTAGGAAGGAGGAAAAATCAATTATCCCTCATATCAAATGGCCTCTTCTAAGTAATACAGAGAATAAATGACAATGCTTATGAACTGGAGTTGCCTGAAGGCTTTAAGGTATCTTCAACCTTCAATGTTTCTGATCTAATACCCTATGTATGGGAAAGAAAAGCAAACCAAGATTTAAAGACAAATCTTCAACAACCCTAAGGAGCTAATGGAGTGCTAACCATTGAACCCCCCACTCGAGTTTGACTTTGAGTCTTGTAGGGCTTGGCCAAGAGAGTCATAGTTACTCAACTTGCCCCTTACGAGCTTATCTATCAGGAAAGCTAACACTTTGAGTACTCTGCTCAGATACATACTAGTTTGCTTAGTTTATCATTTAGATACCAAGTACTCAAATGATGACCTATCAAATGCCGACTTACTGAGTACCCAAGCCAAGGTTCTTGTCTCTAACCGTTACGTTCTCCTCTCTTACTTTACCAAGCTGCTGCCTCACTCAATCACCTCGACATCCGTCAGTATAGCTCAACAGTAGCACTCTGCTATAATCAGTACAACTACAATAACAGCATGCCATTTGTCATTCTTCTTTTCTGACATTGTACTATGTCCTTTTCTTTAATTGTCACATTTACCCTTTTGGGTTATACTATGTTACTTATTTCTAACATTGCCCATTTTTGTAAGTTCTTTGTTTCCTTTGTTGCCTTAAGGACATATTACAAATAGTCCTTCTTCTTGTAAGCCATAATTAACTTTTTACCTCATTGTTAATGAATATCCCACTTATCCTTGCGAGACAACACTCTTTAAGTACATATTTCCCACTCTTATCTAATCTTATTGTTAGCTTGAGATTAGTGGCGAGTGAACTTTAAGATTTACTTATGCATCATAGTAATAAAGACCAAGTTGTGTTGTGTTCGTGGTATGTTATATCTAATAAGCAACTTCACATAAACTCTTGTGTTTGCCAACCCATTTCTTTTTCTTCAATATCTTGAAGGAACCTACTTATTACCTTCCCCTATGGTAAGTTCTAATGATTAACTCAGCTCTTAGGCACATTATTTAGGGTTTAGGGTTTTAGTAAGTTTGGGACCTTTATTAAGTTTGGGGTTTTTGTGTTTGTTTATGATCAGGAAGTTGACTTGTATATTCATGATATAGAGTTAGTTCGACATTTAAGTTGGTTAATCTTTAGGAATGTCTAAAGAGGGCTTAACCTATACTTAAACCATTGCCTAAATTTGTAGGGTTTATAGTAGTTAACTTAGGGGGTTTTTAGTAGTTAACTTAGGGGGTTTTGATATTTCATGGGCAAAAGCTCTTATTGAAGAAATTATGGGCTACGTTAGCTACATAAGAAGAGAGATGAATGCTACTGCTAATTGGCTTGCAAAATAGGCTCGTGAGATATAATGTTGGTTCTTCTACACAGAGATGGCTCAATTAGATAAAGAATTGTAGTAATTTCTCAAATAGGACATATTAGGATATGGAAACTTCAAAATAGTTTCTTGTTAATTTGTGTAGCTTTTTCTTGTATTGTATCTTTGTTTTGGTTAATAGGACAATGTCATCTCGAACTAGATTTAATCTTGGGGGGTTGTTCTCCCTTCTTTTGTTCTTTTTAGCTCTTATTTGTAGCTTTTATCTTATAAGGGGAGTAGTACTCCCTTATTTATGTTTTTAGCATGTAACAAGTTCATTGTCATCTTCTTTGTGTGATAAACTTAGATAAGTCCAATAGACTATCAATGTTCACAAGTTTTCCAATATGGATTCGAATATGTTTTCGAACTCTATCTTGTTTACATGGTTATGCCATAAATTTGCATATGCATTATTCTTAATCATTATGGTTTATAAGATTAAGATTTTTTAATCCTATCAAGTTACAAAATCATTAGACATCACTAGTATGTCATGCAATGGGATACTATAAACATTTAGGCTCTGTCAATACATTGAAGGGTAAGCACATAGATTAAAGTAAAGTTATAGACCAATAAGATGATTAACAAGCCACAATTAAGACTATTATCATTACAAAGCATCCTAGTAGAGAGGTATTTCAACCTAATCAAAATAGAAAGAAACATGACTTACTATGGAAGGAAGTACATTGGCATAATGTAAATCTTATGTAGGTAATTTAAGTTTTTCATTGATCGGTCCACCATCAATAAGTAAAACTTTTTTCATATGTTTTCCATTTTCTTAATAGAGTTTACAATGTTCTTGGTCTTATGTGTAGGAATCTCCAAATTTTCAAATATGAGAAGTTATATTCATGTGGAATTTCTAAAAAAAAAAAACAATCAAAATTATGATGGTCAACAAGAAGAGATTAGCATTAGAGAATATCAATACTGTCAAACCTAATTCGAAGAGTTGATCTTGAATATGGGAAAGGGTCAAGGGTTAAGAAATTTAAGAGGACCTATTTTTGTAGTTTCATAACTCACTAGGTGATAGCTATTACTATAGTAATGCTTTCATTGTTTTGGGGGCTTTATTATGCATGCAGTCCTATGACATTAGAGTACTTATGAGTACCACGAAACAACATTAAGGCATAGGCGGGATAAAACCATTAGAAGTGCCCTTACTTTCATATTTTTTTTTATTTTAATACATAAACTTTAAACTTATTTATTTTAGTATTCCAACTTCTTAAATGAGACAAATTAATTTCTCTGTTATAATAGTCGTTATAAAGAATATTTATTTGTTTCATTTTAAAAAGTTGAAGTACCAAAATGAAATAAAAAGTAAAATTTGAGCACTAAAATAGAAATAAAATAAAAGTTGATGTACTTATAATATTATTCTACTATTTTATAATAATGGCCGTAATAACGGAGATCCCAATTTGTCTTATTTAAAAAGTTAGGATATTAAAATGAATAAATTTAAAATTTATGTATTAAAATAAAAAAAATATAAAAGTTCACATACTAATATTAGTTTTATCTCGAGTATAGACTATATAAAAGCCTATAGCTCCTAAAGAGGTTTTATCATTTTTCCACCCTTTGTACGTCTAACTATGAACATTTTATGAAACATATCTAAATGTTTTGTTAGTGTAATTTCCCTTTTGTTATCACTATTTCTTTGAATGATATTTTCAATTTACACGAGTAGTTGGTACATATTAATTTCCTAGTGATTGTACGTATTTAATAATTGAGGAAATAAAAGGTTTGATACTATTTCTTTAATTTGTAACTAAATGGAATTAAAACCTAACTATATTAGAGATATAAACCTAAAATATAACATATGCGCAAATCGTGCCAATAGTGTGTTTTAAATTTTAGTAACAATAATATATATATATTTTATTACAATTAGTAGAAATTTTTAATCAAAGATTATACCATATTTTATAAAAACTTGCAACTAGACATGATCATCCTTGAAAATGGTGCCCCTGTGAAAAGAATATTATTGATACAATGATAATTGACTTCAACTTGGTGGGGGTTAGGATGGGGGTTAACTTCTAACCTTAGATAAAATTTGACTTAAATTTAAGTTTGAGATAGGATCACTTTTATGGTATATTTTGTTGATTTTATACAGATAAAATATAATTGGTATTACTCTCTATGAAAACTATGGAATCGCTATTTCAACGAATCGAAGAATTATGATTGCTTTATAAAACCAAGTAAATAACTATTCTTTAGTTTTTTCTAGGATATTTTATATCTTATCATGAAACCTCATAGGAATTGCAAGTATTACTAGTCTATTGTATTCTTTGAGAATTTGCAAAAATATTTCTAACTTATTCCATTTTGCAAACCAAACAGCCCACTAAGGAAAATACATATGAGAGCATATAGTGATTTTTATCAAATATAAGAAATACAATTAATAAATCTAGTTTTCTAAAAATAATTGTTCGTCTTGTATACATAACGTTTATTAGGTGGTATGTCAGTCTTAACAAGCAATGGCTCAATAACTGATATGATGAATCCTTCGTGGAGCCTTGAAGAAAACCTACAGAAGTCTCTTATTCATTGTTCAGTTTCAAAAGTATCCATGTACAAATTAATCAAAATCCTGTGCTTTTGAACTTAAGAACTATACATATTTGGGTTTTCTTTTTTTCTTTTTCTTTTTTTTCCTACATCAATGAGGAAAAGGAAAAACCTCATGTGTGACATGTGGTCATAACTAAACTCTAAAAAGCATAATATGAAAATTTTCATAAACTTATCAAACAAATCTCCAACCACTCTTCATCCTTTGCGAACCGATGTGAGATCTGACTGACTGGCCGGCCGGCCGGCTGGCTCGAGATGCAGATTAGATAATGAGGCCTGTAGCATCTGCTCCTCTCATGATTCTGAGTCTTTTGCATGAAGAGACGAACATCCTATAAGACATAAAAACAACTATATAATTATCAAATTTAATAGATCAAGAACACTTGACTTTGTGATTGGAGAATACTCAAAAGGGTTTTATTAGTTATTGGTCTCCCCGAAGCATTTGTTAAAAGGGCTTAAAAAGAAAATTTTTAACAACCTCCAACAATTAAAAAGTTTCTTTATTTGCTATTTTCGCAAATGGTCCGGAGACGACCGCGTTAATATTTTTTTCAAGTTTAATAATAAAAAGGGGTCGAATTAAGATAATTGGATACTTACTTCCATGGGACATCTCCGACCAACATCCAGTCTCCATCTTTATCTTCGTAAGTAGGTGCAAATTCGGATCCTTTATAACAATCAGTCCCCAAGTACTCACCTGCAACATATTGTAAAAACAAATTGAGTTTCTAACGATTACGATTTTCTTGTAATTACATATCACGTTATAATATATCAATTTAGTTAGTAGATGATACATACCAATAGATATATTGAACATATCATTCAGGGCTTTTAGGAGCTGTGGGTAGCTTTTGTACAGATTAATGTCCATCTTCCTAAGGTAAGGAGCACCATCCATGCTAACTTTCACGTATGTTGTACTTGTGTTGTCGGCCTCGGATTTCTTAGTATTCACCAAGTTGTTCTTCCGGAGAGATCTGACTGGCGGCCATCCCACTATTTGTGCTCTAAACATATATTTCAAGAAATTTATCAACAAATAATTCGTGCATACTTACATAATACCTTTAATTAATCATGTGAATTCATTCATAACTGCAACTACATAAAACAACACTCAATCTCCTTAATTTTAAGGTAAATGATAATGAATGTCCTGGAGAAACTTGCTAAAAATAACAACATATACAAAAATTTTCATTTTTTCATGAAGTATACTATAATTAATATTGAAAATTTTCCATTTTATATTCTTAATAAATGTTTTGAGATATCTATTACTATAACCATTTCACTAATATCTTAAGTATGTTATATCATTTTCTATTACTTCTTTCCTCATCTTTTTCTATCATTCGTAGGCGCAAAATGATTCTTACTTGGGTGGTGGAGCCATGGCTTCTATTTCCACAACGGAGGCGTCACCACCGTTAATACTCTTGGATCTTATCGATAAATCCTCAACCTCCACAAAAGCCCTTTTCTTACTTCCACCTGAACTTGGTGGCGACGATGACGACGAAAACGGTTGCTTACAACGCTGATCATCATCACTTCCAGGCAACCCTAATCTCAACTCAGTTGCCTTTAAACAACAACCTTTCTCATACTCCATTAGGGTAATCTCCAGAACTATCACAATCGATCACGAAAGAACAATAACTTTTAATTTCTAGGGCTAGCTAGTATTTGTTTGAGAGGATTAATTTACAAGTCTATGATTATGATAAGAAAGATGTGATGCCCAAAGACTTGGTTTGGTTTTATAGGGATGTTCTCCATGGGACAACATTTGGGTGGCTTGTTCTCCACGTGCATGCGTTTTCATGCAATTAATGGGACTATCCACGCGGTTGTCAACATGTTTGAGAGCACTGCCAATTGAAAGCTCGACAGGTGTCAGTTTTTAAATGGATAATGTAGTCACTGTCATCACTAAATATTATTTGTAATAAAGTTGTAACCTATCATTTATATTTCGAGCAAAGTAAAAAGGAAATCATGATGCTTTATTTATTTATTTATTTATTTTTTCTATTTGAAACTGGGGTTTTGAATTCTGAAACATTAACAAGGTACATCTTGCTTCCTTACTTATCCATTTTTCTCTATAGTATATTTTTGCAATTGGGCATTTAAATCCTGAAACGTTAAAAGAGTACCTTTTGTTTTCCTATCTGTCCATCTTATCCTTTGAGAAATAACTAAAAAATGCATTTAGTACATATATAATTATTATATCCACTAACAAAATAGTAAATATAAGGTCTTAAAAAAATATGTATTATTAATTTATTGTTTAAACTCATATAAAGTCAGCATAAGTTAATCTGTTCATAATTTACTTAAAAGTAAATAAGTTAAGCCATATTGTAAAATATGTGCAAGTTAAAAATTTAAATTAGTCAAAATAAATCTTAATATTTGGCGAAGCAGTGTAGAATTAACATTTATGTAGTATATTTTGGTATGTTTGGAACATATCTTAATTTAATTTCAAATATAAGTTAACTTAAGCAAACCAAATTAAGCGTAAGCAAGAAAACCGATTAAACAGTGAATCGAAATGAAAAATATGGTTCTTTTTTTAATTTGACTTAAAAAATTCCTAAACCAAAACAAGGAAATAGTTTTGATTAGTTTGGATTAAGTAAATTGAACCAAACCAAAAAAGATCAAAGTCAAATTGCTTAAAAAACTAAAGCACTATTTTGTTTGTGATTAAAAAACTTAATTTGTTCTAACATACTAATTAAAAGGAAAATTTAGTTTATGCTTAGTTAAACTTGATTTTTGTGACTAAAATATAAGCTTGAGTTCGAGTTTGACTTGAGGTATCAAAACTCAATCTCAATCTCAATTGAGTTTTTCGAACTCGAGCATGACTAAAAATGGCACCCAATAAGCTCATTTGACTTGATTAAACTTGTTTAAGATCAATTTCTCTAATTTTTTTTTCAAAATTATTTTAGTATTTGTATTTAGAATCAATCGAACCGAAATAATATTTAGATTTAACCTAAGAACAATTAGGCTTGCAAGTTAATTGAGCCAAATATTATAAAGTTTGAGTTTGGACACAGTTAGTTACTTAAGTAGTTTGAGTTCGAGTTCGAGTTCGAGCTTAAGCTCCATCTATATTCGACTGTTCTTGATTCAAACTCAAGTAAATACTCATTTAAACTTGAGTAGTTAGTGAGTAATTTAACTATTTCACACCTTCACTTCTAAGAAAAAAGATTTAATTTTTTGAAATATTCATAAGTTTGAAAACATAAAGTATTTCATTCTTAAAATTGGCTAGTTTTAGCATTTTAGCATAAATATTACATGGAAAATATTAACAAATTATTGAGATACTTGTTAAGCAACCAAACAAAGTAACTATGGACATAACCAAAGCGGATTCAAGACGTGTCTTATGAAGCTTGAATCTATAGGGGTTAATAATGTCTAGCTGAATCCTGGGTTTTACAGTCTGTTATCAAAATTTGTCGAGTTTTTATAAGGTTGGATTTTTGTAGGATTCAAAAGAAAACGAATGACAGAGTTGAGTGAAAAGTGGTTAAGTAAGTCTAAAGTTGCACATATTCACTTACTCAGATGAAATTCAAAAACTAGTAGTGTTGTACAGTGAAGAATTAGTGTAATGCAGTGTTGTCAAACTTGAGTTAACTTATATTGTTCAATCTAGTTCAACCTAACTTGACCATAACACTCATTAGGTTAAATATCGATTTAATTTTTAGTGAAACTCTAGTTCATCTCTTTAATTGTTGATCCTTTCATATATTTAAATCAACTATTTAAATTGAATCTAATAATACTAATGTATTTGCATGTTACATAAGTTAAGATCAAATATTTTTATTGATATATTATTTCCTTCAAATTAGGTTTTCTACCGAGTTTTTTTTTTTTTTCAATCTCCAAGAACTATTTAAACCATACAAGGCTTTAAATTATGACTAAAGACCCTATAAAAACCTACATATATTAACCCATAAGATTTTTATCTGATTTGAATAAATTGAGTGTATCCTTGAACATAACTCATTAGTTTTTTTACGCAGCCTTTTGTTCCTAGATAAGTCTAACCAATATCAGAGAGTATGAATAATTTCTATTTATGGCCTTAATAAATGCCACGGGATAATTCTTAATCGGACATGAATTATTTCTCCGCTTGTTCACACGCTCGGGACGGGGCATCGAAGAATTCCGAGTGATATCGACAAGGACAGATGTCAATGTTGGTCGAGTGGGGAGCACGGGTGCAGTTCGATGTAGTGCACCGAGGGGGCAAAAATGGGACAAGCACAGCCAATCGTATTGAATTACCGTGGACCAATATTGGACGGCAGCGATTCTTTTATGACCACAGTGAAATTAAATCTGGAGCCGTTGGATTAAAGAAGGAATCTTGTGAAGGGAAACAGGGCATGTGGTGGAAGACGGTCCCACGTGTATGTTGGTGATAGGCTCGGCAAACCCACGTGGTTTCAAATTGGTGGGAACTCATAATGATGTGATTGGTCACGTCGTAGGCTCATTGCATGTGATTTGTCACGTGGCGTGCTTTGGAGGTAGGGCTAAAGCCCATCTACCATGAACTTAAATTCTAGAAAATGATTAATCCGTGTATATCAAAAAAAATTTCAAACTTTAGTTCCTTAATAACCTAAAAGAAGTTTTCTTGTTCTACCAACTTTTAGATTATATCATATAAGAATTTTCAAAATTCAAATTATAAATAATGCATTATTACATCATTAACTTATATTTTCCTTTAAAACAGAGGGAGCTTAATTTAATAATTTTACCTCTTGTATAAAATTCTCACTTCCTTTTCCATGGAATTGAATTAGTATAGTATTTCCACTAATCAAATGTTCCTAATAGAAAGAACGAATATGCGATCGGTGAATTGTGGATCAAACATATTGCCTCTCATGTCCACTTAAGAATATTTTTCCTAAAATATCCACTTTTTCTTTCAATCATATTGCATATTTTATTTTAAAAAAAAAAGATTTTATTAATATGTATTTTGGAAAAAAGGTTTACTGAAAAATAACAGAGGCCATTAGTGTCGAAAGAAGAAAATTCTTCCACTATTTATATACCTTTTTTCCTTATTAAGTTTGTAACAAAGCTTGAAAAATGTGAAATTTCACTTTCCTGGTTAATAAGTGGCTTATTGTAGTATTTAACTATACTCATTTTTCGATGTACTCAGTCTGCTTGTAAACCGTGGCATCAATTTAAAATTTTACATTTGTTTTATATGCAGTTACTTCTGTATCTTTAAAATCAACCGTTTTGTCTCCCAAATCTTCAATTTACTCCCCGCATAAATTTATATGTATATATAATATATATTAAATATTTTGTTATTACGAACTTTGTTCTTCTCTTGTTTTTTGAACTTTTGTTATTTTTCTCAAAAGCATAATGGTCATGTGGATATATATATATATATATATATATATTTGTTAATTTTGTCGAGATCAAAATGGCCATGTATAAATTGGAAAACATGTTTTTAAAAATTTAGGGATCCAAATTAATTTTAAAAATAATTAGGATGCCAAACGTAAATGAGCTACGTGGGGATGTGTATGCAAAAAGATATGATTTTTTTATACATTATGCACGTGTATTAAGAAAACTAACAGGAATAAATACAAAAAATTATATGCGTTGGTATTTCATTTATCTTTGTCCACCAGTAATGAAACTCAAGCATGTGTTTGTAAAAACAAAATACTGATTATGAGTTTATAAAATTATCAAAACATATATCGTGTTTTTTATAATTTTTCCTTAAAATAAATTGCTACATTTTGGCCAGACCGCTAACTCTTTTCATTGTGATATTCTAGCTTTTGACATCCAAGAAGAAAATGAGGTAATTATAATTGGGCCGCTTGCTAAAATTTGCTGGTGCAATCTAAATACATATAGGAGAAAAATAATAGCATACAGTTTGATGGAATAGAAATAGTTATTCCTTTTCCATGAACTTTTTTCAGCTTGATTGGTGAATTGTTATTTTATAAAATTACTATTATTGTAAAAATGAAAAATTAGGACCGAAGGAACAATTAATATATGTAGCATATACGAAACTCTATCCATGAACTACAAGGAGTAAATATTATTTATACGTTCTCTTCTTCAAAAACTGTAATTCAATCATATCCTCCAAAATAGCGAACACCAACTCAAATAAGATGGCATAGAGTAGAGGAATCAATAACTGGCAATTATTGCGTAAAACAAGGGCTGGCCGTCGATGAAATCATCGCTGTCCTTGTATGTAAAGCCAGAAGTCTTCTTTTGCCATGCACGCATGCCTCACTCTATTACACGAGGACCACAGACACATGATGCCCCATTTTCTCTATGCTCAACTACATTTTTATATGCATTTTGAATGATCCAAGTTTCTTAGAAAAAGAAAGATGAAATTAGCAAATTATGTAATACAAGCAATTTATTGTGTCTCGATACGGAAGCTTAAATGGATAAGTTGTTATGATGTAATTAATTATAAGTATGATACAAGAAATTAGGAAAAGGATATATTAAATTACTAATGTTTACCTATTTTCTATTTAAATTCTTAACTTTTCTGTTTTTTTTTTTTCCTTCAATCTTTAATGTTTTAAGACTTTCCTTCTGGATTCTTTCATTAACTTTGTTAGAAAAATTATTCACTCTTGATACATATCAATTTCTATGGACAATGATTGGCTTAATAAATTATAACTATCTTAAAAAATACAATAAGAATAATAGAACTTACAAAAAAATTAAAAAATGATAAATGCAAGAGAAACCACTTTAGGGGCATAACAAACCTCCCATAGCCTTGAGATGGTAGTGGCCCAGGCCATCAATAAAGTAAGTGGTCGCTGGTTACCTATCTTTATTTACGAGTGACCCATAGGAAAAAAGAAAAAAAAAAAAATCATATTTCTTACATGATCATGGTTACATTGCATGACCTAGCTAGAGTAATTTAAGTCTTTTTTAACACAACCCACGTAAGCTTGTGGGTCTCGACCATGCTACCACTCATTTTTGAGAACCTTCCTAATTAGTGGTCTTATGCCTTGAGCCTTGGAGTGGCTAACCATGTTCCTAAGTGTTCTTTTTTCTGCATTTTTAATAATTTTTATACCTTTGTATTATTTTTGTTACAATACATTACTTAGTATATTTAATACCACTATTTTATTAAATTAAATATTATGGCCTATCGAAAATTAATATGAGTTAAGGTTAAATGGATATGTTCATCGAGCTAACTAAATAATTTAAATGGATTAGTTTTGAGATATTGGGGACTCAAATAGGAAACTAGAAGATAAAGACTCCTATTGAAAAGTAGATAGGTGTTAAGCACTAAATATATACTTTTCCTTTAAAAAAAATAGAAAAGAAAAAACAACACAGCTATTTTATGTACAGAACCTCATATATAAGTGGAAAATCCATGGGAGTGGATCAATAAGCACATTTTCTTTTTTCTTTTTCTTTTTCTATTTTTGTTTTAAGTTACAAGAATGACCATTCTTATATATTTAAAGCCTCACTATGAGCTTGCGTTTATATACAGGCCCAAGTAAGTCTAAGGAGATATCATCCAATTAGACTAGTAGGAAACAAATTAAGGCTAATCCAAAGTCCTTAGTCCATCGCTATGAGGTTATTGGCCGACCACCTCGTTGATTGACATAGCCTTGGTCCGTGTCTCAGCTCAGCCTAGACTTTGGGTTTTATGAAGTTCAACATATCTTGTACCGTGTTGGTGTTGCCTTCGTATCCCAGTCCTACTAAGTTCCCCTCTCCTCGAAGCAATAGCTTTCTACACGGTATAAGTGCCTTCGTTATGCTATACGTTGCCACCCCACCAGCCATTAGACAGCCACATTTCAATAGTCTTGTCTCTCAATCATGATTGATATTTCTAGTAGTAAAAAGTATCTCTTTTAAATAGAAGGAAAGTTGTATTGTCGATTAAGTCGACAAAGATTAACTTGAAAACCATGCATCTAACACATGGATAGCATATCAATACCATGATTACTATTTTACCATATATCAATGGCTCATCACCTGCTATTCAGCCGTGAACATATCTAAAACGAACTCGATCCAACCTGGACTCCATGATAACCCTTTAAAAAAAAAACGCTAATTGAAATTTGGCTGAAACGACACGACATGGATGGTGAACAGGTATGTTTTAATTACGTGTGACCAAATCCACGAGAGGAAAGTGGTTTTGCTTAATATTACTCCAAAAAGGGTCTCTATGTTGGGATGATATTGATGTCGCACGTGTGAGGAGTTAAATACGATGTTGAGATGTGGGGCCTTGATTAACCCACAAGGTGTGCATGGATTGGTTGGCTTTTGGACTTATATGCCTAAGAGATGAGGAAGGCCAGAGGAACCTTGATAGCAACATCTACTTCCTTTTCGTCCAGCCTAAAACAAGCACTTTCTTGTCACCTGGGCTCCATTGTCTGGGATTCTAGACATGCATGATAAATGATTGGGTTATTCTTTTTGATACGATGGACACTTTATTGTATTAATTTTTATAGCTATTGAATGGTAAAACGATGGACATTAACGAATTGTGTAGGTTAAAGATCATCATCCATTGTGGGCACTACTCGTATAGATAGTCCTCCAAAGGTGTACCTTTCATGTTCAATTAATTAATTAAATTAACTTCTCTCCCTTGTCACTGCCATGGTAAAAAGAGTTTAACGATGTGCATTTCTCCATTTGTAGACTTTCAATGCTTATGCCGCATGTCTACCTTAATTTTAGGTAAATTTATTATTAATTACCACAATTTACTACATGTATATCACATGTGATGTTCCAAACCTAAAAGAGATGGTTAATTCGCTACATATTCCTACACCTAGATAAAAATATGTAATGCTCACTTTTTATACTCTCTAAGTCTTTTAAGTCCATATTTTAATTGCCAGAATAAATAAATATTATAGTGCACAAATGTCAAATTAGTCAAATCACATGTGTTCCAAACTAACTAAATGCAATAAATAAATTTATTAAGGTAAATATTCAAGCAAATCACATAATACAATTCCAACAACCAAAGTTTAGAACAACATAGACTCTACTTTTAGTTGTTGTTGAACCACAACTCATGTGCCACCTATGATACAAAACACAATAGGGCCAAAAGACCCACCGTCTGCACCAACAAATTATAAGGAGCAATTCTATTCCCTTTACGGTGGTACTCTAATAGTATCATTATGTGTTCATCTCATATATCAAGACGTGAGGGGCATAATCCATTTGTAGTGTTCATGTTGGCTCAAAACTTCACTTATTAGTCTTATTCCTCCTTACAGATGGTATCGATTGTAGTTTTCTCCTATTAATCACTCGATATTGATGCCTAATTAACCATGTCATCCCACGAAGTATGGGACCATGTTCCCCTTGTTAATAGCTACTAAGCTACGCATAATCAATGCAAGCAATTTTAATGGACTAGTAATAATTACTCAAGCTTACAACTATCTTATACAGGCATAAACATCCAATAAGTAGTATAACACTCACCTTTATGTTTCTAAAAGTCCATTCTTAACTCCTTGCCTCTAAATATTTTATTAATAACAAGTTAAATAATTAGACCTTAAGTCTATTTTAATTTATTCTATTCATATTTCCATGTTCTTCCTCTTATATCTTAATTAAACATTTATTGGAAATTTGCAATTCTTAATTATTAAAAAATTTAGGTCAATAAATAGGAGTTTGAGGGGTTAATCTCGAGAGCAAGAAGGTTAACCTAAGAGGGGCAGTAGATCGAACTTCGATCTAAATATGAAGTCAACCTATCTTTTGCCTCATTTACTTCAACCTTTCTTGTCATATTTGTTTTATATCTTCAAATATAAATATAGGGTTCATACTAAAATATTATTCATTCTTTTGTAAAAACCTTAATTTATAATCTAAGAGGTTTGTTCCTATTCATTAATCTTTAAGGTTTGATTCCATTAACTCGACATCTATAATTATTCTAGGTTTTGTTTATAATTTTACAAGCTCCTCCAATAAGTTTCATAATCATTAATCCATGCCTTATAAACCTAATTTTATTGGTTGAATATCCTTTCCATAACCTAAATTCAAGTTTCATGATCATATTTCTATGGCTTGTAATTATAGTTTTATCAATTTAGTATTCTTTATATAATCAAATTTGTTGTTTTCCATAACTTTCACGTAGACTAATTCTTTATATGTCATAATCTTATTATTCATGAAAAACAATTCAAGGATTAGAACTGTTGAGCCCGATTTTAAGAAGCTTTTCATAATTTTAATTTACACTAAACTTAAAGCAATTAAATTACACTAAATTTGCTTTCCCATTTCACTAATATTCAAATATATCATGAAATATAGGATGAACTCGAGGGTGCAAGATTTTGGAGGGCACAATCCATATTAGTAAACTTTTTTACCATATGGCATCTTCTTAATTTTATATGGTAACTTTTGATTTATATTTTAAGTTCTTTTTTGAGTAAGTGTATTATGAGTCATAATACCACAGCTCTCCATTTTTGGGCATATTCTTTGAAAGTTTCAATTGGCTTCATGGACATTCCATTTGAGTTCGTCAAGGAAGAGGTCATCTCTATATTGAACTAATGTTGGTTGTAGAAGGCTCAAGCTAACTTATCCCATCTATTTATCTCTATCGATTCTAGTTGCATATAACACATTAAGGCTAGGCTAGTTAGTCTATCTTGAAGGTTTGGAAAAAAGCCGATGTGAATTAGGCATATTACGGACATAAAGCCTGGTGTATAGTAGGGGGCATCCTATCTCATCATACTTTTCAAACTTTAGTTTCTTGAACTTTTGGCAATTCATTATCCACATAAGTTCAAGAGGCCCATCTTCTTAAGTTCATTATAGTCCTCGAGGGTTTATATTATTTCAATAAAATTTTAGAGGATCTTTTTTTCTAATTCTTTCATTGCACCTTCACTGTTAGCTCTTAAGTTATCTACTTTTGGCTTACTAAATTGATATGTTTGTGGTCAGTTAAATTATGCCACTTAAGGTGCTTTATCATCATGGATTTAGTTGGTTGCTCTAATTAACTAGTCAATTATTTGACTATAACTACAAAACTGCAATCAAATTATAATTCGAAGCACCTTAATTTTTTCATTAAATTATAACTCCAAAATAATAATTGATTCCAAATAAACCGTTTGGAATATCTTGATCTCAAGCAATTTGAGATTTTTGTCATCTCTCGTGATATTGTATTCTATCTTACAAAAATTCTTTATGGGTAGTGTTGTAGAATAGGCACATACTTGACAAATTACTTAGCTAGCTTGATGCATTGGTTTATGCTTCTAAAATAATAGTTTTGACTTAAACCAATCCTATGAGCCATAATTTTAAATATCACTTCTTTATCTCAACATGTAGGCGATGCCTCATCGTGAATTCGACCCTTAGATTTGGTTAAGGGATAATATAGACTCAATTAAACCTTATCAAGGATATAGGCTTTAATCACTTATATTAAGTCAAGCTATCTTGAAACATTGACTCTCTATTGAGAGAAGAATGGATTCTACATTAGCTTACTACTACTCCTTTGAATGCATAGGTTATATCCAATCACTAGATTAATAGCAACATATATATATATATATATATAACTATGTTAGGTTGCATTTATCAATGTTAAAGCACAATACTATATTCATACAATGTGGAGCTACTTTAGTTCTAAACATTAATCATCTTATTCCTACACAAAAAGAACCAGTGATACTTAATATGGTAATCCTTAGTATGATAATATATCAATTTTATACTCACATGGAATTCCTCCTTATGAACTTGATATCGTATGTCATTACCATTTACCTTTGTTATTGTAATATCCTGCCTTCTAAGTGTCTACTTAAATTTTTTTTCCAACCTTTTGGTACTTGAAGATAGTTTGTTACTGCCATGACTAAGTTAAGCGTAAGGCAAAACACATAGTCACTTATCATTTGACAACATGAAACATTTGTTTCTAAATCTCTTTTCATTTGATATAACAAACTACAACGGAAATATTTACCATAGTGAACCATTGCTTAGAGTATCACAACTATATGATCTTATACATGATTCTAATACAAAGCCTAAGTAACACATTTACAATCTCTATGTTGTAATCCATATATAACATATTGATACTTCTTGAAATACCACTTTTGAAAACTTAAGTCAAATCCTACAGTTACTTAATCCTTCTCAAGTGAAACTACTCCACTAAGCGATCTAAAGTTTTCTTGCTCCTATGGTGTGATACCCACTTTAACTTCTTCCCTAACTTGAGGATAAAACAACTTATTCCCTCAATTTACTGTAAGCTAAGTGAAAGTAGATAACAAATAATACTATAAGCAACACTGTATCTTAAACATATAAGTAATCCATCAACTCAATCACAACACTCTTGAATCTAACCAAGCAATGCAAATGGAATAAATGCATGCTACGCTCATGCATGTAATATGCATTAGTATTGATATCTTAGCCTAACCTAACCATTTGATTAGTCAACTTCAATCAAGGCATCTGAACAAGAAGTTTTGGAACGCAAAACCTAACTTAGCAATAACCACATGATGTGGTTTAGATTTATTAACTAATATAATTCTATATGCACAAAACCCGTAGCTTTTATAAATTAAACTATTTACATGATAAACCCAGCTTTCCATATAAAACCTAGCTTAGCAAAATTTCAATTCAAAAAACTTAACTTGTAGGTCATTTTTTGTCATGCCATTAATGCATCGAATCATACAGGAAGTAATACTCAGTAAATTACCAAGTAAGTTTACTGTTTACTTTTGATCTCAGTCTTTACTTTGCCTTTACTTTGTTTTCATTTATACCTCTCTCTAAGGCCTTGTTACCTTGTTCACTTAAGCAAACACCTTAAAAGGTAGAACTAGCGGTTAATACCTAGCTTCTTGTCCAAGTTAGTATAGATCTTAATTAAAATTTATGACCAAGCAACAACATAACTAAAATTACATAAGTCATCCACTAAGCATAATTCATCAGACAAAATATACAAAAGAGCTTAGAAATCATTTCATAATTCATAACATAACTCAACTAAGACAATCATAACCAAGTAAGTTAGAATGTCACATGAGAACATATAAATCGACTCGAAGCATACAAATATTCACTTACTAAGGCTACTTAATAACTTTTCTTAAACTTTTAGGCCTCATACAGTTGTTGCTCCTCTTGTATTCCTCTTAAACATAAAGTATATGATACCCCAATGAATTATATATTGAATATAAATTAAAGTAATAACTTACTTGATTATAGGGTTTAGGGTTTAAGATCCTTCTCTAATGGAAGTTCTACTTTAGGGTAGTTTCTGACCAAGTCTTTGACTCCCTTTCATTATAAAAGGTTTCCTTAGTTAAACTTTTGACCAATACTCTGAACAGTTCCCTACTTTATGGGTTTTACCAAAATCCATTCACATAGCCACTTGTAGAATCTAACTCACGTCAAAACTGCTTACCCCACGACTAATGTACCACTCAGTATTAGTAGAAATTCCAACAAGTCACTTTTTGCACACACTTACAAGTTCTAACTTACCTTCTAACTCCTTTGTTTTGCCTTCATGACTTATAAAATCGCTTCACACAACATGAAATCCACCATCCACTTATTCAACTAAAATATATCATCGCTTAAAACCCCTTGAAAACATTTATATAATTTGTAAATAGAAAAACTTATAATTTGAATGGTATAGTATATAGTTGTAGTCAAAAAGCAGATAGTTTAACCTTTTAATTCCCATATCTGACTTGTTTACCACGCCTTAAACTTGAGAAGTCATAACAGTCCCATCGTATAAACTAACCTAAGCTAGAAGCTACCTTCCTTAGCTACTAATATAGGTATGGTCTACATAAGGTGAATGGCAACTCAACTAACCAGATGAGCACCTATAGTATATAAGATTTGTGGATAACACTTTTCAAAATGTATCTTTACATATCTAAATGTACTATAGATTTTTTACATAGCTTTATATACATATGAAGTTGGTGAGTTTTCAAAAGATCTTTATAACTCTACAGGAAGATTTCCTTACATATAGTAGATATATCAGCGAGTTAATGAAAACTATAAGGCCTTCTAGGAAGACCTTATAGTTTTCCCACAAAAGAAAAATAAAAATAACATAAGCATTAATCTATTCATTAGTCTTCAACACTTCGCTCTTCGACCCATCGAAACTAACTTGTAGATAATTGTAACAAGGCATCTTTAGGTATTATTCCACACCTGCAAAATAATCTCTTAGGATGTGAGCTTAACTAATTTAGTAAGAAATGATGAAGTCATAAGAGTACGTTAACAAGCATGGTTATTCAATCATTATTTAAATAAAAATGCAACAAGCAAATGATAGATCATCACATAATGTTTAACTGGTCCATTATGAAATTAGAGAAATTTTATCCACTCTAACCCAAATTGAAGAGTTTCAATGCGACGCCATCAAATTAATTTGGGCTTGTATAATAGTGAATACTCTCTTCCTTAGACATCATTCAAACTATGGTTCCCAACTTTGCTGCAATCTCCTCTCCTATCACTTAGTTTGACTAAGGGTAAGAAAAAAACCATTTCTACTATCTTCATCAAAGTCTCGGTATTTAGTTTGACAACCTAATCGTTATCCTTATTGTGTTATCATGAATGTCAGGTTAGATCTTTGTCAACTTAAGATTAGTCCAGATTATACGATGAGCTACCAAGTTTATACATGTTAGACATGATATGCTCAAGCAAAAAACAATATTCAGAGTTCAGCTCCTAATCATCAATGAGTATCACAAGTACACACATAGCATATGCAAAAACAATATAGCTACAACTACAGAAAAGCACTCTTAGTTCTCTAAATGTCCTGATATAATACTCCAACATGCCTTTAAGCATTGATCCTAACTTACTTGCACTTATTGGTAACTACTCCTGCCCGTTGTCTCCTCAACCTTCAATTGTCCCTAAAAATATATATTAAATTAGTCTTTTAAGCTTTGACTCATTATCCATTAGTTTGTTTTATACATTTTTTGTTATTTCGTCACAGGTTTTATAAGTTATTTTCACTTACCGATCATGATTTCTTGACCAATCAATAATTTTTATGAGTGACCCTAAATTGCCAAATTCTCTGCGTTAGGTTCTCAGTGGTTTTATAATAGTTTCTTTTAGTTAACAATCCTCCAAGTTACTGTTTAACTAATTCTGACTTGATCTCTAAGTATCATTTTAGTGCATAGCTCATTCACAAAACCTCTAAGTTATTCTCTGCCTTTAACCAATATCTTAGAATTAGTTAATTTACTCACTTTTCTTCCAAGTTTCATTTATAGGGTCAATTTAAAACTTCAAATAACCTTCCTCAACTTCATTACTTCTCAACTCCTTATACCTTACATCTTAATTCATTAATTTACCAAATTTCAACAAAATAACCAAGTTACCAACTTCACTTTTAAAGACTAAATTGTAATTTTCTATAACTCCTCACTGTATAACTCGATCCAACCACTCTAGAATAGTGTGAATACTTCAATAATGAATCAAGTGAATATTTAAATGAAGCTCCTAAGGAAAATAAATAACTTTTTACTAGAAGCACTATTTTAATCATGATTTAGAGCTAAAAAATTAAATAAAAATTTAGAAAATAGTTTCATAAAAAAAATTTTACATAGCAATTCAATATTGGTTCAAAACAGTTTATAGAAAAATTTTGAAGTGAAAGCTACATTATTAACCCTATTTATTTTGACATCGAAAATTGCCCGATTTTGTAGATTTCTCAAGCATATGTATTGTAGCTACTAAATTTATACAAAATAGTATTTTTCTTAAATTCTATACATAAAAACATGTGGGAATAAATTTTTCATAATTTTCTGGGCATTTTTTATATTTTTATAAAATTACATAAAATCGGACTAAAAGTGGACCTAGTTGGAAAAATCTAGCTCTGGCTACCAACGACGACTCCCTCTTTGTTGGCACCACCAAATGTTGGGTATGGCTTCTGGTGATGGCGGTAGTTGAGCTCTAGCAACCCCTTAGGATATTGTACCCAGTAATGCTCAATTTACACCTATTATTTGTAAATTTTTCCTAATTTATTGCTTATCTCCAAATCCCACACTTAATTTTCCCAAATTGTAACTTACATGTAGCATTTAGTAGGGAATGCTTCTAGATTTTTAGAATTGATTAGTTTGTGCAAATAAATTTTCTTTCTCTCTCCTCTATAATTCTAGGCTTATAAACTAGTCTTTTGCATGTTTTTAATTTCCTAAATGCATCAACACTTATCCATTGCAATTCACACACCCAACAATTTAATCCCAGCTGTTCCTAATTGTTTTTATAATTTTTATTGATTTTTATATTTTCCTATCTTATTTTGGCCTAAAATGTAAATAATATGGTATTTTAGTTAATTACCGGCATATGTATACACATAGTCATTACACATAGTATATGTATATATATATTATTTCTTATTTTATGCCACATAATACTTTTATTACATATACAATTTATGTCTAAAAGTTCATGAGCTATTGATGCCTTTTCTATACGATTATAGTAAATAATACTAATATAGTCAAAATGTACTACTTTGGTTATATTATTTTTTAATATTCGAGTTGATGAGGTCTCTTTTACTAATCTCTCGAGCTTATTCATAATTTTTTAGGTTAACCAGATTAATTTCTCCGATACCTTAAATTTACCTACTTGATTCCTACTTAATAAATACAAGGCTTACATTATTAGTGAATTTTTATACAAACTATAAAGTCATTTCAATCTAAATATCACGAAAACCATCATTTTTCCAGTTTATAACAAAACTATTCCAAGGTTATTAAGGAAATCCTTAAGAAAACACTCTTTAACCACTATTTTGTCAAAAACCAAATTTTATTAAAAAACCTACTTTATAATCTTGAAAAAATCAATTATATAGAATGAAAGCATAACCTCTAAGGAATTCATGCACAAAAATTTAAGCCGAAACTACATCATTTAGATTTTTTAAAATGTGAGTAAAAATTAGTCAATTGAACATTTTTCTTAAGGAATCCATATATGCACATAGAATTTGGAAAATCTAGGTAAATATTCAAATTCTATATAAAAAATTACTTAAGAAAACTAAGATTCATAATTTTTGAAATTTTTTTTGGTATTTTTAATCAACTTTTAATGAAAATGAGAAAAAGTGATCACTTGCTAGAATTCGTTACTCCCACTATCATCTGCCACCACAAGTTTGCCAACCTACCAAGGCATGACCTTAGGTGATGATCTTGTTTTACTCTCAATTTGTGCTTTAGCCCTTTGAACCCAAAAGTCCTCTAATTTGCACTATTTTCTTCAAAATTTTCCTAAAATTTCTTCTAACATTTTCTTTCCACACTCTAAATTTTTTGGAGACATAAAATGGCTAAACTTATAAGTGAAGCTAGTCCTATAGTTTATATTGGAGTCTTGGTTGGTTATGAATTTTTGTAAGTGACATTTGTCACTTTTCTTTCTTTTCCATAGCTAATATGTGTATCCAAGCATTTTACTTATACATGCAAGGATCCTTACAACAATGCCATACCTAACACCAACTAAGGTTAAGTTTCTAGTTGTTTCATGATTGATTCATATATATTTTACTTAATTAAAATATTAATTCAAGCTTATTTTTATATTACAGGTAACTATTTTCCTAATCTTAGGTATATACTTATACATTTGATATTTGTATAATCATGTCACTTCCAATTGGCTACAAATTATTATTTTTATAGATCAAGTAATTTTATTTTTAGGGTCTCGTTATATTCTAGTTTTGCTTTTCAAGTTTCGAGTTTACGGTAAAAATGTTCAATATCAATAAAACTATGGTTTCATTTATTTTAATATTTTTCCTACTTTAGTTTGCTAAATAAACTTTACTAAAATGATTCTTTTAACCTTTTTGTTCTTCCCAAGTGATATTTCTTTATTCCACTTTTATTAGGGATGTGTCAACATTCCAAGCTTTTTTATAGTTGGACTAAGATTAGAGTCTTTCATTCCACTTTCCTTACAAAAAACTTCATCCTTAAAACTTCCACACTTTAGGACAAACAAGTTTGAAACCTACCATCACACTTTCATTGTGCAACTTTGATTCTTACATCAAATTACACTCATTAAGTTTTGCTAAGGGTGTATCTTCAATAAGCTTATGCAAAATGATACTTTTTAAATTTTCTAACATGGTTTTCTTAACCACCACTTACATTATACTTACTACGTACCTTCACTTTAGGATCTTATGGTATCTTGTCATCCCTTTCCTCTCTTTTTTTCCCCCATTTTTCTTCTTTTCCCTCCATACTACAAGAATTCTGAGCAACAATAGTGACTATCCTATGTATTATCAACCTCATTTGTTTACAACAATATCCTTCATTTCAACTTCTACAACTTCTTCTATTTCTTTTTTTTTTTTTTCTTTCTTGTCTTTCACTAATTCCTTTCATTTGAATGTTTTTCTTATGCTAAAGCTTACCTATCATTTCTACCATGTTATACCTTTGTCATGGTCATTGCTTTGATATTTAAAATCTACTTTCAAGCATCATGTAATTTTCCTCTCATAATCAAACTAATAAGCTTTTAAGCTATTTCCTGACTATTACTCTAAGCAATGCTTCTATTTGACCCTTATTTGTTCTTTTGATTAGCTTAATCATCTATGTAAACTAATTTCTATTAGAATAATAACCATCGCTTTTATCTCTGTTCCACTTTCCATCCTATAACCTTATAAGTTGAACACATTTCCTTAATGAAATTATCTTTAAAACTCCTAGCAAAATAACTTATGATGTATTGTCTCCATCATCAGTTACTATAATATGCTTAGTATCTTTTATAATATCAGAAGTATGAAGGATTAGTAGATTCAATTGTTATTTTATATATTATTTCTAAGCAAATAGGTTATTGAAGCTCTAGATCATTTCATACTTAATATTTACTTCTTGTACTTTTTGACCTAAATTTAAAGTCATGTCAGATCAATGTTATTGAGCCTAGTTTTTCACCCTCCCGATTCTTTTTATAAAATTAGGCTTTCTTTAAACCGATCAGTATTAAACCCTTACCTATTTAATACTAGCCATCGACTAAGGTTTAAAAAAAAAAAAAAACCATTTTTTCAACTTAAAAAAATTTAAAGTCGTCACCCAAGCAAAGTTGGGAAAAGGGGTTATGTTATAACCAATTACGTAGATTAGTTATAACTTAGCATCATGTCTATCGATTTAGAAAAAAAAAAAGTTATAATACGACTTTTTGAATACTAGAGAATCTAGATCCGAGGGTTAGAACTTTTAAACCCTTACGGGAACCATTGACTTTTGAAAAATTAACTTTAATCTTTAAAAATCACCTTTTTATTTTATAAGATAGAACTCAATTTAACTATTCTAATTAAGCAAATAAAGTAATCTAAACTAAAAAAAAAAGGAAAATTAGGTTTTTTTCATTTTTATCGTTGTTCCGTAGGTGTCTACGTACCTATTATTCGAGATCAGACGTACGTAGTTCTTTTTCTTTTTACAAAACTTTAGTGGATTGGTTTTGTTTTAATTTAAAAACAATTGAGTTTATGTTTTATTCAATTTTGATTTGTTTAAGAAAATTCCTCAAATGTCCTAATCGGTTTTTTAATTTTTGGAAACTCTGAAATAATCCTAATTTGGAAAGAGGTTTATTTATTTTTATTTACTTATATAAAATTAATTTTTCTAAGTGATTAATTTTATTTTATTTGTTTTCTTTTTTATTTATTTATCCCCTTTTTTTGTCACTTAATTTATTTATTATGGCTTATTTATTTTTATTTAAACTAGTAAAAAAAAAAAGAATAACATTACCTTTTCCTTCTTTTTTTCTTTTTTTTTTTCTCTTTCTTTCTTTTTCCTCTTTTTTTTTGAGTTGATTACATTTACATGTACATAAATGTATACATAAGTGAATAAATAAAAAGTAATAATAAAGAAAAAGAAAAGAAAAAAAAAAAGAAAACAGGATCATACTGGATGCTGGATAGGATGCGAGTCGGTTCAAGCTGGAGTGGGTCTCAAATTTGGGTCAGATCCGGGTCAAGTCGCGGATTCAAGTTGGGTCATGTGAATCATTAATGGTAGCAACAGCAAGGCTCGATTCGACTTGTTTCAACCACCAAAATGAGCGGGTGATGGTTTTTTTTGTGAGTATTGGATTAGAAATAGGGGGTAAGTTTAATGCCTTGGTGTTTTGGAGCTGTTTTGGTGGTTTTCGGAACTTAGCTATGGGTGATGGTGGTGGTTTAACTGTGTAGGGGTTGCTAGGTGTGATTGGTTGGTTGGGGAAGGCTTTTTGGAGTATAGGGAGTTTTATTGTAGATTTAGTTTCGATCGAGGGTAGCTGAAGATGATGGTTCGAGGAGAGAGAGGGACGGCAGTTAGGGTTTGATGGAGGATAGCTCGAGGAAGCTGCTAGGGGTTACGGCGGTAGTTGAGAATAGTTAGGTTAGAGATCCTGAGTTAAGGGGAGTTCGACCATGGTGGTGGTTGGGCTTAGGTTGGAGTGGAAAGAGAGACCTGGAGAGAGATAATGTAGGTTAGAGAGAGAAAATAGCCGCAAGAGAGAGAAAGATTATGAGTTGCTCGTGAATGGTTGTGCATCCTCATTAACATCCCTAAGCCCCTATTTATACTTGAATTTCAACCTAGTAATAAAGGAAAGCTTAAATCGAAGTTAATAGGAATAGTCGAATTTTCAATTTTTTCCCAATCTTTGAAACTCGATTTGAATGCATAATTGATCGAACTTAGATGCATTTTCTGTACCGATTCATAGTAGGCTATGTCTAGTTTGTAATTTCACCATTGATTTGGAAAAATTACAATAAGAAAGGGTTCAAAAATCATATTGAAGTGGGCAGTCTAAAGAGGAAAACGCTGGAAATCTGGGGAAAATGAAGGAGGGAGGGGGAAAGAGAAGGGAAAGAGAGGAAAATGAAGGGAAAAGGAAAGAAGGGGAGGGAAAAAGTAGGTTGATGTAGCGCTACGTCAATCATGCCAGCCAACCTCGATGCTCCACGCGGGTACCACGTGGCGCCATGTCAGCAGGGTCGTCAAATCTGAGGATGCCACATGTCAGGCACAATCAAATCCTGATACGTGACAGTCTTTGATGTGATTGAAAACAGAAAATAAGAAAAAAACCTCCCTATCTTTACTAAGTTTTAAAGCCGAGACCTCATACTCAAACCCATTGCTAATTAATATGCTTAACCATTAGGCTGTTAGGCCGTTGCCTTGTCCATATGTGCAATCAAATTACACATATAAACTCAGTCAGTCTGAGCTAGATTTAAATCAAAGCCTAAGTTCAACGGCTCAACTTCTAAACCAAAATTAAAATCTATCATAATAACATATTATTTTCTAAAATTTTTTATTTGAATTAAATTTTTCTACTTTTTTGTAATTTTTCAAATTTCTAAATTTTTAAACTTCATTTTCTAATTTTTTATCTTTTTTAGGGTTTCTTTTTGAAATTTTTTATTTTTTGTGCTTTTTCTTATTATTGAAATTTTTTGTATTTTTCTATGATCCGTTTTTTTCTAAACTTATTAATTTTTTTTGTTTTCTTTTAATTCCCTATTTGTTGAATTTTTTCTAATTTAGGGCCTATTGAGAAAAGAAAGAAAAACAATGAAAAACAATGAAAAACAATGAAAATGAAATAAATAAAAAACAAGTAAAGAGGGTAAAAATTAGGTGTCTACAAATGTTCTTTAATAAGCCAAATTCTTACATGTCCTCTAACCCTTGGTTTAGCTAGGATTCTACTTTTAAATACCTTCTAACTTATTTTTTGCTGCCCAACACATGTCTTATTTCCTACCTTTTCTCACGGTTAATCATAACAATATTGTCATTAATACGTAACATATGACTAATCCCTTTTCTTATGTATACTTTTTATAGTCATCCAAGTATCATACCTCCATCATAACTAATAACTTGAGTACTTCATATAGCTAATATATATAGAGTATCAAGTATAAGTCTGGTAAATCTAAACTTTTCATTGACATGAACTGAAATGAGACAGAGAGTGACTTAAGCCAGTTGGATTTGATTTTGAATTTGACATGATTGACAAAACTCTTGGACCAACAAGTTACATGAAGGAATTGGCGAATTAGTGATCTTATGATCGACATAACATGACTGGAGCAATAGTAAAGATGAATAACTCAACATAGGAGACATCTGAGTCATAACAGTCAAAGAACTAAACAAAAGAAATACGAAAGTCATAGATTTACTATTATCTTCTTAGCTTACTCATATGTGCCAAGGCATATATGAAGAATACTATTCCATATGAATTCAATTATAACCGATGCTATGTTTATTTATTTTTCTTCCTTAACCAATGATAGGTTCAAGTATATACTTTTACCTATTCTTTATATATAGGGCTACTATTCTTTTACTTCCTTTCGTTAATCTAGCTACTCTAGACAACCTCACACATACATTCCTACTACCATATTTTCATCTCTAAAGAGTTTCCTTAGTTCACAACATGACTCGATTCATTTCTTTCTTCATTCTAACTTTTATAATATACAAATCTTTTGCCCAGTTCCTTCCAATAGACAAATTTACTTATGAATTCTTGAGATTCTCTTCTCAACATCTACTTAAATCCATCAACTTCCTAACATCATTCTTAAGGCTTTTCCTTAAAACTCTCATTAATCTAGGCTGCTTCTCACAATTTCACCTATTCTCATTAATATAGGCTTTTCCTTAGATACGTACCGAATTCTACCTCCATCCTTACTTTTAGTCTACCAAATCAACATAAATGCCTCAATTCTTTATTTTAGCACATTTCCAATCCTTATCCATAGATAAGTTGTGATACCCCGAGGCTCACTTTACAAACTATACTCTAATACTACCCTATAATGCCTTACCTTTTTGGTGTTTTCTTAAAAATAATTTTAAACCTTTTGTTGCCTAAAGACGGTTTATTATAACCATCCCTGAGTTAGGGATAAGGTAAAACTTTTAGTCACTTATCATTCAACTACATAAAACGTTTGTTTTCAAATCCGTTTTCATTGGATATAACAAACCACAATAGAAATCTTTATCACAGTGAACCATACTAAGAATATCACAACTATATAATCTTATACATGACTTCATTACAAAGCCTAGGTAATACATTTACAATTTCTATGCTGTAATAACATATAACATGTTAATACTTCTTAAAATGCCACTTCCTAAAACTTAAATCAAATCTTGCGATTGCTTAATCCTTCTCAGGTGAAATTAGTCACTAAGTACTTTAAAGTCTTCTTACTTCCATGGTGTGAGACTCAGTCTAACTTCTTTCTTAACTTAAGGATAAGACAATTTTTCCCATTAGTGTAAGACCCTAGTTGATTAAGTATTGTAGTCACTAAACTAACCAATCTGAGTTAGGATGTTTAAGGCATTTAAAACGACTTAGAGCTTTTGGATAATTTTGTCTAAATTGAGCCAAATTTTAATATAAGGTCATAAAATTTGGACGAAGAGTGCTAATAAGATCAATTTCTCAAAATAATATATATAATATTTAATTTCAACAAAGTTTATTTTTATTGGGTACATTTGTTAATTATTAAGAAGTCAACGTTTGAGTCCCAAAACATAACAAGCCGTTAAAGGTAAATTATTTAAGTTATAAAGATAATATTTAGGAGTCAAATGACCTATAATGTGATTATATAGTTATACAGTATATGTGTTATATACTTGATACATAAATATATTGTTAAATTTACCAAATAATTACTAAAAACCGTAATTAATTAAGGAAAGGGTGTGACATCTCTTAAATGAAGTTAGGACATCCACTGATATACCAGCAAGAGTAAATAAATGCAAATTGCAAATGAAATGTTAAAATAATCAACTAAGTGGCACTTGGATTCCACAAATCCAACTCCAACTTAGCTAAGATCTAAGAAGAGAGAAAGAGGATTCATTGAAGAATATTTCAATAGAATCAACATAGAAAAATAATCTTCATAAAATTACTAAATGAATTTAGAAAAAAATTAGAAAATTCGAAATAAAAACAGTGGATTAAGGGTTCATATAACTACACTTAACTTGACAATGTGGGGTTTTGGACTTAAATAAGTGGTGGCAAGAGGAGTTGAGCCGATATACTTGGGTGGCCAGATAGTCGTGCACTAGTAAGGCCAAATTTTGCAACCAATTTTGATTTATTTTCTAAAAATATCAAATCACCTTGGAAAATCATGAGATTTGATTTCCCTAGGTTACTTTACATTTAATTTCATTTGATATTTTTTTTATTTTTGAGATTATATCAATTTAGGGTACTTCCTCAAGAATATGCCCTGTTATTATGAATTTTGATTAATTTTTATAAAATATTAAATGATGTTATTTTGAGCTAAAAAATTTTATGCAATACTCTTATAATATATGCTAAATTTTGGTGTCAAAAATTTTTTAAAAACATTATGTCTATTAATTATGATAATTTACTTGGTACTTGTTAGTAGTTTTGCTAATCATAGGAAATAAGGGGATTTTAATGTATTTTTAGTGTAAAATCAATTTAGTCCAACTTCTAGTGATTAGTAATATTGAGATACGTGCAATATTCTAAATTCAAAGTTAGGTATGATTATTTCCCCATTTTTAGTCATTTATTGAAGAAATAGAACTTAAATATGTATTATAAGGTATATAATAAAATATGCGACTTTAGTATTTCTCTAAGACCAAAATATAATCACTATAATTTTCTAAATATAATGTATATTTTATGAATTTTGTGAAGTATAAATGCTAAGTTATATATATTTTTCGTTTATTTTTACATATTCTACTTCATATGTTGATTAAGGTAAAATTGGTAAATTGGTGATGCAATGTGTAAGGGTTTGAGAAGTAATGAAGTTAAGAAAGGTTCTTTGAAGTGTTGCTTGTTGTTTTAAATTGATCCTATAATAATGACTTGAAAGAAAGTGAATAAAATAACTAAATTTTAGGACATTGGTTGAAGGTGATGGATAGCTTAGAGGTTTGGGGAATAAATTTTGCACTATAATAATACTCAAAGAATAAGTTAGAGGTAATTTATAAGTTGAATGTAAAGGCAAAGGATTTAGAAACTTAGCTAAAGGTTGTTTTTCTTAAAAAACTCTAAAGATATCAAAGTCAGAGGGTAGCTTAGAGGATAATTTGGTAACAGCCTTAAATTAGAGAAACTCAGAAGCTATGTCAGAGAATAAAATTGATATAATGAATTACCCCTATTTAGCTTAGATGGTAACTCAAAGGATTTTTAACTAGAGAAAGTTATTATAGAATCTCTCAAAACCTAACTCAAAGGATTTGACAGTTTCTGGTAACTTATAAAAATCATTTATTAGTCAAGAAATTATGATTTATAAAAGATCATGGTGTAATAAAATGTTGTTTTAGAAGCTAACTTAGAATCAAACTTAGAGACTGAATCGAAACTAGCTTATAATGAACTAATTACCAACAAGCGAGTATCTAACTAGTATATATATATATATATATATATCTTTCTGAGGTAAATTCATGGAGAAGGAAGTTGCTACTAACGATTGAATTGGGATTATACCAATAGCCAAGTAAGTGAATATTTATGTGTGTTTGAGTAAACTTATGTCTACTCCTAACTTAGTATGCTTTGTGATGTTTTGGCTTAGCTGAACATTAATTGTAAGTTGATATATTGTTTAATGAACCATATGGAGCTATTTGTTATGATTGTTGCTGATTAAATAGTGACATGATATTAAACTAGTTGTTATATTAATGCTAATGGATGCGTATGCGACATTTGTTAAGGTCTATGTTATCATGGAAAAGAATCTAAGGACTAACTCTATCTCCTAAGGTGTTTACCTAAGTGAATCCAATATTGAGATCTTAGAACTGACGAAACTACAAAGTAAAGGCTGGGTAACAAGTGATGAATAAGTCTGCTTGGCACGAAAAAGACTTATGAGTCAAGTTTTCTAAAAACTGAGATGTTACTAGGTTGGTTTCCATATGAAAAGCTAGGTTTATCAACTAAACTACTTGATTTGTAAATGTAGGGTTTTGGGCATATAGAGACTGCATTGTATCTATTGAGCCAGCTATATGCTTGATTTTCCAACCATTCTATGTAGTTATTGCTAGGCTGAAATGTTTGTTAGGTTCCTAGATATATTATCCAGATTCTCGGTTTGAGTCAATCAAACCGGATGAGTTGCTAAGTTAGGCTAGGATATCAGTACCGACACATATCACATGCATGATTATGGCATACTCTTGACACATTTGCATTGTTTGGCTGGGAAACTATAAAAGAACGTAATTGGGCTAACTGCTTGAATGATATGCCTATTTTTTTATACTTGTTGTTGTATGTTTATCCACTCTCACTCAACTCGCAGTAGTTGAGCGAATAAGTTTCTCTTATCCTTAAGTTACAGATGAATAGCAGAAGAAGGTATCAAAGTGACAAGGAGACTTCAAAACTTTAGCTAAAGATGAGATCTTAAGAGAAGTCATTGACTACAAAACATGGTTTGGAGCATACGAAGATAGCTTTTCAAGAAAGCAATAGGTGTTATTTCACTAAAGGTTTAGTATAGTTATGGTGGTCAAAAAACATATATTTGTATAAGAGTTACTATGTTCTATAGAAGTGTGTAACTGTAATACTCTAAGTACGGCTCACTAATATGAAAGCTTTTATTGTTGTTGGTTATATTAAATGAGATGTTATTTGAAAGTAAATGTTTTTTAGAACACGGGTTGAATATAAGTTCTACCTTATCCTTAACTCAAGAATAATAGTAACAAACCATCTTTAAGTATCAAGAGTTTGAGAAAAACTTTTTAAATAAACACCTAGAAGGCGGGGCATTATAATTCACTTACTATAAGCCGAGTGAAAGTGGATAATAAACAATAGTATAAGTAACATTGTATCATAAACATATAACCAACCCATCGACTTAACCATAATACTCTTCAGCCCAACCAAGCAATGCAAATGTAACATATGCGTACCATGCTCATGCACATGACACGCATCGGTATCGATATCCTCCAAACTAGCCATTTGGTTGGTCAACTTTAATTGAGGCATCTAAATACGAGGTTCAAGAACTTAGCAAAACCCATCCTAGTGATAAACACGTGATGCAATTTAAAATTGTTGATTAATGCAAATCTATATGCACAAAAAACCTAGCTTTTATAAATCAAAATATTTACTTGATAAGCTCGATTTCTCATATAAAACCCAATCTAGCAAAATTTCAATTCAGATAGATCCTTTTCATGTTGTACCATTGATGCATCAAATCACATGGCAAGCAATATCCAACAAATTACCAAGTAAGTTTACTCTTTACTTTTGAGCTTAGCCTTTACTTTGTTTTCATTTACACCTGTCTTTAAGGCCTTCTTATTGGGTTCACTTAAGTGAACATCTTAGGAGGTAAAGTTAGCGATTAATACCCAACTTCTTGTCCAAGTTAGTATAGATCCCAATTAACATTTACAATTAAGCAACAACATAACTAAAATCACAAAAGTCACCTACCAAGCATGATTCATTAGACAACATATACAAAACATCTTAAAAATCATTTCACAATTCATAAATTAACATATCATAGTTATGCATAACTTAACCAAGACAATCATAGCCAAGCAAGTTAGAATGTCATGTAAGTAGATATAAATCTACTCGAAGCACGTGAATATCTACTTTTACTTAGTAAATTTTATTAAACTTTTAAGCCTTGTGCTACTACTCCTCCTCTTGTATTTCTCCTTAACATTAAGTATACAATACCCCGGTTAATTATATGTTGACTATAAATTAAAGTAATAACTTACTTAAGTATAGTGTTTAGGGTTTAAGATCCTTCTTTAATGCAAATTTTATTAAACTTTTAAGCCTCGTGCTGCTGCTCCTCCTCTCGCATTTCTCTAAACTTAAAGTATACGATACCCCAATTAATTATATGTTAAATATAAATTAAAGTAATAACTTACTTGAGTATAGTGTTCAAGGTTTAAGATCCTTTTTTTAATGCAAGTTCCATTCTATGGTACTTTCTGATCAAGTCTCTAACTCCCTTCCACTATATAAGATTTCCTATGGTAAACTTTTTAACCAACATTCCAACTAGCTCCTTACTTTATGGGTTTTACCAAAATCTATCCACATAGCCACTTCTAGAATGAAACTCATGTTAAAGTTACTTACCCTACAACTATTATACCATGCACTCCTCATAAAGATATTAGAAAGTCATTTCTCACACACACTTACAATTTCTGATCTACCTTCTGACTCTCCTAGTTTGCCTTCATAATCCACAAAATCAGTTTGTCACATCACCAAATTCACCATCCACTTATTCAACCAAAATATATCATCACTCAAAACCCCTTCTCAACATTTATATAAATCATTTAAGTTACAAAACATTTAATTTGAATACTAGAGTATATAGTTGCAGTGAAAAAGCATGTAGTTTGACCTTTTAATTCTCTTGTCCAACTTGTTAGTGAATTTTTCTATAAATATAAAGTCATTTTTATTTGATATCATCAAAATCTTTACTTTTTAGTTTATAACAAAATTACTCTAAGGTTATTGAGGAAATCCTTAAGAAAAACACTCTTCAACCAGGAGAATAAAAAAAAAAAAAAGAAATCACCCCCCTACATTTAAGGCTAAGGCTTAGTGGCTTGACAAACTTGTGGTAGTTGACGATGACCAGAGTAGTGGTTCCCAGATTGTGCCTGGACTTTTGAACCCAAAAATCTGTAACTTACAATATTTTCTTCAAATTTTACCTAAAATTTCTTCTAAGATTTTCTTTCCCACTTAAAATTTTCTAGAAACATTAAATGGCTAATTTTGTAAGTGAAGGTAATCCTTGAATTTATATAAAAGTCTTGGTTGGTTATGAATATTTATAAGTGACATTTATCACTTTTCTTTATTTTCCATGGCTAATATGTGTGTCCAATCTTTTTACTTATACATGCAAGGATCCCTACCGCATGCCACGCTCAACCCCAATTAAGGCTAAGTCTCAGGTTGTTTTATGATTGATTTACATATATTTTACTTAATTAAAATTTTAATTCAAGCTCATTTGTATATTATATGTAACTTATTCCTAATTCCGAGTATATACTTATACATTTGATTTTTTTACAATTATTTCACTTTCAATTTTCTCTAAATTATTATTTTTACAAATCAAGTAATTTCATTTTTGGAGTCTTTCTATGTTTCAGCCTCGTATTTTAGATTTACGTTAAAAATATTCAATACCAATAAAACTATGTTTTCATTTATTTCAATATTTTGCTTATTTTATTTTGTAAAATAAACTTCACTAGAATGCTTCTTTTAACTTTTGTGACCATACATTCGAAAATTATTTCATTCCCAAAATATTTTTTCAAAAACCCTAAATCTACCAATCCCAAACAACTACAATTACTTCATGTAATAGTAATCATGATTCGTATTTCTTGTGAGCCCTTTATTTCCTTACTTTTCGAGGCATATTTTTATGTTCCACATGTATAAGGGATGTGTCACATTTCAAGTCCTTCGCTTTAGTTGAAGACCAGGGTTTTATAGTTACAATTCTGTAGTTTTGTTAGAATATATAGGGTAAATTTTGTTCATTAATGATAGTGGTAAATTCAGTCTATATCTTGATAAATTCCGAAGCTTGACGGGGACATTTTAATGTTAATAATATAATGATAATTTTGATGTTTGTTTGTCGTTCCAATAATGTTGTTGATATAAAACCGACTCAAAATAAACTTATTCTTGTTACGGAAAATATTCAATTATATTTTCAATTACAACGAACGTACGACCGGAGTTAGTATGTTAGAATCGTCTTAAACAAGGGTATTTCACTTTCAATGTGAAAGGAGAAACACTAGTCATGATTATGTTAGAGAACTATAATTTAATGGGCGAAGTAGTACCTCTTTTTAAAGACGCTATTTTAATTTTTTTGGAAAATTTTCTCTCAAAAATTATTTATTATGTGACATGTATACATGTGGGCGTTGCAAGCTTAATTCAGATTATATATGTAGTCAAAATATGGTTTGTATAAAAATCGATTAAATATAGTACTTCGAGCGAAGAATATGATTAGAATAAACACAATAAAGCACTCTTTTTTTTTTTTTCAATTGATGAGTAGGATTATGTTCTAAAGAAGAACAGATCAGACAAATGGATGCATAATGTTTTTTAAGAAAAGAGATCAGGAACAAACAAGACACATACTTGAGGACAATTTTTCGAGTTCAACTTTATCTCATACACGAACGTGCTGGAGAAACACGTACTATCTTTGCCTTACCCTTAATTGTTCTGTGTTGTTCCGGGTATCCCAGTTGAGACTAGGGCAAAAAATGTTATATGGAATGCACATGGACCACGTAATTTCACTGAATTAAATACCCAAATCGGAACCTATAACTCCCATAATAATTTAACTGTCGAAGCATTTCTTAGACATCAGAACATGATCAGGTCGACTTTTTAGGTCACATTCAGTTATAGGTCTGGACGTATAATATTGTCACTTGACATAGTTTGACGTACGATAGATATTCACAACGAACCGTCGATAAATAAAGTGAGTCGCTTCTTTGTCTTCTTCGTTCATCTTCTTCTTTTTCCCCCAAATTTATTGAAACTTCTACGCACAGTTTCCATCAGGTTTAGATAATTCATTAGGCCATGTTTCTGATTTTGTATACTATATAGATGTATCAACACTTCTTTTCGAAGGTAAAGTTTTTTAAACTTAGGCACGATGGAGTATTTTTTTTTTTTTTTTAATACGTTTGAAGGGACTAAACATGTATTTAGTGCATGAAAAATATGTTACATCTTAAAAAGAGAGAAGCAAAAATTTAAGAAACGTATTAGATATATATATATATATATATATATATGTGTGTGTGCACGTTTATACATGTTGAACCTATATAAGGCTGACAATTCTTATTATCGTGTCATGTTTCATTTTCGTATCTAAATGAATTTGTATTCGAAAAACCTAAACTTTTAATATAATTTATTTATTAATCGTGTATGAAAATCTAAACTTATGACCTAACATGTTTCATGCTTGGGTTAGACCTATTTATGTTAGGACTAAAATTCATACTATTATATCATATCTCGTTTATCTTATGTTTGATATCATTTATTGATAAAAAAGTTATAATTCAATTTATAAAATATATATAAATCCAAAGGGAAAAGAATTATTACAATATTTCAATTTTACAAAAAGAAGTGACATAATATCTTTATACTTACTAAAAATTACAACTCAATTAAAATTTTTCAATTTTAATAGGGCCTTTTCGACACAAGCTTCTCAAGCCTATGCCAACCTGACTAGGTTTATGGCCCAGATCATTCTTCCCTGGACTCAACCTTTCTACCCTTAGGGTCAACCTCAGTTGAAGCCCATAACATAACCTACCCAGCTACAATGGTAACTTACTACAAGAAGACTGTAGATAAGATTGAATGGCCAAGTCTATAACTATCTCTTACTGCCGACTCCACTATCCCATACTTGTGGACATGGCTTCTACCCACTAACTCCTCTCCAATTGCTGGCTCCATTCCTCTATAAATACAATGCCACCACCCAACAATAAACTAATTGATACTCCGTATACTTAAGCCTATTTTCTACATTTGAGTACTCTTACTCTCCTCATATACCAATCTCACTTAAGCATTAAAGTGGCTACATCGGATAACACCCCAACGCATCTCACTATTCCTTGTTTTGTAAGCCTACATTGTTACGCGAAGCCTAATTCCAACTAAATTTCTACCAACCAATATCCAAAGACGACATTTGGTACCATCTGTAGGAAACTAATCCAATTTCCTACTCGAATACATATTAAACACTCACTCAAACACCATCCCTGATTGCCAACATGTCTCATGTTAACAACTTGGAGAATAACCAGTTGGTGAACCACCAACCACTTGTAAATCAACCTCTAACTAAGGAGATACTTGAACAACATTCGGAGTGCTTAGAGCGCCTGCTTAAGGAATTTGTTACCCAAAACGAGTTGCTCTGCGCTTGCCTTAAAGATATCAAGAGGTATAGTGTACGGACTCATCTGCCTGAAGCTTCTGAAGCTCTTAATGGGAAAAACAACCAACAGCAGTAGGAGGAGAATGATAGGATCAACAACTTGATCCTCCAGCATAGGAACAATAGGTACGGTCTACAACCACCTGTAACTGTACCCTTACTGGTAATGAGTAAGTGGTCGACTCCTATGGAGCACCGATGATCCACCAAAGGCAACCGTGGGTTCATAGTCAACTAAGGAAAGGGTAAGTGAAAGATACGATCAAATCTTAAATTGATCAAATATTGTAAGCGACCAATGAACCTACCTATACACTCTATAGCATCAAGCTCATCTAATAGACAATGCCAACCTCAAAGAGCTCTACATGATTGTAAGGAGGCTCTCCGAGCAGTAGGGGAGCAAAGCAACTAATGACGCTGGGTTGGTTGTCAACAACAAAATCTCCTTCATCAAGGGTATCCGGGATGAAGTGTTGCCTCTAAACAGCAAGCATCTTACCTTGGACTAGTATGATGACATTGGTGATCCTAATGATCACCTCCTCTACCTCCGCATCTTCATAAACCTCCATAGTCATGGGTATGCCGTCATGTGTAAGGCTCTCTCAGGAATACTAAGGAAAGTAGCTTGGATATGGTTTAACCACTTGACCAAGAACTCCATTGGATCCTTTGACAAGTTAATACAAAGGTTTAGCCTCTACTTCAGGGTTAGCAAGCCCCTATCCAAGGACACATCACCCTTACACCTGATAAGGCAGAGCTAAGGCAAGACTCTACATAAATACATAACCGGGTTCAATAATACCGTAGTCGAGATCCCTTAGTTGAACAAGGGAGTAGTAGTGTATGCCACATAGCTCGATGTACGACCTAAGGGAGACTTCTTTCGATCACTCGTGAAGACCAAGTCAAAGATCTTGGCTGAATTTTAGAATAAGGCTTAGAAGTACATAGAATAGGAGGACAATATTTATGCTTGGCACAATATCGATTGCAAGAGGTCGGGTGGAAAGAAAGACAATAAGAGATTGTCCATTAAGGATCTCCTCAATGGTAGGGCACCGAGTAGAATTGAGTGGGAAGGCTCAAGCAGTAAGAAGTACGAAGTCAAGCAAAACCCACTTCCCTCTCCCATCTACACACAACATACCCCTTTAAACTAACCCATCACTTAAGTCTTCGCCAAGGTACGAAATAGAGGCTTGTTGCAAAAGCCCCCTAAAACTAAGGGGAATCCCAATCGTTAGAACTTATACAAGGATTGCTAACTCTACAATGACCATAGCCATACCATGGACTAATGCTTCTAATTAAAGAATGCAATTGAATATGCTATTCAACAAGGCTTTTTTGGAAAGTACGTGGCCTAGCAGAGGAACAACAATCATTTCAATGATGATGAAGATAGGATGCCTCAAAGGTAGCGAACCAAGGGTACCCAATCGAAGTAGAATGAGGATTACTGTAATGATCGAGCCCCTAATGACGTAATCAATATAATCATAGGGGGGCTATACCTAAGGAGCCGATTAAGACCCAACAGCTCAGCTAATGCCCCGCTTGAGGTGTTGGATATCAGAGAAAAGAGACAGAAGATTGACACCTTAATCTCTTTCTCTAACGAGGACCTAGAGTGGGTAGATGCTCCTCATCAAGATGGCCTGGTAATAGGGGTGAGGATCGCCAATTTCAAGGCCCTTAAGATTATAGTAGACACTAGTAGCTCCGTCGACATCCTCTTCATACATACATACGATAAGATGAGGAGCAAGTTGCCCATCAAAATGAAGTCTTACCACCATAATCTCATTGGCTTCAATGGGAGCACTGTCTGAGCTAAGGGAATCATTACCTTTGACATAGAGCTTGGCGATGATGATATTGTCGTGTGATAACCAGTAGAGTTCATAGTAGTCGATTGCCTATCCCCCTACAATGCTCTCTTAGGACGACAGAGCTTGAATGCATTTATAGCTATCACCTCATCCATCTACTTGACGGCTAAATTCCCGATCCCCACTTAGGTAAGAATCTACAAGTATAATCAGAAGTTCTCCTAAGAACTCTATGTTAAGGCCACTAAAGTAGATAAAGTCTTCACTTTAGAGACCGACATGTAAGAGAAGCCCGTTGAGAGAGGTGAGCTGGGTGAAAAAACAAAAGAGGTGCAGATTAGTGCCTATCCGAACCAAACCATCAAGGTCGAGATTAAGACTCCTTCAAAGGTGAAGGAAGAGACAATTGCCCTCAAGATCTCCCCCGACCTAGCAACCCATAGCCTCAACATCAACTCCAGCACACGACCTATCCAATAGAAGAAGAAAATTTTGCACCCGAAAGATTGGCCGCAATAAAGGAAGAAGTGCAGAAGCTACTTAAGATCGACTTTGTCAAAGAGTAGAAGTATTTGACCTAGCTGGCAAACATAGTGCTAGTTAAGAAGAAGTCCAGGAGGAGGCGTATGTGTGTTGATTGTACCAACCTTAACAACGCCTACCCGAAAGATTGCTTCCTTCTCCCTAGGATCAACCAGCTAGTCGATACCACATCAAGATACACCCTGCTTAGCTTCATGGATACTTTTTTAGGCTACAATTAGATAAAGATAGACTTGAAGGATGAAGTCCATACCTCTTTTTTCATAACTTCGGCACATACTACTATACGATTATGCTTTTCGACCTCAAAAATGCCAGGGCAACATATCAGCTTATGTTGACGAAGTTGTTCAAGCCCAAACTCGGGCAAACATGGAGGTATATGTCGATAACATGATAATCAAGAGTAAGCAGCCTAATAATCATGTTAAGAACTTGTAGGAAGCCTTCAATCATATAAGGAAACATGAAATGAAGTTAAACCCCTGGAAGTGTGTATTTAGGGTTGGTTCCGGTAAATTTCTTAGCTTCTAAGTCACCTAGAGAGGAATTGAGGCCAACCTTGAAAAGATACAAACCATCAAGGACACGAAGCCCCTTTCCTCTGTTCGAGAAGTATAGAAGCTCACCAACATGGTAGCTATGCTAAGCACATTTATGTCTAAGAGCGGAGATAGGTGCACTAAGTTCTTCAAAATCCTCAAGAATCCCAAGAGTTTTGAATGGACTCATTAGTGTGTGGTAGCCTTTAATCAGCTACAGGACTTCCTTGCACACCCTTTAATCCTCTACAAGCCTATTCCAAGGGGAGGACTAGTATTTGTACTTGGCCTTCAACAATGAATGCTCTCTTATATACTAGTTATAGTAGAAGGGAGAAAGCACATGCCTAAATACCATGTCAACCACATATTGCAAGGGCCTGAGGTCAAGTAAACTAGAGTAGATAAATTTGCCTTAGTAATAGTCATCTTAACACATTAGCTCAAGCCTTACTTCTAGGCACACCAAATTATTTTACTTACAAATTGGCCACTGTGCACAATACTGCAGAAGCTAGACACATCTAGACAGATGGTAAAGTATACGATGGAGCTATATGCATATAGAATCTAGTACCAACAACGGATGACCTACAAGGCACAAGTGCTGGCCGACTTCATAGTTGAATATACAGGAGAGGAAGTACCACTAAGGGATGATAAACCGGTGTTGACTCTCCCTATTGATGGATCATCTACCTTGGGGGGTGGAGGTGCAAGTCTCATACTGATCGAATAGCACAAGATCATAGTTTGCTACACCCTCAAGCTCGGGTTTAATACAAACGACAACAAACCCAAATACGAGGCCTTGATAGCAGGTCTCAAGCTAGCCAAGGAGATCGGCATCGAGCACCTACATGTCTTCTAGGACTCGATTCTTGTCGTCCAGCAAGTTCGAGGTAAATATGAGGTTAAGGACAAAACCATGGTAAGATACTTGGAGATAGTAAGGAGTCCCCTAGCTGAGTTTCCTTTGTAGACCATTATGACGATCCCCTAAATAAAAAACTCAGCTGTAGATTGGTTATCTAAACTCGCCTCCATAGGGATACAGAAGCCCAAGGTAAAGGACAGGGAGATTTTCATAGAGTACTTGCCGGAGAAGAGCATAACTCCAGGCTCAACTAAGGTACTAAAACTTATGGAAGCACTATTAATGTCGAGTTGGTTGGATCCCATCTAAAGTTACTTAAAGCAAGGCATGCTCCTAAAGGATAGGAAGGAGGCAAATAAGTTCAGATACCACATCACCAACTACACATTGGTCGATGGAATCCTACATTGCACGGGAGTCAACCTTCCCCTACTTAGATGTCTTCAAGCAAACAAAGACCTACATGTCATGGAAGAGCTGCATGTCGGAGTATGTAGTAACTACATCTAGTCCTAAGTTCTCTACATCTGGGCTCTACGACTCTAAGAGTCCTATCATAAGGCAGGATGCCGAAGCTGTAGTGCAAAAGTGCCCCCGTAACATAAATACGAGCCAATCAATCACATCCCCAACAACAATCTCCAACCCTTAACTTATCCATAGTCATTTGCCCAATGGGGCATTGACATTCTCAATGCCTTCCCCGAGGCCTTGAGAGGTCAGCAATTCATTATCATAGTGGTCAACTACTTTACAAAGTAGGTTGAAGCCGAAGCCGTAGCTAAGATTACTAAGAGGAGTGTTGAGTTGTTCATTTGGAACAACATCCTCTCTAGATTTAGGGTCCCCTACGCCTTCATCATGAACAACAAGAATCAGTTTGATAACCCTAAGTTCGACGAATTTTACGCTAAGCACCATATCATGTTGTACTTCATATCAATTGCCCACCCTCAATCGAATGGTTGGGTTGAAGCAGCTAATTGAGTCATTCTCAAAAGCTTGAAGAAGATAGTAGATTGAGCTTAAGGTACTTGGGCAGACTAGCTGCCAAATATTTTGTAAGGATATAGGACCATCTACTACACTTCTACAAGTAAAACCCCTTTTCGCCTAGCATTCAGGTTGGAGGCAATCCTCCCGGTCAAGTTAGAGCTTCCCAACATCTGGACTCAAAGTTTTAATGCTATGCTAAATGAGTCCTTACTATTGGCCAACGTCAATACTATAGAAGAGATTAAAGACCTCGTTATAGCTCGGGTAACTACTTACCAACACCGAGCAACTAAATACTATGATTAAAAGATCAGACACAAAGAATTCAAGGTAAGCAAGCTAGTCCGCCGAAAGCTAGAAGCCATAGTCTCACAAGAAGATAAGGCAAGTTGCCCCACCATTAAGAAGACTTGATTAAGTTTAAAGAGAGCCTGAGGAATGGAGCCTACAAATTGGAACAATTAGATGGCAAGCTCATCCCGTGTACATGAAATGCTAGTAACCTTCGACTCTATTTTGACTAATGTATAGCCATCTTATAAATCTTTTCATAAAGTATCAATAAAAGTACCATTCCTTATGTGTAGTGTCTAAATCTTAACCCTCCAAGGGTGAACAGACCCACTAACTGTGTAGGTCGGAATGCTATTAACCTGACACCCCTTAACTAAGGAACTCCTACTAACCGAGTAGGTTAGAACATTACCAATCCGACCTCCCTTATACAACTAAGGAACTACCACTAACTAGGCAAGTCGAAATGCCACTAACCTGACGACCCTCGGGTAATCTCAGTAAGAGGAAACACCCCTTACACAATTGAGGAACTTCCATTAAACAAGCAGGTTGAAACACTACAGACTTAACCACCCTTGTGTAACCTCAATAAAAGAAAACATCTGTTGCACAATGAAGGAACTCCTACTAACCAAGCAGGTTGGAACGCCACCAACTTGACTCCCTTCTAGTAACCTTAGTAAGGGTTATACAATTGAGAAACTCCTACTAACCGAGTAGGTCAAATTACCACCAATCTGACCACCTTAAGTAACTTCAATAAGGGAAAACACCCCTTACACAATTGAGAAACTCCTACTAACTAAGCAAGTCAGAATGTTACCAACTTGATCCCCTTTAGGTAAGGTCAATAAGGGGAAACGCCCCTTACACAATTGAAAAACTCCCACTAACAAGGCAGGTCGAAACGTCACTAACTTAACCCCCTTAGGATAACTTTGACAAAAGAAAATTCTCTTCATACAATTGAGGAACTCCTTTGTATTTAACCTCAAATTAACTCCACAATTAAGCTGCTAAGTACAAACGCACAAATGACTTTAAGTGTTAGGCTATGCCACCAAACAAGCACAACGAATTGAATAAAAAAAAAGTATTGACAAGAGTCAAAGTATGAAAAACAAAGCAAAAGAAGAAATTTAAATTCCATTAATAAAAAGGGGATTTACAAAATTGAGATTGGCATCTAGACCTGCGATACAAAAAGAAGGGAAGGGGGACAACTACTTATTGTCTTGGATTAGCAAACTTTGAAAGCTCTAAAAAATCTAATGCTTTAATCTGTTTTGAGGGCCAATCCACTGATGCCCCCTGTTCTGAGATGATTAGCCTAAGGTTGCAAAGGGCGGGATTGAGACATGATGGCTTAGGTTAGTAAGAGGATCACCCCGACCCTAATCATCAAGGGAAGCGTTCTCAGGAGTGACCTCCTACTGAGCTACTAGGGTAGAAGGAGTGATGTCTTAACCATCATCGGCGGTAGAAGAAGCACCTCGGATCACATCAATTGCTTAACCAACTTCTCTTTCTCTTACTTAGGCTGCCTTCTTCTCCTGATGAGTTGGAGCGTCTAGCTAGCCTAAGAAGCTGAGGTTGAGCTCGAGATGAAGGGAGAGCACCTCGTTCTGTATGTATCGAACGCACTCAATAGAGAGGTCCTCTAGCTCCTTTAACTACTGCTTTGTCTTATAGAAGTTGTCAACATCCTTGTTGGTAACGGCCTCGTTGAAAACTTCCCCATTCCCCAATTTGGAGATGATCTCCTTCATCTCCAAGGTCTCTCTCTAGAGGTCTTAAATTCACCATTATAACCTAAACTTTTGACCGACCAGCTCCAACGAAGTTCTTTTAGCGTTGTCACACTTAGATGCCTTCATCATTAGCTTGGTCTTTAGCCTGGAGACCAATGCCTTTAGCTTAACACTTTCATTTTCAAGCTCTTTGTTAGGTCTCCTCTCCTCCTTCAACTTTTGAGAGAGTTAAGCCTTAGTCCTTTGCTTGTCATCTAGCTGAGTCCTGAGTTCACCGGCCTGTTTGTTGTTCTTCTCAACATCGGCTCGCCACTACTCTACGTCTTACAAGTTCACCAAAAGCATAATCATCTACACATAAGAACAACACAAGCGCCAATTAACCTTGCTAAAATTTTCCAAATATTTACTAGAAGAGGCCTTTGCCTCCTTTAGGCCCTTTTATGCACTAGACACCGCCACATGAAATCCATTTACCTCATTCAACAGTGTGTTGGAGTTATTGAGTTAGAACAACACCTAGCTATGGTATTGAAAAGAAGCACTTGAATGGAGATCAAATCAATGTTAACAAGAAAAGTCCTCAATTCAAAGAGACAAAAACTTACTTGCTAGATGAGTGAGCTCAAATGACTTGCCATCTCCATGGGAGTACCCCCTCCCATCCTCGATAGGTCTTTGAGAATAGCCTGATTGCCAAGGGTATACGATGAGGTCCCGATAGCGCAATGTAATGTTGTTGCCAGGAACCTCCCACTTTGGCTTCAGTAGCCTCCCCCTTCACTTAATCATGAACTCAACCCCTCAAAGGCATAGCTCCTCATTCCAAGACTCTTATAACACATCTTTGAATAAGTCTGCCATTATCCCCATACATTGGAACTTATTTAAGACTTCATAAAAGATGTCTCTAAGGTCATCAACGCACTTATGGGAATAACCTGAGGGCCAACTTAATTATTTGACTAGCTGATAAGCACCTTCTTCGTCTTCTTCCTCTTTGCCTCGAGGGCCTCATCCCTGGCGGTTTAGGAGCCTTCCTCTTCTGCCTAGTTGCTTTAACCGAGGCATTAATCTCAACCACCCCGTCATCCCCCCTATAAAAGGGGTTAAGCATCACCACGTCCAGCTCCTTTATGCCGGCAAGTTCATCCTCCACAGTTATGGACACAGAGGTAGGGACGGAACCGGTAGAGGGAAGAGCTGTACTCACTGGCTCAATAGCTAGCGACCTTGTAGGGACACCAACAAGAGGAATCCCTTGGGGTAAAGCAGCCAGCTCGACCCTACTAATCTCACCTATACCTGACTTTTTCCACATAACCTTGCCCTAGGGGTTGGATGCTTTGATAGTTAGCTTTGTCTTAGACTAACGTTGCCTCAACAACTCGGATGCAGGCGGATAGGGTATCTCCTAGGCTAATTTGTTGCCTACAAAGAATCAAATAAACAATTAGTACAAAGAAAAGTACAATACAATCATTTACCAACTTTGCCAAGACTAGCATTGACAAGAAAGATCCATCCCTTCTCTTTAGGAGGACGTCAGATGAAGCCCTGTTCTACATACTCACACTAACATGACGGAAGTTGTACATGAAAAACAAACCTATACCTTCCGTCCATTTCTTCACCATAGCCTTCTTCATGTTGGGGAAGAGCTTAAAGATCGAATACTTGAAGTATCTCTTCACTATCTTCACGGAGTTTATCTCCTAGCCGTTCCTTAAGGCCATAAAGGTTTTTATCTCCCTTGCGGCCTCAACATCACTAGGCCAAAGCTCCTTCTGACTTCCAGTTCATACCAAAGTGGTCCACTACATCCAGAAGTTTGCTTGATCTATCAACTTCACCACCAAGAACCTGTCCTATAATCTTTTAACAGAATCCACCAAGTCTCCAAGTAGCTTCTTCCTCGGACAGGACTAAAGGTACAACCATTCACTTAAACTCTTCCACCTATAGAAATGGTTAAAGAGTTCAGGAGTAGCCCTATCACCAAGTATTTACAAAGCCCTTAGAAGGCCTTTAACAATGCTACCTATTGGGAATGACTTACAACGAACTGCATCAATGGAAGTGGAAGAGCTCCTTCTCAAATTCGCTCAAGGGGAAGCACTACTCATAATCCCAATGCTTTTCAAACAACGCAAAGCGCCTCGCCAATAGTTCACGTACCCTCTCCTCCCTTGTCAGTAGCCATGCTATCCAACTTAAAGTCAATCTAACCATAAAGTTAGCTAAGACCTAGTTAACTGAGGAAGGTTTACTCTTATTAATTTGACCACTTGGACTCTTATCTATCCTAGGTACAATGAACAGATCCATAGCCTTGGGTAAGGGATCATACATATAAATGTCCCTTGGGATGGCACTAATAAGCTTTGTCCTATCCAGTGCCTCTACAACTATTCTCGAGCATCATCCAACTGTACTAACGACATGGCTTCTTCCTCTCCTTCGCAAGGGGGGTTTCTTCTTATGGCTTTGAAGTCTGTAGTTATGTTGTATTTTGACGCATTTGAAGGTGTCTCACCTATGTTTGTTCTACTATTAACAGACATCTTGACTTTGAAGAAGTATAAGAAAGTGAAGAGTTTTGAAGAAACTTAGGGAAAAAGAAAGAGAGCTTTGAAGAAAGTTGAAGAAGAGAGTTAAGAGTTACACAAATTGCAGTAAGAAAGTGAGAGAAGTTGCAAAAGAGTAATATGTTTAAGCAACTCCGGTATTTATAGGCCAAATGCTTTGGAAAATGAACTACTGATTACAAGGATTTGTCCAAGCACAAATCCCTTAAAACGTTGTGATGCAAATTATAGAGATAGTTTTGATCGGATGGCTACATTTAAAAGACAAAATGCATGCAATTGCACGTATGTTTGTGGAGATAGGACATTTATCACATTGTAAGACATTTTCTTAAGGCCCCTTTGACTTCCATAAGAGAGCTTGTTTAGCACTTCAATAACACTACACCTTCGCATGGACAAATGGGAGCTGCTCCAATAGTCAACTCGACTTGGTCTACTAGCCCAGATCATCCAATGCCTCTATATACTCAGCACCTTCGCTCTATACCCCTGGTATCCAAAGCGCCCCACCTACTAAACCTTCATATCGGCTTAAAGCACCTACCTTGACCCATTAGGTACCTACTTGATAGGAATCAACCTCCGAACCAATTATGCATAACCTAGCCAAAGGACTCCAAGGACTTACGAAGAGGATAATGGCTCGTAGCCTCATCTATGACAAGAATTCCTATTCCGACCTCCATGATTTACTCTACTGTCTACCTGAGTACTGAGCTCTCTTGTGCACCAACATTGTCTCTAGAACTGCCGAACAAATGTATCGACTCTCTGAGCAAGCGTACTAAGCAACCATACCTTAATCATGACAACATTCAAGCATATCAGCCTCAATCACTATCCGAAGCCAAGCTCTCAAACCAAATAGGATCTGACCCTAGTCCGAGGAAAATATTCATTAGTGACTAATTAGCCGAAGACCAACTTAATCCAGATTAGGTCAACTCTAACCACATACCCTCTTTTTCCTTACTTCGTTCGAATAGTACTATATTTTAGAGCGACCAATGACCAACTACCATGCGACACATATCTTCTAGCACAACATTCTAGAAGGATTATTTACTTTTTCGTACTGAATATTCTTCATCTCTTTAACCCTTTCTAGTATCATTCACGTATCCTATTTCTAAATTACCCTTTTGTCTTTTCCCATATGCTTATAACCTTAGTAGGGCTAATATAAATACCCCATCTGTTGTACGTAGACATAACACTTTTTTATCATCAAAATATATAAGTTTCTCTTTTGAGCAACCCTAACGTTATCATTTACCCTTAACTCTTATTCATTCCCACTAGCATGGAGTAATGACGAGTAATCCTATAGTTCCGACTGATGTATCATATTTAGCAAATTGTAGGCCGAGTAAGAACGGTTGGTGTGTCATATCCAATCAATAGCTAGCCAAACCTTTTCAATTCGTTAACATTGTAGTGCTTCTCCGTATGTTTGACCCTAGAGATGCATTAATTTTGTTGGTATCAGAGTATAGTTCTGAGAGAGAGTATGTGAAGTTGTAGTGAAGTTTTGGTTCATGTTTACTATTTGTGGCTGCTGCATTCCTTCTATAGTTGCTTCAATGTGTTCGTGAGGAGTAAGTTTGGAGTTGTGAGTTGTATAGTGAAGATTTGTGTGTCGGTAAGTGTGGTTCCCTTATTGCTTTATTTTACTCTGTTTTTCACTATGAAAACAAAGTAAGTTCATTTCTATCATGTTCGAGTGATTATTAGGTGTTGAAGTTGTTAAAGTGTGTTAGCTGAAGTTTTAGGTAATAAGGTAGTAGTATTTTCCGTATATTGTGTTGTTAATCTATTCAAGAAGTATTGTACCATGTCAGGTTCAAGTGGTTAGGGTGTTATTGGTGACTAAAGTAGTGGTGCTCAACCTAGTCATCGTCACAATGGTAATAACACTCCTTAGTCAATTAATGATAAGCATAACAACCCCAATGTGTATAGCACCATAACTTACTAGAAAATCCTCCCGAAAGACGTTGTAGCTAAGGTAACCAAGCTAATCACCCAGTTCAACCCCCTTAAGTTGGAAGAGTAACAAACCTAGTTGTTAGGCGAAGGTTAGAGTTAGAGGAGATTGAGGAAGATGCTGAAGAGTATGAAGAGGAAGAAAAAAAGCCTAAATATTATCGAGCACAAGAGTGAAGACGTCGAACTTCTTGAGGGCTAGACAATGTCAAGGTCTAAATCCATCATTCGATGGAAGTGGAGATACATATGAATATTTGGAATGGGAAGAGAAGGTAGAGAAAGTGTTTGACTGTTGTGGATACAGAGATGCTGTCAAGGTCTAACTTACTGCACTTAAGTTCTCTCAGTATATCACTATGTGATGGAAAAATCTGAATGCAACCAGAGCAAGGGATGGAAGACAAGGAGTAAGGACCTGGGATGATATGAAGAGATTGATGAGGGGTAAATTTATGCCCGAGACTTACTTGCAACACATGTTTGCCAAACTACAGGAGCTGCACCAAGGAGGCCGATCTATTGATGATTATGTGAGAGAATTCCAAATGCTTGTGATCCAAGCCAATGTAGATGAACCCGAGGCTCGTACAATAGTAAGGTTCATTTCTAGGCTCAAATACAAGATTCATAACATTGTAGAAGTGCAAAGGTTTTATACTCTAGAAGAAGTAATTAAGGTAGCATAAAAGGTGGAAAAACAGAAGAGAAATGCTCCAAGCCAACTTGGGCCATCATTTTCCTAAGCCTCAGTTCTGCATTGACCTACTCACACCAAGCTAAGGAGAACTTCCCGAATCGAGGAGAGAAATGACCAACCTGACGATAGCCAAACATACTAGTAAGGCTAAGCAGGCTAACCGAGCCGAGCTGAGACTAGGTCGACCCCAAGGACATAAGAAAGAAGACAGACCTCCGGGTGGAAGACAAGTGAGGTGAAGTGCTTTAAATGTTTGGGCTTCCCATTGAGTGTCCAAACCGACATGCTATGGTGCTCCGAGGAGATGTAGTAGATAACACCAATGAGAATGAGACCGAAGAGGAGAAGAGTGATCGAAAGATTGAAGCTGAAGAGAAAGAGGAGACCTGTATCTATGCCGACCAAGGAAAGGTGATGATCTTAGTGTTAAGATAAGTACTAAGTTCCCTATAAAACTCCAAGGAAAAGTAAAGCGAGAATTTGTTCCATACAAAATGTACCATCAAAGGATAGTTGTGTACCATCATTATAGATGGAGGAAGTTCTACTAACGTCGTCACACAATCCTTTGTATAGAAATTAGGACTGTCAACCTCTAAGCACTCCCAACCTTACAAACTACATTAGCTTCATGGTAAGGGTGCTATGTACGTCATAAAGCAAGTAACTGTACCGTTCAGTGATGAGAATATATATAGGGATAAAGTAGTGTGCAATGTCATCACCATGAGAGCTTGGAAGACCATGGTTGTTCGACCAACTTGTCATTCATAACGGATACACGAACACCTATGCCTTTGTTAAGGATGAAAAGAAGATCATACTGCAACCCATGACACCGACTCAAGTAAATGAGCCTCATAATCAATCCACCCGAACTAGTAAGAAAGCCGTAGTGATGAGTTAAATAAAGCTTCGAGCTACTAAGAAGCTCGAGGAGCCTATGTTCCTATTGATTAGAAGATTGTTGGAGATAAGAGATTTGGAGAATGTTCCTGATGAGATCCAAAGCTTGATAGATGAATTTTTTGACCTATTTCCTGAAAAGCTGCCTCAAGGACTACCCTTAGTCCAAAACATAGGGCATTGTCTTAATCTGTAACCAAGCGTTGCCTTGCAAAACTGACCTGCCTACAGAATGAACCTTGAGTAGATTGTTGAGCTAAAAAGACAAATAGATGAGCACATCAGGAGAGGATATGTGAGGGAGAGCATGAGCCCTTGTACTGTACTTACTTTGTTCGTCTTAAAGAAAAATGGTTCATGTTGCATGTGCATTAACAACCGAGAATTATCAAGTAAATTAATATCAAGTATAAATATCTAATACCGAGGCTCAATGACATGTTAGATGAGCTTCATGATGCTAAAATATTTTCAAAGATTGATTTGCAAAGTGACTACTACCAAATTTGCATGAAACCAGGTGATGAATGGAAGATTACTTTCAAGACAAGGCATGGTCTCCACAAATGGCTGGTTATGCCGTTTAGATTTACAAATGCGCTAAGCACATTTATGAAGCTTATGAACCATGTGATACGCCCTCTAATTAGATGATGTATGGTCATGTACTTTAATAATATATTGGTTTATAATGCTGACCTAGACAATCATGTTTAAAATCTCCAAGCTATCTTTGAAATCCTACAAGCCAAGAAGTTATTTAGGAACCTGAATAAGTGTACGTTCTGTCAAGGTGAAGTGGTTTTTCTTGAGTATGTGGTATTGGGGGAAAGAATATGAGATAATGAGGAGAAGGTCTAAGCTGTCTTAGAGTAGCCAATGTAGAAGAATGTTATTAAAGTACGAAGTATTCATGGCCTTGCTTCTTCCTATAGGTGATTTATTAAGAACTTTAGTCACATTATAACCCCCTTGACCGAGTTGATGAAAAGGGTAACAAGTTCCGATGGAATGACCAAGTTGAATAGAGCTTTAGGGAGATCAAGGAGAAGCTTACCTTCGCCCTTGCCCTGTCAATACCAAATTTTAACAAACCATTTAAACAAGAGTACAATGCATCAAGCATTGGAATTAGTATCGTCCTGATGCAAGAACGATGATCAATTGCCTATCAAAGTGAGAAGCTTAGTGGTATCGCATTGAACTATTCTATATACGAGAAAGAGTTGTACTATCTTTTTTAAGCTCTTACTATTTGGCATCATTACTTACTTCTATGAGAGTTTGTGATCTACATTAACCATGAGTCATTTACACATCTTAGGAGTCAGAATAAACTCTCCAAGAGGCAAGCCAGGTGGCTAAAGTTTGTGGAAGGATTCTCCTACGTAATCCGATACAAGAAAGGAAGTGTTAACATGGTCACTAATGCTCTATCACATCGGCAACCCTTGCTGACCACTTTGTAGACAAAGTTGTTAAGATTTTCACTTATCACCAAGCAATATGCTTATGACCCTCATTTTGGTCCTATTCTAAAGTAGTGTCAAGAAGGAGTTGCTATTGGAGGATATTATCTTAGAGATGGCTATCTATTCAAGGATCGAAGGCTATGTATATCAAACTATTCCACGTGTGAGCTGTTAGTGAGGGAGGCTCATAGTAGTGGATTATTTAGTCATTTCGAAGAGACCAAAACAACCAATCTCTTAAAAGAAAATTTTTACTGGCTTGGTTTAGCCAAGGATGTCCATACGATAGCAAGAAGTTGCAAAGTATGCCAAAAAGCTAAGGGGAAAAGAGAGCTCCATGGAGAGTATATACCCCTACCGACACCAACCCTACCTACCTCAATATAGACTCTATCCTAGGGTTGCCTTAGACATCCAGGGAAAAAGATTTAGTCTTTGTAATAGTAAACCGCTTCAGCAAAATGGCACACTTGATCTCATGTGATCAAACTAATGATGCTTTATGTATTGTTAATTTGTTTTTGTAGAAAGCAATCCAACTACATAGAGTGCTAAAAATTATTGTTTCAGATTGAGACACAAAAATTTTGAGCTATTTTTAGAAGACTCTTTGGAGAAGACTTAAAACTAAACTTGTGTTCAACTCCAATAGCCACTCCCAAACTGATGGCTAGACTGAAGTAGTGAATAGGACTCTAGGCAATTTATTTAGAGCTGTTGTGAGGAAGAACTTAAAGGATTGGGATCTGTGTCTACCAGTTGTGGAATTCTCATACAATTGAACCATCTACAGTAAGGTCGTCTACAACACCAACCTACTATTTCCCTAAATCTAATCAATACCCCAACAGTTGCTAAAGAAAGTCAATTTGAAGTCAATTAAACCTAAGAATTGCAAGAGATACACCAAGCTGTGATAAGGAAGATCATCAAGTTCAATCAAAGACAACAAGAGATCCGTAGTCGAGGCTACCAAACTGTTTCTTTTAAGCTAAGAGACTTAGTATGGATTCATATCAACCAAGAACAATTTTTTCTTTTGAGATAGAACAATTTATCTCTACAAGTTGATGGTACATTTAAGATTCTGAAGAAAGTCAACCATAATGTCTACCAAATCAAGTTCCCCATGACCATGGTGTTTCCTCCACTTTCAATGTAACCAACCTAATTCCCCACTAACCAAAAGAAGAAGATCTCACAAGTGCCTCGAAAGAACAGGAACTGGAGACCACTTTAGATTTGAGGTCAAATCTTCCCAACTCCTAAGTAGATGATAGGAATCAACCTTCTAGACTGATCACGAGCAACCAAGCCACAAGACTCCAATAACTTATGAGGGAGATAATGGCTAGTAGCCCCATCCAAGACAAGAATTCCTACTCCGACCTTCATGATTTACTCTACTGCCGACTTGAGTACTGAACTCTCTCATGCACCAATATTATCTTCGAAACTACCAACCAAACATGCTAACCCTCCAAGCAAGCATGTCGACCCTCCGAGCAGGCATGTCGACCCTCCGAGCAGGCATGCCTACTTGCTAAGCAACCGTACCATAATCATGACAACATTCAAGCATATTTGCTTCAACCCCTATTCGAAGTCAAGCTCTCAAACCAACCCGAATCCAACCCCAGTCTGAGGTGAATATTCATTAATGACTGATTGGCCAACCAACTTAATCCAGATTAGGTCGACTTTGGCCGCATACCCTTTTTTTTCCCTCACTTCATCCAAGTTGTACTATATTTAAGAACGATCGGTAACTAGTCACCATGCGATACATGTCTTCTGGCATAACATTCCCAAATGATTTTTTACTTTTCCATACTAAATATTCTTCATCTCTTTTATCCTTTTTAGCATCATTCATGTATCATAATTGTAAATTACCCTTTTATCTTTTCCATGTATGCTTGTAACCCTAATGTGGCTAGTATAAATACCCTATATGTTGTACAGAGACATAACACTCTTTGATCATTAGAATATACAAGTTTTCATTTTGAACAACCCTAGTGTTCTCATTTACCCTTAACTCCTATCTATTCCCTTTAACAAAGAGTAGTAGCGAGTAACCCTATAGTTCGGACTGGTGTGTTATATCCGGCGAATTGTAGGTCAAGTAGGATCGATTTGTATGTCACATCCAATCAATAGCTACCTAGACTTTTGTTAGATTTTTTGTTTTCCTTTTTGGTTTGTTAACATTGTGGTGCTTCTCTATATGTTCGACCTTGGAGATATATCATTGCCTCAAGCCACCCGTTTGAATCGACATGCAAGCATTCTGCTCTAACTTTGTGTAGTCCCTTCGAATCTCCTCTTGGTGTCTCTTCCACCCTAATTAAACGAAGACCAATTGTTCGATACCCTTCGGTAACTAAGGAAGTCAAACCTCCTACATCCCACCTCAAATCTAGAGCACCCACTTTAGCCTAGGTGGCAACCTACTCAGATAAACCACATCTACTCGACCCCAATGTTGCTCAACTCAGACGTCTTCACCCCCACGTCGGCACATCAACACTAATGCCACGTCACCTTACTAATATGAACGACTTCGGACCAGATCAACCATACACTTGAGAAGCCCATCTTTCCCCTCTCCTTACCTTTACAATGGTAATGAGACTAAATAGGAGCTAGAGGTAGTAGGGTGGCAAGTGTTGATAAGGCCTTTTAGACATGAGTCTCCTAAGCCTATACTAACTTGACTAGGTTTACGACCTAAGCCATAACTCTCTAGACTCAGCCTTTCCACCCTTAAGGCCGACCTCAATTGAAGCTTGTAACATAGCCCACCCGGCTACATTGGTCACTTACTACAAGAAGACTGCAGATAATGCTGAATGACCAAGTCAATAACTATCTTCTACATTTGTGGAACACATCAGACATCATGGCTCTACTATCCCTTATACTTACAAACATAGCTTATGCCTACTAACTCCTCTCCAATTGCTGGATCTACTCCTCTATAAATACAAGGCCATCACCTAAGGTAAACTACTTAATACTTTACATACTTATGCCTATTTTCTAACATTGAGTACCCTTACTCTCCTCTTAAACTAATCTCACTTAAGCATCGAAGTGGTCATACCAAACAATACCCAACGCCCTTCACTATTCCTTATTTTGTAGCTCACATTATTACGCGAAGCCCAATTTTAACTAAATCTCTACCAACCAATATCCGAAGATAACAGTTAGTAAAGCAAAATCTTAACAAATATACAAAATCTGAAATTTTCAATTATATAGCATCACTAAATTAAGTTGAACTATGTATTAAATCGACATTAATATCAATACTATTACTAGTGTTGATTTCCAAATTTATCACTTTGCTTCTTAGATTTCAAGGAAGACAGCTAAAAAAACATATCTCATATTTTTAATTGAGATATATAGCTAAAAATATCTTATACTTTTAATTGAGATCTCTGACTTAAAAAAAAAAATAATTTGTGCACCAAAATATAAATACAGAAGAGTATATAGCATGTCCTATATCCCGTGTCCAAGTCTAAAGACTTAACCTAAACCCGAACATGAATTTAACCGTATTTAAATGGGTTTGACCCATTTGTGTTTCGTGTCAAATTTTTTCATACAGTAACATGTTTAAATCATGTCTGAATTCATTGTGTTAAGATCCTAAATTACCAGCCCTACTATAAATGTAATTTTCTTAAAAAAAAAATTAAACAACTATAATCCTAATTATCACCTCCATTTCACCACGCCACACCACACTCATGAATGAATATGTTAATAAATAGATCCTAATATTGTCTATGTCATGGACAAATTTAAGTTCGACCCTTAAATCCTAGGAAAAAGTTAATTTTTTTATAAAAAGAATAAAAGTATATTATATATATATATATTTGTTAAAAAGCGATTCATTTCATGATATTAAGGGTGGTTAAGTGGTAGAATACATGTTTTTTAAGTAAGAGATCATAAGTTCAAATCCCATTTATAGTAGATTTTATTTTTTTAATATGCGTTTATTACTTAAATTATATTCATTTTTTTTATTCTCTTCCAATCTACTTTTTCTATAGTAACTAATAGTATTAAATTCATTATTACAAAGTTATATCTAACTAAATAAATTCTCTTGAATTGTAATTTTTTATAAATAGTACACCATAAATAATTATTACTTTACCCATATTATAATTGTTCGAATGTTATAGTATAAATTATTAGCAAATAATACCAATTATAAATTAGTTTAGTAACATTTCTTTTGTAACTAGTATTATGAAAATGATTATGTAGTGTTGAATGATTGATTATGTGATAACTTGTAATCAAAAAGATTTTTTTAGCATAACCAATAAAACAATTTTATAAAGTTATTATAAAAAGAAATCAAAGAAACCTATAAATATGTCTATTTACTCTTTTTGCTCTACTTGCAATTTCATATTCATATTTTTTTTAATATATTTTTATTGAAATCAAAATTTATACAGGTTTTATATACTAATTTATTTTTCTTAATAAATTGGTAATTATATTTCAATTAATACATATGTTATAAGAAAAAAGTAAAAAAAAAAATTAACCTCTTTCAAAATATGCTAATTACTTTTAATAATATTTAAAAATAATATTTACATTCCATGAAGTTTAGAATATATTCTGAGTATAATCATTTACAAATTCATATATGTATACATATAAGATGCAATACAATTGTATTAACAGACAAATATTTTTATACAAATGATTCTAATATTGACTTAATTAGAATAAATCCAGCCATCTAATTATATGTTCTACGTCCGTCCCTAATCTTTGTTACTTTGTAAGAGTTCACAAAATTCCTAATATTTTAAGTGACTTTACCATCCCTAGACCAAATGGTCCTAGAACAACCAATTAACCCTAAATGAAATTATACATGATGAACTAAAGCTCAATGTGAAAATAAGAACTAACCAATAAGAAGAATTAATTTTTATAGTGTTATTTAATTAAATATATTTTATGATATTATTTGTTAAATTAATTATTATTGACCAATCTTGTACTCACACATATTATTTAACTGAGTTAAAGAAGAAACCGAGTTTATCAATTTCAAAAAGTTCGAGGATTTAAACGAAAAATTAAGCATTGAAGGATTCAATTGGAAAAATCATAAAAGATGAGGTGCTTATTCCATATTTTTCCCAAACTTACTTTTGTAGCTACATTTCCATGCTACTCTAATACACTTATGGAAAAATTAAAATAGAAATTTCCATAATTTGTAACTCATTTTATGTGTCTAACCAATCTTAGAATGTTGAAACTTTTTTTTTTTTCCTTCGGTAATATTTGTATACATACCCTATTACAGTTTGCATATCATCAAATAACAAAAATTCAGTCCCCCATTGTTGTCGTACAGGTATACTTCAATGGTTATTTACACTATAAACCTAACTAAATGATGATGAAAATAATAAAAAAATCAACAAAATTATTAAACTGACTAAACACACCCAAGCTCTCCTCAATCTAAAATCACAAATAATTAAGTTTCTGTCTTGCAATCAGGAAACTGGGGCATGAGATCAGGAATCTTATTGAAATAAGTTCAAATGATAGAGAAACATGTGACAGGAGGGGAGGGGGAAAAAAAAAGAAAAAGAAAAATTAAAAGAGAGAAACATCTGATGGGCGCAAAAATGTCTAGATCCCGTTGCTTTTGGATCCTTTAATTTTATTTTATTTTTTTTACGGGATAATTATAAAATACATTCTTTATACTACTAATATGGTGCAAATAAATCCAATTCTCAGTGGGTTACTTTATGACATTCCTATAATTTTTTAAAAAATATAAGTGCCCTTGAACTATTGTATTTTTCTTTTTCTTTTTCTTTCCCAAGGCCCATAAAATGTTCTTAAGACTCGTATCTTTAAGGACGATAAATAACATTATAAATAATGACTGTTTTGGATTTAAGCATAAGTACAAATTTTCAAAAGTTGTATCTTGTGAGAGGTGACGTACGGATTGATCATTGTTTAAGTTGTTCACCTGATGAGTTTTAGTCGAAATCTCAACTTACAAGTGAGAAGTGTGAATTAATAATTAAAAAACGAGCATTAAATTTGCTTAAGCTTTTAAATAGAGTGTGATTGTTAAAGAGAACCCTAGGAGCAACCGCTCTTTTGCTAGTTGCCCCCACCACTTATTTTACCTTTTTCCCTTTCTAATGCATTCTACCCTCAAAAAATCCAATAAAGGTCCCTATCCACTATTTTCAACATCTCAATCTCTATCTTTAGATCTATAGTACATCAAATTGTTAGCTCTTCGATTGAGATTCACTGCCCGCCATTTCTATCTGCGCATGTTGCACTGCCTCCATTTCATCTCTAAGAGCCTCACCACGCAGGTCTATGTCATTTTTCTCTTTTTGTTTTCTGTGACTTTGGTCTCCTACACTAATGTTGGTATATTCTCTGGTTAAGGTACAAATTCTCCGTTCTCATGGTAGAATTTCCATCAAGTATCTATTTTTAATTTAAGATATGTAACATTATTTGTTGGATTATAAACCCCTATCTATTTTATTGAATTTCTTTAAGATATTGTGTAATTGGTTTATTCTATCAATAGTTGAAATTCTTGTTCATTGGCGATTAAAAAAACAAAAAAAAAAAAAGACTATGATGCCAGCTTTAACGGAAATTTGCTTTTAATTTAAACATCAATACTATTTATTTAGAAAATGCGAAATCGAAGAATGATATCATAATTAAGGAGCACCTATGGTTTTCAGTTCGAGGGCCGATGCAAATCTCGACGGCATAGAAATTCTACCTGCACGCAATTTGGCTAATATCTTAATTAATAACTTTTACATAATAAGGAGGATTAATATATTTGGCTAATATAAAATAATCATTAATAGAGAAGTCAAGATTAAATATTTGGGTTTTAAAAATATTCATTCTTGTCTCTGGAAAATGGGAAAAATACGAAAAAATTTTAACATTTATCTCTTTTTAATTTCAATCCTTAATATTTTAAAGGTTTCATTTCAAGCCTCAATGTTTGCAAAAAATTTATAAATGAGTCCCTACATTAGTTTTTCCATTAGTCTTGACACATGATGATGTAATTTGATTCACTCATATAAGTAATTTAATTAAATAGATTAATAAATTACATATTATTTAAGTAAATTTAATAAAAAAATATTTAAAAATACAGAAAATTAACAAAAAATCAGAAAAGTAAAAGATAAAAATTTGGAAAGTAATAAATATTGTTAAGTAATACATATATACTTATATAGATATTTGTATTAATAAGCGATAACAAAAAAAAATTTAATTCACAAAAAAAAAGGAAAAAAGTAAAATTTATGAAATCCGACCACCCAATAATAGAGGTAGTCAGCAACCTCCAAAAAGTCATGTGAACCCCCATAGGAGGCTGCTTGCTGCCTGCTACCTGCTGCCTACTACCTCCTATCATTGAGGGGTCAAATTTCAGCCTAAATTAGAGTAGTAAGTCGCTACCCATTTCAAAAAGTACGTCGTACAACTCATTGGCAACTTAAGGTGGTCGCTCAACCTCTCTTAGGCTAGTTGGTGGCGAGCTACCCTATCATTAGGTGGTCACCTATCACCTATAATGGGTTGTGCAACACCTATCCCTCGTCCTCTCCCCATGTAGTTAGTGGCCACCCTACATAGCTAGTAAGTCACACAACCAACTTTTTAAGTTAGCCACAACTCACTTCTCCACTTTACGTCAAAATCTAATCACCCGATGACAAAGGTGGCTGGTTATTACATTTTTTTTTATGAATTTTACTCTGTTTTTATTTTCACTTTTTTTGAAAATTTTTAAAATTATATATATTATATACATTACATATATATATATATATATTAATTTTGTAGATTTTTTTTCGATTATTATACATTTTTTATCATTTATTAAAATATTTTATTATTATTTATTTAAAAATAATACGCAAATTAATCATGTGCTGCTACATGTCTTCATTAACAGAAAATCTAACGAAATGACTTATTTGACAAAAATATAAAAAGTTGAAAATTAAAATAAAAATTTTAAAATATTAAAAACTGAAATAGAATAGAGATGAACATTGAAGGTTTTTTTTTTTTTTTTACTTTTCTCTTAGAAAAATGGAAAACTATTAAAACAAATGAATAAATAAATCAATACAATCTTGAACTTCATTTCCAATTATATATTGTTCCTTTTTAATTTAACTATCAAGTATGTGAGAAAAACAATAAAATACTTTAATCATCATTTAAGAGCAATTCAACTCTTTCATAATTTTTATCTATAGCTCTTTTCATTGATTAAGATGAACTTCAAACTATATAATCTAGAGAGAGAGAGAGAGATGCAAAATAAAGAGAAATAAAGGGTGATGCAAATAAGTTAGAATTACAAGTCATGACAAAGAAGGAAGAAATTAGAATTTGGTTAGTTTCATCCAAAAATTAGTTTAGGAATGGTTAAAGGCATCATTGATTAGAATCAAAAGATTGCATGTTGTCAAAGGTAAAGTAATGGAAGGTTTCATCTTACCACATCAAGAGATGTTTAGAAGCTGTTAGAAGTAGACTTAGGGCTAGTTCAGGCTTGAAGCCATTGAGTCACAGTTCAACTTCACATTGAATCGTGACTGACTTGAATGGGGTTGATTACAAGACGAGCCTAAAGGCCTGTCTCCAATCATTTTTTTTTTTTAATTTCTTTGTCAAAATATTTTTCTTTTATTTTATTTTTTTTCATTTTTTCCCCCACAATATTTTCATAGTATACTCTGTATACCAAAATGTTTAAGATGGAAATTGTTAAATTAGATAAAATAATAAAATAAATAAGATTTTGATCTCTCCATATTTTATAAAATTGATTATCCCAATTAATTGATGTACTTCTTTTTAACAATAACCAAATTTAATTAAAGAATTTACAAGATGCAAATTGTTTCTTAAAGCCCTTAATCATCTAATATTTAAGAGAAAGGTAAAGGATAATGTTATGATTAATAATGATAGTGAAGAAAATGATTACAAAACTAATAAGAAAATAACCCCTATTATGTCAAGATTAAATAATGATATTAGATATATATTGTAAACTATAAAAATGATGTTCTTTTTCCTTTTTTTTCCTTCTTTTTTTTTTCCAATAGCTAACTACCGATTCATCAACCTGGTTCCTAACCCATTGGATCAGTGGATCAGCATGGATGAACCACCATGATCTACCGAGCCCAATGGTTGCCATCCAGTTTAAGCCCACCATTAACGAGACTGATTCAGTTCATTAAATCGCCATGCTGGTTTCAAGCTAGTTTACGGGCCAAAATCAACCCTTCCATAAGTTTAGTCAAAAGCCAAGATTTCAAAAGGACAGTTCTAATGTTTTAGTTTTAGATCAGTCAACACTACTATCTTTTCATATATAGAGAGTTATAAAGCAATATTATGTCAATAGTGACTAAGTTGAGCCTAATTTTGGCCTTAGGCAAACAACATCACCATTTGGTATTATTTAAGAAATCAAATTTGCTTGTTTTGCAAGATGTGGGACTAGTAAAGATTTAGCATTATTTTAAGAAAGTACATATTTGGTTTATTTTCCTTGCTAATTTATTATGAATTGAGAAGGTTATGAGATTATAAATATATTATGAATATATTGACTATCTTTTATAAGAATATAATATTCATCTTCACATATTTGTGGTTATTCATGCTATACACTGCGTCAAAGGGATAATGCATTTCTCTCTATTGATATCAATATTATATTTTAAATAAAATCCTAAATATTACAAGTTTAACATAAAATATTAATAAAAATAGGTACACCTAAACTAACTAATATATAATCAAAAAGGTGAGAATCAAGGGCTACCTTTGAAATTCAATGGATACTTCGACTGTAGATGTAGCTTGGGGCTATTAATGTCACTATATTTGCTGTAGATTTGTTGATTGGCAAATATATTTAGTAATCATATTCTACACATGTATGCTAGTGAACATCACTATATTTGCTAAAGACTTAGTGATTGGCAAAGCAACTATATTCAGCACATGTATTATAGATCTTATTCCTATTTAATCATATGTACATTTAGAGAGAGGGAGTTAGTTAGTTAGTTAGAAATTTGTTATACAACTGGCAACATACAGCTGTAAGGTTAGTTCCAGATTAGTTACAAATTACTAGTATAAATAGGCAAAGTAGAAGCGTTATAGAGGGATTTTGTGTTTGACTTTACAGTTCAATAGAAAGCTTCTTCTATTGTTTTGCTTTTCACATTTCCTGTTCTATAATTGAGCTGCTCTTCCAGTAGCATAGCAACACAAGTTTAAATCCATACGGTATCAAAGCAGGTCTGATTAAATATAAAAATTCTTTGACATCTGACCTGTAAGTGTTATGCATTTCTTCTTTTTGGCGTTAATTGACCAAAACACTTTGGATCCATTTTATGTTTCCAATTTAGATAATCCTAACATGATGTTAGGCAATGTCATTTTCAATGGCAAAAACTTCATAGCTTGGAGTAGATCTATCAAACTTGGCTTAGGAGCTAAGATAAAACTTGGATTTATTGATCGATCTATTGCCAAACCTAGGGATGATCCTCTTGATTTGGTTAAATGGCTTTAATGCGATTATATGGTATGATCCTAGCTTTTAAATTCCATGAATGCTAAATTGTCACTAAACTACCTATATGTTCAATCTGCTCAAAAGCTTTGGGTAAAGATTGAAGAGCAATATGGACATACAAATGGTCCTTTGGTTTACCAATTGCAGCACGATATTTGTAATGTGAAGCAATGTAATATGTTTGTTTCTTCGTATTATACAAACTCAAAAAGTTTTAGGATGAATTACAGGTTCTTAGACCTTATCCAAAATGTACTTATGGAAGATTAGCTTATTGTACTTGTGATGTTAGAGAAAGAATTGTTGAGTTTGAATCAGAATAGAAGCTTGTTTAGTTCCTTATGGGATTAACAGATGGATATGAACATGTTCGAAGTCAAATCTTAGGAATGGATCCTTTGCCTACTATTGAACATTTTATCTAGTGCAACAGGTAGAGACTCAACGTCACATTACTAGTAGTTCTAATCTAGATGCTTTAGTTTGTCTATCAAGTAAAGAATCAATGGAAAAGAAGGAAGCTAAATTTGCAGGAACTAAGCCATTCTATAAGCATTGCAAGTCTGAAGGCCACTCAATTGAGACATGCTTTCAAATCATAGGATATCCGAGCTGGTACAAAGGGAAAAGAATAGTTAAGAGGAACAAAAGTTCTGGTGTTACACATTTGTCTTATAAAGATAAAAGAAATGATTCAACGATTGAAATTCCTTTTGATCATTCATTTACATCTTCAAATGTTTGTGATGTTAGTACAAGTGGACCTTATGATCAGGAGACCGTAGTTCATAGAGTGTGTCAAGAAATGGTTCGTTTGTTCAAGAATAAAGGAGTTCTATAGGATTAAAGTGTAGCAACAGTAAATTTGATTCAAGCTACAGGTAAGTTTCATTCTTCCAGTGCAATTTCTTCAAAACACCTTAGTTTAAATGTTGCAAGTGAAGGTGTTGATACATAGATAATTGATACGAGAGCTACTAATCATATGTCTCCTTATTCAAATTTTTTTGTACAAAAACAATCTTTACCAAAATGAATTTTAGTAAGATTGCTAGATGGTTCGCATAAATCAATTAATATGATTAGTACTGTAAGAATTCTAAACAATTTAGACTTGCATGATATCTTTTTCATGCTTGGTTTTACACATAATCTGTTATCTATTAATAAGCTTTTAAAGGACCTTATGGCAACATTTACTAACAATAACTGTCTTTTTCAGGACCAAAAGAATAAACCTATAGCTTCAGTTGAGGTAAACAATGGTCTTTATGTTTCAGATTCTTAACCAAATTTAGATAGTCCTTTGTATGTAATAGTTACTTATGGCTGTAATAAAGTAAATGCTGATGAATATCAACTTGTTCATGCTAAACTAGGACATATCTCCTTTGAAAGGCTTCGATGCTTAGGAATTTGTGATGTACCTTGTTCTGATGGTCTGTTTTGTGATGTTTGCAACCCTTACTTAAGGGTTTTAGGTCTTATCTTGGGCCTAGATCTACTTAAAGCCAATGTATCTATATTATTCATTATTGGGCCTTATTACATCATTTTAAGGTCATTATTTCAAGTAATCTAATTATAATATGGGCCCATGTCTAAAATTTAGGAATTTAATGTCCAAAGGAGCTTTTTTAAACTAGTTATAGGCCTCAACTCCAATGCAGCCTATCATTAGCTTCCTAGAATGCCTATTAGGTTATGTGGGCCTCCAATATAAGAATTAAATAATTACGTATAGTTGCTGGTCTTAAAATTTTAAGTAGGTTTAGGGCTTATTTTTGGGCCTTGCTAACTTAATTTAAGCTTAAATCACATCATGAGGTCTTAAACTTGATCCCAACTTATTCTAATGGACCAAATAACTCATTTGACCCACTAAATGATCCATTTTACTATATGTTTAAGATATGGTCAAAATTACATTTTTTAGTTCCAAATCAATTTCTACAAGCACAATTATTTTAGGTCATATTATGCATCGTAAACTTTGTTTAGTCATTTAACTTAAAAGATTATGTCCTAAATCCTAATTAACATTAATTAATTATGTAATTAACGTGATAAACCATAAGTTACAATCATGTTCATCATCTATTAAGGGCGGTTCTAGTGGGTCTTTAGGAAATTTTAACTTATCTTCTTACTTAGCTTGCTATAACATGCTTAAATCATCATTACAATGTGCTCTAAAGTAAGTTATACTAACATAAACATATAAAAGTGAAAATATGATGGAGAAATGCACCTAAATATTTCGACCCTAGCATGTAGTATGGGTTTGATTGTGGTTTCTCATCTTTTTATCAAGTTATCGTCTTAGTCTAACACCTAAACATCATGTAATGTTCACTTCTTATTTTTGTATGTAAATGTTCTTAAAATGTATCACAAATATCTATTTGGCATGTACATGCAAAAATGACATTTTCTATGTTCTTTTTAGTCCTTAACCTCTAGATATCATGATTATAAACTAGCACTAAAACAAAGCTCAAGTTAGATGTAATAACCTTAAAGTAGAGTGTGGCAATCTTCCTTTTTTCTCCTTGAAACAGAAGTTTAGAGGCTCTAATGAGGAGGTATAGTTATCAACAACTTAGATGGGGATGTGAGTGAGTGAGCATGAGTGGTGGTGTGGCATTTTGTAGTAGTAGTGGCAGGTTGGGGTATTGGGCGATGTGGTGTGTAAGGATGGTCAACGATTATCTGCTTCTTCTTCCCCCCTTTTATTTACATTTCGATTTACTCTATTTGAGAGAATTTTCTAGGTTTCCTAGATGAAGGAAAAGGAAATGAGAGTGGGAGGTTGGGAAGGATAATGGCCAGTTGTGAATGTAGGGGGTTAGGGAACAATATCTCATCTTCAAGTGATTACTAAGGACATAATCAAGTGAGGACCAATTGCTTTTATGCTTTTGGCCAAATATGGCAACGATGTCTCCTAAAAGTAGAATCATCACTTAATCATATCACCCAATAATTAATTGCTTTGTCTTTTATAGGTAATGACACTTATCCTCTAGCTAATTGTAAATACTTATTTTTTTCCCACCATAGTTCTAAGTTTTTTTTAGGGTCCTAATTCCAAAATAAAAAAATATAATAAAAAATAAAAATAATAAAAATTTTAAATATTTTTGGAAAATAGATTTTCAGGAAGTGTCAATTGATTTAGTTTTAGTGCGATTCAAATTATTTTAGAGAGTTAAGTAGTTTAAATACAATTTACTTGTACCAAGTGTCAAGGCACATGTCAATGGTCTAACGGATAAGTAATTAAGCATGGGCATTGGATTAGCTTAAGGTCGTGGGTTTGAATCTTACTAGGTATAAATATGTTTTTCATTTTCTACCTTTCATTTAGCAAAAATCGGTTGTGTATATGGAATTCAAATCTAGTTTTTAGATCTAATCAAGTTTTTTTATCTATTGTGATAAAGATATAAGAAATTCAAATCAGATTTGAATCAATATAAGAGATTCAAATCTAATTTGATTTTTATCAAATCAAATATCAAAAATCGGTTATGTATATGGAATTCAAATCTAGTTTTTAGATCTAATCAAGTTTTTTTATCTATTGTGATAAAGATATAAGAAATTCAAATCAGATTTGAATCGATATAAGAGATTCAAATCTAATTTGATTTTTATTAAATCAAATATGAATTGAGATAAACAATTCAAATCTAGTTTGATCTTAATTCAAATCTAGTTTGATCTTTTATCAAATCCGATATGAAACGATATAAAGATTCAAATTTACTTGGTTGATATGATCTTCTTTGGGGCTTTATATATTGATTATGTGACATAAAATAAAGGGAACACGCTATAGGAAAGAAAAAAAGAAAAACCAACTTCATAGTTCATTGGCCAAACACACAACATTGCAACGAACACTAAGCTAAGTCCGCTATCCATGCATCGCCCCAAACACTAAACACAAGACAACAAACTCACGCGATAAACACACAAGTCTCGACCATACCCTAACAGCAATATGCTGGATCATACCCAATATACGAAGCCGTCACACTTCACTATCCATCGCACTCACACAATTGATTCACTCGTTGCAATTCCACGTACATCAGTAGTAGCAGACGGCCATCCACGACTACAGTACCCTCGCCCACTACATGAAACAAACAGCCCGCATGTCCTCTCTTAAATTGCCGTTAGCTACTACACTTTGCCATGCCACTTCACCACGCTTGCACGATCTACACACTCTATTACTAGTGCAACGCTTCACCACACACACAAACACGGCAGTACATAGCAGCAGTATACGCCACGCTCGCCTAACTGATAGTAGCTACGATGAACCATATCCTCAACCCAAAGCTCCATCACAGCCCTTTCATCTTCACTACAAGGATCAGCTCGCTCACGTATGTTGGACAAACCCAAAGCCGATCATAATTCACTACAAATCACTTCCGATCAACCATTGCTCTACCAACAGAGCATTCGAAACAATCCCAATGTCCTTACTTAACTCCAACAGAAAGCCTTTGTCTAAACAACTCCCTCATATACTCGAAGACATACGCAATTGCACAGCCCCCTAACGCAATCTAAAGCACTCGTGCGTGCTGGCTTGAACTCCACTACACTCACCGCCAATCAGCCACACACTGCAATCCACACATCGCACGCATAAACAGCCTCCATTGCTACAGCCAAAACCAAGTTCTGGTTTGGTTGCTAATTTATTTATTTATTTATCTATTTACTACTATTATATTATATTATTATTTTATTAGATCCTTAATGATTTAATATAGTATACATATGTATGTATGTATGTATATATTAGTTTAGGATATTTCTTTTAGTATTAGTTTTTTATTATATAGATTAAGAATATTATATTAATTTATGTAAGTAGTTATTTAATAGTAATAGTATAGATATATATATGTATATATATTAGCTTAGGAATTTTTAGGATTAGGTTTTTTAGAATTCTTCACATAGAAAACTATTTTTTTAAAAAAAATAATAATAATTAATAAAAACCCTTTTAAAAAAATAAGACTTCTAGAGAGTTTTTATAAAAATAAAAAGCTCAAGAATTAGGACCTTTTAGTTTTTATTTGAATTAACTGAATCGATAACAACGTAAACTCAGTCGGTTTTCAAAACTTAAAATAAACTAATACACTAAAGTTTTCGGAAAGAATTACAATCGTCTAATCCCGACTAGCAGATATATAGGTATCTTTGAGGCCACATTAAAATTTATAGAAACTTAGATTTTTTTTTATTTTCTTTTGTTTTTTTTATTTTTCTTAAAAACATTAAAAAAGGATAATTTAGAAGAATAAACCTAATCTTGGAAAATAAATAATAGTATCCATTAGGGTTTAATAGGTTAGCCTCCAAATTTAGAACCCTCTGATTTTTCATTGAAATTAAAATAAAAAACCGGTAGCTAAATCATAATCAATCCACCTAATTAACTACGATTTCCCTTTTTACTTACTCTAGTCGGGTGGTGACTCCAAAAGTTTTTAATTAAGAAATAGGATTTTCCCAATTTCTTTATTCAATGATTAATATTGAATAGGTTAAAGTTTAGTATTAATCGAAAAATGGGAAATGAAATTAAAATAAAGAAAAAAAATTTCAAGCTTAACGCTAATCATTATTCGTGAATGCGTTTAAGTGATTAAGGAGTAATTAAGTTTCTATACCTTAACTATTAACTTATATGACTATAATTAAGCATAGCTTAGGGTTTACTTATCACATCTTGACATAGCACAGGATGCTCGATCGCACAGGTAAACTTATTCTAAATAAGCTCAATTCTAAATAAACAACACTTCATTATATACTTGTTGCTTAAAGGAGGTCAGCTGTAGGCTTTTTGCTACAAATATTTACATCATTTCTAACTTTAAAACAAAAAAAAAAACTTGAACATTAAACTTTAAGTAAACTTTTGGGTCTCCATTGCCCTTGTTCAGTGACATTTTCCCTTTCAAAATAGCTAACTCTATTTAGTGCTCTTCAAAAATCAACCCTTGCTACTCATATGTCCCCTCAACTACTATTGAGCTGAATGAGAGTGGAAAACAAGCATAATACTCTAAAGTCCATAAACAAAAACACTCAAGTTTCATATTCAGTTAATATCTAAGCAGCAAATAAATTAATGCAAATGGTATGCCATGCGAATGCAGTGACATGCATCGACACCAACCAGCCTAGCAACTCGTCCAGTTTGGTCGATTACAAATCCGAGCATCCAGAAAATATATCCAAGAACCTAGTAAATTATCTCAACCTAGCAAAACCATGAAGCATGGTTAAAGTGTTGGTCAATGCGAAACTATATGCACAAAACCCAACTTTGTAAACTTATCTTAGCAAAACCATAAGTTTTAAGAAAACTAACTCGTAAGTCCTTTTCATGCCATGCCATGAGTGCATTAACTAATTCTCAATCAACATCAAGTATATTAATGAGGCTTATCATGTTGGTTTTGTCTCTACTTTAGGTTCTGATTTTTGCTTATGTATTAGCTTTTGATTTAAATACTCATTATAGCATAAGTCTTCATAAGTTTTACTCACCAAGCGTAGAATTCATCACAAAACAACATTACTAGCAATATACTCACAAAGTACAACATCACTAAGTACATCCATCGCTAATCCAAGCAATATTCAAATAATTACTCTACTTATAAACTAAAACATTCATTATCTACTAATCAAATGTAAGTTGAGTACTTTACACAACAATTTCAAGCATCGTTTAGATAAACACCACAATCATGTGCAAGGACATTCATTCCCCACTATTTAAATATAAGTCTATATCCTATACATGCAAATCTACTTACCTAACTAGCGGTATAATCCCAATTTACTAGTTAGTACGAACTTCTTCTTTCATGACTTCACCTAGCAAGAGTAAGTACTTTTAGGGTCAATTACGGGCCATGAGCATATACATATATATATATATATATATATGTATATATATACATACATACATACATATACTAGTTAAATACTTGCTTGTTGGTAATTAGTTCATTATAAGCTAGTTTTGATTCAGTCATTAAATTTGATTCTGAGTTAATTTCTGAAACAGGTTCTAAGTTACTCTATAATTCGTCCTACTTAAAATTTCTTAGTTAGATACCAATTAACTTACATCTACAATTAAATCTCTCAATATTACATCTAGTTTGGTTGTCTATATTCAATTCACCCAAAAATACTTCAGTATCATAGTTTCTAAATCTGGTTCCGAACACTAAAATTAATGTAGTTTTTTCCCTAGAACCTTTTGAATAAGTATTTGATCAATAGTGTTAACACAATTTTTTTTATCTTAGAACTCTCTGTGAAAGTATCTAAAAACAGTTTCATTAATTAGGAACTTTCCGAAGAAGTATGTGAAAAAAATCCTTATTAACTAGAAATTCTCTTATTAACCTAGAGATGTCATATCAGTCAAGTATTTCATATCGGTAGCTTTTGGGTCAAGTCTCTAAACCTAGGACTAACCCATTATTAACAGACCAACCTTTTAAAGAACTGTCTGAACAAAGTCATTTTACAAGTTTACTCAAAAGAACTCATTCAACATCATATTCCAAATTATAAACATGTTAAATCATGTTCATATTTCAAGTTTATTATACCAAGCAACACCATAGTACTAAATTCTTCAAATTCACATACTAATCTATTAATGCCTTATACCCATATTCACCAACTTGCCTATATCTCATGTCCTACTCAAACTACACAACTCCACATTATCCTTCATAGTGGAATGTGATCTAAATAAACCGTAGAACCTAATACCAAGGGCTTCATTAAGCTCCATATACCAAATTCTCAGGAAAATGGCATTTTTTATCCAATTTAACAGCTTAAAAACTCTTAAAATTTATTGGAATAATTTTTGTCCAAAAAATCTTCATAAAGTATTCACATGCTATTCCATAGAAAAAGTTTGGCTTAGAAACTACGTCAATAGGGTTATTTAAATCTGTTTAAAAAATCCATTAATTTTTCTTGATTTCTTAAGAAAGTACTATATTCACTTAAAATTTTTTCAATTTGATATTTTTTTCCTAAAAGTATATATAAAAGTGTGTACAAATAATTTTTTTTCAGAATTTTTGGAGTTAATTAAGTATTTTTACAATTTCAAGTAAAATCACATACCAAATTGACCTAACAAAATGATGGCCATCTAGCCAACAACAACAACTCCCTGGTTGTTAGCCAAGCTAGGCGTAGCCACCACTATCAAGTGGTGGTGGTGGTGGTGATTTAAGCCCAGTTGCTCCTCGAACTAGTGTTTACTAATCTAGCTTGGTTTGCACAGTATCCGTTCTAATTTTTCTTAGAATTTTATCCTCCTTTGTTTTCCTATTGTTGTAATTTTCCTAAGTTACTAAGGGACTACTTGATCATCTAGAGAGAGTTGGTGAATATCCCAAAGTTTTAAATTGATAAATAACATTTTTTCTCTCCAAAAAGCTTAAATACTTCCTAAATCCATGCATTCTAGGTATCAATTAGATAATGTGTTTAACTAATAGCTGTCCAAATTGTTTCCAAGCCTATTTGAAGATGGTCTCAGTTGTTTTGTTACTTCTTTAGAAATTTTTATGATTTTTCTTATTATTATTAAGCAATAAAATATAAATTTTAGTAATTATTTAGTATATCTTATAATATATTTACATATTAGGTATGTAACGTATATACTACCTAACTATATAATCACATTATATATCATTTGACCCCTAAATATTATTTTCATAACTTAAATAATTTATCTCTAACGGCTTATTACATTTTGGAACTCAAACGTCGAGCTCCTAGTAATTAACAAATTTACCTAATAAAAATACACTTTATTAAAATTAAATATTATATATACACTATTTTGAGAAATCGATCCCAATAGCATTCTTCATCGAACTTTTATGACCTTATATTAAAATTTAGCTCAATTCAGACAAAATTGCTCAAAGACCTTAAATCGTTCCAAACTCCCTAAATATCCTAACTCAGATTGGTTAATTTAGCGACTAAAATACTTAATCAACTAAGTTCTCACATTACTACGCCTAAGTAAGTTAATGAATTTTATTGGACCATTTTATATAATTAATTTAAAGTTCCCAAGGTTTGAAAACCATCATTGGAATTCAATTACAAGTAGGAAGGTAAATTAGGGCATTATAACGATTAAGCCAATTATTAGCAATTAATAAATAGTTCAGTTATATAATTAGAATTTATTAATTAAAATAAGGTTTTTGTCACTAATTTAGGGTTTTCGAGTCAATTTAGGCTCTCTTATATACTAGGTCCTTGGTTAGAATTTTAGAATTTCAAAGTTATGTTTAGGGTTTTAGTTTTAGTTTTAGTTTTAGTTTTAGTTTTAGTTTTAGGGTTTTGGTTTTGGTTTTAGGTTAATAAATGTATCGTTAAGGTTTTGTATTTTAATATTCATTTTTAATTTAATCTACCTTTTGTGAGCTTCAAGAGACTCATATAGGTTCTGACTACCCATCTCGGATTTGAGTTCAAGAATATAGTAAGGATTACATCCTCCCCTTTCTTTAAGGAGAAAAAATGAAGATATTTTACCAACTTAGTCACATCCATCATGCAGGTTGGCATAGGCTATAGCTTAAGCACGGGTTAGGGTAAGAATGACTAGTTAAGTGAAATCACTTAGGTATATTACGCTTACATTATATCTAATATATAGTACTAATAAAATATACCATATAACAAATAATTTAATGTACATGATAATATATGTACATACGCTTACATGTGGTGCTATGTATATGTAATTAGGGGTAAAATAGTGATTTTATTAATTTATTACTTTAGTTGACCTAATTTGATTAATTATTATTATTTAAAAATATCTCTAATAGTTAGTTATCGAGTTTCCGTGATTTTATTTGATTCAAGTTAAATATACTAATTTAGGGTTTTCTTTATGTGTAAGGCTTAATTTAGGGTTTCACGACTATAGGGTTTAGGGTTTTTATTCAATCTGGAGTTTTTATTTGTAGTTACACATATTTGGGGTCCAGGGTTTTCATACATGATTAGGGTTTTCAAGTTCATATCGTTTCTATTTACAATTTTATCGGTTTTGATTTCTTTAGTCTTATTAAGCCTAGGGAATATCTACAAGTAAGATAACTATATTGCACCACATATATTCAAATGCTAACAAAATTGCACATATAACTAGTTAACTAAATGTAACAAACAATTTATTTAAGTTATACTTTAAGTATATCAAGTAATACAATCTAAGCATCCTAACTTTTATTGTAGCTTAGACCCGTATATCACATTGGTTAAATCCTAAACAATTGAAAATCAACAATAATTGCAAAGCATCATTTGATCTTTATAGTTGACAATAATTGTAGGGAACAATCTAGGTCTACATTGATGACAGCAAACAAATGGTCCAATATTAAGTTTATTATCTATATCATGTCATCAAAAGCACAATCCATTTTACCCATTTATCCTTTCATAACTTCACCTTGCTTAACTGACGTATATCAACCACAATCCCTTAGTATTGACAACCAATTAGGCTTTCAATTGGTCTAAGTACTTGACTAATTACATCATTCCAAGAACTTGTCCCTTTTAAGGCTACGAAAACTCAATCCATGGTTTCTCTTCCACATATCTCATCTAAGTTAAACAATCGTTATGTTGGTTGAGTAGTTATTTAGTTTATTTTATCTAACATGCAAGTACATGAAACACATGACTACATAGCTACTTACTTATTTTCCAAGCAAAATTACAAGTGATTTTCTTTTATTTTTTCCTTCCCATAATCATCCCATAAATTATTGAAAAATTCATTCTAATATTTATAATCATATTCCTAAATCCATTTGATTCTATTCTCTTAAATATTCTAAGGTTCTAAATAAATTTAATTATAAAGTAGCCAATTTAATTTATCGATATTATGAATATGTCGATTGAATTTGTCAATCATTGCATTTTCTTGGCTCTATTTGTCTCTATGCATAAGTTTCATTAAATCTAACATTTATATTATAAATTTTAGGGTTTTTTAGCATGCTTCCATACTAAGATTAATTAGGATTTTTACAGTCTTGTTATTAAATCTTACTATTAAAATTTTGGATTCTTAAGCAAGTTTTATATAATTTTTATTACTTTTATTATTTATATAAATAATTTCATTCTTATGTCAATTATCGATAGGTCTAAAAGATGACATTTTTAATTAGCCTGTCTACAACTCCTCTAAATTGAAATAGGTTTAATGGATAATCAACTACCTATTTCATTTTCTAACAATTTTCCATTGCCAATTCGTCATCTCTTACTTTTTATTTAGATTTCCCTAACCCTAAACTTAATGAGATCAATTTTTTAATTAGGTTTTTAGATATTGGTTTTGGGTTATAAATTTCTTTTCATAATTATTAGTAGAGACACTCATTTCTGCCTTCCTTTAGAATTAGGTTCTCAAATAATAAAGGGAGAGCTCCAAATTAGTAAAAAATAATAATAACAATAGAAGTGAAAAGTTTAAAAAAAATTAGAAATTAGAAAAAACATAAAAATAAAAGAAACTGTGGAAAAATAAGAAAAGAGAATGAAAATTTGGAAAATACAAAAAAAAATAAAGAATAAAACAATACAAACAAATAAAAATAAAAAATAATTTATTTAGAAAAAAAGTTCTTGGGTCTTTTAAATAGTATTTGGGTCTCATTTAAGGGTCTTTTTCAAGATCAAAGGATAAATTCGCAAGTTATAAATATATCATCTAAAATTATTGAATTTTTTAGAAGAATTTAATATTTCAATCAAAGTTTAGGTTAATTTTTTTATACAATGAAAATGAAATTAATGCAAACTAATTGTGGTTTTAAAGGGTACCCCAATTGGATTTAACTTAATCGATTTATGAAAAGATCAATATTAAATTAACTAGACAAGCAACAAACCGAAACAAGAAAGACCATCAAATTGTGCCCGTTTTAAAATATTTTTTAACAAGTGCATAGTTGACTTAATCATTTCAATATGGATAATTTTAATTTTCAGAGAATAAAACCAATAGGGGTTTATTTAGGCTTGAACTGGACTCAATATTTGAATCCAATCAAGGCTGCCCATAATCTATTTAGTAATTTAAATGCACATATGAATGAAACACAAGCTAATGGTGTGGTACCCTAAAATTTTAGCAACTGAGATTCAACACGTAATTTAGGAAATATAGAGTTCTATAGATTAGAAATTTACAAGTGGGTTAATAACATTAGTCAAGAAAACCTTGTAGCTTTAGATCTCAAAAATATTATAATAATAAAAAAATGGCTAAAATAATGAATTTTACTACATTATTTGTATACATATAAAAAATGTGTGTATGAAATAAGTACTAAAAAGTGGCGAACTCTTAAAGATAAATTATATGAATATTAAAATTAATAAAATGACACAGAAAAATATGTAGAAGTGTGTGTATGTATCGAAAGTTTTATATATATAAATATAGAGAGAGAGAATAGCATAAGTTACAATATACATAAAACATACTTAATATATATTAAGTTAAATAATACGAGGCTAACGAATCAACCAATCTCATTGCATTTATGGGTAGATGGGGGTGGCAATCACGAAGAAAAATTTGCTGATGACTTACCTTAAACTTGTGACACCTAAGCCAACATGTTAAAATAATAAATATTGAAAGCAAAACACATGTCCAATACGATGCACATATTAAGCCAACAATACTCTGTATAATTTGACCAGCCCATCTTCTTTTACATAATTTTTATCAGAGTAAAATTTTAGGAGGTCTTAGAATTTAGTTAGGATTTAAAGTAAACCATAGGAAATTAGAAAAAAGATTAGAAGATACTCGACAAGCATGTAGAGTAAGGATAAGCTGCACATTTGACAAGAAGCTAACACCATTGCCCGAAGGAAAAGCCTCCAACTAGGTTGGCTGACATTGCCATGCTGCTGGACGATGATTAGAAGGATTCATACCGCAAGTGCCAAAAATCCTTATGAATTTCACTAAAGTGTTAAAAATACTAAATCATGTTAAAAAATTGTGAAACTTGGTTTTCCTAGGCAATTTGGCATGAGGATTTCAAATACGAAATCAAATATTAGAAATTTTGAGTGCTAGTATAGTGTCCTTAAGAAAAACATCCTTACAATCAATTTTCAATCGCATTGTTGAAAAACCAATTGTTGTAGTTTCAACTTGAATTTTTATGAGTAAACTCCTAAAAGGTTATACTTTGATGTTATGTGGTTAGATTTTCAAAACTGAGTAGTTAAATTTTGGGAAAATTTTGGTTTTCCACATAACAATAACCAAGAAGTAAGTTCTTCCAAAAAGAACTTTGTTGGATTATTACACAACCATGTTTTTAATCCATTTTCATCAACAGACAAGAACTAAAAGTAATTGATATGAAGTTTTAAGTTGAGTCTTTATGAGCTTAAGTTGAAATGTAGTAATATGTCAGTTTAATTTTAAGGTTTTCTTAAGAAATTACATATATGTGAAGTTTTGATGAAAAGTGTAGCAATGGCTATAGGAGTTGAGTTGTTATCATGCCGTAAATACAAATTTGTTATGGTTTTATAACTCAAGGTAACTTAAATTTAAGCATAAACTAATGAAACTAGATCAGAATATAGTTTAGTATTGAATATTTGATCATACTAGGAGCTAGATAGTAGGTCAGAAAGTAGATTGTATATGGACTCTACGCCCTTATCAGAGTTAAAACATAAGTTAGAAACTTCTTAGATAGGAATCTATATTAGGACGTTAAGTTAAAACCTTAGTCAAAAACTTAGTTAGAACTTACCTCACTTAACTAATACTTAATAAATGGCTTAGGAAACTTACTTAGCTCAAATTTAAGAAGATGCTTAAATGTCAAAATGAACTCTTATTCTATAAATTGGATGAAAACTGAAGAGGATACATTAAATATTTAGGAATAATAGAGGAAGACTAGAGCGACAGGCGAAGATAACAAGTGACTCTTATTCTATATATTGGATGGAAACTGAAGAGGATATATTAAATATTTAAGAATAATAGAGGAAGACTAAAGTGACTCGCAAAGATTACAAGCGTCAATACTAAAGTAAGTGGGATCAATGCTCCATAGCATTTTAGAGTATTATTTTATAATACTTTGAGATTTTGGTATGTTTTTGGATTATAGTTGTAATTTAGTTGTTTATGCATATGCTACATATGTGTTTAAATATTTCCTTATTGCTACTGCAAGAGCTGAGCTCCGTAATATGGTTGTTTTATGAATACTTTCTAATTTGATTGCTAGAATTGGTTCATTACCCTAAAATGAATTAACTTAAACTTGGCTTAACTTCTAACCCGACATCCAGTGCAACCCACTAAGGGAATGACTAGGGTTATCAAGCTAAATACGGACCCCTTCGATGAGGATAGCTTCAATGGTTTTTTTCCCACCTTTAATCGAACTAAGTGATAGGATTAAGGGCCACGGTAAGGTTGGGGACCGTGATTAGAAGGAAGTCTCAGGTAAAGGGTATTCTCCATTGCAAAAGCCACGATTTGGCTTCGATTCATAATTATGTGATGTCAAACCCCTTAACCAGGACTAGATCAGACGAAATTTCTCTAATTTTATGATAGACCAGATAATGTTATGCAATGACATTTACTTATACATACATTACATCTAACTAGCCTGATTGAAAGCCCTACTTATGATGTGCTAAATACGTATTTCTGTCTCTGTCTCATTTACTAAGCAAATTAAGTTGTCGCTCATTTCCCTATAGTTGTTTTTAGGTTCAAGGTAGATTTACGAGTACACTACCTAACTCCAGAAGATTAGAAAATGGGGTGGGAAGTGAAGATTAGGAAGAATTGGCTAAGCTTTTGTTCTAATTGTCAATTTTACTACATTTTAAGAAAACTACTAGAGTCTCCTTAGGTAGCTCTCTAGTTTTCCACTACTAATGTGTATATTAAGTATTGTAAACTTGTGAACTTTTACAATCCTCTTCTCGAACTTGTTATCTGTCATTGCGAATATGATATGTAAATACTTAACAATTTTGGAAATATTTTACCAAATATCACTTCGAAAATTCACTTCTTTTAAGAAGATTTAGCTACATATTCATTTTTTTTTTAACAATCATTTTTAAAGAATTACACCACAGGTTTACAATAAATAGATACTAAAGTGGACACTTCAAAGCAATTGAGTCAAATTTACTTTATGTTTGAATTAGGTCTATGATAACAGCTGTAAGGTTGATTTCAATATTAGAGTAGTTCACACAGTGGGGTTGTTATAATTCCACCTCTTGAAGATATGACAAATGGCCTAAAGGAAAAACATACACACAAACACAAAGATTTGGGTTCAAATTCTCCTATGAGTATAGTACACATTCATTTTTTTTTCCCAACAAGACAAGTGTCCATGCTTCATTGGACCACTTGGCAATAATTTGCCACTTGTGCCATGTAGCTACCACATGTTGCCACCTGATTGACCTACATAGTAGCTAATTGCCTCATATCAATCATGTGGCACCTTCAATGCTTGTTGCTACGTATCACATATAAATGTCATCTTCTAGCTAAATGTCAACATAATTTAATAGGTTAGTTCCTAAACTTACAAACCCTAGTTTCTCTCAAAAATTTTCAAAAAGATTTTTAAACATAGTCTTGTAGCCAAACTAAAATCAATCTGCCCAATTGATTCTAACCTACTTCACTTTCTTGATAATAGTAGGTGGCAACTGTAAACTTTCATTTTAAAAAAATATCAAGTCTTTTTAACTTTAGTTGAGGATTTAAATTAAATAGATATAGTAGTTAACTCAAATCAAGATAATGAAAACTAAACTGAAATTTAGGCTTTTATATGGATTTTAATTCTATTTTCTTGTATGTTCCTTAGCTTTGTATTTATTTATTTAATTAAACTTATTATTCTAACATACTTCAGTAATGTTAACAAACATATTTGTGCTTATTTTTGTGCCAAACATAAAATTTGGAAAAAGTATAAATATAATACTCAACATTAACCTTTTTTCTTAATTTGAGTCCCTGATATTATTTTGTTCCATTTGAATGTTCAATATTTATCTATGTCTTGTAGAGAACTTTCATCAAGTTTGTTAATTTTTTTGTTATTTTTATATCATATGGGGTTTTTTTTTAAGTATAAGTGTATACATAGCATCTTATAAGTAGTCCATGTTAATCTATGCTTAACCCACTACTGTAATGCAAACCTAACTTCTAATCCCTTCCCCACTAACCCTAAGTAAAACCGATAAAAGTAACATAGATAAACTCGATTTGAGAAAGCTCGTAGATGCATCTGCGATCTTCTCCAACTTAATGAATTTTTGCTTCTACTCTTGGACATGTCCAAATCATTAGACAATTTCCTCGATGGAAAAGAGTTTCTTTATAGACACCTATCAACTATAGTAACTTTTTCCTAAGTGGAAAAGAATTTTGTAAGGCACATTCTACACATTGTTTCTCATGAATCCATTAACTTTGAGGGAAGGTGCATGCATAATGTGTGTGCGTTTTCTTTTAGTCACTTGGAGAATCTCTACAGCTTTAGATCATCATCTAAGTCATACACTTTTAGGGCCTTAGTAAATTTTAGCAAGTGTTCTTTAGTACTTCCTTACATTCCACTAAAGAGCATGAAATAAGGGCATACATAGTCCTTAAGGAGGACTTTATAGCTGCACACCAATGACAGGGAAATTTTAGCTCCATCATTCCAACTAAGGACTTAACTTGCACTTTTTGTCTAGTATATGTGATGCGTCTTTAAGATCAGACACACGGAGGAGCACCACAACGAACAAACCAAAATAAACAAGAAAAAGGTTAGTAAAGTCTGAGCAGCTACCAAATAGATATGATACACCACTTAATCCTACTCAGCTAACAATCCACCAAACGTAACACACCAGTCCAAACTAAAGGATCACTCGCCACTACTCCTTGCTAAAGAGAATAGATAAGAGTTAAACAATAATGAGAACACTAAGGTTGCTCAGAGAAAATAATTTTGTATTGAAAGTTGGATGATTGTCTACATACAAGGAAAGTGAAGGTTTATATACTTGCCCCCTAAGGTTATTTTATACGTATAAAAAAACAAAAGGGTATTTTATAATTACGTTACATTAATCATATTAAAAAGGACAAGGAATATCCAATACAAAAAAGAAAGAATTATGTTAGAACGTTGTGTCAGAAGGTACGTGTCACTTGATGGTTGTACGTCAAGAGTATAATATACAGGCAAAATAGGAAATGCTGGGGATCAAGGACCAACCTAATCTGGATCAGGTCAGGAGTCCTTCAACATAGCAAAAACGTCTGCTGTCTTGAAGTCAGGCACTAGTGGGTCAGGTCAGTAACTCGGCTCAGCTAGTTCGAGGCTGTCTTTTAGATTAGGACTTCGCTGTTGGGTAAAAACAAGTTGGACACACGTGAGGATTTAAAAGATAGGTCAATAGGAGGTCAGATCGGGATAGGAGTCCCTGTCTCAGCTTTGGCTTAGAGCTAGTATTTTTCTTATGAGCTCTTGAAGTCCTCTAGCTCGGCTTCTTGTGATCGGTCCAAGGGGTTGATTCTTATCATTTGCCTAGGTGTTGAAGAGATTTGTCCTCAAATCGGAAGTAATTTCTGCTCGTTCTTCTAAGGTGCTCATAAGGTCTTCTGTTGGTTGATGGGGAATCAGATCAAGCACATTGAAGGTAGAGGAGACACCATAGTCATTAGGCAACTCGATCTGGTAAGCGTTACAGTTGATCTTCTTCAGGACCTTAAATGAGCCATCAGCTCAAGGAGATGCTTTGCTTTGTCTTAAGTGCAGAAATCACTCTCAACTGAGATGAATCCATACTAAGTCCCCTGGCTAGAAAGAAATAGTTCGGTGGCCTCGGCTACTAATCTTTTGTTGTCTCTTATTGAACTTAGCAATCTTCCGCGTGATAGACTAGTTAATTCATGCAATTTTTGGGCTCAATCCACTCCAGATTGACTTTCTTTAATAGTTGCTGAGGTACCGATCATATCCAGTGGAATGGAAGGGTTACGGCCATAAATGACCTCAAATGGGGTTTTTCCAATAGTGCTATGAATAGTTCGATTGTAGGCAAACTCCATAATTGGTAAGCATAGATTCTAATCCCTCAAGTTCTTTCCTACAACAGCTATGAATAGATTGCCTAATGTCATATTCACCACTTCAGTTTAGCCATCGGTCTAATAGTGGCTACAGGAGCTAAATACAAGTTCAGTCCTAAGTCTTCTCTAAAGAATTTTCCAGAAATAACTGAAAAATTTTGTATCCCAATCTGAGATAATAATCTTTGGTACTTCATGTAGTTAGACAATCTCTTGTAAAAATAGATCGGCAATAAATAAAGCATCATTAATCCGATGGCATGGAGTGAAGTATGCCATCTTACTGAAGTAGTCCACTACAACAAATATGGAATCTTTCCCTCTAGATATCTGAGACAACCTTAGGACAAAGTCCATGCTGAGGTCAACCTAAGGTAAAGTTGGTGTTGATAGTAGCATATACTCTCTGTGGGGTTCTCTCTTCTCCTTAACACACTTGTACACTTCATAACTACTAACCACCTTATGAACATCCTTAGCCAAACCAGGCTAGTGAAAGTTCTCCTTTAACAAACTGGCTGTCTTGGTTTCCCCGAAATGACCAGACAATCCTCCACTATGAGCTGCCCTAATCAGCAACTCACGTATGGAATAGTTTGGTATGCACAGCTGTCGATCCTTAAACAGGTAGTCGTCCTTGAGATAATACCCCTTGATAGTAATCCTAGCCTTACAACATTCTCTAATGGAGCCAAAATGAGAATCATGAGCATAATGCTTGGTAATTAATGAGAATCCCAATAATTTTGTCTGCAAAGTGGTCAGCAACATTTGCTATCATGACAGAGCATCAACGACCATATTTGCACTTCCCTTCTTATACCGAATAACGTACGAGAAACTTTCCATGAACTCCAACCACTTGGCTTACCTCCTTGAAAGCTTGTTTTGACTCCCTAGATGCTTCAAGAACTCATGGTCTGTAGAAATAACAAACTCGTGTGGCAACATGTAATGTTGCCAAACAATAAGGGCTCAGAAAGGGGGAGTACAACTCCTTATCGTACACGAAATAGTTCAAGGTAGGACCATTAAGTTTCTCACTATGGAAAATGGCGGGTTGCTGCTTATGCATCATGATAGCGCCAATTTTAACTCCTAATGCGTCATACTTTAGTTTAAAGGGCTTGTCAAAATCTAGTGGTAAAAAGAAAGATGCTGAGGTGAGCTTCTCCTTGATCTCTCTAAAACTCTGTTCAGCTTAATCGTTCCACCTAAACCCTTCATTCTTCTTTGTCAACTCGGTTAATGGGGAAACTATTGTACAGAAGTCCTTGATAAATTGCCTCTAGAAAGAAGTTAGGCCATCGAAACTTCGAACCTCAGTGACATTATTCGGGATTAACTATTCCAGAGCAGCTCGAATCTTTTGCCCATCTACTTGAATTCCTTCCCCTGATACTACAAACCCTAGGAATATCACTTCTCTCTAGCAGAATATGCATTTCTTTACATTCTCATACAACTTCTTAGCTCGCAAAATGTTAAATATTTCACAAAGATGTTGAACATAATCGTTCAGGTAAACACTATATACCAGTATGTCATTAAAATATACGACCACACATCTTTCGATCAGAAGGTACATCACATGATTCATTAACCTCATGAATGTGCTCGGTGCGTTAGTAAATCCAAACAACATAACCAACCATTCATAATGTCCATGCCTAATCTTAAAGGCAATCTTCCACTCATCCCTCGGTCTCATACGAATCTAATGATAGCCATTTCGCAGATCAATTTTTAAAATATCTTTGCACCACGAAGCTTATCTAACATGTCATCGAGCCTCTGTATCAGGTATCTATATTTGACAGTAATTCTATTGATTGCCTGGTTGTCGATGCACATGCGCGATGATCTATCCTTCTTCGGGACGAGAAAAGCTGATACAGCATAAGGGCTCATGCTCTCCTTCACATACCCTTGCTTAATGAGTTCATCCACCTATCTTTTCAGCTCGGCAGCTGCTCAAGGTTCATCCTGTATGCAAGTCAGTTCCACAAGGGGGCACCTAGCTACAAATCGATACAGTGCTCTATGCCTCGGACTAGTGGCAATCTTCTAAGCAGTTCTTCTATAAATAGGTCAAAAAATTCATTTAACAACCTTTACATCTCTCCTAGAACGTTCTCTAATTCCCTCATCTCCAACAATCTTCTTACCAATAGGAACATGGGTTCATTAACCTTCTCGGCAGATCGGAGCTCCCTTCGGTTCATCACCAAAGCTTTCTTCCTACTAGCTCGAGTAAGTTGGTTATGGGCCTCATTCATTTAGGACAAGGTTAGGGGTTGCAACACGATTTTCCTTCCATCCTTAACAAAGGCATAAGTGTTTTTATACCCGTCATGAGTGACACGTCAGTCGAATAACTAAGGTTACTCAAGTAGTAGATGTGAAGCTCCCATTGGAACGACATCATAAACTACTTCGTCCATGTACACGTTCCTAACACTAAATGGCATAGTTACTTGTTCAATCACGTGCAAAGTACCTTTATCATGAAGCCAATGCAGCTTGTAACGTCGAGGATGCTTTGAAGTCGGCAAACCCAACCTCTACACAAAGGATTGCACAACTACATTAGTACAACTCCCTCCATCCACAATAATTATACGTAATTGGCCTTTGACTTTACACTTGGTATGGAAAAAGTTCTCTCTTTAATCCTCTTCAGAGTTTAGCAGAGAACTCAGCACTCGCCTCAGGATTAGGACCATTACTTCTCCCTAGTTGGCGTAGACATAGGTCTCCTCTTCCTCCTCTACTTTGATCTTTCGAACCTCCTTCTCCTCCTCAGGTTTACTCTCATCTGTACTATCCACTACATCTCCTCGAAGCACCATGATGCGTCAGTTCAGACACTCATCTGCTATATGTCTGAAGCCTAAGCACTTGAAGCACCTTACCCAACTGGTCTTTCGACCGGAGGTTTGTCATTTCTCATACATTCTCAGAAGCGGCCTAGCCTTGTTTTGGCTTCATTGTCCTACTCGGCCGTTTTGATGTGGCCAGCCATCCTCTGGTCAGTCATGCCTTTCCTCAGCTCAATACGACCTCTTCAGCTCAGCTTATTTAGGTCAGCATGATACCGGAGCTCAGGAGGGTGTTTACCCAAGTAGGCTCGAAACATTCCTCCTCTACCTTTCAATCCTCTACGCGATTTTAATGACCTCATCTAAGGTATAAAATCTCTCTACTTCTATGATATTTCAAATCTCATACTTGAGCCTAGAAATAAACCTTGATATTGTATGGGCCTCTGGTTCTTCCATGTCGGCTCTGATCATAAGCATTCGGAATTCTCTGATATAATCATCGATAGGTCAACTTCCTTGGCGAAGCTCCTACAACTTGGCAAACATATCTTGTAGGTATGTTTCAGGCACAAATCTACCCCTCAACAACCTTTTCATCTCGTCCCAAATCCTAACACCTCATCTCCCATTTTTAGCTCTGGCGGCATTTAGATTCTTCTACCATATGGTAACGTATCCAGTAAATTCCAATGCAAGAAATTAAACCTTGACCGTATCCTCATACCCATAACACTTAAATACTTTCTTAACCTTCTCTTCCCACTCCATGTATTCATCTGCATCTTTACTTCCACCGAAGTACAAGATTTGTACCTTAACATTGTTTAACTCTTGAGGAACTCCGTGTCATCATCCCTGCATTTGGTAATAATCAACTTCTTCTTCACCAAACTCTTCAACATCCACCTCCTCATTATCTTCCCCAATCTTCTCCAGCTCCAGTCTTCGTCTAGCAACTCTATCTGCTACTCCTTTAGCCCATGGCGGTTAAACTAGGTGATGGGTCTAATTACCTTAGCTATAGTGTCTCTCAAGGGTGCCATCCTGTGGGTTTTGATTACTGAACACATTGGGGTTGTTGCCTATTAACTTACATTACAATGATTAGACTTTTAACATGGTTTATGAGTCTGTCAAGTTTGTCATCAACGGATCTTGGGGTATTACTACCATTATGACCTCGACCAAGTTGAGCACCACTACTCTAGTCACCAATATCTCCCTGAATACTTGAATCTAACATAGCGTAATACATTTTCGAACAGATTAACAAACTTGCTCTATTGTTGCAATAGAAAACAATGTATTAATGAAACCGTACTTACGAATGCTTAAACATACTGCAGTAGCTACAGAAGGAATACAGTAGCCATCAACAGTAAAGTGAACCGAAACTTAACTGTAACTTAACACACTCCCTCATGGAACTGTGCTCTGATACCAGCGAAGCTGATGCGTCTCTAGGACCAGACACACGGAAGAGCACCACAACAAATAAACCAAAATAAATAGGAAAAAGGTTAGTAAAGTCTGGGGCAACTACCAAGTGGATATGACATACCACTTAATCTTACTTAGCCAATAATCCACCAGATGTAACACACCAATCCAAACTAAAGCGTCACTTACCACTACTTCTTACTCCTTGCTAAAGGAAATAGATAAGAGTAGAACAATAACGAGAACACTAAGGTTGCTCGAAGAGAATAATTCTGTATTGAAAGTTGGATGATTTTCTACGTACAAGGAAAGTGGAGGTTTATATACTTGCCCACAAGGGTTATTTTACACATATGAAAAGACAAAAGGGTATTTTACAATTATGTTACATTAATTATACTAAAAAGGGGTAAAAAGAACAAAGAATATCCAATATGGAAAAGAAAGAATTGTTCTAGAATGTTGCGTCAGAAGGTATGTGTCACTTGATGGTTGTATGTTAGGAGTATGATATACAGGCAAAAGCAAGAAGTGCTGGGGACTAGGGGCCGACCTGTTCTAGATTAGGTTGGGAGTTAATCAACCTGGCAAAAAAGTCAGTTATCTTAAAGTCAGATGCCAGTGGGTCAGGTCGGTAGCTCGACTTAGCAAGTTCTAAGCTGTCTTCAGGATTAAGACTTTACTATTGGGCAGAAGCATGTTGAATACACGTAAAGATTTAAGAGATAGGTTGGCAAGAGGTCAGATCAGGATAGGAGTCCCCATCTCGGCTATGACTTAGAGTTAGTATTTTCTGTATGAGCCCTTGAAGTCCTCTAGCTCAACTTCTTGTGATCAGTCCAAGAGGTTGATTCCTATCAATATGCCCTTTGTGATGAAAGAAGATATTAGAGAAACAACACATCCTTTATTGAAAGAGCAGGAGTTAGGTTATGTTGGCTAGTAAATATGCCAAGTAGTATCTATAGAACAATACAAGAGGATGAAGAACCTCTACCTTAAGTTATAGTACTCTTAACACCAAATGTTGTTTTTTTTCTTGCAAAGCTATTAGTACAGGAGTTGAATTTTCCTCATTTTAAAGAGTATCTTCTTTGGTCAAAGGTTTCGTAGTTAGCCGAATCAATTGGGTAGCACTCTAATGTGTAATAACTATGAAATTAGGTAATGTGGTGCCTTATTGTGCAACACTAGAGCAACCATCCTTAGGATGGGTTAAGAATAAGTTTAAGGCCCTAATGTTATCTTGCATAGTATGCAGCACTTATAAAACTTCAGAGAGGCCTTCTTGTACTACACTTGGATTTTCAGGGTTATTTTCTTACAATAGTACATTTTGATTGATAACATCAAGATTGGTTTCAAGATCTTAAGAGCAGCCTTTAGCCTAATTCTCTATTCTCTTGTAGGTTCCCTCATTATGTGGTTATTTCTCTTCCTTAGTAGATTCTCTAAAAATAGATGCAAGAAATTTGGCAAACACATATTACGTCATGTAACATAAGTTACATGCTTGACATGAAAGAAAGTGATATGACTTGGAATGACACGTCATTTAGGATGAGAGAGAGACGGCTTAAGGAAGATGAATGAGCAATCTTAGTAGCTCACAAATTGATGCAATAATAGAAGGAGCTTAAAAGTATTAACCTTACATTTCTTGATCTTAGGAGTATGAACAACTTAGGTGTAAGAGATTCTCATTCTTCTAATCTCTATTTGACCTTTGTACATCGAAGTTTAGCAATTGACTCTTGTCTCTTTCTTTTGTCTTTTGAATGAGAAACTAAGGAGTGATACTGATGATATTTACTACTCAAATACCACTATCTTAATCATCCTAACAACTAACTAATGAGGTTAACCAAATCTTCTTAAGGTTTCTTATAGTCTTTTCGTAGACTTTTAAATGCTTTGTGTTCAAGCCCATTTGTCCATAGACGGTCTTACTGACAAAAGTTAAGAATAGACAAGTAAATTTTAAAGGTTCCTATTCTAAGCTTACACCGACAAAAATTCCTAAATCATCCCAACATATGAGTCTAATTATTTGGGTATTGTTATTAATCTAAATAAATTGTGTCATTACTGATCTTGACTTAGGCAATTTAATATAAATATATTTTAACCATTTATACTCTAAAACTCAAATCTCGCTTAAATTCAAAACACAAATTCAACAACATCTTTGAAATATACTAAGTATATAACGATAACCTACATTTCAAAAAAACAAAAAAGAAAACACTTAAAAACTATGAATGATAAATAATCTTTACTAATTCACATTCAATATTATCTAATATTTTTTACTTTTAGATTTTGATTTTTATAATTAACTTTTTTCTTTTTTTATTTTTGACCACAAACCATCGTGGCCTCGTCTATAATTTAAGGTGATCTATGGACGGACCGAAAATTGCCTATCTAGATGGGACAGGATCTCCACACAATCATGCCAGTTCATTAGTCAAAATCGGCTTGTGCCTAATTCTATCAATATCTCTTGGTTTCAATTGAGATCAATTACTTAAATATAAATGGAAATCAAGAGAAATGAGAAATAAAAAGGATGTATGTATATTTTTGGAGCATTGATGGATGGATAGGTAATTCGATTCGAATTGATATGCCGATTAACATGATACCAATAGTATATTTATCTTAACAAAATTTGGTTGATGCCAAAGTAGAACCTTATTTCGAAGCAAAACTATAGGTTCATTTTTCATTTTGCATATTTTCACACGAATAATTATTTCAAACCGAAATCAAGTTCCAGATCAAACTATCGAACCATTTGGAACAATCATGTGTTGGAACAACGCTATTGTTGGCGCTTGAATTTACGTGTCATTTGGTCGGAAAAGTTTGGCAAAAGTCACCCCGGTTCGTCTATGCTCGTATTTTATCAAGATGGAAACTGGAAGAAGATTTTGCTTTTCTTCTTAATTTGTTTAAGGACGAAAATTAACCAGAGAAATTCAAATTTTAATATATCATCTTATTTTGTTGTATAGTGTTTCCTTTTTCCATCTGTAGTTTTAAATTAGAATCCCATAAATGGGTACTATCGAGGTACCATTTAAAAGTCTAAATAAAGCTTTAAATTTTTAGTAATAATTAAATAATTTATTTTTTTTGGCCATATTAAATAATTTATTGGAAAAAATAATGATATTAATTAAATAATTTATTTTCCATTTTGATAAGCGGCCCAAGACATAATTTAACATTTTCCTTTTATGTAAATCTTCAGCATTTTCCGTTCCAATATTATTAACATCAAATCAAATTAACAGCTAAAACAGTGAACTTTTATTCACCGATTAAGTGAATTCCATCAACTTTATTATTCGTGTGGGCCTCTTATGTCCATCGGATATATTTAATGAGCAACATAATGGATTGGATGTGAAAAGGACACAATCTCTATCAATATATAAAAATGAACCACTGAATTTGGAATTCACGTATAAATGAATTATTAGTAGTACGAAAATCAAGTTGAAATGATTGTACGTAGTTTTAACGTTTTCAAAATTCAGTATTCACCTTTTTAAAAACTGACCTAGCAAATTAAGTGCCAGTATGTGACAATAATGTTTTAGATTACACCTTTATTTTATTATTTTTTTATAATTATACATTTAAAGTTTTAATTTATTTAATTATATATTCAAAAATTTCGTTATCATTGTCTATACTTTAATTAACTTTATTTTACATCGTTAATCTAATCAATAAGATCAATCAATAGAATAACCATTCATGACCTTAGAGAAGTGGAGCAATCCCTACTAAGTTGTTGTGGGTCACTTTTTGCAAAATAGTAGGTCACGATCCACTTAAAAATATAGATTCGTAAGACTCATTAGCAATCATGAGATGGCTACCTATGGCCCCAATAAGGTTACACAACTCGCTTAAAAGGTCATGAATGGCCATCCTATTGGTTAATTGTGCTTATATGACTAACCGTGTGAATTGGAGTTAATTGAAGTTAATTGAAGTATAGATGATAAAAACTAAATCTCTAATTAAATATATAATTAAATAAGTTAAAATTTTAGATATATAATTACAAAAAATGGTAAAATTAAGATATAAAGCGTCAAATTGCCCTAACAATTAGAGGTGACAATTTAGTTTGTTACAGTTCACCTCCTCTTACTAAATTGAACCTTATATGATAGTTCGATTTTTTTTTCTTTTAAATTGAACCTAAATATACGGTTTAGTTTATAAATTTTTCGAACCAAATAAAAACTGGTTCAAACCACGTTTTAAATTTTTGCTAAATATTTTTATCTCCAATAACAAGCTTCCCTTTCTATTGAACTTTCATATGTTTATAAATTCTAATTAATTTCTCATATATTTATTATGTGTAAAGATATTTAGTAAAAAGTTGCACAAGATCTTAATAAACTCAACTTAATTAAATAAGGATAAGAAACTCTACTCTAACGAATAAACAATAAGGAGTGACAAATAAAACTGCGTATCAAAAAGCAATACCAAAAAAAAAAAACAAAAAAGAGACACAAAAAAACTAAAAAATAAATAAGAGATATGTAAAAAGTATTAAGGTGAGACCCTTAATTTAAAAATAAATAAAAAAAATAACAATTTAGAAGTGGAAATTTTTTAAATGTGAAATTTTAGATGTAATTCACTTAACTTAATTTTAATAATCTACTCAAAAATAAGACAAAGAAAAAGAAGACGTGAAAAATTTGATAAGATGCATAAAGATTGATAAAAAAAATAACAAAATAATTACATGAAATTATTTTTGTTTAACTAAACGGTTTAGTTCAGTTCAAAATTGTTCAGTTTGATTCGTTTCCCTAAACCGTAAACCATTTATATATAATTGAACTAAATCATTATCAAACGGTTAATAATAATAAAAAAAAAACCTTTTTTTTTGTTCAATTCGATTTATGGTTCGATCCTCTATTTATGATTTTTTTCCTATCCATACCAACAATAAACAATAGAAATTGGAATTAATAAGTATATTTAACTAAAAAAATAAAAATAATAAATTGCAAAAATAAAAAAAAATGGGCAAAAAAACTACCAACAACTTTAGGTGACTATTTTGTGACCACCTCGAGGTTGGGGGAATCCAAATCCAGCGAACACTCGGAGAATGGTGCAACCACTCATGGTGGTCATCAATTAACCTCTAGCGATGAAGTGTTTGAAAGAATCATAAATTTTGGTGAGTAGCAATTTGGCACTATAGGTGAATCACGTAACTTATTCATAGTAGTAGAGAGTCATCTTAATATAAAAATTAGAAAGAAAAAATGGAAAAGAAAAAGAAAATGGAAAAGAGAGAGTGCATTGGAAAACCTAATAGGTCAGGTTGCATGAGCCAACTTTAGACCTATCAAATTTCAGCCGATCTTTATTTTTAATTTTTATTTTTTTGAAAAAATTAGGAGCGAAGGTGGCCACTCATCACCAAATTTTTGTCGCTGTTTTCCATCCCTTTTCTAGTTTTAGGATAATCGAAAAATGCTACCCAAAGTTATAAGAAGCTTTCCTTTTTTTCAAACGTCAACTTTTTCTTTTCATGGTTTTCCTAAGATTTTTTTTTTTTAACTTTAGTATCTTTTTTAACGTTAGATGATTTAATGAATATGATAAAACACCATGTCATCTTTCCAAAACCTAAGTGGTACTTTTTGAAAAATGCTAAGAGTCTGTCTGATTTTCAAAATTTTCAGAATCAATCGTAGAATGTTTTTAACATTAGATAACTAAATGAATATAATAAATTACCATGTTAGCTTTTCAAAACCTAAGTGGTACTTTTCCCAAAATGCTGAGGGTTTATGTGATTTTCAAAATTTTGAAAAATAGCCGTATGACCTATCTAATAATTTTCTATGGCATGTAAACCATTTTCCTCTTAAGATACTTTCTTCGAAAATGTGAAACCACTAGTATAATCTATACAAGGACGACCATTAAGAATATAAGTAAGTCGAGGCAAGCTTTTAAAGGCTTAAGCTTGATTTATTTAAAATTATCGAGCTCGAGTTAAAACTAAGTTCTATTAAGCTTAAAAATTATAAACTTAAACTCAAACTCGTTAAGAAATTGAAAGGTCAAGCTTGGCTTGTTTTGATAAATAGGTCGCTCGTTTAAATAAATAACCCACCCATTTATCTAAACAAGTGTCAACTCATACTTCTTTAGATAAATTAACCTAAACAAATACAAATTGATACTTAAGTTTAAATAAAAATTTAAAATTAATTTAAAATAAACCTTTTTCTAATAATTTTTCTAATTATATTAGTCTTATTATCATATTCTTATATTGTATTTTTTTATGTAATACAATATTTGATATAGTATATAAGCCCATTTACGAGCTTACATACAAGCTAGCTTATTAATAATTAATGGGTTTTAACGAGACTATAAACTTTGGCTTATTTAAATGAAAGAAATTTATTTAAAACTCAAACTTAGTTTATACTAAAATCAAGCTTGAATCAAATTGAGTTTAGAAAGAATTGAGAGCAAGCTTGAATATTAGCCCGTGAGGGGTTTGACAGCCCTAGACAGCGTGGAGCAAATCAAAACATATTTGTCTATTACAAGTATTGCCTGATGCTAGCAAAACTACCTATCATACTCGTGAAGTTCACGGGCCTACGAGGTGCATCGCGGCGTAACATCATATATTTATTTATATGAGAATCGAGTGAAATTATTTGAAAACAATAAAAATTAATTTAAAAAATTTTTAAACTTTAAAAGGAGCAGAAATAAATGCAGTAGTATACTTTCATCAAAAAACACTTTTTTCTAAAACTATAAATCATCATTCAGAACGCACACATACATTCATACATATATATACATATAAGGAATTGAAAAAAAAAAAAAAAATTCATGGCATCACGAACCATGACGATAAGACACAAGATAACTCTACCACTGGCTAATTCTTGGAGTATGCTGCGTACCAAGGATTTAATATTAAATCTTGATAATTTTTTTTCGTGCGTTATTATTTTAATAACACTAGCGCAAAGTGGTAATGAACTAATGATAAATACCTATTAGTATGTTTTTTAGGACATAATATTAATCAAGTCACTTTTAGATAACTTACTTTAAGTATATACCCGTACAGTAAAATTTTCATTAATTATAATAGCCTTTAGACTTTGGGGATTGGTTTTTCCTATTCCCATAAGCAACCCTGTATCCAGGTACCGTTCGTGCTTTGATGTTCTCTAGCATCCATTATCTTATATAAACTCAGAGAGAGAAACGAAAGAGAGCGAGAGAGAGAGGGGGTGAGTGAGAAAGAGAAAGAGAAAGGATAGCGATAGGGATATATAATAATAACAACAAAACTCCATGGAAACTGTGGGTCTGAAAATGGCAACCCTGCAAAGTGGTGGAGAATACGAAAGAGAGAGAGAGAATCCTCGGAAGGAGCTCAAGTTTGAAGATACAGAGCTGAGGTTGGGTCTAGGGTTACCAAATGGTGATGAAGGTGGAGAAAGTCAAAGGAAAAGGGGATTTTCTGGGACACTTGTGGATTTGAAGCTTAACCTTAATAATGATGAAGGCATATCATCAACCAAAAATGAGAATAATGATAAAACAAAGGAGAAGACCACCCTTTTGCTTTGTGCAACTCATGATCCTGCTAAGCCTCCTGCCAAGTAAGTTCTTTTTTAATTTTTAAATTTTTTTTTCTAATATGCAGATTAAAATTATGAAAAGGAGGAAGAAATTTAAAAAAAAAAAAATAGATCTGAATTTACCCTCATTAATGATCTACAGTTTTTTCTTTCTTATTTTTTTCTAATGGACCAAAATTACTAAGAAATAGAAGAAATTCTGGAAGGATTATTAAGCATTAGAAGAATTAAATAAAAGTTACTCTTCTTTGAGGTAATGAAAACATGAAAAAGGAAAATTGGTTTTTTTTATTATAAGAAATATAGTCTTTTTCTCTTTTGGAACTACAGTTCAAGGCCAGTTGAAGAAACCATAATAGAACATATATTTTTTTTGTGAATACAATAGAACAAATACTTATACACTACGTGTGTGTGTGTATTATATATAAGGCGGCTTCAAGTACATTTATTTTTTAATTTACTTCTTTGGAGATTCTTTTCAAAACTTATGCTAGCTCAACGACGAAATAAAACATTTTTTTTATCAGATTTATACCAAATTTATACTAAGACTTTGATTAAATATATGTATATAATTCAATATATATTGTCTTACATTTTTACATTGTGGTGTGTGTATATATAGATATGCTAACTCAAAACAAAATTATTCTATTGTTTTAAATTAATTAAATATATGTTGTTTAGGAAGCTCGAGCTGTATTTTTTTTTTTTCCAGTAAGTTTTATGAATGGTTCATAATTGTAGTTTCGAATAAATGGAAGCGATTAATTTAGGACTCAGGTTGTTGGTTGGCCACCAGTGCGGTCATACCGTAAGAACATGATGTCTGTCCAAAAGAGCAATACCGCTGAAGATACGGCCGAGAAGGGCGGAAGTGGTGGTGGCGCCGCCTTGGTGAAGGTGAGCATGGACGGTGCACCTTACCTCCGCAAAGTGGACTTAACAATGTATAAGAGTTACCAGGAGCTGTCCGAGGCCTTGGGGAAAATGTTCAGCTCTTTCACCATCGGTATGACTATGAGCATATCTCATCTTACTCCATATCACCATGTCTGCTTTGCAGGAGATTTTTTTTTTTTTTTTTTTTTTTGTCTTCTTTTATGATATTTTTCATGATCAAGAATTTTATGACTCTGAAATAATATTACGATAATCTCCAAAAGTTACGGTTATTAGTTGCTTTTGGCTATTTATGGTGTGAGATAAAAGTATCGGGTGGTGGTAATTAACCATTATAGAAAAATATTGATAATAAATGCTGAAATTCTTTTTCCATCTAAAAAAAGAAAGTTATTTTCCTTATTTTATACCAATTTTTTCCATGTTTGCTACTCACACTATCAAATATAGGTTGCTGTTGTTGTCTTCTTCTACAATTCAGTATCATTAACAGTTAGTAGTCGATTATTGGATATAATATTTGATAAATACAGAATTTTTATTATTACAATATCCAAAGAGATCTTAAAAAAAAAAGAAAAGAAAAACATTTTATATGAAACATACATAGACTATATGTCTAACAGCGATATTTTATTAAGAAAGATATTAATAGATGCTCTTGCAGTACTTCATAAGTAGGAAGATAAGTAATTTCTTTGGTTTTGGTGCATTTTTCTTTTTCTATATCTAATTAATGTAAACTAAGACATTAAATAAATCAAGTCGGTTTGCAAGCTACTCAAGTTTAGTTCGATTTTGATTTGAATTCGATCTGATAACATTTAATTGAGCTCGAACTCAAAGTTGAGCAAGCTCAAGCTATTCAAGTAATAAATTGAATCAAATTCCAGTTTTAGAATTTGAAACTCATTAACTTCGTGCATCTAATCGAGTTTAATATATTCTTAATTTTTTAAATATAAATAAATTTAAAATTATTTAGAAAATATTTATAAAAAAGTTTAAATTTAATTGACCTAATTATACTAAATTCAAGATTATCTTATATATTATCTAGTCAAACTCTAAATAAAATTTAATTAGAATTGAGTTGAGTTTAAATTTTGAGTTTTTAAATAGAGTGACATTCGAGTGTTCCCCTAACGTCAACGACAAGCATTGTGTTATTTACTACGTTGGGTGGTGTAATTGGATAATTGAAGGAAGTTGTGGATCCCAAGGCATGATGAAGGATTTCATGAATGAGAGGAAGCTGGTGGATGTGTTGAATGGTTCTGACTACGTTCCAAGTTACGAGGACAAGGACGGTGACTGGATGCTTGTTGGTGATGTCCCATGGGAGTGAGTACCCTTTTTTGTCCCTTCACTTTAGTTTATTGATCGGGAATAATCTATTATCTTCAACTTAGTTTTACAGACACAACATATTATTTTCCTTATTCACCATATTAATGTACGAAAGTTATATCGAGAGGCCGAAAAACGAACCTGTTTCACGTCTGTTGAAAAGGACCGAAGCTTTTTATCCCAAATCCACGAGCCAATTGACCGAGATTGTAAAGCTGCAGTGAATGTCGATTCCACTTTATCGGTTATTTATAAATCACTTAAAACTACAACAAACAAGATTCATCAATAGTAACTTGTTAACAGTTTCTTTTACTATAAATAGGTTTTATTTCTTATAATTCAGAGTAACTTATTATAATTAAAAAGTGATTGTACATATAGATATATTTTAATGATCGTCTATAATAAAAAGAAATGACACTTCATTCTATATCTTGACTTGCTGAAGCAATTTTATTTTAATAATTATTTTGTCTAGGTAGAAATCGGTATTTTGGATATCAACTCCGATCCCTGAAGAATGTATTAGAACCGATTTTTCTATTAATAACAACTGATTTACAAATAACTAATGGCATGACGAATAAATTTAAAAAAGGTTAAAATAGGAATTGATTTGGTGGGTGCCCGGCTATTTTGAAATTTTATTAGATGTAAACAAATATTAATTTTACTACTTTTTCGCTGAAAATATGGCTTGGCTTGCTATTATCTAATCATCACAGAAAAGAAAGGAAAAGAAGAAAAAAAAAAAAAGCAGTAATGATTGAATAATCCCAACCCCCAAGTGTGTTTTAATCTGTCATAGTTCATAGATCATACAGAACTTTCTTTTATTTCTTGCTCAGGATGTTCGTTGAATCATGCAAGCGAGTTCGCATTATGAAAGGAACGGAAGCTGTTGGGCTTGGTTCGTATCTTCTATATATATACTTACATCATCATCATCGTCTGTCATTTATTGCATCTTTTCAAGTGTGTTTACTTTGAGAAAATATAATTGTAATAGTTTCAAGAGGTTACCAGTGACTAATAATGGAAAGCAATACGAAAAGGTTACAGTAATAGCCTATCTCAATAATGATGAATATTAAGCCTACAAACAAATAAAACCACACAATTTAATTAAACTTAGCTCGAACCCGAGCTCAAGTTTAAAATAAAACTTGTTTATCTACATAAACCAAACTTCAACTCCCATTTAAAGTCGTAAGTCTAATCATTTAAATTCATGAGTACCATCGCAAACTTTAGATATATATGTATATATATATATAAATATTATAAATATTATATATACATATATAATTAAAATTTAAAATATAATATATACAAATATAACATAATATGAGATAATATATAATATATAATTTAATCTTATTCACTATTTATTAATTTAATTGTACATTTATTCGTTTTGCATATTTAGACCAAGTTTTGAGTTTAAAGTAAAATCTATTTATTTTAACAAGTTGATCTTAAACCTATAATTTTTAGGTTTAGTAAAACTTTGGTGTAACTTGAACTTGATAGTTTTGAACGATTGAAGCTTGAGCTTTTAAAAACTTGACTCAGGCTCTCGATTTAATTCGACTCTTTTACAATTTTAATGATAATTATAGAAAAAATAATATCTTCTATTTAAAAAAAATGGCATTTATTTTACCCTTTTTATTGTAACTTTCCTCTATATGGTCAACTACTATCATTGCGCATCAATATCTGCAACTTCTTGAAATTATTATAATACTATCTCACAATTAATCTAAACTTTCACGCCTGTAATTTCATTTGCAATTGGAATGGTAAAACTAAGCTATTACTTGATCCTACGGATGGCACAGCACCAAGAGCCATGGCAAAATGCAGAAACAGGAACTAGGCGATATCACAGAGGCTGCTGCTTCGATCTGGTGCTCATTTTGGTCATGAAATTCTTGATATAAATTAGATGGATCGAGCAAGGTTTTGCAAATGTTTATTTATTTTCTGTATGATTTAATTCTGCCATGTTTGGTTTATGTTGGTGTAATCTAGTAATTAATTTCATAGGTTTGAGATGGTTATAGATTTTATTGTGGACATGGCAAATAACTGGACCCTCGTCCAAGACCAAGACTCTGTTGTGTGTTTCTTGTTTAGCTCCATTATTCGCGTGTGTAGTAAGTAATATTATGTATGTACCTCTGTGTGTATGCTATGTGTAGTCGTTGGTTGAGTGCCAATTTTTCATGCTTGACGAATTTTAATTTTTTAAAACCATCCTTATTTTATATTCATATTAAATTGAAATTACTAATATGTTGCGCTTGCTTCATAAAAACGTTTTGCAGATTTTTTTTTTTTCCCCGGACGTTGTAATCAAAGTCTTAGAATTATTTAATATTTTGTAAAAAAACTAAAACGTTGCAGTTACTAATGGCATTTAATGCCGGCTAATAATGGAGATTATAGCTGATTGCTGTTGTAGCGGCTAATGAAAAGGGCGAAAATGAAATTATTTTTTTTTTTAAATCAAAATAATTTTCCTTATTTTTCGATTACTGATACATACTAGATTTTTCAGACGATTATAATAATAATTGATATATGCAAAAGCCATGATCGTAACAAATACTAAAAGAGCATGCACGAAATAAACACGCTTTTAAGTAAATCTTTGTGTCTTGCCTTTTCATTTTAATATATGTATCTCAAACAAGAATAAAATTCATTTCGTCCAATTTGCTCCCAATGATTGAAAATTATGTGAGTCCTATTAGTACAAAGTATCTATACCTTGTGGATTAAAAAAAAAAAAGTAATATTTTCTATAATGTTGCATATGGACAGGATCTATGGGGAAATAGATAAATAAATGAATATAATGCTTGTACTATAATCATATCCCTATATATATATGGCCTGTTTCCCCTTATCATAATATACCCATTCACCATTTCCTTTAAAAATTATGATCAATAAGGATTATTTCTACTAATTACAGGTAAATTTTCTCCTTTAAGGACATGGTAGGGTGGCCTGATAATAAATATTAGGTCCAGATCCAATATTGGACATGTCTTGTGACATGTTGGAGGAGGGAACATGACCATGTGCACTTTTATGAAGCACTTATCCATGACCATTTCTTTTGTCTATCAATAAATAGATTGATAAATTCAATAGTTTTTAAATATGACCATTCATCATAGGAAAATACATGTGCACGTATATATGTATATATATATATTACATATGTAATGGGGCATGGAAAATATATTAATAGTGACTTTGGTCCCTTATATTATAGACATGAACGAGGGCTATTAAATGGCCGGACATGTTGGGAGCTCACTAGTCCGGTAACAATGGATGAATCAAACCGACAATTCAATCGCAGCTTCCAATTAGTGTCAATGGAATGTACTCCGTGTTCGAAACTAAATATATTCATATCTGGAAGACTATAAATCTCAACCGTTGATATAACCGACTTATTAACTGTACAGAGTTGAAAGTTTCAACCCGGTGATCCATCTAATAAACTATATTTATCATTGAACTCGTTTATCAATAAAAAAAATTAAAAAAAAAATAAACTAAAATAGTATGTAATGTAATCATGAAGTCTACCTAAAAATTATGAAGGAACAAAAATTTTATAGGATTTGTAACATCCTAATATACAGAGTATAAACATTTACTAAAGTCTCTAAAATTATATAATTTAATCTCTAAATAGTCTCAATTTTAATATTTGCATAAGAATTAAGATGACTACCATCTAAGTAATGCAAATACTTTATTTTTGTCCCTCTGTAATATATTTTAAGAATAAAAGATGCAAAAAAATAGAAAACACAAAAAAGTTTTAAGAAACAAAAAATATAGAAAAATTACGAAAATAGAAATCTTATATCATTTTTAAGGTCATTAGATCACATGGAATGGGTCATCCTTTTTTTTTTTAGATCAAAAGTACACATTTGCAATTTAACAATTTTGAGCTATATTTAAAAATATTAAGACCATGGTTGATTTTAGACATTTTTCTTTTATAAAAATGAAATTAATTTAAGTTAATCATAACCTCAAACAGCGCTTCAATTTAACTTAAATTAGTTAACTAAAAAAAATCAATTTTTGAAACAGTCATACAACCAATAAATCGAAGCTGGTAAATTTGTTAAATTGAGATTTATTTTATTTTATCATTTTGTTATCTTTTTTTTTTTTTTTTTTACCCTACATATATCAGACTTGCTTATTTATTTATTTGTTTTTTAAGAGCTGGTCTATTTTGGGCCTAAACCAACCCCTTTTCTTTAAGGCCAGTCTAGACCAGCTTGATGCTTAAATAAAATTAATTGTTGTCGTAACTAAGGAATTAACCGGACTAGCTAGCCGTTGAAGATTGCAGGTTCGATTTGCGGTGGAAGCGCCTTAGGCATAATTTTCGTTTGCCTTTTGGAAATCACGTAATACGTGTCGCAAGACGATTAGTGAGCCCCTTCACGTTGACTGTTGACCGACGATCATTAGCTTCTTCTCTGATTGAAATGATTAGTGAGCCCCTAAAAGTACAAAATTAGAACTTGATATGGGCTTTGAGTAAGATGCGGGTAGTCAGGCATGGTTTCAGATTAGGTTGGACTCCAAACCAAGTTGTGAGTGGGAACAGCTGCATCGATTGCAATGGGGTGTTCTAGGGCGCTCCAATAAGCTTTTCAAGCGAGGAAAGGCACTTTTATGGAGTTTGTAAAGGCAAAAAATCGATTGTTGCCAAGCTTTTGCTTGGAATGGTGGTTTTCATAGTGGTGTATGGTGGTCGATTTAATTTAGAGAGAGAAAGAGTATGAGAAACTTGGTTGGTAGTGTTTTGAAGTAATTTGATGGTGGGTCCTAAGGTTCTTAGGTATGGGTCAATTGACGGAGTAAATATTTTTGTTCAAAAGCCATTAGAGTGATGGTTTTCTAGAGAGAGAAAACTAGTGTGTTTTGAAGTAATTTGACTGTTGACCGACGATCATTAGCTTCTTCTCTAATTGAAATAACTTAACATTTCTTTCCTTTTTCCTGACCTCGATCGAGCAACGACTCCATTTTTCTTTTTCAAAATCAAATCAAAACCAAGTTTTTCTTAATCCTTAGTCAATAGTCTATATTGAATGGGTATTAATGTGTCTCCGGGATCAGACACACGAAAAGGCACCATAACGAAGCAAATCAGAAATAACAAAAGAAAAAGCTAGCAAAATCCGGACAGCTACCAAATAAACATGACGCACCACTCGATCTTATATAGCCTACAATCCACCAAATATGACACACCGGTCCAAACTGAAAAGTTACTTACCACTACTCCGTACTCAAGGATATAAATAAGAGTTGAATGATAATGATAACATTAAGGTTACTCAAAACGAATAATTTATATATTGAAAAGATATGATCTTCGCATACAACAAAGTGAAGGTTTATATACCCGTTTACTAGGGTTACTTTATATGTATGAAAAGACAAAATGGTATTTTATAGCTAGGTTACATAAGACATATTAAAAAGGTAACAGAAACAAATAATATTGAGTGTAAAAAGAAAGAACCATTCTAGAATACTATGTAAAAAGACACGTATTGCTCGGTGTCTAGATGAGAAAAATACGGTACAAGGTAAGCAAAAATAAAGTAACACTTATGATTAGGGGCTGACCTATTGTGGATCAGGTTGGGGACTAATTAGTTCTTTTAAAGAGAAGTCAACTTGATCCAAAGTCGAATCAGGAGCTCACCTCAATTACTCTTAGGTTGTCTCTTGGGATAAAGCGTTGCTACCAAACAAAGGCAAATCTAATACATGTAAGGATCTAATAGTCATGTCGGTATGAGATCAACTCAGGATAAGAATCCCCATCTTAGCTATAGCCTAAAGCTAGTATTCTCCGAGTGAGTCATTGGAGTCCTCTAGTTCGGCTGTGCATGATCAGTCCGAGGGGTTAATTCTTATCATCTACACGAGGATCAAAAAGATTTATCCTCAAATCTGGAATGATCTCTACCCTTTCTTCTGAGGCGCTTACAAGTCTTCTTCTATTAGTTGATGAGGGATCAGATCAGACACATTGAAGGTGGAAGAAACTCTATAGTCATCAGGCAACTCAATTTGGTAAGCGTTGCAGTTGATTTTCTTTAAGACTTTGAATAAACCATCAGCTCGAGGAGATAGTTTGTTTTGTCTCAAGTGTAGGAATCGTCCTCGGCTAAAATGTATCCATACCAAGTCTCTTGGGTGGAAAGAAATAATTCAGCAGCCTTGGTTACTAGTTTCATGCTACTTCTTATTGAACTTGGCGATCTTCCTAGTTACAAACTGGTGTAGCTCACGTAATTCTTGGGCTCAATCTACTCTAGATTGACTCTCTTCAGTAATTGCTAAGGTTCCAATCATATCCAAGGGAATGGTAGGTTTAAAGCCATAAACAACCTCGAATGGGGTCTTCCCAATAGTACTATAGATAGTTCAGTTGTATGCAAACTCCACAACGAGTAGGCATAGATCTTAATCCCTTAAGTTCTTCCCAACAACAGCTCTAAGTAAATTGTTTAGCATCCTATTCACCACTTCAGTCTAGCCATCAGTCTAAAGATAGCTATTGGAGATTAATATAAGTTTGGTTCTAAGTCTTCTCCAAAGAGTCTTCTAAAAATAGCTCAAGAATTTTGTATCTCGATCTGAGACAATAATCTTCGGTATCCCATGTAGTCAAACAATCTCCTACAAAAACAAATCAGCAATATATAAAGTATCGTTACTTTGATGGCATGGGATGAAGTGTACCATTTTGTTGAAGCGGTCCACTACAACAAAAATAGAATTTCTGTCTCTAAATGTCCAGAGCAACCCTAAGACAAAGTCTATGCTGAGGTCAGCATAAGGTGAGGTTAGTGTTGGCAAATACATATATTCTCCATGAGGTTCTCTCTTTCCCTTTGCACGTTTGCACACTTCACAACTACTAACCACCTTATGGACATCCTTAGCCAAACCCGGCTAGTAAAAGTTCTCTTTCAACAAATTGGTTGTATTAGTTTCCCTAAAATGACTAGATAATCGTTTGTTGTGAGCTTCCCTAATCAACAGCTCACGCGCGGAGAATATATCCCTTGAATAGGTAGCCATCCTTGAGATAATATCCCTTGATGACAATTCCATCCTTGCAGTTTCTATGATAGGGCCAAAATGAGAATCATGAGCATACTATTCAGTAATCAATGAGAATCCTAACAATTTTGTCTACAAAGTGGTCAACAACGTTTGCTATTGTGAAAGAGCGTCGATGACCATGTTTGCACTTCCCTTCTTGTACTGGATAACATACGAGAAACCTTGCATGAACTCCAACTACTTAGCTTGCCTCTTCAAAAGCTTGTTTTGACTCCCCAGATGCTTTAGAGACTCATAATAGGTATAAATAACAAACTCTCACGACAACAAATAATGTTACCAAACAATAAACACTCAGTAAAGAGAATATAACTCTTTCTCATACATAGAATAGTTCTGGACAAGATAAGCAATTTTGTCGCTGTAGTAAGCAACGGGCCATCGCTCCTACATCAGGACAACACCAATTCTAATTCTCGATGCATCGTATTCTAATTCAAAGGGCCTGCCAAAATTTGACAATGACAAGACAGGTGGCGAAGTGAGTTTTTCCTTGATCACTCTAAAACGCTATTCAACTCGATCATTCCACCCCAATCCTTCACTCTTCTTAGTCAACTCAGTCAATAAGGCAACTATTGTGCTAAAGTCCTTAATAAATCACTTATAGAAAGAAACTAGGCAATTAAAACTTTGGACCCCAATAACATTCATTGGCATCAACCTATCTAGAACAACTCAAATCTGCTTCTCATTTGCCCAAATTCCTTCTCCTGATACTACAAAACCTATGAATATGACTTTTCTTTAGCAGACCATACACTTCTTCACTTTTTTGTACAACTTCTCAATTTTCAAAATGCTAAAGACTTCACGAAATGTTGAACATGGTCATTCAGGTCAATACTATATACCAATATATCATCAAAGTACATGACCACACATCTCCCAATTAGGAGCCGCATTACATGGTTCATTAACCTCATAAATGTACTTAGCATATTAGTAAGTACAAATAGCATAACCAACCATTTGTATAGTCCGTGTCTAGTCTTGAAGGCAGTCTTCCATTCATCACCTAACCTCATGTGAATTTGGTGGCAGCCACTTCATAGATCAATTTTCGAAAATTTCTTTGCACCATAAAGCTCATGTAACATGTCATCGAGTCTCAATATCGGATATCTGTACTTGACAGTAATTCAGTTGATTACTTAACTGTCAATGCATATGCGCCATGAATTATCTTTCTTCAAAACGAACAAAGCTAGCACAGCACAGGGGCTCATGCTCTCCTTCGCATATCCTCGCTCAATGAGTTTGTCTACCTGTCTTTTCATCTCAGCAGCCTACTCAGTGTTCATCCTATATGTAGGTCAGTTTAGCAGGGCAGCACCGAGCTATAAATCAATACAGTATTCTATACCTCAGACTGGTGGCAATCCTCTAAGCAATTCTTCTGGAAACAAGTCGGAAAACTCATTTAGCAAGCTTCGGATCTCTTCTGGAATATTCTGTAACTCCCTCATCTCCATTCATCTCCTAACCAAGAAAAACATCGGTTCACCAGCCTTCTCAGTAGATCGGAGCTCTTTACGGCTCATCACCAAGGTTTCTTCTTAATAGCTTGGGTGAGCTAATTATGGGTTTCATTTACTTGGGATAGGGTTAGGAGTTACAATACTATCCTCTTTCCATCCTTAACAAAGGAATAGGTATTCTTATACTCGTCGTATGTAACACGTCAGTCGAACAACCAAGGTCATCCAAATAATAGATGTAAAACTCCCATGGGGACGACATTGTACACTACTTCATCCCTGTATACATTTCCAACACTAAACGGCACAGCCACTTGTTCAGTCACATGCAAAGTACCCTTATCAAGAAGGCAATGTAGCTTGTAAGGTTAGGGATGCTTTGAGGTCAGTAGACCCAACATCTGCACAAAGAATTGCGCAACCATATTAGTGCAACTTCCTCCATCCACTAGGATCATGCATAATTGGCCTTTGCCGGCACACTTAGTATGGAACAAGTTCTCCCTTTAGTCTTCTTCAGATTCAGCAAGGAACTCAACACTCACCTCAAGACTAGGGTCATCACTTCTCCCTAGTCAGCTTAAACATAAGTCTCCTCTTCCTCTTCAGCCTTGGGTTTTCTAACATCTTCTTCCTTCTCAAGCTCGCTCTTGTCAATGCTATCCACTACATCTCCTTAGAGCACCATAACGCGTCAATTGGGACATTCAGCTACCGTAGGTCCGAAGCCTAAGTATTTAAAGCATTTTACCTTACTAGTTTTTCGTCCAGAGGTCTACCCTTTCTCATATGTTCTTAGAGTTAGATTAACCTCGAATCGACCCCATTGACCAGCTCGACCCAACTAGCTTGCCCGGCTATCATTAGGTCTAACACTCCTTTCTTGGGCTTGGTATGGTCTCCTCTACTCAGCTTGAACAAGTAGTCGTAGTACTGAGGCTCGCAAAATTGTCAGCCTAGGTCGACTCGAAACATTTCTCCTCTACTTTCCAACCCTCTCACAATCTTAATTGTCTTTTCTAAGATATAAAACCTCTACACTTCTACAAGTTGTGAATCTCATACTTGATCCCAAAAATGAATCTCGATATTGTATAGGCTTCTAACTCATCTACATTACCTCAAATCATTAACATTTGGAACTCTCTTACGTAGTCATCTACATATCAGCTTCCTTAGCAAAGCTCCAACAACTTTGAAAACGTATCTTGTAAATAAGTTTCAGGAACAAATCTATCTCTTAACAACCTTTTCATCTCATCCCAAGTTCTAATACCTCGTCTTCCATTTCTTACTCTGGCTGTATTTAGATTCTTCTACCATGTGATAGCATACACTGTAAAGTCCAACGCAGCAAGTTAGACTTCAACCGCATCCCCATACCCATAACATTCAAATACTTTCTCAACCTTCTCTTCCAACTCTAAGTATTCATTTGCATCTATACTTCCACCGAATGGCGGGATTTGCACCTTAACATTTCTAACTCTCGAGGAACTCGACGTCCTCGTCCCTGCGCTTAGTAATAGTCTACTTCTTCTTCACCCAACTCTTCAACATCCATCTCTTTGTCATCTTCCCCAATCTCCTCCAACTCCAATCTTCGTTTAGTAGCTTTGTTTGCTATTCCTCTAGCTCGTGGCAATCAAATTGGGCGATTGGTCTGATTACCTTAGCCATAGTATCTCTCAAAGGTGTCTTCCTATAGGTTTTGCTACAGTACACCTTAAGGTTATTGTCTGTTAACTTACATTACGGTGACTAGACTCCCAATAAGGTTTATGAGTTTGTCAAGTTTATCATCAACCGACCTTGAGGTATTACAACCATTATGACCACAACCAAGTTGAGCACCATTACCCTGGTTACCAATAACTCCCTGAATACTTGAATCTAACATAGTACAGTATTTCTCAAATGGATTAACAACTCGCTAACAACTTTAACACCTAATAGCCACTCAAATAGAATAAAAACAAACTTGCTCTGTTTTTGCAATGAGAAACAAAGTAAAAACTAAGTAACAATAAAATCACTCTTACTGTCATACCAACACATACTGTAGTAACTACGGAAAGAGTACAACAGCCACTAATAGTAAAGCAAACCAAAACTTCACTACAACTTCATACACTCCCTCATGAAACTGTGTTCTGATACTAGCAAAGATGATGCATCTCCGGGGTCGAATACACGGGAGGTACCACAACGAAACAAACTGAAAAGAACAAAAGAAAAAGTTAGCAAAGCTTAAGCAGCTACTGAATGGATGTGATGCACCACTCGATCCTACTTGGCCTATAATCCACCAGATATGACATATCGGTCCGAATTGAAGGGTCACTTACCGCTACTCCTTGCTAAAAGGAACAAATAAGAGTTGAATGATAACGATAACACTAAGGTTGCTCAAAGCGAGTAATTTCTGTATTGAAGAGATATGGTCCTCGCATACAAGAAAGTTGAGGTTTATATGCCTGTTTACTAAGGTTACTTTATATGTATAAAAAGACAAAAGGGCATTCTACAATTAGGTTACATAAAACATACTAAAAAGGGTAAAAGAGACAAAGAATATTCAGTATGAAAAGAAAGAACCATTCTGGAATACTGTGTTAGAGGATATGTATCACTCTACTTCTAGATGGGAGAAATATGGTATAAGATAGGCAAAAATAAAATAACACCTGTAGTCAAGGGCCAACCTAATGTGGATCAGGTCGGGGACCAATTAGTTCTTCTGAAGAGAAGTGAGATTGATTTGAGGTTGGATTCTTGTAGTCAGATCGGGAGCTCGCCTTGACTACTCTTAAGCTATCTCTTAGGATAAAGTGTTGCTGCCAAACAGGAGGGGATCTAACGTATGTAAGGATCTAATAGTTAGGTCGGTATGAGATCAACTCGAGATAGGAATCCCCATCTCGACTATGGCCTAGAGCTAGTATCCTCCGAGTGAGTCTTTGAAGTCTTCTAGCTTAGCTACGCATGATCAGTCCAAGGAATCGATTCCTATCAAATATAGAGTTCAATATAGATTGGGTTAAGAAAAATATTGAAAACTGGGAAAAATTCAAACCCAACAACTTAGTGACTTTACTAGGGAGGTCAAGAGGGCTAGTCACTTAAAACCTTTTGAAATTAGAATTTATTCTTCAAAATAACCCTTCCACGTTATAATTTCTTTTTGTAAATGTATTGTTTATTTCTATATGATTGTACTAACCTATGTAGGTTTATCTCTAGCATATTTAGGGAAGGTTTGTTACATCATAAATGTAAGGTAGATACAATCAAACCCAAGCCATCTTATGACCTTAAGATAGGGGGTCATTGTATAGGCTATGAGTGTAGTGGAGTAACCATCACTTAGGGTTGATTAAGCCACCCTACTTAAGCTTTGATGTGATCAAGAACCGTTTCTTAGAAACTTATGATATCATAGAGCTTAAGGACCTTTAAAACCCTTCATTTTTCATACTTAAATCCCTGGACCAATAGATAGGTAATGATGTCTTATGACACTAACCAAAGGTCGTGACTCTATCAAAATTTCTCTATATCATAAAAATGTTGTAATATATTTTTCTTATACTACCCATGTAAATTCTTTCTACTTTAGTTGTAAGATTATGGTTTTCCCATACATTTCTTTTTGTAAATATAGAATTTTCTTGTAAATTATATTTCTATGTAACAATTATACTCCCATGTAAAATAGTTGTTGTAATAGTAGAATTCTAATAAACTCATAACCATAAATCTTCAAATTGCCACATTAGTAGTTTATTGCTAGGCCTTCAGATCTGCATCTACATGCCATGTTTTCCGTTATTTTTTAGTCGTTATTATTTAACTTGGGTGTCACTCTTGTAAATAAATCCCATTTAAATCCTACTTTCAAGTTAAAAAGGAAAAAGAAAAAAAAAAACCATAGAACTGCAAATTACTTCCTTTCTCTAAACACTTTGTAAAATAATTAGTTTTTTAAATAATTATTCAAGTAAATAAAAAAAAATGTTTTCTTTTCGTATCTCCATAGCTCATTCTTAGATTTACCTCCTCTTGTTAACTTGATGACTTCTTATAGAATAATTTATAGATCTTAGAATTTCTTTTTCATTACTAAAATAATTATCTCTTTTCTCCTAATTTTGTAGAAAGTATTTCTCCATAAGCTATAAGTATTTATCATTCCTGTTATCAATCATTGAATGTGAAATAGTCTCCTCTTTCCTCCTTTTAGGTAGTTACCTGTACCATCTTAGAAATTTTCATAAGTTTGTAAATAGTTTTTGTCTCCATTTCAAAATAATCATTCAGAATTCTTAGTAAATTCTCTTACCCTCTTGTAAAACAATCACGTTGATAGTTATTTCTCTCTTGTAAATTAACTTCTCTCTCTTAATGGAACAGGTATCCTAGACTATACTTGTTGTAGGTACCCTTTTAAATACCTGAAAACTAAAGTATTCTTCTTTATTTGTCATACCTAGTCTTCTTTAGGCTCCTTTTCAATTCGAAATGTTTTCTATGCTGAATATTTTTTTCTCTATAAAATAATTTGTAAATATTAAATACCTACAAGTTGTAAGTTTTTTTTTTTTCTTTAGTTTGTATAAATAAAATTTACTCTTGTCTCTCTTAGTTTAAGCAATTATCCATTCACCTTCCTCTCTTTCAAATTGAAAGATTTTCAAATATTCCAAAAGAGAGAGAGGGAGAGAGAAAAAGAGAATTGCTAACAAGGACGAATTCTTATTAGGAATTCTTGAAAATAATGGTTGACAATGGCAACATTAACAACCATAGCAACAACAATACCAATGCTTCCTCTAATCAAAAAGTGGCTAATTTAGAGAAAAAAGGTGTAAAGCCTGGTTAACCAAGTTAATTTCCTCACCTATGATATCATCTTTTTATAGGCAAAAGCAATTGAAATATCACCCTTTAAACATGAAGAGATTCGTTCTAGGTCTAATCCTACCATTGAGCCCAAACACCAACCCTGAGACACTTTGAGATTTGAGAGACATCATTGTAAGGCTATTGGACTCATTCCATAAAGGAGGTCCATCTTAAATTTGACATACGAATCAAAATGAAGTTAGCCATTCATTTAATATCTCAAACATAAAACCCCTTGTCATCCCCGTTAAGCCTTTTAAGTGAAGTATTTTCAAAACCAAAACCCGTCAAGAACTATCCTACAATGGGCCAAATAAGAGGTTAGGGGAAATAATCAGGAGAAAAGGTTAAAATTGATCTGCGCTTGCTCCAGTCACATCAATTCGATTGTAATTACTACCACTAATAACTTATTTCCTTAAAATGAAGAAGTGCCCATATCCTGAACATTATACACAAACTACACACACTTTGAGCTACAAGCTAAAAGAAGGAGTGAACACCATTGTTTTGAGTCAAAATGAAAAAGAAAAGAAGAAGGAAAAAAAAGAGAGAGAAAGAGAAGAAAAGAAAAAAATGAGGAAAAGGAAAAGGGGCAACATGAAAAATCAAGTAGATAAGGTGATCAAGTTCAAAATACAAAGACCCAAAACCTAAAAGGATTAGGGGCATGTACCTCAAAAGGCTTATTCTTGAAATAAGGCCCATCCCTCGAAATGTGAACCCCGAACTTGAAAAAGCAAGGACAAATACCAAAGTTCCTCCCAAAATTCATGATCCTTAAAAAAACTGTAGCTGACAATGAGCTATAGCCTACCTATAATTCCACCCATTTTAAAAGGCCTTTTGATAAAAGGAAATAACTTATCCTTAGTAAAAGTTACATTTAAAACTAAGACAAGCATAATTTTAGTTTTACTTATAAAGTTCTTAACTTGTAAACCTGGGATAAATATATGAACTCTTTTCAAAAAGGCCTAAACATTATTATCCTTTTCTTTGAATCATTGACCAAAAGCCTATATTACAATATAGTCCAAAAAAGACCTAACAGATTGATTAAAAGTATATAACTTACTCGATAGACTATTATTTTTTAAATTGAAGTCAAAAGAGAGAAATTTAAGCTGAGAGTGTAAGGAAGTCCTCTTAGACTAAACCCATCTTTAATGAGATATCTTCTTCCAAGTAAGAAGATACTTGAAGAAGTTATGCACCATGACATGAAAAGTCATTTGCTCCCAAAAAAAATGCAAAGACCCTAAAGATAAAAATGACTCTCTCAAACAAAGGTAGCCTGAAAGATCAAGCTATTATGCTATTGCAAAAGTCTATTACTTGTGTGCAACTTTCTTACAACCTATAAGGAATTTGAGCCAGTCTACAAATCTAAAAAAAAAAAAAAAAAGTTTTGAATTCAATTTTCTCTCCTTTTAGCTCAGTATTTCAAGTCCTTTTCTATGCCACCTTACTGGCACAAGTTTTCAACATTTCATTTGGCTCATTTGAAAAAAAAAAAAAAATCCATTCTTCTTCCATGTCACCTTAATGGTTCAAGTTTTTCATTTTTTCTAAGTCAACCCTAGCAATTAATCTCTTTAACTCCAATGTGTTCACCTAGTGGTCAATTTTTCTTCCATATGTCAATTGTCCCTAGCAGCCAGAGTCATCCTCTTTAACATGATTGCCTTCATGGCTAATGTCAACCAATTCATTTTGTATTGAGGGACTTTGTCCCAAACGTCTACTCCGTCCTAAATGGCTCCCAATTAACAAACCTTATCATTTCAAACCTTATGGTCCCCAAGGATTGTCTACTCTTTAGAGCAGTATCCATATGATATAAAACCTTTGGATTACTTGCTCATTTAAGTGCTACCCTCTCTTTGAGTCACATGCTCTAAGAGCGCTATCCTGATTTAAGACCTTCAAGTCACTTGCTCATTATAACCCTACCCTTTCTTTAGATTGCATGCTCTCAAAGCATTATCTTAATTTGAAATTTTTTAATCACATGCTCCAAGAGCACTATCCCAATTCAAAACCTTCAGGTAGCTTGCTTATTTGGGCAATACCCTCTCTTCGAGTCACATGCTCTAAGAGCGCTATCCTAATTTAAAACCTTTAGATCAATTACTCATTAGATCGTTACCTTATCTTTGGATTGCATGCTCTCGGAGTACTATTCTAATTTGAAATTTTAGATCACATGCTCTATGAGCACGATCTTGTTTTAAAACCTTTAAGTTGCTTGCTCATTGGATTGTTACTCTCCCTTTGAATCGCATGCTCTAAGAGTATTATTCTAATTTTAAAACCTTTAGATTACATGCTCTAAGAGCATTATCCTAGGTCAAAATCATCTGATCACTTACTTGTTGGAGTACTACCCTATCCTTGGATTGCATGCTCTTATAGTGCTATCTTGACTTGAAAACCCTTAGATCACTTGCTCTTATAGCACTATCCTGACTCAAAATCTTCAGATCGCATACTCTTAAAGCATTATCCTAATTCTTTTCATCTCTTTAAGCATACCTACCTAGTATAAGCTTGCTTTTAGAGCACACTAGGGTTTTCTTATCTTAATCGCCTTCAAGTTTTAGGGTATAAACTTGCTTTTTTGAAGTATAGCCATTTCTTCCTAAAAAGAGTGATGGTCACACTTCCCTTTCAATGATAGCTTACTCGTAAAGCACTATCTCTTTTCCCAGGCTTTACAAATCCCTAGTGGATTATTGCAAAATTAGAGATAATTTAGAAAATTCTTCCGAAATTTTAAATTAAAGCATAGAGAATTCAACATTCAATAATGCAACCTTAGATCATACTATTGAGAAGAAATTCTAATAGATGATTTTAGGGTTAGGGTTAATTGACTTGAGAAAGTGATTAACTTTAGTAAAGAATTCTCTCAGTTAAGAAAAATTAAAGAATAAATTAGATTATCTTTAGGAAAATCACATGTTAAATGTAGGGGAAGGAAGATGTAGGTATAGCATTGAATCTTGAATTAATTTCCTATTGACTTGCTTTTTTGTTAATTCTTAAATATCATCTTATTTAATCTTAAATTAGTTTTAGTAATAATTTAGGTTTACTTCTTTAAGTTTCTTGAAATCTAATTTTTCAGTTAGATGGCAGAAACTTAGTGAGTATTAGTAATCAAAATCCCTAAGAGATCAATACTTGAACTTAATCCACTATTACAATTTGATCAGGGTAGCGCCTCGAAGGTTAAACAAAATTTCAAAACTGATAAGTCTGACATAATAAGTTTTCCTTTTAGTTTAATTTTTATATTAGATTTCTTTGATTCGTTTTTCATTTAATACTTTTATTTCTTTAAGTTTCTTTTATTTTTGAATTCATGCATTTAGGATAAGCATGCATAAATTAAAATAAAAATAAAATAAAATTTAAAAGTTAAGAAGTTAAAAAAAAATAAAAGACCAAAATAGTATACTACAAGGTCCAAAGACAAGGTTGTGTCTTGAACCATGTGACTTCCAGGCACATTTCATGACCGTAGCACAAGAGGGTACATAGTCGCGAGACACAGTCGTATCTTAGACCGTGTTAGTACTAGGCACGTTTCATGACTACACCACAGAAGGTTACATAACCGTGAGATATGGTCATGTCTCGGGTCTTGTCACGTCCAACATAAAAGCACACGATCCACATTCCCTCTTCCTCTCATCTATTCTTTCCCCCGCATGCAAACATACAGTAAAACACACTCACCCTTACACACATACAATGTTCTTCCTCTCTTGCACTTTCTCTCATGCCCATACACATACACAAACTCACAAAAATTCAAAGATCTTTACTACTCATGCCATTTCAAGAATATGAGTAAGTTCTTAATCTCTCTCTTTCTTTAATTTTTCTGCAAATTTTACTTAAATTAGACTCTTGTGCAAAATAGAGTAGTTAGAATTTGAAGCTTTTGCATGTTGGTAATTTTTAGAGTGTGTTCATGACCTTTGTTTTGAGAAGATAAGTAGTGTACATGATGAACATGTCAATGTTCTTGAATTGGCACTATAATTAGATTTTGAATGACACGGGTTGTGACATGATTGTATCATTTACAATACATTATTATAAGTGTGCAATTCTTAAATGTTTCAGCTGAAGTGTTGAATTTCATTGATTTATATGCCTTGTTCTTCATTTTAGTACTTAGGGCTTTAGTGTTTAATCAACACAAAAGTGTTATTGATTCATGTCATTGAGGAATTAGGAGTTGAAGCATGCTTGGAATCTATTGTGTAACAATAGTTGTGAAGATTGCATGAAGGATTTCTTAAGAACATAACTACATTTTGCATACATTCCATGTGTTTGACAAAATTCCTCAATGAGTTATGGTGTTTATTTTCTACACTTAGTCATGATTTTTGGTTTATTTCTTAGCCATGATTTTTGGTTTATTTCTTTATTCTAAGTATGGGAAAGCTCTGGTATATTGGAAATTTGACTTGAATCTTGTTTCCTTTTGTAGAGAAACATAGTACCAAGAGCTAAATTATAAGCTAAGAGGAAGGAGCTCAAGAGGAAAGTTTAGTTGAAGATGGTGATGATGAGGAGGATAAAGAATACAAAGAGGATGAGGATGAAATTATGGATAATGCCTTTGATTAGGAGGATTGTGAAGTTGATTGATTTTGAGGTCAATGCCTTGAAATTTAAAGCTCATGTTGAAGACTACACTTGATTTGGACTACTTTGAACTTCAGATTTCTTACATTAATGAATTATGTTACTCAAATTTTCAGGGGAGCATCAGTTTTTCTTTCCCACTTTTCTATCGTCTTACTCATGACTGTTTTGATTGATAATTTTTCATGTGTGACTTCATTTATACATTGGGGACAATGTACGGTTTTAAGTGCAAGGAAGGAGATATAGAAATTTGCAAACACTTTTGTTACTTAGGATGCTAATTTTTTCACATTTAACCCAATTTTATTGTTCTATTGACTTTCAATTACTTGGAAATTGGTAATTTCTACTGAATTGAATGTAATTTGAATACTTGCTCTTTAATGCTTGAGTTACACTTTGCTAGAGTTGATAGGTAAAATCTTTGTGGAGTAAAGTTAAAGATTATTTAGCCTAGGACTTTAAAGACTTAACATTAGAGCAACATCACTGGTTAGGAGTTAGTTATGATTATTTTCGAAGCTTACTTTGATGTATCCTTTCCTCTTAGATGTCTTTAGAGCCCTATAATTCTTGGTAAGCAAACAAATGAAATTTATCTTTTGAGAAAACCTTGAAAAGTTAAAATAGTCATAGGTAGAAAGTGATGTAAATGAAAAAAGAAAGCAAAATTGGTAAGAATTCGCCTTGGTCCCTCAAAAGAGCAATATTAAATTCCACTACCAATACTAAAATAAGCTTAAAGAATGAGTTGGTATAGATCAGCCTTGGTCCCTTGGAAGAGCAAGGTTCTTTCTCGCTATCAATATAAGGGCTAAGTTGGTATGGATCGGTTTTGGTTTGTTAGAAAAGCAAGATCCTTTCCCTCTGCCAATACAATTGTCCTTAAATAATGTGCTTAATTAATAACATAAATTCAATGAATTTGAAGCCTTCCAACTAAAGAGTAAACTAAGGAAATGATCAGAGGATGAGTGGATATAATATTTGTTTGCTCTGAATTATGGCGCTTAGCAAGATTGAAAAGAGGGTTGTATACAGTTTCGTTAAGTAGGTTTAAAATTTTTATGACTCTTTCCCGATTGGCGAAATGCTAAATTTAATCTTGAGTATGGAATCGCTTATTAAATGATCTGGTTAAACTTTAATTTACATAGACTAGCTTGTAAATTCTGGTACTTTGTGTCCTTTAGACATTGGGGAAAAAAGATTGAGTATAAGAGTTAAGGAAGTTATTTAAAGAAAATTGGTTGGATTTGCAAGTTGAATCTTTTCAAGTTTAAGTGTAATTTTTAGCCAGCTTCCTAGGCAATGATGGTTTTTAACTTAAGAATTCTTGTCCTAATTGTTCTTTTCTTTATTTGCTTAAGGATAAGCAAATTCTTAAGTATGAGGAAGTTTGATGAGTTCCTAATTACACATATTTTACATAGTAATTTTTTATTAATTTTCATGATATTTTAGTTTATTTTTAGGTAATGATACTTAATTGAGAAAAATTTTGTTTTCTAGGTTTTGAAATGATCTACGTGAAAAAATAAGAAGATAGAAATAAATTTGACTCAAATCGGTGCTAAAATGATAAGTTATGAAAGTTCAAAAATCAACACATTCGACCGACATAACTGTGTCGTTTCCAGGAAAATTTGGACCTTGTTTTCAATTGTTACAACCTAAGACACAACCAAAAGACACAATCGTTTCCACAATCTTCTTAAATAAAGCCTTGTTAAGGTTTGTTTAAAAAAAGAACTTTTTTACACAATTTTTGGAGAGTTGTTCAAGACAAAGACACTCATGAAAGCAACGAGCGAAAGGATCATTAAGACTTCAAGATTCAATTTTTTCTTTAGATTTCATGATTCATCCTTTTATTTTTCTCTACTCCTTGATTTTAAATTATTATTTTACGATGTGTAGTAAGTAGATCTTCAATATTTAGGTCTTGTGAAACCTAGATCTATTCATGTAATATGATTAGTGTTTGATTAATTTAATTCTTTAGTCTTTTCTTGGTTCAACTATGTTTGCTTTATGATTTAGGTTATTATTTCGCGAATAGTAATTTGCAGTTTGATATCTTATAAGAAAATCGAGAGATTTCTTATATGATTAGATATAGGCATGGTTGATGGGGATTATTGAAATATTAGAGATAATTTGCAAGATTCTTCCTAAATTTTAAATTAAAGTGTAGAAAATTTATTGTTTAATAATGCAATCTTAGATCATGTTATTGAAAAGAGATTCTAATAGGTGATTTTACAGTTAGGATTAATTGGCTTAAGAAAATTATTAACTTTAGTACAAAATTCTCCTGATCAAGAAAGATCAAAGAATAAATTAGATTATCTTTAGGAAAATCGCATGTTAAATCTAGAGGAAGCAATATCTACGTACAACATTGAATCTTGAACTAATTTCCAATTAAATTGCTTTCTTGTTAATTCTTGAATTGCATCTTAGTTAATATTTAAATTAGATTTACTTTTTAATTTTCTGGAAATTTAATTTGCTAATTAGATAATAAAGACTTAATGAGTATTAGTAGTCAAAATCCTTAAAAGATCAACACTTGGACTTAATCTACTATTACAATTTGATAGGGTACACCTACTCGACACATGACTCCCTAAACAAGTTCGTGCAAGTAACCGAGAATTATGTAACCTAAGAAGATGACATCAGAGCATATTTTGAAATAGACACCAACATCTGAGGGTCAATGAAAGACTGCCTTGGGCCTAGCAACCCTAAACTACAATCTTCAAGAAAGGACAGATGAGATGGAAACCAATAGAAGTCCCAAGACTATCCCTCCTACACACCCCTTAACAATGGAGTCAAAGCAACTATGATTACCACAAAGCATATGAACACAACAAATGAATGCCATCACCTTAAGAATGGAGTCGAAGGCCTTGTACACAAAGGTCGCATCAGCTACCTAGTAACCAATGAAAAGAACCAAATACAACGGCTAACTCAACGCCATCAAGTAAAGCAACAATAAGAGCAGAACGAGCAAACTAATGCCCCCATAAGTGACCAAAATCTCTAGGGGAGGTGAGGCCAAGTGAACAAGATATTCAAAGGTCCCAAACACCACAACCATGATAGCCCAGCATGAGGTATACCTCATACAAACAAAAAAGCAAAAAATAGACATAATGGTCAATTTTGCTATTGAGGACATGCAAGGTATTGACTTCCCTCACAATGACATCCTTGTTATAAGCTTAGAGATTTGGTACTTTGATGTCCCCAAAACATTCATCAATAACCAAAGCTTAGCAAACGTACTCTTCTACGATGCCTACAAACAAATGAAAGACTAATTGAATGAACCCCTCCAATTATATAAGCACAACCTTACAGGAATTGGAGGAGGCAAATGTGTGCCTATTAAAGGAATAATCACTCTTTCGATATGACTAAGTGACAACAAGCATGTTACTACACAATCACATTTAGTAAGGACCAAAGATCATATACACTAAGGTCAAGAAATTCACCTTGGCAATAGTCATCACTGCTAGGAAGCTCATATCTTACTTTTAGTCGTACCCTATCGTGATGCTAACTAATCAGCCTTTAAGAGCTATTCTCCATAAGCCTAACGCCACAAGTCAAATGATGAAATACTCTATCGAGCTCAGTGCTCACGAAGTTCAATTCTAACCTCGTTAAGCAATTAAGGCATAAGTGCTCATCGATTTCATAGTAGAGTACACTAGAGTAAACGAGCCACAACAAAAGCTCGCCATACCAGTATAGACTGTCCATGTTGATGTTTCATCCATTAGGTAGGGGGGAGGGGGAGGGGGGGGGGAATGGGACTGGCATAACGTTGTAAGGCCCGCATGGCATGAAGATACTTTACACCTTAAAGTTTGACTTCTCAGTGAGCAACAGTAAGGTCGAGTATGAAGTACTCATTGCTAACTTAAGAATCGCCAAAGATATTAGAGTGAAAAAGTTAGACATCCACTTAGATTCCATGCTAAGATTCCAGTAGGTAAAAGGGGAATATAAGACCAAGGGGGAAACAATGATCAAATATCTACAAATAGTCTAAGGCCTACTCGTGATTTCACCTTGTGGAAGGGCAATAAGATCACTCGAGTGGAAAATACAGAAGTAGATAAGCTATCCAAATTAGCCTCATCCGTCATCCCTGTACTACATGATGACAGTAAGCTACTCTTCATACAATACTTCCCCTAGCAGAGTATGAAAATGCAAAGGCAAGAAGATCCTTAACATTCAATTCGTAAACCTCGAATCCTATTGGATGGATCTAATCATAGAACATTTTATGATAAGATTGTTACATAAAGACTTATTAAAGGCAAAGAAGCTAGCTTACGCCTCAACTAACTACACCCTCATTGATGACATATAGTATAAGCAAGGACAAAGTGTCCCCCTGCTAAGATGCCTCAGGAAAGAAGAAGGCGCTCATGCCCTCAAGGAGCTGTACACAGAAATATGTAGCAACCACATCTAGTCTCAAGCCTTATATACCTAAGCCTTGTGGGTAGACTATTCTTGGTCAACAATGAAGGAAATCACTAAGGCCTTAGTGCAAAAATCTCATCAATGCCAAAAGCACGATCTGATCGCTCATATCCCAAGCTTAAAACTATACCCCTTGATGAGCCTATGGCCATTTGCCACGTAAGGGCTAGACATCATCAAACCTTTCTTGGAGGCCTCATCAGGACAGCAATTTATTATAGTAGTAATAGATTACTTCACTAAATGGTTAGAGGCATTCACGTACCAACCATCAATACTTAAGGCATGGAAGGATTTATCCTCACTCATATACTCTCCCACTTCAGGGTCCTATACCAACTACAAAAGAAGGTTCAATAACAATAGGTTTGGGGAATTCTATGGTAAGCACAAGATCAAACTTCATAGCACCCGATAGCTTACGCCCAAACCAACAGTCAAGTGGAGGCAAACAACAAGATCATCCATAACAACCTTAAGAAGAAAGTGGAGTTAGCAAGAGCTTTGTGGGCTAATGAACTCCTTAATATACTTTAGGGCTACCACACTACATACAGGACCTCTATTAGAGAAAGTCCCTTCCGTCTTGCATTCAAAACTAAAGCTATGATCCCAATCGAGCTAGAGATTCCCACCAGCAAGGTCTAACACTTTGATGTCAAAACCAACCACATGGCCCTTTAAGCAAGCCTCAATACTATCGAGGAAGTACTCGATGCCGCGTGGGATCAAAAAGCCGCATACAACAACATGCGACCCAATACTACAACCAAAAGATGAAGCACAATATTTGCCAACCAAGAAACCTAGTGTGTAGAAAACTAAAGGCTACTAGCTTAGCTAAAAGGTGGGGAAAAGTTGCTCCCAATTAGGAGGACCCAATGCAAGTGGTTGAAGACAAGGGAAAATGCACATATAAACCAAAAACCCTAGATGAACAACCTATCTTTAGGGTATGGAACACTAACAACTTAAGGTTATATTTCCACAAAGTATTGTATCATGCTTAGAATCATTTGTAACTACCATAGTGCTCAATGCAACAACGAGTTCCCTATACTTATCTATGCTACTCTCTTTTTCCATGTCTCTTACTCACACTATGCCCCGGCCTCGAGTTTATTTTCATCCCCAAGAAAGATCCTTAAGTTAGCTACCATGCTAACATAGCGAGATCGACTAAGCACAGCTACACATCGAGCTTCCTTACCCTTGGTTTGATTTTCATCCCCAAGGATGCATTACTAGCAAGTACTTACACTAACACCATAGAAGTACCAAGCACGACTCCACACTAAGCTTCTCTACCCTTAAGTTGATACTCGTCCCCAAGGAAATGCCCCCAGTCAATCCTTATACTAACACTGCGAGGGCGACTAAGTGTAGTTCTATATCGAGTGATACGGATCACGGAAAAGGGTGGTACACGGCTACCAATATCACACAAGCTAAAGAGGTGGGTCCAAACAACAAGATGGCTTAAAAGATAAATGGTAGTCAAGGTTGAGTAGAGGTCCTCATACACTGACAGTAGATATGACTCATCAAGACTTTATACAAGCTTAAGTCACACTTTATATTACGCACAAGTGCAACCGGAGGGCACTCACCACTAATCTATGCTCATAATAGACTAGATAAGAGTAAACGAGAGAAAGTAAGGAATGATGCTATATACCAAGCAGAGCTAATTCTGAACAAAGTACGTCAGGTCAACTGTACAACAACTTGGCTATTTAGGGCTTAGGAAGGGTTGGTCCAATGTGTAACCATTCTTCTAATCGGCCTCGATTAATCAACTCGAAAGTGGAGCAGCTCGACTTCAAAGATGTGTCAGCTCGATAGCAAGTAGGTTCCACACTTGGCCTTAGACTGTTGTTGTAAAGGGGTCAGCTCAACAATAGGTAAGGCACCTTAAGGGTTTCTTTAATAAGATGGAGAATAGAGTACCTCAGCAGGTCGGGGTAAAGAATGCATTGTTCTTTAGAGTTTAGCTCCCCTTAGACAGCTTAGTGAACCATATGGGCGAGCCCTCGAGCTCAAGAGCAAGTGATCGATCTGTGATCCCTTTCAGTGTGATCCCCTCTCCTCAGGTTATTCCTCATCCCCGAGCACCTCACTCAAATGGTTTCATGCCCTAGCTTAATATAGTTAAGGGCTAAAGATCGAACGCCATTAGATACTACGCTCTTCCATCTTTAAGTCGATTCTCATCCCCGAATGTGTCATCTCAAATTCTAACTTAGTAGATTTAAGTGATCCGAATTAAATGTTGTTTCACATTACACTCTTGTCAAGTCGATTCACATCCCCAAGTAAATGCTACAAGATAATTCGTAATCCTAACTTAACAAATTCTCTTGCAACCTAAAGCAGTCTGATTTGGGGTGAACCACACCATCATAACAAAACAAGAGCAAGAAAATTATAAACAAATATGACATCAAGGTGAACAAGAATAAATTTGAAGGGAGATTTCATTCAAATATTCAATGATTATTATAAGGCCTTAAGGGTCGGCATACCAACCCCAAGTACATAGAAAAAGAAAGGAGAAATCACAAAGGGCATAAGGCTACCTCCTATTTTATTGCTCAGCACCATGTCTTGACAATTACTCTCAACTTTGACTCGGTTGCCTAGACAAGGCCATGCTCTAAGAGGAACTACATTCAACTTCAACTTAGACTCGACTTAATGCAATAGGACTACATCCCTTAATTCTACCAAGCTAAGAGCCATGTCCTTGTAGCATTGATGGCCTTAACTTCCAAAAGAAGGTCCTTATTCCACCTTTTTTAGTCAACCCTCTATGGAAGCAACCCGAAGAGATGGGGGTAGTTCATCCAATCACTCTACCCGACCACAAAGGGAAGAAGGTCTCTACTTCACCCAAACCTCCCAACCTTCCATTAAAGTAACACAAGGGGGGACGAGGCATGATCTGCCAACCCTACCTAAGTTACCCACAGAACGAACTAGAAGACTCATGAAACAAAAGACTAACAATGTCCCATTGAGCTTCTCTTGGCCACCTTAGTCAAGAAGCCCTAGCAAAAAAAGAGGTCTGCTCTACCTCTATAGTCACCATGGTAACCCATTCTTATATAAGAGCTTGCAAGGCAGCACCTAAAGGCTTTACCCGTAGCCTCGTGTAAATGAGCACCTCTATGGTGAAGCCACCCTAACAAGTAGTGGATCTGCACCTGAGGTATACCATTGTTCGGCTTCCTTAGACAATAAAAGAAGAGGACCCAAAGACCAACATACACCTCCCAATCTCGACTCAAGGACTACCCCCCACCTCTAGGCAACTCTCTACACCTCACAATCGCAACTCAAAGGGAGACGCTAAAGGAAGGCACTCTCCCTTTCTCTAATTGATCTTGACTTGCTAATAACTAATGTAAAGTGTATATAAGCTCTTTATGTAACCTCACAAGAATTTTTAGGTGTGTTTGATGTAAGGAACAAAGGATTCAAGCACCCTTCATGTAGGGAACACAAAGCACCCCCAGTTGTATACGTAGCATTAATCCAACGAATCAAGACTGTAGGAAGCTTAATCAACCTCTCGGAAACCATCAATGCATCATATGCGCATTAAATGCCTTCCAGAAGGCACATTGTCTAAGAAGGCGTGATGCCAAGCATACGCTATGCCTAAGGCACAACATGACATAGAGATTGCCTGACGTCAAGAAGATCCACCTAACCGAGCAAGCCATGCCTAGAAGATAATATGACATCAGGGGAGATAGGCCTTAATTAACTTATGGATTGTAGGCAGCATGCTAACCAAGCTGAACACTAAGTAAGTATTACAATTCCCTAAAGATGTGAAAGGAACCATAGGCGAGGCTTACGACGCTCCTCAATGGCCGAACAGCCTTTGCATGAACACATCCATGACCAAATAAAGCTAGATTCGTGCAACACCCATGCCTTTGCTCGGTCGAATGGACTAAAAGACTTAGTGAGAAAACGATGAAGCTACTTAGGTTACTGGCGGTGAAATAGACAAAGGACTTAACGAAAAATGGAACTAAGTGTAGACACTCCATTTTTGCCACCCTTCTTTAGGTTCTCTTTCTTTTGGGCCAAGTTTACAAACAAAGAAAAAAAATACCAAAAAAAATTAAAATTTTGAAAAATACAAAATATCAAAAGAGTTTAAGTCAAGTCATTGAATCGTTTAAGATCAAATCAAGTAATAATAAAATATACATGCAATTCAATAAATTCAAAGTCTTTAAAAAATTAGGCTTCGATAGAAAAAGTATTTTCAAGAATGGTACAGCAAAATATTTGAGCTCATAAAATGGACTTTGTCTAATTTAAAAATAACTTTTAACTAGATCAATTAAAACAGACTCAAAATTTATTAAAGTTAAAAGTGGCATTAAAAACATTTAGCATGTATATTTTGGGATTAGTTAAATGTGTTTAGGTCGTTTTAAAGCAAATTGAAAAGAGTTAGGCTTAGATTTGAAATATAGATATAAAATTAGGCCCATTTTAAGAGGTCAAATAAATTTTAAGTTCATAAGATCAAGAGAATATGAGCTTGGCTTAGTGGTTTAGTACATGGACTTAGGAAGAGGATAGGCAGGTCGCGGGATCAAGTCTTAGCATGTGCCTGAGACATGATTTTTTTTATTTTTCTTTCACCACTTCTTCCTCAACTAAGCTTACCCAAATCTAACAATGGAGGAAACAAAACCCTCAATCAACTTCTAGAAACCCATTAAATCATTATCAAAACAACTAAATCTTATAAAGATTAATACTAATATTCATTGAACCAAGATTTAACGAAATCAATTAAATAGGATTTGGTCATGTGTGATTCAAGATTCAAAGCTTCAAAAATAGATTGCAAGTGCAAATCTATAAAAAAGAGAAACTTGGAAGGGTAGAAGCAAACATAACACAGCAACAATTATTCAACAAGGGCAATCCCAACTCGACAAAGCCAACCCATTGTTCAACACACTACTGCAACTCAACTCATCGCTCCATCCCCATACGACTATTCACTCGAACCTAACAACCACTGAGATTTTTGTACCTCTATAGGGTACATTTGCAAAAATAGGGTTTCCATGAAAAAAATTAAGGGAGTGGTGTGGTAAAGGTGCGTACACAGCACTTACCTTCACTATGCACTTGATTTTTATACTAAAGGCACACGCCTTCAATACAAAAGTCATTTTACAAGGAAGGCGCAATTCATTCATGCACCTTCCTTAATAGAGCAGGCACAATTCATGAGTGCGCCTTCCTTAATATAGATGGCGAATGGCTGATTTGCACCTTTGTTATCACATTGAAGGCACAAGCATGCCATGCGCCTTCAGTGTAACCCACACATGTTGTTGCTTATTTGCTACGAAGTGTACAAAAAAGTGACAACTAATTAAACAATATTCAATATGTCTTACGTTCATTCTTCCAAGAATGGTGTAATACCATATCAAATCAATCCTATAAGTCAAGAATATGGATGCTTTTTTTCATTTAGTTTATTGCCTATGAAAAGTATTCATGTAGCAAGTCGGTTAAAATGGTTTAGTAAACTACCTAACACATCTGAACCTATGAAAGTAGATATAATATATACAAAGTATATTTGCAGTCAACGATCAATAATAAGTTGATGGCAATCTAATATGAAACATCATTTACAAAAAACATTCACAGAGTAAATAATAGATGTCAAGAATACATAATCATCCAACTAGGTAATACAAAGGTGGTTATTTACAACTACTTCTTCCTGAATCTTTTAAGTTGTTTCCCAAAGCAAGCAAGTAATGATGGCCTGACGTTCCCTCAAACGGCTGAGGCTCTGACGGTTGAAGAGGAGTATTACTAAACTCCTTAGGAAGAATTAGAGTAGGTGATAATGATGGAAGCTAGCTGATACCCTCCCCCTGTTCTAATGTTTAAGGCCAACTAATATGCCGCTTATGAGGAGCTGGTAGTGTTTTCTGTAGATAGATCCAACCGTGAGCACTTGGAGTGCAGAATGAGCTGGAGCAGAAACTACAAGCATTAGCAAGTGGTACACTACTACTAATCTTGCCCAAGTCAATGGAATAGCAATATCCCAATGCCATACCATCGTCTTGCTATCCCTAACCACATGCTCGTCCTAGCCAACATCCTCTAGTACAAACTCTAGCATCTGCATATGGGCAAAGGCAGGTACGAGGTCTAAATCAGTTAGCTAGTCGAGAAACAATACCAACCGACCATGCTCCTTAAGATGGTGAAGGTCACCATCGATGTTATGATGTACAGTGCCTAAATCGTCTACTAGCCTTGCCCAACGTAAAATATCCGCTTGTATTTCATCAATCAGTTAAGGATATGGTCATGCATTATGCTTTGCGAAAAATAATAAGATAAGTAGAAGTTTTCTTACAAAGTGTCCTATCACCATCCTATGATGGGTGATGTACCGGCGTTTGTACTCTCTATACCAGTTATAATAAGTTAGATCAAAACCCTTCGATCCTTGAGAATGAATAACCCACTTATGGCAATCTACCCAAGTTGATATATAGCCCTGATGCACAACTAACCAATCTATATCCATCCTACCCCTAAGGTTAATGCGGTGCAACTCTTAACTTGTGTTGACATCTATTGGTATCGTCTGGAATCCTCCAGATTGTCATACAACACAATCGGGAAAGTAAAACTCCACAATTTGAAAGCAGATTAGCAGTACCCTAGCTGTCCAAATAGCTCGATCGGCATTGTAGAATGAGGGGAAGAGATCAATAAGATCATCTAGATATTGCTTCTACACGACTTACAGTGCATTTGCAAGGAAAGTGCATTAAAAATACGTGTATTTTTAATCAAGAACAAATATGGAATAAAACATAATAGAACTACATACCAGTCGAGCTGTCTGTATATCAAATGCAGTCTAGTATACATCGACAACATACATAGCACAGTGTATGGTATCTCGTAATATAGCTCACCTAGCAACTAGTAATAGCCCCTTGTGGATGGCAAACCCAAACCAGGTGCATAGTGCAATTTAGGCGAATCTATCCCATGCTCAAATCTACAACAGTATAGCAACGCCTCCTATCTCTTGCGTTCTTGATCGTACAGCTCCATACAACTGACGATATACCCATGCCAAGTAAGCTTAACCCCAGCTAAATACCTTGGCATATGGGAAATACTCTAGTAAGGGGAAGAACATCATGTAGACAAGCAAAGAAAATTTATCGGCAAATAGAAAACCTCCCAACAACTGTAAGATGTACACATAAGTATGCCGCCGAACAGTCTCATCATCTATACCTCTAGGAAGTGTGCTAAACCTCCCTCATAGCGAAGACAGACTAACTCATTCCCTTCAAGTAGTATTGTCTATGAGGTAATCCTCTGATAAACCCCTAACTACCTAAGATCAAACTAACTACGTAAGCTCTGTCATTGCTGCCCCATCCATATGGAGACCAAATAATATCTCTATGTCCTAAAGTGTGATTGTCATCTCCCCATGAGCCATGTGGAAAGTGTAGGTCTTAGGTCTTTACCTCTCTACTAATGCTGTAATGAGGTAATAGTCAATCTAGATAAATGGCAATCGTGAGACCGTAAGGAAACCTCCATCCTATAGGTAAGTGACCATGCAATCATCAAGTAGTACCTATGTCGTATCCTTTCACATGCTCAACTCAACCAAATATACTGTAAGATGCTCAGATCCCTGAAATATTATATTTCTATTCATCGTTACTTTATAAAATTGTTAAACTCTACATTTAACAAATCAATAAACGTCAAGCCATACCTGGAACTCCCAATAAATCCTACGATCAATGTCCGGCCTATCCATGCAGTACCAATGAGTCACTCAGCCCTAAATCCATCTAACCTACAAAATAGAATAAATATGTCGAATCATTGATATAGGAAAACAAAAAATGATATGCTATGTATTATAATATAAGAAAACAACACAACATATTCTCTATCTATACCATTCCTATTAAGGAAGGCGTACGTATGAATCGTACCTTCCTTGAAAAATGACTTTTTTTACACATCTTCACCACAACATTCCCATAAATTTTTTCATGGACACCTATTTTTGCAAATGTACCCTATAGAGGTACAAAACTCATAACACCGACCCAACAACAACACAGCAAACACTACAGCCCCTCACATGCACCATGCACAAACACAACAGAACCCCATCACCCAGTCACCATTGCTCTCTCTTTTTATCATCAATTCGATAGCAACACTATCATTCACACATTTTAGCTATGCTCCATGCCCATTCACACAGTTACATACAACAAGTAACCTAATACATACAATTGACACACGAACACATACATCCACAATCAATCAAACCCATCCTCATCCATTCGACAACCCTCCATCAACCGAACCTAGTGCTATTGACACCCTTACAACCAACAACGACTGCATATGCAGACATTCCAGCCCACTACCCTTCTTTCATTTGCTACCTAATTACTCCTCACAACTCATCTACAAGTGATGCAAGCTCCACCAACTTTTGAAACATCAACCCAGAACCAAACATCATACCCAACCCCACCCATGCAAGCACTCTACACACCGCACAGCAAACACAACTCCTTATACAACACACCCTCACCATCTTCTCTCTCACATAACCATCATACGCATAACTTAAACCACCCCATCCACATAAAAACCTCCCATAAAGCAAACCCATTCAACCCTAGTCCAAGCACCACCACAACTAATGCTCGTACATAGTCCTTAAACCCTCACAACCACTCAAACACACCCGTAAACAACCACACTCCAACAACCCACTTTCAAGTAATCACTTATCGCACGTATGACCATAGGCCCACTACTATCACAAACACAAACACCCGTGCATACAAAACATACAACAAAACGCATACATGAACCCCCCCCTAATTATGTGACACTATTACTCCCAGTCACCAACGGTTAAATAACTCTACCGTCTCCCACCATCATACCAATCCCTAAAACTACCACTTTACCTAAAGGCACTAATCTCAAACACATTTTTGTCAGTATAAATATGAAACCATGATTTCCCGCCTCATTTGGTGATTAGAAGCCTCCGTTTGACATTGGATCGTAGTTTATATTGAAGAAGAAGGTAGAACCTAACCCAAATCCGAAATCCAACTCAATTAGATTAGGCAACCTAACCTACATTTTCTCTTTGGAGCTCAACCCACGTGTTAATAAGGGCAAATGGGTTTTGAATTTCTTTATTTTATTTCAATAGCTTTTATTATTTTATTTTCTAGGTAAATAAGAAATCAATACTAACTCTAGTTTATTTATTTGTGCAGGCTTTTAGTTAGATTGTAGTAGTAATGTTTTTTTTTAGCATATGCATTTTGTTTAGAATTGTTTAATTGTTTTGTTGGTTGGTACTAACTTAAGTTTTCTTATTTTACAGGTTTTTATATTTCTTACGTTAATAGTGTCTACATGTGTTGCATATTCATTATAGAAAACATGTTTTAAGCATATTGAATAAAGTTGCATTTTTAGATAAAATTGCATATTCTTATAAAATTATTTTTTTAAGAAAAAATGGCATTTTTAAGCTGAAATTGCATCTCTTTAGTACAAATTGTGTGTATTTTAGACAAAATTGCATTTTAAATAAAAATTTCATTTTTTTCATATAATTAGGATAGAAATGTATCTTTTTCTCAAAGATTCATATTTAGATTGCATATCATAAAGCATTTGAATAGGATTTGCATAAACTAAGCATTTTAGGAATTTTTCTAGAAAAGTTATTTTTGTCTCCTAGTTGTTTTCATAAAATAAAAATCTTAATTTGAGGTCTTTTCAAAATTAGTTTTTTTAGGATTTTTCAAAAGAAGGAATAAAAGTTAGGCCATTCAGAATTTATCTCAATAAAAATAAAATGGTTAAAATTTGTAAATCTAACTCATTTTCAAAACAAAAGGAACCAATCGACTAAATTTTTTCTTAGAAAATGAGAACTACAATTAGTTTAATCTTAATTGGCGAGTACATAAGCACTTTCAAGGTAACTGTAAAATTTGTAAAATATTTTGTTTTATTTTTTAGGGGAAATTTATAATAAAAGAGTCATTTTTATGCATTTTTACATGTTTTCACATTTTTAGAAAAATTATAAAAATAAAGGCCCATTAATTGATTTTCTTAAATTCTTACATAATGACTTTTGTCTTAATAAGTTAACTTCCAAGCTCATCTTTCTAATTAAAATTTTTTATTTTTTTTTTAAATTGCAGATTACTGGCTAAATTAAGGTTTTTTCCACCCAACAACCCTAATTTGAATTTTTACCAATCTTATTGGTTAGCAAATGTTAAGCTTAATTTTTTCCTAATATTTGTAAATAAGTCTTCTTTAAACCGATCAATATTAAACCATATCAATTAAATACCAACCCTTAACTAAAGTTTAAAGAAAATCGATTTTTTTATTTTTTAAAAACATTTTGGAGTCACCATCCGATCAAAATCGAAAAAAAAAAAGTTAAATTAAAACCAATTAGGTGGATTGGTTGTAATTTAGCTGCTAGTATTTTCGATAAAATAAATTTTATAAATGGTTTCAAAAACTAGAAAATAGATCCAACAGTTAAGCTTTTTTAAACCCTTATTGATACCATCAATTTTCTAATTTTAGATTTAATCCCTTAAAACCACCTTTAAAAAATTATTGAAATTCAATCAATGATTAGTAAAATTGGCTAAATTGAATAAGTTAAACTAAAATGGAAGAATTCATTTTATACATCGCCCTAAAAGTGCTTATATACCCACTATTCGAGATTAGACCTACATAATTCTTTTCGAAAATTTAAATGTGTTAGATACGTTTTAATTTTGAAAACACATCGAGTTTACATTTTTAATTTGATTTGATTATTTAAGAAAATTTTCTAAAATAGTCCTATAACAAAGTTTTATTTTTAGGAAATTCTAAAGAGGGCCCTAATTTTGGAAAAGGATACATTACTTGTATTTATTTGAAAAATAATTTGTCTAAGTGATAAAATAACTTTATTTTTTTATTACTATTTTTTTCTTTTTGTTTTGACTAAAACGTAAAAATAAATAAAAATAAAACAAAGCTTTTCTTTCTTTTTTTTTCTATTTTTTGTTTGCTCTCTTTTTCTTTCTTCTTTTTCATTTTTCTCCTCTCTTTTTTTTTTACAATTACATTGAAGATATATAATATTAAATAAATAAATAACAAAACAAACAAGACAATCGAATAGGGCCTAACTTAGACAAATTACGCAGGTCAATCAGTAGGGCACAAATCTAGATCGAGTTGCATCAGTCACTCAAATCAAGTCACAAATGGAAGAGGGACAGCAACGTATAGTAAGAGTGCTCCAAGCATTTCCGACCACCAGATTTAGCCGAAAACAAGCTTTTCATGTATTTGAGACTGGACTTAGGGGGGTTTGGACCAACGCTATGACCCGGGACTATCATTTACTAGTGGCACGCAAGATTGAGGGTTGTTAGGTTCAATTTGAGCATAAAGGGGGTTGTATATGGACAAAGGCGGTCGCTCGGGATGATGTCCGGTCGATGTAGGTGTGGTTGCGGTGGCGTGGAGCTTTGTGTATACTGCATTAGGTTAAGTCAAAGTGGTAGTGGTGCTGCATGTGGGGTTCTAGTGATGAGAGAGAAGGTGGCCGAGTAAATGGATGGCAGCAATTATAGGTTTAGGTATTAGTAATGGCTGCATGTCAAAGGAGTTTAGGATTGTGTTAAAGTGGTCAAGTGAGAGAGGGGGGGGCTCGAATGATTGGGTTGGGTTGTGTATGTGCGTTAGATTTAAGAGAGTGAGGGGATGGTGCACAACAGTAGGTCATAAGGTGTTCGGGGTGTTAGTAAGTGGTGCTACGATGGTGGATGGGTATGGTGCGCATGCGGCAAGGTTTGGCGGTTATGGCTTGATGGATCAAATGGAGTGCGACAGAAGTAGATGTTGTAAGGATGAGGTTGCATGGTTTTAGGTAAGGGGCTCGACAGTGAAGGAGGTTGAAGTGGTATGTTGAGTTACGTACAAGAAAGTAGGTCGATGGGTTGCTTGGCTATGGTTTCATGGATTTGGGTTGTGGCTGGGAGTTACGGCATTGGTAGATGATGGTGAGAGAGAGGGGGGCTTGGTTTAGTTGCTATTAGGTGTTGTTGATTTGGCATGTGTGTGTGTGTGTGTGTTGGAGATATGATAGTGGATGGAGTGGACAATGGATAAGGGGCTTAGTATGTTAATTGTGTATGCGAGGAAGGGGATTAAGGTTGGATCAAAGCAAGGGTAATCCAATAGCGAAGGTGAAATTGGAGCATAGGGGTTACTGATCTGAGATGAATGTCAGGCTTCTTGCATTAGGTTTTTGTCATGAGAGAGAGAGAGAGAGAGCTTCTTCTTAAGGAATTTAATTAGAAAATTAATGAAAATTGACCAAATTTTGTAAGTTTGACCACAATAAATTCTATGAAGTTTGTTGTTGTGTGAGAAGGAGAGGAAAAGAAAGGGAAAGAAGAAGAAAGAGGAGGAAAGGGGAAGAAAGAGAAGGAAAGGGAAGGAATATTGTTGACATGGAGCCACATCAGCTGTAGGTTCGAATGGTGACGTACTACGTATCCTTTTAGGATACGTAGCCAATGACATGTCACATTCGTAGTTTAACACATGTATGTAGTGATGTGGCAGTGTGTTTTGTGAAGAAGGAAAAATAAAAGGCATTTTTATGCCCTTGGTGAGGTTTGAACGCCTAATCTCCAAACCAAATCTAAGTGCTTATCATTAAGTCATTGGTATGTGCCTTATTCATATATGCAATCAAATTGCACATATGAATAAAATCACCTTGGGTTAGATTTGAATCTAAACCCAAGCCCAATGCCCTTCCCCTATTAAATGAAAAAAAAAATCATTATTAAAACACTAAAACTTATTTAAAATTCCTAAATTTTCTGATTTTTATAAGTTTTCTATTTTTCTATGATTTTTTCTAAAAAAAATTATTTTTTTGTATTTTCTAAGTTTTCTTACTTTTCTCTTCTTTTGTTTCTTCTTTTAAAAAAAAAAATTAAGACCCCCTACCGTATCTTAAAACTTTTGAAAAATAAAAGGAGGGCAAAAATAGAGTATCTATGACTGCCCCCTTTTATAGTAAAGTGAGCAAAACTTTACCACAAGGATAAGAAAGATACCATTTTTTCCCCAAGGGAGAAATTTGTCTTAAAAAACGTTATGGCTAGCCTATTATCTAGGTTCAATCCATTGGAGATTTGGGTAAATGGTGAAAGGCGAAAGAAGGTGGAGGTGCTTTAAGAGCTAGCCAAGACACAATAGAAATTAAAAAGGGGTAGCACCCCTATGGGCTAGCAAGAGCCTTAAAAAGATATTAAAGGCTTGATCTTGTCCCTAGGAGCTGACTAACCAAGATGAAATGAGTGAAGCGCTCCTTAAGTTAGCTAAGACCCTAATGAGATGTTGAAAACTTAGTTGTGTCCATATGAGTTGACTAACCAAGATGAAACAGCGAAGTGCTCCTTAAACTAGCTAAGACCCTAAAAAGATGTTGAAGACTTGATCGCACTCCCATGAGCTGACTAACTATGATGAAATGGGCAAAGCGCTCCTTAAATTGGTTAAGACCTTAAAGAGATGTTAAAGACTTAGTCGTGTCCCTATGGGCTAACTAACCAAGATGAAACTAACGAAGTACTCCTTGAGCTGGCTATGACTCTAAAAAGATGTTGAAGACTTGGTCATGCCCTTATGAGCTGACTAACTAAGATGAAACGAGCAAAGCGCTCCTTAAGCTGGATAAGACCCTAAAGAGATGTTAAAGACTTAGCCGTGCCCCTATAAGCTAACTAACCATGATGAAACAAGCAAAGCACTCCTTAAGTTAACTAAGGCCCTAGAGAAATATTGAGGACTTGGTCGTACCCTTATAAACTGACTAACTAAGATGAAATGGGCAACGTACTCCTTTAGTTGGGTAAGACCCTAAAGGGATATTGAAAACTTAGTCATGCCCCCATCAGCTAACTAACCAAGATGAAATGGGCCAAAGGCTCTTTGAGCTAGCTAAGACCCTAAAGAGATATTGAGGACTTGGTCATACTCTTGTGAGCTAACTAACGAAGATGAAATGGGTGAAGTGCTCCTCGAGCTAGCTAAGACTCTTAACTTAGAATCGATTCGAGAAAAACCTTTGAGCTAGCTAAGACCCTAAAGAGATATTGAGGACTTAGTCATACTCTTGTGATCTAACTAACAAAGATGAAATGGGTGAAATGCTCATCGAGCTAGCTAAGACCCTTAACTTAGAATCGATTCGAGAAAAACCTAGAAGTACTCCTTTGAGCTAACTATCCTAAGTGAATAAACAAAACACTCCTTAAGCTAGCTAAGACCTTAAATTGAAACCTGGTAGTACTCCACTGAGCTAACTAACCTAAGCGAAAGCATCTCTCAGAGTCTAGCAAACCTAAATGTGAATTGATTTGAAAAACCTGATTGTGCTCTTCTAAGCTCACTAAATTAGGCAAAAGCATCTCTAGGAGACTAGCAACCCAAAATTATCTTAGAAGAATTACCCTACTAGCTTGCTAAAAGGGAATCAATGATGAAAGGAAGTACCTTATAGGTTCACTTGAGAGATATTAGTAAAGGAAAATGCCATCCAAGCTCGCTAAAAGAAGATGACGAAGAGAAGTACCCTATGGGCTCGCTAAAAGGGAGTTAGTGAAGAAAAGCGCCATATGGGCTCACTAAAAGAAATTGGTAAACAAAAACACCCTATGGGCTCGCTAAGAACTTGGTGAAGAAAAGTGCCCTATGGGCTTACCATAACAAATTAGTGAAAAGAAGCACCCTATAGGCTTGCTAAAGAGAAGTTGGTGAAGAAAAGCGTCTTATGGACTCGCTAAAAGAAATTGATGAAGAAAAGAAGCACACTATAGGCTAGCCTAAGAGAAATTAATAAAGGAAAGCACCCTATGGGCTCAAAATCAATGAAGAGAAGTGCCCTATAAGTTTGCTAAAAGAAATTGATGAAAAGAAGTGCCCTGTGGGCTTGCTAGAAACTTAGTGAAGAAAAGCACCATGTGGACTCGCTATAACAAATTGGTGAAAAAAAGCACCCTATAGGCTTGCTAACAGAAATTGGTAAAGAGAGGCACTCTATGGGCTTGCTAAGCCTTCGGGATAGTGCTCTCTAAGCTAATTAGAACCCTAAAAAGAGTGGATCAAAAATGGGACAATGCTCTAAGAGCTAGTTAGAATCCTAAAAAAGGATTGAAAATGAGATAACACTCTAAGAGTTGGCTTAAACCCTAAAAAACGAATGAAAGATGATGGGATAATGCTCTAAGAGCTAGCTAAAACCCTAAAAAGAATAGAAAGAGAGGATAGCGTTCTAACAGCTGGCTAAATCTCTAAAAAGTATAGATGAAGGTCGAGATAACACTCTAAGAGCTGGCTGGTACCCTAAAAATGAAAGAAGATGAGACAGCACATTAAAAACTTACTAAAACCCTAAAAAAAAAAAAAAGGATAACGCTCTAACAACTAACTCGAACCCTAAAAATGAATGAAAGATAGGATAGCGCTCTAACAGCTGACTATAATCCTAAAAATGAAATAAATATGGGACAGCGATCAAAAAGTTGGCTTAAACCTTAAGAATAAAAGAAAGAAGGAACAGTGCTCTAAGAGCTTGCTTGAACCATAAGGAAATTTGACGAAGGATTGAAGAAACAAAGTAAGGAAAGTAACCAATTTTTCAAAAAAAGAACTTCCTGACTTGAAAAATATTTACAAACAAAGAATTTGGTGAAAAAACATTTAATGACAGAAGAGACAATAGGGATGATTGCTTGATTTGGATTAATGTGATCAATTTAAAATGTATGACCATATTGAAAAGGAAACGATGATCGGAATTAAAAGCTTAGTTAGTCAAGTCAACACGGGTTTGAAAATGGACCTAAAAAAACTCGTGATGAACCTTTATTTTCCTTCCCTCCCCCTTTTTTTTTTCTTTTCTTAAAAGTTTGCCAATGAGTATAAATTCTTATTTATGGAACAAGTGTTACTATCGAGCCTGTTTTTTCGATTTTTTATTTAAAAATTGATTTCTCATTTCCTAATTAATACTAAACCCTAACCCATTTAATATTAATCATCGACTAAAGAAATTGAGAAATTCCGGTTTTTTATTGAAAATAATTTTTCGGGTGGCGACCGAAGTCGGGAAAAGAAAAGAAACCGTAACCAATTGGGTGAATTAATTACAATTTGACTACCGGCCTTTAATTTCAATTTGAATGAAAAACCAAAGTGTTTCAAGTTCGGAGGCTAACCTATTAAACCCTAACAGGTACCACTATCTATTTACCAAAATTAGAATTATTCTTTTAATTATAATATTTAAAAAATAAATAAATAAATAAAAATCAAAAGAAAAAAAAAAAACCTAAGTTTCTACATATTTTATCATCGCCCCAAAAGTGCCTACGTACCTGCTAGCTAAGATTAGACAATCGTAGTTCTTTCCAAAAAATCTTTAATGTGTTGATTGATTTTAATTTTGAAAACTAACCAAGTTTACGTATTTAACTAATTTAGTTTATTCAAATAAAACTAAAGGGCCCTAATTCACCAAGTCTTTTATTCTATTTTATAAAAACTCTCTAAAAGTCTTATTTTTTAAAACGGGATTTTTATTATTTTTATTTCCAAAATAAATTTCTAAGTGAGAAAATCCTAAAGTCATAATGCTAAAAAATATACCTAAGGAAAAAAGGGATAAAATAGTTTTCTATATGAGAAAACCTTACAAAACTAATCTTATTAATTCCTATATAATACACTTGTATAAGAACTAATGCTAAAACTCCTAAACTAACATATTCATATATTATATCACTAATAGATAATGTAATAAGGCATATAATAAAAATAAATAATAAAAAAAAAAACAATCTTCTGAGGTCTATATATCTCTATATTATCATAATATACCTAATCCATATTAAAGCTAATGTTAAAAGAAATATCTCAAACTAAGAAATACACATATATACATCATGTTAAACTATGAAAATCCCAAAACCAATAATATAGTATGATAATAATAAATTAGAAATAATAATAATAAAGAAAAAACTTAGACAAAAACTGAACCTGATCATGCCCAGCTATGGCATGCGCGTACTGTCGTTCGGAGTAACGTTGGATCAATCGAAAATTGGTCGGAGCACGGAGTTTGTATCCGCTATGTTGCAGCAGTGGTGGATTTACAGCTGTAGTGGCTTACGTAAAGTGTATGGCTGGACGTTGGAACTCGGTTTGGCTTGCTGTTGTTGGATGTTTGGTCAAGCAGCTTCGGATTGCCGTGTTGTTCTCACGTAGAATCACATCAGGGGATTGCTGTAGATTGTGTGTGACCTATGTTACTGAACATATAGTGCGAATGACGGATAGGGTGTCGGCGAGTTATGCGTCCGAAGCGTATTGTGATGTTGCAAACAACAGTGAAGCATGGACAGAGCAGCAGTTGCCGTGCGTGGAGTATATGTTGCTGCTGTATGCAAAGTAGAGATGGCGTCAAGTCTGGTGGATGCAAGCACTGGACGTCAGAAATTGGAGATCAGGACATTAGATTTGGTCAGAGCTGTTGTCTGGACGTCCAGACTTTAGATGTGGTGAGTACCCTTATGTGTGTCACCGGTTATTATCTGGTCGGTAGAGCGTTATTCGTGTTCCAGGCGATGGAGCTCGTATGTTGTGCGTGATAGAGTCGCAGGATAGTTTCTGCAGCGTACTGTCGTCGAGATGCGGCTGCAAAGCGTAAAGATTAGGCTGCTTGTTTGGAGATTTGGCTCCTATTTTTCTGTCCTCCATACTACTGTCCTGTTCGCTACTGTCCTGTTCACTGTTGTCCTGTTTGCTTGGTGTTGCTGCTGTTCGCCTGGTCGTGCTAAAGTATTCTGCAGCAGTAGTCATTGGACGTATGCAGTCTTGAAGGGTGTTATAACAGTCGGCTGTTTGTGGGACTGTGTTTAGTCGCTGAATTATTGCTATATTAAGGTGGTATTTTTCTATTGTGTCTCCTCTTTTTTTTTTTTTCTTTATGCACGTGTATGTGTGTTTTTAAGGTCCAAATCAAATCGTATCTAATTATATCTATTATATCTGATTTGATAATGATTAAACTAGATCCAAATTAATTCAAATCCGATTTAATAAAATCAAACTAGATGCAAATGATTTTAATTAAATACGAATCCTGTTTATTTCTCCCGCTTTTGTAAAAAAATTAAAAAATAAAAGACATAGATGCCTAGTGAGGCTCAAACCCACGACCTCAAATTAAATCCAATCTAATACTTCAATGCTTATCCATTAGGCCGTTGGCCTGTGCCTTGACATTCAGTACAATCAAATTGTACTTAAACCACGTGACTCTCTACAATGATTATTTTATTGAACTAAGCTAAACTAAAACAAATGACTCTAAAATAATTTACTTCCTAAAAATCTACAAAATCTTTTTTATGTTTATTTTTATCTTTCATTTTTATTGTTTTTTATTTTTTTTATTTTTGAATTAGGACCCTTTTGTAAAAAATAAAAAAATAATAATAAATAAAATAAGAAAAAATTAGGATTACGAAGAGGCAAAAATTAGGTGTCTACTGTTACAACCACCCCTTTTGCTGGTAATCATGTAGGGCTTCTCAATACCTCTAACCTTAAGGCTTTCTCATGGGGCTTTGTGATTTTAAACATTCCCTTCCTAAGGAAAAGATAACTCATAATTAGTTTAGTCAAAGAAGGCTTCCTTGCAAACTTTCGGTCCAAATTTCACTCTTGATTATAGTTTCACAAATTACAATCCATCGTATAAGTGACACACTTTAATCAATATGTTAATTCTTTTTTGGTTGAATGTTATGAATTTAGGCTTTTGGTTCAAACGTTTCAAAGAAGACTAATGAGAAAGCTTATTTTTAAAGATTTACTTTTTCAACCCGGATGTACAAGTCAAGAACCTTCTAAGCAAAATAAGAAATATGCTTACCCCAATTTCAGAAAAAATATTTTATTAAAGATAATTTAACCTTTAAGACCAAAAGAGCTTTATTAAGTAAGGGTAGTATTATGGGTAGGAAAGTCTTGTGTTTATGATTAAGGATGTACAAAGGGGCTTTATGTCTTATGATTTGGGATGGATATGTAAGGCTTATGTTTTTAGGCTGGGCATGAGATTTAAAATGAGCATAAGGGTTTCGTATTTCTTAGGAATGTTTGGGCTTTAATTATGGGCCTTACATTTTCTAAGCTTAATTCTACACACAAACCTGATATTCCAGCTTTTTTTTTCTCCCTTTTTTATTATTTTTCTCTTTTTTTTATTTTTGACCCCTTCTTTCCTTATTTATTACTTTGCCCCATTATTTCTTGCCTTTCTCTCTTCCTTTTGGCCTAAAAAGTGTATTTATATTGCTAAGTCTTTGTCTTTGAGAGACTCAAAACCCTAACCTATGGATATGGGCTCAAATGAGGTAGGGTTGAGGTATTTGAAAAGGAGTCGATCCCTTCTTCATTTCAAAGAAAAATAACTTATCATAATAAAATTCATCTTTGAATTAATGTTACTAAGGTAAACACAAACCAACTTTATCTCTCTCCTAATCAACAACCTTAGCCTCTGAATTGCCCCATTATAAGATGGTTCTTAATAAGGTTTAAATTTGAAAACTCCTCAAATCGGTCCAACAGGGCTAACAAAGCATAATCATGTTTGAAATTTGAAAATGAAAGCCTAACTTCACTTTAATCTGCATATTAAATTCAAAGTGGACTTCCTTTAAGGCATAAGTCCAAAATATCTGCACTATTATGTCGCTTAACTCTCAAATTATTTAACAGTTAGTGTGTGGAATACAGTTTGCCTCTTTTCATCCTAAAACTTTTCAAAAGTAAGTTACCAATTTTTTAGGGAAGAATCTATATTTATTTACCCAAGGTGAAGATTGACTTTGCCCCCCAATTTCTCAAAACATGCCTCAAGTTTGATACTTTTCACTTGGCCTAAGGCTTAGGTTGTGTTTTAACTTGGTTTATGATTGGGCTTGGTTTTTTAAATGGACCAAGGGTTTTAGCTCAATTTGGTTAACTTGATGGGTTGAGGATTGTGCTTGGGTTAGCGATCTTAATAGGTCTAATTAGCTAAGGGTTTGTGTTTAGATTGGTTATCTAAATAAGCCAAAGGTTAGCATTTAGATTGAATGGGATAATGTTTGGGTAGGCTTCCTTAGTGGCTAAGGATTGTGCTAGCTACCTAAATGGGCTAAAGGTTTAGGCTTAGGTTAGCTCTTTCATATTTAGGTTGAGCCCATAAGGATTGATGACCATCAACAACTTTACTTTTCATTTTTATTCCTTTATTTCTCTATTTTTTTTTAGAGAAAGAAAGATAAAGTTTTATTTTATAGAAACTAACAAATCAAATTACAAATAAAGATAGTGATTTTTAAGGTTTTATTTACAAGTTTATGAGACTTACTTTCATTTCCTTAAGGGAGAGAGAATGAATTGTTAGATGAATGATTATTACTTATTTACAAAAGAGAACCTTAAAGAATGAAGAACGATGAACTAATGACAACTTTTATTATTGTGAAAGATTAGAAATTAGACAACAAAGGTAGAAAAGCTAACATTTATTCTAGGTTCCCTAAATATGAACTAGAAAAAACCTTAAACTAAGCCTCGCAAACAAGCCTTAAGGTCCTTTAACATTTTATAGGTTTCCCTAATGACCTGTCCCAAAAGGGCCCTTAAGGCCTGGTTATGAGCTTCAGTACACTCCAGCTTTTCCTTCAGGTAAGCAATCTCATCTTTCAATAGCTGCTCACAAATCCTAAATGAGTCCTATAGTCTATCGGTTCCCTGATTACTTGCATAGTTATCCACCATTCTAGGTCTACACATTTTATAAACAAGAATAAATTCTCAATGCAACAAAAGAAAGCATGTGGAAATATGTAGATGTTAGGATCGTTTGGGTTAATACATGACTTCTTAAGTTGCAATCCTATTATTATTTTCAAAAATTGATTGCATTAAAACAAAAAAAAAATTAGTAGGGTTGCAATTCTTTGGAGCATTGTATTAACTTCAACGTAAAGGGGAGAATATACAATCAAGGTAGGTTCTAAAAAGTCCTTAAACTTCATGACCTCACTTGTTTTTAGAAAACACTTCCATTGATCACATCAAACTTAAGTGGGGTAGCCTAATCAACCCCAAGAGGTAGTTACACCACAACACCTAGAACCTACACAATAGCCCCCCTGTCCTAGGGTCCTAATACGGTCTAAGTTTGACTGTTTCTACCATATAAATAAGATACAGAAAGTCAAATAGTTAGTGCAATCATATACAAAAATAACGAGTAAATAAATAAACAAATAAATAAATAAATTACACTCAATAAGATGATTTCAAAAAATTAATTCTAAATTTAGAAAGTTAGATGGCTAACCCTCTTGACATTCCTAGTGGAGTCGCCAAGCTATTGAGCTTGATTTTTTCCCAATTTTTATAAATAGGTCTTCTTTAAACCGATCAATAATAAACTTAAGTCGTTAAATAATAACCCTCAACTAAGATTTAAAAAAAATTCTTTTATTTTTAAAAAAAAAAAATTAAGTGGCTATCTGACCAGAGTTAGGAAAAAGAAAAAAAAATTAAATTATAGCCAATTGGGTAAATTGGTTATAATTTAGTTAATGGTATTTTTGATAAAAACCAATTTTATAAATGATTTTGAGAACCAAAAAATGGGTCCAAAGGTTAAGCTTTTTTAAACCCTTACAGGTATCATCAACTTTCTAATTTTAGATTTAATCCCTTAAAATCACCATTCATAAATTATTAAAATTCAATCAATGATTAGTAAATTAGGCTCAATCGAATAAGTTAAATAAAAATGAATATTTCGTTTCTTACATCACCCTAAAAGTGCCTATGTACTCGCTATTCGGGATCAAATATACGTAGTTCTTTCCAAAAATTTAAATGTATTGAATACATTTTAATTTTCAAAACACGTTAAGGTTACATTTTTAATTTGATTTGATTATTTAAGAAAATTTTTTAAAACAGTCCTATATCGGGGTTTTATTTTTAGGAAATTCTAAATTAAGCCCTAATTTTGGAAAAGGATAAATTACTTTTATTTACTCGAAAAATAATTTGCCTAAGTGATAAAATAACTTTATTTTTTTTCTTTTTATTTTGACTAAAATGTAAAAATAAATAAAAATAAAACTAAGCTTTTCGTTCTTTTATTTAATTTTTTATTTCTTCTCTTTTTTTTCATTTTTACAATTACATTGGAGATATATAATATTAAAATAAATAAATAACAAAACAAACAAGACAATCGAATAGGGCCAGACTTGGACAAACTGCGTGGGTCGATCCATAGGGCGCGGATTCAAATCGAGTCAGGTCAGTCACGTGGATTAGGTCGCCAATGGAAGAGGGACAACAGTGTATGGCGAGGGTGCTCCAAGCATTTCCAACCACCACCAAATTGAGCAAGAAACGTGCTTTTTATGTATTTCAAATTGGACTTAAGGGCGTTTGGACCAACACTACGACCAAGGACCATCATTTAGATCAAGGGTTGTTAGGTTCAGTTCAAGCGTGAAGGGGCTTGTGTATAGACAAGGGTAGTCATTTGGGTTAATGTCTGGTTGGTGTAAGTGTAGTTGCAGTAGCGTGAGGCTTTATGTATACTACATTGGGTTGAGTCAAGGTAGTGGTGCTGCTGTGTGGTAGGTTTTAGTGATGAGAGAGAAGGTAGCTGAGTGGATATATGGCAGCGGTTGTGGGTTTGGGTATTGGTACTGGCCATGTATCAGAGGTGTTTAGGATTGCACAAAAGTGGTCGAGTGAGAGAAAGAAGGGGGCTTGAATGATTGGGTTGGGTTGTGTGTATGCATTGGATCTAAGAAAGTGACGGGATGGTGAACAACAGTAGGTCGTAAGGTGTTCAGGGTGGCAGTAAGTGGTATAGTAGTGGTGAACGGGTGTGGTACGCATGTAGCCAGGTTTAGCGATTATGGTTTGGTGGATTGAATGGAGTATAGCTGAAGTATACGTTGTGAGGATGGGGTCGTGTAGTTTTGAGATAGGGGCTTCACGGTGAAGGGGGTTGAAGTGGTTTGTTGGGTCACATGCAAGAAAGTGGGTTCATGGGTTGCTTGCTATGGTATCATGGATCTAGGCTATGGCTGAGAGTTATGATATCAGGCAAGTACACCTATCAGTCTTAATATAGCAGATGTGAGTCCGAGTTGATCCCTCAAAGACTTCGAGTACTAATATTAACCTTAGCTTTATTATTTAACTGGAGAATTATGGCGAGTTGAATGAATAAAAAATATTGAAATTAACAAACTAAACTAATTATGGGACTTGATTAAGCAAATTAGAAATCAATAAAACTAAGAACGACTTCAAGTATGCAATAACGTATTTAGGAATTATTTCCCCTAGTGTTTAACATGTGACCGCTTAAAATATATTCAATTCAATTTCTATTATTCTTGACCGGAGTAATTTACAACTAAAGTTAATACCTTTCTCAAGCATATTAACCATAATCCTAAATTATTTACCGGAATCTCTTCACTTAGTAATATAATTTAGAATTGCATTAATGTATAATGAATTCCCACACAAATAATTAACTTTCCAGAAGAAACATGTATCTTATCTCGAAGTATACATGTAATTCTCTCCAATTATGTAAAGATCTAATTATACATGTAATTTCTCAACCAACATGCATAATATCATATATTGATATTCTAGAAATGTCAATTAACAATTAAACAACATAATTGAATCAAGCAAAGATAGAAACTTTATTGAAATTTATAAATCAACCCAAGAGTAAAATGAAACCCTAGGTTCCATAATCTTAAATACACGAATTCTAAGCTATCATAATGAAACTAAAAACGAGTTCCATCAAAAAAATAAAATAAAACATGAAAAACCCCTTTGATTGATGAAAAATCTCTCCGATCTTAAAGTCGGTGTTGCTTTCACCTTTTTCTTCTCCTTTTCCTCAAGTCTCTTCTCTTCTCTAATGTCTCTTGTGTCTTGTGAAAACCTAATATGTCTTTTTATACTGTATTATAAGGTTTTCGTTTTCTTTACCAGACATGACCTGGGACATGACCGTGTCCCCAGGTCGTGTAACTTTCTGACCCTGGCAAATTTTCCTGCATGGACACAGCCTGGGGACATAGTCATGTCCTAGACTGTATAACTTCAAAACTTCATAACTTCTTCGTTTGAACTCCGAATTGAGTGAAACTTGATTCCTTTTCTTTGTTTTCGATTCAAGAACGCGTTCAAACCTTGAAATCAAAATTTTACTCAATTAAGTATCAATTTCTTTAAAGAAAATTAAAAATGTAAGGGAAATACTATAAAATCACCATGTGAAATATGTTTAAAATCAGAGTTATCAAGTTACGATGTCGATAGAGGATGGTGAGAGAGAGAAGGGTTTGTTCAATTGCTGTTAGGTGTTATTAATTTGGTGTATATATGTTGGAGTTGTGACAATGGATGGAGTAGACAATGGTTGAGGGGCTTAATGTGTTAACTATGTATGTGGGGAAGGGGATTGGGGTTGTGTAACAACCCAGTCAGAACTCCTCCCACCAAGGTATTGTCCGCTTTGGCATAGAATACCGCACGGTTTTACCCCTTGGTGCAGCAACTTTCCAAGAGGTCACCCATCTTACAATTGCTCCAACCCTAAGCACGCTTAACTTCAAAATTTTGATATGCTTCGAGGTACTACACCAAAAGGTACCTCAATAATTAGAATTCATTCTCCAAGCATGTAAGGGATATTACAATTCACCCTTCTTACAAAACTAACGTCCTCGTCAATCTCGTTACACAAGTCCAAAATCACCAGTAGGCAAGGCTCTACCTTTTAGGTCGGTGGACTGATCTAATACCATATTGTAACTACCTAATCGGAACTCCTCTCACCAAGGTATTATCTACTTTGATGTGAAACACTGTATAATTTTGTCCCATGGTGCAACAGCTTCCCAGCAGGTCACCCATCCTAAGATTACTCCAACCCGAGTATGCCTAACTTCAAAGTTTCAATGTACTCTAACCTGTTACACCAAAAGATACCTCAATAATTAAAGTTCATTCTCCAAGCATGTAAGGTGTATTACAAGTTGGATGAAAGCTAGGGTAGCCCAATAGCGAAGGTGAAATTAGAGCGTAGGGGTTGCTGATTCAAGACGAATGTTAGGATCCTTACATTGGGTTTTTCTCATAAGAGAGAGAGAGAATCAAGAGCTTCTTCTTTGGGAATTCAATTCGGAAATTAATGAAAATTGCCCAAATTTTGTAAGTTTGACCATAATAAATTCTATGAAGTTTGTTGTCTTGTGGGAAAGAGAGGGAAAGGAAGAGAAAGAGGAGGAAAGGGGAAGAAAGAGAAGGAAAGGAGAGGCAAATTGCTGACATAGCGCCACGTCAGCTATATACGTCAGCTATAGGGTCGAATGGCGATGTGCTATGTGTCCTTTTAGGATACATGGCTGATGACATGTCACGTTCGTAGCTTAACAAGTGTGTAGTGATGTAGTAGTGTGTTTTGTGAAGAAGGAAAAATAAAAGGCATTTTTATGCCTTTGGTGAGATTCGAACTCTTAACCTCCAAACCAAACCTAAGTGCTTATTCATTAGGTTGTTAGCCTATGTCTTGTTTATATGTACAATCAAATTGTACATATGGATAAAATCAGTCTGAGCTAAATTTAAATCTAAGCCCCAAGCCAACACTCTTCTCTTATTAATTAAAAAAAAATAAAAACCTATTATTAAAACACTAAAATTTATTTAAAATTCTTAAATTTTCTGATTTTTATAAGTTTTCCATTTTTTGTGATTTTTTATTTTTTGTATTTTCTTACTTTTCTTTTAAAAAAAAAAATAGGACTCCTTACCCTATCCTAAAAATTTTGAAAAATAAAAAGGGGTAGGGGGGCAAAAATGGGGTATCTATAGTGAATCCATGTTATTTTTCAAAAATGTTTTTTAAAAAAAATGTTTTTTCCTTAACTTAATGCTAAGTAATCTATATTAAGCGCGCTGGGCTTAATATAGTTTAAATTAAGAAAAAGCAAAATATAGCTTGACACCAAGCAGTTCACTTAAAGGACAAACAACATGTGGAGCTTAGCGATAAGTAAGAATACAAAAAAGAAAAAGAAAAAGAAAGAAGAAAGGAAGCCAAGTAGTAAAGAGGAATGAAGTTGGAGTAAGACACACGTATCAAAAGCGTCTTTCATTCAATCAATTACTAAATTCTTTACATTGCAAAAGAGGAGATCGGCATCCCAAACCACCCCTCCCCCTTAAACCCCCAACCACCACCACCCCCCCCCCCCTCCGGAAAGTGAAGTTACAAAGGAAAAAATAAAGAAGGCTTCCATCTTCCTCCAAGACCTCCTCTCACTCTCTACCCCCATCCTTACCTTACTCACCAACAGCATCATCACCGAGTTCACTAAAAGAGCTCCCTAAAGATGCCCCATCCATCCTACCCCCAACAACACATTTAAGGTCATCCAACCAGTTAGGGCAAGATAGATCCATTTTAGGAAATACCTCATGGATCTGTTTCCTAGCCTCCTTAGTAAGAGCATAACCGGTAATTGTTAAGGCCTTCTCCACCAACAGGTCATCGATAGTCTACATGAAAAGCCCCCACTTCACTTTAATAGAGAGACCCTTCCCCCTCAGTAGATCCGCCTCCCTCCAAGCAAACTCCTCTTGAGCTACCTGAAGCTCCTTATCCTTAGCCTGTAACTCAATCCTCAACTTCACAACCTCACCCCCAGCAACCTTAGAAGATACCTAGGCCTTCTTTAAATCAAACTCCATTCCTTTAGACCGTCCCCTCAACTCCCCATACTAGTGCTCTAAGTCCCTAAACACTACAATCAAGTTACCATGCATCTTCTTCTCCTCTTACAACAAGCTACTGAGCCTCCCCACTTCAGCCCTCACTCAACCCCTCTTCAACTGCTAATAAGCCCAGTTGTAGACGAGAACATAGTCGAGCATATCATAAAGTTGCAAGAAGGACCAAATATTAGTCCATCCATCAATACAGAAAAACTTAAAGGAAAACCATAAGTAGCTTACCTCATTATGCCTTCGAAGCATTTCTACAAAGGCCTCCACATCACTCTTCTTGGTGAACAAGTACCCAAATCAAGCCTCTAACTACTCCATCCACTGCACAGGCCTCGCCATTACATCAAGGATAGGCTCAGGCAACTCCTACGCAATAGCTTCTTCCCCAGGCATACTAAAGGCAAGACATCCTCATTATTAGGGTTATTGATCACGATAACCCCAGCATCCTGAAGAGTCACCTTGAAGTCCCCATGCCTCTTATCGTTGCAAGCTTCCTCCCTTTAAACCTCCTCTAAGGCCTAAGCATTCATAGCTTGCTTCTCCTGCCCTATGGAATCACCCACAACTAGTACCCCTTACCTCGAGCCACTCGCTGCAACAGCAACAAGAATGTCCTCAGCCATGTTCTACACCACCTTAGGGAGAGTCAGTTATCGCCCATCCCCCTTCTTCTTCATCATCCTCTTGATAAGGGGACGCGAGCTCTCCCCTTCCCTTTAGTGGCAAGCTACTCAAATAGTAGGCAGCTTCATCTTCACCTTATCAATAGCCAGCTCTATAGTTGCAAAATAAAAGCAAAGATTAACCTAATAACATAGTAACAAACAACAATACTTACCATGTTGAAGACAAGCAAGCTTGACATCCCCTACTACGACAATGAAGCAAGGCGATAAACATACAACCACTCCTCATCAACAAGGAGTAAAGGTAACCTATCTCAAATCCAAAAAGCCTACTACCTTTGGCATAACTCCAATAGGTGGACAACAAATACAACTTCTTCCAGCTCACTAGGTCCAATAACTCCACGCTTGCGTCATTATCCTCAACCCTAAGGTAACGTAATGATTTGCCCCGAATGGGCACAATCCATTCTACTCCAAAGTTAGGCTGCTTAGATGTCCGCACATGGAAGAAAAAGTCCTTCTAATCATCTACCTTATTAGGAAACTCATGGAAAATCTTTAAGGCCCTACCTCGATTAGCTACATATACGAAACCATCACCCAACCTCTTCACCTAAAAGAAGTGCCCAAACAAGCAAGCCATCAACCTTCTCAATGTCCACAAAAACAAAAGGCCTCAAACGTGACCAGCTGCACTCACACATTAGCATCGACACTCCCTAGGGAAATATTAAGGCACTTAAAGACAGGAACTCCCCATCAACATCCATTGCCACCACCATTTTAGGGGAAGTAGGTTACCACCCCCTTTATGGACTATGTATTGATAGTCCTTGTCTATTTCTTTGGAAACAAATGCATGTAAATACTCACTCTGAGTGTCCAAAGTACTTTGATCAACCATCACTAGTCACAATTGAGAAATAAAAGAACAAATTTTGGGAAAAACAAAGACTAACTTGTGAGACACAAATCCAACAAAGTTTCCTCCAAGTAAAATGGAGAAAGTGAAAATCAAAACCTTATGAACCCGCTTATATAGACAACTAAGAGGTTATCTAAACGGTTTCTTCCACTTCGGGAGCACATACCCACTATAGAGACATACATTACACCATGGGCATACACATGTCCTACTCTGCTAATTAAGGGCTTCGATTAAGCCTACCCACATAGGTCACTAACATGGCAAGATACGAAGGCAACCCACATGTGCAACCTTCCTAAAGAAGTCATCAATGCGCAACATACTTTCTAAAGAAACCATCGTAGTGCCTCAAGCAATCCAACTGTTGCATCGGCCATGCCTAATGTTACTATATGATGCAAGTGATTTAACCAAATGTGTCAAACATTACACCACCAAGCAACAAGCTAAGCCTCCTTACTTACGACCAAAATAATCTCACGTCGGACCAACCATTTTATCTAAGCTACTCTCCTCCCACTCTTACGCTGAAAAGAGTAGGAGAGCAAGTGTTGACACCTTTTTTTAGCTAACCCAAGACCCAATTCATAGGAAGGCCCATAATAGTCTAAAGGCGGGCACCCTTTTCCCTTCAAATGCTACAATCTACTCAAGCCATTCTTTACGAGCACTCAGACAACTGCCCAAACGTGCTCATCACTAAACATAGAGCCATTCTTTCCCGAACTTAAGCACAACAACTATAAGGGTTTTAGTCAGTACCCCCGAAGCTGGTTCATCCTCAAATGAGCACCTACTTACTCCTTAAGTGTCCTTACTCCTCCTTTGTCTCTAATGCCAACACCCAGCCAGGGTTTATTAATTACCCTCTGACATCCATGATACAGCTAGCACACCCAACAACCCTTAAAGATGTTAGACTTACGAATCACAGATGTGGCTGCTAGCATGGTTGTGGCCAACCGTCCTCTAGAGCTACCCCATCAACCACGCACCACATGTCTCTTACCACCTACCAATACGAGTGAACCCTAAACCTCCTAGTGTTTGGGTAACTGTACGTCTACTATAGTATAAATAGTGTAAGAGGCCACCGAATATCAAGACTTAGGCCTTCTCTCGAACAAAGGACACCTCTCCACACACTCTTAGCGAGTGCCCTCCCCCTGGGTTTCAATGCTCACTCACCTTGATCTCTTCTCTCTATATCTTCTTTCCTTCCTCACTAAATTGAGTGTCAAAAGGCCCTTATAGACATACCTACAGAGGCTTTCTTATAAGTCCTCAAGAGTAAGGAATCCATCGAGTTTAGCCTCTACAAAGGCCCATCTAGCACACTCGAATCTCTCTATGGAGTTGATCCCCACATGATCAACACCATGAAAATCTTTGAATTAAACAAATTCTATAATTCTTTATTTAAGTACCTAGGGTAAGTCGAAACCTAATACTAAATACGACATACACGTGTGCATGAACATATATTTTCCAACTACATATGAATATGAAATGCAATATTACATACCTATCGAATCATTTCCAAGTGTGACTTCACTCAGGACAGTATGCTGCAAGGATCATTGAGGTGTCACCTCAAGATGACCAGAGCTTCCGATCCTTTAGGCCTAGCTGTATATACGCAAAACAAAAAATTTAACATCAAGTAATTAATTAATTCCAGTTACAATTTCTAACCTCAAACAGCAAACAAGTCTCCCATACCTAAATCCCAAGCGACTATATTCCATGAGTCATCACTAATACTAAAACCAAGTATATTTATATAACAATTCAACACATATCAATACTTAATTCGAAACTAAAATTACAATCTATAAATATGGTTTTGATTTAAGTTCCTAGTATTTTAGACTTAAAGAAAACCCTCTATTCTTGAAACTAAACTATATTTATTTATATCCCTTTAAAATAGGTAGAATTAAACTTAACTAAACATGCTTAATAAATTTTTATTTGTTGATAAAATAGCTTAAAAGGGTATTTAAGATCTATCACACCAAGCCCTACATGAACCTTATTCACCTTCACTAATTTCACTAAGATCTATCATAGTTTAAAAGATATTTAGCAATCTTGATAACATAGCTACCCAAAAGGAACTAAATCTATTATTGACTAGCTTACCTTGATCGTTGGATGCTTCATGGTCTACGCGAGAGAGGGGTCAATGAAGTTGTGTTTTAAGAGGTTGAAGGAGAGAAAAGGATAATGGATTATGTTTAAGTGGGTTTTTATTTTCAATAGGTAAGGTTTAAGAGTATTTAAGTTAAACTATAACACCCTTGTCTTTTATTAATGCCTATTATTATTTTATCTAATAACCTAACAAGGTTTTAATCCTCCCCCATAAAAAGAACTTTATTCCTCAAAAGTTTTGCTCGAATCACTGAAATCCTATTAATACTTCCCTCTTCTCTTTTCTTGTAGTTCATAAGTAGCTTCTTGTTCCCATCAGTTACTCCATTATATCTCAACAAATTTGCTCACTTGTGCTTTTAAGATATGCCTTTTTCATATTCCTATATCTATCTTGTTATAAGATCATTTATGAGTTTGCTATTACTCTCCCAAAATTAATAACTTTATATCATATATTTTCTCCTAATATGCATTGATCTCTAATTACATAGTTTTTTTCTCTTTTACCTCGTCTTCTACCACCCTACTCTGATATACTTTAATTATAAAATTTGAAACATATTACTCTTAATATTCTCCTCCTTATTTTGATATTTCCGCTATATCGATCCCTTAATCCACTTTAGCCTAATGAATTCAAGCCTATACAAACTATTATCTTAATACTTCCAAGTTGTAACTAATATTCCTCTAAAATCAACATTTGTAAATTTTTTTGTCCTTTTAACTCCCATCCATAAAATTTCCTTCACTTCCTTGTTCCATACATTTTGCAAATCTCATTTTCTGAAATTAAAGTCTTCAAATTTTTCCCCTAATCATATACCAGATCTCTACTTAATAAATCTTCAATTTCCTAATTTTATTTTCCAATTTCTCACTAGATCAAGCACCTAATGAAAACTCATCCTATTTATGCAATGAGCTCCAATGCTATTACTTTTCACAATCTCAAAATTTTAATTTCCACTTTCAATGCACTATGACAATCTATTCAACTTTTTATCCATAAGATTTTTCTTCATTCACTTTCATAATTGTTAAAATTGTAATTCTACTATTCATTTTGAATACATAGAATTAGTAGAATCTTATAAAATCAAAAAAATTATAAACTTATAGAATCATGTATCAGAGTCCATAATCGTGATTTTAACAAATATGCTCCTTATATTTATCTTGTAATTTTCTTTAATTGAAATTTGAGTCTCCGAAATCTATTCACCATTCAGAGCTTATTCTTCCAACTATGGATCTTAACTTTCCTAAAATTAAACTCCAATTTATCTTGAATTGATAAGCTTAAGGATTGAACTATTTCTATATATTCATTGATAAATTCCAACTTTAGTAACTTTGGTGGTGTCAAGGTTTTTATCCCTACCTCCAATACTATCAACATATTCCATTTAATATCTCCTTAGATCAACCCTCTACTTTCCATCATGCATCTTACTTTAGCTATCACGAAGGGAAATAAAATACTATAGCTACTAGTATGTCCTACAATAATAATTATTTATGTCATTCCATTATACTTTATGTTTCTTCAAATTACGATTTATTATCTTTACTTTTCATTATTTTAAGATTTGATATACTATTTTGTTTCCTTCTTTTATCTTATTTTTTTATCTTTACTTTTATTTATCTTTTTTACTATTACAATTATTACTTTTCCTTGCTATAGTTATTGTAGAAGGTATTGCAAATGTATCCCTAATTGTCTCGATTATCTTATTTTATATATTTGATTATCTTATTAATTTGTCTATTCTTTACTTAATTTTCTTTATATATTATTTTATTATTGTTTTTATTTGTTATTGTTTGAATATTATGAAATTAATATCCCATTCATCTTGCACAATTACTCATATAAATAGGGTTGTCAAATCTTGATGTTTCACTAAACTAATCACGAAAGGGACACATCTAATTCAACCGAGCTCAACATGACACTAGAAGACAAGCTAGATAACTCCCAAGACACAATAGATGTGATATGACATTGTCTAGAATAAGTAGAAAATATGAACTCATTGGTCTTATCTCATATGTATATCTGCTAAAGTGTATAAAATATTCAATCGCTTTCTTTCTCTTTGATTAAGTGTTTTAATTTATTATATATTTTCCTTTCTCTATTTCCCTTCCTTTTATTTTATTTTTTATTATATTTCTTTCTTTGATGAGACTTTTTAATAATGGTGCATTGTTATTTATCTATGTAATGACTTATCTATATTATTAAAAGGAATTAGTGGATCTTTTGGTGTCTTTTTATTATTCCTTCAAATACCATTGTAACATGTTGGAAATAATCATTAAATTATATGACATTAAATTCTAACTTAATAATTTGAAGGGTAAAGTGAGTAATTCACTAATTTTTTTCTCTCTAATTTTAAATTCTCTCCCCTACTCTTAATGACATGCCAAATGAATATAAATACTCCTTTTGACTTGCGATAAAATCTAATACATTTGAGGATTGGCTATGTTTCTATTTTTTTTTTCCCTTAACTCACAAGAAAATCTAATATATTTAATGATTAAGCTCTTAAACAATTTCTTATGAGCTCTTAAATAATTACTTTGCTTTGTAAAAATCTGCAATTAATATATCATTAATAGCACGTTCACTTTGAAGGAATTGAAATTTCATTCCCTTTTTATTCCCTATTATTAGGCTCAGTTGGTTTTTTGTCGTAAAATCGCAATTGGATCTCTATTACTTAAAATCAAGTAATAAAGATTCCTTAATTCAACCAAAGAATCACGATTCCTCACTACTACCATTACCACCACTTCAACTAAACAAAGCAATAAGTATTACGTCCCAATTCCATTCCTTAAGGAATTCCAATTCCATTTCCTCTCATTTTATTCCATAAAGTAAACAAATTGTTTTGTATGTATATAACATTTCTTTAGTAAAGCAAATTAAATGCAATTATCATATTAGTGTATTTTTTAACATATGTATTTATAATGTATTATTATATTATACATATATTCTTCTTTTCTTTTGGACAACTTTTTTCTAGAGTTCTTTTATCGTACATTATATATATGGTGTGATTCAATAACTATGTTATATTCTAAATTTTATCATATCATTATATTTAGTTTTTATACAAACATTATCAATGTGTTGTTTACTAATTATTTTATTGAAATGATTATTGTGAACCTATCAATTGATTTGTGTCAACTCTTAATCAAATAAACAAGAGAAAAGAAAAAGCTAAAAAAAAAATTATAATAGTACTCATAAATCTTTTTATCTTTATAATGTTAAAATATGTCTAGAAAAAATAAAATATTAAGGGCTCAAATAAAAAAGTAATCTAATTAAGAATAGAATTTGTGATATCGTTAATTATTTTGTATATATATGATATTAAAGCAAATTAAATGTAATTATTATATTAGTGTATTTTTAACAAATGTATTTATAATGTATTACTATATTATACAACCTATAATATATATAAGTCTCATCATCTCTAGCATTCAATGTAAGGTGTGCAACATGAAGAGACAAGTGATTTAAACTATAATTTGTAGCTTTCGTAAGAGAAAAACTCAACTTTAACTTAATTTTTCTTACTTAATTTAACTTTCAATTTAAGAAAAAATGATCAATACATAATCTAGTCCATGATTGCTATTAAATCATAAAAAATGCTTAATACATAATCTAAATATTTCACCAAAATATGTTACTTCTAATTCAAACACATTCCGATATATGTCAAATCTCTTCAAATACTAATAGATGATCTAAATCTTTTAATTTCCAAATTTAACTCCATTATATTGAGTTTCCCCACTTCTCTTCTATTCTTCACATGATTTTTTAAGGAAAAAAATATAAATTATGGAAGAAGAGAATCTTTTTTCATTTTTAACTAGGAAAATAGTTGTCTTCTCTAATTTATTGAATTAAGGATTGATACATCAATTGAGATGCTTTAAATATTTTTCACATATAAACAAATAAAGCCAATTCCAAGTTTATGTGAAAAACTTAATTTATTTCTACAGCATGTTTCTAAACAAAAAAGTGCCATTAAAGTATTAAGCACCACATAAAAAATAAGATATATAGCTAGCACCATTATTAAATATGAGATTGATAATCAAATATAAAAACAGAGAGAGTTGTATTATTTTTTTCTTCCAGTTGAACTCATTTTGCTTATTTTTTTAGTTGCTTTAACATGTGCAACTACTGTTGCTCGTCGATGATAAATCTTTATCACTATTAACATAACAACAATGCACATTCAACTTTGTTCTGTGTTATCGAATCCAAATATTAAGAGAAAGATTTATCTAATAAAAGATCTTAACAATTACGTAAATCATAAACTATACGAAAGGTGCCCCTTTTTCATGGAATACCCATCCCCTTCTCAGCTAGTGCATACATCCATGTTAAAGCAAGCCTTTTCCTTCCCCCTATTGAGCAATAGTCCCCAAGGTTGACAAATAGGAGTTTAGGCCAGAAAAGAGAGGCCTTAACCACCATCCGCCACTTGGATTTTGGAAGAAATTAAAGAAATTTTTAGGAATCCTACAAGATCCATTCTTTCTTTTTTCTCTAACAAATGGTCAAAACTTCATCTTGGTTTGAATCTTATCAAGAGGTTCCGTATAGATTAGAAATTATTAAAACAAGATGTTTCTTTTGTCATATATATATGAGTGATGATAAAGATTGCGAAAAAAAAAAAAAAGCAACTGAAGTGAGCAACCGAGTGGATTTGAATATCATATCACCAATAGAAATAATATAAAAATACAAAACCCAACAAAACATTCTATCACCACTCTTACACATATCTCCTAACTTTGACTTTTGCTTTATATTTCATGGTCCCCATCATTTATTTATTTATATATATATATATATATTATATATAAGAGATTTCATACTCCCATCCTCTATTTTGACAATCTAAATTGTTAAAGTTACTATTTATTCAATAGGTCAGATTTAAAAGAATATAAATTAAAAATGAGATCGATAGCAAGAACCAATCCCTTAAAAAATATAGATGAACCATAGAAAAATTCATATATATATGTATATATATATATATACATATTAATTAAAACAAAAAACAAACAAGACATCCATTCTTTCATTGTCGTATAAATAAAACAACTCATATAATTTTTATTTAGTACATGAAAAGAAAAGATATTATGTGTTCCAAAAATATGTTGTACAAACTATTCAATAGCTTAAGATTCATGATTTTAAAAAAATTAATCTTTCAAGACAGTTGAAAATGTAAAATCAATTTTATACGACGATCAAGAAGAAATTATCATATTTTAACTAATTTCACACTGAGTGCTATGTTACATATATTGTCTCAATCTCTTTCTCAATGTCAGACTCAAAGAAAAGTAGCAAAATAATAAGTTCCACCATTGATCAGATACTTATGGTTCAATATAGAACGATATTTCAATCTTGAATTTAAATCTTTCATCCATTATATAGAGTATGGTCTTGAAAATACAAAAAAAAAAAAAAAAGAAATTCATGCAAATACAACATACCTAGACATCTGAAAACCAATAGAGGAAAAATTAATTCAACTACCAGTTGATGCATATCAATATTATTATCCTATTGAGTACTTCTTATATCAATTACTCACTTTCTTATGGAGTTACCAAAATGCAGGCACATGGGTTCAATGTGAATATCATGTACATGCAACATGCTTCCTTGTGCTTCACACAAATAAGAAGGAATTACAATTGAGATGGAACAAAAGAAAAGAATGATAGAGATAAGGGTTAGAGAGGTGAGAAAGATAACCTTAGCAAACTTAGGATTCAAGTGATAAGCTATCCAGTAGAGGGTTAAGACTAAGTTCCTAACGCCATCTCATTAGTATAAACATATTTATATTGAGTAACAAGTATTTATCACCATTAGATTTTATGAATTATTAATGGATAATAATAACGATGGTTTAATAACCCAAATGGGCTAATAAGAGATGAATAAAGCTCAATTGTATATGAGCCCAGTGATAACATAACATGCTAAAAAAGGTTAAAAATGCCCAAGACAATTTAATGACCCATATCTCAAACCCTCCAATCCAAAACTCTCTATATCATCCCAAATCAAGTCTAATTATTTAAATTTTGTGACTAATCCAAATAGTTAGCCTAGTTATATTTTTATTAATTTAAAAGTTAGCCTATGAAATTACATTATAATAATTTCCTTATCTACATATATATATATATATACATAAATATTAATGCAAATAACAATACGCTAAAATGTCATGCTAATAGTTTATATTACTACTATGAATAATGTCAAAATTGTCATTTAATTACATTAATTTATCTCATAAATTATAATTTAATAAGATAATTAAATAGCCATCTTATATTTATATGAATTGGTGTGTCATTTTAGAAGATATGTAATTCATCAAAATATAGGTATACAACATTACAATTACTATGAGCTTATCATTTAACAATATGTTACTCTCTGCAAAAAGAACATGTCTTTTTTGCTTTCTTATTTTCTTCTATTTAAAAGACATGTCTCTTAGACATAATGCATACTAAAATAATTTTGAAATTATATCTCGCAACCTCTTTGGCATGACCTTTTTCAAAATAAATCCTTTCATATTAACTTTGTATCATTAGTATTTTATGAAAATTCACTATTGATTTTTGAATAATACCTCTTTTGCACAAACTAAGAATAATTACCCATATATATTGAAATGTAACTGCTCATCTATTCCATCGTAATATATATTTTCAAAAATTTCAATCATGATATTATTTCAATAATAATGAACTTTTAATAGTGGTTTTTTTTTTTAATTTTATGTGAGACCATGACTACTTAGTATCAATATAAATTAACGCGTTCAATACGATTTAAAACTTTTAGGAAAAGTTATCTGAATTGAGTTAAATTTCAATATGATATCAAATAAGTCAGAAAAAGAGTCCTATTAAAATTAATTTCTCAAAAAAATTTAATTTCAATAAAATGCATATTTTAAAGTACATTAGATAATTATCAAAAACTCAAAATTTAAGTTCTAAAAGACCATGAGACCTTAATCATAGACTATTTACCTTATAAAAATAATTTTTTTGAGTCAAATAGCATGTAATGAAATTATATAATTATGTCACACGTGTTACATGTACCTAATATGTAAATATATTACTATCTTATACTAAATAATGCTTAAAATTTTAATAAATTAAAGAAAAAAATACTGAAAAAAATATAAAACCACCTAGACTAACTTGGAATTGCCATGGCACACCTCAAAACACATGGAAAAAGTGTGGGGATGAGTTGTCAATATTATATAATATTTAATTTATACACATTACACCTAATAATATAGCTTATGGGCACTTGGAAAATTCTTTTTGCTTTTCAACCACCTGGATACATATAAAAGGGGTTATGGGATTAGCCATTTTGGAAGAACAAACTCTAAGAAATCCTTTTAAACTCTCTAGTTTAGTATTTTTACAAAAATTAAAAGAAATAAGAAAATATATGTGAAATAGGGCTCCAATAGTTCCACGCAACCTAACATCAAGCCACTTGGGACCTAAGCTTCTAAGGGAAAGACTAGCTTGACCGACAAGGATTAGTGGCCAAAGAGTCATATACTAATGAGTCCTATTTTTGCATCTGAATTTCATTAATTTCTTAAAAATATCAAAACACACTAGAAATTATGAAAAAATGTTTCATAGAGTTATTTTACATATACTTTAATGTAATAACTTTATTTTATTGAAATATTAATGGTTTTTAGTACTTTCTTAAGAAAATGCCCTTTTATTGTGAATTTTTAAGTAATTTTTCGAAATATCAAATAATGTTGTTTCAAGTTGAAATATTTTGTATAATACCCTTATATTATGTATTAAATTGTGGTATCAAGAATTTTTGGAAATTTCTATGTGTACTATTTATTATAATTTAATCTTATTAAATTAGCAATTTCTTCTATTAAAGGAAATAAGGGGTTTTTAAGCAAATTTGTGAACGAAACTCATATGAATTGACTACTTTTTAAAATTTTGATGTTAATATAAGTATTATATTTTGTTCCTAAAGTTAAATATGGATATTTACCTATTTTATGATAATTTTTAATGAAATTAGGCCAGAAATAGTACCTTCGAAAAAACTACATAATATGATAATTTGGTTTCTATAATAAGAACTTAAATTATATAATTTTGTGAGTCTAAGGTTTGTTTCATGGGATTAGTTGGTTACATGTACAAATCATTAGTTAATTTCTTCACATTTACCTTTATATTAGATAATATAGTAAATTTGGTCTTTTGTGGAAAGGATACTATAATGAAAGTAAAATTAGATAGCATTATTTTGATATGAGCTTACTTACTAGTCTTAATTTAGTATGAGTAATAGAAAGAACCGATTCTTAAAGTAATATAATAGTTTGATTTAATATGATAGTAAATCAGAAACAATATCAGAGACTACCGTTGGTAGCATTTATGTAATTAGGGTTTAACATGGAGTTAGTAGGTGTCATTGAATTTCTAGACTAATAACGACTACAGATATATATATATATATATGAATAATATTTGTTTAAGAGTTTTATAATTAACTTAATTTAGAAGTTGAATCAAAAGGCAATTCAGAGGCTAACTAAGAGGTTAAATCAAAGGCTAACTAAAATGAACACCATCTTTAATACACACTTTAAACCATAAACCCAAGTTGTAAATAAGCTCCTATCTGATCTATAGTTAACCAAGGTACAATGTGTATATCTTTCAAGTAATATAGCAAAGGAGAAACGCAATCTTGACGCATAAATTTGAGATCACTGCTAATATCAAATAAGTAAATCTAACCTATGCTTGAAATAGATTTATTTATACTCATTACACTGTGTGTTGCTTGATGTTATATTGGTTGGATGTAACTAAACCTTTATTGGACTGTAGTGATGTAATGTTTAAAGTTGATATGATGCTCTCTGAATGATGTATTAACTTAGAGAGAAGAGCGAGAACTTACACTACCTTTTGGGCATTTACCTAAGTGAACTCTAAGTAAGAAAATAGACTTTTACTAGGGAGATATTGAAAACTACTTACATATCTAAGCTAACTAAATTTTAACATTGGTTGTATTGAGTGACATGACATGACATGGCATGATAGGATACAAAATAGATCTATGGGTTTCAAAACAGGTTATGTTAAGGAAACATCAATACTCGATTATGAAAGCATGTAGATTCACATTGCTCGAGTAACCTGACTACTCTTTGTAGTCAAATTTGGTAAAACTAGAGTTAGGGATTCTACTCCCAAACTACTCCTTGTAGTCTTTAGGTTCGTAGACATTATATCAAAATGCCTAAGTATATCGACTAATCAGAAGCTCGAGCTAAGTAAGATTAGGGTATCGATACTAATACGTACCATATGCATAAGCATAGCATATTGCATTACTAACAATAGATACTTAACTTTGTTATTATAAAAATAAAGATTAAAACTATTGTTTATGTATGAATTGTAATATTGTGGATTATATTATTTGTTATCTACTTTCACTCAATTTTAAAAACTAAGGAAATAAAATATTTTATCCTTAAGTAAGTAGGAAAATAAAGAGCCTAACACTAAGGATACATTTTGAGACCATTAGATAGAGACGGCATCTTTTAGAATAAACTTACATTAAGTCAAAAGTTTTACTATTTTAAAGATAACAAAAAAAAAAAAATGTTCATGTTTTGATGTAAATAGCAAAATGTACATATAAATTGTAAACCAAAGGTTCATATGAACTCTACTTTAGCATCCTGAATGTCATATAAATAAAGTTATACTTTGTTAATTCAATTTAGTTAAGTTTAGTTTTTAACAGATATTCTTATATGATAATAAATCCCATGCTAAGCTAAAATATTACAGTTACCTTTGATCATTGCTATATTCTCAAACGCCATCATTGGTATTTTAATCTTCAATAAATAAAATTTAGAAATTATTTGCTACCTTTTTCAACTTCTAAGTATTGCTATATTGTTAGAAGCCACCACTAGCTCTTCAATCCTTCCTATATAAAATTTTTGAAGTGTTTTGCCATTTGTGACTTTTCATCAGTAAAACTTCTTAGCCATTTATAATTTTTTTTCATTTTGTTATTTGAACCTTTTTATTAATTAAAATTATATTTTCTAATTACATTTCTAAAAAGATATATACTTTACATAAAAAGATATCTATGGAATAGAGACATTTGCAAGAGGGGCTGTAACCTTCGGATTACTTAATACTGAACAACACAATTGTTGTTATAACCGCATTTAAATGTTATAACATTTCAAATAAATGTACAAAAGACCTTTAGTAATCACATAAAACCAATATATAGTATATGCTTGTATTATTAAATAATACTATCTAGATTATATTGATAACAATTCTATAAGCATAGATTGTTAAAAAGTTAATTGTAATAATCTTTTTAAGTAAATATATTATTTTTAATATTACATGTACTTTAAACCGAAACCCACATATAACATGGAGTTTTAACTAATTTATATTAAAATTTCAATTCAATAAATTTCGCTTAGCTATTTGGGTATATAATTCACAAAATTCTGTTGCTTCATAGTCCAACGTGAAAACCCAAATGAGGAAGAGACTGGTGTTAGTTTCTCACCATCAATCAATACTTACACCTCACTTCAAGTAGTGGTGCCTTTTTGCTATTACAGGATTCTCACCTATGGCAAGTACAGGAAAAGGGAGACCTAGGTTGTCGTAGCAGGATTCACATCTCTAGGTCCTATCTGTGCTGTCCAACGGCAAAATATTCTACATATATCTGGGTCAGTGGCATTGCAGTGAGGTATTTATCACAGCTATTGCATATGTATTTGTCTCGATCTTGGTTTCACGGTCCATGTTTCCTTCATAGTACCAAGCAGCTTTATTTCAGTTGCAGGAACTGTATAGATCGGGCTCCCATAGACAAGATATGTCGACAATGGTGGAAGTTCAAATAATCTACCAATTAGGAAGAGTTAAACGAGATTTTATTGTTGAAGGTCCTGATACACTATCTTAAGCCGATCTTAATGAAGGCCCCACTGTAGATTCATATGGAAAACTTGATAATGAATATCCAAAGGCTGAGATATCCAACGCAGTGGAGGTTATTGTTCTATGGTCACAGTAGAGTTTAAAGCTCCATTGTCCTGTGAAAATCTAGGTAAAAAGGCTATGGTTGAATCATCACTGCAGACCGGCAGGACACTTAGGTTTGTGACCATGGCACCATGGCCGTGTGAAGGAACGGTGGAATCTCAAGCAGGCACAATTAAAGCTCGGCAAAGGCACAAGGAGCACAATGAGAGTAGTGATGGACCAATGGTTATCAAGCTACCGAACAAGCCTTTCTTTCTTTTATTTTTTTTCTCTTTAACCATGTATTTTACTCCAATGAACTTTCATGATAGCATATTTTGGTTTGCAGGAGTAAAGAAGCTACGAATGAGAGAGAGGAGAACATGCGCTATCTGGGTCATTGACGAATCCTTTTGAATTAATCCTGCAGCAGAGATTGATTTATTACAATCTAATCATGAGTATGCGCTTACAGGCAAAGTGATTTAACATGAATTAATCCATGTCTTTTCCTGACTTCCATTTTCACAATGTAGCTTTAGAGAAATCAACCAGGCAAATATGAGCTAACAGGATCAAGTGAGAATACTAAACATTTCTCCGAGGTACAGAAACAACACCAGACCATTACAACCTTGCGAACATTTTCAAACGGCCAAAACCATGAGGAACAAAAATGCGGACAGCAGTGAGCAATTGATCATGAGTACAAAACAGCTAGATGATGAAGCTAAAAAGTTCTGTGCCGCACAACCAAACCTAGATAAAAGTTTTTCCAGATAGTTCCTAGAATGGGTATCCATCTTTACATTGTTTTAGACCTATACTACATTTGTCAGAGTATCATCTCCCAACAAGCTGATGCTTATCGTTTTGGTGGAACATATTGCACATGTTCATCTTCACATAAATTCTGCCAAAAATAAAAGAAACAAAAACAAACAATTCGTGATGGTTGCAGTCCTTAGATCACATTTCACTTTCAATTCAAATAAGTTCAATTAAGAATATGCAAGATCAGTTTGGCACCCGAAATAATTAAATTTTTAAGTCATTTCAACTCATGTCACAATGGGATCATTATCTAATTAGTTGCATCATGTCAATTTCAGGTTTTATATCTATAGTCATGTTTCGATTCAAGCCAAGTTTGAGCCATTGTCAAGCTCTGTCACAGATTGCCATTCCTACTTAAGAAAATCCAATGTAATAAGATTACTTCAAACACATCAGTCCAACAGTTCTTTCCAAGGTCCATATTGCATACCCACTGTACAAAGTTGTTACTAAAGCATATTGCTGTCCAATGAAGTTCCAGCTTCATGTAAGGGAGAAATCCCGAATGTGCCAGAAAAAATGTATGGAGAAAAAAAAAAACAAAAAACCCCTTCAAACAGCGCTGAGCAGCATGTAAAATTTGATTAAGAGGCTCAGCATGTTATATTATAATAATAATGATGATGTTGATGATAATGATAAACCCCTTTAACCTTTCTTCATGACATTAGCTGCCCTACGTGAGAACCAACCAGAGTACAAAAAGTTGGCTGGAATTTTCAGCAAATTTTTTTCTAAAGTTCAATATATGTTACAACAGGTACATCAGGGCAAGGAAGCATGGACAGTATAAGTAAGGGATTTTTCATCATACAAAAGAATCCCAATTGGAGGAATATATTGATAATGAGTGCAAGCACATACGAATTTCAAAACATAATCAATTCCAGGCTTGTATTGTGAACATCTACATCTAAGGATTAGGCCATTTCTCGTCAACATAACAAATAAATGTTAGATGTAATCATTTTCTTTTTTTTTATAATTTTTTTTATTTTTTGGCCAAAGTAATCATTAAAAAAAAGCATTTTAGAACATAGAACAGAACACACCTGCAAGTCCTCAGGCAGTGCCTCAGAAACTGAAATCGTGTAGACACCAGGAACAAATTTTCCTGCATTGCATCCAAAGCACAGCTAACTCACATCTCGAGAAGATATCCTTGAAGCAGTATTTGAAAGAGATGCAAGAGCGGTTTTATCATTCAGATTCCAGTTTGGCACATTAAATAGAAGAGGATTGAAAAGAAGAGAGCAATAGGGATTTTCCCTTTTTCATCTCATGGCCAGGAAAATTTTTTTTTTTTTGGCAGATAGGTGCACCTTTAGTATAGTTGAGATTTGCAATTATCCTGAACCACCCACTACCTAAGCTCTCAACCAAACATGTTCTTTATCTTTAGGAATGAAACTTCTCTCCCATAAGGGGTCACAATTGTAGCAACTGAAAGCCCTTCCCAGTGGTTACAATTATATCACAACATTGGAGACAATATCAAGCAAGTAATGACTACATCACCATTTGTACACACTCATGTTGATATCATCAATTGCACCAGTTATGAGAAGTCATTAAAGATGCTTTTAGGTTTAAGGTCTAGGGTTGTACTCAGAAAAAAATCCACATTAGATAACATCTAGCAAAGCTACAGATACTTCACTTCAAAGAAAAAAAGAATGAGGATAAGTGTGGGAACTGCAAGAAATCTAGTCCATAGAGGATGGTATGAACTAATCAAGAAACACTTCAAATATCAGTAAGAAGTATGCTAATGTGACTATATACCCATTCGCAACCACCTAGCCGCCCAACTTCTGGTCGGATCCATGACAGATATTGTCCTGCAGGATTTTCAGCAAAAGAAAACCATTCTTTCATAAAGTGCATCCATAGAAATATCCAATGCAAGATAGTTATGCAATATTGCCTATACTTTAAATTCAATTATGATATTCATGGGTAATTATGCACTTAAAGAAAAGGAAAAAATGTGTAACTTTGTACTTAATCTGCCAAAAAATGAAAAGGCAATTATTCTCGATAATTACATTTATGAGCTTATCAGCTCCACAGGAACAAAAAAGAGGCAACTGGGTTGGCAGAATGCTTTCCATCTAGCACTTTCCCTTCCCATGTACAGGAATTTGAATTTATATCTTTATTTCATCATAAGTCGAAGCTTTTCAAGCATCCGTTGGCAAAAACTGCATTCCAGTTTGCTACTGTAGCTTAGCACCATTCATTCCGATACCATAAAATCAAAAGTTAAGAAAAGGAGAAAGTACGTTAAAATACTAGCAATTATTATAAGCAAGCTGCTGTGAACAGTTGGCAACAAGGTGAAAAAATCAAGCCTAATGCATCCATGTTTGACAAAATTCAATCTTCTTTCACTTATTTCTTCTTGAATGCAAATGGCAACATGAAAATCACATGAAACCCACTTACAACAACAATTGAACCAGGTATACAGCTTCACTACTCAGCCAAAGGCACCAACTTTCTTCACATTATATGATAAACAAATAAACACAACACAAAAAAAAAAAAAAAGAACAACAAATATAATGGTGAAAAAATATAAATTTATGTACCCAGAGAAGTTAGGGGTTGTGCAATCAACAACACGCTCGTGGTCTTCGTCCATCTTGAAAAAGGGGCAATTTTCGCACCCACTTTCTCTAAACTGCATTGATTCATATACAACTAATATAAGCAAAAAACTGTATATTCAAAATTGAACCCAGAAAAATTGGAAATTTTCTAACTAATTAGGGCAGGTGAAAGTTGAGGGAGATGGGAAGGAGAGTGGGTACCTGATCGTAGGTCTTGACGAGACGACAACGGAGACAAGCCCTAAGTTCGTGGCCAAAGCTCGTCGGAATCTGTGCTGGTTGCAGTTGGCCATTAACGTTCGCCATTCAACGATTTTCTGAGAGAAAAACCCTAATTTCTTCCTTCGTATGAATGGATGTTTCAAGCTCTCGTCTCTGGTAGGAAAGTAAGGAAGAGAAAAGAAATAGATGGTTTAAGGGTTTATTTGCTACGTGGCCAGAGGCGGGAGCAGCGGTCCCACTCCGTGCTACTCCTGATCTGAAAGAAAACAGCAGGTCGCGGGCAGCCATGCCTGCTGGCGAGTTTGTAAGAGTTTTATATTAATTGCGTAAAATATTTTGAAAAATTGGCTCCTTAAAAGAAAAACATTACCATATTAGAGAGACGCGTAAGTTTTAGTTATTTCTTGCACTAAAAGTACATCTAACACATATGCTTTCGGTATGTAACGAAATTTAAATTATGTGCCTTCAGTCTTGAAATTTTATACTAAAAACATATCTAGAACATCCGTCTTCAATATAAGATTTTCTACCATATTGAATATGATAAATAAAAATAATTTTTAATAAAAAATAAGTTATTATTCAAACTAATAATTTCTCCCAATCCAGTACAATTAAAACATGTACCTTCATCCGTACACTATAAATTGAATGAAAACTTTGCTACAAAAGTCAATTACATAAAATAACAGTCGACAAAATGCTTCAACAAAGATAGGAAGTAAGAAAAAAATCGACACACAAAATGATCATCCATTAACCATAAGAGTCGGTTACAGTAAAAAAAATTAAAAATTGTAATGCCGAGACAAATAAAGAATACCATGAACTACGATTTGTGATGAAAACTAAATTGTATTTCAAATAATCAGTATATATATAAAATATGTCATGAGTCAATGTTAATGTCAATACAATGGTAAAAAAAGGAGAAAAGAAAAAAAATAGACAAAAAATATCTATTGTTGCCTATACCGTGTAAAGGTCCTCGCAGTAAGGGAAAAAATTGAACACCCTCATCTGTCCTATGATTGTATAGGCTGATGTGGTGGATCGTCAAGATTAAGCTCCCTAAGAAGAATTCAATCAACTGGAGAAACTGAATGCAACTAAGTGATGCCCTTACCTATAGAGCGTTATGTGGGGATAGAACATCGCTTTGGAGATGTCGGTGGAGTCGCAAGATCAAGATAATGCCGAAACTCAAGAGTCAAGTAAGAACTAGATCCAACCCTAGAGTTAGATTTGACTCCAGAGGTAGAGGCAACTAATAACCCGAGGTGTATGTTATATCCCTTGTTAATTTGCCCAAGATCAATGGAATGACGCCTATATGGTGGGATATCGTTATTGAAGTCTGCCCAATGACGTTCTAACCGAGCCTTGCCTCCTCAAACTCTAACTTTACTCTTAGGGGGGTACACAAGGAGCAAACACATCCTTGTTCGCAAGTAATCACTACTCCCCCTAATGGTCTACATGGGGTAGTTACTGTACGTTTATATATCGTGGGTAGAGAATGAGGCCACTATGCTACTCAACAAATTAAAATACCCCATCTGCAATACACAATGCTGTATGATAGTCAGGTGTCAACCGTATACTCCTAAGCTAGTATACCTGAAATAAATCGAAAAATAGGTATTAGAATATATGATAGCAAATATGTATGAGTGTAGAAACTAATGAACGATTTCACATATACTTACCAACTGACCGATGACAATTCCCTAATGGATAATGTAACGCTGGATGATCTATCTATACCATAGCCAATAACTTTCGTCGACCCTTCAAAAAACTTTGTCTGTATACTAAGGATTCATGTCTTTATCCCCAAACCTGAATGTATGTAGAGTATGTGTTGATCCAGTCAACATCTATCATACCCCAAAGGTCTAGCTAGTGGAGCTGCTCGTAAATATCAACATCCTATTGAAAGTAGCGGTATCCACCAAACTGTTGAATAACACGATTTGAGAAACACTACTCAATGATATGGAAACATATGAGTAGTACCTAGGCAATTCAAATATATCCCCCAGTAATACAGAAGTGAGGCAACAACTATAGCAACTCTCCATACAAGGCTCCCAAACAGCTTAATGAGCAAAAAAAAAAAAAAAAAAAAGCAAAACAATAAAGGTTAGCACTTACGTCCAACAAAAGGATAGCAAAGAGGAGAACTTATCATATCGTACTTATTGTGTCGTCTGCATGTCAAACGCTGTATGATACACATCTACTACATGGATTGGATGCTGAGTAGTATCCTTTACTACCCTCCATCTAACCATCAATGGCCTATCCCCGTTGATAATAAACCCGTATCAACTAAATAAGGCAACATGTGGGAATCTATCCAAAGCTCAGACCTAAAGTAAAATCATGGCCCCTCCAAGCTCATGAGAATCGGATAACAAGGTAAAGCATAACTATCGATACAACCTTGCCAAGCAAGCACCGCCCCAGCTAAACTATCTAACTATAGAAAAGTTCTCTAGCAATGGGAGGAACATGAGATGAATGAGACTAAAGGATTTATCCACAAATATGAATCCCCTATTAAGCTGAGTGTGTATTACGTGCATATTGCCGAACTGTCTCATTGTCTACCCCACGGAAAAGTATCCAGAAGCGCTCTCGCAACCATGTAAAAGATAAACAAGCACCCCTCATTCAAGCAGGCCTTATGCCCAACAATCTCTCCCCTACGTTAGTCCAGCTCTCATCATCGTCCATCTCAATACAATCTGCCACCACAAAACCCTGTACTAGAAGTTTGAACTAAACCTCAACATCCTGCAGTATGATGGTCGCCTCTCCAGTGGGTAGGTGGAACATATGTATCTGAGAGTTTTATATGAATATGGGTCCTTTTTTGCAAGATGGCTCCATATAAGAAATATTACCAATATAGTATAGTGAAAGCTTGCATACACCTTCACTTTCTATTATTTTTTAAATTGAGGGCATATGTAGTACATGTACATTCAATTATAAACACTTAAACTAAAGGCACATAAGCTAAAATTGAAGACACTACATGCACCTTTAGTATACCACATATAAATACCCCAATCCGCGTAGCCAGACTCCATTTTCACCTCTACCAAATTCTGAAATATCTAAAACACAAAGAAAACTAAAGAAAACCCTAAGTTAAAGTTCCCTTCCAATTTTTTACGTCAATATACATCTAAAACAGGTAATAATTTATAACTTATATTCGTGAAATTTTTTTATAATCTTAGTAATAATCCACATTATGCGCTTTTTTTTTAGAAATTTTTTTTTTTTACTGAATGACTATATTGAGTAGTCATAAATGTATCGTAAATTGTATAAATTATTGATATTTCATGAAAATTTATTATATTTTATCTCAATTAAGGTATTTTTTGTGTTTTAGTAGATAAGTCATATAAATGTAGGTATGAAAAAAATGGAATGTAGATTGAAATTATTGATATTTTCATGAAAATTTATTATATTTTATCTCAATTAAGGTATTTTTTGTGTTTTAGTAAATAAGTCATATAAATGTAGGTATGAAAAAAATGGAATGTAGATTGAAATTATTATTATTTTTTTTTTTTTTTTGCATTTGTAATATATTGGGTCAAATTAATGAGTTAAAGTTAAATAGTACACGATGCAACTTGAGGAGATAACTTCGTGCATTTTGTTAAGTTGCCACTCAGTGTGTAGATGGAGTTTTTAATGTCATCTAAATACTCGATTCATCATGGTATTACTAGGGTGGAAATGATAGATTATGTGAAAGTTATTATATATGCGAACGTAAATATTACGATAGGTAATTAGGGGTTGGAATATGATAGGGAGCCCGTTAAGAAGTTAAAGATTAGGAATGATTCGAACTTTTCTCATTTCATTAGGAGAATTCATGGATGTATCGGAGTTGACTCGAGTGGTATTGAACTAGTGCACATGCATCCCTTTTTCCATAATGTTGGAGTTGCTTACAAGTTGATGGCCATTAGAGATGATGAGAATATTGAGAATTTTATTGAGATAGCCGAGTCTTTTGGGGAACGAAGTATTCAGGAAGTAAGTAAGGCATATCAAGGAATCGAATGCCGGGGTCAAGCGTAAAATACATGAGTTAGACAATCTGAATCTTCTAGATCCCAATGTATATTTAACAATGATCGGTGTGGAGCAAACAAATGTGAATTAGTCAAATGAACCGTACATAGATTTTTCTAAGTATGAGCACATGAATATCACAAAAGAGCAACTTGACGAAGCATTAGGTCCTATTATCGAATACGAAAAGTCTTATGATCCGTACGTACTAAGAATGCACATAGACATAAATATTGATGATGGGCAAGATGAGGCAAATGGGGATGGTAATGAAAATGATGGGGATGGTGATGAGGATGATGTTTGACTCGAAGATGATTACGCTAAAGATTTGGGAGAACTCTAGGTAAGACCATATGTTGTCAAGAGTAGTGTTTCAATCTAGCCATTTCGCGGAGACGGCCTAAGTAGGCCCCATCATCATATTAGTGAAGTATTGTCCAGCAGTCAGTTTCAGTTATGACTTTCTGCAAATAAATAAACCGATGGACAAGCTTATGAGAGATCCTATATCATTTTACAACAGCTAGTACAATGGCAGCAACTACGTAACATTTGAGAGAGATGTTAATAAAATGTGCAACAACATCAGCTGTTCCGATAACTTGAGTGTCGAAATGTGTTTCAACACAAAGAAGGTTCTCTTAGATGTAGTGAAGTCGTTCCACATAAGCAACCACTGTGATTTCTATGTGGATATATCGAAACCAATGGTATGCACGATTTACTGCAGTAGCAAAACGAATAATAAGTACTTGTTTATCTCTTACATGGTTACAAGAGCACTTTTGAGTACTTCTCCATGGGGCAAAAGATGAAACAGTTCGACAGTACGTGCGTACGTACATATTCGGTTTGATGAAGGGATTCATATTTGTAAATAAATCCTTCAATCTTATTCACCTCATGTTCCTCCCATTACTAGATAACTTTTATGTAGTTGGGCAGTTTAGCTAGAGCGACGCTTACCTAGCATAGTTGTACTAATAGCTATACTCTATCTCGTCGTCCAACGTTCATGAGCTTGGAGGAGCTCTATTCTACTTCAAGTCTAGGCTTATGATAGATTCCCATATGTCGCCCCGCTTAGTCAATAAAGGTTTATTTTCAATAAGGATAGGCCATTAGCGGCTAGATGGAAGGTAGTGTAAAATATTACTCAGCATCCGATACATATAGTAAATGTGTACTGCATAACGTTTGACATGCAGACGATGCAATAGGTACAATATAATAAGTTCTCCTCTTTGTTGTCCTTTATCATAATAAGTGCTAACCCTCATTGTTTCGTTGATTTTTTTTTTTTCTCATTAGGTTATTTGGGAGCCTTATATGGAGGAGTTGCTACAGTTGCTACCTCACTTTTGCATTGAGCTTGGAGGAGCTCTATTCTACTTCAAGTCTAGGCTTATGATAGATTCCCATATGTCGCCCCGCTTAGTCAATAAAGGTTTATTTTCAATAAGGATAGGCCATTAGCGGCTAGATGGAAGGTAGTGTAAAATATTACTCAGCATCCGATACATATAGTAAATGTGTACTGCATAACGTTTGACATGCAGACGATGCAATAGGTACAATATAATAAGTTCTCCTCTTTGTTGTCCTTTATCATAATAAGTGCTAACCCTCATTGTTTCGTTGATTTTTTTTTTTCTCATTAGGTTATTTGGGAGCCTTATATGGAGGAGTTGCTACAGTTGCTACCTCACTTTTGCATTGCTGGGTAACACAATTGGATTACTCGGGTATCACTCATATATTTCCACATCATTGAGTGGTGTTTCCCAAACCGTATCGTTCAACAGTTTAATGGATACCAATACCCCTCAAAAGATGTTGACATCTCTAAGCAACTCTATCAGTTGGACCTCCAGGGTAAGACGGATGTTGATTGGATCAATACACACTTTGCGTACATCCAGGCTTAAGGATAAAGACATGGATTCTTAGTAAATATCCAGGTTCCTCGAGATTTCAATGAGAGTTATTGGTCATGATACAGATAGATCACTCGGCGTTGCATTGCATACTAAGGAATTGTTATTGATCTACTGGTAAATACATATGAAATCGTCCATCAGTTTCTAAACTCGTTTATAGATGCTATCATATATTCCGATACATGTTTATCCATTTATTTCAGGTAAACTCACTTAGGATTGTACGGTTGGCACCTAACTATCCTACAATACTAGGTATTGTAGATGGGGCACTTCAGTTTGTTAAGCAACATAGTAGCTTCATCCTCTACCCACAGTACAAAAGTGTACAATAGCTAACCCATGTGGACCACAGAGGGATAGTAAGGACTACCTACGAATAAAGATATGACGACTCTTCGTGTACTACTTAAGGGTAGAGCTCAATCGAGATGTCGTCGAGCAGACCTCAATAACGATATCCCATTGCATGGACATCATTCCATTGACCTTGAGTAGATCGACAGGGGATACAACACATACCTTGAGTCAGGAGTTGCCTCCACCTCGAGAGTCAAATCTAGCTCTAAGGCTAAATCTAGCTCTTACATGATTTTCGAGTTCCAGCATTATCTTGATCTTACAACTCCACCAGTACCTCAAAAGTAATGTTCCACCCCTACACAGCCCTCCATAGGTAAAGGCGTCGCTCAGCTACGTCCAGCCCTTCCAGTCGACCCAGTTCCTCATAGGAAACTTAATCTTGGCAATCCATCACCTTAACCTATGTAGTCACAAGATAGACAAAGGCATTTACTTCTTTTCCGTGCCGTGAGAACCTTCATATGGCATTAACGAGATATGTTTTGTCTATTTTTTTCCTTTTTCCTTTTTTTACCATTATATTAACATTAACATTGACTTAAAACAAATTTTGTATATATACTGATTATTCAAAATACAATTTAGTTTTCATCACAAATCGCAATTCATAGTATTTTTTATTAACCTTAGCATTACAATTTTCAATTATTTTTTACTGTAACCGACTCCTATAGTCATTGGATGATCATTCCGTACGCCAATTTTTTTCCTACTTGCTATCTTTATTGAGACATTCCATCAACTGTTATTTTATGCAATCAACTTCTGTAGCAAACTTTTTATTCAGTTTATAGCGTATGGATGGAAGTACAGGTTTTAATTGTGTAAGATTGGGGAAATTACTAAGTTGAATTACAATTTATTTTTTATTACAAATTATTTTTATTTACTACACTGAAGGTGCATGTATTAGATGCACATTTGGTGTGGTAGAAAATTTTATACTGAAAGTGTATGTACTAAATGCGCCTTTAGTGTAAAAGTTCAAAGCTGAAGGTGCATCTAATACATACACCTTCAATTCAAATTTCATAGCACATTGAAGGCACATATAAGGAGCATATGCTATATGCGCATGTAAAGGAACATGTACTATATGCGCATGTAAAGGAGCATATAAAAAATAACCAAAACTGAAGGCATATAAAACTCTTTGTCTTGGGCCTCCATCTCTCAATTAGAACCGTAATAAGATGCTAGTCCAACATAATAAATAGAAGCTGTACAACTTTCCAAAAACCAACCTCCCGTACATAAAGCTCTACCCTAAGATGTAATTAGCATTCCCAAATTACATAAAATATCTACCATCTAATCTACTTCTACCTAGCTACCTATTTGAAATTCAATATCAATCAAGTTTTTGTTAAATAATATAAACATTCAAGCAAGTGAATGAAGTAGAGTTAAGTAGGTAGCAAACATTTCATGCAAATTAGGGGTCGCGACAACTAACATATAACTAATACGGGTAGCGATATAAAAATAGATAGAGAGAATGTTTATAATATGTATTTTAAATAAAATATTTTTCGTACATTTTTAAAGTTTAAAGCATTGTAATATGTCACAATCTTCATGTTCTTTAATTCTTGATCTCTATATTTTGCTCGGTGCTAGTCACTGCTTTTTTGCTCAAGAATTAAAAAAATAAATAAAGAAAAAGAAAATCCACTAAAAGTAGCCTACGGATAAAGTTGCTAATATATATTTTAATATCCACTCTATAAAGTAATCGTAAAATTCAATAATGTGTGGAAATAATATTAGTATAATAGACATTTTTAAGACGAAGGAAAAAAAAATACACAACTACAAACTCTTATGAGAAGAGCTAAATAACAAAATTTATGTGTGCATTTGCTAGTAAGAGGAAAGTAACTTTGTAAGGCTGATCGATAAATTCATATACATGGAGTTCTTTTCTTTTTTTTTTTTTTCTCATTTAGTAATCAAGAGGATAGTGAATTAACTGCTTTATAAAAATTAACATATTTGTCAAAATCCCCTTTGATTACTAAATAAAAGTTTTCTACAAAGCAAATAAGTAATAGTAATTGAAATAAATTTACAAGAATTAAAAAGGAAAGTAAGAAGGAGATTAAGCGGAATATTTTCTAGTGGTTCCACCTTTTCTTTTCTTTTCTTTTTTTTAATAACTTTGAAGGAGGAGAGAATTCAAACACTAGTATATCCCGATAGGAGATTAATGGCAATACCTCTAAATTATAACAATCTTGATATAGTAATTTTACCTTATACTTACGCATCAATCTACCATTCTAATTCCACTGCAAAAAATACCATAGTCTATATTAGTAGTTCCACTATATCAAATCAAAATCTTTTAGGATTTATAGAAGCTATCTAATAGGCTATAGTGAAATATAAAACTCACAAAGTACAAAGAAGTCTCGCTCAAAGTAAATTTGCAATTAAGAAAACATGGAATGAAGAATTCCCTTATCTTTTTGCACAAATACATATAATAATAAACATTAGTGGTTTTGTCTGCTTGGATGTGAGAAAATCAAGGTTGGGATAATACGAGACTTCGAACATGCATTTTCTTTGTTTTTGTGTTAACTAATAGAGTTGCTCCTACGAATCTATGCGATTGTTATGGTCATGTGATGCAGCAACTCTTGCATAGATATTTTTGTTATTTTAAAGTGATAAATGGGATAAGTTTCTTTAGTATCATATGCTTTGCTGCGCCATCCATAAAATCATAACTACTAGAAGACAATAACTAGTTGGGTTGAAGTGAAGAAGTCAAGGCTAAGATAGAATGAAACTTTAAATTTGCTTGTTTTTCTTCCTCTCTCTCTAATTTTTAATTCTTTTTCTTTTTTTGATGTGTGTATGACAACTATTAAGGTTGCTCCTAAAAACCTACACAGTTGTTACAATGGTGTATTACAACTCTTAGTAAACATTTTCTTTACATTATAAAAGTAAATCCTATTTTCTTTAAATAAATTTTTTTTGTATTTCATCTTCAAAGCAATTTTCTCATACGTTGGGTACAGCACCTATCATATTGGCTTGGTTAACTTCCATCATAGTGATGTACTTCTTGTTACAACAATATTGGACAGACCATCAATATTTTCAATACTCGACATTTATACCCCTGAAACTGAGATAAACCCCTTGTTAAACCCTGATGGCTGCCAATATATAATAAGTGGGTGACGTAGACGGTAACATTGCAATCTGAGTCATTCTCTTTAACCATTGCGGATTCTTTTTATCGATTTGGTAAAATTATCATACACAATTTTAAGTCTCAAAAACGTGACTTATTTCAATAATTGCCTAAACTACACCATTGTTACCATACAGTGGCAAAACTAGGCTTGCTGGTTAAGCAGATATTATGTTGGCCACTACATTCAGCAGCAGCAACTAATTACTCTCTTTCTTATCATATGTAGAATTTTTTTCTTCTTTAATGTAGAAGCGATTCTAGCTTTATGTTGAATCATGTTTTTCTGGATCTCTACTCTATATGTCCCGAAATTTAACTCTCTAAATGAAAGAAGGTTTTGACTAACTAAAATCCTCAAATTTGTTTCCTTCCATCTTTACGGAGTTACAAAATGCAAAAATCTGGATCAACACCATTTATAAAGTAGTCAGACTCATAAATCACAGGATTAGGTCTGGAAATCCACGGACCTAATGATCAAGTCGGCATTCTTCTTTGACTTCATTATGAGCTCCGCATTAGGACGATCATTGTACTCTATCTGCATGATAGATTAGTGGTTTAAGCAATTCTGTTTGCATGAAATTGGAGAATTATGCAGTCAGAGAAGTAAGGATAGTCATACTTACCCGCCAGCTTGCAACATCGGGAGGCTTCCCTATAACATAGAGAGCACAGTTTTATAGCGTCTAATGGTAGTTCCTCTTAAATTTTAGTGCAAAGTCTACATGGAAGTCTTACCAGTTGAAATATGTCTTTTTTCCACCCTTTGCATTGCTTTGTCAATGTCAACCTCAATGAGCCTTGAAGAAAACCCGAGTAAAAAATCAGGATGACTCAACAACTTGTAGAAATTTGCTTCATACAAAACAGGTAAAACCAATAGTTTCATTACATACAATAGAGGTAAAAGCACTAGCATGTGGGGCTTCAATATAGAAAACAATTTCTGGTGCATTAGCCCTTGCCCTCTAGAAAAGGGGATGAGACCATTGATGCAAATCCATGACAAAACCCCCAATGACAGATAGCTCATACTATATACATTCCACTAAATCCTTTCACAATCTACTGTGCTTATACTAGTGACTAAATTATGGAAGATTTTTATGAAAACGCATGCCAATTCATCTACCACATCCTTAACTTTTAATGCAAAATTAATCAATATTAACAAGGGATTAGAGTAAGAGGCATAAAATGATCGATATGAGACATAACCCTGTGTAGGTATGGCAATTAGGCAAGCACCAGCACAGACCTGCTTTGCCAGATGCGATTTGGAGCAGGCTAGATAGCTTTTTTAAGCAAGGCCTGGGGATAGTACATTGACTTAATCTGCATTGTTAAGTGGGACGGGGAGGATATTGAGCGTAAACCATCACCATGTGTGTGAAATTTTGTTTTTACTTCTGATTTGTCTACTTTTAGTAGGTCTCTGTAAATTCTAACACTTAAAAAAGTATCTTTTGCAATTGCAAAGCAGGACACTAATGATAAAGAAATTAGAAGTAAACAGTATATTATATTATTCCTTAAAGGTAGGGAAGCTATTCACCTATTATTGTACAAAATTATACTGTTGAAGGTGACATTCTTCTGTTTTTATTTTAAGAAGTTATTTATGATGCATTTAAAATTCTAATGTTTGTAGTTTCATTGTGTGCCAAGCATTGCCCCATTAAGAACCTGCAAACCTAGTGGCCCATAGTAGGAAGGGGTGGCAAAGAATAACATTTCAACCGGCAGGCATAACGAGGCAGGTTTGGGATTATTTGCTCAAGATGGGGTGAGGCACGGGAATAGTTAACTCACATCCACATTGTCCCATTACCTTCCTAATCCAAGGGGATATGTATCCTGGGGCAGTTGACCTAAAATAAGTTGCTAAAGTTATTTGACTCTTCCCCAAGGCTATACAAGATCAATTCATTATTCATTAAGAACAAATGGAGATATTGGATTGCCAAAAAGACACACATACGAAAGAATGAAATTACAATAAGGTAAAATTTCTGTAAGGAATGCCTTGCTATTTGATTTTCTTTTTCAAGATTCCTTGAAACTGTGAACTATAACAGATCCGCATAAGTAAGTTTTACACGAATCCTGATGGATTCGGTACATAATTTGTGATTGATTGCAATTACGTGAATAAGCGTCTAATGTGTGGTCAAATATGTTCACAGTCAACATAGCAGAGAAAAAAAAATAGATTTTACCATTTCTCGTCAAAAATCATGGATATCTCCTTCCAAAGCCCGTCTTCCAATAACAAGTAGTTTCCCTCAACAACAACAATTTTATGCCTGTAAAATTGATAAAGATTCAGTATTCCCGATGAATTTTTAATTCAACACTAAAAGGATGGAAAATTTGCAACTTAAGAACAAGAAAAGAAGTTAATTTTGGAGTAAAAAAATATGGTAAATATCCCACTTCCAAGAAAAAAAATACAATATATTTTCTCAATTCTACAAATGTCCTACCGATCTAAATAATTGATTGAACATAATGAAGCAAGAGCGAAAATGAGCAGTGGTCATATCACAATTAAATAATAGCTTGATACTTTCAAGGTCATTCATGAGTTTATCATTCTCAGCAATCTGACACTATAATGCATCAAGTTCCCCAGTTCAGAATAACACTCTTAGGATTTTAATTTGCATTTTAAGCATTACTTTACAACTCTAATTAGTGCAAAAAAACCATTTTATTAATAAGACACCACCGACCCATTGCAAAATATAGGTCCTACTTCCTGTTAATTTAGTATTTCGGAAGAAACCTCTCTCTTCTTAGACATTTCTATTGGAAGTTGACAAAATGAAGGTGACCAGTTAAAGGGTGCAATGGAACTATCAAGTGAAACAACTTTACACACCATTAAACAACATGGAGTGAACCCAAAAAACATGGGTAGCGGACATAATGGAAGTTTAACTTATGAATATGACATGAGAAAAATCAGGAAGAAAAGCACATTCTTAACAATGGCACCACTGTATGCACCACATAAATGGAACTGCACCTTTATTGTCACATTCTGCAATACCAGAAATTGCCTTCGATAGACAGAAATTACCAAACAAGTTTTCTCATTCCCTGCACACCAGAACCCCACCACCACCACCCCCACCAAACAAAACCCACCAACCCCACATCTAGTACAGTCCTTAAATTGACATGAACACTGTTTTGAAAATTATTCACCAGACAGAATTTCATGATAAGCTTATTCAGTGATCACCAAACCAAGTTTGGACTGTTTTTACTACTAATGTAGATTTAGAGAACGAGAATGTGGAAAAATCTTAAGAGAGCTGCATATTAAGGTGATGAGGAATCCTCCCACAACGTACAATGGTTTCAATGGAGGAAATGGTTCTCAAGTCATCAAGCATACACTCTTTCTTCCTAATCACTGCATGAGATATAGGCTCCCTCACAGAAGGACAAACAATGAGAAATATAAATATTTGCATCTGATCTAAGCACCTCATTGTAAAATCTTCATTGAAGTTTCATAACCATCTTTGCCTTTACACCATTTAAATATAGCTTTCGCTGTATAAGTATTTACAAGTGGTGTGATTTAAATGCAAAACCTCATGCAAGTTGTTATGAAAAAATCTAGGGTCTTATTCACTAGGCAAGCTCCTTGGGGTCAAGTCAGGAATATCAACTACCACATTGAATCAGATGTTTGGTTTCAGATGTTGTCTGGGCCGAGTGATTCCGACAACTATAGATGGTTTTTAGCATGTCACACCTCAAGCAAATTTCTTCAGAATTTTCTTTCATCATTGACTTAGGAAAAAATTCTTTCACTGTGAACAAAAACTATAAAAAAGAACTTACTGAAGGCTTACAAAAATATCATCTTCTACAGGGTCTCCAACACCATGATCAAAAGATGGAGCATAAACTGATCCCTATCAAGAAGAATACACAACATGATTTTAGACAAAGCAATTGACATGTGCAGCAAAATCAATCCTAAAAGAAAATGAAATAAAGCTATTTAGCACAACACCTGATCCCTCAAGTTCCGAAGACATGTAAGGAGCAGCTTTGGGTTAAATGTCCATGGAGCTGATAGGTAATTTGAAAAGACAAATCAATTATTTTCCAAGAAATTAGTAGAGATGTAACAAAGGACCACACCTCCTCTTCTTGCATGGGCTTCCTTAGGATCCTACAATATAAGAACACTGGTTAGAGACAACACAAAAAGCTTTCGTGGATCTATATGGCATAAAAATATGATTCGCTCGTTTCCTAAATACCAATATGACTTAATGCCAATCATAATGAAATGACACTCCAACTCTTCACCATGTAGAGTGAGAAATTTCTCTTTGTTCTCTCTCTCTCTCTTCTACCCCTTTGTTGCCTTCATTCGTCTGTCCCTCTCCGATGTCTCCTACTCCGTCTCTCTCTCTCCTCTTGCCCCTTCTCGCTCGTCTCTCTCCTTACCCAATTTTCTCTCTCGTCTACCCTATTTGCTCTTCTCTTCATCTCTTCCTCCCTCGCTTTTGTTTCTCTCGTCTTTCTCATCTTCCTTTCTCCCTTCTCTCTTTTCCTCCCATCACCATCTAACCTCTCTCAACCTAACATCCTCTCCATTGTTTTACCCCCTCATTCTGTCTAGTCCTTTACCCTTTTGTAACCGCTTCCCTCTCTCTCTCTCCTTTGTCTTCAGCGATCTCCTTAGTTCAAGTTAGGGTTTGGTTTTTCACCTTCTCTTTATATCTTGTTTAGTCATGAGAACCTTTGTTCGTAGAAACAATAAAGTTTCTTTTAGAGTCATTGCTACAAAGGCTTTTGCCATGCACTCTAAGTCTCAATCTTGTCCGTCTAAATTCGCAAAGAAGACAAAGTCATCCAAGACCGCCTCTAAGGGAAGCAAAGATGGATTTAAGTCCTCTGCAGCTTCATCTGCCTATGTGAAAGTTGGAGATGTAGCTGCTCCAGGTGCAATACAGGGCATGGATTCAAAAGATGTTGAACATATTGCTATGCAAACACAGCAAAGACAGAAGGGAAACAAAGTTTCTCGCCTTTCTAACTCTAGTACATCTTCCAAAAAGAAAAAGGTCCAAGAAAGTATATCCTCTTCAAATAACAAAAGTAACTCCACTAGTAAGTCTACTATTCAAGCTATGGTCAAAGTGGCTGAAAAGATTAAGACATCCCACATTCATAGGAAAGAAGAATCTGATAGTGCTGCAAATCAACAAAAGCAACAACACTAGACATCAAAACCACGCTCCTTTGTTGAGGTGATTTCGGGTCAGACTGAAAAGGACTCTTCCCCCTTGGTGGATGTCACACTTGACTACCACCCTCTAAAGAAAGTTGGAGATTTAATTTGTATACCACCCCCGGAGGTCACTTAGATGAGTGAGAAAACTTGACGTTTTATTGCTGTGAGATACTTCCTTAGACAAAGATTATCTTTCCTATCGGTGCAAAAACTAGCAACGGCAAGGTGGAAGGATGAGGGACTTTTGGAGATGCTGACAAATGGAAACGGCTATTTCTTTTTCAAATTCAAAGATGAAGCAGCCCTATCTAAGATTCTTAGCCAATCTTGGTATTTTGCTAAGCAACATATGATTTTTGATAGATGGCATATGGAGGAGTACTACTCCCATATAAATCCCAAACGTATCCTTATTTGGATAAAATTGTGGGGAGTTCCAATGCAGTATTTACATCGTGATAGCATTAGCTATGCTGCTAATGCAGTGGGTCAACCTCTCTAAGTGGAATTAATTTTAGCTAAAGTGAAAAGGATTAGATTTGTTAAAGAGTTAATGGAAATTGAAGCTAGTCATGAACTTCCAATGAGGTTTGCTATGAAAAAGCTAGATGGATTAATTACCATGGTTGACGTTGGATATCAAAATATCCCTCCTTGTTGTGCAAATTGTAAAGTTTTTGGTCACAATTTAGATAAATGTCTTGAAATTTCAAGTGGGCATGTCTCTTCAAGTTCAAACTGCCAAGCCCCTCTCATAGATAAGGATGATAATCCTACAAAAGAAGCAAAGGAGGTGATTAATAAAACTTCCCATGCAAGTTTGGATATCTCTATTGAAGAATATGATCCTCATCTGATCAAACCTCCAGAAATGCCTGGAAAAGGCAAAAATATTGCTATCTAAGTTTCTTTTAATGATTCTAATAGTTTGGATGCGCGCGTACCCTTGTTGCAAGGAAAACCTTCATCTCCTCAACCGACAAATATAGAATATTCATCCGAGAAGAGCCCTAAGGAATTCGATGGGGTTTCCTCTTTCATTCCAAATTCCTAAGAAGGATCTTCTTTGAATCAAGATAATGAGGTCAAAGAGAAAAATTGGTCTAAGGTCAAGAAGAAAAAATCAAGGAAGACGAAGGGTGTAAGTGATACGGTTGGAGTTGAGACTAGCCATTCATTGCCTTAAGGGTTAACCCCTATAAGTTTTCTTTGAGTTCTTCTTTCATCTTTTGTAAATAACTTATAATTGCATCATGGAATATTAGGGGACTTAAGGATCCCTCAAAAGCTAAAGAAATACGTACATTGTGTTTTAAACATGGAATTTCCATTTTGGGTATCATAGAAACTAAAGTCAAACCTCAAAGCGTATCCATAGTTTAGTCAAGAATTTGCCCTTCTTCGCACGCTAAAAAACACCTTAGTGGAAAGATATAGGTTGCATGGGATCCACCAATTTGGACAGTGAAGATTCTCTCCTCACAAAAGCAATTCATTCATTGCAAGTACCATCTCCTAAGTATGGATCTCAACAACATTCATATATAGGGCAAACTCTAGCTTGGAAAGGAAATCTCTTTGAAAGGATCTACTTACCATCAAAAATAATACTTTGAGCCCTTTGATTCTGCTTAGAGATTTCAATGAATATCGTACGATTGAAGAGAAACTAGGTGATAATGAGATATTTTCTCTTTGTATGGATTCTTCTAATGATTTTTGTAATGGTACCAAACTGGAAGAAGTGAGAACAAGTGCCACCATCTTCACATGGTCAAAAAATAGGTGCAGCTCCAACCTTTTTACGAGGCGCTTGGATAGGGTGCTTATTTGCTTGCATTGGATGCTTGTTTTCCCGCTACTAAAGTGCAAGTAGACCCTCCCGGAACTTATGATCATAAGCCCTTAATTATGAAGTTGAACTTACGGAGTCAAGAGAAGAAGATCTTATTCAAATTTTTTGACTTTTGGAAACTCTACCCATCTTTCCTTCCTATTGTGGAGAAGGTTTGGAACACTCATAGGGAAGGGACTCCTATGTTTAAGGTTGTGTCTAAGCTCAAGTTGTTGAAACATGAACTTAGGAAATTAAATAGAGAGTATTTTTCTGATTTATCAGCCAAAGTTCAAGAAGCCAGGTGCTTATTACAAGACATTCAGCTTGTAAATAGAACATATCCGACACAAGCATATTGGGATTTGGAAAAAAAAAAAAAGGTTTTAAGGATCTATACCTTTTAAAAAGGGCTGAAGAATCTTTTTTAGGCCAAAAATCTAAAGATATTTGGCTAAAGTTGGGTGATCAGAACTCTTCCTTCTTTTTCAAATCCCTTAAACAAAAACATCTTTACAATGGTATTCACTCCATGAAGGATGAAGAGGGTGCTGCTATTGTTAGTAAAGAGCCTATGCAACAGGTGGCAATATCCTTTTTTGCTAATTTACTAAAGGACAATCATTACCCTTCGCCTTTTTTGCAATCTCTTACCCAACATCCTAAGAAACAAAGTACAGTTTGCAAATTAAGACTTGTTGGTGAAGCCTATCTTGGATGAGGAAATTAAATTGGCACTAGTGTCACTTGCAAAAGATAAATCCCCTAGATCGGATAGTTACAATGCCTACTTTTTCAGATGCACTTGACACATTATAGGGCAAGAGGTCTGCTAAGCCATAAAAGATTTTTTTTCTACTAGAAAATTATTGAAAGCAATTAATGCTACTTACCTAGCTTTGGTGCTGAAAGTCAAAACATCTTAATCTTTTGCAAATTTTAAACCAATAGCATATTGTAATGCGCTATATAAGTGCATATCTAAAATTATTGCGGATAAACTCAAGTTACTCATAGCCAGTCTTGTAGGAAAGGAGCAATCTACTTTTATAAAGGGAAAGTGCATATTAGACAACATTCTAGTGGCTCAAGAACTATCACATAGATATCATCGGACCAACCATGGCCTTAAATGTGCAATCAAGGTGGATATTATGAAGGTTTATGACCATGTAAATTAAAATTTTTTGAAAAACTTATTACAGGCTCTCAACTATTCACCTCAATTCACATCTTAGATAATGGAATGTGTTGCAACACTAAGATTTTCTGTGTGCTTAAATGGAGAACTATCTAGTTTTTTCCTAAGTTCATGTGGCCTAAGACAAGGTGATCCTCTTTCCCCTTACCTTTTTGTTTTGGTAATGAAAGTTCTCGCTTGCTATCTTAGGAGTCTTGCATCTAACCCACATTTCAAGCTACATTAACGATGCAAAAAAGCTAAACTTACTCATTTATGTTTTACTGACGATCTTATGATCTTTTCAAAAGGAGACCCCACCTCAGTCAATTTAATTGCATAGACCATTTTTTTGCAATATCGGAGTTGAAGTGTAGTCCTACAAAGAGTCAAGTTTCTTTTAAGTAGTGTCCCAGCTATAGATAAGGACCGAATCCTATCTCAATTGGGTTTTAATGAGGCAAAGCAACCTGTCAAGTATCTTAGTGTTCCACTCATATCCTCTAGGCTCACTAAGGCTGATTGCATTATTCTTGTTAATAGATTTGCAGCCCATATTAATCAATGGACATCAAAAGCTCTATCTTATGCAAGGAGATTAAAACTTGTCAAAAGTGTTCTTTTCTCTCCCCAGGTATATTGATCATCTAATTTTGTATTGCCAAAAAGTATCTTGAGGGGGATTACTACAAAAATCAAGCGTTTCTTATGGAATGGATCAGATAAAGAAAGGGCTAAAGCCAAAGTGGTTTGGGAAGAGGTCTACGAACCTAAAGGAGAGAGTGGCTTAGGCATTTTGGAACTTTCTTTATGGAATAAAGTAGCTCTATTGAAACATATATGGAATTTGTGCTAAGATGATGGGAATACTCTTTGGCTTAATTGGATCTACAATGAAGTTTTAAAGGGCTGCAACTTTTGGTCCATTTCAACTCCTAGTCAATGCTCATGGTCCTAGCTAAAATCCTTCAAGCATGTTTATGGGCTTGCTCCTTGTTTCCTTTTTTTTTTTTTAGGAAGTTGAGGATGGATAGAAGATTTCACTTTGGTACGATTTTTGGCATCCTAAAGGTCCTCTAGCAAGTTGGTTGGGAGAAAGATCCATCTATAACTTAGGTTGAGCAAAAGAAGCAAAATTAAATTCTATTATCAATGAAAGTGAGTGGACATGGCCTGAGAGAGACACATGGAACAACATAAAATCTCACATCTCACATCTCACATCTCAACATCTATGACTACTAAGATGAATATGCCTTGACACTTTTATGTCGAAGAGAAGCTCATCATCTTCATTCTCTATTCGTTAAGCATACAACAGCTTGAGAAGTCAACATGGGAAAGTTCAATGGTATAAAATGGTTTTGCATAGCTCCATCATGCCTCATCACTCCTTCATGCTATGGTTGGCTATCAAAGAAAGGTTGTTCACTCAAGATAAATTGGTCAACTGGAGCATCTTTGATCAGAATGTTTGTGTATTCTGTAGTAACAAAGAAGAAAACCATACACATCTTTTTATAAAATGTGAATATGCTATGACTATATGGGCAGAGATGCAAAAGGTCTATCACATTTCCTACATAGAAACCATCTCAACAACAACAGTTAAGAAGTTATCTATTGAATTGGGCAGATTTAACAACACCTAAAGAAGGAAAATTCTTTCAATTTTTGTTTATATTGTGTGGAAAGAGAGAAATAGTAGAAGGTTGGGTGGAGATCCCACTCAACACTTGACTTTAGCTAAGAAGATTATGTGCTATGATGGTACTAAGTGATCGATCTAGCCAATTTGTGTGCAATGATGGTTGGAATAATCCCTTAGTATTATCTTCTTGTATATTCTTCTCTTTCCATTAATGAAAATGATACATATTGACATTATCAAAAAAAAAAAAAAACAACTTAATGCCTCTATACAAAACAGTTATTGCCAAACTCCACATCACCTTCCACATCCAAGCACTGAGAACAACGATCACATATTGGCATCATAATACAAATGTTTGCTATGTCCTTAATCTAAATCATTAGTCCCCAAATTTAAAAAATACAAAAAAAGACACCAAAGCATTATGTAAAATATATTAGTTATATCACAATCTTGTTGCCATGTTTTGGATAGACTTAAACTCCAGCATGTCCTAGCAAAACTTTTAAGTTCTTTTGGTAGAACACACAATATTTTCTTACAAAGGAACCAGATTGTAGTGTTGCCTACCTTCTTAATTGTGTGATTACCCTAAACATAGAGCAACATGTAATCCCTCTTAGCATGAAAAGAGTGTTAGTTGATAATTGCTAAACAAACATACTACAAATTATGGAAACTACTTGAGTCATAGAATAAGATTAAGTTGGTTTTTAACAATCTTAGCTAGTCATGGAATTTTGTTGATGCTTCATAACCAGATTATCTAAAACACATGATGACAAAGAGGTGTGAGCTTTCTTACTTCTGCCTGCATAGGAAAAATCAACCAACTCTAGCCATACAAATGAAACAAAGGACATTTCTTAGAGAGAAATTTGGTAGTTAGTAGTGGCTCTTAATCTGCAAGTTCCATCTTATATGATTGTTGGAATGGTGCTTGATATGTATCTGCTGAAGTGTTAGTAGTACTAGGTGATATGTAGTACATTAGTTTAATAGAAATAAATAAGTGTATTAATTAGTATAAATAAATGTATGTTTGCTGAGGTAGCATACTAGTGAGTATAAATTGGGGACTCACTTAGTGTAAAGGTATCCAAATATTCTCTTTGTAAAATCACAAAGTTTGTTAAATTGCGAGCTCTTACTCATGACTTTAGGTGAGCTCATGTTAATAGCTCTTATGTTTTAAGAGAATTAGGATTTCATATATATAAATTTTATACACAATTGCAATAAAATTCCTTGATTTCTTCTATTCATACTTTTAGAGCCTATCAAGTGGCACCATCTAGGTCTTGAATTGCTACCGATCCCTTCCTTGGTTGTTTCTTCAAAGGACTTCCATTGTTTCTTTTTTCTTCACTTGTTCACTTTCCTTCTTCTTCTCCATCCTTCCTCCTCCTTTGACCAAATTAGCATTTCTCATGTTTGACTCTTGTAACCATGACTCAATTGGGTTCTCAAGTTGAGGAATTAGAGAAATCAATGTTGGAGCTGCACCAAGATTTCACCAATATTCAACTTCATGTAGCTACTTTGGATTGAGATTACAAGGAGATTTCTAATCAAGTAATTGCTATGCGTAGAGATATTATGTCTATTGAAGATTCAATTAAGTCTCTCCAACAAATGTTTGCCAATTTTCGACAATCGCATCGCTCCTCAAGTTCTCTCTCTGGTGATACTTCTGTTCCTTCAAATGCTAAAGGCAAATCTCAAATTGGTACCCACTCACAACTACTTCATAGAGAAGATTCTGCGACTCTGGGACTCAACACACATTTAGGTCTTCCTCCTACAATGAACTTATCAATCAGAGATCAATTACACAATCACAAGGATGACCTTTATCGATCCATACTTCTCACATGGAACTTCTTACCTTCGATGGATTGAATCCAGTTCACTAGATCGCCATGATTCAACATTATTTTGACGTAAATAAAATTTTGGAGGCATGACAAATTAAGTTGGCTTTTTTGTATATGCGCATCCAATCCATCCATTGGTTGCAACTCCTCAAGCAACACCACTTGCATTTAGCCTGGTCAGTAATGAAAGAGCTAATCCATCAGTTTGGCGGTCTTTCGTTGGCTAATCCTTTCAAATCTCTCTCTCAACTTCATAGATATAATTCCATTGATAAGTCTATCTCTAAATTTAAGTTTCTCGTGTCCCAAGCTCCTCGTATGTTGGAATTACAATTGCTTAGTTATTCTTCAGGTGGTTTGTGTGACAAAATTCAACAACAGTTAGATACTCTTAGTCTTACATCTTTGGATTTGACGATGGAATTAGCATTAAAAGTCTAAAGGGAGTTTCACTTTAGTATTCTTGTTATGCTACCTAACCAAGGTAAGAGGCAATCTAGTATAAAGCATCAATACGATAGCTACAAATTTCTTCACCATCACTCTTGCTACTCTACTGTCCACAACTGGTCTTCTCCTTGTGTTTCACCATCTCATATTTCGGGTTCTTCTAGTGCAATGCCTTCTCTCCTTAAGGCCACCGTTCCTTTACAATCTTTTGTTTGTAATCCAGAGTTGTTGAAGAGTGAATCTTTTGTTTCTACTCCACCTAATTCTTCTCCACAACACAATCAACCAAAGGATGGTTAAAAGAAGACTCATTAACAAAAGCAAATGACTAATGCTGAGTTCCATGGTAAGTTAGTTAAGGGTCATTACTTTAAGTGCAACCAGCCTTACTCCCATACTCATAAGTGTCCTAATAAATCTTTGTGCGTAATAGTTTTAGAAGACAATCATGATGGTTCAGGTTGTATATGGGAATGGAATGAAAAAACTGATTATTTGCATCCGACTTCACAATCCATTAGCCAAAGTGTTGGTTGATGGCTCCACTATGTGTTCACAACTTGTTGTCCTTGTCAAGGACAATCTTGACAAGGGAGGAATTGATATGTACCTACTGATGTGTTAGCAATAGTGGGTGACATGTGACAATCATGATGGTTCAGGTTGTGTATGGGAATGGAATGACAAAACCGATTATTTACATCCGACTTCACAATCCATTAGCCAAAGTGTTGGTTGATGGCTCCACTTTGTGTTCACAACTTGCTGTCCTTGTCAAGGACAATCTTAACAAGGGAGGAATTGATATGTACCTACTGATGTGTTAGCAATAGTGGGTGACATGTGACAATCATGATGGTTCAGGTTGTGTATGGGAATGGAATGACAAAACTGATTATTTGCATCCGACTTCACAATCCATTAGCCAAAGTGTTGGTTGATGGCTCCACTTTGTGTTCACAACTTGCTGTCCTTGTCAAGGACAATCTTGACAAGGGAGGAATTGATATGTACCTACTGATGTGTTAGCAATAGTGGGTGACATGTGGCACATTAGTTAATAAAAATAAATAAGTGCATTAGTTAGTATAAATAAATGTATGTGTGCTGAGGTGGCATACAAGTAAATATAAATTGGAGACTCGCTTACCGTAAAGGTATCCAGATAATCTCTTTGTAAAATCTTAAGGTTAGTTAAGATTGTGAGCAATGGCTCGCTCTTACTCATGGCTCTAGGTGAGCTCATGCTCGTGCTCATGGCTCTTAGCTCTCATGTTTTAAAAGAATTAAGGTTACAAATTTTATACACAATTACAACAAAATTCCTTGATTTCTTCTGTTCATACTTTTAGAACCTATTAATGCTACTCAATCTGACACTTGTTGAACTGGCAGGGCGGGGCGAGGCGCGGAAATGTTCTAGTTTCTTCCTCTTTTGGTAATAATTCAAATTAACATCATAAACCTGTAGGGATTGGTTCTAAGCTGATGCAAACTCTCTATTGTTGAATGCTTTTCCATTGAGTAGTACCCAACTAGCTAGTGGCTCATGATTGACTTAGTTAGATTAGCAAGCTTCCTTTTTTTCTCTTGCAGTTTGCATAGGGACAATGCCCAGCAGTTTTGCACTATAATTTTTTATATTAATGCATTGCTTTCCCGAAAAATATCATGATGAAGCTAAGATAGGACATACTTTTATACAGAACAATCTCAAAGAGAACATCTTCAAAAAAAAGAAGAAATGACAGTTACCTCCATGGCATCAAGCTGAGACCGATATAGATGAAAGCCATCCATTGGAAGGACCGTTGCTACATCCATGGGTTCCACCTGAGAATCAAATGAATGAGCCTTTTGGGGCCATAATTTGTTCACTCTTTTGACTACTTCTGAGGCTAAAGTGCTCTTTCCAGCACCAGGAGGACCAGCCAAACCCACAATATATCTGCACATAATAATGTCTTGAACAATTTCATGCGGAAAGAAGCTTATTTTGTGGTGAATGATATAGATAAAAGCATGTTGAACAGAAAGATCCCAACATATAAGTTATGATTTTGCAGATAGTCTTCATTTAGTAGTACAATGTGAGAAATTTTCACATAAGACTACTAATTTTCTGAAAAAAGATTTTTGCTAATTGCAAAACGAAGCAGATATTATTTCATACATCAACCAATCAAGTGGAAATTCTGATCTTTGCAAAGTAAGGTCATGTCGGTATAAATTTTAAGCCCCTCAATGCCAAACTAATAAGTGTTCGATTGCAATCCAACTACACGTTAGAAACAATTTTGAACGCATCATTTGACACACACATCAATCCGAACGTAATTGAGACAGCATCTCAATTCTTATATCCATTCCTAATAAAAATAGAAATGGATACAGCATCTCAAATTTATGTGGGAATGGTCAGGCTTGGATCCCTTACCATTGTAGGATCTATAAAGATAAAAAGAAACAGAAATTTATTTATATGTTCTTCTACAGCTACATCTGCCAGCAGCCAAAGAGGTTAAGGGAAAGATACAGAAAAAGTTTTTAATTCAAACACTAAAAGCAAAAATCATTGCCAAGAAATGATCTTTCAAAAAGGTTACATGGGTGCTAACAATACTAAGATTAAACATCACATATCTCATCCATATTACTATAAATCAGAAAGTGAGCAACAACAAGGCTGCTTATTGAGAAAAGCTAATGACACAACATGAGCAAGAACAACTAAGGAAGCTTAAACTTACTTTAAATTTGGATTTGATGCAGCCGCGGCTGTTGGCACAAGATTCTCAGCCAAAATATCATATATCTCATCCATGGTCCTATACGACATAAAGGTTTAATGTCCATTATATGCAACATGGAAGAAAGGAAAATGAAAGGAAGAAAATTATAGAACATAATACAGGTACTTGCAAATATATCTCTATATTATATCCATAGTTTGAAAGGAAAGCATTATTGTTCCCAACATTCTCAATGTAAATGCCACCGACTAGTTCTGCTACCGAAGCCTTTCACAGGACTCAGCCTCTAATTTAACCTATCAAGCATATACCAAACATCTCTGACTGCACCTATAGCCATATAAACAAGTTAAATGGTTCCACAGTCATTTGCAAGAAATTTGGCAATACTTTCACTGTAAGTAGAAGAACAACCTCCTACTTCCGTTTTCTTAATAAGCAATCTTTAATTTCCATGCCTACAAAGATTCAGCTGCACCCAGTGTGCACCTGTACACAGCTTGATTCATCTTCTATCCAACAAAATCATCTTGAAACAAACTAGAATTATTTGAAAAAGAAGAAAAAAAAGAAAGAAAGAAAAGTAAAGCAGGGCCTTAACACACCAAATCAGCAAGCATGCCCATAAAAATAAATCAAGTTCCTCTAGTTGTTATTGGGGAACTAAGCAATCCTCCTATGACGGTTGGCAAATAGATCAAGAGTGAATTTTTGTTGTCCATGTCAATGAGGCACGTCACTTGAAAACTCCTCTGCAAGTGGACTGATTTTTCTGATCTTAATTCATACTTATCATCTAATATATCAATTTCCTAATTCTCTTGGCACCCACAGCACCAATGACCAAGGGATGAGGGCAGCTTTCTTACTGTGAGCTCCCATTTATAACATGAAACGGTCTACTCCGGACCCCCATGGTAAATAATTGATTATTCAATGAAATGGCTCATCAAGGTCTTAGAAAATTTTTGCATAAAAAGTTTGTGCAGCTTGAAGTGGTTCAGTTAAAGAACCTTCATAGTGAACTGAAGTTAACTATGTACATTCACTACTAACAAGTATTTAAATATAGGTGAATAGTTAAAAGGTGTTAGCTTTTATCCACTTTTAAAAGCAGTCACTCATATAATTAACGGTTAGGGGTATTCTAGACTATTTTAGAGCAATCAATACAAATAGGAATTTTGTGCATGAAAGCAATTCATTTGTATTACATTCATATATGATAGCCTAGAATAAGAGTAACACAACTTAAAAATTATTTTGAAGTTTGCTCCAATTATAGAAACTTTTGGAAGCTTGGCAAGCAAGCCAAACCAGTCAAGATTTTCTTTCAATTACTTTGGTTAATAACCAATGATAATGAGTGTTGAATTGTGACTACAAAAATCACATCTGTAATTACTAATTTAAGCTTTTAGATGAATCGTTTGATCCAATATATTATAAGATGTCAAAGTAGAGGATCCAGGTTCAAGTTATGACATCACTATCCATGGCCTGAGTCAATTCTCATGCCATTCAAGAGAGGAGTGTTGGAATATCAATATAAAAGAACACATGAGTTCACTATTAAAAGTTTCTAGACGAGTTAGTTGGAGGTTCCAACTAGAATTATTCTTTTCCCCCTTTTCTAAGGATAAATATCCAACTCCAACTAGAATCACACAATAAGCATTACGACAAGATTGAAATGTGATGTCATGGCAAAAGAACAATGTTGCAATCATTAGACTTAACCTCAGCAAAAAGATGCCTAGTCCAGCACTAACCCAAACAATTAATAGGGTTATAGCATTCAGGTCTAACCATATGATTCATTTTGCTAGTTTTAACTTCAAGCTTGGGATGGAACATGTTTGGCTACAAATTTTAGTAAGTTGAGGAAGCAACTGCATTTCAATGATTTAGTTGAAGATTAGAACTTTGTAAAAATTCTGGCCACTTCTATTAAATTTATAAATGAAATGCCTAAGTTAATGATCAGAGTACTGATGGCACAAGCTTTTTAAAGAATAAAATTTGCAAGAACAAGGGAGCTACACTTCCTATCAGATTTTTGAGAAAGCTTATCGTGGCTTTCACTAGAACAACAAGATACCTTGCCTCAACAATGCAGACGTCTTTCTTCTGACTGCACAAGACCTAATAATCAGAAGAAAAAAATAAAACAATCACATGATGTCAAACCAAGTATACTATTTGAGATAGCTTTGTGGAAATTTAAGAAAATTTGCCAGTGAAAGATTGATCGAAACCTTCAAAGGACAATGCTTTTGAACTATGGCTCCAGTGAGGCCATGTGAAAGTTGAAGAGCCGTCCTAGTAGAAGAAATGGGCAAATGTGGGTTTACCCATGATTTACTCCTTTGATGTAGTAATGAATCTGCAGATGGATTGATTTCAACACAGAAGTTTGCGTACCAATAAAGAAAAACAAAGTCAAACTTTAGAAACAAATGGTGCTTAATCCTTTCTATGCAATAGTGAACTTTTACTTGAAGTTAGATTATATCAACAAGGGGCTTTACATGAATTGCGTAAAATACCAAAAAAAAATGCAAAAACACCATCAGATTTCCTGTTTGGGCAATTTCCCTTTTAACTCTCAATAAAGGAAATTAGACAGCATAATTCCCTAATAGTATCCTGAACCACCACTAAAGCATCTGAAAATATAGCCTCTAGAGGCTGTTGGCTGTCTCAAATCTCAATATCGAGAGTTAAGGTGAAGTATACAGTCCTGAAAGTTCAGGGAGACAAGCTGCAAATTGGATAGTCCTAGAATTCCATATAAGCACCATGATATGGTACACAGAGCCAATAATTAATGGATACATCAATTTATAAATGCTGATAACCACCTTCAATATGCCGACAGAACCATAATGTTAGCAAAAATATAATATTAGATTGTAATCCTATAGTTAAAACATAGATTTGTAAATCAGCTAGGTGCACCATATTATCATGCTGAAAAGAAATTTTTCACAAATTTTAGTACCAAAATCATGAAAGGGTCAAGCAATTCAGAATGAAACAATCGAACAAGGAAAAAGCGAGCTATAAGTTGATGCAAATATGAACATCCGCATAATTCACATTAAGAGCTTCATGAAATATCATCAATTTTTTTCCCAATTCATCCACAGTATATTCAATTGCTCTGAATTGGCGCTTCAATTGATCGGCACACGACACGAGAAGTAAAGAATACGAATTTCCTATAACTTTTTGGGAGAGAGAGAGAGAGAGAGAAACAACCTGTGGAAGAGAAGCGAGAGAAGGCCTTGGAAGAAGAAGAAGAAGAATAAGAAGCAGTTAAAGAATAAACTTCCATTGCCATAGTGGATGAGGGAGAAGGAGAAGACAAATGAACTGATGCAACCAGGATGAAAGTGCTGCGGTGCACACTGATCTTCGATGATGAAGCTCCTCAAAAGTTATGCTTTTCGCATGACCAGGATTTTTGGTTTTTTCCTTTTTGTTTTGAAAAACAGGAAAAGGTATAAATGTATATATGCGTGTAAGCTGTTAATATCTTAACATGTAACAGCATAGTTGATAATTATTTAAATAAGATTACTACGTGTGTACTGTGTACATATGAGCAACATATACTATTAATGAATCTTCTTCCCAAAAAATAATGAGGGGGAGAAATGTATGGACATCGGTATATTTTTAAAATAATAATAACAATAATTAAAAAAATCCTTTAAAAAATTACAAACTATTTTATGTTTACTTGGCCCTTTTTCAAAATTGACTTTTTAATCCTAAATCCTAAAAGGAAAAGTTATTTTTAAACTCTACATAAACAATAAACCAGTATGTTGAGCATGTATTTTACTTTAGTATTATTTCATTATTTCATCAAATATCATAATAAGAAAGGAGAAGAAAAAGATTGGGCAAACTATGTTTTAAAATAAGGATCAACTAAACTTCTTTCGAAATATTTTTGCAAAATAATAGATTTTGCTTTGCCTATTTCCTTATCGAAATTGCGACACAAGAAATCACATCTCGATCGTGTGATTTATAAATCGCTTGTCCACCGTGCAATTTCATTGGATCTCACTTTCTGCCCATTATGCATTACATTTACACTTCTTCGTGCATCATTGTTTCCTGCAATGTTTTGTTAGATTGAAGACATGGCGGTGCAGGCTATGGAGAGCAACCTCCAAGGCTTAGTCAACAAGTGATCATCTCTATGTTTTGTGCTGCTTTTGCATGTTACTTTGTTTTGACCACGAAATAGCACGATGAATATGCGGTCATGAGTAGGATGTTCGCATGCAGTTTTTTTGTAAATTACTTCCAGAAACGATTGAAAAATGTCCAAAGCAAATATTATGAACTCAAGTACAATCCCTACACTCTTAAATGAAATTGATCTGGTTTTGATCCTCAAAGTTAAAAATCCTTAAGAATTGGGTCAGTTTAATCTATAAGTCTTTACAATCATAGTCTCAAAATCTTTTGTGTGGTTCTTGCAAATAGGTTAAAACCATTTCTTAATACTTTAATCTTCCCTCATCAAAATGCTTTCATTGCAAACCAGATGATTCGGGATAATATAGCAATATCACATGAGGTTTTTCATGAGTTCAAACTAAAAAGTAAGACGAAAAAATACATTTGTACGATTAAAATAGATTTGATGAAGGCTTATGATAAAATGAAGTGGCATTTCCTTGAGCAGATTCTTAGCAAATTTGGATTTCATGAAAAATGGATAAATTGGATTAGAATTAGCATCTCTTCAGTATTCTACAATCTTATGTTGAATGGAAAAAGGGCTGGTCGTATCATTCCCATTCGAGGAATAAGATAAAGTGATTTACTATCGCCATATCTTTTCCTCTTTATCGCTAACGTACTATCACATTTACAAATTAAAGCAAAGGTTTCAAGTTAAATTCAAGGGATTAAAATTCGTAATTCTTGTCCAAAACATACCCACCTTCTTTTGTAGATGATTCATTATTTTTTATGAAGGCTGATTACTCTAACATCACAAATCTTAAGAATATTTTGGAAGTATATTGTAATATTTCAAGTTAAGCAACCTAATTTCAAAAATCGGTCATCGAATTCAACAGAAATATACCTCAAGATGTCAAAGAAAGAATCTATCGCTTGCTTAGCATTCCTTTCCGAAATACAACCGGGATATATCTTGGCATTCCAACTGTTTAGGGTTACTCAAAAGTTGTTGCATTAGCATATGTAAAGGAGAAGATTGGTTTGAAAATTCAAGGATGGAAGGGGGCTCTTTTGTCACAAGCGAGTAATGGAGATTCTTCTTAAGTCTACGGCTATGGCAGTTCCCACTTTTTCTATAGCCGTATTTAAGTTTCCAAGACGATGGTGTAAAGAAGTGGAATCTATGTTCATCAATTTCTGGTGGGGAGGAGAAGATGATAGAAAGGGGATCCACTAGCATAGTTGGAGAAGATTGTGCTTGGCTAAGGATCGGGGTGGGGGGAAGGTTTTCATGATCTTAAAGTGTTTAATGCTGCCATACTAGGTGAGCTCACTTAAAGATTACTGAATTACCCTAATCAATTGTCGGTACAGGTGCTAAAAGGCATTTACTTCCCTAACAAGGATTTTATGACAGCAAGAATAGGTAAAAGAGCCTCTAGGATATGGAGGAGTATTCTAGTTAGGAAAGATGTGATCAACAAACATTATTGTTGGCAAATTGGAGGGGAAGAAAAGGTTAATATATGGTCCCACCCACAGATAGTGAGATAAGATGGAAAAACTATTGAAAGATTTACAGATGTAAGAGATGAGAGATATACTATTGTTAACCAATTAATTGTGTTCAATAGTGAGCGCCACATTAGATTCTAGAATAGAGACATTATAGAGGAGTTGTTTCCACAAGACTTAGCAAAGGTGGCATTGCGAATACCTTTAAGGACTATAATGGGGCTTTCTTAGTTAAGTCGACCTACCACATTGCAATAAGTTCTTCAACTCTGCATAATGTAGATAAGCCTTCATGCTCGCCTATTATTGATGTTGCTCTTCAAAGTATGATTTGGAATGCGAGATGTATGCCAAAAGTTAAACACTTCATGTGGTGCCTTTTTGCTAACTCTTTAACTTCGTTTAGTAACCTTTAGAGGCGGCATATTAGATGTTTGGCATGTTATGCCTTTTTTGGCCAAGAAGAAACTATTAAGCATATTCTATTGTGTTGTGGTTGGACCAAGCCAATATGAATGGATTTGTTTGGTGCTCTAATCGACATGAGTAATATCATCACAATGGATAGATGGTTGAAATCAATATCTTGGAGTTGGAATGGTATAAAGAATTAGTGTAATCTGAGGATTAGAGAAATTTGTACCTACTTGTGGCATATATGGAAGCGTAGATGTGATTACATTTTTAATCATAAGCTATGTTGGAATTTTGGCAAACGCATAAAATTGATGTGGGTATGCAGCGTTCTGGTTCTCTTGCTAAATCTCATGAGTTATTGGCTAAAACATGTCAATCGAATCAAGCCATATGGATGCCTCCTCCTTTGTGGTATGTTAAGTTGAGTTGTGATAGGGCATGCAATACAAAGAAAGATATAGTAAGGTATGGGATTGTTTGTTGCAATAATGAGGGAACCTTTCTTAGAGCGGCCTACGATTCAATTGGGATTACAAACCCCCTTTACGTAGAAGCTTGAGCTGTTCGAGAAGCTCTCATGATGGTTAGGAGAAGGAGATGGAGGAAAGTGATAATAGAATCTGACTCTTCCATTGTTGAGCGATGTATGCTGCGTAAGGAGACCAAATGGAGCATTTCACATGTTGTTGCTAATATTAATGAATTGAAAGAATCTTTTGAGTCATGTTAGTTTGTTTTGATAAACTGTAAGGTTAATTTATATGCCGATTGGGTAGCCTCTTTAGGTAAAAAGGGTTTGGGTATGTGTATTAGGGATTGTAATCCCCAAGGATCTCTATAACTTGTTGCTTTTTTCAATATTATGAAATGATTTTTGTTTGGAAAAAAAAATTGAAACATTTCCCAAATGCAAAAAAAAAAAAAAAAAAAAAACCACGCATATACACATAATTTACAAACTACCCTTTTTTTCTCAAAAAAAAAAAATCTAATAGTACATCTTCTAAAATATTTGAGGATTTAAATTCTTAATTCTAAAATAGGTATCTAAACACACATAAAACAACATAAAGCGACATATTTGCAATTCATCTTTGAAAAATAATTTAAACAGTAGGTTTATTACCAAAGATATTAAAAAAAACACACATACACATCTATTAGATGATATTATAGTTCAAAAACCTTTGTATTAAGATTGAATGTCGTTAATCTTGCTTCCATTTTCAGTGTGAAAGAACCTAATTATGAATTGCATTGTTTTTAATTACACTAAATTAAACCATACGATTAGATGTGGGAACATTCCTAAATCACAAAAATTCAATTTGATTCTATTATAGAACCATAATCCATTATTTAAGAAAATGTAAATACATAATATAGTTAAACATCCATATATTATAACTCAATAAATTCATAATATCTCTAAAATATTTATTTTTTTTAGTCCCAACTTTGACCAATATACAAAATTAATAGTTTCAATAAATTAATAAAATAAGAATTTTTAGGAAAACCTTTTATAAATCTATGGTCCCATTAATATCTTAAATTAATAATTCTCTAAATTACAAACATAACTAGGATAATTTAGTAAAATATGAATATATAGTAATTTGTTTTTTTCAATTTAAATTTAAATAGATTTCATCTCTAATTTTTCTCATTGCATTCAAAATTTCCGGTGTCATATTATTGAACTGCAACAAAAAATTATGAAGAGTTGTTGCTACTATAATGCTTCCTTTCGCGTAATTAGAGCAATCTTTAAATTGATAAATTATTAATTTATCAGTTAATTAATAACTCTTTAAATTAATTAAATTTCATGATCCCAATGTTATCAATTTATAAAGGTTTTACTGAAGTCTCATTTGACAAGTACTCACTTTCTTTAACGTAATATAGATATGTATTATATATGAGCTTGATGAACTAAATATTTATGCAACTAATGATTTCTATGTGTTTTACTAGCTAATTTTATTTATAAAACCAACACAATTAAATTAATGTTAAATACCTTTACATTTCAATAAGCATAAAATATATTTTTTGTATTATATTACAACAAAGTAATTTTAAATCATAAGTAAGATAATAATTTGTTGTTTTTTTAAATGGTTCCATTCCATTTTTCAATTTGTCCTTTTTCCCCAAATCTAACCAATCCAAAAATAGATCTTATTTTACTTGATAAAAATGATTTTTTTAAAAAATGATAAAAAGTTTTTAAAATTGAAAACTTCCCTGTAAAACAAGAAGTTAATGCTTTAAAAGCGAAAGTTGATAATCTTTCAAAATCGACTAAACCTACTCTAAAAAATGATGAGAAACTAAAACAATCCATTACAAGTAAAAAATCGAGTTCCTTTTCTCAAATCAATTTGAGTTATGAAAAATGTTAAATATTTTGTTCATGATATCTTGGTCTTTGGTACATTTTTAAGTCCATAGCATAACATTCCACTAATAATTTCTAAATAGTACAATAAATATAGTTATATATCTATCTTTTTTCTACTATTTGTATTTACCAAAATCCCAATTTTATATTAAATTCTAAAAATACTTTTGCTCCAACTATATCAAGTAAATCTCATTACATGCACCACATTTAAATGTTTATAATTTATAACTATTCTAGGTACACCTCATTCTAATTCTAAGTTGAGTTTGAACATGTTGCATATGGCTAGGGTGATTTTAACTTTCTAACCAACTTTTATTTAATAAGTCTTCTATTTCCATTTTGTAAAACTCTAATAGATCTTAACTCATTTGAATGGTCTAGCTTTGATGGGAATTTTATCTTCGTTAATTCTCTTCCTATGGAAGTTCTATTTTATTTCTTCTTCTCTTTTTTTCCTATCCTAAAGAGTATTACATAAAGTCAAACATATCTCTTTTTCAAATTTTTCTTGGAGAGATTTTATCTTTTCTTGAATTGGTTTTTATCTCAGTCTTCAATTCTTTTATTATTTCTTTCTTCTTTAATATATTTAATATGCTTGAGTTTTCTCTTAACAAGACTTGTTTTTTTTTTTTTTCTCATAGTAAATTTACCTCTCTTTCTCTATTGTACTTTTTTTTTGTTTAGGGTAGAGAGTGTGGGTTAGGTTTTGGGGGAAGGGCAAGAAATAGAACTTTTTATTTATTAACAAATGCAAAAAGGGTTCTTTTTAAGGTCCATCGAAGAATAGGAAATAGAGTCTACTAACCACAAAAAATGCAAAGAGAATAGGGGATTATGTCCTAAATAGCTAACATACATCCCCCTTTTCCTTTAGGATACAGCCCAATTAGCAGATAAATTGGCCTTTCTACAAATCAAACTAACAGTAAGATACTTAAAAGAAGAGCAAGCATTAAAAATCTGCAATTAAAGGTGCTACATCCCATCGCTAGTATTTCCTTTCAACACCAAAAAATGACTACTGAGTCCAATTCAATCACAATCTTCTTCCAACCCATCCTTTTAGCCATTAACAAACCTTCAAGAGCTACGCAAGCTTCAATAATCTCCACTCTAGCCAGTTTTGTTTCCATACTCATACTTGTAAGAAAAGATCCACCACTATCATGTACAATGACTCCCACGCGTCCCATGTTCAAAGAGCTATTGTAGGCACCATTAATGTTTATTTTTATGATATCAATTGTTGGAGGCTTCCATCTATATTCCTTTTCATGGTTGCTTTTTATTGTTGCCTTCCATAATCCTTATCTAGAGGCTTTAAGTTCATTAAAGTGTGTTTTAATATATGTAACGGTAAAGAAGAGATCATGTGTTTTGTTGTTAAATGCCTACTTACATCTACTTTTCTAAATATTTTACACACACACACACACACAAATAGTAGACATGATGTCCTTTAAGAAACTAGCCCAACTCTTAATATCAACACTTACTTAACAAAACCATTCTTCAAATCTTCTTACAAACATATTTTCAATGCACAAACTTAACACTTAAAACCACACCACTTTAGTCTACATACAAAGTAGAAGAGCATACTCAATAGTTTCCTCTAAGTGACAAAAGTTACATATGGGACTTTGTAAAGATCTTCTTTTAGAGAGGTTAAGGTTGGTACCTAAAGCATTGTTATAACTCCTCCATAGAAAATGTTTTATTTTTAAGCATATAATCTAAAGACCATATTGTTTTGCACAATGCCTCATTAACTACAAAGGACCCTGTTGATTAGAAGCTAGGTGTAATATATTCAGCAATTTATATCTAATCTTATATCTAATCCTTACTAAATAGTCACCACTACTAATATATAGCTAGAAAAACTTATCAATCACCTCATCATTCGCCAAAGGGATCCTACAAATATGCTCCAACATCTCTTCACCAAACAAAGCCTGGATTTCATCATGATTCCACCTTTGCTTATTTTGCTCAAATAACTCCTACACTTTGAGGTCAATAGGCACATGACATATTTGATTGTAAGTAAGAGATTAGATGTGCTTGAAAGGATCCATGGATTGTAAAAAAATCTTGCCATCTTACCATCTCCAATCTGCAAAAGTTGTCCTTCTTTAATAACATCTCTCTTAACTACATTACTCTATGCTAGATCCATGAGGGCATGCTTCCATGCTTAGCTTATAGGAAATTACATCTTGAAAAGTAGACTTTTAAGTACACAAACTCATAAAGCTTCTAGATTGTAAATGATTCTCCATGTTAACTTTGCTAGAAGAGCATAATTGAATTTCTGAAGGTCTTTAAAAACAATAGCCCCTTCACTCTTTAGCATTTGCAAAGCATTCCAACTCTTCCAATGGATTTTTTTTTTTTTTTACCTACTATCACCTCCCTACCAAAATTTTCCCAATTATCAGAGGAGTTGATACCTAAAGTACTACACATATTTCACTTCTCATCTTCTTTTGTATTTCGATAGAAATAAATGTTTGACTTTGGGAATTAATGGCTTAGCCTAAAACCCCACAAAAGCCTATCAACATATCTTTTAACGTAGTCACATTGCTAATGTTAACCTCTATAAACACAAGGAATCATCAGTGAAAAATAAATTAGTCAATTTCAATAAATTTTGCTTAAGTTTAATCCTGTTCAAAGTACTATTATCTATAGCTCCCATTAGTAATCTAAAGAAAACATATGATATAGATAGGAACAAATATGGAGATAAAGAATCTCCCTACTGGATTCCTCTATAAGGAAAAATTTTCCCAACTTTTTTAAGCATTTAAAGCTAAGTTATATGACACCGATGTGATGCAAGTCATAACCCAATTTATCCACTTAAGATCAAAACCCATTCAGTTTAAAAATGTTTTAAGAAAATTCTAATTCACCATATCTTAAGCTTTCAACGTGTTAATCTTTAAGGTATGAAACTTTTTTTTCCTCTTTTTCCTTTTTTTTTTAATTTTCAACAAGTGGAAAACCTCATAAGCCATTACAATATTGTCCTGGATTAAATAAAGCACTTTGAAACGAGCTAATGATAGAGTTAAAAAAGGGTTTGACAAGCTTGGCTTAAACTTTAAAAATGATCTTAAAGTAGAATTTGCATAAGTTAATGGGTCTAAACTCTCTAATAGATTCTAGTTTGCTACTCTTAGGCATCAAAATAAGATCGGTATCATTAAAAGGAGGGAGTATACCTATTTGGAAGAAATGGTTCATAGCTTCATATATGGAAGATCTTATCACATCCTAATGTACTTGGTAGATAGATCCAGTAAAGCCATCTAACCCCAATGTTTGCTTACCCCTAACTGAAAAGTAGCTCTTTTGACCTCTTCTTCCTTTAAACTTCCAACCAACACCTCGTTTATGTGAGTGGTCATGACCTGTGGTACTGATTGTAAAATATCACCTTCATCCCAAATTGGTTCGGTTATGTATAACTTTAGAAAAAAGTTAAGAATTCCTCTTCAATCTCTGTTTCATTCTCCATCCATCTTCCATGACTATTTTGGACCCTTCTTATTTTGCTTCTCATCCTTCTATTAAGAGTTGTCTAATGAAAAAATTTAGTGTTAGGATCTCCTTGATTCAAGCAATCTACTAGTCATTTTTGCTTCCAAAATAATTCTTCTTAGTCCAATGCCTCTTCTATATCGTTCAACGTTTTCTCTTCTTTATCTTCATCATAGCAGTCCACTAGCATACTTTGAATTTCTTCTAATATACAATACAGCTTATCTAATTCCTTCTCATGATTAGGAAAGGTAGACTTACTCTAAGCTATCAGACTCCTTTTACAACTCTGTAGCATCCTCGTCAAACCACATTAGTTAATACGTCTATTTTTTTCTCCCAAACTTCTTTAACTGTTTCTTTACATCCCTTATATTTCACCCATCTCTAATCAAACCTAAATGTCTTTGGGCTCTTACAACCAACATCATCAAGAATAACGCACAAAGTCAAATGGTTTGATCCTATAGCTAGCATAACAATTACCAAACATGCCATAAAAGCATTAGTCCAGTAAGAATGCACTACCGCCCTATCTAACTTCTCCTTAACCCTTCTAAAGCCATTTCTTCTATTGCACCAAGTAAATTTTTCTAGTCTAATTTTCAACAACTTTTCCTTTGGAACAAAATGTACTTTTGAACAAACTCTCTCTATCTCTCTCTCTCTCTCATGTTAAAGTACCTATACTAAGATTGTTGCAAATCTATTTTATAGCAATTATCCACATTCTATCCATATAGGTCTTTTTATAGTAGCATTTTGGATGGTATCTTTGTTTGATAATTTTAAGCTAATTTTAACATTTTCGTTCTATAGATCTAATGTACCTACCAAACTTGCTTAAATCTAACTTTTTCTAATAAAAGTTGATCTTACTCTTTACTTTTAGCATTATTCCTACAAACTTCTGAGAGGTATGCTTTTATTGATTTAAGGTCACATGTAGTGGTAATAAATTTGTCTCACCCCTTGATAGCTCTCTTAACACGGGATTATCCAAATGGCCATGGCCTAAAAATATAATTTAAACTTAACACATAACTTGCATTATATTCTATTGCAAATCTGAATCATCATATCATAATTTATTAAAGAAAAAGCTAAGAGAAAGCGTGGTAATTTGAATAAGGTTTGGTTAAATCAATTTTTGATATAAATTAATCCACAATCTAATGAAAAATTATTTTATCGCATGGATTTATATAAAAAAAAATTATAATCACCCTTCATTCTTAAGTACGATTACTTATGCATATTATTTATATAGATTTACTAATCCAACAAGATCATACGGCCACCAGTATAAGAACTTTACTAACTAACAAGAATAATTTTTTCTTTCTCTTTTTTTCCAATTTTACACTTAGTTTTTTTTTATTTTTATTTTTTAACAAGCAACAAAAAATTGAGATCTACAAATGATAAAAAATTTAAGTGTTTAAGAGTTGTTGGTCCCTTATAAGTAATTAAGAAGGGGGTGAATTGATTGCTTAACAATTTTTTAAAACTCTTTGAAGATAAAACAACCCCTTTTGATTACTTATGTAATGGCTTAAAGTTTAAACCTAATATATGCAAATTGATAATCAAACAAGCAAACAAAAGAGAGAAGGTACAAGAAGATTGGGCAGGATATTTATAGAGGTTTCTCCTTATGAGTAAGTCTTCTCTTCCATCTCTACTTATTAGGGGTCCAGTCTTTCACACTGATCGCTTTGCTATTTTCAATAATTAATAAAGAGAACAACTATAACTATAAGGCTACAATTAACATAACTCCACCTTAAAGCTTGTCTCTAGCTAAACAAAATTTCTATGGTCTACACTATCTTAATCACAACTCTTAAAACAATTCAAATAAGTTTTGATGGGAAACAATTATAATGTCCAAAATTTTTGCATACATAATTTGTAACACAATTCACAAAATATTAAGTTAGCTTAAGAAGACTATTTTTCATTACTTGCTATAGATATCAGGTTTTCTTATTTATCTTTTGCATGAATTCTTATTGTTTTTAAAATTCAAGTGTAATGTAATGGTTAGTAAATCTTTCTCTTATTAGATGATCCTTATCTCTTTTCAAACTTAAATAATATGAATGCTAGATAATTTGTTATCTTCAAAATATCTAGTTGGTTGCTAGTGTGTTTCCACAAAATTTGAGATTCAAAAATAGACTTTGATTCTCTAACTTGGACAAGAACAATAAAAATAATGTCTTCATGCATCGAAAAAATAGGCTTTCATATCTTTTAAATAATTCAAACTTCATCTGCATATTTACGTGCTTGAATTTCAGTAGAAAGATTAGAAAACAATACTCCTTAAATAGAAAAACGTATTAAATGCATTTTCCAAATATACTTGACTTAGTGGAGCTAGGCCTTGACTTGTAAAACAAAGTTAGATAAAAATAGGTTTCTCTACATTGCTTCTAAGTCAATTCTTAAGTCTCTTAAATTCCTTTGAACAACTTCTATGTTTAATGAAAATGCTTCTAAGTTTGCTTGTTCACTTCTAAACAACTTCTAAACTTCTTAAGATTGCTTTTAAGTATACTTCTAAGTCTTTAAGCTCTTCTGATCAGATATTGTTCTCATTGGAATTCTTTATAAGTTTGCTTCTAAGTCTGTTCAGTCATTCTTTTCTTTAGACTTTATAAATGTCTAGTAATACTGCTAAGTTTGCTTCTAACTCTTGGTCTCAACTTAACTAAATTAACTTTTCACTTAAGAATTATAGATTTTTAACTATGCTTCTAAGTTCTCTATCTTCAGTCTTTGTACTTTTCAGCCTCACTTCTATCTTTGCTTTTAAGTTCCTGTTTTGTTCTTTAACAACACTTAACACTTACATTAGTATTTTTAGGTATTTTTTATCATCAAAGCACGTTATCAAAGGATCCAATATGAGTGCATCAAACTAGTAGGTGAATACAAAATCTTTAGAGTGAATTATTGAACAAAACTAACCAATGTAGTTGTTCAATTATGAGATTCTATTAGTGCATTAGTAGTGCATAAAGATCTTGGGAGTGAATTAATGGCAACAGGAAATAGAAAAAATTGAAGAATAAAAAATTTGGTAGTACGTTAAGATTTTTGAAGTAAATTAAACTAGATAGTTTGATATAAGTTGGTTCATTAGTATATGTGTTCAATAGTTCATATCCAGCATACAATTCTTGTAGGAATATTTTTTCCGATACTCCATAATAATCAAACCATAGAATAAACTAAGAATGCAAATTTTTATTGATTTGTTTATGGAATTAAATATACCACGAATGGTATTAAAGTCGGACCAATAAAATCACTTTCCATGCTTTAATATAATTATAATAACTATAGGATTTAGGTGTAAATCCCTAAAATTGTATTCAGAACAACCGTACCTGGAGATAAGGCCTTTGGGAAAACTTATTCAATTGAGCTTAAACTCTACAACTAGGTTAGAAAAATTAGTTAAAGTGACCCAATGAAGTTAGATGTTAAAAATAATGACCTAGAACCCTAATTTTAATTTTAGAAGTGTAATTATTTGATATAGAATAAAACTCGTCGGAACTCTTTAAACCGAGCTTAAAAAATGACAAGACCCTAGAAATAAGTTATATAGGCTATAAAATGGAAAAATATAGCATAATATACTATATGAATATATATATATTATGAATATACTTGGTATATATAATAATTATACTAGTAAATTAACCTAAAAATCTAAAAATATATGAAATAAGTGATAAATTCGCAAAATAAAATAGAAAATATATTTTGAAAAAATGAAAGACGTAAAAGAAACATTATTATATGGATATAATTACACATTACATGTACCCCATATATAGGATATATACACGTATATTTGTAATGTATATTAGTAAATATACTAAACATTAATATAACATATATAAAATTGGGATCAACCGTAGCAATAAAGAAGACCTAAGAAAAGCTAACTTGAAAGGATTAATTCTTAAGATTTAGCCACCTCCTACTAACTTAAAAAGAAAAAATAAATAAATATGGGAAATTGCTTTTTGGCCAATAAAAACTCCTATAAATTGCGTTTAACTTTAGATATTCCTCATTTAGCATTCTAGAATCTAGGACAGTAGAAGAAATATTTTGAAAAAAAAATAGAAAATTCTGGAAAAATAAGAAGAAAATAGGGGAATCTACTAACCTACCTTAATTCCTAACCCTAATGGCCACCTGACAGCAAACCTCATCAGCTACCACTAATCCACCTCGCATTAAGGCCTTTTGATAACCCCTTACTGACCAATGATCACCAAAGCTCTAATGAATGGTTGGTTTCTATTTTTACCCTATTTTTCTTATATTTTCTAAAAGTTCCAAACCAATTCAAAAAGTTATGAAAAAAAATTATTCCTTAGTTAGTTTAGATATACTTTCATGCTATAATTTTATTTTTGTAAAATTATGAATGTTTTATATACTTACTTAATAAATTTACTATTCATTTGAATTTTTAAATCTAAAATAAATTAACAGGATTTTTGTTATTTTGAGCTCAAAATTTTTCTATAGAATACATATTATATTTAGTTAATTGCTATGTAGCTCAATTTTGATTTCATATGGGTTTAATGTATTTTTTTACCCTAAAAATAGGACAATTTTTGAAATAAATTGATTTTTGGAGAAATAATTGATGAAATTGGGATAAAATTAATTTTAGATGTTTATAATGATGTCAAGATATGTTAGAATTAATTTGGTGTAAAACTATATTATTTTCTTAATTAATCGCAAATTATGGGCAAAAATGTAATTTTACATATATAAGCGATAAACCTGATAGCATGAAATCACTTGTTGACTGAATTCTATATACTTTTATGAATCTATAGAAATTTTCATGGAATTAATCGGTGATTCTACCTATTTATTATGAATTTGTGTAATTAAATAACTTAATTTACTAACCAGAGCATTTTTTTAGCAATATTAAGCTAAATTATAATAACTATTTGAACGAAACCTATACATATATATATTGATCAGATCGGGTTAGGATGAGTTTTCATCATATTTTGTGATAATTACATGACATAAGCTATGATATACACATGACAAGGATATATATCACATATATTACTAAGCTATACTAGGAAATTATATAAAATATAACATATTCATATAATATGACCATGATATGATAATTCTTGTTACAGGGGCATAAATGTATATTAAAAACTAAAAATACCTTTTAAAAGTTATCTCTTGGGATAGAACTTATATTACGTATCGTCGAGTTTATATGAATCTATTGATACTACTTTTATTAAAATTAGATAATCATAAGTAATAAAATAGTATTTCTATAATATTATGAAAATTTACATACCATGATAACCATATCATAATTGAAATGTAACTTAACTAATTAAAAATACATTTTTGACACGATCAAAATGATATATTATAAATAATAATATAACTATGTATATTATTAAAGCTCACTAACTTAATATAACTTATATAATAAAACTATAATAAATACATATTTAAATAAAACTATATTCCATCGTATAAGAATAATAATATACTTTATATATATATATATTTATGTATATAACATTATGATGAAATAAAGAGTGGATAAAACATTAATATTTTCGTAACTCTTACAAAAACTAAATTTGGGTTTTTGTATATATATAAGGTCTCTTAGTGAGCAGAATGTCGATAGTATAGGTGTATCACAATAAGTGTCAATACAAGTAACTTAGATCGTGCTTTATTGCTTGTAAGGATATTATATAAGAGTATTTGGAAGCTTAAGAGTGTTTTCATTGTGGTTGTAAATTAGTTGTTTATACACATGCTAGGTGTGTGATTAGTATTCTATTTGTGACAAGGATTGAACTTCTTGGTGTACTGTTTTGCATGATTTCATAGTAATGTTTTATGTGAGCTTGTTTGGCTATCCCTAAATGGAACTAATAGTGATCTAAGCACAAATGTAATTGAACATGCATAACAACCCGTTAAGAGAACAATTAGGAGTGTCACATATGGACTCCTTTCAATGAGAATACCTGAAATGGTCTTTTCTTCATCCTTAATCAAACTAAGTAACAGATAAAGAAGCCGTAGTAAGCGTGGGGGTAATAGTTAAAAGATTGTCACGGGAGAAGGATATTCTCTATTGCATAATCTTGGATTTGACTTGATTTAGGTTGCAGTAAACTCCTCAATCCGGGTTCGAACAGATGTAATTTCTTTAACCTCACCATAGATCAGATGATATTGTGTAATATTTCAAGTGATTAACTGTATTGCATTTCATTATAATTAACAACTTTATTTGTGATTATATGGTACTCTTCTATCTTCATTCCAATTATTGAGCTAGTTGTGCTTACATCCTTATAAACTTCTTTACAAGTAACGAGTGAAAGTTTAAGATGTATAGTTATCACCATCCTCGAGTTAGTATGTAATTGGTTGGGAAAGTGAGGAAATGAGAATTTAGTAAATCTGTGCTTTTGACTTTTCTTTTTGTTTTGAAGAAACTAATTAGGAATTCTTAGGGCACCCATTAGTTTCTTATCTAATTGTAAATAGACTTCAAAACTTATGGCTTTCGTAACCTCTTAGTGTAAAATATAACTCTATATGTAGAAATGCTTAAGTAAGTATTATTGTATTATAGGATAACAGGTTGTCTTGAATGTCTATTTTGAAAAGGGATACTATATGTTTGATTATTGACAGGTGTCAGGCCAAATGCTTCAAGTTAGTTAAATCATATACGTCTTATGTAAACTATATCTATACTAACAGGTATAAAGTCAGCTTCTATCTTAGGTTAGTTTACACGGCAGAATTATTACGACTTCTTTTGTTTGGAGCGTAACATTAAGTATAAATCTTTGAGAATGATTATCCAGATTTTACAAGCATTCATTCCATTTTTCAATAAAATTAAACTTTTTGACTTTGCATTTTGACCAAGAGATTGCTCCTTTTTCATTGTAAGTAGCTTCAATACTACCTGTGTCAACCAAAATAAATTCATAAAATATCTTACTTTTTCTTGGGTTTATTGGCAAAAATTAGAAGTCTTTTGGAAAGATTTAGTGATGATTTCTAAGTAGGATTTCTTAGAAAAGTTTTTGAATATTCTTTCTCAATTGGAATTAAATTTTGAGCAAGGACGTTTAGTAATATTTTTTGACATAAATGTAGTTTGAAATAAGGAAAGTACTTTTACAAGGAGAGTTTAGTAGACATGGGTTCAAAATAGTAAATTGGTTTCTTTGGTAGTGTTGATCTTACAATATTAACATAGGTTAAAGAGGTTTTTTTATGGTGTTTGTAGAGTACATTTTTAGGCATAGTTTTGTTTGGTTTGGTTTATATCACATTTTCTCTATATATGTAAATGTATACATATAGGATTAGTACAAGCAGTAGTTAAACCTTTACATAAGTTAAAAATAAATCACTCCATATTAATACGGTTAAGATATGCCAGAAACATTAGCTTTGATCAAACAACTCTATTTATGTTCTAAGCAAACTTACATGAAAGGGCCTTTTACAAATTGTTTTCTTAATTCCACTATTGGTTTAAATGATGTATTAGATAGTTTGCTCTTTTATATATAATCTGAAAACAAAAATTTTATTGAAGGTTTTAAAGTTATGGCAGTCATATATAGGATCATTCATAAGTGTATAAATAATAATATTAATCCAAAAGCTATGAAAATCTCTCTCACAAAGAAAAAAAAACCCCATCTTTTATGTAAGCCCCAAAACTAGCCATTCGAGGTTTCGATCGGTTGAAAGACCCGATCGAGCCTACATTATAAAGTAAAGCTAAAAATATTAGTAAAATGATCCTGTAAGTTTGAATTTAAGAAAATAAGCAATAAAATAAAAGAATATAAAAATTTCAAATTTTAAGTGTATAACTCGTTATTTATCGAAAGTGCGTAAAATGCATTTCGATAATTAACGAATCGCTAGAGATAAATTATATGTAAACTAAAAATCATAAAATAACCTAAATAATATTTAGGAATATTTATTTGTACTATATATGAATTTACATGTATGTATAAATACGCGTAATTACTTAAAATACGCATAATGTGCTAACATCATACTAAATAATTAAAGAAAAATCATAATTAATTAAGAAAAAATAAAGAAAAATCAAGAAAAATCAAGAATGATCCAAATCAGGTCATGGCATGTCAGAATCCACAAAATAAAAATTAACCAATTAAAATTAGACAACACAAAAGCCAAAAATCAAGGAAATTGGGCAAAGTTATGTCTAATTAATGCACAATAATTACACTAAAGCTCTATAAATAGCAACAAAAAATTAGAAGCTCATTTGGACAGTTAGAATTTAGAGAAAATTAGGGAGAGGTGAAAATTGAGAGAAAAACTAAAGAAAAAAAAAAAGAAAAGGAAAACTGTGCAGTTAGGGCCATAAAGGAGAACTCAGACCCAACGGGCAGCTGGGAGTGGACGGCCACCACCACCACACGATGGTGGCAGTGCCCAAGCCGGCCGATAAGGCCACGGCGGCCAGCAGTGGTCGGAGCCACCTAGATTGGTGAATCCGATTTCCAGCCCAATTCTTGTATAATTTTCTAAAAATAGTAAATAGTTTTATAAAATTATGAAACTTGTTATTATGAGGTTTTATTGTATGTAAATTTAGGGAAAAATAGTGATTTAATTTAATCATGTCTGAAAATATAGGGTTCTTAAGAAATTGTGCAAAACCGAGCATGATTAGAACGGAAAATAAATAAGCTTAGGAGTGTAGTTTGGAGCTCAATTTTTTTCTGTAGGATGCTCATGTGATATAAAACAGTTCTATGAAGCCATTTTTTAAAAATTAATTTTAGAAATTTTTAAGTTAATTTTTAGCCTTAAAATGATGAAAAAATTGGGTAATTTGGGGTTAATTAGGTGATTAAGATATTAATTACTGATTTAGATAGTAATTAGATGTTTAAGGACGTTAATCTCTGATATGGAACCCTAATTCTAACCTTTGGAGTATTAAGTATGGTTAATTTAGGAAATTAGTAATTAATATAAGAAATTAGTAATATGTGAAATTGTAAATTAATAAATCTAAAATATTAGGGTTTTTTAGATAATATTAGAGTAAAAATCAGAATAACATTAAATCTGAATTAAGACTGAATTTTAGGTAATTATATAAAAAAGTAAGATTTTCTCATATTGGGGATAAATCCGATACCCTAATTAGGAGTAGCGTGTACCGAATAGCTTAGAATACTAAATTAAGACCCAATAGGATATTTGAATACTTCAGCTTAATGTGATTAATTTCACATTAGGATTCGAGCATGTTTAGGACTTAGAAATCGAACTAAAACCTAATTTAGAAATTGATGCGGAAACTGAACCCGAACCTAACCCTAAACCTAGAATAATTGTAAAAGACTTAAGACCTAGATAATTAGGTATATTAAACCCTAAACAAAATATAACAATAAGCGTTATAAGATAAAACGAACCTATAACAGTTATATGAAAAACTGAAACCACTTTGTGTTATAGGGATGATTGGTGATGGCTTGAGCAAGTCGGACCTCGAGTGTATGAGCGAGGAATTGAGGTAAGTTGGGATTAATACGATGCTGTATATGGGAGGCTTAAGATTATGCTTGTTTGTGCTTGCTAGATAGTTGAAAGTATGCATGTGCTTGCTAGATAGTTGAAAGTATGCATGTCCTTGATTATGGGTGATGCTATGATTCTGTTTGTTGCTCTGGTATGTATTGTATGATTTGTATGAAATGATTGATCACCCTAAACTTGACTTAATCAAATATATGACCAGTAATTATAATCGGACATGCATGGCAACCCATTAGGAAAACTTAGACTCTCCGGCCAAATACCGACCCCTTTGAAAGGGATAACGCAGGATTGCAAAATGGTCCCTTCTTCATCCTTAGTTGAACTAAGTGACAGGAGAAGAGATCGCGGCGAAGGTGAAGTCAGTGGTTCAAAGGTAGTTACGGGAGGAGCAAGGTCTCCATTGCACAAGCCTGTGTTTGGTCGTGAGCTGCTTTGCATTAATGGCAACTCCTCAACCCAGATTAGAGCGGACGAAATTTCTCTAATCTCACGACAGGCCGGATAACGTCGTACGATGGCATTTGTTTGCACATGCAATGCACCTAATAAGTTAATTGAAAACCTTGTTGTGTTTGTGGTATAGTTTTAAGTCCTCTATCCTAACTTACTGAGCTGTGGTTGCTCATATCCCTATAGTCGTTGTGCAGGTGCTGGCTAAGAAGCGGCAAACAACTACTCTGAAGCTAGCAACTGCTGGATCCTGGAGAGTGAGGAAAACATTTGAAAAACAGACATATATTTTTAAGGTTTAAGCTATTATCGTTGAAAACGCTAATTGTAATAATTGAATTCTATTATATATATATTTATATTTCCTCATTTTCTTAGGTAATAAATTACAAACTGTTTACTTCAAAGCAGGTTAGTCGTAGACGCCTTGTGTAGATCAGGTCTAAGATAGCGGTTGTAAGGCCAACTTCTATCTTAAGATGGTTTACACGGCGAAGCTGTTACGACTCTGCCGCTTCGGGGCGTGACATTTTGGAAGCAAATAAAAGAGATTTTTCAAGTTTCTAGACCAAAAGTTTTGAAATGGGATGCCATAACTATACCTAAAAATTGCATTTTAGAAAAAGGTTTTGCTACCTAAGATAAGTGTAATGCCTCAAGCCAAAAGTAGTGAATAATCAAGCCAACAAACACTAATAGGCCAATTTCAACCACTTGACCTAAAAGTTTGAAGCTCGTATTAACAAGATGTTTATAACCATTGATTTATAAACTAGTACCACAACCTCCCACAATTTATGTAGAACATTTAACCATGAGGTCTTATAATCTTTCGTACTTAAACACGCAACGTTCTCATCGTGAAACCTTACAATTAGGCTCGAATCTTCCCCCTTTTTAGTATACGATTTGGGTAACCTACTACCTATTGGTCATCCTAGGAGCATGTCAAGAGCCACTAACCTGATGACACTTTCTGCCTTCTTTAGACCTTTTATCTAAATCGGAGTTAGACTCAAATTGTTCACCTACTAATATGGGGTGGCTCTAATACCATTTGTAACATCCCAAGTCAAAAATATTGAATAGCCAAGCCAACAAATACTAATTAGCCAATTTCAATCATTTGGCCAAAAAATTTCAAGTTCGTGTTAACAAGATGTTCACAACCATTGTTTTATAAACAGTATTATAATTTCCCACAATCTATGTGAGACATGTTACCATATGGTCTCACAATAAGTATCATTGTTAGACCTTCTTTAGTTTTAAGATATGATGATGAGAGTCTTAAGATAACCTTTCCTATAAATATTAAGAGGGGGCCTATAGCTCCCTACATAAATGGAAGCTTTGATTTAAAGAAATTAAATTTAGGAAATAATCCCCTTTTGTCTAAAAGAGAAGAAACTAAGGAAAGGCAAACTAATCTAGAAAACATTAGACTTAGTGGGGTTAATTTTGATTCACCTTTATTTGGGCTAACTTATTAACCTAACTCTCCAATACAATCTTAAATTAATGAACTTTATGCGATGTCTTCAGAAGAACCCTTTATTATTGACAAAGAATTTCTAAAACATAATTCTTATTTTGAAGAAAATAAGATCATGAGAAAAGCATATGTTTTATGTTATACTAAAGAAGAAACCTGTATCACTAGAACCTTATGGGTATGATTATACGCAAAATATATCGATAGAAAATAAACCCTTCTTCAAATGGTTTACAAAATATTATGTTGGCCAGTAAACAATTTATGTAAACCTTTTGAATAAGCTAACCTAAAAATAGGAAATTCACAATGGAATAATCTTAAATAATTATCCTTGATTATAAGAGCTTGCAATAAAAATACAAGATGAAAATACTAAAGTTTCACCTTTTAAATTAACAAATGGAGAAAAAAAAATACTTCAATAGTCTAAACACACAAAATAATTATATAAATCAAACATTATATACTCTTGGAATGCAAATTGATAAGATTGAGAATTTAATTTGAGAAAATAAAGAGAAGTCAATAGTTAAGCTAAAATCAAAATTGCCTTCCTCTTCTTTTATTAGACTAATTCATCCACCATTTAGTAATCTTACCTCTTTTTTGGAAAGCTTAAACCTTAATACTAACTCTTAGATATATATTATAATTCAAGAGATGTAGTGTCCAAGAATTTTGGCTTCATTAATAATGATCAAAGCTAAGTTCACTAGCCTAGATTCTTTTTTTTTTTTTCCCTTAAAGTTATTTTAATTGCTTTTGTATTGAATAAAAGTAATAGGTTAAAAGCACTTAATTCATTTTGATAGGATATTTGACATTTATAATTTCTAACACTTAAAAGTGATTCCTATATTATCCATCTAGAATAATTAAATCTATAAATCACAATATTTAAGAATATCTAACAGACAGGATTGTAATCATCCATAAATAATTATACCACAAACTTTGAATGGACAAAATCACCTTTTAGGCACAAATAATTGCTACTTTTCAAAGTAGTTAATGTATGTATTTATCTAATTATTAATTAAAAAAATGGGTTAGATGGTTAGATTAGATTAATAGGTGCAGTATTACATTAACATCAACATAGTCAACAATTTTAAAAATGGTTAAAAGTCAAGACATTCTTCTAAGAAAGTTAGACTTGATTGGTGGGTCAAACCTTCATTTGAATATGAAGATAAGCCATAAAATAGCAATGAGAATTGAATTCTATTACCTCATATTAAAACCAATTTCATAAATATAGCATCACTGCTCTTAATATATAGCAACAAATATTGAGCACGTATTGACGTGCGTATTTAATGTACTAAATATTATAAGATGTAGGAGGGTCCGACTTGAGTAGTCACTTGGGTGTTACACGAGTAATGCACTGCGTGTGGCTCCAAAGAAGCAAAGCAAGAATGACAATTTGATGGGATCATTAGGAGAGAATGAGATGGAGAAAAAGAATAGGCAATATTAATGTCTCAAATGCACAAATGACAAACTTATAGCTTAAGTAAATAAGATTGATTGTTTACCTAAATTGCTTATTTGATCTTTGAGAGTATAATTCTCATAGTGAAATATTGTTTCTCTAGTCTCTCTCCAAAAGTTCATAAATGAGGAGGAATGGCTAAGTATTTATAGGCTCTTGGGTATGATAGAAACCATTGGATTGTCTTAATGATCAACAAATGAGATGAAACTTACTCAATTCATAATTATCCTAAATAAGCTTACTAATAGGCCCAAGACTAATAGCCTTTCTCAATGTGTACAAGACTGCTTGAGAAAAGTTAAAGGAGGATGGATAGATCCAACGATCCTTATTCCGAACCCATCAAGCCAATTATCCTTAAATCATCACAAAATATAGATTAGACTTCTTAAGCACTACTACTTAGCTTAAGAAGTCAAGCTCAAATAGATAATATAATAAATTTCAGTTCCTTACATTTTGCCCCCTTAACTGAAATTCTTACACGGAGTGTAAGTATTTTGAGCATTATTTGCTTGTTATAAAGGATAGGTTACTACTTAGTGCACATACATCATAAAGAGTTGTCTTGCTATCAAGTACGCTCACATAACTAAATAGTTCATTCTATTGATGGATTAAAGCACATGAACATAGCACCAGTACTACAAATTCATTTATCATATATTTAAGTAACTAAGCTTGTGATGGCATTTGATTGTGTAAGTCACCTTAAGATCACTGGAGTGATTCGCCCCCATAGCAAAATTATTAAAGAAATCTTCTTTGATAGACGATTGTCTTTGTACAGCTTACTTTTCTTTCTTCATTTTATTCGAGTGAATGACCAATTAGAGTTAGTATATGGTAGCTCTTCATTAGAGATTTCAATTGATTTTCCATTTTCGATTTGCTAAAGTAAGCTAGTGACTTCATGTACCATGCATATATTTGTTCTAAAAGGAATTGAATTTTGAAGAGAACTAATTACTTCGAAGTTGGCACCACCCTTTCTTAGCCGAATTCCATCATGTATATGAATTTCAAACCATTTATTTCTGAAAAGTTATCTTCCATAAAATGTGCTTCATATATAGAAAAATGCCTATAATGGAGCAGATCCTTATAAGATCATGATTGAGGTCCTAATATTTTTTTAAAATAACCTATCACATGGAATTAATCCCCCAACCTTTAAAAGAAGCTTCAAACGAAGTTCTCCAAAGAAATTTTTATTGTAAGATCCTTCAATGGCACTAAGGGAGTAGGATTCACTAAAAACATTAAACATACTTGCCTTCCCTTGCTCTTTAATCAACTCTAACAATGTATAGCCCCTTCTTTTAATGAGCCTACATTTGCCTATGCATAAGAATTATGAAAGCACTACTCATCTAGAATCCTTTTTTCCTAAAGTAGCATCTACTATATGATATTGAATGACTATCAATAAGATAAATATATATATATATTATGAATACCATGTATTCCTTATCTTGTTAACTTTATTCCTTGTTCTTGTAGGCATTGTCTCATAATCAGTAATTGTAATGCTCTTAGAACCCAAGGGTACTAAACCTACCATGTGTCCCTATCAATCGGAACATGTTAAGGCTCTGAAACCAATTACAATTTCATAATCACTTGATTAAAAATAATTCTCTAATCACAACAATTCAAAAATAACTCATAAGTGAGTCATTCTAACCACAAATTATACATAAAAGATTTCTAACTTTAAATTAACAAAACTTATTAACGGTTCCACTTAATACCACAATCCTACAATTCAACAATCTCTTCAGCGTAATACGAAACTATTCATCTTTCTTTCCAACCCAAAAATCCATTTCCATGCTTGTCACATATAGCAACATGTCAAATTAACTTACACTTGTAAAAATAGAAGAATAAGCTAAAGCCTAGTACGGGTATATAATCATATATGGATGCTAAGCCTAAAACATTCATATGTATATAATATAATGGTAACAAAATATAGCAAACAATAATTTAAATATCTTTAAATTAGGTCAGCAATCAACAAAGGGTTATCCATAACCCTGCCACACATAATTTTTGTCTACATACATAGGTGAATATAATATAAGTGTTCCTTTAAGTTCTTGATGCCTAGAGTCCAGAGACTATAAAATTTAGAATTCTAATCATATCGTCCTATATGAAAGTCTATAAGAAAACCTCATTTATGATTAGTAGTAGCTCCTCTAACGAATTGTCACTATGAGCCCCTAGAGCGAAAGGGTTAAGCATAAACAACAAACCATTCATTTAAGCAGACTATAAATTAGTTCAGTTAGATTCTTTTTTATCCTAACAAGCACAATTATACAAACAAGCATCATGTACTTAAGATAGCTTCCAACAAGCATCATGTACCTAAGGTAACTTCCCAATAGTTAATTGAAACTCCAAAACTATAAATCCCGTACGAAATAGCTCAAACCACTTAACAAGAAAGGAACTTGATAATCAGCATGAATTTATTTGAAATTGAGAATAAAAATATACATTAACCATCAGATACTCAATAACTAAATTCTATCTAAAAGTTACTTGTGAATTTATTAATCTATTACTTATTAATATGTAAACTTATTAATTCAAATATTAGAGTAAGATTAATCGAATCAATTCATTAATAAAAGATAGGAATTGTAAATAGTATAAATATACAATACGATATAGTAAAAAGTGAACTTATTATATACAATACTATTTAATTACTCATATCGTAAGGATACAATATATAAAAGGAAAATATATGGTAAACATATAATGAGTGTGCTAAAATAGATAACTTACTAATCGATATAATAAAAAATACATATCTTATCAAGCGATATTAGAGTTTATAGAAATACATTAAAAAAAGGCATATTAGTAATTGAAATCCGAAACGGACATACTTTACAATTAATATCATATACTATATAATAATAACAAACATAATATAAATAATTAAATAATAATGTTATCAATAATAATTTTAAGGCATAATCATAAGAGAATAGAATCATCGTAAACCAAATCGATAATTGAAATCACGCATATGTAATAAAAGTATTAATGTAACTCCACATCTAACAGGAAATAGTAATTCAACTCCATTTCAAACTTAAAATAAAAATCCAACTCCATATATAATAGAAAATAACAACCTAACTTTATATACGACAGAAAATATCAACTTAACTCCATAATTACACATATATGCAATAATTCAATATGTGGCATAATTTATAATAGTAACTTTTATATAAAATGATACTACAAAATAGCAAATAAATCAAATTATAATAGAAATTTATTTACTAGTAAAATAATTACTTTTTAGAATAATAGAGGAAAATAAAAAAAATCATAATATATACACAATATCAAAAATGTGACTGAGTCGACTCGTGGAATATATAATCGAGACAAGAATATTGGATGAATATCAAATCATCATTGGATAAAAGACTTACTAGAAAACAAATGACTTGGAAATTACATTTTGCTTAGCAATATACAAAATAATTAACGAATAATAACTTTACCAAAATTGCTCGAAATGGTGGTGGCCAGAAATTCATCTTTAACAAATGAATTAAAGATTGTTGAAAAAAATAAAGCTTAGAACATGGATTTAAGCTAGAGTAAATGAAATAGCAAAAGACATTGAGAGGGTTTGAGAATGAGCTAAGTTTGGCGTTTCGAAAGTGAGTGAGGAGAAAAAAAAAGTGAAGGATGAAACGAATATTGGGGCATTAAGGGTGGGTCAAGCGATGGGGATAGGTGGCAAGTAAGAGAAGAGAAAAGAAAGAGCTGATAGAGAAGAGAAATTGAGAGAAGAGAGGTTGGGAGTAAAGAAAAGCAAGAGTTTGAGAGAAGAGATGAGGGTAAGGTCCGGCATTAAGAAAGAAAGGAAAGGGGATTGGGCGAGAGAGAAAAGAGAAGAGAGGTTGGGGGCTCTGTTCAGTAGAGAATGGCGAGAAAGAGAGGTTGGGGGCTCTGTTCAGTAGAGAATGGCGAGAGTGAGAGAGATAAATGTCTATGAGAGTGAGGCAAAAAAGAAAAAGAAAGATGAGTCAAGAGGGAGGAAAGGAATAAAGAGATTGTAACGAGTGAAGCAAAAAAGATAGGGTAGGGTTTAGGACATTCTAAAGTGTTGTAGAATTTAAAGTATGCTCAAGGAAATTTAGGAAAATAAAATACAATTAGAATGAGAATAAAAGAATAAAGAATATTAAGAAAATAAGATAATGATTTAGATATAGAAAGATATAGGGTTCTAATAAAAATATATACTTTATTTGTAAAATGAAACTAATTTATTTAATACTTATGCAAAATAAGAGTTGCCAAAAAATATCAACGAAACTTTAATTTAGACACATCTTCTATAAAGACAAAATTTAAAATAAACCTTAAATTACTCGAAAATTTAGAAATTGAAAATTTTCCTACTAAGATGTGGTTTTTATCAACACAACCTATATAAATTTTATTATTTAATTATTACTTTTAGTTTGACTGGGATGTTTCAATAATACCCCTAGTCAATCTCAATATTCACTTTAAGAGTCAAAGTAAGCTAGGCGCATGGTTTCTTAATAGTAAACTACCTTTTACAAACCTTATATATAGTAGGTCTTGAGCGCAATAAGCTTTACATCAAGCAAGCCTCAAGTGTCGCAGTCCCTAGCAAGCTTCAAGAGTAGTGAGCATTTCGCATAACAAGCCCTAGCAGGCTTCAATCATAGCAAAGTTTGTGCATAGTGAGCCTCTCTCACAATGAGACTTGAGGGGACTTTAGGATCACTATCAAAGAAGGCTCAATAGGCCTTATGCATTACAAGCTTTGTGCGAGTAGGCCTGGAGTGCCATTAGCCTTAAGATTAACTTGACTTGTACAGAACAAGACTCATAAGCAATAAGCCCCAACGAGCCTTACTCATTGAGAGCTTTGTTTACAAAGATCTTCAAGTAGACTATTATCTCACAATTGAAGAAGACTTATTCCATTCCAAGAATAAGAGGGGAGAGTTAACTCCCTCACATACTCAATTTGCTTTTCTTAAGAACTTGTTGCCAGTGAGATGGAGCTATTTGCTAGAGTACTTTATCATGAAGCTTATACATGTGGTGTTCTTGAAGAAGGTTAGGATCTTTCATGCCATTACCACTTCTACTCAATTGCAGTTCCTGCAACAAGTAAGATGGAAGTATGGTGGGCTTGGGATCCTTCAAGTCATCATTACTTCTACTTGTCACAATTCCCGTACACAAGCAAGAAGACCATCATCTCCTAATGGATACTTAAACCTGATGTTTATTATTTTGTGGAGAGAGTAACTTTAGTGTTGGAAGACATTGTTAGACTTTTGAAGTTGCATAACTCTAGTCGGATCGACATCATTAGCGCTTTGGTTTATGATAAGGGGGCATGACTTTCAATTACTCTATTAGGTATTGAGAGCAGCTTTTACTAAGAAGATGAAGCCTTCTTTTCCTTATTGGCTTGCATATTGTTTTAAAGATCGAAGGGGAGGTAGGTATTAGGTCTTAAGCCTTGGTTATGAACAAGAGCAAGTATCTTCATTTGTTACTTGTGTATACATATGTATATGTATAAGTCTTATATTGGTAACTTATGTATTTTCTCTTGTTCTTGCGGGTACCATCTCATAACCTTTCATATTCTAGCTATGATATAGTAGCAGATCATACCCTCCATGCATGGAGGACGTTGGTAGAGGACCACGAGAGTCTATGGGACTTTGAGTTCGAATTCCCTTTGTAGTACATTTTAGGGAACTTGCTCTCACTATTTGATATGAAGGTCACTTGAATGCCTCGTAAGGCTAACAATGGTGATTTAGAATTTATGGCTTATAGGAATCTACAATATATTTAGAAGATAATAATAGTAATGATGATGATGACGTTGATGTGTCAGTCAAGGAGATGAGTATGAGATTAATACTCATGTTGGTATATTGCTCTACTTAAGTGCATATAGAGTTGAGCAATTTGTTGCCCCTATTAATATCCTTTAGCCTTTAGTTAATAACATGTCTCATCAAGACGAGGTAGCAACTTGAGTAGTTGTTTTTGCATTAAAGGGAACTTCATGCTTTGAGGAATTTTTTTATGCCAACCCATTTCTTGGTGCTATTGGAGAGCCTCTTGGTAGCAAGAGTTATTTGAGTGTATGTAAGTCATTGTATGCCTACGGGGCAATGTCGTTGCTTAGCAACAACGATGCTAAGATACTATAATTGAGTTTTCTATGGCAATTTTGAGCTTACAACATTTTAAGTTTGCTTAAACTCTCATGATCTAAGGAGCCTTTAGAATTATCTCGCACATTGAAACAAAAGCTCTCACTTAGAGCGTAATTTTTAAGCGATAATGGTATTTATTGCTTGAGATCAAGAATTCTCTTTTATTAGTCAATGGAGTATTTCTTACTACTCGGTTGCTTATAATTGTCTTACTTAGTTGAAATGATTTGTAATGTGCTTTGGAGGCAATACTCTTATCGGTTTGCATTATATAAGTTTATCTTTTCATCATGCACTTGGAAGTTCATAATCTTACCAATTAGCAACAACGCTTGGTTAAGTGTTGCTCAATTAAAAAAGTCACTTTATGGTGAAATTAATTGAAGGCATCCCGCACCTTAAAGCAGCGATGATGTAAGTTGCCTACTTACCAGAAACCTGGGCTTGGAGTGTTATAACTATATAGGGGAATACTTGGGTTTGAAACTTAAAAGTTGACTTACCATAGCATTGCTTCGTCTTAAGGCATAGAATTGGAGATGCTAGGGCATTACTTGGCCTTAAGGCATGGAAACCAATGTGTTAGGGTGTTTCTTGGACTTAAGGCATGGATGTAAGGCCAAGGTGTTGCTTAGCTTAAGGCAAGGAAGCTGATAAGGGCATTACTTGGGCTTAAGGAAGTGATGCTGATGTGCTAGGGCACTGTCTAGGCTTATGGCATAAAAGTCGATATGTTAAGGCATTATTTGGGTTTAAGGTGTCGAAGCCGAGATGCTAAGGCAATGCTTAGGCTTAAGGATTGCTTGGTGCAAGGAAGACTTCTTCGTCTTTAAGTCTTTAAGTAAAGCTTCGTATGAAAATACTTTAAGATGTGAGAGCTTTGGATTCAACACTCTATATTTAACTTAGCTCTTTCTTATTTGAAGTACATACACAAGTCTTCCCTTGTATCAAAGGAAGTTTTAAAAGAAGAGCTTATAAGTTCAGCAAATGGGATAGAAGTGGGATTTACTTGCTTCTTCCTTGAAAGATATCTCTAGTAGAAGGAAGATTGGTCGATTGAACATAAGGGAGTAGTGCTTTACTCTGTTGTAGTAGTAGGGCTTAGCAAAGCTATATTTTGTTGCATGGTAGTAGTAGTAACTAACTTTAGTATGAATTGAAACATGGCTAAGAACTAATTCACAACCTTCATGGTCTCTTACATAGTTTGCAATTGTATGACTTTAGGAGGACCTCCCTCATCCCTAAAGAGTGCCCTCTATAGTAGTAGGAAGGTTGATTAACTGAATTGAGTGGGTAGCTTCATCTTTGTACTGTAGTGATAAGGTCTGACAAAGCCATATCCTATTGTGTTTCAATAATGGTAGCCAATCCTAGCATGATTTAAGAGAATATAGCTTAGAGCTAATTCGCGAGGTTCTGTTATCTAGCCTAATAAGTTAAGCTTAAATACATAATATAATAAATTTCAACCCTATATATATATGTATGTATGTATGTATATATGTATGTTTCTATCAATTATATTTGGATTCATGTCAAAGCATGTAAAATACAAGTGGTATGCCTTTTAAAAACTGCTCACTATTACTACCATAAGTCCAAACATGATGGGAATTTATATATCACTTATACCTATATATGGTATGTATTACTTAATTAGTTTTTTTTATCTAATTGCCTAAAAAATTTGACTAAAAAATGAAAATTCACATAAAAGCATTTTTTAGGGAAAATCTTAGAGGTGTAAACAATATCATATTTTCCACCAAAGAAAAAAAAAATGCTATTTTGAAGTTTTGAATTTAAATGGTTTCCTAGAGCCAAAATATTTTTAAGCACTTAACATACCTTAAAAAAGGGGTAAAAAGTATAAATTTAGAACTCAATATTTTTATACATTTTCTATTTGATTTGTAAATACTTCAAGATTTTTATTTGAGTTCTTTATGTTTGCAAATGAGAACTTTTGCTAACGGTATTAACTTTTTCATTACACAAAGACACGTGATGAAAATTTATTAGTCTAACCTAATGATATAAAATAAATAATAATATGAAATTGTAGAAATATAATAAAATTAAAAGAAAAAAGAAAAAAATACAAAAAAAAATAGAAAAATAAATGTATAGATAAATATATGTGATATAAGTATATATTTAAATGTATAAATATATATTGTTTTGGTGTAAATTAATAAAAACTAAAATAAAAAGATCAATAAAAAAAAAAGAAAAAAAAAGGCTTACTAGTCATTCCAAGGCTAGAGGTTGTTTAAACGGCCAAAAATAATTAGTGAGCTACAACTTATTAACTAAATTGGGTTGATTTGATCCATCTCTGACCGTTGGTTGCTGCCTATCGATGACCGACCTATCGTGGTTGCATGATGATTGTTAAGCCAATAGATGGTCACTCATAGGTAACTTTGAGTCACATAATCCACTTTTTTTTAGTTTTAGTGGCTTTTTTGGTTATCTTAAGACCAGTGGGTCCTTGATACCAACTTTAAGAGTTTGCATGACTCTACTCAAGTGGCAACTGATCACTCATTAGTCTTGTAATAGCTAGAAGGATTTTTTTTTTTAATTTTTATTTTGTCATTTTGTTCAAATTTTCAGGTTTTTTATTAATATATTGTTATTATCATTACAATTTTTATTGTTATTGTTATAATCAACTTATTTTTATTTAATTTTGTTATTATCTTTTTAATTTTTATGAATTTTTATATTTTTTGTTACTTTATTTATTTTTTAAGTTTTTTCTATCATCAATAGTTCTTGTTCAAAGCCCATATTTGTAAGAGCCCAGCCCCTCCTCCGGCCCAGTTTCATTCTACCTCTCGCTTTCTGTGTGTGTCTGTTGTACACTGGCGCGCGCACACTCTGTAGTTACGTCGGAACAATTCCCACTCTACTCCAAGTCACCCTCCTCTCCAAAATGCTGGCCCGTCTTGCAGCGCAGCGATTGCTCGATAGCCGGCGGATTTTCACTCAACCTCAGGTTCCTTTCTCTCTCTGCCTCTCTAATTTTCTGTCTTTTCAAGCATCTCCTAAGCCCTATGTCCCACTACTTCAATTGCATCTCCTAAGCCCTAATTTTCTAATCTCAAGTACGTATTCTTGGAAGCCAATAAACAGAAGGTTTCCCATAACAATAGACTGCTTCTAGTCTCAACATAATGAGGAGGAAAATTTTAGGTTGCTCTACCTCTGAACAATTGCATACGCTGTTTTCTTGGAGGATTCTTTTGTGTCTAAATGGTGCCAATACCAAGTAGCGCGTCCATTTTGTTCAATCTTAAACATAGTTGCAATTTTTGCTATGCCAAGTGCCTTCCTGCTGTTGTGTTATTGAAAGGGATAACGCTGTTAATTTAAATTAGAACTCTATATAGATATGTTAATCAGATATCTGGCTTTGTGCCACTTGTTTATAAGGTAGAGAGCTTGTTAAATGTGGTATTGTTTTATGAAATGCAGAGCTTCAAAAGCTTTCAAAAAAAAGTTGTACCTTCCAATGCTTCTGATCTTTTTTCAATAGATATGATCACCGATTTCAATAGCATAGGAGTGCCTCAGACAACCACGTAGAATCTGGCAAGCTTTCATATGCAAATAGCATTATTGGCATGCTGTTTATTGATGCCTGAATCAACTTTCGTAATACTAAAAAGGTATCTGCCGAAATGTCTACTACTATCTTTCTTGGTGGCGTGTTGGGGTGTTGAGTAGATGGTGGTTTTGGCGGTGGTATAAGGGTCTTATGTTTAATTTTGGTGGTCTTTTCAATACTCTCAGGTACTTTTAAATATCTATGAATTATTTATAAGAAATATTAATTAATAAAATATGTATATACATAAGCTATTCTCACTTAGTTATTGACTCTAGTGAACACATTGCTTTCATTTCCATTTGAATGGTTTACTTATATATCATATTTGACGTTGGAGTTTTGCTTGAGAGTTATATAAATTCGATGGCAGTTCATTCCTTCATTAATAAGGATAATAATATATTTCTTTTCTGGGTAATGTTAGTAATTTTATATATAAAGCAAGCGAGAATGTACAAAGGAATCTAAGCATATGATCCAACCTGAAACAAAGACAAAAGCATGGTTGGATCGTACCTTAGCTAGCTATAAGCACTGTACAAGAAACAACCACTTTAACCGGGAAAAGATAAATGAAACAAAATCTTCCTAGCTAAAATCTGAGAGAGGAGGGGATACCGCCTACCCTTATGCAATTTCTCTCTTTGCAAAGAAAATAAAAACTACGGAAGGGATCTTTCTTTGATAACAATCAGCACATCTTCCAAAAAACATCACAGCCTCCTTAATTGATGCAGTTGAACCAAATTCTGAGAGAGGAATGGGATGGAACTTTTGTATCTTCTGCCATACCATCTTAGCCACATCGCACTTGACAAAAAGGTGCAAGTGGGATTCTTCTGTAGAATTACACAAAGAACAGCAGTTACTTGTAATGATATCCTGTCCTCGCAGCTTGTCTTTGGTATACAACTTCATTTGAATAGCTAACCATAAGATGGAGTGACGAGCTAAATTGGACTTATTCCCAACAATCCTTGACCACTCCACCTTTCTGTGCTGTTCTCTAAGTGTGTTATAAGTGACAAATGGTGAACTGTTGAGCCGGACTCAGTTGCCACACTAGCTTATTAGGTTCATTAATTCTTGGTGTGCACTGCTGAGTAATGTGAACTCTGATGCGACTCCATATATCCTCTGTTAGCCAATTCCATTTCTCATTTCTAATGATGGCTTCGACTTTTGCTTCCTTAGACCAACCCAAATTGTAAATGTTTCTTTCTCCTATCCATGATGCCAAAGGCCCCTTAGGATGCCAATTGTCATACCATAGCTATATCTTTTTACCATTTCCCAATTTCCATAGGAAGAGATGACCTATCCAATTTCTGGCTTGTAACAATTTGTCCATGTCGAAGAGCCTTGGTTTGGTTTCTTGATAGACCAGAAACTTTGGTTCTTGAGTAGCTCATTTTTCACCCATCTTGGCCAAATAGTGTTATCTTCATCTGAGCACAAAATCCAAATGAGTTTGATTTGAGCCACTTTATTCCACAATGAGAGATCTAAAATGCCTAATCCTCCCTTGTCCTTAGGCCAACAAGCATTCTCCCTAGAGATTTTAGCTTGAGCCTTAGTCTCATCCGAGCCGTTCCATAAAAATCTTAATTTTATATGTGATTCCTTGAGAATACTTTTTGGAAAACGAAAAGTAGAAAACCAATATACTTGTAACATGAAGAGGACACTCTTAATGAGTGAAATCCTCCTTGCATGGGATAAGGCCTTATTAGTACAGTGGTTGATATGACTTGTATAGCTATTCACTAATGTTCTACAATAAATTTTGGATAGTCTTGAAGAGATAAGAGGAACTCCTAGATATTTCACTGGTAAGACTCCTTGTGTAAACCCTAACTAGCTAGTGATGAACTCCTTGTCCTCTTCACTCCACTGAAGAATACTGAACCCTCAGATGGGCTACATTTTAGCCCTAATAGGGTGAAGAACTCATCGAGGCACTCCTTTATAAGCTTAATAGAATTTTGATCTCCTTTTGAGAAGATCATAATATCATTTGCAAAGCGCAATTGAATGAGCTTGTCTCTCTTGCATCTCCAATGATGTTTAAAACTAAGTTTAGACTCAAGTCTCCTGAATAGACAAGATGGTACTTTCATAACCAAAACAAAAAGATTAGGAGAAAGAGGATTAACTTGTCTGAGACCTCGTGAGCTAGGAAAGAAACCAGCCAATTCACCATTATAGACATTGAGAACTTTGGTGTGGAAACACACTCTATAATCCCAAATACAGATTGTCCTGGGAATCCCATGGTCATTAAAATATGTCTTAGGAAAGTCCAATTTATATTATCATATGCTTTCATAATGTCAACCTTAATAGTGCATCTAGAACTATGAGAATCTCTATAATACTTATTCCTTAGCTCCGAGTTACTAAAATGTTATCTGCAATGCGTCTACCTTTGACAAAAACTGATTTCTCCTTACCTATTAGGCTAGCAATTACAACTTTTAGGCAATCAGCTAAGATTTTAGATATATATTTGTACAATGTATTATAACAAGAAATTGGTTTAAAATTTGCAAAAGTTTCAAGAGTATCTATCTTTGGAATTAAAGCCAAATGGGTAGAGTTAATGGATTTTAGGATTTTGCTTGTAACAAAAAAATCTTTAATTGCTAGAGTCACATCCTTACCAAGGATATCCTAAGCATACTTGAAAAAATTTGCATTGTAACCATCTAGACTGGGGATTTGTTTTTAGCCAAAGACCATAAGGCATTCTTGATCTCTTCCTCAACTACTGGACTCGTGAGAGTAAACGCTTGAGAGGGTTCAACCTTGAACTTGATGAGAGAGAGAAGAATGTCTAGTCGAGGAGAAGCTTCATGTGCATCTGATAGGAGCTTGCTAAAATATCTTACAGCGGCTTCTTAGATGGGTCTGTTTTCTAAAATAGTGGAACCATTAGCTTCTCTGAAGGAATGTATACCATTCCTAATATGTTTTTGCTTGAGAGACCTCAATTAAAAACCAGAGTTCCTGTCTCCCAATTTATGCCAAACGTCTAGATTTTTGACACAAAAATGATTCTTTAGCAGTTCTAAGAAGATGGAACTTCTCATGCAATTTTTTCTCTCTATCCTAGACGGCATTGGAGAGGTTTAGTCTATTTGTGCTTTGTTTATCCTCTAAGACCTTTTTGGCCTCTTGAACTTTGCCTAAAATATCATGAAAGACTTCCTGATTTAGCCTTTTTAACTCAACCTTCAACAAAAGTTTGGACACAACTTAGAACATAGGAGTGCCTTCTACATGAGTTTTTCGTACTTTCTTAACAATGGGAATAAAATTTGGACTTGTTTTCTAAAAACTAAAGAACTTAAAAGGAATGTTTCTTGGAGAGTCGTTGCAATTCATGTGGACCACCAGTGGACTATGATCTGAGAGTCTAGGTGTGGACACATGTACATTCATATTATGATAGGTATGGAACCGGTTGAAGTTAATGAGAGTGTGATCAAGTTTTCTTGCAAAGAGATTGGATGAACATCTATTTGTCCAAGTGTGAAGAGGATCATGAGGACCACTAGTTTTGACTTCTTCTACCTTCACTTTGAAACAAAAATCATTAAAATGCTCCATCCCTACTAAAATAGAATTGTTCTACACTTGTTAAAGTCTCTAAGGATCAACTAAGGGCTGAAAATAGAGTTCTTGAGCTGAAGAAGATCATTCCACAAAGTTAATTTCTTTTTGATAGAATTTGCGGCATACACAGACGTCACCTAGCACCATGTTCCTTCATTGAGTATTTGACATCTATAATGAATAAATTGGTTTTGAGTTGAAACAATGTTAACCTACCAAACCGATAGATTCTACGCTACCTAGACGTGTTTGTTAGGGTGTAATTCCTTTTGCGATGAAGGAAAAATTCTTGCCTATGCAATAGAAGAATTATGCTGTTTTTCCTTAGTTTCAATTATTCCCAAAAGAGAAATATTATACTTAAAACAAAATTCTTTAATTGCTTTCGCTTTTGATGGGTCATTATGACCTCTTATGTTCGAAGAAGCTATCATCAATTATTAGTAAGAGAAAAGGATATACCCAAAAGAGAAATATTATACTTAAAACAAAATTCTTTAATTGCTTTTGCTTTTGCTTTTGCTTTTGATGTGTCATTAAGACCTCTTATGTTCGAAGAAGCTATCATCAATTATTAGTAAGAGAAAAGGATATACCAAAAATGAAGCATGGAGAAGGAGGAGCCGTCAACCTTGGGAGCTATTGGAGTCTTCTCCAGCCTTCTTTGTTTTTCTTCTTTCTTTCTTGTTGTCTTTTTTCTTATTCACTTTGTTCCACTCATTCTTATTTAGCTCCTCCCCCTAACTCTTAGAGCTATCTAACTTTAGGGAATTTGGAACAAAAGACGCATTCGAGTTATGAGATTCAATAGATGAAGGGCTAGAATCCTTACAGCCATCCTTACCTTTGCTATCCTCATAGCTTTGGGGCAATGAAGGTTCTCTTACCATCAAAGGTCTACTAATATTTGAACTATTTGAGTCTATATCTTTATTTTGGGAAGTTTATTCTTACCCTTACAAGGAATCTCTGGATGCTTAGGGTAAACTTGCACCGGTTCTCGTAATATAACACCTACTTCCTTATGCTTAATTGGCTCCACTTCTATATCATCTCTTTTTGCTTTCATAGAGGTGTTTGCTGTAGGAATGAAGTTGTCACTGGAATGACTCTTTTGGAAATATAAAGACTCTCTACATTTAGCTGTGCTATGACCAAAGAAGTGACACTTAGAGCAACTTGGTGGCATATTCTGATACTCCACGTCTACCGTAACTATGGAATTGTTCACCTTTCTCATGGCAAAATTAAGGGGCAAAGTTGTACTAGCTTCCACTTTGACCGAAGCTCTCACATATCTTGTTCTTTGATTTTTAGTTGAGACAAGATCCACTTGAAATGGCTGGCCTGTAGCACTCGTAACATAGCTTATTCCTTCTCTATGGAGATATTGCATGGGAAGGCTCCATAATCTGACCCCAAGAGGAAGTTTCCTTGGGTAAACATGATCATAGTTTTTCCTAGTATTCCATTTTTCCAAGATAATAAGTTGCTTGGCAAAGTACCAAGGTTGACCAAGAATCTTGGATAGGGAAGGTTCATCCTTAAACTTGAAAAAGAAGTATCCGTTTCTATTAGTGAGGACTTTAACCAGTCCTTCATTCTTCTACCTAGCGAAAGCTAGCTTCTGAATTGAGATGAAGGATAAACCTTTGCCAAGAACATAACTATTGGCCGTGTATCTCCAAATTTTCTTGCCCATATGAGCTACTAATGTTGGAGGTTCAACACAAATAAGGTCACCCTCTTGTTTAAGGGGGTAGAAATCCAAAGAAATGTCCGCTAAGTTATACTCACTTTGATCCTTCCGAAAAGAAGTAACTTAGGCATACGAAAGAGGTTTTGGGGTGGGTAGTATTTGGTTTTGCTCCTGGTGGGAAGAAACATCAGAAGTATCAGCTTTACTCTTGACGTTTTCCTTTGAGCAATATTTTTTTTCTATTTGATTTGCCACCTTAACCATTGCATTTAAAGTTGAATCATTAGTTGAGTTGGTAGGGAGTTCAAGAGGGGAAACAAAGTTAGACTCCTTTCCTTTCTTGGGTTCTGGAGTGGAATGAATGGGAGGAAAGGCGCTTTGATAACGTGGTTGCCCATCAGAACAAGGAACAGGATTCTTATGATCGGTTACATCACCTTTTGGTTCATTGGAAGTTGCGCCCACCACAGGCTGAGTGTCTTTCATACCGGAAGCCACCAGGGAAGGGTTTTCCAACTTGCTCTTAGATGTTTTGCATCCTCTTTTGCTTCCAACTCAGAGATCCTTAGCTATGGCCTTAACCGACGATGAGGAAGACTTCTTCTTTTTACCTTGATTGGGAATTGACTCCATACTCTTAGCAAGAACCTTAGATGCAGTAGCTTTAAACGAGACTTTCTTGTTCCTTCTCACAAAAGCCCTTATGGACTTCTAGCCAACTAAAAACAACCTTAATAGAACTAGCAGATTTGTAAAGAAAGAGGGTAGATAGGCATCGAGTGGAGAGGGGGGTAGATAGGCAACAAACGAAGAAGAGGGGTACAGGGAGGAGGGTAAAGGGGTAAGAGAGGTGAAGAAGATAAGAACCTTGGTAGGGAAGAGAGAGGAAAGGGTAATATCGAGAGAAGGTGAGAGGGGGAAAGGAGGGGAAGGGGTTGGAAAGTTAGAGAGGATTTTCTCTCTTTACATGGTGAAGAGAGAGTCTCATAATAATATATTACTTACCCAAAAAGGAAAAAGGATAATAATATATTTTATGTATGTTTGAATTAATACATTTCCATTAGCCAATTCTATTTGTTCTTATTAGTATGTTAGCTTGGCAACAACATTAGAGTTCATGAGGAAATCTATGCACAATGAGGATATGGAACTTGTGACTATAGATTTTTATTACTTTATTATTTTTTCCTTCTTTTTTTATGGTAACTAGATTAATTTTACGTGACACTTCGAGTATGATTTTATCTAGATCTAATATAAGTAAATGTTTCATAATGCACTTCAAAAATAGTAAAATATTGTATTATACATATAATCTTAATTTTTTACTTTTAAGGTAATTAAGAATTAACACAATAAATGTTGTTTTATAAATGGTATTGGTTATATTTAACTCATTTCTACAACCCCATTTCATACCGTTATTTCTTGTAATATTTTAATGTTTCATGTTATCGTTTGGTGTTATTTAAAATAAATTTTTTGTTAGTGCTAAAATCCAAGAGAAAGGCTCTAGGTACAATTTTGTTTATGTTTTTACTTATTAAAATGTTTGCAACAATAGATTCTCGAGTTTGTTAATGTTTTTACTTATTAAAATGTTTGCAACAATAGATTCTCGAGTTATCTAAATTTATAGTGTTGCCATACCCAATGTTCATTAGATTCCAAATGTTACTAGCTCAAATAGTAAGATATTACTAAGTAGGGTTGACTGACTTAATATTGCATTTATGATCGATAAATTTTAGAGACCTTACACATTTGGTGTTTTGAGTAAAGCTTTAGTTGATATACTTAGATTTCGATGAGCTTAATTTTACGATCCCATTGGGTTCCCATCAACACACCCCAATAAGATTGTTGTATAAAATTATTACCATCAAATATTTAGTATAGTACATTATAGTTTTTGTTTATACCCATTAACCTATTCTATAAGAACATATTATCCTACGAGGGATATATAACTACTTGAAAGCTAGCGGGTTGCGATTGTGGGGCATTACATGCAAATACTACATTCTCATGATAAGGGTATTGCTTCTAACAACTTTTGTAGTTTAATCCCTCAATAATACTACTTTTCTGAGATAAATTGTATCTCCTTGTTGTTGAGTATGGTCTGTGAATTTCTTGTCCTGTCTTCATGGTCTGTGGACTTGTAATTAGTCAAAATTATTGCCATGTTATGTGATATATCATTACTCGTGATTTTGTTTGTTAAAATGTAATTTGTCTTGGAATTCAAAACATTATTCAACAGACATATATTTCTTATAGTTTATTTTTTGGTTAGGTGTTTCTCATAGCTTATTGATTGATGCAATGGAGGTTTACTATATTTTTTTTTTATCTTGTATCTGCTGAATCTTTTGCTATCCTTGTTGACTTCTATATGTTTGTTATTTATGTAGGGGTTATCTTCTCTTCTTTCTGGCAGAAGATTATTCTCAACTATTTTGACACCTAATTCTAGGGAAGCAGAGATCCCTCCACATCTATTGTCTAATAAAGAAGCAATTTTGCTGGACAGAAACATTGGTATGATCTGTTTCTTTTTATTTAACAGTTTCTCCATTGGCAAACTAAGAAAAAGAAAAATGAAAATTCTAATCTTGATATACAAAAATGTGGGTTGCTGATGCCATCTGTATCTACTGTTTGTATCAACTGTTGTTTCCTGTGGATTTAGTGTCACAATATGAACAATTTTATTTATGCAATCTTGTTGGCAAGTTCTTGATTTTTAAAGGTTCATTATGTAGTGAAGTCCATCCTTTTCTACTAGCTTGACCTTGTGTTTCTTTTACCCCAGCTGATAAGTCAAAACAAAACTTGAGTAGGCATTGTTCTTCTTCTTCTTCTTGTTGGAACAAAGATTGTCTATCTTTGGGCTTGTGAACCATTTGACAACATACGTGCACTTCTTCTTCTTCTTTTTTTTTTTTCTTTCTTTCTTTCTTTTGGGGTTGGGTAGGGGGCTGCCAACTGTGCACTTGTTAAATATAGCTTGCGCCATCCATGCGCTTGTTAAATATACCTTGCTATCTATATAGTCCTAAGAATTTTTCTTTATGAGTAAGGACCTCATATGATGTATCATGAGAGCTTCTAGTCTTTAACTGCTATGCTAACCCATGTTAACCAGGTGTCTTTGTACATGTTAAAGCTAATAATTTGTGAGGCTATCTATAGTATTGTCCAAATTTAACTTTAATTTGTTGCCACCTATGTCCTTTTTCGATCCTCAGTTTATGCTGAACTTTGCATGGATTTTTAACAAGGATACTCTTGTTCCCATTTTGTGCCTTTGCAAACCGTGTCATGTTGAAAGAAAAGCATTGCAGCATGTTTGAGCGTGTGATGAACATCTAGATGTCACCATTCTCAGTGATCTATTCTTTTTTTTTCTATTTGCTATCTAGAATGTTAATTCTACATCCAAGAGTTGATAGGGCTACTAAAAAATATAGAAATCAAGTAAAATTAGACAAGTTTTGTTTTTCTTAGTGTCATTTGGAAGTTTCCTGTATTTTAAAATTGATAGGCTGCCTTATTTGCATGAGAAGAGTTTGAGAATGACCTTCTGTAGTAAAAGATTTTGTATGACATTTTAGTCATGCTATGTAATTTCAGGGATGTGTCAGGACCTTGTGATTCCTGTCACAAACTTTCTCAATGATAATAAAGGCTTCATGGTGTTGGCTGGAGATGTTTTTGATGTTCCTATAAGGAAGGACATTGTTCATCGTGTAGTAAGATGGCAGCTTGCAAAGCGACAGCAGGTATCTATGTCCTGTAGTTTTGATTTCCCAAGCTTGTAAAATTTTGTCACTTTTTCCCTTTGTTCCAAATGACTGTTATGATCTTTCATGTTATATTGTTATGTGTGGATACTAATTTATTTCCCAAGCTTGTAAAATTTTGTCATTTTTTCCCTTTGTTACAAATGACTGTTATGATCTTTCATGTTATATGTTATGTGTGGATACTGATTTGATAGATATCCAGTCACTAAGTCAAGTTTGGTCAATGCACAGGGGACACATTCAACAAAAACCATCAGTGAGGTGAGTGGAACTGGAAGAAAGCCATGGCAACAGAAGGGTACTGGTCGAGCACGGCATGGAACATTGCGTGGACCTCAGGTATATGCTGTTTATCTTACATCATGGTTAATTGTGCTAATTTAAACATGAACCTTACAGAATAAGTGGCCAATGACAGTTTAGGGGTGGAGCTACAATGCATGGACCAAAGCCACGAAGCCATGCTATCAAATTGAATAAGAAAGTTCGGCGCCTTGGTTTAAAGATTGCTCTTTCAGCACGTGCTGGGGAAGGAAAGGCACGATCCTTCTGACTCTACTCACTCTCTATAGCACACTCACACTCGGGCACGCATGTGCATTTGCACACTTTCAAACCAACCAGTTGGTCAAGATGAATTATAAAAAGCTTGAAGTTTGTGTGTGCATGTGTCCATGTTAATAAATTTTTACCATTCTTGTGTCAAGGGTAGGGGTGTAAACAAACCAGGTCGAGTTATATGGTATCGAGCTTGATCCAACTTAAATCTGTGAGCATGAGCTCTATTTCAAGTTTATTCAACAAGTTCAAGCTTAACTCCATTATTTCGAAAAATTTATATTTGTCCAAGTTATTAAAGTTTCATCTTAACTTGAATTCAACAAAGGTCAACATAATGTTCTTAACTTGAATTAAATTAAGGTCAACATAATCACATGCTTGATTTTGATTTAAGCTCCATTAGGCTGACAAGCTTATCGAGCCAAATAGGTGGAAGCTCTACCTCAGTTCAATAAGCTACTTGTATAGTTTGGGCATTAGCTCAACTGGATTGTAGTCAAATTGAATTCGAGTGAAAATGGAGCATAGTTCGAGTAGGATGTGAGTTGGCTTAATTCATTTACATCCCTAATGTTGGGACCAGATTTGTTTCAAGTAGTTGGAGATAATATAGTTTCAGCAAATTGCATCCATCTGAAGAAACCTGTAATCTTCACATTAATTAGTTGTGTACTTGAAACAACTCCGGCGCAAGCAAACCATAAGAAGATGGACCCTGATTGCAAGTAAAAAAATTTGTGATCTGGGTACCTTTAATGGAGAGATATAGACAGAAAATGAACCATAGATTTTTACTATTTCCTAACAATGTAACCTGCATATCCCTTTTTTTTTTTTTTTTTTTTTAATTTTTAAATAATATTATTAATTTCTTGTGAGACACTAATTTGTGATTGGGTCTGGTCAATGGAGGAGTTTTGTTTATTGATCGGCTGATGTTATTAATTTCTTTGTGTGCAAATTATCAGATTGTTTATTTTCCACATGACATGTAGTTTTAAGGATAAGTTGTATATAACCAGTATAAATGGACGGATTCCAATGCTCTATCTCAATCTAGGGTCAATTATGATGAGCTTAATTTCCAGGATGTCGCACTTGAAACTGTTGCATAGATCTTTAACATTTTCAACCACTACAAACATATTGATTGATTTTCTGTAATTGGAAAATTGTTGACCTTTTACATCATATTTTTGACTTTTTGCTTTGAAAATTCCACATGGATACAGCTTCTTGTATTTGAAGATCTGGAGATCCCTACGCACAAGACCAAGAACATTGTAAACTGTATCAAGCAAATGGAAAACACCAAGAAGGTTTTGCTTGTTGATGGTGGACCAATCAATGAAAAACTTAAATTAGCTACCCAAAATTTGCACTATGCCAATGTGCTTCCTTCCATAGTAAGTCATGCTTCTTTCTATTTTGATTGGGTTGAAATTCCTTTCTACCTGGATGCTTTTGTAATGAGATAGCCTCAATTGCTGTTTGTTAATCATGTTACTGGTCTGGAACTTTGCTTATATCCATGTGCTTATCCTTCAATGTTTTGACAGGGCCTAAATGTTTATAGTATCTTGCTGCATGACACGCTGGTGATGTCTCGTGATGCTGTGAACAGGATAGTTGAGCGGATGCACACTCCTATTAATCGTTGAAGCAATTCTAACCCATGTTATCATTTTGAGAGACTTTAGAAGAGAATCTTTTCAACTTCTCATGAGGAGCAAATTATCATATATCCTGCTAAATTATGCAGATGCAATGTGCCACTGCTTTTTTGGCTGTCTTCTTGTAGTAAATTAGCTTTTGAGAGGAAAGCGATTTCTTTATGTGGCCTTCAAGAATATCTGTTTTTGGTTATTTTCTTGTATTCATGCGTTCAGCTTGCATATTTTAACCTTCATTTTACCAGTAACAACCGACAGTTTTTTTCCCCTTTCATTTATGTGGGAAAAAAGCATGGAATCCTTTTAGACTAACCATAGAACAAGACGTATTTTATCATAAAGATAGCATGTACTGATAGATTTATTCTTTATGGTTTATACTTGGTCTCTTTGTTCCATTAGATGGTTGTTCTTTAATTACTGAAGATTGGTGGTGGCGGTGGTTATCATTATGGTACATTTCCTTAGAGGATACATCTGGAGAGCTTGTTTTTAAGAGTTGAGTGCATTGTTCTATAATTGTTTCTTCAATTAAACCAGGAATGGTTATTGGTTTAATTAGATAAGATGATGTTCGTATCTAGTCACTAATGTTTAAAAGTGGATTGTTTTGGTCTTTTAAGGTTGGTTCTTATAGGAAAACAGTAATGGAAATCTATGATCTCTTATCATTTCTTGCAGTGATTATAGTCGTTAATTCAAGTGGTGTTTTGAGGTATGGAGATTGTGGCATTGCATCCAAAAGCCTTTTGCTAAAGGCAGCCACTTCTTCTAGCCATTTGAGTAACTTTATTTGTGTTGGTAATGCGGTTTTTTATTTTGGCGTTTTATTTTGGGTATAAAGAAGTATTACAATAGAATCTCTTGGGCTGACGTTAATCCATCTTCAACCGGGATTGATACGAGAAGCCCACGTGTTATTTGACGTCAGGATTTTCATGCAATTCAATAAAAATTGATTTTTGTTTTTTGGGGGGTTTTTGTTTATTTGCAATGAAATAATAAAGAATGTGAACATTAGATCGAATTGGAATTTTAGGGACTATTTGATATGACTTAGAGGTTACTCCTAAAGGGTTGTTTATCCTAAATTGGTATTAGGTACCGTCAAGAATCAATTGACACGTCTCACAATTGAATAAACAAAAGGGTTTATCAAAGCTTCCATTGCTTCTAACTTTAGTATTATAACTTGTAATTATATTCGAAACTTCTGAATCGTTCCACAACTTTACATTTCACATTTTTAGAGCTATACACTAACATACCACCAAGTTAGTGAATTAACATTTCACCAGGTTAACATGTATTCATAATGCGAATGAATCTAAGGTGACTTATTTTGTGATGAAAATGCATATTATGTTTATGCAAGTAACATGTATTGGTACCTAGTATCCCAATTTTGCCTCGGTTAGTCAACATGCTTAGCTATTTGGATGTAAAGTTTATAAACCTAAATGGCTATAAGTAGCAACTAGGAGCTGGAGCCTTAGATCCTATTGCTAGTTAATTATATCAAAAGAAGTGGCCAGATTGCTTGAGCAAATGTGATTCTATATGCTTTAAAGCTCAACTTTTTAAAATCAATTTCCTAAATTAAAGAAAATCCTTTGTTTTGGTAACATTGACCCACATTCTCTTTCATGCCATACCATGTATGCAACAAGCAAGATATATCATTTGTAATATCAAGCACAATTTTCTAAGTTTACATCTAGTCTAGTCTAGTTAACCAAATCTTAATGTCTTGCTGTCATTAACACTCTGACCTTGCTTAAGGTTTACCACTTTGCTTGTTATTGTGATAACTTTTGTTGTCCTTAAAGATACTTTAAGGATTCATGGACAGTGTATATTACAAACTCAGGTAGTAGACAATATTACTATGATGAGCACACGTACCTAAGAGTAGAACTTTTTCTCAAAGATTAAACGGTTTAGGGTAGTGCTACTTAACTTCTCACCAAAATAAACTATTGGTTGATGTTCTTACTTAAGTATAGCTCCATTCTCTACTCTAAAAACATTGCACTTAAGTTTGAACATTTTCTCAAAGTTAGGTAAGGCTAAAAGTGGGATAGTGATTAGCTTCTTTTTGATCTCTTTAAAGCTCTTTTAAGCTTGGTCTATTCACCTAGATTCTTCTCCCTCCTCAATTAGCTCGGTTAGTAAGGCTATAATGTTACTGAAGTTGTGAATGAATTATCTGTAAGAAGATGCAAGATCATGAAAACTTTTGATCTCAACCATATTCTATGAGGTTAGCCAATTGACCGTTGCTTTTACCTTCTCGTCATTCACTCTAACTCTTTCTCATCCACAATAAAACTACTTTAGGTTCATAGAAAGTGTACTTTTATAAAGTTCCATGGAGCTTCTTGACTCACAAAACATTAAGCACTTCTTTGAGATACAAAACATGCTCATGCAAAAAACTCTTACTATATACTAAGATATTGTTGAAGTATTTTTTGTTTTCTCAATCTAGTTTTATTAAAAACAAAATTTATATAAGTTTTATATATTAATGTAATTTTTTTTATAAATTAATAGTTAAATTTTATTTAATATATATGCATAATAAAAATAGGTAATTTTTTTTTTTATTTACACTTCTTGTGAAGTGTATTGATTACCATTAATAATTTTTAAAAGAACTTTTTCATTTGGTTAAGCTTTAAAAATTGTTGTAGGTTAAATTATTAACATGATCTTTTACATAAATAAAATTCAATATTATTGCAACAACAATAAGATATTTTTTCTATTAATGATTTTAATATTGTCTCTATTAATGTCCCTAGTATTTACCATCAAAATATATGCTTTTCTTCAATAAAATGTGCTACAAAGATGCTGTGAAATTTCGGTGAAGAAAGTGTTATAGATTGGAATATGTATCCAATAAGACATCCGTTCATCAATAATGGTGATGTCCAAAGTTAAAATCTAAAGGATTATAAGATCATAAGGGTAATACTGCTCTGACCGTTCTTTCTTCCTTTTTCTTTTTTCTCGTTTGCTCTCTCTATGGAATTTTTCATTATTTATCCCACTAAAACATGCTCTATCAACATTTCTATTTTCTTGAACATTTTTCTGTATTTTTTTTCTTCTTGTTAAGCATTCTTTTAGCAAGATAAAGTTTCTCCTTTGTAAAAATGGTATTTCCATCTTATAGTTGGTACATAGATTAATTTCCTAGTGATTTTATGTAATAATTAAGGAAATGAAAGGTTTCATATTATTTCTTTAAAATGCAACTAAATGGAATTAAAACTAACTTGATTGAAGTTAAAAACCTTAAATGTAACATGTCAATTAGAGGTACCTTGTCCTATAAGTATAGATTCCGAAACTTTGCTACTTGTACAATGTCTTGTGATACCTTAGAACCATCTTATACTCTATACTTTGTAAATCGTACGTGGTATATAATACTTTATAGAACTTATAGGTTTTTTTTTTTTTAATTTTCTTTATCAATTTCAATATGATTATTTTTACAAAATAACAATAAATTCGATCATTTTTTCTTTTCAAAAGCAATTATTGAATTTAGTTGATTTTTCAAACAACGCCAATGAATAGAAAACATTGAGAATTATTTTCGACCAATTTTTTTTCATTAAATGGTTTTTTAATTATAATTATTATTATGGATAAATTTTTATGGAAATATTATAAAAAACATTCTTTGTGTAAATAAAATATCCGCTTTATAATAATCACATTACAGAGATATTTGAGGGAATGAACACATTGTTTTAAAAAATGAAGCGATAAACATCATACTTAATGCGATATGTAAAGTTTATTAAAATATAAATAAAAGATTTGAAAAATTATATAATTCAATAATTATGAATGTGGTGATAATATATGATTAAACATTAATCGTAGAAAAATGAAGACATAATATGAAAAACAAAATAAAACATAAATTCAAACTAAAATATATTTCTTTCTTAAGGTACATGCATTAATTTTGGTAAAATAATCTTCTTATCCTCTAGGAAAATCATATTTCATTTTAGTAATAATATTAATTTTTCTGTCAAACATAAAACAAAGAAATTATTCCACTATAGAAAACAAGTAATGGACGTACCTTATAACTTGTAGGTAGAGTTAGAATTAGAAACAAAGAGCTTAGATTCCTTTTTTCGAACTTTATTAGATGATGAATTTAGCAAATAGGGAAGGAGTAAAATGAAAACGGTAATGGAGTAAAACTAAAGATGAAAGATGGAAGAGAAGTGACTAATAAGTGTTTAGTTGAGGAATTTTGATGGATTAGGCTTTACTTTATTTTAATGAGATGGTATCCTTTATTTATTAAATTTATTTAATTACTATTGTAGGATGGGGATCTTAGAACATATATTTTATATATTTTAAAGTATAGGTTTTAGATTGAGTATAAAGTACTCTAACTTTTTACCTATATTCTATCTTGTGAGAGTAGGTTTTAAAAAATTACTATATGAAACTTATTATGTGGTTGTAATTATCCACTTAGAACCTATTCGATCGAGTAAGGTCTAAGTAGGTAGCCTGTATAATAGGGTTATTTGCTTACCCTATTGTGAATAGTGTATTTAAACTTTAGTAATGACAATTAAATATATATTGTTGGTGAAAGTATATAGAAATGTTAATCAAAGGTTACATTGGATAAATATGAAATTACATTTAAGAATAGGGAAAATTATAATGGTAGGGATCATTGTTTGTGAGTAAATTCAAATAAAGAATTAACGTTTTAAAAATTTTAAATAAAAGATCAATAATTCATAAAACGATTTAAATAAGAGATTCATAATAATCAATCCATAAAATCATTTGAACTATTTTGTGAAATATTTATTCCTTATTTGAATTTTTCAAAATATTGATTCCTTATTTGAATTACTATATCAAATGTTGATTCCTTATTTAAATTTTTTGAAATATCGATCCATTATTTGAACTTACCCTTAAATGTCAATCTTCTTCGTTGTAATTCTCACTTTAAAAATAATTATTACTAAACATGCTCACACCTCAGTTATGAAGGGTCAAATAAAATCATTAATAGGATGGGGACTCAGTGGAGCTAGAATTCTAATTAATACTTATACACCAAATATATATATATATATATAATTGCACACATGTGACTTATGTTATCTAGTATATTAAAAATTTGCATCAATGCATGCTGAATATTTATTGCTAATTATATTAAGATCAATGGTGCTATATTTAAGAAATTGGTTTTAGTTAATCTCATAATAACTAGAGATAATAGAATTTAATTCTCATTACCTTTTATGACTTATCTTAGTACTTAAGGGGGGTTTGACTACTAACTAAGTTTACATTCTCATTAGAAGAATGTTTTGAGTCTTAATCACTCTTAATATTTTAAGTATGCTAATTACTAGTGTAACTACCTATTTATCTAATCAAACCATCTAGCATTTTTTCTATTAATAATTAGATAAATACATCAAGAAAGTTGAACTTAACCAAATAAAATAAATAATAAAATTAATATAATATTATCAAGAATGTTTTGTCTTTCAAATCCGCTTGGTTGTCACATATATGTATCCATGATTCTTTTGTTCATATAATCTTTCTAGAAAGTATATATTTTTTTTCTTTCTAATACTTGTATCATTGACTTCTCATTCAAAGTGTATATTGGTGAGTAAAATATCCCTTGACTTGATCATATTACCCAAATACATCTTCTTCTTGTTGCTAGGTCTTAACCTATTATTTTGTTTGTTTTCTTGTATGGGTTTGTCCTTTAATGGTTGAGTTTTACATGAAATTTTACAAGGAAAACCAATGTGTTATTAACACTTAGGAGGTGGATTCTTGTCATTTAGAGTTTTGTACAAATCATAGCATTTTTTGAAATTTTAGTAGATAATGAAAAATGAACAGGGAACAATATAGAGGTGTTCTCATCTAGGGTTTTGTTCAAGGGCTTATTGGTTGGGTTTTGAGATGGAACTTGACTGTGATAAACTTTAGGATGTTGATAAGATTTGAAAAGTGAAAGCTTAATATTTTTGGAGGTTGTAGTAACTTCAGGAAATTTAGTTGATAGGATCTAACTATCGTAACTATGTCGATCTAGCATATCTTAACTTATCCTAACTTGTTTTGATCTTATCTTAAGCATTTCTTATTGGAAGTATGCAAATAAGTAGCCATAGGGAAATTTTTTTAATGTAATTTATGTTTCTAAAGTCTAGATATGCTTTATAGTGCAGGGGAAACTAGAGTAACTTTAAATAGAACAAGATAAAACAGGGCATGTGGTTGAGGTGTTCTAATTCGATTCTCTTTTTGCTATTTATCTCCTATTGTGTCTTTAGGTTCTAACTCGATGAAAATTGCCTCTTGAACACTAGAAATCAGATTGATTTATTCCTTTAATCTTTAAGTTGGGTGGCATAGGACTGGACTTAAGTTGTCTAATCAATCTCACCTATTGCATATCGTTATTGGTTTAACTAATTATATATATATATATATATATATATATATATATAACTCCGTATCTATCAAAGAAGAAGGATTGACCTTCATGTTCATTAACACCCCTAAACGAACCCTATTTTAACCATCTCACGGGACACATAGCAGTTAACTTTGCAAACGTAGTGATTGCTCAAAGTAGAATTGAGGATGCCAAAATGATGGCGAGTTTGGCATTGCCTAAACCAAATTGACAATAGGACACCTCTTCTTAATGAGAGGAAAGAAGCAATCGTAAATGCGCTAAATCCTGAGAGTCTTGCGGTAATACTCGGTTTGACCATATACAGGCCATGATGCGAAGGAGACATGGAAGCCGGACCTATTTGCAATGAAAGAAAGGGGTTTGAGTTCATGGGAACAAAATATTCTAGTTTGATAATTCAACGGTGCCATAATTTGAATAATTTAGTTGATTTATCACAATCCTTAAAACTAACTTAAATGGACAAGCACCCTATAATTTTAGAAACAAATTGATTAAAAACTCCACAAATCTAGATCAACTTAGACAATTCGCCATAATTCATCGGACAATATCGAATTAATAAAAATTGAACTTATTAATCACCATACTGCCAAATAGTGATAACAAATAATGATAAAAAAAGCGTTTTTTGTTGAAGATTGTTTAAGAGGGAGTCTTCTTTTTTTTTTTTTCTCTCTCTCTCTCCAATCTTTAGTAAAATAAAGTCATTATTATTAATCTTCTAATCATCCAATACAACATAAATTAAGGCATTTACAATGCCATCGCAAACAATCCTAATGCGTCTCCTAAGGTTTTTAAGTGACTTATAAAATATTGAGACGATATAAAAATTACATCGAAAAGTCCTCTAGAATGATGTAGAACCAAAAGACGACAAAAACATAACTTTTAGCTATAGTCGCTTCTGCAGAATTTATGGAGGAATGCTCTAAGCTTTTGATATTTTACTACATCGTGTTACTTTCGGCAAGGGAAACTCCGGAGCATGCAATACCCCTTTTTATTATGCAAATTTGCTTTATTATAAACTTAAATATACTCACTCTTCATAACACTTTTTTCAACACACTTTAACTTCATAACATAACTTAAATTTAATTCTCGTGGTATTCCATCATCCTTCAATTTAGGTCACATCACTAAAAATTAGCTCGAAAACCTAGTACTATTTGTCAAACGGCACTGTGCAAGTATGATTAAACTACAATAAATCACAAAATGCGGTTTCTTTTTTCTTTTTTTTATATATTTTCGTTTTATTTGCTATCGGTTCTAAAAAGTTTTAAATGATTAACGGTTCGATGAAGAGAGTTGACCCGAACTAAATTGCTTCTTATTGAAAATTAGAAAATAAACCACATTTTTTTATGTTTTAAATCATTTCAATATTTCCATCGGGCCATATTTACCTTTTCCTTTTTGTTTTTACTTATTTCATTTTTAGTTTCTACTATCCATGTTTTTTTTTCTTCATCATTAACTCTTAACTTTGGCCGACTTATACGCTATTACTGTTCCCTAAGATGTAATATTATTATGATATAATATTATGTACCATTAATTTTTACATAATGTTCCTTAATTTAAATATTAATATTAGCTAAAAACTTCGATAACTATTAGTAATATAAAAAATAAATACTTCCTTTTTTTTTATTTTTAAAAACGGTTTGAATTGAGTTAAAATACATTTGAAGTAATTTGGTATAAATCCCTAAACTATTAAAAGTAGCTCGATTTATTAAGCGTTTGATCCGAATAAATTTTTAATGCAATTTGTTTTGGTTTGGTACCTAAACCAAACCATGAATATCCCTACCAAAAACCCAAAAGTGATAATTTATTGAAACTATACTTCCCATGTCTCTAGTCTTCTACTAACGAAGAGAAGCAAATATTCTGACTTCTGAAGTCCCTAAACCGGGTTAAAGGCCATGGAACGTTGATCCTAAAGCACAATGAAGTATCATATAGGTTAGAAAGGTCACGTCGTAGACAATTGCTGGAGGTTGAAGAGAAAAATATAAGTCTGATCGATGCAAGGTTTGTTTAACTAAATTTCATAGAGCCTAGTGGGCCGAATGTCCATAACAATTCTTCTCGAAATTGTGAAGAGCCGGCTATAGATATGATTGGTGAAAAATGAACGCAAGAAGAGGAGCTCCATAAGAAGAGAGGATAACCAAGTAAGTGTTTGCTGGAAGCATGAGTGGCTTTTTTTTTTTTTCTTTTTTCTTTTTCTTTTTCCATTTCTTAGGACAATTCTCTTATTTAGCTTATACTTTAATAATGATAGAGACATGATTGCCCTTTACACTAATTATATTGTTTGCGTGTTTCTGTTTTTTTTTTTTTTTTTTTTTTTTTTTTTTGTTGGGTTCGTGGGTCACATGTGCAAATAAATATGGTCCAAAACCAATTACCTAACCTTCATTAATCGTTTTCGAAGGGAGTTATTAAACCAGCTTTAACACTAGGCTCTTTCGTGACGTGGAGAAACTGCCCTGCGTTCCTCATGCAATAATCGACATCCGTTCATGTGGGGACATTCCCCTGATAAGGGATGTCCCCAACTCTTTTTTTTTTTATTTTTTATTTATTTATTTTTATTTTTTTAAAGTCTATGATTAGTTAAAAGTAGTTATTGGGACTCACAAAAATTAAAAAAAAAAAATAATGTTGAGGAATTTTTGTGAAGCGAACTCAAGGATAAAATGTTCAATTCTATAGAAAAAAAATTCCTTAGAATGTTGATATGACATCTAAAAGTAAAAGATGGGTTCTTTAGCCAAAAAAATAATCTTAAATGGCTTGATCCATTTGGCTTGAGGTAACTTTTTGAAAACAAATTCGAGGAATATATGACCAAGAGGTTCGTCACAAGATATCAGTCTTGTCAAGCAAGCATGGGGCAAATAGGGGTGAAAATAGAAATGAGTGCACCAGATGCTCCAAAATTTTCTAATTAAGGAGTGGTATCTCTTCAATTGAAAAATTTTGAATAATCAAACGCAAATCAAATCTAAAACACTGATCCTCAAACACCAAGTGTTCAGAGGCATTGGAGTAAGGATAAGACTTATCTTTAGAGGAGAATTATTTTGCATGTGATACATGGTTTGAATAACTTTGAGTATTCATTTGATTTCCTACATACCCTTATTCCTTGTACACCTTTTTGGCCTTTTCAAGGAAGCGTATCCTTAGAATTTATAACTTGTCAAGGATTACCCTATATGAGACATTCAAGAGTTTATGGTCATCATATAAAAGATAAAGAAACAAATTGATTTGCTCTTGTCCAACAAGAAGTTTTACGATAAATGAGTGCTACTGATGTATTTTCTTTTGAGATAAAGAAGAGCCTTTATTCTTTAAGAGGGTAGAGGATGATCATTTTGGAAAAAAAGAAAGAAAGAAAAACAGAAGAAAATATAAAAATGAGAAAGCAAAAATGTGACAAAAAGGAAGAGGAAAGTTTAGGGAAAAAAATGAGAAGAAAAAGAAAAAGGGAGAGAAGAAGCAAGTGAGATGATCACTCGTAAGCCTCCTTTGAAGTACAAATCAACTTTCTTGAACTAAAGTTTCTCTCAAAATAGAAAGATTCCATCCACCCTTATTACCACCCTCTAGAAAGCATTTTTTTCAATTAAGGAAACGTTTGATTGTAAAAATTGGACAATATAAAGATAACTGAACAACATGAAGAGAACTAGACAACACAGTATAGGGAATATAGATACTGGTCCATATATGGTGTACGTAATAATGGATGTAAATTTTTATTATTGAAAAATTAAAATATTAAGAAATTTAATTATTTATAATATAAATTACAATATCATGATTTAGGAATATGGTGGAATTTTAAAGATATATTATTTTTATATTATGTGAAGTAAATTTTTAAACTGTTAAATATATGATATAAATTTTTGAACTTTTGTCCAATACCGTAGGACCTCTTTTATCATTTAACATGGCCAATTATGACAATAAACAGAGTACAACATATTTTATCTAGTCTAGTATAATAAAATTACAATAATCATAAGATACTTAAAGGAATTAAATTATTCTAAGAGAATAGTTTACCCATGAAATTGGGATGAGACCATCTTAGCTCTTGACTTGTAAACTTGGAATGAGAAATCAATCATTTTAAATTAGCAAAATGCAAATATTCCAGTTGTTTCAACCATTAACCAAGACCTATATTACAACCTTAAGATAAACACGTATTAGATCAATCAAAGTGTATTATTTACAAGTGGACTAAATTTTTAGAGTCATACTCAAAAGAGAAAATGGATAATTAGAGAGTTTGATGAGGTCTTCTACTAAATATTTCAAGAGAAGCCATATACCTTTTTTCCCTTAACAGAAAAATTATGAGGTGTTTGAATGTACCTAATGGGCATGGAAATGAATTTGCTCTACACTCAAAGGAGAGATTCCCATGGGAAATGTATAAAGATAGTAGATGCCTCTCCATCATCCGTACATATAAAAAAACAAAAGAAAGTAAGAAGAAGAAAAAGAAGAAAGTACTTAGTTTAATAGCAGGTTTTCAAGGCATCAAGATTAGAACTGGAGTTAAGTCAAACCCATTTCGGACCCATTGAATCAAGGGCTTGGTCCCTCTTAATTGGGAATGGCTTGGTTTAGGCCGGTTTACTCAACCCGATGATTCAATAGGTCGGTTTTTAGCCCGTGAACTGCTCGATTTTTTCTTTTAATAATTGAGAAAAAAAATCTTTTATCTTTAATTTTTATTTAAAAAAAATATTAATAAATCACAAAAAATTAAAAGTTTAACTATTTTAATTTATTAATTATTGGGTATTAAGATTAATGATTTGCACCCTATTAATTGTTGGGCATGTTATTAATAATTTACATTTTTAATAATGCATAATTATTATTTTATACCCACAATTAGTAAATTGAATAAGTAAACATTTTTTTATAGACAATATCTTAAGGAAAGCTTACCAATATAATTAATGTGGGACTTGGTTTGTGACAAGTAATGCTTACTGTATTTTTTTATTATTTCAAAGGAAACTTAAGAAAACAATATAATTTATGTGGGAGTTGGATTGATATTGTAAAGAGAATAGCATATATTTAATATTTATAATAAACTCGCCATTTTATATATGGTATAAATATATTCCTTATGACTTTTAATGGTATTAAATTATAAATACACTTATATTTTTATAAATCATTAAAATATATTATTTACAAAATTAGTTGCTTTTTCAAAAAAATAAACAAGATCGTATGAAACTTGTAATATTTTATACGCCGAACTCTTTTGGTGATTGCTTTTTTTTTTTTTTGTTGAAAAACTCTTTTGGTAGTTAAAGTAATATATTTTATACCACAACTATCTACTTTTATTAACATTAAAATATACGGGTTTTAGTAATTTTTTTTTATAAATTTATATATATTATTTGGTTTCGATATCATTTTATAAATATAAGTAATAATATACATTCAATTTTGTTTTATATTTTAATTAGAAAATGACTTAAATTTAATTTATAAAAAACTTTTTTTTTTTAATTTTCGGATTGGAACGGATGGGTTGAACCATTGGTTCCTTTGACCTAGGCTTAAACTTATCAGTTCGATAGGTCCAATACATTAAATCGCATCAACCTGCTAAGCTTGGCGGGTCAAGTTATGATTTAAGCCCATAACTTACGGGTTCAACCCAATTCAGTGAACTGTCAGGCCAGTTTTGGTCCAATTCATGAGTTTAACCGGCTCTTCCCTAAGTCTAATCAAGATAGTGAGTGGCTTATGGCTATGAGAATGAGCCTATTGTTTATACTTTATATGTAGTATTTACAATTGGTAAATTTCATTAATCAGTTGAGAAGAAAAAAGAAGTAACTTGGAAATTGTAGGAGTTTTTTTGGGAGTTTAAGAATCTATAGAAGTATAAGTTATCTTGGAGGACTTTTTTTACTTTTTTCCCTTTCTTTGCATTTTTTTGTTTTCTAGAAAAAGGTAATTTGTAAAAAATTGCTCATCCGAGAACTTGTAAGAGCATTACCTATAGTGGCCCAATGCCTTAAGGCGGTAGGACTCCATTGAGGGAATGGGTCAAACTGTATGCAACTTTCTTCATATCCATAACCATAATGCAGTTGAAAGAGGTCTATATACGTGTATCTAAGTACAAGAGTTGCAAATGAGCTTAACCCCGTTCCCCGATTTTAATTTGTTTCACTAGCTCATTCACATGACTTCCATATGGTTAGTCGCTATATCTTCATCTAATAAATTGTTAATATGAATTGAGTTCGTGCAGTTGCACTACGCAAAACTAGGATAAGCATGAAGAATTAGGCAACTTATAACGATATCATTAGTAGAACTCACATTTTCCTACAAGTTTATTATCTTAATTTTTTTTCTCTCAATTTCTCTCCATGGTTAAGATTATTTAGATTTTTGAAATATTATAGATATCATTATGATATTTTTTTTTTTCATTTTAATCTCAACTATTAATTATACATACAAAATTTATTAAATAGGTCAATTGTAACTTTGCTTTCCTTAATATAAAAATTCTTCACTGCATATATCTTATTTTTATTGTTGGCAATATTGTTCTTACTTTCATCAATATCTTGTTTTCATTGTTGGAAATATTGTTCTTGAGGAGCAAAAAAAAAAAAAAAAAAAAGTTAAATGTATATGGAGTGTTTGTTTAATATTTAATTCCGCATTTTATAAGAAATCAAGTATATAAAAGGTCAAAAGTTTGTCTATTTGCCGTCTTAGATCATCGTTGAATCCGAAAAACTTTGTTATTTTAAAATGAGATATCAGCATTTTAAGAAATTTTATTTTTATAATACCTCTTAATTTAACCTCTCAAAATCAATACTAAGGGATGGAAAACAAGAACAAGTAAAAGAGAATATCAAAAGATACACAACAACTAAAATTATGGGAGCCAATCTTGTCAGACAACTAATCACTTTTTTAAGGAACTAGCTTTACTTCATATGGATTTCTATGAAGCCATAGAGGTTTTTAAATTAGCACAGGAAATCGGAACAAATGCCCGATAGAAAAGGACGTGTTTTAAGATGCTATTAATGGAACCGTCCGATTCATTATCCCATGACGGAACGAAAGTAGTATGGAAGGATGATAAAAATACTGCAGTGGCCACCAAGCACCCCGGTCCCGTCGGCATTTAACGTGGGTCCAAATCCACTATTTAATACCTGCGTGACTCAGCTGCAGCATTAATTTATTCGTAAGAAAGGTGGCTTTAAAAACCTCACGTGCCCCCCCCCCCCCCCCCCCAAAAAAAAAACTATTAATATTAATACATCACGTTTTTAGATAACTAATAGAGTAACTATTAAAGATATTTAAACTAATAATAATAAGACACCACTATTTATGTCAATAATAACTAATAACGAGACGTATTAACACCATTTTAACTAATTTATTTATATAATATGTTAGTATCCTCCAAGCTTTCGTGACCATGTCCTACGCGATACTCATTTACTTTCGGTCTTTCTCGATCATATGCCATCGAGAGTATCCTCCAAGCTTTCGTGACCACGTCCTACGCAATATACGTTTACTTTCGGTCTTTCACATATGCCTTCGAGACTTGCACTTCACCGTCAATTGCACCAATGTTTGCCACCTTTATTCTCCATCCTTTTTCCTATCCCATTCATTAAACAAACCTTCACCACTCTGACTACTTCCCATTATTATTCCTTGGATCTCCCAAAACCCCCCATTTCCTACATCCTTTCCAGAAATAGGAAAATCTTAATTATAATTAGTTGCTACAGTTATTCGATTCCAGAGTTTGTGCCTTCGTTTCTAAATGCCCGTAGAAAATAATTAATAATGAGAAAACCTAATTTTTACCGATCGAGTCATTTAGATCAGCATTTCAAAATTAATGCAATGGATCACGCTCTTATTATTGTTTTTTTTTTTTGAAACATATTTTAGTTTTATTTCAAAGTTTTGATTTCTTTTTTATGAACTATAAGTGAATTTGCTTCTGTTGTTATTATCTAATTTAATTTAAGATTTCTTATTCCAACTGTAAAAAAGTAGTATGTTAACGGTGATTTCGATTTATTTTATTTCTCCTTTAGTATATTAGATCCACTTGTCAACTTTTTTATTTTTATTTTAGTTAGTTTTAGTAATTATATATGTCTTTGTTAAACTCCTTAGTAGTTTTAACTGTCTATATTTAAAACATTATGTCTACAAGTGCAAGAAAATTCAAAATTTTATACACTTGATACCATTAAGTTTATATATATCTACTAAAACAATATTTTTACACTTATATGCACATTGGTTAGTATAATTATGTATTACCATAATTCATTATACAAATTATTAAAACAATATTATAAATAACCTAGTTTACTTATATCTATAACTATTACTACAATTCAGTGCCATAGTCATTTTCTTTTAAGTTGTTAATTCTTTTTAGGGAAAAGTTAAAAAAAGCTCCTAACAATTATTTTTGTATACAAATCAATCTTAATATTTTGTTAAGTCCATTTTAATCATTAACATTTTAATAAATATACAAAAAAGTCTATTCGTTAGTTTTATCGTTAAGTGTGGACACGTGGCAAAATCCAATTATTCCAAATAATTAATTTAATCAAATAAACTAATAATATATATTATATAACTAAAATTTTATAAAAATAATAAAAAATACAAAAAAATGATAAAAAATTCAGAAAAAATATAAAATCTAAAAAACAATACATATATATTATTTAGTAGTATATATTTACATATATATTTATTAATATTTAATTTAAAATAAATTAATAAAAAAATCATTTTCTAACTTTCATAAGGCTAAGGGGTGGCTTTGCGTGACCCTTCATAAGTAGTTGCTACTTACCCCTTGGCCTTGGATGTAGTAACCTAAGATTTTGAGCTAATTCAATAACTCTATAATTCAAGCCCTTATATTTGGGGTATCGGACTAAGTTATTAGTTTTATTTCAAACTTCATAGTAAAGTTAGATGAAGGAATTCAAGTAAAGTTAATTTCTGAAAATAAGCTATATAAACATATTAATTTGAGAAAAATATTAATTTATTGATAAAGCCGATAATTATAAAATTTGAGTTTTTAGATATAGTAAGGTATTAGAGATAAATTAATTAAATTTCAAAAATAATAAATGAAGTTAAATTATACATAATATACATGTATTACATGTGATATACATTATATGTATTAAATATATACATATAATAATAATAATAAATTATTAAAATTAGGTAAAATAATGTAAAATTAACAAAAAAATTGCATAGATGAGTCATCAAATGATGTGTTAAGCTGCTATTAATTAGAAATGGTGAGTCAACACTTGATGAAAAAATGACACATATCCTTTAGGAAAATGGAAAATTGACATGTGTCATACAAAAGTCTAAATTTTATTTGATTATGAAAAGTTAAAAAAGTATAAATAGGACTCAAACCCTTAAATTCAATATTTTGAAACTTTGAAAATAAAAGAAAAAAAGTTAGAAAATTAAAAAAAAAAAAAGAATAAGAAATAGAGTCGGAGTTGAGCTAAGGCGGTTCAATAAGTTATCTACAACCTGACTTGGTAGGACTTGGTGGTTCAACAGAGGGTGGTCGGAGAAGTTCTTTTGACATGGTGTAGCCACTAGGTGATGGTCAGAGACGGCCGGTTTAGGTAAACCAATTTTTCGCTTGTAATTTGTTAAATTTACTAAAAATATCAAATGTTATCCATTAATTATGAAATTTGGTTTTCGAGGATTATTTTAGGTGCAGATTAATTTAATAATTTTATTTTAATTATATAATTAGTATAAATATAGATTCCTTAGGAAAATGCTCTGTTTGGACAAAAATTGAATATATTTTTATAAATATTAGATGATATTGTTTCAAGCTCAATTTTTGTATATAATACACCTAATATATATATATATATATTTAATTTTGGTAATAAGAAGTTTAGAAATTAAGCATGTTTACTATTTTTTATAATTATTTTGAATAAAATTATCAGTTTTACCGAACTATTGAAATAATTAGTTTTTGATAAAATTAATGAAGGAGCCCTACATGTTTAGACTTCTGGATGTTTATAATGATAATTGGAATATTAATTTTTATCTCAATAAAAAATTTATTTATTTTCCTTAATTTTTTATAATTTTAAGCTAAAATTGCTATTTTTGTAAAAATGGATTATAGCCAATTTAGTGTAATTGATAATCAATAACTAAACTATATATTTTTATGAGTCTATAGAATTTTTTGTGAAATTAATCGGGCTCGTATACTATTTATTATGTATTTTCCTAGTATAAACTTATGTATTAGGTTAATATGTAATATAGTAACTAGTTTATTAAATTTGTGTCAAATAAACACTTTGGTATAATAAGTGTTGCTGGAAAAATTTGGAAAGTATAATTTTTAGGGTTTTTAGTTCTGTACAAAGGCTTACTCGAGTCAATTTTGGAGTTAGGGTAGTGTATGATCGAGTCATAATGAGAAAAGGATATTTTTAGGTTTTTGAAAATATTGATCAATCTTGTTTTTTATAATATATATATATATATATATATATATTAATAGTATTCAAAATAACGATCGTGACGATATAAAATTTACTGAAATCGGATAATAAATGAGTAAGATATGGTCAAATGAAGTTTAAAAACATAGAAATGAAAGCTTATAACAGTTCGGATTCAACCCATACTTGATTTGAAGACTATTTTATATTTTCATAGGTGTAAAATGTAACAAAGGATCACGTCGTGAAGTTTAAGATTTTGCGTTATTACTAAGACTAGATAAATGGATCTAACCCATGTTTGGAGTAAATATATCGCTACTCATAACACTATGTACTGTTTAATGCTATGTTGATTAAATATGGGTATATTTTAGGTGAATTGATATGCTAATATAGTAGATGTTGATGTGTTGATTTTGAACGGCAGTAACTGTATTCTAGTTAAACTATTATGTTGTATATTTGGTGATGATTTGTGCTTACAAATAATTATGCTAATTAGAGAAGTTGAGTGATTGTTAGCTCAATCTTCTAAGTGTTCACCTAAGTGAATCTTAATTGAGATACTAGAGTTTCGCTATGGAGAGTTCGAAAACTGGAATCAAATAACTATGTTGAATAAAACTTGAAAATTGATTGTGCTGATTGACATTCTTGAGTTGTTATTACATATCATGGCATGGTACGGCACGGCACGGCACGGCACAAAAAGGGACCTATGAGTTAGAAATTTCGAAATGATGCTTTCAAATGATCATGGAAAAAGCATAGCTTCATGAACTTAGTTTTTGGAAGCATATAGATTGCATTGCCCGAATATTGTGACTATTTTGATAGTAATTCGTGGGAAGCGTACATGGGTAGTGCGTCGCAACAAAACTGGGGCGGAGTAATTCCCTATAGTGATCTACAGTGGTATTTGTTGAGTGACATATAATGCTTCTTTCTCACTCAACCAGTGCAACTTGTACAACCTCAAATGTGCAACAGTCGGCAACTTTAGTTTTGAAACAAGATTGGCTGATGCTACATTAGTGCAGCTTCAACTATCTACGATGAGGGCGTACATCTAATCATTCACCTTATAGGTGGTATGGAACAAATTTTCTCTTTACTCCCCCTCTTGCGAGGGTTCCACATTCATGGTGCGTCGGACAACCATGCGTAATTAGTCTAAGTCCTCAAGGAACATGTCCTTCTTAATTAGTTATTTCTTGGCATGAACCTCCTCCTCCTCAAGTTCCTCATTCGTACTGTTTACTTCGAGTTTTGGGATGTCTCTCTTGATGACCATCATCTATTGGTTCGGACACTAAGCAGCCATTTGTCTGAACCCTTAGCACTTGATCTAATTGGTCTTCTTGCCAGACCCTTGCCTCTTCTCATAAGTTTGGGTCGACACTTCACCATTAAGTCGGTTTTTTTGCTTGGCTTTGACATCAACCTTCCTTTTCAGCTTAGTACTTGGTAGAGTTCTGTGACTTGCCTGTCCGGGTTGGCTAGTCAGCATCTTTACTGGTACTTGGGTCCTTCTTTGCCTCTTTACTCGCTGGGTAATCCTAACAGCCTCATCCATGGTATCAAATCGTTGGAGCTCTATGATGTCTCAAATGTCTCCTCTTAACCTAGTAACGAACCTTGAAACTATTTGAGTTGATGGTTCCTCTACTTCGTAATGGATCATGAATATTTGGAACTCTTAAACATATTCGTTAATAGTTCGGCCTCCTTGTCTCAGCTCTTAAAGTCGAGTGAAAGTATCTTAGATATAGGTTTTCGATATGAATTTGTTTCTAAGCACTCTCTTCATTTTAGGTCAAGTGTTGATCTCTCGATAGCTATTTCATTTGCTCATAGCCGAAAAATTCTTTCACCACATGGTGGCATACTTGGAGAATTCAACAGTAATAGTTCTCACTTTTTCATAATCCTCATATTGATAGTAATCAAACATAAACTCTACCTTCTCTTCCTAATCCAGGTACTCATCAACATTCCCAGATCCATTGAAACTCGGAATCTAAAATTTCACATGGTCGCATGTTCTAGGGATTCATACATGTTCTTCTTCAAAATGCTCTTCTTCAAAATACTCTTCTTCTTCTCCATTAAGCTCCCTTAGGTTTATCCTTTACCTTACTTGTCCGCCAACTCCTCCATCCTAAACAGGTCGAGCTGGGTTCTAACCTCTAACAGGTTGAGCAGCTTATGGAGTGTTTTTGTGTGGCCTTGGTAGGTCTGTAAGACAACGCATGAACAGATCGGATCAAATTTACTAAGAGGTTAGCTACCTTATCAAGCCTTTCATCAGTGCTTTTAGGAGTTTCTTAAGACTATCTTCTATGGTGGATAGCTCTACTATCATCACTAGTATCAACGTTTATATTTAGGTCTGTCATTTTTTTCTTCTAAATTCAAAGCTCAAACAACCACTTCAAGAAATTAACAGTTAACAACATAGTAGTCAATTGAACACAGTAGCATGCTTTGTTTCACACACGCAAAATAAAGTATAACAGAACTTTAAGAAGAACTACTACGGTTTACACAAAACCTCCGCTTTGATACCAAGATATTGCAAATCGTGACCAAGAATAGACAAGGTTGGTCGCTGGATGGGTTCGAGCTTGCAGAACACTCGAAAAGGATCAATGGAGAAAAGTGTGAAAGGATAAAACAAAGAATAAAATAATAAGCAAAACTCAAGAACAGTTCTAGAGAATATGACACACCAATAAAACTTTCGAGAACTCATAACATAATTTGATATGATGTATGAATCAGTCTAGTGAGGTTACTCGCTACCTAATCTTGCTTAAGGAAAATGATAAAAGTGATGTTGAGAGTAAAACAAACAGTGTATACGTAAGGAAGAGAAGTGCATAAAAGTATATTAAGAATAATCTTATCATCTATACAACTATAAGTACAAGGGTATTTATACCCGTAAGTTAAGGCAACTTGCTTAAAAAGGAAAAGATAAAAGGGCATTTCATAAGGGAGTAATGTGTAAGATACAAAAGGATAAAAATGAATATATAAGAAAAAAAATCATTGGTGCAACGAATTCTACATATAATACTATACACGTAGCAAAGCTATATTGTCGAAGTCATTAGAAAATGCGGACAAAAAATACAAATTAGTGGCTTATTTGAGTAGAGATGGCTTAGTTAGTTCGGACTCTCTTTCTTTCGGCTTCTTGGCAAGGAATATGCTGAGTAATTAGTTGGCTCGAAGCTAGCGAGTAATCATTAACTTGGCATACTATAAAAAAATGAGTAGTCATACGGCTCAGTAAGGGAGTACTCGGCTTCAACAAGGAAGTACTCGACCTTGCCAGGAGTTGGTTGGAACAAAAAGATTTGTCGTGCTAACCCCTCTAATCTTTAAGCTCAGCTGCGGGTAAGAGGTTCAGTAGCTTGATTCACATCATTAGGACTCTTTGTTGTCTTCAAAGTTTTCTTCGATGGAGTTGTGGAAATTAGCAAAGATGGGGAAGAACTTTTTCAGGTTAATGGTTACCAGCTTAAGCACTTTTGGGAAGGGGGAACTTTGGACAAGAATAAGAGAGGGTTGGATCTTCATGATTCGGGATGAACATAAGAACAAAAGTTTAGCGAAGGACTATAAACTAAGCGTTTAGTAGCAGGCAACCTACTGTTGAGTTTTTTTTTTTTTTTGTTTATGTTGGATTTCCTTTCAGTTTTTCACGTTTGTATTCATTTTAGTTCTTCCTTTATCCATTTTGGTTATTCTATCATATTCATGGTTATTAGCTCTTTAAGTCCTTTCTCTTAGGTTACTTCTTCTTAGATCAGGCTATTGTGATTTCTCTTGTTTCACTTAGTGTAAGTATGCTTGATTAAAGATTTGGAGCATATGTGATATGGTTGTATTGCTGTGTTAGGGCTTTAAAGCATTGATAAAATGGCTTTGGTCATAGCTGGGAGCTTGAGAAGATGGAGTGAAGATAAAGACTTGCTTGGATGTAGCCAGCCCACCAGCCATACCCTAGGTTAGTCTTGTTCTTTCCTTCCATCTTGTTTTATCTATATCTGATGTGTTAAACAACAAGGACATTGTTTATCCTAAAATTTAAGGGTGCATTTTATGCTAAGTTGTAGTTGGGAGTTGTGTTGACTAATATATGAGTGTATAGTTGATGGATTTTGTGTTGCTTAGAGTATGCCGAGTTAATTATCTACATGTTTTTGTATGCTAGTTATATTCATGGCTTGTGTTGGCTACATATGCTATGCTTACATTTTGATCCTTGTGCATATTGAGTAAAAATGACAATTTATCCATGATATTGTTGACATTTGCTTCAAAAGCACAAAATTTTTTAAAAAAAGTTTGGAATTTTAGTTGCATTTCTCATAAAAGAGTAAATTTTGACCTAATTTTTTCAATTTTAATGCCCTTTTTTTTTTTTCAACTTGATCTTATGTTGAACACTCCTTGCTTCTCTAGAATTAAGACATGAAATCATTACCTTGTGTTGATCTCGTATAAGATATCAAGAGGGGAAGTGAATTGATATTTTTCATTATAGGTAAAGATTACCCTTCTTAATTACTTAATTTGGTGAATAGTGGTATTTTAATAATTCAACACACAAAATCAACACAATTAAATAGCGTAAATTAAAAAAGATAAGGAAAAAGAATATGGAGCTCAAAATTGATAAAGTTTTGGCCTTCTGCCTACTATTTTCTTCTAGCTCCACTATTGAGGATCTGATCTACTTCATCCGTGCTATTCCACTTGATATACTAAATCAAAATCACAAGAAGTTTATAAGTATTCGTCACACATGGACTTCACAATACTTTGCTTTGCTTATTTAGTTTCTTTATAATTTAGGCTAATTATAGATCTACAAAGTATAATTGAACTTCTCTCAACATTCGAACAACAAACAAAATTTACAAATTAAAAGCGAGAACAATAATACAAGTCTAAAATAATTTTGCACTAAACAAAAGTAATGATTGATGTATAATTTGCTTCGATATAACTTTTTGAAGAAGTATCTAAGAAACTTTCTGTACTATTTTAGAAGGTAGAATTTGATTATGATTTTTATGTAACGAAAATTTTCTCAAAGACGTATTTGGCATTTTAAATCCTTTCTCTTTTTATGTTGAAATCTTTTAACGGGTAATTTATTGATATCTTCACTTTCATGTTTATCTAAAAATTTAATTGATAGTAATAATCCTTAGATATTTTTGAGAGGATCTCGGTATTTTGAATTTTAAAATCATTTCTTCTAATCTTGATTTAGTTAGATATTCTTTGGTCTATAACCTCCAGATAAGCTTTAGATTTGAAATTGACGAAGAGAAATGCTTTATCAGTAATTTCTAGATAAACCTCATATTCAAAAATTGAAATTCCACAAAATTTGAGTTAACCTTATCTTTATCCTTTCTTGTATATATCTTAATTTATCAAAAATAAATTCACTCAAAAATAATCCCCATGTATTCTTAATTCCATTTTAAGTGAAATAAGATTAAGTGTGTTTCCCTAAAATACCAAATCTAATGAAGTTAGGGCTTGTTTCATTTGAATATGATATGAATTAATTTTCAACATCACTTTTCCAAATCAACTTTTTGAATAACTTTTTGAAAAGTAACGGTTTTCTTTTTTTTTGAAGCCTCTGAACAAGTTTCTAAAATATTATATCAATTATTCTTATAAAAGCTTATGCGACACTTTTTGAAGATTTTCAGACTAAACTCTTTTTCAAACGATTCAAACCTTTTGAATAAGATTCTGAAAACAACTTAATTTGCAATTTTTAGCATTTTGAGAACCCTTCTAAATACCTACATTTTTTATTATTTATTAGTATTCATCTCTTTTTGTTATCATAAAAATATATGAGAGATATCTAACACCTTGTTTAGTTACACCTTGTATAGATTAGGATTCAACAACTTAAGATTAAGGTAATATCCTTGATTCGAGACTAAGTCCTTACATTTTTAAGCTGACTAGTATGTATGCATATTCTTTCGAGTTTCAAGAGCTCGATATGATTATGTAAATCATGGAAAACTTAGGCTTGCTTTGAATATTTCTTCTTAAATAAAAAAAGAACTTAAGTTGAGGGTAAAATAAACCCTAATCAAATGATAAATATTTAAAAAAAAAGAAGAAAAAGAGCAAGAGTAAAAGCAAAAAGAGAGTATAAGTGGGCATCTTAGGCTCCCAAGCGCATGGCACATCTCCTTGAATGAATAATTCTTTGAAGGGTTTATGAGCCCTAAGTGTCTAACTTGTGAAAAAGATAAGGAATAAAGAGCTTCCCAATGTAAATGAATAAAAAAGGAGATATATGTGTGTCTAAAGTCAAAAAGAAAACAACAAATTGAAAAATTTGAAAAGTGGAGAAGAGCAAAATAAAGGAAGAGCTTATATCTTTGTGTCATTTACTTGGTGGTATCGTGCTTATGATATGGATTAGAAATGTATACATGCATGTTTAGTGTACAAAATGTGAAGATTTCTTCTTTAGTTGATGGATGTTATACTTATCTTTAGTGAGAGAATCTTGATTTTAACATGGTGATCCAACTCTATTGAGCAAGTGATTAGTAGCTTAAGTCTATTATTAGTGATTTGTGTGCATGTTGAATGATTGAGTAGTTAAAAGGTAAGAAAAAGTTGCTTGAACTTCATTTATAGTGGGGAGAATGCAACTAGTTCTATTGAGCTTTATGATTTTTGTGCCATTATGAAGTAGGTGTTGATGATGGTTAAGTGTGCTTACTTTTCTTGTGAGTACTTTGTTTTGAGATTGACATATGGATTTGCTCGAGGACAAGCAATGGATTAAATTGAGAGTATATTGCACATTTATCCTTATAGCATACACTAATGCACATATTGATGCTTTTTTTGTGAATTTGGCTTAAGATTTGATGAATATATGCTTTTGGATCAATTATGTAATAAACAATTGAGAAAGAGCAGTGAATTTAATAACTAAGGAGTGCAAGCCATGAGACAAGCTGAATTGAGCACACTAGGAGGAAATACAGCAGCCATGACACATGACATCTCAGAACCAAGTAGAGTGGAACTCCTTGAACCAAAGCCAAACTAACAACAGCACACTTGCTAGGGGCACTCTTTTATTTTAAGCAAGCACCACAGCCATGACATCCAATTTACAATTGCAGCAGGCCATAGACTTTAGTTGTCAGTTATAATGACTCAACTAAGGGAAAAAACAGGCATCTTATTATTCTTATTATTGAGTTAAGCTTCTAGAAGTCAAATTTAATCATTTTTATTTCAGGGCATGGAATTTATTAACAACAGCTTGCAACTGAGTCCTTAGCTGAGCTCTAAACTGCAGTTGAATGATTGGCAGCAGTAATTCAAGAAATAGCAGTAGGCCCCTATCTAAGATTCTTGCAGCAGTGCGTCCTAGAAGAGCCAATCAACAAGGATGGAAGCTCATTTGAAAAAACTGAGCGACTAGGCCGAGAGCTTCTCATGTCCAGCAATTCCAACCCAGGATCAAGCAAGCTGAATTCACAAACACGAGTGACGGCCAAAGTAGTTCATTGAAGAACCGGCCTTCTGATTTGAATGTGACAGCAGCTCCAATTCGCTTGACAAATGCACGGCACTCCATGCAAGATAACAACAGCAGCTCACAATGAGTTTCTAGCCGAGGACAGCAGCTCCAAACATCAGCAGTATGCCTACATAAACAGTAGCTCCTTGGACAGTAGCCATCCATACTTGAGCAGCCCTTTCTTGACTTAAGCACAACTTGGACAGTAGCTTTTAAGGGTACTCTACAAGTTTTGTACCTGCAAGAAGCAATCCGAGCAATTAATCTGACTAGCTCATCTTAGAATTGAGAAGGAGAGCTAAATACTCGAAGCATCTGCTAAATTGAATTAGGAAAGACCAAAACAGATTCGGTCTCCACACCATAGTTGAGCTCCAAATTGTGGACCAAATAATTAGAAGCTTCAAGTCATTCTGCAGCAGGCGGAAGGAACATCGAACACAAGTCACATGCTCCACAGTGAGCTGCAATTTTCAGTAGAAACTCTTTGAACTATTCAAGAGAAGAGTGAGTCGAGCAGCTCATTATGCTGTGACCAAATGGAAGCTTATTTGGGAAAAATTTAACAACAGCAACTTGGCATGAATTCATCGAAGAATGCGGACTGTAAAGGGCTAACATGAAGACAGTAGAATATTTCAATTGAGGATTCAGTAACCAAAGACACCGTGATTTGGTTGACAAGAAGTCAAGCAGCCCATATCATACTCACTTGTGGAAGTCAGAACACCAGACTTCATTCCATCTTGTTTGCATTTTGCGATGGATTTCGAACAAGTGGATGAGAGATGACCAAAATGAATGACTTCTTTTGGGCATTATAGGATCAATCGCGAGAGCTGTAAATTAGAGAATGAAGACCAGTCATTGAGCAGAACACTTTATTTTTCTTAAATGCCTTAAATCACTTTTCTAGCCTACAATTTATTGCAGGAGCTAATTACCCTATCTAATTTTGGATAATATTTATTCAATTTTATTAAGCGCATTGCGTTGGCTCTTTTGCTGATTGATTCATATAAGATGTTAATATCCTCCAAGCTTTCCTGACCACATCCTTCGCAATACTCATTTACTTTCGGTCTTTCACATATGCCTTCGAGACTTGCACTTCACCGTCAATTTCACCAATGTTTCCCACCTTTATTCTCCATCCTTTTTCCTATCCCATTCATTAAACAAACCTTCACGACTTCTTTATCCTCCATGGCCATGACTACTTCCCATTATTATTCCTTGATCTCCCCAAAACCCCCATTTCAAGCCCTAACATTACTTGACCTTAACCCGACTCGACGTTTCGATACAAGATCACTCTCTCTTACAAGAAAGTGCATTTACATGCGCAAGGTGTTATCAAGGGGGAGTACCGATCCTTCGACAGTGTTAATGAACTAGGAACAGCAAAGGAAAAAGAAGAAGAAGAGTACCATGATAAAAAAGAACTTGTAGTTAAGAAAGACTGACGAGGCCACTAGGAATTATGTTGGAAGTGGTTAATGTATGGAGTAAATTTAAACGGAGTAATTGATGTTTAAAGTGTTTTAGATAATAAATAAACGTTTTCATAAGCTATTAAAAAAGGAGGAAATCAGTATTTAATGGTGAGTTTAAATAATGGTCAACATTTTATAAAATAGTTCAAATAAAATATTGATATTTTAAAAATTTTAAATAAAAAATTAACATCTTATAAAATAATTTAAATATTTTTATGGATTGACTATTATGAATTCCTTATTTAAATTATTTGGTGAAATGTTTATTTCTTATTTGAATTTTTTAAAAATATTTCATCTTTTATTTAAATTTTTTTAAATATTCATCTCTTTTGAACATACTCCTAGATCTTGATTTTCTCCGTTGTAATTTTTTCTTCGCTAAAATAAGAGATCTCCATTATAACTTCATTGGCTATTGATGATGCGGTAGTTTTTGCCACATGATGCTTATATGGTAGACATGTGATGTTTATATATATATATATATTTAATATAAGTAAATATAAAAAAAACTAAAAACATATAAAATTATTTAAAAAAAGGAAAATTGAAAAAATAAAATTTGGAAAATTATAAAATAAACATTATAATACCAAACATAATATATAATAATATAATTAATTAAAAAATAAAAAAAATTTAAAAAGGAGGAAAAAAAAGAAGCTACCATCTAGCTTTAGAGTGATTAGATTAGTCATACTATTGTTAGTAGAATATGATCCACTTAAAAGATTGATCATTTGACCTATTAAGCTGCAATAGGCATGACATTGATTGTAAGCAATCACTCATGACCACTTAGTAAGTTGAACGATCCAACTTTTTTAAGTGGGTTACATTCTACTAATGGATTCATAGCCCTCAACTCCTTTAGGTGGCCATTAGTTATTTTATAACTTTAAGGTGATTGGAATTTTTTTTAATTTTTCAATTGATTATATTATTATTTACAATATTTAATTATTTATTTTGTAAATTTTCACATTTTTTAATTTTTCATTTTCTTTTTAATTATTTTTTAAATTTTCTTTATCTTTTAGTAATTGTATACTTTTTTCTTCTATATATTTATATTTAAACATATACAAGTGCTGCATGAGCATCATCTAATAGATAACTATCACATTAGATACAATTAATAGTGTTATAATGAAGATCCTTTATTTTAAGTATTCTTATCTAATTTCTTAAAATATTAATTTTTTATTTAAATTTATTTTTAAACATTGATTTTTCCACATATAATTTTTCTAAGCCGCTAGCTGAAGTATGAAGTGGAAATCCACGGTCAAGATGATTGGATCGCGTGACTCTCGATATTGCAATGCGAACTTGTGAGATATTAGAGACGATCTATATAAGCATTCTAAATTTTTAAAGGGCATAAAAACTGTCATGTAGTGGAAATTCAGACTAATGGAGTTTTTTTTTTTTGTTTTTGTTTTTGTTTTTTTTTTAAGAAATCACGTTGGCCTAAAGTGTGGAGCAAACACTGGCAGTGCGGATGATGCGACGTCGGCATGACTCGGCCGCCAGGATATAGCCATTGCATGGTGGGGCGGGGCACGGTGATGCGGCCCGAGTTGATCAGGGACTTGATGGATTTCCTAAAGCCCGTTCGTGCTAACAAGACTCCATGCCCCGACCCGTCAATTAAGGCCGAATCCGGATAAGGATGAGTCCTCCAAGTAATACAATAATTGAGTTTTATTTGCTCTTTAACTAGTTGGTTTTACAACTTCTTGTCGTTCGATATCATTTTTATTAGGAAAAAAAAAAAAATCTCAAAGTGAATTTGGAAACATACTTACATGGTGTGAATTTATCTCATAATTTTTTAAAGACTTTAATTTCATACAATTTTCAAATCATATCTCTACTTGTACTTCTCTAATCACATCCTCTCATATTTAACTCATTTTTTTCTCCTTAGGTGTTTGCAATTATTTTGCAAGAGAATGAGTCTTAGGGGAGGTTAAGAAGCTAATTGATTAATACCCAAATGATAAAATAAGCCTAACTATATCAGGTCATAGTTTGGGGAATGTATTAGCAATTTTAAGCCCATATGGAATTGTGGAGATGGGCATAAATGTTAGAGGAGATAAAACACTATTCTTAAGAAAAAAAAGATTTAATAGTATTAATACATTATGTGAATCGTTGAGTAATGTATAAGTATCAACAAATTTGATATGTAACTATGAAAAAACATATTTTTTGAAAAAGTACCAATTACATTTTTATGTATTAAATTTTGAGTCAACGTGATAATTTACTCCTTGACTTCACTACTTTTCATAATTATATACTTAAAGTTTTAATTTATCTAATTATATACCAAATTAAAAATTTAGCTGTCACTGTTTACATTTTAATTAATTTCAATTTATACCGTTAATTCAGTTAACATAATCAACTAATACGATAACCTCCCACGGTCTCAATGGGATCGCATGACCCTTGATAGATGGTTGCTGACTATATCCTGCAATATAGTAGGTCCCAGTCTACTTTAAAAATGTAGGTCGTAAGACCTATTGAATGACTACCTATAATCTTTAGGAAGTTACATGACCTCCTTATGGCCATGGGAGGCTATTGTATTTGCCAATCGTGCTAATTAGACTAACGATGTGAATTAGAGTTAACTGAGGTGAAAATTTGGATAATTAAATTATCAATTGGGTGTATAATTAATGAAGTTGAAACTTTGCATGTATAATTATAAAAGGTGATAAAATTAACTTGTAAACCGCGACATTACTTTTTAAATTTTTGTTGATACTTATATACCATTTATCGATCTACGTGGCTTATTAGTTGTATTGAAACTTTTCTCATCTTAAGGACGTCTTATCATTTTCGAGGCCGCGTATGGGGAATATTAAATTTAAGGAAACACTGGATCAATTGCGAGTCAAAGTTTTAAGAATTGTGAATGTTCATGACATAGTCCTAAAGTGTGAAGATTAAGTGTTCGTCTAGGTTAGTGTAACGACAGTCAGTCCTCTTCAAGCTTGATATGAAAAGTAACATAAACGCAAGAAATAGAGATGCAAATAGAGAGTATGTGCAAAACGAAAAGTATGTAAATTTGATTCATAATTAAAGGAGTACAAAAGCAACTATTTATACTTAACTATGTACAAGTGTAACTAACTAACTACATGAAAACTAACTAACTATATGAAAACAAACTCATAACCACACATAACAAATATTTCTACAACCCCCCCTCAAGTTGGAGCTTCCTGCAAGCCTAACTTGAAGTACAATTTACGGAACTGGATAGAATTCAAAGCTTTGGTGAAAACATTTGCAACTTGAATTGAAGAAGGAATATATATAGGTTGCAAAAATCTGGATGAAACATGATCTCCAATAAAAAGAGCTTCAATGTTAATATTTTTTGCTCGAGTGTGAAAATAAGGATTATGGGCGATTTTTAAGGTTGATTTATTGTCACAAGCCAATTGTACTGGAAATTCAATGGAGAACCCAATATCTCTCGAAAGATAAGAGACCTATAATAACTCCTTTGTAGAAGCCCCTAAGCTTTGATACTCGGCCTTAGTTGTGGATGTAGCAACAGTGGGTTGCTTTTTGGTTTTCTACACAACTAATGCATCTCCAATGAAGACACAATAACCAGATAATGACTCTTTATCAACATCATTGGAACCCCAATCGAAATTTGAAATAGTCTTTAGCACAAAAGAATTGTGAATAAGATAAAACAACTTAAGACCAATAGAGCCTTTAAGATGACATAAAAAGTAAAAGAGTGCATCTAAATGAAGCTTGTATGGATGTGCCAAAAATTAGCTAAGGCTATGTACAACATAAGAGACATCTGGATGAGTAAGGAAATGTAAAGTAACTTGCCCATAATCTTACGATAAAAGGTTGGATCAGAAAGGGGATCACCAGAATTTGCATTGAGTGTTAAACAAGGCTGCATGGGAAAAGTAGTTGGCTTTACTCCAGTAAGACTAGGAGTTTGTAAAACATCCATGATAAACTTCCTCTGATGGATAATGAGATCAGTAGCTGTTTGGCATAACTCAAGACTAAGGAAAAATCGAGCTGGACTTAGGTCTTTTATTGTAAACTTAGCGTCAAGTACATGTTTAACATGAGAAATAAAATTAGTAGCAGACCCTGTAATAAGCATATAATCTACGTAAAGAAGTACAAAAGCATAAACACTGCTATCCCGATATGTGAATAAAGAAACATCATGTGTGGACTGTATAAAACCCAACGAATCAAGAAATTTGGAAATTTCCAAATTCCACTATCGTGAAGCTTACCAAAGACCATACAAAGAGCATTTCAATTTACATACTTTATGAGGAGAAGCTTTATCATATCCTTGAGGTGGAACCATGTATATTTCTTCATCCAAATACCCATGCAAGAAGGCATTATTAACATCAATTTGAAAAACAGGTTAAGAAGATGCAGTAGCCAAGGCCAACAAAATCTTAATCATACCTATCCTAGCAACAGGTGAGAAGGTGACATGAAAATCCTTACCTTCAACTTAGGTAAACCCTTTTACAACTAATCAGGCCTTATATCTTTCAATTGTGCCATTTGGTCTATATTTAACTTTGTAGACCCATTTAGATCTAATTGCATTTTCCCCTTTAGGTAAAGTAATTAAATCCCATGTATCATTACTTTCCAAGGTAGCAAGCTCATTTTGCATAGCCAATTGCCATTCTTTAAACTGAGATGCTTCTAAATAGTTACTAGGTTCTTGAACAGTAAACACTTTAAGGAGTGATGCTACAAAATCGATCGGGTAAGTAAGAAACAATGAGGAGGAGAACAAAGGTTGAGGGGATGAAGGTTTGATTTGAACAACCTGAGCAAAACGATTATTAGACTGTGTGTGATGCATAAAATCTTGTAACCATCGTGGACTGTCTAACTTTATTTGAGCGCTGTACTTGTGCTTATGACCGAACTTTTGGAGAATGAATAGAAACTGAATTAGATAATGACTGATCAGCAGAAAAAATGTTTTGACTTTCAAATGGCATAGACAAAGAGTTTTAATTAATTGAAGACAGATTAAGAAGTGAAATATGGTCACAGGGCGCTGATAAAGAAGGCTTAGTTTCAAAACTCAAGGGCAAAGAAAGGACTGATTCATCAAGGTGTGTGTTTCTATATGGAGACTAGTTATCCTTAAAAGGAAATTCGGTCTCATAAAAAGACTATATCATGGGATGTAAGTATTTGATGACTTTGAAGATCACATACATGGTATCCCTTTTTATCAAAAGAGTAATAAAGAAAAACACATTTAAGTACCTTAGACACAAACTTATCCTTAGGAACAAGATTTTTAGTCAAGAAACATAAACAACTCATGACTTGAAGATGATCATATGAAGGAGGATGACCAAACAACTTCTCATATGGAATTTTCCAAGCCAAATTTGCCATGGGCATTCGATTAACTAGATAAGTAGCAGTAAGAATACACTCCCCCTAAAAGCTCTTAGGTAAGTGAGCACGAAGAGATAAAGCTCTTGTTGTTTTAACTAAATGATGATGTTTCCTCTCTACCTAACCATTTTGTTGTGGAGTATATGTAGTTGTTTTCTGATGAAAAATACCCAAATTAGAAAATAGAGATCGATAATAACAAGAGAGGAATTTTGATCCATTATCACTTCAGATGAACTTAGGAGTTGTAGAAAAATGGTTGTATATGTAAGTAAGAAATTTGGACAGAATAAGAGGAACTTGACTTTTGTGATGAAGCAAAAAGGTCCAAGTAGATTTAGTGCAATTGTCACGCCCCGAAGCGGCAGAGTCGTAACAGCCCCGCCGTGTAAACCACCCTAAGATAGAAGTTGGCCTCACAACCGCTATCCTAGACCTGATCTACACAAGGCGTCCACAACTAACCCGCTTTGAAGTAGACAATTTGTAATTTAAATAAATCATTTACCTATAAAAGTGAGTAATTATATATATATATGTTATCATTCAATTATTGCAGTTAAAGTTTACAACATTTCTCTATAGTATATTCCTTAGTTATTACATCACTCGGAAATGAAAAATAATTCTAAAATAAAAACTTAGACCTTAAAATATGTGTTTATTCTTCAATATTTTTCCTCACTCCCCAGGATCCAGCAGTTGCTAGCTTCTGAGTAATTGGTTGCCGCTTCTTAGCCAGCACCTGCACGACGTCTATAGGGATGTGAGCAACCACAGCTCAGTAAGTAGGGACGGAGGACTTAAAACTATACCATACACGCAACAAGGTTTTCAATCACTTATTAGGTGCAATGCATGTGTAAGCAAATGCCATCGCACGACGTTGTCCGGCCCGTCGTGAGATTAGAGAAATTGCGCCCGCTCTAATCCGGGTTGAGGAGTTACCGTTAATGCAACAGCTCACGACCAAACCCAGGCTTGTGTAATGGAGACCTTGCTCCTCCCGCGACTACCTTCGAACCACTGTCTTCACCCCCGCCGCGACCTCCTCTCCTGTCACTTAGTTCGACTGAGGATGAAGAAGGGACCATTTTGCAATCCTGCGCTATCCCTTCCGAAGGGGTCGGTATTTGGCCGGAGAGTCCTAAATCCCCTAACGGGTTGCCATGCATGCTTGATTATGATTACTGGTCGTATATTTGATTAGGTCCAGTTTAGGGTGATCAATCATTACATACAATTCATACAGTATGTACCAGAGCAATAAACAGAATCATGGCATCACCCATAATCAAGCACATGCATACATTCAACTATCTAACAAGCACAACCAAGCATAATCTTAAGCCTCCCAAAATACAGCATCGTATTAATCCCAACTTACCTCAACTCCTCGCTCACTCACTCGAGGTCCGATTTGCTCAGGCCATTGCCGATCATCCCTATAACACGAACGTGGTTTCAGTATTGCATATAATATTATAAGTTCATTTTATCCGATAACGCTTATTGTTAGGTTTTGTTTAAGGTTAAATATACCTAATTATTTAGGTATTAAGTCTTTTATAATTATTTTAGGTTTGGGGTTAGGTTCAGGTTCGGTTTTCGCATCGATTTCTAAATTAGGTTTTTAGTTCGATTTTTAAGTAATGTTTTAGATTCCAACCCTCGAAATCCGTTTCAACCCATAATGTGAAATTAATCACATTACTTCCCGATCTCCTAAATACGATTACTACCCCTAGTTCGCATTTTATTCCATCCGGTACACTTAAATCCGTATTAGTGTACCGAATTTACTCATGTTGTGAGAAATTTTTACATTTTTCATATAATTACCTAAAATTGAATTTTGTTTCAGATTTGTTATGTTCTAATTTTCATTATATTATTATCTAATTAAACCTAATTTTTCCATATTTATTAATTTTTAATTCTACATATTCTTAATTTTCTACATTTACCACATAACACCTTCATTACTTATACTTAACACTCCATACACTAGGATTAGGTTTCCACATCAGATATTAACATCCCTAAACATCTAATTACTATCTCAATCAGTAATTAACATCCTAATCACCTAGTTAACCCTAAATCACCCAATTTTTCCATCATTTTAGGGCTAAAAATTAACTTAAAAATTTATAAAATTAATTTAAAAAAAATGGCTTCATAGCACTGTTCTATATCACATGAGAATCCTACAGAAAAAAAATTGAGCTCCAAACTACACTCCTAAGGTCATTCATTTCTAAACCGAAATGTGCTCGGTTTTGCATGATTTCTTAAGGACCATATATTAAGGGACATGTTTTCATCTAAATAATATTTTTCCTACAAACTACATACAAAAATATCCCAGAATAACAAAATTCATAATTTTATAATTATATTTACTATTTTTACAAAATTTCACAAGAATCGGGCTAGAATTTGGACTCACCGGTTTTGGTGGCTCCGGCCACCGCGGGCCACCATGGCCTTGTCGGCTGGCCTGGGCGCTGCCACCACCGTGTGGTGGTGGTGGCCATCCACTTCCAGCTCCTCTTCTGGTGTGGGTTCCTTTTAAAACCCTTAACTGCACAGTTTTTCTTATTTTTTTTTTATTTTCTGGATTTTCTCTCGAATTTTCGACTCTCCCTAATTTTCTCACTTTCCAAACTGTCCAAATGAGCTCTGTAAATTTTTTTCCTTATTTATAGACATTTGCTGTAATTAATATGCATTAATTTGACAAGACTTTGTCCAAATTCCTTAATTTTTGGCTTTTGTGTTGTTCAATTTTTATTGGCTAATTTTTATTTTGCAGCTTTGGACCTGCCACGACCTTATCTTGATTCATCTTATCATCTTCTGATTTTTTTCTTATTTTTTCATAATTATTTTATATTTTTCTTTAATTATTTGCTTAGTTTTCGGCCAATTTTAGTAATTACGCGTATTTTTATCTACACGTAAATACATGTAGGGTACACGTGAACATTCCTAAATATTATTTTGGTCATTCTAAAATTTTTAGTATACATGTAATCTATCTCTAATAATTTATTGGTTATTATATTACACTTTTTGCCTTTTCGGTAATTAGCAGTTATTATGCTTAAAATTTGAAAATTTTATAGTCTCCTATTTTGCTATTTATTTTCTTAAATTTAAGTTTACGGGGTCATTTTTACTAATATTTCTCTCAATAGTTTATAATTTGGGTGTGATCGGATCCTTTAGCCGATCGCCCTAAACCTTGGGTTCTAAATTCAATCCTACGGTTACTTGGCTGAACTTTGGGGCTTACAGCAATCATCAACAACAGTCAGAAAAATAACGTGCATTAGTTATCAAAGCCTCCTTATATGCCCCCCAAACATCCATATGCAACATTTCAAAAGGAATAGACGATATATGAAAACTCTATGAAAGGGCAATTTGTGAAATTTGGCCGCTTGATAAGCATCACAAGAGAAATCACGAAATTGTAAATGCTTACAAGCTGCTAAATGTCTAAGTTTACACAATGAAGTGTGACCCAATCTAAAATGAAACAACTCAAGAGAAATTGTAGACGAGTTACATGATGTGTTTGGAGAAGAAATAGAAATAGCACATGAAGAACCATTAGTCTCAGCATTGAATTCAGGATTGTTGTGCACTTGAAGAACACATAGTTCACATACTGCTCTAGCACTAGCCACAATGTTATTAGTTGTCTGGTCCTGTATAGTGCAAATGGTGGAATCAAAATGGGCAATCAAATGAAGGTCTCTAACATGACTATGCATAGAGAGCAGATTATGAGCAAAACTAGGTACCAAGTATACATTGTATATGATAAGTGCGGGACTAAAAAAGACTAAACCTGCTTGAGTAACTTCAAGCTCCTTTCCATCAAGTAGTTTAATGTGTATAGGGTGTAAAAGTCCAACAACATCATGTAATAGTGTATGATAAGGGGTCATGTGGTTTGTGGTACCAGTATCCACTATCCAAGAATCCAAATAGTTATTAAGAGCACTAAAGCAAAAGAGATTAGAAAGCAATGTACCTGTATAAGCCACATTATTTGCCAAAATTGAAGTACAACTTTGAGTAGATTTGTCCTTCATAAACTTCATAAATTCTTGATATAAGTTCTACATAACTTGCATATTTGCAAAATCAACAGGTCATTGAGATGATTCTTCATTAAAACATTTTGTAATTGGATAATCTAGTGGAGAACCGAACACTCCTGTAGTATTTACTCCTCTAGTGTTCACATTAACATCAAAGAGCACATTGGCATTAGCATTAGTAATTTTTCCTCTAGCAATCCGCTTGCCTTTAAATTATTCTGGATATCCTATCAACTGAAAACAGTTCTTTATCGAATGTCCATCTGCCTTGCAATGTTTATAAGTTAACTTGCTTTTCAGTTTCTTCCGCTCATTACCACTTATAAATATTTTGCCTCTAGTAACAAAAGCCGATGCATTTGCTTCATTAAACAAGACAGATGAAACCTGTCGTTGTTTCTCAATTTGCTGCATGAAATAAAAGGCTTTACTGACTAAAGGCATGGGATCCATTGATAAAATTTGATTATGAATATTATCATATGCCTCATTAAGCCCCATAAGAAATTGTATTAAGTGCGTTTGTGATTCCAACTCATGTAACTTTTCTTGCCATGCATTTATAGAACCACAAATACAATGTGGATAAGATTGCACCTGTTGTAGCTCATCCTAGCATTCCTTAAGCTTACAATAATAGGCTTTAATACTCTAATTATTCTATTTGAGATTACAAATGTCATATTATAATTGAAACACTAGAGGACCATTAGAAACACTAAATTGCTCAACTACTTCTTTCCACAACTGCTAAGTTAATTGCGCATATATAAAACTTTGAGCAATTTCAGAACTCATTGAATTCAATATCCAACATCTAACCATATAGTTATAGCGTAGCCAGAGGGACTAGATTAGATGAATCATTACTAGGCTTAATCATGGAACCATCTATCAACCTTAATTTCAATTTCGCTCCAAGTCCTAACTTAATTGATCGACTATAGCTAAGAAAATTATTTCCATTGAATATTAGGTTTCCAACTGCCATATTAGGACTGTCCAAATTGGATAAGAAAAGCGGATAAGAAATGGAAGGATCAATCACATTACTTTCGACTACCGGCCTCACCAGTATCACCTATTGATTTGTCTACTTAACCTTCTAACGTGCTCATGTTTTCACACTCAGTCAAGTAAAGATATTACTTGAACTGAGCTTTGATACCATGTGAAGATTAAGTGTCCATCCAAGTTAGTGCAATGACAGTCAGTCCTCTTCAAGCTTGATACGAAAACCAACATGAATGTATAAAGTAGAGACACAAACAGAGAGTGTGTGCAAAATGAAAATTATGTAAATCTGATTCATAATTAAAGGAGTGCAAGACCAACTATTTATACTTAACTATGTACAAGTGTAACTAACTAACTACACGAACACTAACTAACTATATGAAAACAAACTCCTAATGGCATATAACAGATATTTCCACACAAAGTCGCCAGGATTGCTTCTGATGAGCATGCGCCACCATCTTTCATGAAGTTAGCCGGCGGCTTGCCATGGATTTACTCTCATGTGGGGGTGGAGTTGGAGTTGGAGTTGGACCACCAGAACTCGCCCTTTTTGAAAGACACCAATGATCCAGCCAATCTTCGCAATTTGGAGGCTCTCTTGCACTGACGGGTATATTCTTTTAAATGGCCGCCTATATCTATCTTTCATAATATAAGATATGGGGCAAATTGTAAACTAATCCTCCAATATGTTACTCCGTTGTTGATCGACACCTTGAATTCTTAACCCCTCGCATTCGTATCAATTTAACTTTGAAAATACAGATTTGCCTTTTAAATTGTTACAAAAGCCATCCCAAAACATTACTATTTACGAAGCCTTTAGTAACGGTTTTGGAAATTTTAGTATATTAGTGTCCCATTTTAAAGATATCTTTAATGATTTATCAACAGGTGTTAAGTGTTAAGAAATCTGATGAGTTTCCATCCTCTAAATTTATATTCTCTATAGTTTTTTAGAGTTATCTTTTAAGATTTTATCACGTATAATTAATGGTTGAGAGTAGAAGAAAAATAAAGATATTATGATGATGTTAAAGAAATTTAAAAAATTAACATAATCTCAATTCTTAATTCATAAATTTATCAAAAGTAAATTTAAAGATCCATTTCCAAAACCGATCAATAGTTTAGTAAGATTAGTGGTTTAACATATGACTTATTAACTTAAAATTATTTTCTTTAGGCACGTTTCCTTTATCCCTTGAAAACATAGTAAATTCAAGAAACCAACAAAGTTCATGAGTAATCAACAAACTAGGAGATCAGACCACGTTGCCGAACTACATTAATAATAAATTCAGATCCCATGTGCATGTTGTCTGTCTCTACTGAAAAGCTAAAAACTCATCTTTGTAGTGCTGCATAAACTAATCTACAAGGAACTCATCCAGTCATACTTAGCTGAACTAGCTAGCAGACAAACAGAGGCAGTTGACTATTAAGAAAAATCCATGCAACCAACTCAAATAATCCTTGGACTAGGAGTGGGGAAGCTACTTGTTCCAGCAACATTCTCTTTTAACGTCTTTTTGGGTTGTGTTTTCTTTAATTAGATGATAAATCATTATGGAGAGATGGGCGGTGCATTTCATTGTCTTTTGTTCCATGATTATGAAGAGGTGTGATACACGTTCTGGGAGTAAATTAATCGACACCCAACTAATTGTTTGGGCACTCAACCTTTTAGGAGTTTCAGTGTTTTTGCAATTATTATAAATATAAAATTTTTTAAAATAATGATGTGTATTACAATGGAAAAAAATCACATACTAAATAAAGAATATTTAGGTTTAAGTTAAAATTGATGATAAGAAGTTTTACTATTTTCATGTACATAAGAGGGGATAAATATAATTAAAAGTGATACGGATGGAAGATATCATTACACTCCTTTCTTATAACTTTGTTGAATATGGTATAGTTTACATTAGTAGTTACTTAAGCACTTAACATTCAATATCAAAGACACGTGATGGATCTCCTTTATTTGCGTCCTTTTAATATCATTCACCCTTTTTTTTAACTACTAAAACCCCCCATTCATCATTTGAACTTAAAACTAATTATTTGTCATGAGCTTTTCCCTACTATAAAGATATCAATTGCACCATGTGTTAACCAATTTTTTTTTTTTTTTTTTTTTTGGTGTCTATCAGCAAGTTCTAATTAAGTGCTAACAAAACTTGTCAATAGTTTAATAAAATTAGTGTTGATAGTCAGTTTTCGCTCAACTTACACTAGTCCTTTCGTCAGTCGAGATGCCGGGTAGATATGGCACTTATGTCGTGTACAAGAAACACTCCTGGTTTGAATTCAAATTTATGGCATGACTAGTTATCATAAGTACGGTTATATTTTACAACCGTTTATTATCCCTACATATTAAGGGAGATATCAAGTCAAGAGAGCTCTATATATCTTAACAGTTACCTTAATAACTATCTTAGATCCAACAATTGTCTATAAATATTGAAAAGAAACTTTGTAAGAGCTTTCTGATACTTCTTACTCACATTTTTACTATAGTAAATCACCATTCTAACTTAGGCATTGAAGTAGCTTGATCGGACTGGCCCTGGTACTAAGTATTTTATTCTTTTTTGCAGGACTATTTCCTTACCCCAAAATTCACCAATAACATTTGGCACCATCTGTTTTTCTATAAACACGACTACATGGCTAGAATTAGAATGACACGAAGTGCAAGTGCAGGTGTAGGTGCAGGTGCAGGTGCAGGTGCAGGTGTTGGTACTTCCTCCCAATACCTTAAAGGAAGGAGTCGGCATGCTGATGAACAACAACTTGCTTGACCTGAGCAACTCTATCTCAATTTAGCCAAAGAAAATTTCGAGTTAAACAAAAAACAAGAATAAATCCTTGACCTTCTTTGTAAAAATTTTCACTCGAATCAGGAAAAAAAGCATGGTGATTATGATACCAACAGTACCGACAATTTCATTTATTCACCTAAATTGCCAAAAAAGCAAGCTAAGGTTCTAGCGTGACCTACAGCTCCTGCTTTCAAAAAGATTGATAAGGGTAAGCAACCGCAGCACGTACATCATGCGGGAGAAAAATCCTTTTGGCCTAAAGATTTCAGAAGAAATAATACCTTGACACATTAAGCTGCCTCAATTCAAAATATATGATGGGACAAAGGACCCTGAAGACCACTTAGAGTACTGCCGAACATTGGCTAAGTTGCATGGTTTAAGCGATGCGATGGCTTGTCAAACTTTTCCCTTAACCTTAAGGAATGCAACCAGTACATGATTCAAACACTTGAAACCCAATACCATTTAATGTTTTGATGAATAAGCAGAAGTGTTTCTTCAACACTTCCTTGCTAGCAAAATTCCTGTTAAGGATTCTTCAATCCTGAACGCCATCAAACAAAGGTCCGATGAGTTAATCAGAGACTATTTAGCTAGATTTATGGTCAAGATGATCCAAATCCCAGAACTAGATATAAGTGTAGCCCTCAACATTGTAATCGATAGAGTCAAGCTTCATGGAGACATTTTCAAGTCTTTTGCAAAAAACAAGCCAAAAACTTTTACTGAGTTTAAGGCTAAAGCCACCTCAGATAGCCAATAGGAAGACAACATAAAGGCTCAACTTATACTCGTCCTTTTATCGGCCGAGATGCCGGATAATCGACTTTTTCGACATTCACCCTCTATAGAAGATACACGACACTTATGTCGTGTATAAGGAATGCTCCTGATTTGAATTCAAATTTATAGCGCGACTAGTTATCATAAGCACAATTATATTTTACAACTGCTTACTATCCTTATATATTAGAGGAGATGTCGAGTCAAGAGGGCTACACGTGTTTTAACAGTTATTTCGACAACTACCTTGGACACAACAACCGTCTATAAATACTGAAAAGAAATTTTGTAAAAGCTTTCTGATACTTTTTACTCATATTTTTACTATACTAAATCACCATTTTAACTTAGATATCAGAGTGGTCACACTCAACTGACCTAGATACTAAGTATCTTACCTTTTTATGCAGGATTATTTTTTAACTCCAAAATTCACCAACAACAATTAGCGGTCCTACATATGCATTATTAACTTACATTATTATCATTAACCATTAAGCACGTTCTCTTATCCCTTGGGAATAAAATAAATTTAAGAGACCAACAAAGCTCATGAGTAATCAACAAACTAGGAGATTAAACCAGGTTGCCAAACTATATTAATATAATAATTCAGATCCCATCACGTGTTTGTTGTGTGTCTCTGTTGAAAGATAAGCACGTATGTTTTTTCATTTTATTTTATTATGGCCAATAATAAGCACGTATCTTTTAAGTGTTGTTTTTATGCAAGAAACCCATCCTTAACTAAACTCGCTAGCAGACAAGAGGAGAGAGAGAGAGAGAGAGAGTAAATGGTAGCCTTGTAGGTTGTAATCGACTATTAAGAAAAATCCATGAAAGCAACTTCAAAGAAATCATAGGACTGGGACTAGAGAAACTCCTTGCTCCGGCACAAATCTGCAAGTCCTATGCAAATATTGGCAGCATGACAGTTAATAATCCATATAAAATGAAAAGACTATTAAATTTACTCCATCTTCTCAAATCTTAAAAAGATATACTTCCGAACGGTTTTGTCGACTATATTACCTTTGATAAGATTATATACATATATATATATAAATAATATCAAGTATAAAATGTATTAAAATAATAAAAATGGGACTTCTCTCCCTCTGTCTTTCTGATTTAATATAATTTTCCAATTTTAGTAAATTCATTCAGTATCTTCATTAAGGATATATAAACTGATTATATAAAAGTCCATGATCTCATTTTTGAAAGCTTAAGTGCTTAAATGCTGCATTTAAAAAAATACAAAAGTAAAAGCACGCAGGCAAACATGATGAGATACATTTCCAATATACCTTCTGCTCCTTCTTCTCCTCTAACTTCTTACAAACTTCATTTTAGGTGTGTCTAGCTAAAAATGGAAAAAATTCATACTTAAAACTCCATTTTGTTCATGAATGTTCGCTAGTAAAGGCTATTTATTTGGATTAAGAGATTTATTTCCAGTCTTATTTTGTCTATACCAAATCATAAGTTAGTGTAAAATATGATGTATTAGAATAGTCTTCATTTACGTAGCTATCTATATAAATCTTTGAAGTATCACGTGCTCGTTTCTAGAGGGAAAGAAAAAGAATAACGAGAGACTTTTTGTAAAATAGCATATCGACTAAGTTTTTGAAATGGTGGATTATGAGAAAAAGTTAGGTCAACCTAAATGAAAGTCTTTAATGCTATTAATATACTTATATATACAAGTTAGTAATATATAAATATGGATAAAATTTTAAAATATCGAAACATTATATTTATCTAAAAACTATTTATCCTTATAAATTTATATCTAAATATTATTAGTATTTATGCACTATTTATTTAAACACATAACATTCTAGCACTATACATATTTCTAAGAGTTACGACGCTATCTTGTCTAGATTAAAAGAAATAGAGCAAATTATTGGAGAAAGGCACAAATCCAGAAATTTCTACATCTATGTATTCTTTGGTACAACCCACATGCACTTTGCGTGGTGAACCTATAATCTGTCTAGAGACCTACTTTATTAAACAAATTAAGCAACAGAAAGATCTAAATAAGAAAAAAAAAAAGGTTTTAGTGGCTGGCAAACTTAACAGAAACATTTTACCATTTTGTTTTATTTATTTTTTTTAGAATGTATAATCAATATTTAAAAAAAGTATATTTTTGTTTTACTCATAAAGGGGCACCTTATTAATAGAACCCTTTAAAAATATACATATAATGCAGTTTTCTAAGTGAATATACAAATCCATTTTGTGAATTAATACGATGAGTACTCATCATGCCATTAGAATACAAAAATACTAAGTGGAAAATAAGGAGAGTAAAGGTATGTGAGATTAGGACAATTATTTTAATTTTAGAAGTTATGCAATCTTAAATATTTAATAAAATCAAATGTAAATATATTTCTATTAAGGTACCCATTTTATCAATGTAGGTACTGCAACTGCAAAAATGATGAGATTACGTTGGAGCCATTAAAAAAATAAACATTTATAATGGTCAACTATTTTTCTTCGGTACCTATATCCAATAAAATTAAGGAAAAAAAAAAACTTTGAGTTTGTTAGTCGAAGTCAGGAATATGTATTAAAAAGTGTGGAGTTGCCTTCCGCACTTAATCACTCTGATTGCTCATTATCTGGTCACTAGAAAAGTTTTGATTTTCAATGGCTTTTATTTCATATATTTAGTGATATTTTTAGTCAATCACTAAGATTTTTAACGGTAGTATAAAATTATTGTGAAAACAAGAGTAGCAAAGTATCATTAATGTCACTTTCTCTAATGAACCTATACGCAACACATATTCTAAAATAAAGGTATATCCATATTGCAATAGCATTTATTAAAAGCTACTAAATTATTTATATATAAACAACTTAAAACTACTATTAATGACATAATATGAGAGTTATCCTAATTCATTACTATTTTTTATATTTAATATCATTTTAAAAAAAAGCTAATAATAACGTAAAATAATAGTTACTACAATTTGCCATTATGTCATTTCTCATCGAAAAGAAATGAAAAGCATATATATGCTTTTAAGATTACTGGCTATGTATACTCCTTATCATTTATAAATGATTTGTAGATTACTTATAATAACAACACTTTGAAACAATTCGCTATTAGGGTAATATCTAATTTTATTTCCCATCAAAGAAAATATCTAATTCTATATAAAACAAAATTTGAACGCATATATGACTCCTTATAGTATTCCATTCTCTAAAATCCAAAGATACATGTAAATTATATAGAGTTTGATATTTTTTTCCCATTACAATATCATATACCAATCAATACCTTAGATTATCCGATAAATTACTCATAACTATATATTTAGCCAATTTCATTTGTAGTCTTATGGCTCCGAATAAGCCGGCTGCACTATACTGCATGATATAAAGTCCTTGTTTTATAAAAATCCAAAATAGTTTAGCACATATATTTATCGATAGTTAGTTTTTGCTCAACTTATACTCATCCTTTTGTCGGCCGAGATGCCGGATAATCGACTCTCTTAGCATTCACCCTCTGTAGAAGATACATGGTACTTATGTCGTGTATAAGAAATGCTTTTGGTTTGAATTCAAATCTATAGCGCGACTAGTTATTATAAGCACAATTATATTTTACAACTGTTTATTATGCTTACATATTAGAGGCGATGTCGAGTCAAGAGGGCTACACGTGTCTTAAAACAATCGTCTATAAATATTGAAAAGAAATTCTGTAAAAACTTTCTAATATTTTTTACTTGTATTTTTACTATACTAAATCACCATTTTAACTTAGATATCGCAGTGGTCGCAGTCAACTGACCTCGATACTAAGTATCTTACCTTTTTATGCAGGATTATTTTTTAACCCCAATATTCACCAACAATAATTAGCGGTCCTACATATGCATTATTAACTTACATTATTATCATTAACCATTAATCACGTTGTCTTATCCCTTGGGAATACAATAAATTTAAAAGACCAACAAATCTCATGAGTAATCAACAAACTAGGAGATTAAACCAAGTTGCCAAACTATATTAATATAATAATTCAGATCCCATCACGTGTTTGTTGTGTGTCTCTATTGAAAGATAAGCACGTATGTTTTTTCATTTTATTTTATTATGGCCAATAATAAGCACGTATCTTTTAAGTGTTATTTTTATGCAAGAACTAGTTATTTACAAGAAACCCATCCTTAACTAAACTCACTAGCAGACAAGAGGAGAGAGAGAGAGTAAATAGTAGCCTTGTAGGTTGTAATCGACCATTAAGAAAAATCCATGAAAGCAACTTCAAAGAAATCATAGGACTGGGACTAGAGAAACTCCTTGCTCCGGCACGAATTTGCAAGTCCTATGCAAATATTGGTAGCATGACAGCTAATAATCTATATAAAATGAAAGGACTATTAAATTTACTCCATCTTCTCAAATCTTAAAAAGATATACTTCCGAACGGTTTTATCGACTATATTACCTTTGATAAGTTTATAAGATTATTGGCTATATATACTCCTTATCATTTATGAATGATTTGTAGATTACTTATAATAACAACATCTTTGAAATAATTCACTATTATGGTAATATCTAATTTTATTCCCATCAAAGAAAATATCTAATTCTATACAAAACAAAATTTGAACGCATATATGACTCCTTATAGTATTCCATTCTCTAGAATCTAAAGATACATGTAAATTATACAGAGTTTGATATTTTTTCCCATTACAATATCATATACCAATCGATACCTTGGATTATCCAATAAATTACTCACAACCATATGTCTAGCCAATTTCATCCGTAGTCTTGTGGCTCCAAATAAGCCGACTACACTATACTGCATGATATAAAGTCCTTGTTTTGTAAAAATCCAAAATAGTTTAGCACATACATTTGTCGATAACTATAGTTTAAAGGGAAATAAAAGGGTCACTTACATGCAAGTTTATCCTTCAATATATCTAACTTGAAAACCAATTTGCAATATTAGGAGTCTTAATTTCTTCAGCATCCTCAAAGATTCTCTCTAATTATAATAAGAGTCTTATGTTATATCTTGATTAAACTTATAATACAACCATGTGAAATTCTCAAACTGTTATCTTAGCTAAATTATTTTTGTAAGCATTGTTTCTATCCAAAGATATAAAATGAATGAATATAATATCTTGCTTTCATTTGGCAACATATTTGCAAACACTTTTTTTTTATCACATTAGCTGAAGATATAGATGTACCCTTTGAAAGGTTGATGCTATATCAATCTAGCTCTTTAAATTGATACAACATAAACAAAACAAAAAATAAAGTCACGAAAGATAATATTAGTCTTAATAAATATCTCTTTCTATCTACATAGTAGTCTTAATAACCAATGGACCATGCTCATTAACTATAAATAAGTGGACTGAAAACATTACTTAACCATAAAGAATATGTATAAAAAAGTATAGTAGTACTCACTATTATATTGGAGCCATCTCTAGTATCACCACTATTTTGTGATCCATCTTAGCTCTTTCTTCCTTGGTTTGCCTATTTGAATAATTTGATAACTTCTCTTTCCAATGCCCTTTCTTTAGGGACCAAGACAATAAAAAGTAATGAAAAAAACTAACAAATACCCTTATAATATTTTATATTTATAGAGTAGAAAAAAGGTAAAAAAATAGATAAATTTTTTGAGTTAAAGAGATTACTTGAGCAGTTGTGAGCGTAAGCAGTTGGATCAAGGAACCTCGATGGAACTTTTGTTATTGAAGAGCGAGTAAAATTACCACTTGGTTCTCTAATCTCAAAGTCTTATCGGATTACACTTTTGCTAGCTCCTTCAAAATGACGGTGTTATTAAGCACCTTCTTATATTGTTCTAAACTTATGTGAATACCTTCAAAGGCAACTCTTTTACGTTTTTTGTGTATAGGGCCTTTTCATTTGCTACAGATTTGACTAGGCTTTTCTAGGCCAAAGAACATAGAATATGCATCCATTTCCCAGCTAATTTCCTTAGTTGAATTCATCTCACAACATTGCATTAGATTCTCAATATTTTCTTATTAAGAAGAAAATAACTAATGCCAAACTTATTAAAATAAAAGAGATAATAAATTTAGATAATTAATCAATAACATACCATAGCCTTCAATGTTTCCTCTTTTAAATCTATCCCATTTTTATGTCCATAAGTCTTAAGGAAAACCTCAGCTCAAGTAGGAGCAATTTTATTTAACTTTATCTATATTATATTGAAAATTCATGTTAATAGTATAAAATATAAAACTACAAATATATAATATCTTCAAAATAAATCATTCATTTCATTTATTAAGATACCATCTCATATTTAACCATTGCGAAACTTTTTATTCCAAGAGTGTGAATTTTTTTTTGCTTTTCTCGATTCTTTCTCGTTTGCATCCTTCATAAATAGCATGGATAAAACTCATTAATAAAAGAGTAAATGTAAAGTGATTTTACACTTCATCATTTAATTTAGTACTCATTAATAAAATAAAAGCTAACTATAAATGACTAATTGCCTTCTAGTATTCCATATATTTAATAGTCTTATCCACTAATCTCTCTTTACTATTTTAGGATGTGATGTCAACAACTCATCCATGGATTTGGTCTCACTATAATATTTATATTGCAGCTCACAATTGTAATTCTTCCATTTCACTCTTAAGTTTATAATGATGCATGTCTTTATGGCTTCCTTTTGCTCCCTCAAAATCAAGAATTTCAACTAAACACGTAAAAGAAAAAGAAAAAAGTCAAACAAAATGTTAATGGAACTTTAAATAGTAAATCATCCGTATAATAATACCTCAATTTTACTCTACATTAGTTCTTTATTATCGTTTGGTATCTCATGCCAACGTTTCAAATTATTAAATACCAAATTGGGCTACTTTACAATAGTACTGAGAAATCTAGTGAGAAGTCGTGCCTCCATACAAATAGATTGAGAAGACCCATAAAAAGTGTCAACAATTCTCTCATTAGATAGCATACTAAATATCATCTAAGCATATGCAACCTTGTCTTTTCTTTCCAGAATTATCTAATAAAATAAATATAAGGTTAACATGCAAATATATTAAGTCAAATAACCTAAATATTTTAATACCTTGAATTAAAATATTTGCATCTTACGACATCGTCCTATGATAACATGTTCCTTGAAAAACAATCCCTAAGGATGCAATAACATTAATATAAATTAACATTATTAATTTAAAAATTAATCATGGTTCTCCTTAAAAATTAAAATTAATAATGAACCATAATCATGTAATCCTTCTATATAAACAAGATTATAGAAACATGCAGCAAGTCACACCTAGATTGATAACCATATTGCACCAAAACTAGTATTAAACATCAACCTTAATGGCAAAAATTTTTCTTATGTAACACAGTCATGTAGTTGCAAAAAAATCAACAGTAAACAAGTTAAAAATTTGAAATCAAACTAAAGGAGCGATAATTATAAATAGTTCATATGTGTAATAATATTAATTTTGTAGTATCATTAACAAGATATATATATCCTAAAGTACAATGACCTTCAAACAATAAGAAGATAGTTGTTTTTAACTAAAAAATAAAGAGGAGGAGCTCTATTTTAAGAGAAAACAATCATAATGTATTTAACTTAATGACAATGCCATTAACATCATCTTTTTTCTAATGAAAATTATTACTGTCATTCCTAATGACATCATCAAGCGTTTGCGCATATTGCTCATTCTCATAATATGCATTTCCATCGTTGCTTATAAGTTGTCCTCCTATGTCATACAAGTCTTTTGGTCTTGTTTTTACTACAATTCTCTAGTTTGGATGCCAATGATCTTCTATATAAAAAGCTTGTTGTGCTTGTGATATTAATATATAAAGTTCATCAATTAAATCCTTCTTATATGTATCTTATTTAGAAAATTTACAAGGGTAAATTTGAACTCATCTTGAATAATTCCTTTCCCATATGTGCAATCTGCCCAATCACATCTAAACAACACAAAACTTGCTTAATCCCAATAATTTAACTCAAAAATTTCCTTTAAAATTTCATAGTAAGTACCGCTTCCACTATTCATTGTAACCACATTGCTATTTTAAGTTTTTTTCTCAATCTCATCATTAACTTTATGAAGTTGAAAACCATTAACTATATATCTCTTATATCTTTTGGCTTTTTGATAAGGTCTTTGTAGAAGCTACTTAATCTCAATTGATATTTTTTCCTTTCAAATATGTTTTTGTTGAGAAATCTAAAAAAGCTTATTACAATTAGACAAAAAAAATTTAAATAAATTGGATGATTAATTTGGTAATAGATTTACATGATGTTGAAGCCATTAATGAAACTTTTCATTTTGAATTGTATCTACAACATCTTGTAAAGCATGACTTGGATGAAGTTAGCCACGAATGAAGGAAGCATGTTTCCTACTACATGAGTAGTATTAAATATTGGTTGTTGTTACCTATTAACTTAAGGAAAAAGTGAGTTTTAATTGTCTCTAACCTATGATACGTAACAACTGTTGAACTATTGTAGATTACATATCCACGGTCTTGTATCCATGACTTTTCTTCTAAATAAGAAAATTCTCCCTTTCCAAAAGATGTCCCTAAGTTCAACAAGCCCATATGCCTTCCTTTTGATACTTTAACTTGATCACAATTTCTTTATAGATGATTATATCTTGTCTCAACACCGTTTAAATATTGTGAACAGAAAGTAATATGCTCATCAGCTATATATTCTTCTGCAATAGAACCCTCTAGGCATGCTTTATTACGAACATAAGCTTTGAGCTTCTTTAAGAATTTGTAAATAAAATTGCCCATTATATTAAAATTTATTCTTTTATTATATATATGAAATCATATTAGACAAATAATATCAATTGGATACATCCATCTGTATTGCACCGGTCCAGGAATTACAGCTTCCTTTGCTAAATATATAACTAAGTGCATTAATGGTGTTAAAAAGGGGGGAGGAGATATTCTTTCCATATGGTAAAAAGTTAAGGCAATGCAAGACTAAAGTTGCTTAAACTCATGAACTAAGAGTATTTTTTAACACAACTCTCTAAAAAACCTATAAAATTCTATTAATACAAAACTCACTTGTTTAAGTAAAACCTTTCAAGGTACAATTGGAAGGAGTTGATGTAACAAAACATAGTTATCATGACTTCTAAGATTCATTATTTTTCTTTGCTAGACTTTTACACAACGGGATATATTCAATGCATATCCATCTGGAACTTTAATCTTTTTTCAACATGTTGTAGAAAACATCATTTTCTTGCAACCTCATTGCATGAAGACATCATCCCTTCCTCATACTCCTTACTTAACCTACTTAATTGCATCTACTTCTTATCCATGTCCTAACAATATTCATACAAGGTAAGAACTTGATTTTAAGTTCATCAATTTATAACATTATTTGGCATTATGTAAACTTTAGAGGAAGTACCAAACTAATATGAAAGCCATTAGATAAGTAAGTGGCAAAGTATGAAACTTAAAGTTGGAATTAACTGGTGGATGTTTTACTTTAATAAAAAATAAGATTAACTAGAACAATTATTATAATTATATACTAATTGATCATATTGTATTAATGTATTATTGAAAGCTTGGTGTCAGTTGTTGAAATCCATCTTACTGATATTTAGGACAAAAGAAGTAGTTAAAAGGTGTGATATTTTTAACAATATAGAGTTTATATAAAATTAAGTGAAGACCATCCAATATAAGAAGTGGCAATGAAAGCAATAGTGCACAATTTTTCTATGATATTCTTCATGCAACATTGTTTATATGTAAAACATACTTTCAGATTCTTAAAAACTAAAACAATGATATACCTTAATTTTTTTTGAGTTACTAAGGAAAGAATAGCAAAATCAAAGGATGTTTAAACCTATTTGCCATGATTAGTAAAGATGAGCCAATTTTTTAAACTATTTAGGCTTCACTTTACAAATTAGATGACGGTTTGTTTGACTTGCAGCATAATCAAATCTAATCTCAACTTAAATAATATTGAGGTTTGGTCTAATTTAAGCTCTAATATAAGTTTCATTTTGAGTTTTATACTAGTAGTTGCATGTGCGTCTTTGGCTTTTTATTTATATGAAAAGTACATCCTAAGTTGCAAGGGATTTCCCACTAATCTACTTAGATTGTCCATTAGTAATTGGTAAGTGTAAGCAAAATCATATTTCATGACCTTATGTATAAATTAAAGAATAAAATAGAAAAGTGGGCATCACAATGGTGATTCTCATTGTTATTACTCTATTGATTCTCATCATGTCGTGTTGCTATCATAAGTTGGCGAATTTTGAAGGGAAGATGAGAATCAACAAAGTAATAATGTGGATCTATCCTTGGCATAGTTCTCATAAACTAAACACTGATACAATAATCTCAAATAATTGTATGATAGGAGATAGGTTGGCTCGTGATAACTATGTGCAAAATTAGTTTTGCTTTTGGAAAAAGTGCTTACTGCTAATAGCATAGCCATTGCAAAATTGCTAGTAATAGAAGAAGGGTTAGAATTATGTAAGATTAACGAGTTGAGGAACAGTGAAATTGAAGTGGATCCAACATGGTGGTTAATTGGTTGAACTTTATGTTTCCTCTTTAAAAAGTTTTTTACACCATTAAGAGAATTCAAAAGCTAACGATTGACTTGGCAACTGCCATTAGCTATATATATAAGGAAGCAAACGAAAGGTAGACCATCTAATATATGCTATTTGGAAATGTTTGCTTAAGTAAATAGCCCTACGGTCATCTATCAATAAAAAAGAATACATTATGTGATTTTATTAGCTGTTGTGTACAATGAATCGCATGGATGTAATAAACTTTTGGCTTTATTTCTTTAGACGTATTATTAGACAATATGAGTACCTCATGACTAAAACTAGCATTGTCAATCGAATATTTAGCATAATAAAATATCATTAATATAAAAGATAGATAATTAGTAAAGATAGAAGAAAAGCAAAAGAGAGACTCACTGTTGAAGTGTATTTCTACTATGAATAGAGATAATCACTATTGTGTTCAGTTTGTGTAGTCTCTTACTACTATGGCTTTGTTTGATAAGCAATTAAAGAAAGTTCTTGTGAGAAAAAGAAACAAGGGAGGAATTGGTGGGGTGAAACAAAAAGACAAAGCATCATATAGAGAAAAAATTAACATATTTGGCATTATATAAAATTTAGAGGAAGTACTAACACTGTCATATTGCTCTTTGAACAAAGTGCTTATTAATAGCAAATCTCACTAATGACATTCGAACAAAGTGCTTACTTGCATTACCATAAGATAAAGGTTTCTATTTTTTACCAAATGCTAGATATAGGTTAATAGATGATAATGTCACTGTTACACATTAATACATAGCAGCTAAATTTTTCTAGCAACATATGGTAGCTTACATAGATATCATTCCAACAGATATTCCAAATGTCACTACATCACCATTTTCTTTATCTTTATTTTTCTTGTTCTTTTTCTCTTTCTTCTCATTATCAGTTGCAACTTCCTCCACTTTCACCTTCTTGGCGGGAATAGGATCCCCATCAGTTCATGCAATTTCAACCTCTTGTGATCTTCTCCCACTTCATTACCCTTATCTTTCTTTTCCTTCTCCTTTGCTAAATAAGATCCCTCTCCTATGACTCTAAATGGCTTCTCTTCCCTTGTTGGTTTAGCAGCTGTAACAATACTGACAACCATAGAATCCTCGGGAAGGACAACATTATTCCTAAGCCACTCATGGGGAACATTTTCATTCGGCTTACCATGCTTATCTAACATCTAATCTGCAATCAATTCCTTCTTTAGTGATGCCTTAGGTCCTAGACCTTACTTTTATAGATAAGTATGATGCTCCATAATTACCCTCTTGATCTTAGGTACTACAACATGATCACACATCGCCATTATAGAAGTTGTCATCTTTGTTATTCCTAATGCAATGGCTTCTCCCTTTGTAGTCATGAGCAACTTCTTCCCTAACCTCAATATCATCCTCAAAACTTAAGGGTTTGAGTATCATTAGATTGGCACCGTTGCAAATACCTTCTAATCAACTTTAGAAGAAAACTAATTAAGTAAGTCCAGATTACCTGAATGATAAATTATCAATACGTAAATTAAATTAAAAATTAGAGAGAGAGGATATAGAATGAAATAAATAAATCTTCACATCAAACCTTAGAAAACCATAAAAGATGAAATAAATTAAGGGCTAACCTTCTTCAACGTACTCTAAATCAAAGATTTGTTGGAGATCTAGTAGAAAACATGGGTAAAGCTGTAAGAACAAAGACACAAAGAGAGTATGTGAGATCTAGTGGAAAATATAGGTGAAGTCGTAGGAGTAATGATGCAGAGAGAGTAGGCAAGAGAGATTGGGAATAGAGAAAATGAGAATTGAAAATTGAATGGGGTAAAGGCTTTGGCCAAAATTCACTTGTTCTTCTCATAGCCTAAGACCGCCACTATATTTTATCTTTTAGTAGTAGTTTTTAATAAAGTCTTTATTATATATGGCTATTGAGATGGCTAAAAAAAAAAAAAGTTACAGTTAATTATTAATAGTAGTATTTTTTAAAATGCTATTAATTATTAGTATCTATTGCACATAATTGTTTTAGTGAGCATTAGGCTTGTAGCACTTATAAATTATAAGTTATAACGTTGGATTGCCTAAAAACCTTATGATATTATGTCTTTGTTTATGTATACATTTTTCATTTATACTGTTACCTCAACAAACTGTTACTTGCATTAAATGAGACAAAAGAAATACAGTTGCAATTAGCATCTAACTTGATGAAATTAGTAATGGACAACTTTAGAAGTCACATTAATTTATTAAATAATCTAATGACTTAATATATAAAAATTTTGATTGGAAAATGCAGATATCATGAAAATGATAGGAGATTTGTGCTAGCAAGTGGAAGAGACCTAGCACTTGTGAACAGGGCAGTTGATTTCTAGAAAGATCATTACTTGATTCCTCTCTTCTGGAGGCAAGATGACAATAAGGGTCTGATTCGAGATTAGGGTAGTCATTGGATGCAACCCGAACGCCCTAAGATTAAGGATCATCACATGGATGATATGCACCATCATCTCAGTAGATTAGGTCTCACTTGTAATCCTCACCACAATTAATGATTAAATATATATATATACACACACACATACACTAGCGAATACTGCACATGCGTTGTATGTGTAAATTTAAGGACATCAAAAATGTGAAATTCTAATTCATAATATTTAATAATTAATTATGTGAAAGAGTTAAAAATAAAACTATAAAAAAAAGGTCAGTAGTAATATGTGCTTAATAAATTTATATTCTCTACACAAGAATCAGAGAAGAAAATAATATCGAAAAAACTAAAATAAAAAATCACTTCAAGGAGATGTGCAAATATGTATTAGTAAGTGTAAGATGTAGGAGAGATGACGTAATGAAAAATGGGAAGGTGGAAATAGAGAAGTACCATTTGAAGAGAGAAATAAAAGGTAGCTATTTTGTATATGGAAGTTGAAGAATAAATAGAGAAAAAAAGCAGGAGAGAGAGAGAGAGAAGGAGAAAAAATTGGAGTAAAAAAGTACTTGAAAGGGTAGGGTGTGCAGGAAATAATGTTAAGAGGAAAAAGTTTACAAATTTATCCATAATATATAACATTTAAAACTTAAAAAAGTTATTTTAATATTAGTATTTTGGTTAAATAATATTATATTAGGGGTTAAATGAGTAATTTTTAGGAATGTCGATTATACAAACTTCTTAAGGTTTTAATAGTAATTAGCGGATGACATACCCACATTACATGTATATAAAATAAATAAAGTTATGCAGTATAATAAAATATATTATAATATTAATAGGGGAGAGAATAGGGATGTGGTAATAGTGGAGAGAGAGAGAGGGAGAGAGAATACTATGAATGTAGAATGTAGCAATAGTGGAGAGAGAGAAAATAAATAGGAAAAGAAAGAAGGATTGTGAAAAAAATAAAATTTAAAAAGTTGACTAATTTGTTCATAGTATAATACATTTATAATTAATTTAGTATTAGGTACTTTTGTTATATATTATAAGTATAAAGGGTTAAATAGTAATTTTTTAAAAAAGACACCAATGATAGTTACTTAATTCCTGATTGGCTTTAATAATACTAGCAGTTGATATACTTACGTTGCATGTGTAAAATACAAAATGATGAGAGATAGAGAGAAAGAGAGAGACATGTAAGTGCAATTAGCAAGAGAGTGTGGAAAAAGTGAGAGAGAGAAAAGAGAGATATAGGTGAAGTTAGTAAAAGAGTGGAAAATGTTAGAAATAGTAAAGAAATGAAGAGAAGGAAAAAGAATTAAATGAACATATTTATCCATTAATTATAATTTTAATAGTTTATTTATTAAATAATAATAAATAGAGGATAAATATATAATTTAAAAAAAAACGATTATTTAAGATCTTATTTGCTTTAATAATATAGATATATATATATATATTTTAAGTCAATTCATTTTTTACTTTCTCCAAGAAAGGTCCAACGTGTATGAATTTCTAATGAAAATAAAAAAGGCACCTTTAAATATAGTTACTCTATCCTTACCTTATGTTTCTCGTGCATTGAGGCATATCAAGATCACAAGGATCCGTGATCAACCACCAAGAGAAGTTAAATAGATACATTAACCACGTATTTGGTTAGTGAAATGAATTACAATAGAAATAAGTATTTAATTATTTGTTGTAAAATTAAAACGGAAAAATAATAACTACTATATTATTTGGCAGCATTTGAAATGATGTAGGTAATAGGTTAGAAATATATTTGAAAGTGTGGTCAAGTGGTCCATTGGGATTTGTTTGGATTAATGATGGTCAGATTTAAATGGGATAATCCATAACTTGACTAATGAGCCTGGAAAAATCTACGGAAGGATTAAATGAATAGTTATTTTTTTGGTTCTACGGTTTTGCAATTCCTTTATTTTTTTTTAATTAGCAGTAATGTAAGTTCTGTTGAATAGCTATTTTGCAAAAGAAACCCCTAACTGCTTCGTAAGTGTCCTATAATTTCAAACTGAATCGTCGTGCTATATTAAAAATCAATCCTCAAAACAAACCTGGGATCATTATGTATTCTTACTTTATGGGGAAAATCTAAATATAAGGTTTTGTAGTCTATTAAATAGAAAATTGTCCTTAAATTTTAGGATTGGAAAGGTGATCTTCTGTCAATAAGGGGAAAGAAGTTATGATTTAATTTAGAATAAATAAGTTTGGAGACTGAATTCTAATGGATAGAGCTTGATGATTAAATTGGCCGAGAACGAACAACCATTATATATGCCTACTCGATTTTTTCATTCATATCCATTTATATTTCCACTTAGTTATTTATTCATTCATTAGCATTCAAATTCATCCATTTTTTAATTCAATCAAAATATTCCACTAACTTAAAAAGTTAAAAAAACTAAGGACATTATATAAAAAAAATTTAAATCATTTAAGCAATCAATTCAATCCCTTTTTTAATTGCTTACTTGTGACCGTCTAGTATGATAAGGCCATGTACATTAGTGTTCTGTTTGAATAGGTGAAGATTGATGAAATGGAAAGAAAGGATAGAAATAGAACAAAATATGGTGACTGGAATCCAGTAATTTGAGTAAAAAGTGAAAATGAGTAATGGACCGAAATATGTGTTTAGTAATTTATGTAAAGATTGAAAAATTGGTAGAAATGAAAGGAAATAAGTGAAAGATACTACACTTTGAAGTTGGATTTTTTTTTCTCTCTAAAATTGAAGGAAAATCTGGGGAAATAAATGGAAATGAGACAAAATTTACAAAATTACCCCTTTCAACAAGGTTCATCAAAATAAAATGTAGGTAATTTTGTCAGTCACTAACTTTCCTTCTCTTGATTTCCTTTTTGTCATACCAATCAAGGAAACAAAAACACTTTTCTCCACATTTTTTGTTTCCTTCAAATATTCCCAAGTGTAAAATGATAATTATATTTCTTTTTATTTCCATTTGTTTTCACCAATTTCCTATTTTATCATAAGCTCTACGCATAGTGTAAAAGCACATTTAGAATTTATGTTTTCTTTGTTTTTGATTCTATACTAAAGATCCACACAAAATATACATTTTCATTAAAACTAAAGGTGCCTAGAAAATGTACATTCTCATCAAAACTAAATATGTATATAAAGAGTATGTTTATAATGCTCACTTGCAAATATTAAATACCCATATATAATATCAAATAAAGTACTGCAAATCATATATATTGCGTTAAAGGCTATTATAACTTGGTGATATGAACACAAATTTTTTAATGAGATAAATTAGATTTAAATGTTTCTTCCCTATATTGTAATACATTGGCAATATATATATATATATATATATATAAAAGGCCTATGAGATCGAAGTAATTAAAATTGATAAAATTTTTTAACGAAACCTTAAAATGAACGTGAAAACTTCAACACAAGATTTGAAAACCCTAATTGCATACAAAGAAAAGAAAAATCCTACATTCTAAGTTAAACCTTAAACATAAAAGAAAATGCTAGAATGGAAAATTAAAATCAAATTTTGTCAAGTTGCAAAAATTGTATATCAAGCAATTAGAGATATTTCTAAGTAATAACAATTAGTTAAATTAAGCCAATTGAAGTAATTAAATTATTAAAATTATAAACTTTCCCCTATGAGTGTAAATCGTGCCATGCATCTATAATTTTCCTCTTCTATGCCATTATTTATAAGATATACCATATTATATCAATTGGCATAAAATTAAAACAATTAAAACACTAAATTAATTATGGATATTTTTCAATCATGCAAATTTCATATTAAACGATCAAAGATATTCCTAAATAATAGTATCTAACTAAATTAAGATAGCTAGCGAACAAAATTTATAAAAATAGGAAATTGCCCTTAAGAATATGTATTTCACTAAACATGTGTATATGTACTTGTAAAATTTTCCTTCATGTATAATATACCATATAATATCGATTGATTTAAACATAACAAATTAAAACATTTTATTAATAAGAATATATCCTTACCCCTATAAGACTAATTGCTCCATACATTCATATAGATATGATATGATTTTATTCATGAACATTAAAATGTACAAGACACTATATAATGTTAAATCGATTTAATTAAACCAATTAAATTATTATATCAATAAAATTATTATTATGCCTCACACATAAATTGCACCATGCATAAACATAAAAGTAACCTTGTTCAAGTATGATAAAAATTTGAGATTAAAATCTTAACTAATAATTTGAAAACCTTATACCTAGACCCTAAATATAGTACTCTAAAATGTGCTAAATCCCAAATTGACTTGAAACCTCAAAATTTCTTTAGACGAAACCCTTCAATATTATAGAATAAAAGTAAAATACTAAACAATAATAAATAATTACATTAAATTATCCAATACCTAATTAGAATGCTAAAAGAAGAGAGAGAGAGAGATTTCAACCCAAATCGTTCCTCATTTGTAGTGCCACCCCCATCCTCATTTCATGAATGCATTCGAAAATTCCAAACCTCAAACTAAAGGAGCTAGGCTAGTTAATCTAACTATGAGCCAACAAGTCCAACTCTTCTTTGACTAGATAGTTAGTACACAATCCCTATGTCATGAGACTACAACCTAACCCATCAATTTCTAAATTTGGTTAAGCATCCTCTTGCCAATATAAGTCTAGACTAAAGTGTTGATATGTTTCCATCTTTAGAAGCTTTATGTGCAGAATTTTTCTCCAATTCTCATCAACACACATCCACAAACATTTTCTCATGTCACATAAGACATGTAACAAGTGACCTAGCTTTGTACACCCTTAAGAAGTAGCTTTAGATTGAATTTTGGAGGTCATTTTGCTGCATGAAAGGACCTTGTTCACTCCCATCATTTATCATAAAAAGGCTAAAATTACATCCCTAATCTCTTCCTCTTACATTTACTTAAGTTTAGTAAGTTAATTAAAGGTTAAGTAGCTAGTTAAGAAGAACAATTGAAAGATTTAGCAAATCCCTGAGATTGATAAGACTAAACCCTACCTTAAATACTTATATAAGTCATACCATTTATAGTAAAATGTCATAGATTACTTTTCCATCAACTAAAAGATGAAAATAGGAAGACTTGACAAGCCATCCCACCTATCCCCTAAGTGCTGGTTTGAAGCTGCAAAAGAGGTCATCCTTTCACTTTTCTTTTTCAATGAAAACCCACCCAAATGACTACCCTTGGAACCTTAAAAACCGGTCAACCCCATCTACCTTTTGTCCCATTCTAATCTTCAAGTAAAAAGCCAAAAGAAAACCCTTGTCAAGCTACCCTAACTGGCCATTTAAGTCCTCCTTACCCTTACTTGTGTTTCCTCCATTTCCACCATTACAAACACTTGAGTTTTAGCCTTAAACACTCCCTATCACCCTTACCAAGACACTGGATCAATCCTTACTCATATACATAACCACATTTCTAACTCCACTCCATTTCACTTCACCACTCCATCTCCAAAGCCAACCCCCTTAAGGTACTACATAAGACCCATACGACATCACATACACAAGCTTTCACACTTACAAGAGCTTGTAGGGTCACTAATAAGGATCTAGCTAAGGAGATACACCAAGAAAGCAAGGATAAGGCCAAAAGGAGCACCCCCTTAGGCATAAACTACCCCTACAACAAGAAGTAAGGTTTTCTTTTCCTTGTTTTGATCTACTCTTAGAGCACTCATGTAATAGCCCCCTTTCCTTTGTATTATTATTTGTAACTTTAGGAGTTACCAAGACAAAAAAGAGATATGGTTTCCATAGGAAAGATTTCTTATACATGATAAATGTTAGTAAGTCCATCTTATGATTTACAAGAAAATAAGTGTATGTTAAAGGAACTTAGAGAAATGTTTGTAACTTGAAAATGCCACCAAAATAGTGACATGTAGAACCCTATGAAATGCTAGACATGACCCACATTGATAGGGATTGCTCTTGAACCTGAGGGCTCGCTCAAATGGTTCACCGAGTTGTCCGAAGAGAGTTAAGCGCCGAAGAGCAGTGCTTACTTCAGCTTAACTTGCCGAGCTACTTCGCTTCTTACATCATCTACGAAGCTACTAGGGTGACCAATTGATGTGTCGATCCAACCTCTTTGTCATGCAACATTTTTATCATTGAATCAAAATATTGTTAACCTAACTACTGCTGAAGCCAAGCTAATAGCTATGAGGAGCTAATTACTCAAGGTCGACCTGAATGTAAGTTGCCCCTAAGCCAACCCTTATCCAGTTCCAACAATCCAAGTTGCCAAATTGCTGATGCCAATTAGACCTAATCAAGAACTGATTAAGACCCATCCTTACTCAACTTGTAATGTTATTGGGACCACAAAATAAGCAAAATCAGGTACGCACTGTCCTTTTTTGATAAACGAACTATCCTTACTGCTAACGGATATTCTTTTTGCATGATTATGTTGATACCCCTATAAATTATTCTTTTTTCCTTTACTAGTAGGAATCTTTTATTTTTTTGTAATTTACTCTCACTTAGGATTTACCTTAACTGGGTCATATAAATACTTATACATTGTAATAACCGCCATAGAGTTATCAAATTGAATTTTTTAGACATACTCTCGAGCTAAGTGTTTTGTTGCTTACTCCCGACCTACTCCTATCTAGCCTTTTGAGCATAGACTAGCAACAAGTAACTTTCAGTTATACTTGTACGTCATATCAAGTGTGACCTGAGCTCGTGTAAGGTGTTGGTGCATCATATTTAACGTTGGTGCATAAGAACACCTGCTTAACCTTTAACTATCATTTATTTTTTGAGTCATCTTGCGACCTGGACCCATCCCTTGGTTACCCGTAACATTGGGTTCACGTGTTCATCCATGAATTTGTATCATCTTGGTATTAGAGCTTGGCTACTTTCAAAGCTGGATTTTGCTACTGTATTTTTTGAGTGGCTTGTTATTGTTCTTGTGTGATAGAATTTCTATTGTTAACATTGAAGTTTGGTAGTTGAGAAGTGTTGAGGGGAAACTCTATGCTCTATTTTCCCCTATTTCCTATAGGCAAAACAGAGTGCGGTTGTTTGTTTATTCACTGTATGTAGTTGTCATAGTGAGAGTAGTAGTTATTGTTCTACTATCACCATTCGTAAAACAAACTTAGTGGCATTTTTAAAACATCCATTTTGTGAGTTAAACCAAACAATGTCAAATTCAAGTGTTTAAGGAACTTTGAGAAACCAAGAAAGTAATATTTGACATGGCCAAAGGTAAGAAGGAAGCTTCACATCTCAATCAGTGGGTGATCGCTTAGATAAGCTTACCGACTTAGTAACTAGTTTGGTGACAGTTATCCAAAAAGATAGACATTAAGTTTGAAATAACCCCACTAGAGGACGTGAGTAGCAAGAGTAAGGAAACGGTTAGTTTAGTAGAGTTAATGCCCTAGCTTGACTGCCCCGAGCTAAAGGAATAGGTAAGGATGCTAGACGAAGGCTAGCACTTGAAGAAATTAAGGAAGAAGAGGAAGGAGACGACAAGGCAGAGGAATACTACAAGATTGAAGAAAGAAATGTACGAGCCCTTAGAGTTGAAGGGTTGAGGATGTGTATTCTAACTTTTTTTGGGAGTGGTGATGTTGAGGACTACTTAAATTGGGTAGATGGGATTGAAAATTAGTTTGAATGCTATGATGTACCCAATGATACAAAGGTTAGACTTGCTGTGTTAAAGTTCATTGGCTATGCCGCCCTATGGTGAAAGAACTTACAAGCCGACTGAAAAAAGGGAAGGAGAATGTGAGATTAAGAGTTAGGATGAAATGAAGAGGGTTATAAGGAGAAGGTTTGTACCGAGCTATTATTTGTAGGATGCCTTGAAAAGATTGCAGGAATTGAGGTAAAGAAGGTTGAGTGTAGACACTTATGTTAAGGAATTCTAAATTTTAACGATCCGATGTAAAGTCATGGAGCCAGAGGACTGAATTGTATCTCAGTTCATTAATGGACTGAAGTATGAGATTGGGAATGTCTTGAAAACCCTGGATATTGGAATGCTTGATGATGTAATCTGAGCTACCTAAAGGATAGAAAGGAGCCGAATAAGAAGGTTTCGACCACCCGCCATTCGACCTGGCAATAGCCGGTCTTTTCCAAGTAGACCTATGCAAATGGAACAAACTAAGATTGTTAAGATCCGACCTATCCAGACTACCTAAGGCGAGGAAACACCTGAGGAAGTATGAGAAGGGCTAGAGTTTAGGGAGGAAGATGAGTGAGATTAAGTGTTTCAAATGCTAAGGATCTGGACACATGGTCACTCAATGCCCGAATAGAAGAACTATGGTGATTAGAGGTAAGGTGTCAACTATTGGAGTCAACAGTATTGATGAAGAAGTAAAGGAGCTGAAAGAGAACGAATAGGCCGAACTGTTCGAGGAGGAACTTATTTATAGTAAGAAAGGCAACTTTATGTCGGCCACTCTCATGTTGAGGAGGATGACGAATATTAATCTTGTGCCCAAAGATTAATAGAGAGAAAATCTTTTCCATATCAGATGCAGTGTAAATGAGTCACTATGTGCCTTGATAGTTGATCAGTAGGAGCTGTACCAATGTTACATCTGCATTTACGGTCCAATAGTTAAAGTTGCCGACTAAGCCCCACCTAAAACCTTATAAGCTTCTTTGGCTTAGTAATAAGAGAGCCCTATAGGTGAACAAGCAGGTGTTTGTGCCAATTTGCATTGGCAAATATCAAGATGAAGTGTTTTGTAATATGCTGCCTATGAGTGCATCCCGCATCCTACATAGACAACCATGGATGTTCGATTGAGCAATAGTAAATGACGGAAGGAGGAATACGTATTTTGTGGAGCATGGAGGCAAGAGGATGAAGTTGAGTCCCATGACTGCTGAGCAGGTAAAGATTATGTAGTCACAACTAAGCCAAACTCTAAAGAAAGAGGCTTTGCTAATGACTTCAGCTAAGTTGAAGAGATAGAAATAGAAGGATCGACCTATCTACTGGTCCGAAGAACTCTAGAGATGAGATTTGAGGAAAAGGAGGTACTTGCCGAGGTTAAAACCTTGCCAGAGGAGTTTGCTGACCTATTTCTATAGGGGCTACCAAAGGGCTTACCCCTAATGTGAAGCATTGAGCATGTAATTAACCTGCAGCTAGGAGCCGCATTGCCAAAGAAGCCCACCTATAGGCTGAATCTTGAACAAGTTGCTGAGCTACAAAGACAGGTAGACAAGTTGTTGAAGAAAGGGTTTGTGTGAGAATCCCTTAGCCTTTATGCCATACCAGCTTTGTTAGTGCTAAAGAAAGATAGGTCTTAGAGAATGTGTGTAAACAACGGAGCAATCAACTGAATCACCATCAAGTACAGGTATCCTCTACTAAGGCTTAATGACATGTTAGATGAGTTGAGCAAAGTAAGAATGTTCTCTAAGATTAACCTCAAATTTGGATATCATCAGATCTGAATGTAAGAAGGTAATAAATGAAAGACCACATGCAAGACGCGATACCATTTATATGAATGGCTCGTAATGCCATTTGGATTGTCTAATGTACCGAGCACATTTATGCGCCTGATGAATCATGTACTCCAAGAATTAATGGGGAAGTTTGTCGTGGTTTATTTGATGAAATTTTAGTATGTATCCCTAACTTGGAGACTAACTAGGAGCATCTTCAAAGAGTCTTTGTAAAAATGTGAGTTGAACAACTCCATGTCGATCTAAAAAAGTGCAACTTTTACCGATCTAAGGTGATATTCTTGGGATTTGTTGTTAGTGGTGGCATATGAGTTAGTGAAGAGAAGATCAAAGCAGTCATTGAATGGCCAGTACTAACCACTTCAGCTAACGTGAGGAGTTTATACGGCCTGACATCATTCTATCATAGGTTTATAAGATATTTTAGTATGATTGCAACCCCGCTCACCGAATTTTGAAAGAAGAATATTGAATTTAGATGAGGAGAGAAGGAGTAAAGGAGTTTTGAGGAAGTGAAGAAAAGGCTAACTACAGCCCTTGTCTTAGCTCTACCAAGCTTTAATAAGGTGTTTGAAGTAAAGTATGATGCATCTGGACTAGGGATAGATGCCATATTGATATAAGAAGGCCGATCTATCGTTTACTTTAGTGAGAAACTATAAGGAGTTATACTTAACTATTCTGTCTATGATAAAGAGTTTTACTCTTTAATCCAAGCCCTACTAATATGGCAACACTATCCATTACCTAAGAAATTTGTGATCTACATCGATCATTAATCCTTGAGATATTTGAAGAGCTAACCCAAGTTTTCTCGGGGGCAAGTCAAATGGGTCGAGTTCATGGAGGGTTTTTCTTATGTCATAAAATAGAAGAATGGAAAGAACAATGTAATGGCCAATACCTTATCAAGACAACATTCTGTCCTGATTGAGCTACAATCCAGGCTACTTGGCTTATCAACAATAAAGAATTTGTATGTTGAGGATCCATACTTTGGTCTTATCTATGCCCGACATGAGGAAGGATGGACACTAGATAACTATCATAGGGAAGACGAATATTTATTCAGGAAGAAGAGGCTATGTATTCTAACCTGCTTTACATGAGAATTACTAGTACGCAAGGCGCATGGAGGAGGATTGATAGGATACTTTAGCTAGCGCCGAACACATAAAGTGCTATTTGTAAGATTCTTTTGGCTAAGAATGATGAGAGATGTACAATCCATATTGGAAAGGTATGCGACCTATCAAAAGGCAAAGAGCTGACCCGAGTAAAGACACTATCTACCCTTGCCCATCTTAACCAAACCATAGTTTGAGCTGAGTATGGACTTTATGTTGGGATTACCAAGGACGTTCTAAAGGAAGGACCTCATCATGGTGGTTATAGATCGATTTAGCAAGATGGCACATTTCGTGCCTTGTTTCAAAACTAACGACACTTCGGATTTCTTTTCTCTTTTCTTGCAGGAAGTGATTAAGCTTGACGGAGTGCCCAGAATCATTGTTTCGGATCGAGACCCAAAGTTCATGAGCCACTTTTGGAGGATGTTATAGAGAACCAAGCTATTGTATAGCACATCTTGCCATCTATAAACTGATGGACAGATTGAGGTTGTCAATAGAATCGTAGGAGCCTTGTTATAGGTTGTTGTTGGATGAAACATGGCTGATTGGGACCTATGTCTACTAATCATTGAGTTTACCTACAATAGGACTACCCACAGCGTAAAAAACATGTCTCCATTTAAGGTCGCTTATGGGTTTAACGCTAAGCTCTTGATGGACCAAATACCACAATTGAGACTTGATGACAACCAGTTGGCCGCAGAAAGAGTTGAAGCTATCAAAGCCATGCACCAGAAGGTCATAGAGCAGTTAAGTTGAGCTATTACCAGGCTTGAGAAGCGAGGCCAAGGATAAAAGAAGAGAGAGTTCCAACTAGGTGATCTAGTTTAAATCTACCTCGGTAAGGAGCGATTCCTGAATTTGAGGAGGAGCAGTTATTGGCCAAGGTTGATGGACCTTTTAAAGTGTTAGAAAAGATCAATTCTAATGCTCAAAATATTGAACTACCTGATGAATGTGGAGTCTCAGACTCCTTCAATATTGTTGATCTCCAACCTTACACTCTTAAGGACTAACAACCTGGAGCTAAGCTAGATTTGATTCCAAATCTTAAACAACCCTGAAGGGATGAAAGGGATTAAAGACCAATCACATGCTTTCAAACCTGAAGGCATGCTCAAATGGTTCGTCAAGCTATCCGAAGAGAGTTAAGTGCCAAGGAGCAGTGCTTACTCCAGCCCAACTTGTCGAGTTACTTGCATCTTACATTATCCATGAAGCTGCCAAGGTAACCAACCGATGTACGGATTCAACCTCTCCATTATGCAACATTCCAAAAATCAAATCAAAATATTATCAACCTGACCATTATCGAAGCTAGGCTAACAGCTGTTAGAAGCAAACGACCAGAGGCCAACCTGAATGTAAGTCGCCTTTGAGCCAACCCTTGTCCAGTCCCAACAATCCAAGTTACCGAAATACCGATGCCGACTAAACCTAATCAATGCATACCCTTACTCAGCTCATAGTGTTATTGGGACCACAAAATAAGCAAAATTACGCACGTTGTCCTTTTTCGACGTCCGTACTGTCCTTATTGCCAATGGATATTCTTTTTGCATGATTACGTTGATACCCCTATAAATTATTCTGCTTTCCTTTACTAGTAGGGATCTTTTTTTTTGTAATTTACTCTCACCTAGGATTTATGCTAATCGAGTCATATAAATACTTGTACATTAAATAGCTACCATACAGTTATCAGATTAAATTTTTCAGACATACTCTCTTAAGCTAAGTGTTTTGTTGCTAACTTTCGAGCTACTTTTATCTAGCTCTTTGAGCGTGGACTAGTGGTAAGTAACCTTCGGTCACACTTACGCGTCATATCAAGTGCAACCTGAGCTCATGTGAGGTATCGGTGCATCATATTCAATGTCGATGCACGGGAACCTCTGCTTAACCTTCAACTATAGCTTATTTTTCAAGCCATCTCGTGGTCCAAACCTATTCCTTGGTTACATGTAATATTGGGTTTGTGTGTTTATCTACGATTCCGTATCATACATACTGTCCCCAAGAATGTTTCCTTAACTTAATACTAGTTATTTAAACACAAAAATGCATTTAGATGATTATATGATAAGTATATGAGGTAGCATTAAGGAAAACACAACCAAATCTTAAGAAACCACCCTTATGGCCCATGTTCACCACGACTTCCAAGTTATTTACAAGTATGATATAGAATAAATTAACAAATAAAAAGTGAAAACAAGAGCTAAACAAGTGTCGAATTGAAGGATAAGTTGGTTTAGGGACCTAAGTAGATGGTTAGAGCAAAAACTCACTAAAATAAGCTTAGGAGAGATTCTAGGATACAAAACCCTAACCGATTAGGTACATACAAGGAATAATAACGCCTATAAAAATGTAACATGTTAAGTTTTGGACTAAAAAAAAAAAAGAAAAGCTTAGGAATGGATCTTAGGACACAAAATCCCAACCGAACAGGTCTGTACAAAGAAGAATAACACCCATAAAAATGTGGCATGTTAAGTTTTAGACTCAAATACACTAATGGAATGAAGATAATAAGCCCTAAAACACTTAAATGGGCATAAAAACCCAAATCAAGCCCAAAACCACCCCCAAACTTAAGGAAAAGTACATGGACAACATCAAAGGATAATTAAAAGACGTAAGAAAAGCACATTGAAAAATTCCCTAAGTTTGCCAAGACATTTAGTAAGCCTATCTTAAGAATCAAGCTCATTATAGCATAAAAGTCCACTTAAAAACTAATAAAATAAAAGATAGAACCAAATTAAGGAATGAATATGATACTTCAAGAAACTGGCTACGCATGAATAATGAAGGCCAATAATGATCCACAACCTAAAAACCAATTAAATCTATGGAATGGTAAACCTAATAATACAAAATGAAGCCAAAAGGATCACAGAATGAAAGCTTGCCACTGTTTTGGCCATTACACAAAAATACGAGCCTTAACTCTCAAAATGGACCACACCAAGTGAAAGTACGCTTGAAATCGATGGGAAATAACTATAAGATCATAAAAATCGAACTTAAAATGAAAAAGTTATATACAATTGAAAAATTAATCATAATAAGGAATTATAATCAATTTAGGCAATTAGATAAGTAGATTATCTAGATACTTATTCGTATTCCCTTTACTAATATCGAGTAGTATCAATCTTGACATGAACTTACCTTTGGATTATTATGACCATAAAATGACCTAATTAAGTTAATACTTCTGATAATTTTATACTTGTTTTTTACTTGTAATTAGTGCACTTAAATTATATATATTAACGAATTGATGCTTGGGGTTAGGATATGTATGTGGTTGATTATTGATTGTTTGTTGTGTAAAATATTATTAAATATAATAAATGAATAATTGGTTATATGATTCATTACAATAGGATTGGATGAATTGTTATTGGATGGCCACTTAATAATTTGACTTAATCATATGTGACATGGTTTATGCATAAGCATGGCATTGCATTTTTATACTAACCGTCACCTCATATAGAAGGTAAGAAGGGGCTCACAAGAACGGGAGATTTTGAAAGGATTATTTTAAGCACATAATATGTACCATATTTATTAAGTCTTCATTCTAGCCTATGGGCTTACTAGGCGTTAGAAGACATTAACTGTATAACTAAGGGTCATGTCTTAAGACTTTCGCCTAAGTTGTGTAACTTAGATTGCGAAGGCTACTATACCACTAGACCTAGAATTTCATTATTGCTGGTTTTGAAAAAAGAAAAAGTTGCTAAGTAAGGATTTTTTTTTTCAAATATACTAGTTTAGCTAAAAACCTAAGTACTAGAACCTAGTTGATGGTTTGTATCGGTTAATAATCTCCAACATTAACTATATAGAGTGGAATTTTGAGTAACATATAGTTCTTAAGTTACTACTTGTATTTGTTGACATACTATTTGATTCATATATTCATATAATTGTTTAAATAAATCAATTGATAACCTACCTGCTAGTACAATATAAAGGATATTTCACTAAGCTTGCGTAGCTTACTCTCCAATATTTTTTTCCTTGCAAGTTGATAGATAGATTGGACTGAGATAGGACTTAAGTGCGGAGTGTGACCATTGAGTAGTACAATGAAAAGTTAGAATTCACAAAAAAGAAAAGAAAAGAAAAAGGATTGTATACTCTGTAAAACAACTAAACTCTCAATTAAGTTTAGTATCTTTAGTAAGTTTAGAAATTTTAAGAATTGTCTATCCTATTTCATTATTAGGTAGGAGATACCAATTTTTTGTGGTTTTGATGGACTATGGACTAACTAGGTTATTCATAGTTGTTTATTAAGTAAACCAGTTATATGTAATATAATTAAATGTAAATAGCAAATAATTAGTTAGAGTCTTGTAACATCCGATTTGCAAGGTGATTTTCATACCATAAGTATACATGTATTATGAAAATTTTAATTTTAAAATAACCTTACTAAGCTTCTTCTAGGGTCATTATAATATATATATTACAAAGATAGATAAAACGAACACTTTAAACAAGAGGTAAGAAACAAATGGCATTTTCTTGCTACGTACCTATACCAATTCTTCATTCAAACTCTAAGTAAAACCTTAAACGTCAAACCTAAACACAAACTCAAATACTTAAAGTCAAATTCAAACTCTAAATTCAGATTTAAACTCAATAATGTGTATATTTACATAATCACAGATATATCCGATAAATATTTCAATATCGCATAAGATAGAAAGATCAATCATTACCAACTAAGTCCATATATTTGTAAACATTCAAAATAGAAATTGACAACCCTTCCTCCTTTAATAAAAGTGCAATTTCAAAGGAGTAATAGTTGGAGTTGGCCCTCTAATTTAGCTACCATCGCGAAGATAAGATGTAACATGTAGTTCAACTTGTTTGTGATGCATCATATTATAATTTAGGTATATTTTGGTTGCCATATTTTTATGATATAATATTGGATAAATTATTTAGTTCATTATTTGATTTGCATATTAACTTAAATTATTAGACAAAAAAACTTGAGATATGAGATAAAAGATGAAAATTTATATCATATATTTAGTGATATAAAAATCTATTTCATATAATACAAAATAAATATATTTTTGAATTTTTAAAAAATAACTCTACACTAATTCTGAATTTCATTGTAATTTACAATATGAATAATTAATATTTTAATTTTCCAATTACAAAATTTTGCATCCAATATTAAACGGATCAAATATGGTGTAAGGGGATTGTATTGTGTTATTCTTTTTATATTGTGTTATTTATTTATTTATTTTTGTATTATCTGATTTTTACTTACTAAACTTTTACAATACGTTCACTTCATGGAATTGGAATTATAATTCAATTTCCTCCTTATTCCTTATTACGATGTTCACTCAATTTTTTGTCATGAAATCATAATTTTGTACGAATCTCTATTCCTTAATTTAACCAAGAAATCATGATTCCTCATTATTTTTACTATTGCCACCGTTGCCACCATCACCGCAACTACCATAGCCACTGCCACTACCGACCACTATAGCCACTACTACTACCATAGTCATAACTATCGCCACTACTACAGTCACGGCTACTGTCACCACTACTAACCATTGCCATCGCCAATTGTTGTAGCCATTGCCTCCACCACTACCAACTACCACAACCGTCACTACTACCAATCGCCGTAGCTACCAATCACCATAGCTACCACCACCATTGACATCATTACTATCCACCATTGATGCCGCCTTTGCCACCATAACCACCATAGCTATCGCTACCGTCATCACCATTATCGCCGCAACCACCACCTATTATTTTAGGATTAATTAAAAAAGAAAATGGATCAAAGATAATTTAATTATTAAAGTTATATTATATATCTATTCTTAAGTTATTTATAAATATAATTAAATAAAGTAATATATATTATATTTTATTCCATTTATTATGGAATTCCTATTCCATTCATTATGGAATCCTCTCATTCTATTTTATGAAGTGAACCGTCGATTAATGTTTTAAAACAATACTGAAAATCACTAATTGAATGGCTAAGCTACATGACACCCTTCGTTGTATCCAAAGGTGGTAAGATCTAATCATCCCTTTCTAAACAGCAAGCGGTTTCGGAAGAAAGCTAGGTGTGGATCAAGTACAACAGTTGCAAATGAGCTTAACCCTGTTCTGAAACTTTAATTTGTCTCACTAGCTCATCCATATGTCATCTGTATGGTTAGTCAGTATACGGTCATCTAATAAACCATAATATAAATTGAGCTCGTACAATTGTACTAAAAAAAAAAAAAAAACTAGTATCCTGTACATGAGCAAGAAAAAATAAGCAACTTATAATGATATCATTAATAGAAATTCAACATATTTTTAAAAAAATATATTAGGTAGGTCACTTATAGCTCGCTTTCGTCAAACAAAAATTCTACATCCAACCACTTTGATGGTTGATTTTGAAGTCTTGCTTCACGGGTATCACAGTGGGTTATTTTTCTTTCATTGATATATTCATTTTATTATCGGCAAATGTTGCTCTTTAAGGAAAAAAAAAAGGTACGATTAGATTTATATGAAGGCCGTATAATAAAATACTCATTAGTTATATATTTTTTTTGAAAAATCAATTACATGAAAAGGCTAAAAATTCAATCATAAGAATTCTGTGAACTTAGAATGGCAGATCAATATTTTCTTGAGCTTCTCTTTTAAAGAAACCTCTTAAATTTAAGAAACTAGCTTTATTTAACAAGGATTTCTATGGAGCCAACCAGGCCTTTGATTTAAAGAATCAGGTCAAATACCCAACAAGAAAGGATTTATTTTAAGACTATTAACATAATTGTTGAATTCATTTATCTATTCGTCTCATATAATATGATAGCCATGTGATGATAAATGACGATACCATTAATTATATATATATATATATATAAAGTCTTAGCAAGCACTTCCTGGACATTTCACATATAATACCTCATGTGTGTTTGCGAAAGGTGTTATATTTATAAAGTTAATAAAGTGAATGTTATGTTAATACTAGTGAAAAACTTTTGTATAAGTGATTAAAATAGATAAATTAGTATTTATTGGTAGATGAGAGATTTAGAGATTATTTTTACCTAGTTTAAAGAAGAGTTTCAACAAAAATAGGGATTATCACTAGAATGTGACTCATTACATACTTATAAAATAGGGTGCCAATAATGATCGGAATCATGCACCGTAAAAAGATAAAAGAACCGAGTCTAAATATATGGTTTTGCGACCAAAAAGTAAAAAGGAGGGAAATTAAAGGATTTGTATTGATTCATAAGACTAATATAATAAATGCTATGTTAATACTAGTTAAAGACTTTTAAGTCAAGTAATTGAAATATTGATTAATATTTATTACTTTCGCTATGCGTTGCACTACGTTATGTTACACACATATATATATATATTAATATTAAGCAAATATTTTCATTCGACTCTCACTAATATTATACTTATTATATATCTCCCTTGTTTACTGAATCCATTTCTATATGTAAGAAGACCAATTGCCCAATATGATAATATGGCTACTTAAAATCCTAACATGAGGCATAGCACTACTCATGTCTTCTATGCCATCAAACTGTCCTCATGCCACCTAGATACTTCCATGCTCGCATTCACGAAGAACAGAAACCAACTGTCCAAAATCAAATTATGGTTGCTTAAAATCTATAACATTATCTATGTCTTCTATGCCATCAAACCATCCTGCTCATGCCAACATTCACTAATAAAATATATCATTTCATTCTTTTTGCTATTATCTATTATTTTTTACTGTGTTTTTCTTTAAACTAAGAACAAAGGTAAGTAAAAATCTGATTTTATTACGTTTAATTTCTATATGTCTTACATGGAATTAGTAGTATATTAATTTTCACTTACATTTTAAGCAGATTTTCTTTTGAGTCACTAGATTCAGCATCATCATTTTCTCTAAATTGCCAACTAAGGTAAATCTAAAATTCAATTTTATTATGTATGATTTCCATTTGCCTTTTATGGTATTAATCTTCTTAAAACCTTTGGCTCTCCTTTGTTATCTTAAGGCTCCTCTTACATTTGAAAATTATGTTTTATTTCTATCTGTCTTTCATAGAATTAGTAGTATATTAATTTCTACCTACCTTTCAAGCAAGTTTTTTTCTTTTTGAGTCATGGGGTTCAATAGTGTCATTTCCTCTAAACTACTAAGTAAGGTAAATTTAAAATTTGATTTTATTATGTATGATTTTTATTTTCCTTTTATGGTATTAATTTTCTAATGATACTAAAGCCTTTGGCTCTCTTTTGGTGTCCTAAGGATCCTCCTACGATTGATGATTTTAAAATCTATGAAAATTACCTATAAGTACTTGTATACCAAATATTAAAATAAGTTAGCAATAATAATGTTTTTTTCTTTTTTGGCCAAATAATAGTAGTAACATTTGAATTTTCTAAACAAAATGTTCTTCATGTTTATCGTTTTTGATAGTTTTCACTTTCATATGGTAAGAACATTTTTTTTTTCCTTACATACGGTTATCTAGCCATCATGTAGATATTGATTTGGTTATTCGATACAAATTTTATATAATTCCTATAGCATCACGATTATCAATTCATGAAAAGAAAATAAAGCATAAGAGAAGAAATTACTTTTTTTATAGAAAATATTTTTTTAAAAAGAAAAAGAAAAATTCTTTTTTCCCATAAAATTTTCCTAGTAAGATATTTCACTCTCTACTTATTTATGCATTGTACATGTTTCCATGATTTTTGGTGAAATTCTCTAGATCATCCACAAACTATTCGCTTATCTTTTACTCTATTAAATATCTAAATAAAATTATATCTCTCTTGTTGACACTCTCTCTTCTCTTAGCTTTTTTGTTTGTATTACTTGGACTTAGTTTTGTATCCTTTTTTTTTTAATTTGACTCTCTTCTTGCTAAAATCCTTTTTGACTTGGTACGTATCTATGTTTTATGTTGTATTATTCAAATTGGTTTGTTTTTTCTTATGTATAGAGGGAATTCTAATAGGACCTCCATTGACAACTCCGTTGTGACTGGAACTCCAACTAAAGCATTGCCATGGTCAAATTGCCTTTGAAGCATATTTCAGTAAATCAACTAGAGTGCTATATTTATGTATGTTAAGAGTCTTCTAACTATTTGTGTATGTTGGATGTTAGATCGCTATTTTGTTGATTAGATGTGATATGTTAATATATTTTGAGTTCTTACTTCATTTAACATTAATTTTCTAATTAACTTGTTTGATGGATTGTTTATGAAATTTCATGGTTGATGCAAATACATAATTGTTAAGTTTGTTTATCATCAAAATATAAATACTTCGTTTCTTGATAATGCCTTAAAAAACAAGCAAAAGAAAAAACATAAACAGCCATCCCTTTCGATTCTTGACAATATAATACATGATACTTAGTTTTGAATGATGGAAATGCAAAATTTTTAAACTTCATCTTACATAAATCATAAAGAGGAAAAAATTACTAAAAACCAAAGAGCATATATGTCCATGAAACAAATGAAACTTGGTTTTAAGTGATGGAAATAAAAAACTATAAAGAATATTTAAATAGGCAATAATCAAATTAATGATGCAATACTAAGGAAGAGGAAAAGAGATTAGATGAGAATACTATATATGAAGACCTTAATATAAATTTTATATTAGTAATAAATTTGAAATTTATAAATATTATACTAGTTTTTTTCCTTCGAAATCGTAAATTTTGTATATAATTTTTATATTTAATTTTTACACATTCAATGTGTGTATTGATTTGCTAGTATTTATATAAAATAGGAAGATGCATCGAAAGTCGAAATGGACTCTTCAAAGTCAGTGTGAATCGGGTAGAGCACCATTAAAATATTTATAAGAGTGGTAGCTTTGAAAACCCTCGACGTCCTACGCAATGTTCATTTACTTTTTCCATATATTCCTTCTACACTTAACACACTTTCACCGTCAACTTCACTAATATTCCCCCCTTTATTCTCCACCCTTTTTTCCCATCTCATTCACTAGAAAAACCTTCTCGACTTCTCCAATTTCCATGGCCATGACTACATCCCATTATTCCTTAATCTTCCAAAACCCCCCAATTCAAGCTCTGACGTTGCTTAACCCCAACCCTATTCTTCGACGTTTTGATGCAGGATCGCTATCTCTTACAAGAAAGCGCATTTACATACCCAAGGTGTTATCGAGGACGAGTCTCGATTCTTCGACGGTGTTGACGAACCTTGAGAGCGTAAAGGAAGAAGTAGAAGAAGATTTTTATGATAAAGAAGAATTTGTAGTCAAGAAAAGGCCAACGAGGCGGCTAGCTGATGTGTGGAGGGAAATCCACGGGCAAGATGATTGGATTGGATTAGTCGATCCGTTTGACCCGATATTGCGATCTGAACTCATTCGTTATGGAGAGATGGCTCAAGCTTGTTATGATGCTTTCGATTTTGATCCATTTTCCAAGTACTGCGGAAGCTGTAGGTACACGCGCCAGGAGTTTTTCGACCGTCTAGGAATTTCGATGAACCATGGGTATAAGATCTCGAGGTGATACTCTATCTCGAAGGCTTTTTTTTTTTTTTTTATAAATAGCCAACTATATTATATTTCGTTTTTTTTTTACAACAATTATAACATATTTATAATAAAAAAGAGAACTGTATTTAATCCATCCATTAAGATAAATATTTATGCTATTAAATTATAATGATCGATAAATTTATAATAATGTAATTTTTTTTTTATTTTTCAATTTTATCTAGTAGCATAAGACATATCTCCATTTACTATGCGTCTATAAAATAAATGAAATGGTATAATTAGACAAATTGTTTCTTTTGTATAATATTAGATATACCAACAGCATGGTCTGAACATTGATGCGATGATTATAAGGATTTCTGAATTTTTAAAGGCTACATATATATGATGGAAATTTAGACTATATGGTTTTTCTTTTTTTTTTTAAATAAAAATTTGGTTCTTATGTGCAGGTACATCTATGCCACATCTAATATTAATCTTCCAAATTTTTTTAAGAAATCACGTTGGCCTAAAGTATGGAGCAAACATGCCAACTGGATTGGTTACGTGACAGTGTCGGATGACGAGACATCGGCACGACTCGGTCGCCGGGACATAGCCATTGCGTGGCGGGGCACGGTGACACGGCTCGAGTGGATCGCCGACTTGATGGACTTCCTAAAGCCCGTTTCTGCTAACAACATCCCATGTCCCGACCCGTCCGTCAAAGCCGAATCTGGGTTCTTGGATCTTTACACCGATAAAGATGAGTCATGCAAGTAATACTACAACTCCGTTTTTATTTGCTTTTTAACTAGTTGGTTTTACAATTTCTTGCCACGGGATATCTTTTTTATTTGACAAAAAAAAAAAAAAGAAAAAAAAAGGGCTTCTAAAAGTGAATTTAAAAACACAATTATATTGTGTAAAGTCATTTTAATTTCGCACACTTATCATATGATGTTTTCATTTATGTTTTCTTCAATCACATGCTCTCGTTCTTTTCCCAGGTATTGCAATTATTCTGCAAGAGATCGAGTCTTAGCAGAAGTTAAGAAGCTAATCGATCAATACCCAAACGAGGAAATAAGCATAACCATGTCGGGTCATAGTTTAGGGAGTGCACTCGCGATTTTAAGTGCATATGATATCGTTGAGACGGGTATAAATGTGAGAGGAGACAGTAGGGCAATACCCGTGTGCGTCTTCTCATTTTCGGGGCCGCGCGTAGGGAACGTTAGGTTTAAGGAGAGATTGGATTTATTGGGAGTCAAAGTGTTAAGAGTTGTGAATGTTCACGACGTTGTCCCAAAATCGCCGGGATTGTTTCTGAATGAGCACGCGCCACCATTCTTCATGAAGTTGGCCGCCGGCTTGCCGTGGAGTTACTCTCATGTGGGGGTGGAGTTGGAGCTGGACCACCGGAACTCACCCTTTTTGAAAGACACCAGTGATCCAGCTAATGCTCATAATTTGGAGGCTCTCATGCACTTGCTTGACGGGTAAGTTCTTTTAACCCCTTTAAATTATCCAATCATCGTGGGCGTCTATATCTATGTTTCATAATATAAAATGATTATAAACTAATTCTCTAGACCATTACTCAAGTGTTGATTGAGACCTTAAATCCTCAAAATCCCGCCTTGGCATCAACTTAGCTTCTGAAAATATGTATTTGCCTCTTTAATTGTTGCTAAATTCATTAAAAAAATATTATTACTTACGAATATTTTAACAAAGGTTTTGGTTTTTAACACGTAAATATCCTATTTTATTAATTAACATTTTCCCTTAATAGTCTCTTTTATTGTCTTTTCGGGCTGTATTTCCTTTAGTTAGATGATAGATGGTTGCGAAGAGGTGGGTTGTTGCGTTTCATTCTTTCTTTCCTTCCACAATTATGAAGAGATGGATACATTTGGTGAGAATAAATCCAACTTACATTGTTTGGGAGTTTAGGACTGTATTTAAAATATCCATAAATATTGTAAAGAGAAAAATTACATACTAAATGATAAATATATTTTAGTTCAAATCCAAGTAGATAATAAAAAATTTTAGTAGTATAAAAAAGAAATAAACATTATTAAAAGTAACACAAATAAAGTTATCATTATGCTACTATACTTTATAACCTATTAAGAGTCATTGCTATGGCACATTTCATTTAGTGTCTACTTTGGCACTCAAGGTACTAAAATAATCTTTTCACAGGAGAAAAGTTTAAGTAATATTTATAAGTTACATATATTAATTATTATCGTATAAGTAATAATGAAATTTTAATACATGAAAATATAAATGATTGTTTTTTAAAAAAATTGGTACTTAAATACCATTCATCAATCTACGTAAAAAAATTAAAGAAATTAGTATCATTCAATTTTCTTTTTCCTTCTCTATTTTAACTTTTCCCTAGTATAAAGATATCGCATGCACCATATGTGAACTTTCTTTTTTATCATGGTCTATCAACAAGTGCTAAATGCCAACAAAACCCAGTTTAATAAGAATAGTGGTTCAGCATATGCATTGGTAGCTTAAAAACGCTCAATAGTTTAATAAGATTTGTGGTTCATCATATGCACTGTTAGACTAAAGTATTTTCATTGGGCATGAAAGAAAAAAAAATATTTTCTTCAAGCACGTTCCGTATCCCTTGAAACATAGTAAATTTAGGTGACCGACAAAATCCATGGGTAATTGACAAGCTCGGAGATTAGACTAATTTGCCAAACTATATTATTTTAGTTCAGATCCCATGTGTATGTTTCTATCTCCATTGAGAAACTAAACACTTATCTTTAATTGGATGATAAATAATGATTCATTTTCTTTTATTCAATGATGATGAAAGAGGTGGATACACCTTGTACACCCAACTAATCGCTTGGGCAATTAGTTGATTGGGAGTTTAGAAGTGTACTTGTAATAATCCTAATATAAAATTTTTAAAGGGAAATATTATATATATATATATATATTCAAGGAAAAAAGTTTGGATTCAAGTTTGAATGGATGATAAAATATTTTAATAGCGCAAAAAGGGAATAAACATTATTAAAAGTAATGGAAATGGATGATATTCCTGTACCGCTATTATAATTTCGTTAAATATCGCCGTTAGTGTCCACTTGGCCGTTGAACATGTAACATCAATGACATACAGTAGATATTTTTTATTTGCAACATTATAATAATTTTCATCATTTGAGCCAAAATGTTTGTCTTTTATACTAACTCATATAACTTTTCCCTACTATAAATATGAATATTGCTCCATGTGTAAACTGTCATTTCTCCAATGGTCTATCAACAAGTACTAAATGCCAACAAGACCGATCATTTGATAAGATTAGTGGTCCAACATATGCATTGTTGACTTACATTATTATCTTTAAGCACGTTCTTTTATCCCTTGGAAAAATAGTAAATCTAAGGGACTAACTTAAACTATGTTGGATAATACCATGTTGCCAAACTGTATTAATGATGATTCAGATCCCATGTCCCATGCGTATGTGTGGTCTCTCTATTGAAAAGATAGACACTAATCTGTAAAGTGTTATTTTATGCAAAAACTAATTATTAACAAGAAACCCATCCTTAGCTAAACTCGCTAGCAGACAATCATATAGTACGTATATAGTAATTAATTTGACTATTCCATGCAAGCAACTCAACGAATCCTGGTACTAGGAATAAATAAGCTACTTGCTCCAATATGAATCTGCAAGTTTTTGATGACAGCTAATAATCCATAAAAAAAAATAATAATAAAAGAAACCATTAAATTTATTCGTCTTCGTGGGTTTAGATCTCAAATCTTAAAAAGAACAGCTTAGATGATTGTTTCACATTTGATAAGATATATATGATATAACATCAAGCAATAAAACATATGGAAAAAAAAAAAAAAGACTTCTCCCTTTTTTTTTTTCTAATTTCATATGTTTTTTTAATTTCAGTAAATTTCTTTTTGTAAATATTTAATAAGGATAAGAATATAAAGTCCATAAATATGTTTTGAAATTTTAATAAAGAGGTTTAAACACTCCAATTAGAAAATACGAAAATAAAAGCACGCAAACATACATGACGGCATAAATTTAAAATATGCCTTCTTCACCTACTTCTACTCTAACTTCTTACAAACTTCATTTTATAGAAAGGGAAAATTTGTTACTTAAAGAGTAACATGCATGAAAGTTCGCTAGTGCAATGCTATTTGGTTAGATTAAGAGATTTATTATCATTTTTTTATTTTGTCTATAGTAAATCATACTTTAGTCTATGAGTAGAAAATATGAATTCGCAAAAGCCACCATCATTAACCTAGCTATCTATATAAATCTTTGAAGTGTTATGCACCCGTTTTTAGGGGTTAGAAAACATATAGAGGAACTTTTTTTATAAAATAGCCTATAATGGAATACTGAAAAGGTCAAGTGAAAAATAGAAAAATAAACCTAAATTTTTGCGAAAATTGATAAGTTTTCGATGGAATTAACATTATCTTTGCTCAAATCCAGAATTTTCCATATCTATCCTCCTCCTTCTTTGGTCCTACCCACATGCATTTTGTGGTGTTAACTCAATGATCTGCCCAGACACCTACTTTAATAAAGCAAATTAGGCGACAGCGAGATCGACATAAGAAAAAAAGTTAGACCGGTTTAAATAGTAAACTTTAGGGAAACCCTTTATCCTTTGCAATTTATTTACTTTTTCGTAAAGTGTGACGTAAATTTTTCACCTAAAATGGGGCACCTTATAATGTATGGTGTTTTCTAAATGAACATACAAACCTATTTTGTGAATTAAAATGACGAGTGCTCGCCATGCATTAGGATATCGAAATAATGGGTGGAAAATAAGGAGAGTAGAACTATGTAAAATTAAGAAAATTATTTTAATTATAGATGAATTCTCCATTACCTATATTTTAAATATTTGATAAAATCAAATGTAAACCTATTTTTATAGAGGCACCTTTTTTTTATTAATATAGATACTGCAACTCCAAAATTGAAGAGATAAGGTTGAAGCCATTAAAATAATAAACATTGTTAGTCGAAGTCAAGAATGTGTATTAAAAAGTGGGGGGCTAGCTGCCACTTAATTATTATCAAGCTTTAGGCTCTTACCACTCGTGAATATTACATAATCACTTGAAAATTGAAAGGTCATTTTCTATTATATTCATATATATAAAAGACGTTAGGTATACATATTAAAAAATTACGTGTGTTCCTCCTCTATTTACTTAATTAAAGGCCTTCTATGTTGGTCCTTTGTTTTTCTTTTCTGTCTTTCTTTGCATTTTTTTAGTACCATTGTAAATTCGAGTATTTATCAAAATAAAATACCAAAAAATGTTAGTTATAAATACATATATATACTCCTTTACAAGATCAAATAATTGACAAATCCTTATAAAGTTATCAGACATGTTAATTCTTCACTTTATTTAGTTTCTAGAAAAGAAAAATAAAGACACAATTTTCTTGATCAATAAATACGTTACATATCTTTTATATTGTCGTTTCAAAATATGAAAATTTTTACTTTTTAACTCTCACTTTCAGATGATAAGATGATAAATTAATTTAAAAAGAAGAAGAAGAAGAAGAAGGGAGAGAACTTGTCCTAATATTTATTTTTTTTCTTATCGTACGTATTTTAAAATATTACAGTCGGTTATGTCACTGATGGAAGTTACAATTAGGATGGTTGAGTGTAAGTTATAGTAAATGGGATATGGAGAAGTTATTTTGAGCGATGTTATAAAAATATAGGTCGCTTATTTTTTGATAAATAATAACTATGATAAAGAAGTTGCAATTTTTTTTAAAACAATCGCACAACTACTATGTTTATTTAAGTATCCATAATTTAGGTACATCTACAGTTAAGGTTTGAAACTAAAATAGATTGGTTAATATGGACTGGTTAATATATATTTTACTCTTCATATTATATCATGTACTATGCATATGGAACCGGCTTTGCCATCCCTTCTTGCCTCTTTACGTGTTTTGAGGTGGACATGCAGAAAAGATATTAATAAAAATCATACGCGACAGGTTGACAAGCTTTAATTATAACATCGAACTACTCAAAAACCATGAAATATTTTTAGACATAAATGTTGACCTCTGCAATGTTTATTTCTACATTGTTCATTTATGATTACGTACGTCAACGGACTGTTACTGCCATTAAATGAGACGAAAAAAAATGCAGTTGTCTCTTAGCAACTTTAATTAATTGGACAAATATATATATATATATATATATATATGCAAGTCTAATTAATTGGGATTAGCCTAGATAAAGATAACCATCAGTCTCATTTTTCACGGGTAAAAAGTTAAATGTATATGTCTAATAATTATATTGTTTCGGAAATTTTAATTTTTTTTTCCACATTATCCTTGGGGATAAGACTCCGATGGGAATATAAACAATTGGGTCTTTCAATTTCCATCCCATTAATTTTCAAATTAATAGATGATATTAGTAAGATTTTTGATACATTAATTTTATTTTTTTTTATAATTTTAACCATTAATTAAACATCACACTATATATGTATGGGTGCATGTGTGAAAATTTGAAAGTTTTGTCACTAATGCATTAGCAAAAATACCACCATTTAGTGAGTCAAGATTAGAAACTTATCTATATTAGAAAATTTTTAATGTTCACTTCTCAATTTGTTTTGAAAAGACATGTTCTATGTATGATTGTTCAAATCACAAGTTAAATATACGATTTTTTAAATTTATAATTTATATTGTTTTTCTTAGTTAAAATGGATATGGTATCATTAAAGTACATACTTTTAGTAAAATTATGAATTTTGCTTTACGATTTTACCGGTTTTATATGATTCTATATAATTTTATTGATTTTATAAGTTCAAATAAACTAATAAAATCACAATTTTGATAACTATAATTTTTATGTTTAAATAATGTCATGACTCAATATAAAATGACACAAGTAGCCCCTTTTAATATATTTAATCGCTTTAATCTATTATCTGCATGTAGCATGAGGGCTTACTTGGTCAAAAATTAAGAGGAGAATGGCTTGATTAAAAGTAAAGAATATAATCTTCTACTCGATTACTGAATATAAAATGACCATTCCTAATGCTTCATAGTGAGTCATACCTTATCTTTCATAATAATTTCTCTTTCGTATGTAATTAATCAAAATATATATCATGGATGACCATATATATATATATATATAAATTTTAACTGGACAATGCAGATATCATGGAAAAGGCAGGAGATTTGTGCTGGCAAGTGGAAGAGACCTAGCACTTGTGAACAAGGCAGCTGATTTTTTGAAAGATCATTACTTGATTCCTCCCTTTTGGAGGCAAGATGAGAACAAGGGTTTGATCAGAAACCAGGATGGCCGTTGGATGCAGCCTGAACGTCCCAAGATTGATGATCATCACACGGATGACACGCACCATCATCTCACTAGATTAGGACTCACTTGTAATAATGACCGTCGCCATTAATGGTTAAAGGATATATTTATATTAAGTCCTATTCTTTTTTTTTTTCAGCTTTCTCGTAGAAAAGTCCAACTTGTATGAATTTCAAACGAAGAGGAAGAAGGCCCCTTGTAAATTTGTTTAATCAAGTATCGAAGGGGAGGATCCACGATAGCATTGTAGGCTTGGAGGAAAAATTCACATATAGAATCATATTTCTAGCAAAAACACACACACATATATATATATAGATACACACTATGTGTATGTCTTATCAACAGTGTATGCTATGACAATTTAGCGTTGGCAATGTGTAACTATTATTCGCATGGAAACCCTAGCCAAAACCTCTCTGTTTCTAAAGATGCTAACAGCGATCGAACTTAACATAGCAAAAAAAGATTAGCGGCGGAAAATGAAGAATCATCACCTATAGCAATGGAGGTGAGTGTGAATCAACGAAGGAAAGGAGAGAATCAAAAGCTCTCCTTTAGGATACAGTGGTCATGAATGTCTAGGGAGTGTATGAGAGATATTGTCTTCTTGAGAAAGAAAATATTCAAAACAAGACCACCATGGAACATGACAAAGATGATACAAACAATGAAGAGGATCATGTGGATCATGGTGATGATTTGAGGATTTGCCATATCTCTTTCTTGAAATCAGAAAAGGATATTTTATATGCTCCATAGCAAAACACATTTATAGCAAAAGTCATAGGACAAAACCCTGGATACAAAGTCATGTTGGATAGATTAAAAAAAAATGTGGCGAGGATTAAGTGACTTTATATTGATTCATGCAGATTTAGGGATTTATTTCATATCGCTTGATAATAACCTGGACTATGGGTAATAAAAAATGGACCATGGTTCATCAATGGTCATTATCTTGCCCTAAAGAGATAGGAACCTGATTTCTAAATAAGATAATCATATTTCAAGTTATTAGCAGTTTGGATGTGCATTGTAGGACTCCCAGTTGAATTCTATTCTCCCCTTGTCATAAAGAAAATAGGGGAAAGAATTGGTCCAGTGCTTTGATATGATTCATATACGGTTGGATTAGAAAGGGAAAGGTTAGCAAGATTTTGTGTCTAAGTTAATATGAATACACCATTGAAATACATGATAGTAATTCATGGAAAGAACTATGTAGTGCAATATGAGGGTTTGCTTAGATTATGTCAAACCTACGGCTACATAAGTCATAACAAAACAACATGCCCAAAAGTCAATTTTCAAGGGAACATTGATATTAGTGAAGCCATTAATGGGAACATTAATGTTGAGGATCAGACACTGGAGGCAGAAAGTAATGGAGAAAAGAGCAATTACAATCAAATGCCTTACAAAAGAAAATTGTTGAAAAGGATGGAAAAAATAAGATGTTAGATCAAAATGTGAACATCGAAAGAGAGAAGCAAAGCACAATGAACAAGTTGGTCAGAGCATAGGTAAAAGTACAATACAAAAAAATGGCTCCCAAAAAAAAGGAAAGAAAAGCCCCTCATCCTCCAATTGAAAATATGAATAACAGACAAGGTTTATCATTTAGTATATTAAATGAGTTTCTAGAGACCAGTGACGAGACATGACGAATGGACACTGAAGGGATGTGATCTTGAGTACTTCTACCACAAGACCTAAATGTATAGAAAGTATTTAAGGTAAACACCTTGAGAAATGCCTCGAACTTTACCAAAGGTAAGGAGCCTTTAAAATCAGCCACCAAACCTCTTACTCCCTCAAACAAGCAAAACCCCCCCTAGAACATCACTGAAAAAACTTGTATGCCAATATGGTTAACATGTTAGAAGCAAAAATACAGATGCAACTACTACACAAAGGCTCGAACAAATTAAACCAAAACCCTGAGAGTTGAATTTGGGAGATCCAAAGGAATGGACATTTAGGGCTAGTATGGACCAAAATCTAAGGGTTAATAATACATCAAGTTCAATGGAGGAGAACACAAGCACCAGAAATAATGTTCAAGCCAGTAGTGCATCGACTAAGAACCTTCAATCAAAGGACAAAAGTAATATAGGTAACACATCTATGCTTTGTGATAGTTAAGATGCCACTTTTCCAAGAGGATCTTATGGGTAAGGACGTCTTGCAAATGATGGAATGGACATACAAAACCATAGTGGAGAGAGCATATCTTCAAGAGATCATTTCATTAAAGATTTAACGTATCCTGTTTGCCATTCTAGTGATAGAGGAAGGAAACAAACAAGTGAAGATTACTGCATGGGAAAAGCAGATAGTGATGTTCTTTGTGACCTTTCAACCATGCTAATGGAAAATGAGGGTTGATTACTCCAATAAAAAATATACTACTCAATATTGGTACACGATGATAGCCATGATGATGACAACCAAAGAATTTGACACTCTTTCTTCCAATATGGTTTGCATACCATTCAAGGTCCTCGCCTGGAATGCTAGGGGGCAAATTCTGAAAATCGTTGCTGAGCGATTTATGATTTAAAGAAGCAGTATGAGCCTTAAGTCTTTATTGTTACAGAGACCAAGATAGTGCATCAAGCTGCCTCTGCTCTCTGTGACTCATTAGAGTATAACCAGGTGCTTTGTGTGGAAGTAGAGGGAATGCGAGGGGGAATCCTTGTAATGTGGAATGCTAAGATAACTTCCATTCAGTCTCACCATTTTTCACAAGAACATCTCCTTATGGAAATCAAGGTATGTAATTCTCCCTTTTCTTAGTTTCTTTCTGCTATTTATGCTAGTTTAGATAGAAATATACGACGTTTATTATGAAATGACCTCACCATCTGGGTAGAGAAAATCATTAGGCTATGGGTTCTTATGAGAGACTTTAACAAAATTCTCAATAGAGAGGAAAAATGGGGTAGTAGTGAAATAAACCAAAGGCATGCATGGGAATATCAAAACTACATGAACTCATGTCGTATGGCAGATATTGGGTTTGTAGGACCAAGATACATGTGGTAAAAAAGATCAAAGAATCTGTCGGACTTTATACAAACATGACTTGATAGAGCATAGGCCACCTATGAATGGCATAGCATCTTCCTAGAAGTGAAACTTTTTTACCTCTGCCCAAACTAATCTAACCATTTGCCTATTCTCCTTAATACATGGCCCTTGCTGAAGAATGCTGAGAAAAGGTCATGACTTTTTAGGTTTCAACTAATGTGGCTGGATTCCCCCCACTTCAAAGATGTGGTAGCAAACTTCTGGAAGTGCCCATCCTTTAACTACTTAGAGGAGCTGAATGATTTCATTGCTTATATTAGAAGGTGGAACAAAGAAGTATTTGGGGTAATCTTGGTGAGAAAGAGAAAAACGGTTGAGAAATTAAAGTGTATCCACCAATAGCTTTTTCATAATTCGATGTAAGATATTATTGATTGTGAGTGTAGCCTCCAGGAGGAACTCTCATGGATAGCTAGACAAAAAGAACTGTTATGGGCAGCAAAAGTAAGATCCAACTGGATCATTAATGGGAAGCGAAACATTAGATTCTTCCATGTTAATGTAATTGCCCGAAAAACAAAATCAAACATTATTGGCATCTTTGATTCAACAGGGAATTGGAGTAGTGACATATCAAAGGTAAAAAAACCTATTTGTGAATTCCTTTAGATCCCTTTACATAACCAAACGTTTGTTTGTATGGAAGGAGATGAGTGATTGAAGAAGCAATCAAATGATTTTGAGCAATGAGGACTGTGACTACCTTACTTAACCCTAGACCAACATTAAGATTAAGTAGGCTTTATGTTGCATTGGTAATCATATATCACCAGGAATAAATGGTTTCCATGCAAAGTTCTATAAACAATATTAGGACATTGTTGGACCTAAGGTGTGTGAATTAATCCAAAACATCTTCAAAATAGGAGTTATTCTGCATCAGGTGAATGAAACCCTCATCACCTTAATCTTAAAGATGATGGAGGCAAATAAGGTTAAGGACTTTCGACCTATTTGTCTTTGCACCACCATGTATAAGATAATTAGTAAATACCTTATGAATAGAATAAGGCCCCTATTGATGAACATGATAAGCCCAAAGCAATCTAGTTTTATCCCAGGTCATGTAGCAAGGGATAACCTCATTATGTTCCAAGAAAATTGAATGGGTAGAAAGTGAACCTTCTAAGCATGGCTGGCCAAAAACTTCTGGCAACATCGGCTTTAGAATTCTACCAATGAAGAAAAATTTAACTATCAAATTGAAGAAAATCAATCGAGACTTCATTTAGGGGGATACGAAGACACGACGAATGCTTCACTGGATTAACTGGGAAAAGTTTAAGACCCTAAAAGAAAAAGGAGAGTTAGGGATCATGGACCTGAAGAAGAGAAACCAAGAGAACTTTATAAATCTAGCCTGAAACTTGAAAAGGAAGAAACTCCTGTAGACAACACTGTTTAACCAAAAGTACATATTGCAACTCCGTGGATGACAGAAGCTGAGGGGGTTAACATTCCTCCTAGAACTGGGGAAAGCTAATGTTTGGTTAGAACAAAAGATCCATATGAAGGTAAAAAAATAGGGAATCAATAAGATTCTAAAGAGACACTTAGCGACAAGGAGAAGCTGTTACATCTCAGTTACAAGGACCATTGAATAAATATGATAAGTCCTTAACCATTCATTAAGTTTGGGATGATATTGAAAGATGAAAAGAGGATATTATTGGTTACCCTTTGGATGAAAATATAAGACAAAGGTTGGGAGTCTGGTATGGCATTGGTCATTCAATGGAAGAGGATAAAGTAGTCTGGCCATAAGAAATCGATGGAGAGCTAACTACGTGATCGACTTACTCATCGCTTATGAAGGATGTAAACTTAAATGTATTAGAGAAACGATGGGAGTGGATATGGAAACTACTAACCAGTCTAAGTATACAATTATTGGTATGGTGTATTTTTCATAATGGCCTTGCACCAAGGGACAATCTTCAAAAGCATGGAGTCTTGGTAAACACCAACTGCTCTTTCTGTTATAAAGGTATGAAAACTTTATAGCATGCTTTCATGAATTGTAGATAGGTAAAACAAACATGGTATCGATTAAACATAACTTAGTAGCATCAGCAGTCCACCTTTGAAGATCTGATAAACTGGATTGAGAAAAACATAAAAAGACCAAAACCAGACTGGCAACATGTAGATGTACTAAGCCAAGTCACCATTCTTTTTGCCCTAAAGCATATTTAGAAGTTGAGAAATAACAATATCTTCAGATAAGAAAGAGAAGAAGAAGAGGCCTTGTAGGAAACCATTAGAAAAGAAGCATCTAAATGGTAGTCCTTGAACCATAAAGAAAAGCTCAATTTAAACTATAGAAACTTCCATCTCCCAACCCTTAGATTGATCGAGATTAGATAATTATCCAGATTGATGGAGCTGTACTAGAAAATTAAAGTTGCTCGGGCTTGGGTATCATCTGTATTGACCATGAAGGAATGGTTCTTTAGGCTCTCCGTAAAATGGAAGGGAGCCTTTCTCCTGTAGAAGTTGAGTTACGAGCAATAGATGACGTATTATGCTTTGCACATCAAAGAAGACATAAGAAAGTAGTTTGCATGACAGACTCACAGCAAGCTGCTAATTGGCTATTCAATGATAAAGTGGACTTAGATAGATGTCATTCCATCTTACAAAAAAACCAAGGAAGCACTAACCCTTTTTGATAATGTTTCTCTTTGCAGAGTTGCCCGTGAAAAGATTGTGACCATTGATCTTCTAGTAAATAAAGGGCTACAGCATCCTTTTCCTATGTTTTTTGTTACCTAGCTACCTTTGTTTTTGTCTATGGTTATACATAGCTATAGTGAAGATCAAACTGCTTCTTTAGCGCCTATCATAGAAAGGATAAGCTGGGATTTTTTGTTGTATCTTCTTTGTAAGTGTTTTGGACTCTTTTCGTTAATATTTTATGAACATCCCTCTTTTACCGAAAAAAAAAAAACATGTGTATGCTATGTCTGGCTATAACATGATATATGTATATTGCATATGTTATGCAAAAAACTGTAGATAAAATATAATATAACTTTTAAATATTAGCATGTTATTTATTTCATTGAATAAAATAAATGAGGAATGTAATACACATTTTTAGGGAAATTGTAATAGATAATGAATACTCAATAAGGGGATGTAAAAAGTACATACAAACTGAGCAAATCAATTAAGTTATCAATCAATTATTAAATACAATGCATGAGTAAGCGACATGCCATCCGCGCGGCATTATTCGGTCTATTGTAAAGTTAAAGAAATTATACCCACTTTAACTCAAATTGAAGTGTTTTCATATAAAGGTTACAATGCCAACATAAAGGTCACAATATCTTACGACCAAACTTGCTCTTCTTGTGACTAACTTTGATTCGACGCGCCAATCTTGCCCCAAGCTTCTCTCATATCACTTAGTTAAACTAAAGTTAGGAAAAGGTTAACATACTACACCTCATCGAAGGGGTTGGAATTTAGTTAAAGAAACATAACTGTCTCTTAGTAAGATGCAATGCATATCCTTTTAAAGTTTTAACGTATTTATATTATTCCAATTAAAAACGATCAATCAGTACTAGTTAAAGTCAATCTCACAATTAAAACATGTAGTTAAGCTACCAACTAGCAGCTTAGTAGTCAAGCATAGATATAGTACGCATACAATCAATTACTTACAGCGAACATATACTTTAGTCTCCAAAATTTTCACTTACTTGCACAGATGCTCACTTGAGTAGATTGGTAGTGTCAGACTCTAGATTACTTAGCAATCTTATATATCAAAACTCAAGTTTAGTTTTCATAAGAATTATGAAAACATTTAAGGTTTTATTTAGTTCTTTAATTTATTTTACTATATTATAATTGAAAAGTTAAAAATACAGTTTGCATACTTACATAATAAAATATATATATATATTATACTTCCAAGGTATTTTATAATCATTAACTTATAGTGAAAACAATAATTAGAGATATTTTGCACACATATGTAATAATTTACCTAGTATAGATATATATTATTTTATTATTATATAGTTTACCTTTTGAATTGGATGATATTTATAGATATACAAAATTAAGATATTACTTATAATTCAATTGTATCGAAACGTAAACTTTATTGGTTAGATCACATATCAATTATGAAAAGCTCCTTGTATAATGATAATTTATGTAATATCATAGTAAATATCCACTTTATTATGTAAAGTAATCCAAATTAGATAAAATTAGGTATGTTGAGTTCATAAGAACTTGTTGATACGTATTATGGAGTTCATTCCAAGAGATATTTTAAATCCTAATATACTACAAATTCGTATAGTAAGTAACAACACATTTATATAATATTATCTAAAAAAAATACATTTTTTACGTAATTTTCAACAAAACATAATAAAATCATATATTATCTATCCTTACCATATATATGTTACAATACAAGTTCATACTATCACCAATTTATCAAAAAAACACTGGTTACAAATATGATGAGACATATACAACCCCAAAACATCTATTGTTTGACATATTTTTAATCAAGTATCAATAGATACAAGTCCCGAATAGTAAATTAGCCTATTTAAGTAGGAAATTTTACAATAAATAGCATAGATTGTCAAATAACTCCATGAAAATTTCTATAAGCTCAAAAAAATATATAGAATTTAATAGCTACTTGTTTGATCCAAATGTAGCTATTGTTGAATTATGTGAAATTATGTTTTTACCCTTGATTTGTGTTTAATTGAGCAAATAATATCATTTATATACAAAATTAATTCCAATATGTCTTGACATCATTTCAAATGTCTAGAAGTCATAACATGCTAATTTCATTAATTAATTTTATAAAAATCAATTTATTTTATTAATTTCCACTTTTGGTAGTTTTTAAGTTCAAATAAGTATATAATAAAAAACGGCCCACATACAATTAAACTTGACATAATAAGGATCCTATAATAAATTTTCAAGGTTAAAACAACATCATTTAAAAGATTTAAAATTAATTTTAAAATTCGTTGAAATAGAGTAGATTATTATGAACCTACTAAAAAACTTATAATTTTTGTCAAAATAAAAAATACTATATGAAATTAGATGTAAAATAACCCAAGAATAATTTTTCTCCTAATTAATTTTGAAGATTTGGTATTTTCAGGAATTAAAACAAAAATAGGACAAAAAATTGAAGCTACCGTTCAATAAAACTCTGGTGGTTGTTAAATGAAGAGGGTTAGTTAGAAGAGCTGAGTGTAGGGTGGTTTGTGGGTGGCTTGATAATAGACTTATGGATGGTACTTAAATCACCTAAGGCAGTGCGTTCCCTTGTTGTTCTATATATTTTCTAAATTTCCTAGAATTATTTTCAAATTTTTCTTAAGTCTCATAGGTTGCTAAAATATCTAAGGTGATGTTGTGATGCCAGAATTTTCCTTAAGTATTAAGTTATGTATTTGTTTATTTTATTCAATAAAAAGTGCAAGTAGGAGATGGTTTTCTTTACTTAATTTGCTTTTAACTCACCTATTGAGTTCCTTCTAAAGTTGTCCCAATTGATTCTAGCTTTTCCTATGTGTTTTGGCTAATTCTTATTATCATTTTTAGGGTAATTTTGATATTTATGACAAAATTTATCAACATTAGTGGTTTTTACTAATATATGTGTATATATCCTATCCACTTGGTACATGTCGTGATTAATTATATCCATTAAATTGTATTTTATTCGTAATATTAATTTCTAAGATATATTTTCTTTCAAAATTCTTGAAGTTAAGTCTAATTTATTCATATTTTAGGGTTTTATGTCAATTTAGGGATATATTTATTATATATGTTATGTATGTTAAAGGGTATACATGCATTTCATGCATCATTTTACATTATATTATTTACTTTATAACTTAAAGAATTTATCTTTAGTTTCTTCATATCTCGAAGCTTAAATTTATTATTATAACAAGTGGTTTAAGTTGATAGCTAGATATAGTGTTTTATTAAATTATTTTTAAAATATAAGTTTATTGGGCTATGTTTACTAATTTTTATGGCCATGTCATAAAATTTTGAACTCAATCGAACAACTTTTTTGGAAAGCCTTAATTTTAGATATGTGTGATTGTACTAGATGTAATTTTAGAGGCTCACAATTTACAGTCTATATAGTATAATCTATAATAACTAAATATAATATATTGCATAATACATTCTATATATTAAGATATATTTCGTAAATATACGAGAAAATTACAAAAAAGTCTTTAATATTTATCTCTTTTTCTATTTTAGTTCTCTTTTTCTAAATGAGTCATTCCATTACTTTTTACATTAGTCCTGACACGCAAGACTCAATTTGTTGATATAACTAATTTAATTAAATAAATCAATAATAAATATTTTAATAGTAAAATTAAATAAAAAATCTTTAAATATATTGAAAATTATTAAAAATCTGAAAAATTAAATTAATTACATTGCAAATTGAATTTATTAATATGATATATATTTATATAATATGATATAATTATTTATATATTCATAAATTAAAAATTTTGAAAATTTGAGAAAAATAAATAAATAAGAAAATTCAACTTGATTGGAATCTATCCATCTAAAGACATAGGGTGACCGATGGTTTCTTATAAAGGTTCGAAGAGAAAAATGAGTTGTGATCCACTGTAACGCTTTGGTATTTAGGGTGGCTACTAACCAACAAGGTGGGAAGAAGGGTGTTGCGTGAGACCCCCCCCCAGGTGGTAGGTGGCTACTTTAAGTTGTGGGGGGTCATACATCTAATCTTAACTCGATTAGATTTGCACGTTTCTCTTTTCTTTCTTTAGGTGACTTGGGTTGTGCAACCCTCCACCTACTGGTTAGCGTTTACCTTAGGACGCCAATGAGTTATATGATCTACTATTTGAAGTGGGTTGTAACCCAGTTCTCTTTTTGGCTAGAATGCGGTCACTCATTGCCTTTAGGTGGTTGAATTCTAGCTAAGTTGAATTTTCTTTTTTTTTTTTTGTGAATTTTCAATTTTTTTTTAATTTGTGAATATATAAATATATATCATATGCATTTAAAATATGTCAAGAAAATGTTTTCAAAACGAATGGCATTTTAGGCATTCTAAAACTTTCTAAAACCTTACCCTTACTTCATTTTCAACTACCCATTTACTTAGCCCCCACCCTCTTAAGACAAAAACCCGACTAAAACCTTCTTAGCCTACTTATTTCCTCGTTATTTTCATCATTCTTCTTCCTCCTAACTAGAATAAGCTTTTAGGGCTTTAAATACTCAAGGAAAACCCATTTTCAAGCTATGCTAAGGATAAGGTAACTTGCAAGTCTCCATTCTTAAGCTCTTTTTAATAATAAAAAAATCCTTCATTTCAAGAAGTTTCTTAAGTATTTGTTTGTAACCCGAATTTGTGTATGAGTTTGCAGCTTTTTCATGGGTTTTTGTTTGTTAAATGGATCACAAGAAGTTCCATTTATTCCTAAGTAAGTTTCTCCTCCCTCTTCTCTTGTATTCGAGTTCTTAACGGGTGTTCTTTCATCTAAAGTTGGATTATGTGTTGAAATTGAGATAAGAGTGAAATTTAGGGTTTAGTTTTCTAAGTTTTGAAGTTGATTGGTGATAGATGAGTTCATGTATGGAAGAACTAAGGTTAACATGGTGAAATTTTAGGTTTAAATTGAAGTTAAGTGTATGTTTGCTAGTATAGGGTATCAGGACGCTAAGAGGATACCATTCGGATTGTAGTTTTGGCTTGAGAAAAAGGGATATTTCTAAAGACACTAAATAGCATCCGAACGCTAGGTAAGGACGCCAAATAACATCCAAATGCAATGCTTTTATAGCACCCCATCTAGTTTCCCCTTGATTCTTTGCACTCTAAACCTTAATTCAAGTGTTATATATATTCAATACTACTTAAAACTATAATCTTCCCTAGTATTTTATACCTTAAAAGCTTAGGTTGTATAATACTCTAAGTTGCCTTTAGGTTGTATTAAGTTAAGTTGAGTAGGGTTAAGCTTTCTTAAAAACTTAGTTGGTATTGAATTGAAAGGTAAACTTAGTTGGGACTTGTAATTAGATCTGGTTCAACTTCTCAAGTACATGGTGCTTGCTTGTTTGCTTATACTTATTAGGACTTAGTATATAAATTGAACTAACTTATACTTAGCCTAATTGATCTTGGTTGTTAGATGTGCTTGACTTACCTGCTTTAGGGGCTTGTAATAGTAGACCCCTAGAGGAGCAATTGTTGATCATATGCAGGGATTCCTTAATAAACTTCATATGAGATAATGCAACTAGATTTTAGGATTTATGATCTCTAAACTTTGGACTCAGGCATAAAAGACTTAAAAGGAAAACGTATATTTATATCAATCTATGTATGTGGACAAAGATCATGGTGTAGTGGGGTCATGAATACCCTTTTGTTGATTGTTGGTCTAAATTAAAGATAATTAATTTACCGATTGCTTTATACTTGGTTTAATTTGCATTATATCCATGCGTGCGACTTGGTATGGCATCCATGTGTGCTTATGCATCATGTACTGGTTTCTAGCTCATTCTTTTGTTTTTCATAGCTATAAGTTGATTCAATAAGTTGCTACAAGTATGTAAATTGCTATCTTCAGGTTGGAAAAGAGAGGCAATTAGTTTTGTATTTTATAAAAAAATCAAGATTTAGTTATTTAATATGTTTGTGGCTAAAGTGACTTACTTGTAAGTCAGTCAAATTAATATACTCAAAGAATTGTTGTTTTATACTTGGTAATTAGTCGTTAGAAGTAATTATAAGGATTGTAGTTAATTTTAAAACCTTAATGTGTCATTAGAAAACTAGGGACATGTGACGGATTGTAGCACTTTTATGTTCTTGGTTGTTACAGTTTATGTGGTATTAGAGCCGTGATTAAAGAATCTTAGAGAATTTAAGATAATGAATCAAGAGTAACCAAAGTTGTTGATTACGAGGAACTTGGGTGATTAATCTATAGAGAGCTTAGGTTATTTGATTCCTAAGAAACTTAGGTTTATAGACTTTAGATGAATTTTAAGCCTATGAATTATAGAAGAGCTTAGGTTTGATGACTACTAAGGAGATTAACTTAACGGATTTTTGAAGAGCCAAGTTAGTAGAACCTAGAAGCACTTAGGTTAGAAGGTCATAAAATAGCTTAGGAGGTAGATTATAGGAGGACTTAGATTGATATATCACAAGCAACTCAGGATGATTGATCATAGATACAATTAAGTTTGTTAATCCTAAAATCTTTGGCAATTGATTAGAGTAGCACGGTAGAGGCGTAATGAACAATTGAGAAAAGGAGGTAAAACCCAGGTTTGATCCATAGTAAGAGTAATTAATTACCTTAACCTTAACACTTATAGGTTTACTCTTTAGCTTTCCCTCTTGCTTTCTACCCAACTTACCTCCTTATTTTTCCTTACTACCTTGATTTTGTGATCAATTACTCGTTTTCATTACTCGTCTCTCTTAACTCCAATTTTCTTTCATTCACTCTTATTCTCTTAGGTTATAGTATGCCTAAGAGTAGATTTGTGGAGATGGAAGAAGAAGGAAGATAGAGGATGATATAAGGACTAGTTGAGCTTATCCCCTCTGACATGATTGAATTAAATCATAAAAATCAAGAGTATACATAAATAATTGAGGAGACTTAATCAATCCTAATAGAGAAGAGACAAACTTGAGAAACAAATCACAAATTGTAACTTTGCATTCACTTAATTCGTATAAAATGGACATGATTGTTGGAACAATAAACCTGACATTTATGCACAAATTGTATAAACACGAGGCTATTCACCAAACCTTAAATGGTGAATAGCAACACATAAGGATAGAAAACTAATTTAAGGAAGGAGATTTAAAAGAATTAAGGAAGGTTGGCATATGTACGCCTATTATCGAACGAATGGATGAGTCCTTATTTCATGTCATGACATGTTGTGTTTTTTTGTTTCGAGTCAGTAAAGGTCGTATGTAGCTAATCAGTCTGAGCCAAGTCAAGTTATTAGTTAAGTCAGTTATGTGTCAATATCCATTAGCCCAGTTATATGCATACTTATGTTAAGCTACAAAGAATATAAACATTTTAGTATAAATTGAAAGACATAAGTGATAAAATGAGCATTGAGAAATATAAGATCATATAGATCTAGCAAATTAGTTAAACTTCATAAAATAAGTTAGGAAACACATAGATTATCAACAACAAACATGATAAACTCTAAGCCATTTAATTTAATTTAGGGACAAGTGAAGGAAGTAGTAGTAAATGACCTGGAGTGGAGTATACAGTTAGAAGATAAGTGTAAAACTAAAGAACCTTTGAATCTAGTTGTGATAGAGATGATTGAGTAAAATATGAGGCAAACTCTGATAAAAACCAATCTGGTAGCTTGATATATGTTTGGTGTGACATCTGATTGGATTTTTTTAAGGCAAGTGTTACGAGTTCCTTAGTGATAAATGGTTCAATTAAGACTTGTGGATATTTCATATCTTATTTTGCTTCTACATGAGGGGTTGATCTAGAGCCATAACTTAGGGTTTCAATTTAACCTAAGAATTGTTTTCTTTTGGGAGATGGAATTCTTTTAGTAAATAAGGTGGACATGGTTGAATTCCTTAATTACCTTAGAGTTATAGACTCGTCTAAGGGCTCATGAGGACTAATGATTGATGTCTTTTATTATTAGGAGTGATTTTGATCTTCCAGCATATGAAATTTGTATATTTTATAACAATCATGTTGTTGCATATGTTGTGACTCTATGGCATGGTGAAAAGTTGGAATCAATGTATCAAAGGAAGTGTACTTGTATTTTAAGGTTGCTAAAATTTAGGATGATGGGACAAAGGTCAGCATGTAAATAACTATGAGATGGAAGAAATAATCCTGTAGTGAGAAAGTGAATACTTTATCTCCTTAGAGACAAGAGTCGAGATGTATAGATTGAAGGAGACTGTGTAGCAAATAAACAAGAGTGGTGAAAAGTCAAAGGAGATACATTTGGGAGCATAAGGGCTTGTTAAGGGGGGAATGCCGGGAAGTAGACCTTAGGAAGTAAATCATCAGATATGTAAAGTATAACCAAGTTAATAATTCAAAGAGAAACGAACTTGAAGTTTAAGAAAGAAATAAGGAGAAAGTGATTAGTTATTTTAAGATTTGGGTGACTTTCGAGGATGAAAGTCATTTTAGGGGGTTTAAATTTAATATGTCTAAGAAAATGTTTTCAAAACTAAGTACATTTTGGGTATTCCAAAACTTCCTAAAACCTTACCCTTACTTCATTTTCAGCTACCCATTTACTTAGTCCCCTCTCTCTTAAGCCAAAAACCCTACCAAAATCCTTTTAGCCCACTTATTTCTTCTTGGTTATCGTCACTCTTCTTCTTGCCAACTAGAACAAGCTCTTAGAGCTTCAAATACTCAAGAAAAATCCATTTTCATGCTCCTGCAAGGATAAGGTAACTTACGAGTCTTCATTCCTAAGCTTTTCTTAGTAAAAAAAAAAAAAAAAAACCTCCATTTTCATGGAGTTTCTTGGGTGTTTGTTTGTAATCCAAAATTGTGTATGGGTTTGCAACCCTTTAATGGGTTTTGTTTATTAAATGGTTTACAAGAAGTTCCATTTATTTCCAAGTAAGTTTCTCCTCTCTCTTCTCTTGTTTTCAAGTTCTTAATGGGTGTTGTTTTATCTAAAGTTGGATTATGTGTTGAAGTTGAGATAAGATTGAAATTTGGGATAGTGTTTTCTGAGTTTTGAAGTTGATTGGTGATAGATGAGTTCATGTATGGAAGAACTAAGGTTAAGATGGTGAAATTTTAGGTTTAAATCGATGTTGAGTGTATGTTTGTAAGTGTAAGGTGTCTGAACACTATGAAGATACCATTCGAATGCTAGTTTTGGCTTGAGAAAAAAAGGCTATTTCTAAAGACGTTAGATAGCATCCAAATGATAGATGAGGATGCCAGATAGCATTTAGATGCCATGCTATATAGCTTCCCATCTTGTTTTCCCTTGATTCTTTGCTCTCTAAACCCTTACTTAAGTGTTATGCAAATCCAATACCACCCAAAATTGTAATTTTCCTTAGTATTTCAGACCTTAAAAGTTTAGGTTATATAATACTCCTTTAGGTTGTGTTGAGTTAAGTCAAGTTGGGTTGGGTTATCTTAGAAACTTAGTTGGTATTGAGTTAAAAGGTAAACTAACATGAATTTGTGATCCTATTGATTAGGTTCTTGTTATTAGTTTCTTTAGTTCACTTGATTCGGGACCTATAGTTTGGTTTGGTTCGGCTTCTCAAGTAAGTGGTCCTTACTTGTTAACTTGTGCTTGTTAGGACTTAGTATATAAATTGGACTAACTTATAATTAGCTTAACTAATCTTGGTTGCTAGATTTGCTCAACTTGCTCACTTTAGGGGTTTGTAGTGGTAAATCCATAAAGGAGAAACTACTGATTATATGCGAGGGTTTTCCTGTAGACTTTCATATGAGACGATATAACTAGAATTCTAGGATTTATAGTTTCTCAACTTGGGTATAAAAAACTTCAAGGAAAACGTATAGTTATATTTACTTATGTATGTGGATAAAGATCACGGTATAGCAGGGTTATGAGTATTCTTTTATTCGTTGTTGGTTTAAATTGAAAATAATTAATTCATTGATTATTTTATACTTGGTGTAACTTGTGTTATATGCATGTATGTGACTTGGTTTGGCATTCGTATGCGTGTGTACATAGACATCACATATTGCGCTCCGGCTCATTCTTTTATTTTTTACAGCTATAGATCGATTCAATAAGTTACGACAAGTATGAAAATTGTTATCTTTAGGTTGTGAAAGAGAGATGATTAATTTTATATGTTATAAAATATCGAGATCTAGCTATTTAATATATTTGTGACTAATGTGACTCACCTGTAAGTTACTCAAATTGATGTACTTAGAGAATTATTATTTTATACTTGATAAGCAGTTATTAAAAACAAATATGTAAATTGTAATTAGTTTCAAAGTCTTAACATGTCATTAGAAAACTAGGAATACATAGTAGATTGTGACACTTTTAGGTTCTAGAGCATTACTACATCATATTAATAATTGTTTATTTAATTTATGATATAATTAATTTAAATTTTTTGATTTTTTAATAAATTTTTATTGTTAAGGATATTAATTTTCTTGATTAATTTATATTATTAATTTATTTAATTAAATTAATTATATTGACAAATCAAGTTACACCACATGTTAAGATTAAAGGAAAAAATAACAAAAGGACCTATTTTAAAATTTTTGCAAATGTTAACTTTTGAAACATTGAAAACTAAAATAAAAAAATAGATAAATGTTAAGGATATTTTTGTACTTTTTTCTAAATATATAATACATAACATATAATATTGTGATGTATGCATATTATTATAGTCATACATTACATTAATACTAAGAGCATATGATAATATAAATAGATATACATATATGTTTTATATCATTTGCGGCGGATGATACATTCAAGATTTAACTTTATACTCATCTTACTCCATTTCGGACGTGTTCAAATCAAACGAAATATTGGAATAAAATGTGACTTTGTGTCATTTCCAAACACATGATTTGACCCATGATTTCATTGAGTTTCTTATCATTTCAATAGGCAGAAGCTAGCATTTATGCTAAAAATATAAATTGAGAAAAGAAATTAATAATTTATACCATAAAGTATTGGGTAGATTGCAGTATCATCCCTAAAAACTATTATATCTATGCAAAGATCCTAAGCTTCTAAAAGTTGCAAAATGCAAGGTTTAAATTTCTTTAAAAAATTGGATACTGACAAATTTTCTATTTAATGTAAGGATTTTCTTATGTATTTTACGTGACCGATCTCACACTTTATTTTTATTTTTGTATTTATTGAATCTTGTAAGTATCTTTGAAGGTAATTTACTATTGGACCCGAAGAATCCAGCCCATTAATCGTTCTTTTGGGCCGACAGCCCATTAATCGTAAAAAGGGAAGCTTGATTCCCAAAAACAGCTTCTCTGCTTTAGCTAAAGTGGGGAGAGAGAGGAAGGGGGAGAGAACATAAAACGATAACTAGAAGAGAGCTTAAACCCTAAGTACCAAATCCTGAGCCGTCTTCTTCTACAGGTACTGATTCACTAAACCTCCTTTAATTTTGCTGTATTTTTCATTCCAATTACTATTTCAATATTTTCTTTTCTTTTCTTTTTTCTTTTTGAAATTCGTTGATGGATGCTTGTTAAGCAGATGTCATGCCCTTCTTCTTCTTCTTCTTCTTCTTCTTCTTCTCCTCCTCCTCCTTTTATTTGAGTTTTATGTGTTTCACTGTTCATGTTTCGCTAGCTGTGATTTCGTTGATACCAAGTGTTCGCATTGTCGAAGAAGTTTTCGTGATTCATATGTTTGCTTCGCGGAAAATGTTTTTGAGTTTTTTTTTTTTTTTACTTAATGCATTTGTTACTATTAAAGCTGTACGGATTCCATATATTTCTTGGCAGTCTCGTTGTTTTGCCAGAGACAGTGGCTCTTAGCACAGGAGTGGCGGGCGAAGTTAGAGCCAATGTCCACTGCGGTGTTTAACGCATTATGGAGAATCTAATTAGAAAGCTTTTTCCCTCTTTTTTTTTTTAAAAAAAAAAAAAAAAGAAAATCACTTTCCTTGTTTTCTGTTAAGTGTTTTCCATGGTTGGTAAATACCACTACCGCACGGCTTCGCCTGCAGCAAAGCGCTACCGATGCTTTTCATTACCGATTTTCTCAAAAAGCCACTAGTACTGGTGAACACCGCTGTTTGAGATTATTGTGATCATAATTGAGTGTTTGACTGTTATGAAGAAAACAGTATATACTGAAAATACTTTGAAAACTTTTTTTGCAAAGCAAACACACCCTTGGGCTTTGTAATTTTGGGATATTGGTTTTAGCGATATGAAGAGAGGGTTATGATTTAGACGTCTTCTTCTTTTCTTTTTTTTTTAAATATTACATAATGAATATGTATGCTTGAAGGTTGCATAACTTGCATATAAAGAATTTTCATTATTTCTTGTTATATGATCATGGAGGCCTGATGCAAGGTTTATGGGTCTTTTTTTTCCCTTCTTTTTTCAGGATGAGTTTGATATCTCAGAATGCTGCTTCAAAGCTCAAAGTAAAAAAAGATGACAAGGCTTTAGTTTCGAAAGAGAAAGTAGAAAATGGGAGTGCAAGGGGATCTGAATATGATGAGTCGAGGAAGAAGAAGAGAAGGAGAGGAAAGGAAAAGCCTATGAATGATGAAGAAGAAAAGGAAATGAAGAAACTAGAGAATTTCTTGTTTGGGTCTCTCTATTCTCCTGTGGAATTCGGAAAGACTAATGAAGATGAGCAAGTGCAAAATGGGGTTCAGGATGGTTCGGCAATGTTTTTCTTGGACTCTTCTGCAAATAGCATGTGTTCCGTCTATGAGGAAGATGCTGAGTTCTCAGATTCTTTGTATGGTGCAGGGGAGAGGAAGGAAAGAAAACCTGTTTGGGATGATGACGAAGAGCAGAAACTAAATGTTAATATAGCAAGCATCAATAGATTGAGAAAACTTAGGAATGAAGAGGATGAGAGTACTATTTCTGCTTCTGAGTATGTGTCGAGATTGAGAGCTCATCATGTAAAGCTGCATCCAGGGACAGAGTGGGCTCAAGTTGGCTCAAAGTCAAGGAGAGATGACTTCAGTGATGAAGAAACATCAGATGATGATGAACATGGCGTTGTTATTGCTGATGGTGATGAAGATGGTGAATCGATTGATGATATTCTCCGAACCAATGAAAATCTTGTCACTAAGAGCAAAACAAAGTTGCTACCTGGACTTCTTGAGTACTCTAGACTTGTAGATGCAAATGCTCAAGATCCTTCAAATGGTCCCATCAATTCTGTTCAGTTCCATCGAAACGCACAGCTTCTGCTTACTGCTGGACTAGACCGGAGGCTTAGATTCTTTCAGATCGACGGCAAACACAATGCAAAGATTCAGAGTATCTTTCTTGAAGATTGCCCAATCCGGAAAGCATCTTTCTTGCCAGATGGATCCCAGGTTATCGTGGCAGGGAGGAGAAAATTCTTTTATAGCTTTGATTTAGTGAAAGCTAAGGTCGATAAGATTGGGCCGCTGGTAGGTAGGGAGGAGAGGAGCTTGGAAGTCTTCGAGGTTTCCCCAGATTCTAAAACAATTGCATTTGTGGGGAATGAAGGTTACGTATTGTTAGTTTCAACCAAGACAAAAGAATTGATTGGAACGTTGAAGATGAATGGTAGTGTCCGGTCTCTTGCATTCGCTGATGATGGGCAGCAATTGTTGAGCTCGGGGGGTGATGGGCAAGTTTATCATTGGGATTTGAGGACTAGGAGTTGCCTCCACAAGGCTGTCGATGAAGGTTGCATTAATGGGACTGCTCTTTGCACGTCTCCTGATGGAGCAATGTTTGCAGCAGGTTCTGACAGCGGCATTGTTAATGTTTACAACAGACAGGAGTTTCTAGGTGGGAAAAGGAAACCGATGAAAACAATCGAGAATTTGACAACTAAAGTGGACTTCATGAAATTTAATAATGATGCACAAATATTGGCTATCTGTTCGGGTATGAAGAAGAACAGCTTGAAATTGATACACATTCCATCATTTACTGTATTTTCGAACTGGCCTCTTCCAAATAGGACACTGCGTTACCCTCGCTGTTTGGATTTCAGTCCTGGTGGCGGTTTCATGGCTGTAGGTAATGCTGCTGGCAAAGTTGTGTTATACAAGTTGCATCACTACAACCGTGCTTAAACAGGCAACCCCAGATTCTGCCATTGACCATGTTGCTTCCATGCACCAGCAACCTTAGTTCTTCTATGACGACGTCAGCAAATAGATGATCTTGTTCTCCTCTTTGTAACGCGATGCTGCTCAGAGTGACGAGGTTAGAGAAACGAGTGAATATAGAGCTTTTTCTTATGATAATACTCTGTACCATGATTTATTCTTTGGAAGAAGCTGGTTTCCTCAAGACGTTGCAATAGAGCATCAGAATTGTAGCAGAAAAGTCTGGTTTTGTTGTTCCGTGATAAATACATCTGCTATCGTCATTCTTATTCTTAAAACTAATTTATTTTGTTCAAATTGAATGTACTTGCAAGTTTTCATTTTAAATAAAATCTTACACCAGTTAGTCGTAGAATTGATAATGCATATGAAACTCGATCCGTTTAATTCTCTGTTTGGAAGTAAAACGATCTTCATTTCAAGAAGAAATTTTTACCTTAGTTCTCCGTATGCTGTCCTAAAATATGATCTTTTCAAATTTTTTTTTTTTTTTTTTTTAATAGTTATAGCTATCAAACATTGTATAGATAAATTAACTGAAACTCGATACATCAAATATACTTTTATCGCAAAATATTAGTTGACGTGTGTCTAATTTTATTAATGTGCAAGGTCTATTTTATCTTACATCTCAATGTTTTACGCCATCATAACTTACTATTTGTGTAACATGTGCTATCAATCATATATAAATAATTAAATATACAAAATAATATGTACTACATAATATAATGTAATATAATCTTATGATATTAAGTATTACATATGTTGTATAATTTAACAGATAGGGTGTACTAATGTGTCACGTATATTGCAATATTAATAGTAAATATTATATATTGTAAATCTAAATAACCTTGTAATATAGGCATACTCATCATAGGTTCACTGTTCAATAATATAAAATTAAGTGATTATGTTATACTTTTTCTGGATCAACTTCATCCTGTTTGCTTTCAAACACATCTGATGTTAATATAAAGATGATATGTATATTAAAAGGATTACGTCCTAATACTATTTCTCGTTATGTTCACATTTTTAATACATATTATTCATATTTAATATAACGTGTACCATGACATTTAATAATGTATACTAGGACATGTATTACGGAACAATTAAAAGTGAAATCAACAGAGAAAATTGCATGTTTACTATAAAAATTTATAAAAAAATTATACAAATACTAATTATATAAATACAATAGCGAAATTGCATTTTGATTTTGAAATATTTTATTATGCGACATTAGCTCTCTCTCTCTCTCTCTATATATATATATATATATAAAGTTAAATCGATTTTGAAATTTGTATTATGTAACATTAGTTCTATATAAATCAAAAAAGTTAAGACTCTGCTCCAAAGTTTCAAAACCCTAACCTCATGGATACTTGCATGCTCCTTGACCATTGAGTCCTAGTATTATATTTGTTATTTATAGAAAAGTTGCATTTATTAAGTGTAATATAATAATGGCATCCAATTCATTAAATCATAACTTACAATTGTGAGATATCGAAAGTGTAATATATCATTAGTAATTAGGTAATTAATTTTATCTCATTTATATCTATGTAATTTTTTTTAAGAAAAATAATAAACATGTATTGGACTTGAATGTCTTACCAATATATTTATGTAGTCAAGTTTGAGTAATTATTTTATATAAGGTATAGAAATGATGATTATAATTATTGAGAAAAAGATGATAAATAAATCTTGTTTAGAAATTCAAGTAAATGAAAACAATGGGAAAAAAATCTTACAGTTAATATCCTTCTACATTTGAGACAAATAGATGCCACACTCGTGCGTATAAAAAATAGCAAATACTTGATAGGAATGTTTGAGATTCTAATACATGTTTACTATCTTTTTTTTTTTTAATTATATAAATATAGATAAGATAAAATTAATTACCTAATTACCAATGTTAAATTATATTTTAAAGATACGACATTATAATTTATAAATACCTCTCATTTCTAAATTACGACTTAATGAATTAAGTATTTATTACAATTAATTATTAAGTATTTATTACAATTAATAAATAGCATCATGGCTCAATGGTTAAGATGCAAGCAGGAGTTTGTGAAATCGTGGGTTTTGAAACTCATGAGCAGCACTTTCGCATTTTTGTTTTATATACAAAATTCAAAATCACATTACTGTATTTATATAATTAATTAAAACAATTGGTATTTATGTAATTTTTTTTTTTTTTTTAACATTCATAGTAAACATGTAATTTTCTGGATTATTTGAGGGAAAAAAATCTAGTTGTCCTTCACAGGATTGTTGGTTGTCATCGTTACCATTCAAAAAAGAATCGCAAACGTCTCTAAATAACCATTCTAAAACAATTTCTCTCCAACAAGTAATTTCTTTATTTTAAAATTTATTGACTAGTATGTTTTTTATACCATGCAAAGCATCAAAATATATATTACAGATAGAAAAAGGATAATGAGATATATATATATATAACCAAAGGTGTGTTTGACATAAGAATAAATTTTCTTCTTATCCTATCCATGGGATACTGATGTTTTTTTCTTTCCTTCTTCTTTTTCCGTGTTAATACAATAATAAAGGAGAAACCGGTACATATTAAGCTCTTAAAAACAAAACATACACCAAACTCTAGATTCTGGTAAGGGGAAACATCTGCCTAAATTTTTGTATCTACAAAAGCAGAGTCAAGACTCTTTTCCTGTTTGTGCTTGGATGGTTTTGACTCAAAGTCGACACCACAACAGAGCAGGCAAAGACTAACAAGCTGCCCATGCGAAGGAAATCCTCCACTAGGAGCACGTATCTTTCGCCTCGAAAAGCCCAACTGTTTGTTTATTCCTAAAAAATTTCAACATTATTCTATCTTCCCCATGGAAAGGTTCAGTTCATGTGCTCTTTGGAAAAATAAATACATCTCCCACCAACATTTCTGTATGTATGTATAGAGAGAGAGAGAGAGAGAAGTGGCAAAAATTCAACGACCAGAAAGTGAAAGTGAAAACTCTGCCGATAATCATGCTGCATTTGCCCTAAAATTTCCATCTATCATCTAGATCTATCAGAAAGCAGCTGGTCTCTACCTTCTTCAACAAATCCAAGCTCTAACTTCACAGAATCCACCATTCAGTGGTTCTACTCAAGAAGACTTCCCCACGCTTTAATAATGCAACCTGGCATAATGGCAGAAAAGCAATCAAGAGAAGAAATGCAAGCGATTATGCAGCCAATAAAGATAGTACCCCCTGGATGACATGCATGGTCATTTAATAATATAAATTTAATTAAAAAAAAAAGAAAAGGGCCGTGCTAAATGATATGGACATGAAACATCCCAACGGCCATGATGCTTAATAAAGTTTCCAAAGCAAGGCTTCTTAAGTTGGAATTGTCATACATTACCTAGGGTAGTTCTAGTTTAATGTATTACGGCATGGTTGTTATTTTATTGCTAGTAGCTTATCCATGGAATGTAAAAGGACAAGACTGCTTGAAGTTCACAATTTCTTTGTCATCCTTCACAACTTTAAGGGACATACCATGTTGCCATTCGTAGTCATTGTTCCACCACTGGACCAGCTAAACACCAGCTGCAGCTTTAGCTTTCTGGTCCTTCCCCTGCATGAAAAAGGTATTATTTGATAAAGAAATAAGTAAAGCATTTTCTCTTATGTGTGAGTTAGAAAAGGTCAATATGTTATTTAGTTAAGTCCCAGGACCACAACAGAACAACAATTACAATCCTGTGCACAGCTGGTATTCCAAACGAGGTATCAACCATACTAATATTTAGGAGATGGATAGCGATCAGGTTTTAGGAGCACAAACAGTAGATGTACTTTCCCAGAGTTTTGTTTCAAACTCCACTATTTTTTTTTTGGTTGAAATGGTTATCACATGAAGAAACAACCTAGACATTGACCAACCTCAGACAATCCCTTCCTGATCTTCCTAGTGGGAGACCTCATTGTAACAAACTCCTCAGCCGACGTGGGGTGAATACCCACAGTAGCATCAAAGTCAGCTTTGGTCAAACCTGCTTTCACTGCAACAGCAAATCCCTGCAATATTCTACAGTTATACCCAACTACAAAACATAAATTTCTACTTGAAAAGTTGAAAGTTGTTAGAGACATGGAACCTGCACTATTTCAGGAGAATCTTCACCACACATATGTAACCCAAGAACTTTGTCCGTTTTCGCACAGACAAGAAGTTTCATAAAGACCCGGTCTGGAAGCCCAGAGAGAGTAGCCTTCAAGGGTCTGAAGTTTGCTGTAAATATATCAACATCACCATATTCTTGTATAGCCTGCAAAGTTTCTATAATTTCAGCCACACAAGAACTTTTAACTATTATGAGAATGCAACAACAGTACAGTATCACCTGTTCTTCAGTGAGACCAACTTGTCCAATAGGCGGCTGTGAAAACACAGCAGATGGTGTAGCTCTATTTGGAGTAGAACATACAAAAAATTAGTAAAGCTTCCAAAAACTTTGTAAGGAATGGGCAAAAAATAACTTGGAACACATGCATTTATTAACAAAGACAAAGGAAATAAAATAGTTGGGAGCTTTTGCTGTCAAGAACATCAACACAAGATAAACCAATGTCGTTGTGTGCAATTAAGAAGTGTTCATCTATGAAAACCAATTTCATGACCATGCTGGACATTGCTAATACACAGGAGTACACGAGTTAGCAAAAGATAATCTTATTAACATCACTATAAGACAACAGAAAGAAGCCATGTTTGTGCATTTGGGAAATTGCATGAAAGTACCGATAATCAGGCTTAGCTGACTCATTCAAAAACAGAGTTTTGGCTACAGCCCCTCCCTCCATCAAAGCAACTGGAGTCAAATTCACTCTATCGGTAACATCTCCAATGGCCCAAATAGATGGGTTCGATGTTTGAGAGAATTCATTAACCTAAACCCCAAAAAGAGAGATCAAAATGTAAAAGATATCCAGTAAAGGAAAAAGACTGAAGAATACAATGCTGACAACACTACCTCAATTGCTCCATTCTTGTTCAATTTTACTCCCACTGTCTCCAACCCTAAATTCTTCAAGAACACAAGGGAAAAGAAAATGTTACATGTATTTACTCCCTCGACACATTTTATCAGAAAAAGGTTAAGGGTCTCCAGTAGAGAAAGCACTAGAGAAGTATAATAGTGCTTCTGCAGAACTGAAGTGAGAGAAAATGGAGCATACAAATATCAGTTGATTTACTCCTTTCAGTACTTCTAATGAGCTAATACATATATTTTTAAACTGAGATTTGCAATCATCAAATCTACAAGAAGCTTAATTCGGTATAATTCTGTATTGCTTACCACCTAAACTTTGGCTTTTTTTTCAAGCTCATCCCTGAAATATAAAGTAGCTAAATGTCATATTATACTAGACTTTTGCTAATCAAATTTACTACCTTACCTCTTACTTATAGGCTAAGACTTTTTTTAGGACTGATCAAGTGAACCAATCAATTAATTAGATGATTAATGACTAAGTGGAACCTACTTTTATACCATATTGAATTTCAATTTATAAATAACTCATCTTAGAGTTTAGATTTATGGAATTTTGTGTAATTTTATACATTTATTCAACCATATATAGTCCTACAAGCCTCCAGAATGATGAGACAAAACACTATTGAATAGAAGATGATTCCAAACCTTGGTGTTTGGCTGACGCCCTGTAGCAAACATTACATGAGAGAAACCGTCAATGGTTCCTCGGTTGGTTTTAAGTGACAGTGTACCATCCTTGGTCCTGTGAATTGCCTGAGGCAACTCTTCTGTGTGGAATTCAATTCCTTGTAGGGCCATCTGTTCTTCAACAAAATCTCTGATCTGCCAAATTGGAAAACAGTACTTCCTGGTGTTAGTTTGTGCTGAAATATATTGGTTCAAGGAAAGCACAGTAGCCATCACTGAAATCCCTAACCTCTTCATCAAAACCTCTCAAAACTTTCTTCTGTCTTATAAAAACATGTACTTCACTCTTCAAGCCATTGAAGATGCCAGCAAATTCCACCGCAATATATCCCCCACCAATGATTGCAATTTTTTCTGGCTTTGATGGCAAATCAAGTGCTGCATCTGAATCAATTGCATATTCTTTACCAGGAATATCAGGAATAAAGGGGCGTCCTCCAACAGAGATTAGTATGTGTCTAGCTGAATAGCATTTCCCATCCACCATAACTGTGTGTGGGTCCACAATCTGTCATGTTTTCAAGAAAAATTTTTAACAAAAAAGAAGATGAAAATAACATAGGCAAAGTGAAATGAAGCTTTGACCCACCTTACCACGACCTTCAATCAAAGTGACACCAGCATTGTTCAAGATATTCTTGTAGATACCAGTAAGGCGATGTAGTTCTGCATTCTTGTTAGAAATTAAGGTGCTCCAATCATGCTTTGGCTCATTATCATATTTCCATCCATAACCATGGCTCTCTTCAAATTCATGAGAATATTTGGAAGAGTAGACTAGTAGCTTCTTTGGCACACAGCCTCGAATGACACAGCTATAGGGAACAATTTTATGTCAGAAACTAAGAAAAGATACTAGAATCAATAATATATCAATTTCATGGCTACATAACAGGATACTCGGGAACCTGCATCACAAAACACAAGAAACTCAAATATGTTGATATCATAGCTTAACAATCTGCAACCATTATCAGTTGCTACACCAGAATATCAGGAGGCACAGCTTCAAAATTCAACAAAGAAGAATGGCTGTAGGTGTGACAACAATGAGCTTTTGCATATTCTTAAAATGAACATGAATGAGTGAAAATTTTTTATAATATAATGGGTGAAAAATTACTAAGAGACAGTTTGAAATTTCCCTGTTAATATAAGATGCATAAGCTGATCCATAGAGATTCTAAATAAAAAGCCAACTCAAAACAACTCACCCCCGGAAACTTTGACATAAATGAGAAGCCATTAAAATGGACACTGCAGGCTGATAAATTGGTCAAGCTTAGCTTGATTTAACTTGAGTTAGATTTAGCTATAGCATAGTCGAATATTGTACCAACAAAAGCTACTTGAGTAGTTAAATGACCCAAGCGTGAAATTGAAAATAAACTAGCTTGCTTTGCCTGCAAGCTTAATTGAGCTGATAATTTCTTAATATAAATTTATTTTTTAGTATTTTCAATTTCATCCACAGCTTTTCATGATTCTAATCCTAGTATAGTCTCACAATGCAACTCCAATTCAAATTTCACACACGATAAGCCCCTCAAAAAAATTTCTACCTCTCCACACCTCAGGCCTCGTGATGCCCTAGAATAGCCATCACCCCTATGGCAATGGAGTATCCTCGTTGCCCTTCACCCGAAGCAAGCCCCACAAAACCCACCATCATCCATCCTTTGATCTTGCACAACCCTCACCTTGTCACCCACTTTGCCATTTTCATGCAGCCAGCACCACAACAGACCAAAGAGTTGTTTGCGCTCATGACTAGATCAACCTCAAGCCAGAATTGGTTTGAAGACAAGTTTGATGAAAGATCAAGCCTAATTGGGAAAGCTCAATCTACACAAAAATATTCTGTAGAGTTAGAGCTTAGCACCGTGCTGGTTCACTTCTACTCAACTTGATTGAACCTCTATTACTAACCCTAGCCTATCTGCTTGATTGACTACTGATTTAGAAACCACATTTTTTTAGCCACTATTTTTATATTCCATCTCCTTCTTCAACATGGACACCTAAAGCAAGTAGGAATCTATATTTACACCAGAAGCAAAAACTAAAAGTATGGTTCCATTTTATATCCACCACTTGTATTATGATTAGGATGAGGAAACCCATTTCTTATGTGTATTCTAAGAGACCGAAGGTGGCTGTGGCTCCTAATAATTGATACTTGAGTTGGCCTGGTGATAATCTAGTAGGGTAGGAGTATGTTGCATGTCTTTATATATATATAATTGGTAAGGGTTTGTTCATAAATAAGGAAGCATTATTCTTGCAATAAAGTACTTGCTGATGTAGCAAGCTTAGAATAAAATAGTAGCAAGTGTGTTGCTGAGGTGGCAAGCTAAGTGGGGGGTCTAGTTATGTATAAATACCAGAAAGTCAGTTAGGAGAGGGTATCTAGAAACATCCACAATAAGTCAGAAAACCTTGCTTCTGATTTGTAAACTCAGGTTTTGAGCTTAAAGTTCAGGTGAGTACTAGTTTTTTCCTGCTACTCTATTTATTGTGTTGAATTTACTGCAGTTGTGGTCATATCAATTTAGTTCCATTGTCAGGAAACTTACATGTATGAGGGAGAAATGGCTCAAATGGAGAGTCGAGCGGAAGGATTGGAGAAAAGAGTAGAGGAGATTGAAGGAGGTCTTTTGGAAATACAACAGATTTCTTCCGTGGATCAAGTTCGAAAGAATTTCAAGGGAGAAATACGTAGAATTAGACGAAGTCAACAAACTTTGGAGAACACTATGGTGTCAATCTAAGGAATGTTGAAAGAAGTTTTAGGAGCTAAAAAGGGAAAATCCATTTCGAATGCCGATGGACGAATTGCTCATGCAGCAAAATCCTCCGATCCTAAGCTTAGAGGCAGGAACAGTCACCTACATTGGTGACTTCTAACAATTCTGCTAAAGTCGAACAAAATGAATTAGCAACTGATGAAGAATTCCAAAATAATGTAGCTTGGATCACTTTACCTGTTTTTGATAGAACCGATCCAGTCAATTGGATTGCAACAATCGAGCAATACTTTGAAGTTCACGCCACTCGAGATGAAAGGAAGGTAGCCTTGGCTTCGTTGTGCATGTGTAGGAGAACTATCTATTGGCTAAAATCTCTCAAGTGACAATATTCAAGACTCAATTGGAATGAATTTACAACGACTTTGCTTAAGATATTCAACCATAGTACATCCAAAAATCCTTTTATAAGTCTTTGCACTCTTCGGTAGTCTTCTAAGGTGGAGCATTACATTGATAAGTTTAAGGCATTGCCATCACAAGCTCCTAAAGTAATGGAGTTGCAGGTGTTAGGATATTTTCTTAATAGCTTGCAAGAAGATATTAGAGTACATGTACAAACCTTAGAGTTGTCCACTTTAGTTGCTACAATTGATTTGGCTTTTGCCATGGAAAGATAGTTCAAGGTTAGGGTTTTCTTATCTCCATTCTCCATTTGCCGGAAGTCAAGTAAATATTAAATGCACGAAGAATAAGTCTTCTATGGGCTAAACTTTTTCTCAAACACTTGTGCGCAATTTGCATCCATATCCGTGACCACATAATAGCACCGCCGTTGTAACTTCCAAGCCACCTGATGGAAGTGCAATTAGTGGTGCTAGTCGACATTCCTTTTTGAAACCACCATATGTAAATGACTTAGGTTTGTCAAGTATTACTCCTAATTCCCACTAGGTACGTAGTTCTAATCGATCCCATCATGGCTAAAGACAATTGGCTTATGCTGAGTATCTTGACAAAAGAGCAAAAAGTCTTTGCTTTTGTTATGATCAACTTTTTAATGTTAGTCATCAATGCCATAAAAAATCATTTAGGGTATTGGTGTTGGAAAAGAGTTTTGATGTTGTAGATAAGGATTGGGTGGCTATGGAAAGAGTGTCCGAAGATGTACATGGAGTAGAGGAAGGAGATGGTTGCTGTAAAGAGTTCCAACTTTCATTGCTGGCCTTAAGTGGTTTAAATGCTTCAAAACTTCAAAATTTTCAGTTACCTTGCCAAACCGTGATATTTCTATTTTAGTTGATAGTAATGTGAGCCGCAACTTTATTTCCAAGACTTTGATAACTAAATTGAGGTTACCAGTGGACAAAACTTCAATGTTTCACATAAAATGGGGTGATGGACATGTTGAATCATGTGGTGTATCTACTAATGTGAATGTTGTCATTTGTGACCATCTTTTTACTATTGCTTGTTATGTGTTTGAGCTTGGGGGTGTTGATTTGATTTTAGGCATTACTTAGTTGGAGACTTTAAGGGAGGTAAAAATTGATTGGAAGCAAATGATCATGAAAATTCCTTCGCGACAAAGTGAAAAAATATTATATGGTGATTTTTCTTTGTATGGTACTTGTGTTTCTTATAAGTCCTTATATAAAACAATGGATTATGAGTTTGCAAGTGTAATTTGGCATTTGCAAAGTTTTGAAAAGGAAAAGTGTGATGTGGCTGATGATTCTAGATTGGTGGCATTATTGGATGAATTTTTTACTGTATTTTATGAGCCAAAAGAACTACCTCCTAATCGTGCCACGGATCATTGAATTCCGCTTAAGGAAGGAAGGGGTTCTACAACTATCAAGCCATATCGTTATGCTCAAGTGCAAAAAGATGAGATAAGAAAACTTGCAAAGGAAATGTTGGCAACAAGGATTATTCGACCAAGCTTAAGTCCTTTTTCAAGTCCAGTCATTTTAGTAAAAAAGAAAGATAGATCATGGCGGTTTTACATGAATTATTATGCACTTAATGAAGCTAATAAGTGTTCTATGCCTATTATTGATAAATTTTTGGATAAACTGAATAGTGCTCGAATATTTTCAAAAAATGATTTAAGAGCTAGATATCATCAAATTCAAGTTTTTGAGGATGATATTCCAAAAACTGCTTTTCAAACCCATTAGAGCCATGATAAGTTTTTAGTCATGCCTTTTAGCCTTACTAATCTTCCAGCTACTTTTCAATCTGTTATGAATAATTTGTTTTGGCTATTTTTATGGAAGTTTGTACTTGCCTTTTTGTATGATATTTTGGTTTTTAGTGTGGATTTGGATAAGCATTTGGCACATTTGAGAGTAGTTATGTCTTTGTTGCAATCTCATCACTTCATAGCAAAGTGAAAGAAGTGTTCTTTTGGTGCTACTTCATTGGAATATTTAGGTCATATAATTTCTTATGATGGAGTTAGTATGGATCCTAACAAGGTTAAGAGTAATTTGAATTAGCTTATTCCAACTTCTCAAAAAGCCATGCATGAATTTCTTGGCTTTTCGCATGTTGCAAAAGGCTTTGGTGAATGCACCAATACTTGCTATGCCTGATTTTACTCAACCTTTTATTATTGAGTGTAATGCATCTGGGCGTAGGTTAAGGACTATTTTAATGCAGCACAATCGACCTACTGCATATTATAGTAAAGTCTTGAGTGATAAGAATTTGGCCAAGTCAACTTATGAACAAGAGATTATGTCTTTGGTGCTTGCTATTCAACATTGGCGACTTTATTTACTTGGATGGAAATTTGTGGTTTGAACTGATCAAAGAAGCCTCAAACATCTCCTTCATCAACAAATTATGACTCCGGATCAACAAAAATGGCTTTCTAAATTGTTAGGCTATGATTTTGACATTGACTATAAGGCTGGCTACAAATTCAGCTGCTGATTCTTTATCTCAGGTACAAGACATGGAATTTTGGGGTATTTAGGGGCCTATTTGGTCAGATTTGGATGAAATTAGAGTCGATGTACTACAAGATCCACTTTTGGCAGCAAAAATACACCTTTTGCAAGAAGGAAAGAATGCTGGAAAAGGATTTCATCTTGAAAATAACACTTTATATTGTTATGGGAAGTTAATTATCCCATCAGCTTCCATTGGGTGAATCTATTTCTTCAAGAATTCCACTCTACTCCCATTGGAGGACATGCAGGTTTCTTATGCACTTATAAACGGTTGTCCTCTAATTTGTTTTGTTTTGGAATGTGTAAGGACATTGCAACTTTTGTGGCTGCATGTGCCATTTGTCAATGCAACAAAGCTCAAACTTTAGCATCAGCAGGATTCCTTCATCCTCTTCCAATTCCAGCTGCTCTGTGGGAGCATTTGTCAATGGATTTTACTACAGGGATGCCTAAATCAAAAGGGTGTGATGTTATTTTGGTGGTGGTTGATCGATTGTCCCAATACAGCCATTTTCCCTTATTAAAACATCCCTATTTGGCTAAAACAGTAGCTGAACTGTTTGTTAAAGAAATCATCCGGTTGCATGGAATTCCCCGGATGATAGTCAATGATCGGGACCCTCTCTTTCTTAGTAAATTTTGGAGTGGTCTCTTTAAATCTTTGGACACTCATCTTCGTTATAGCACTTCTTATCATCCGAAGTTTGATGGGCATACTAAGGTGTTGAATCATTGTTTAGAATGTTATTTGCGTTATTTTGCATTTGACAAACCAAAGACTTGGGCTGATTGGGTGGCATGGACAGAATATTCTTTTAACACGTCTTATCATTCTGCTTCCCGAATGACTCTCTTTGAGATTGTTTATCACCACCTGCCTCCGATATTTCCTTCTTATATTCCTAAAGAAGTTGGTGATCAAGCTTTGCCGCAGTCTTTGTGTGAGAGAGATGAGTTTGCCCAAATTCGGAATTGTCAGCAAGCAAATAAGCTTCACCAGGATATTTCTTTTACGGTTGGTGAATGGGTAAATCTTCATCTCCACATTGCTTTGAATGCTAAACTATAGCTAAAGCATACTTCTAAGTTGGAACCATGCTACTATGGATCTTTTCAAATTCTAGAAAGAATTGGTGCTGTTGATTATAAGTTGAAACTTCCTGATGGTTGTTGGCTTCATCCGGTATTCCACTTTTCTTTGTTAAAAAAATCAGTAGGTTTTTTCTCTATAGTTTCAGAGCTTCCATCTGATCTAATGACTGTTAATCAGCCTAGAAGTTGAGTTCATTTTCGTATTCTGGGTCGTCGATTTTATAGCCAGGATGGAAAGGATGTACCACAGTTGCTTATTCATTGGCAAGGAGAGTTGGCCGATGGATAGATAAGGTTGCTTTCCAACTTCAATTTCCTTCTTTTGTCCTTGAAGACAAGAACATTCTTCATTGAGTGGGGGGTGGGGGGTGGGCACGTAGGGTGGTATTGATACAATTAGGGTGAGGGAACCCATTTCTTATGTGCATTCTAGGAGATTGAAGGTGGCTGTGGCTCCTATTAATTAATACTTGAGTTGGCCTGGTGATAATCTACTAGGGTAGGAGTATGCTGCATGTCTTTATATATAAATAATTGGTGAGGGTTTGTTCATAAATAAGAAAGTATTATTTTTGCACCAAAGTGCTTGCTAATGTGGTAAGCCTAGAATAAAATTGCAGCAAGTGTGCTGCTAAGGTGGAAAGCTATGTGAGGTCTAATTACGTATAAATACCAGGAATTCGGTTAGGAGAGGGCATCCAGAAACTTCCTCAACAAGTCAAAAAACCTTATTTCTGAGCTTGAAGCTCAGGTGAGTTGATAGTTTTTTCCTGTTACTTTGTTTACCGTGTAGAATTTACTGCAGTTGTAGTCATATCAACCTGCTTCTTTGGAACAAAAATATTAACGTATTCTTCAGTCTATCACTTACCACTTTCAACTTCAGAGCTGTCTTTTTTTATTTTCCCCCTCTTTTTTGCCCAAAAAATAAGGACTTTTATTAAACACAAGTCATCCTGAAGGATGTTCAGGAGGTCTTACAGGCATATCTTTCAACAAAATAGAAAACAAAGTAGAGGGGACATTATATCCCCAAACTAAAGCATTCGTAGATGATATTGGCAGCTCATTCTATAAGAAGTCAGCCACCATAGCTACAAAAACACCGTAAGTCCATGATAGACGTGTCAAAATTTCCTTTGAATTTGTAGAAATCTAAACACAATGATACATGAAATTTTTTTGCTTCGCTCTCTCCAAATCAACATGAGACATACAAGGGAGCACTCCATGACAACTTATAGTTGGAAATGATAAAGGCTATGCTGGATTTGAGTCCAAGGCATTATCCAAAACATACTGGTTGATAGTCTCAACCAAAATTCATAACAACAAATTCTACATAGCATTCCGTATCAAAGAAACAAAAATGAAGAAATATATGCTTGCCACTAGTGCTTGAACATAAAATCTTCTTCCTTATTCATAAGATTATATGCAAATGAATTGTGATGATACAATCCAAGATTCCATCCAACATTGAACTAAAGCACCTGTTTCCCTCAATACTAGTGATATCAGTCAAACAATAGCATATTCTGATATACTAAACCAAAAAAATGAAAAGAAACGAACAGAAGAAAAGGCGACTCATAATAGAAAGAATTTCAAATAAACTAACTGCCGTTACCATTATCCCTAGTCAAAAGCAATTCCAATTAAGCATATCCCAACCTTCTAGTTCCAATAAAAATCAATTATTATTTTCATTTTTCGGGGGCAACCTCAGATTGTTCCCAACAAACCCCACCCCACCACCCCCAAACACTTCATTATATAAAGGAAAAGTTACAAAAAGATAAAAAAAGTCACCTTAAATAGTGACATTCAGAAGAAGAAACAGTCAAAGGAGAAAATCTCCTAGGCAAAGACCATACAAACATAAAGGGTAAGCAACCAGCCTAGGCACTAGGTCCTAAACCAATGTCTACTCTTTTTCTTCTTACTGGCAAATGATCTTCCAAAATTCAGCTCTTGAGAGCTAGGACCAAAGAACTCGGTACCATCAAGGAAGTCTGCAATAATACATCAAAAGAAAGATCTAGCTCTGAAGCTACTTGGCACTAGATGCCTCACCCATTCTCTGTGTGCTTTCAAAGGCAACCACGGAGCCATTTGCTTCTACTTGGTCTTTAGATGCAAGTGAGTGAAGAGGGGCAGGGGCAGCATCAACCTAAGGGACAAGGGCCTTCATAACCTCTTCACCCAAAGTTTCTATCATAATCTCATGGACAGGAGCCACATACACTTCAACGGAATCAAGGAAAGACCCTTCCGTCTCTGAGAACAAGCAGCTCAAGGACCTAGCACTCGGGACGGTTTGGGGGCTTCAACTAATATTCAACCTCGACAAGAATCTTTTTACCATCATATGTGTAATCCAAATCATGTTTATGAAATCCCTAATAGCACTCATCTCAACACAAACACAGGTAAAGCCCAACTATCTTGTCAAGCTGTGAAGGAGTCAACCACCAAAAGGTTCTTTAGTCATCTAGCAACATAGTTGATGCCTTACTCACGGAAAAACTCTGGCACATTCCAAAACTCAACCCAAATCAGTAGAGAATGGAAACCTCCACTTAGGAAAGATATTCTCATTTTCCATCACTGAAGAATAAGAAGACGACAAGCAAAATATGGGGACTTTCAAGAACTCTCATGACTTAACTGTCGTTTCCAAATTTGAAGAGGAACAGGCCCTTCTGGTTTGAGTTAAAACATAATGGTCCCACAATGCATAAGCAACCTTTTCAACGATAGGAAATGTTCTTACGAAGAAAATGAAGGAGACCCAAAAAAGAAGCTCCAGGCACAGGTTGGTGCTCCACCACTTCACCAACGGTGGTGGGAGCCTGGCAGCAAAAGCTACACCCCCAGGTGAGACCAAGGACTACACATTTGCCATGGAAAGCTTCACCATTTAAGAGGCCCAGTGGTGGAGAAACCTTATTACAGGACATGGTGCAAGAGGAGAAGCCCTTTGGTCAAGCAACCCTAGCTGACAAAGGAGGAGACAACCAGGAAAAAAAAAAAAAAAAAAACAAATAGCCAGAGAAACCAGCAGCCAACAGAAAACAGCCTGCAAGAAGAAAGTGACTGGAGAAGAAAGAGCGACTGATATCTTGATGGCAGCAAGTGAATGGAAGGCAGCTGAGAGGGAAGAAGACGAAACTCTGGGTGAAGATAGTAAGGACAGGAAACTCAAAACCAAAAGGAAAAGAGAGAGAACAGAACATTTTCTCTCTCTAAAACTCTCATCCATTATTTGACCAAGTAACTTCATAATTACCATCTAAAGCTGACAACTTTAACTAACTTCAACGAAAAACCAAAGCTCACTATGCCCAATTCATGCATCATAATGTAGAATTCACAATGGATCAAATACTACCATGCTATTTGAAAAAAATCCATGATGGCAGTTTGATAGCCACCAAGACCAAATAAGGACAATTATTTTCATTTAGGAAAAAAAAATATTTCAGTCTTGAAATATATTTCCACTTGAATTAAATTCAATTCAGAGAATATTTATTACCTACTTCAAGCACAGTTCTTTATTTATTAATTAAAAAAAATTGTGATAAGACTACTTGCAAATTCAACTAAAACTAAAATTACTAAAGATACATGTTTCAGATCGATATGAGACATAATATAATACATAATTTTTCCCATTCTGCTCTCTCCAGATCAACATGAGGCACGAATGGGCACCACCCCATGACAGCTTAGATTAGTGGGAACATAAAGGAATTCCAGCAATGCAACAGCTGAAGAACATTCCGAGGAATAACCCAAAACATACTGGTTGATAGTTTCAATTAAACTTCTTAACAGCATGTATTACATGGTATTTTGTATTGAAGAAACAAAAATGAAGAAATAAACATGAACATAAAATTTACTTCTTTGTCCGTTCAAATGAATTGTGAGTATACACTGTCCATCCTGTATTGAACTAAAGCACATGTTCCACTTCACTGATAATAGTAGAGATATCAGTAAAACAACAGCATATTCTGATACATTCGACAAGAGAAATAAAAAGAAACCAAAAAAGGAAAAGGTGACCCCTAATTTAAAGAAATTCAAAATATAATTGTGGCCACCAACATCCCTAATCGAAAGCAATTTCAATGAAGCATATTCCACCTTCTAATTCAAACAGAAGTCCAGTCTTACACCAACAAAATTCATGATTACCTCTAAAGCTAACAAGTTTAACTAACTTCAATAAAAACCAAAGCTTGCAACGACGAATTTACGCGTCATTGTCTAGAATTTATAAATGGATCATATACTAAGACAATATTTGAAAAATTCTCCGTGATGGCAGTTTGACAGCGAGCAAAACCAAATCAGGAAAATTATTTTAGTTTAAAAAAATCATTATTTCAGTCTTAACAAAAGATCTTCACTTGAATTAAATTCAATTTACAACGTATTTATTATCAATCCTAGCAAAATTCTATTTATAAAAAAAAGAAAGAAAGAAAGAAAGAAAGAAAGAAATGATGAGACTACTTGCAAATTCCCTAAAACTAAAATTAATATAATCATAAAATATAACATAGTTCAAATTCAAATTCTAAAATACTTACGTTCCACCGACTCCGCCGGAAGTTTCGGAAGAGATGGTGGAGAAGGGGAGTTCACAGACGGCGACGGAGGCACCAAAATTGGCGGCAAAGCGCGAGGCACGGACACCGCCGCTGCCGGCACCGATCGTAAATAGGTCGAAGTCATAGTGGCGGGAATTCTCAACACCATTATCGGACTCAGCGGCCCTGACGGAGAAGTTGCAGCGCTGGTGGTGGAAGTGAGGAGAGGGAGAGTGGGAGCAGAGGGAGAGAGAGCGGAGAGCCGGGGCTAGGGTTTGTGGATAGGAGGAGGCCGAGGAGGAGTAGAGAGAGAGAGTGGGGAGTTTTCTGTAGAGGAGGAGGGATTGGAGAGCTGGGAAAGTGGTCGCCATTTGCATGTGTTCCAACTGATGATGGAAATTAGGAAGACGTTTTAGTATTTAGTATTTATGTTGTTATTATTATTTTCATTTTTCTGTATTTTGGTATTATCTGTTGCGGATTTTTTTCCTTCTGTTTTTCTTTCTTTCACTTTTCTAGAAAGGTTTTCAAATTTTTGTTGATTTTTGAATTAGTAGAAAACGGAGGAAGCTGAGTTTTAGTTTTTCTTTCTTTTTAAGAAATTTACAAAACCACCACTTATGAATGTTAGTACTACTCAGGGAACAAGTATTGCCTATGATTAATTCATGTCAATTGATTTAATAAAATAATATTATATAATAAATTTAATTAAATAATATAATAAAAATTATAAAAATGATTTTTTTTAAAAAAAAATTAACCTAAAATATTAATTAAAAAAAAAAATCGATGATATGTTACAGGGATTATATGACCAGTAGCTACTTACCTGTCAACCTTAATAATGATTTTAAAAATAAAATAATTGCTTAAAACTCATTAAATCAAACCTTGTACATACTTCTTAAATTGTGATTAATTGAGTATAAATTTTAATCCAACCTAATTCTATTTGAAATTAGAAACGAAAGACAAAAGTTATTCACACGGAAAGGGATTTGTGCATAGGTGAGCTAATAATAGTAGTCTGGTGTTTTAGCTTGTCTTTACCCAGGGAATAATGATGGTAATCTTCAATTCATCTTATGGTCATCATGATTCACAACCCATCCATTTGCGTTGATGGTGCCAGCACACCACCTAGCTCAGTAGTGGTGGAGACAGTCGAGTATGGTGGATTGTCGATCTCTGTCACTATTTAAAAGAAACTTTAACTTATCTTATAGGGTAAAAATTGGATTGCACAGCTTAATTTCTATCGAGTATTCACAAAGCTTTTTCCTCCTCTCTAATTACAGGTGGTGGCCAAAGAACTTATCCCCCATGTTGATCAACATCACCATGTTAGGTTGGTTGCCACCACCACTTTGGTGAGTAGAATGTTCCTTAATAAGGGTTAGCTAAACAATTTACTTTAAACATTCTGATCCACATAAATAGAAGGAACATTAATAACCTCATCTAAGACAATAGCATTAAATTTCATATTGCACTTTAGATAGGTTTAAAACGGAATGGATTGGAATAAAATTAAAAACGAAATAATCATTTTATTCTAATGTTTAGAAATGCCCATAAAATTATCAATTTCATTTCAGTATTATATTTTAATTATTATCAAATCAACATGAAATAGTATGTACATAAAATTATTATCGGATATCCCCATACTTGAAGATGGTCGACTACCACATCAAAAAAGGTTAGTTAACCCTTTAAGATAGTCATTATCTACCTCATACTTTTAGTATGGTTGATAATAGTGTAATATATTTAGTGTATTGTGATTTATTATAATAAGTGGATCATAAAATCTATTTATTATGTAATTAAGAGCACATTACATAGTGATCGTACAACTCCTCCAAATAATCATGCATGAGACAAATGCCTCAATCGTTAAAATAGGACCTCATGGAAGGGCGAAAAAAAAAAAAAAAAAAAACATGCCAAAAGTTAGAGATAGCAGTATTGTTCATTTAGTTAATTAAAGGTAGCGAAGGTGGACATTACCCTTAGCTAAGAGCTTCACACCTCTATCTTTCTTGTATACCATGCCCAAGGGAATACCAAGTACACCAACTTATTACATTAATTCGACTAAAAGACAAGGTGACCGGGCCATCCGCCATGTGGGAGCGGGATGTCCACTAATGCGTAATAGCATGGTTGCACTTGCATGTCTAGTTCAGCCGCACTGCACAACACACAACCTTATTTTCTCACTCTTTATTACAAAAGGAAACCGCAATTTTAATTATTTTTATAAATTCGTACCAAAGTAATTCTTTGCTGATAAATCAGATCCTAGTACGTAATGTCGCTCGAAAGCACAGATTGATTTTGTTTCCTTTTAAAATCAAACCAAAAGAAAAAAAAAAGGTAATTATAAGTAGAATTTTATTTATTTATCATTACATATAATAAATATTAGTAATTGTATTAAAATAAATACCAATTTATTAGACTTGTCTCTTTTGGCTCAAATTAAAAAAAAAAATCACTAGACTTATATTGCATCTCATAAGCACTTCATTACATTTGTATCGCATATTTAAGATGCGATATAAATGTATATATATATATATATATATATTGCGTTCAAAATATAAGGTATATATATAATTAATATATATCACATAATGTGATATAGTTATGGTAAGCAAAACAATAAATTGCATTTATGAAATACGATATTTTTATTATTTTTAATATTGCATTTTTCAAATTTGATTTAGAGTTTGCATTTACATTTGTATGATATTTTTTATTTAATTCATATATATATAATTTCTTTTTTAAAAAAAAAGGTAGTAGACTAGTGCTTTGCCATAGTTGTAAGTATACCTTCTGAATTATTTGCTATATATAAGTAGATTCCATAAATTATTAAAATTTTGGTTTCACCTTCTTATAACTTATAAAAATATACAAATGATTCCAAAACGGTATTAATTGAGGCCTATTTGTACATTTTCAAAAGTTATAAGGAAATAAAATCACACTTTTTTTTACCAATATTTTTTATATATACACTTTAAAAGTTTAAAAGCTCTATCAACATGGCTTAAAGGATGTTTACAATATGTCTAAAGAAAAAAAAAATAAACAAATAAGAAAATTCACATCAACCAATAAATTTATTTTTAAAATTTATTCATTTTTAATGATTTCAGAAAATAGTTCATGAAACTTGTTATTAAAATCCATTTGAAACTAATTCACTAGAAGCGACGAAAAAAATTTTGTAACTTTGCTACGGGAATTCATCATCATTAACCTATATTAATTAATCACAAAACATAAAAGAAATTCATAATAACATATATTAGGAAGTAGCAATTTTAAACGATTCTGCAATATGTTTAATTATTTAAGAAAGCCATAACAATTTTGTTGGGTTCAAGTTATTAATTTCGCCTGGTCACATTAAACAACTGTTTGTGAGTATGAACTCAAGTAAGAATTGGGGTCACGTGAAATTTTACCAGAATATAATACTTGGGTTTATCTTATGCGATGAATAGATTATGGGTGAGTGTTCGAAGGTCATGGTATACACATAGAGTTCTAATGTTTCAGAACTTTCTCCACACCATTAGGTATAGGATACAACATATTATCCATACCAAGGAACTAGTATTTTAAATAACATAGAATATAAGTTCAAGGACATATCATGCATCCACCCCATAAAATATCATAATTAATAATTTAAATAATAATAATTGTCATGCATCAAATGATAGAATCGTAACAGTTTCATCGTGTAAACTATTTTAATATAAAAATTAATCTCATAATTATTATCATAGATCTAGTTCACATAAAATAAATCCAATTCAGTTCAACACTACTTAAAAAAACAGAAAAGGAAAAACAATTGTATGATAGTTCATCAACTTATTCTTAGTATAGAATTTTAAAGGGTTTATATACATGAAAAGTTTACAAGCTCTGAGCCTTGAATTTTGATATCATCTTACAGATCAACAACGAAAGCTACTAAGTCACCCATCATGGCGTGATTAGTTTCTTAGAAGATAAATAAAACTCTAGAAAGAAATAAAAGTTTAGTTCCATCTTCATTAATCCTCACTTTATAGCCCTATCAACTACTCAGTTAGTAATAGATTTAATACGGCACAACTACTCTTGACCTATAAAAGAGTATACGGTAAAGCGAGTAACTATAGCTCAATAAATGGGATAGCGACAAAAGCATGCATAGACTACAAGGTAAATAGGGTTGTCAACTGAATTAGTTACATGCAATGCATTAACAAGTAAATGCTATTGTACAACATTGTCTGAACCTTGATGCAGATAGAGAAATTATAATTGCTCTAATCAAATGCAATTTCAATAAAATATATTCTACCTTCTAATTCCGATAGAAGTACAGTCTTTCACCAACTAAATTCATGATTACCCTCTAAAGCTAACAAGTTAACTAACGTAAAAATCAAAGCTTGCAACACCTAATTTACGCGTCATCATCTAGAATTTATGAATGGATCATATATTAAGATAATAATTGAAAAATTCTCTGCAACATCAATTTGGTAGCAAGCGAAACCAAATTGGAAATATCATTTTCATTTAACAAAATCAATATTTCAGTCTTAATAAAAGATTTTCACTTGAAATAAATTCAATTTACAACGTATTTATTAACACTCCTAGCAAAGTTCTTAAAAAAAAGGAAAAAAAAAAGGTGTTAAGACTACTTGCAAATTTAGTTAAATCTAAAATTACTAAAATCATAAAATATAACGTTATTCAAATTCAAATTTGTAAGAACTTATGTTCCATCAACTCCATCGATAGTTTAGGAAGAGACGGTAAGAAAAGAGAGTGCACAAACAATGACGAAGGCACTAAAATTGGTAGCAAAGCACAAGGACACCATCGCTATTGGCAACAATCACAAATAGGTCGAAGTCTAATAATGGGAATTCTCAACACCATTATTAGACCCCATGACCCTGACAAAGAAGTTATGGCGTTGGCGATGGAAGTGAAGGGAAAGAGAGTGAGAGCAAATGGAGAGAGAGCAAAGAGCCGGGGTTAAGGTTTGTGGATAAGAGAAGGAGAGGGAGATTAGGGAGTTTTCTATAGAAGAGGAGGGATTAAAGAGTTGGGAAAGTGGTTGCCATTTGCATGTGTTCAACTAGTGATGGAAATTAAGAAGACTCCATTTAGCATTTAGTATTTATGTTGGTACTATTATTCTCTTTATTTTCTGCATTGTTATATTATCTATTATAGATTTTTTCCCCTTTTTTTTCTCTTTCTCTCTCTCTCTCTCTTTTTTTTTTTTAGTTGTGGTTAAACTTCAAGAAAAGGAAAAAAAGGTTTAAAAATTACAAAAATGTAAGTCTTGGGAATACTTAAAACCTTTTAAAGAGACAATTTCAAATTGAGTTGAAATCCCCTTTTCAAGAGGCAATTTCACTTTACATTAAAATCATCTCTTGAAAAGACAATTTCATATGCAGTCAGACAAAATCACCTCTTCAAGAGATGATTCTATTAGTATTACACCTCTCTTGCCCAACTATCACAAATAAGCAACCCAAATTCATACAACTTTACCCAAACACCCTTACTCCTTCTATAACAAACAACATAAGCTTCTTTAGAAATTCCCAAACATAATACAAAGTTGAACAAAAACAAATTAAGCATTTTGGCACATTGTAACACATATAAAGGCCAAAATCATTCAATATAACTATTAGTCTAACATGACAACTAATTGGTAATAGTCTGAAAAGCATAAATAAGTAAAGTTAAACTTAGGAATATGTACAAGATATGCAAAATGTTAACTACACATCCAAATATTCGGTAAATAAAAACAATCAGTATCTACTGCCTATGCCATCTGCATATGTAGGCATGCTTCTCCCATACACCTGCTTTAGATTAAGGCTAGACCATTTGACTCGCATCTAGTTAAGTGATATGTTCTCCATTCTTAGAGAAGCCACCAAATTTAATGTAGAGCATAGCAATAGGGGTAAAGACCACTTGCATCACCTCTTCGCACATGTCAGCATTATGATCTCTAGGGCGACCCTTAAACAGGGCTATAAGAGTCTACATCTGTTAGCTGGTTCTCTCATCAAACATGGTATAAATTTGGAAATGAAGTGCTATTAGAGATGCTGAGGGTGAATAGTGTGGAGGAGACGCATCATCTTGAATTTATATGCTGAATTGTCTACATCTTTAACCTCCTTTTCACCGACCACCATGTCCCTGATGCCTCCCTTCCTATTGTAACTCATCCAGTAGGGAGTCATCATCATCTATATTCGAACTAGGTGCAAATGGCTTGTCTAGATAGACCCCAATAATCCCCTATATGAGGTCATCAACCCTATGGTGCTCAGTTATAATGTCCTTGTACGACATTTGAGATAACCTATGTATGAAATCTGTCCATAAGCCAAAGATAACGGTTTGATTAGCATATAACTAGAGAAATGAATAAGTAATAGCAATAGGAATGATACATATCAAATACATCCAAGAGGCCCCAACCTGTCGATATATCTACAAGTAACCTATTGGTACTAGGGAATGTAGTTCAGATGTACACCAGGTGGTGGCCAAATCTATATAATCTAGTTTTGTTGCTCCTCCTAATGCGCTATCCATGCTACATGCCTAATCACCCAGTTGATCTCAATTCGACCCCTCAAGTTTATTTCATGTAGAACCCATCCGGTGTTAGGATAGGTTAGGATCTCCTACATCTTGTTGAAATGTTGGGTCATATGGTCATGATAATGCATCTTAGTAAAGTGGAAGCATATCATCAAGACTTAGGCTAGCCATACATTACTCTTATCCCGAAAATAAGTAGGGAGTCTAGCCATGTCCTTGTGCATGTAAGGTATCCAAACAACTTGAAAACACATTAGACAAGAATTTAAACTAAATAACACTTCGAGAAGCTACATGTAAGCAGGTTTATGAAATACATACCTGCTCCCATGCTATTAGTCGAATGCATCTCTACATTGGCTAACTATAGGCGTGGGTAACTTCGTGACATTGAACTCTACTCTCCATTGGATCATAAGTGGTTGATCATCAACCATTAATGTAATCTAGTGGCGTAAAAGGGCAATGTATGGGAAATGCTCCCATGCCCATACTTAGAGAATTACTAAAGGCCCATTAATCTCTCTAGCATCAATTCGAGAAGTGAGGCACAGCAACTAGTATAGCCATGCCAAACATATTGCTCCTCAAGCATAACACCTAGCTATAGTAAGGTCCGAAAGGAGAGAGAAAACATGAGGTGCACCATGTTGTTATACTTATTTAAGAATGGCATACCATCGATCAACTGTATGATATGTGCCCCAGTATAGCATTGTACTGTAATATTATCTTCATCACATGGCAAATTAGTGAAATTGTCCTTCAATCAAAATAATTTCAATTGAGCACCCTTCATAGCATTCTTCAGTGGGCAAAATCTTAGTAGCCACTAGCATAACTCGTTAGAACCTGTAGATGTTGTCATGTTTATAACCGCATTGCCATTAGCAGGGATACCAAGGAGTAGAGAAATATCCTGGAGCATCACTATCGTCTTGTCAATGTGAAAGTAAAATGTATGTATCTCTTCCGTTTATCCCTTTACAGGGGTAATAATCAAGTGCCAATCTAGTTGTATGAAGGGAACCTAACATCTACTAATGAAACCCAACTATTCCAAATATGGGATCATGCATGGATCTATCAGTATCTCCTAGCCATCCAGACACTTGAATATCGCCTCATGCCTATAACGCCTAAACTAATAATTCTCCTGCAATCAAGGAAAAAGAGCTAATGTTAGAGGCATTACATGAAATGAGTATATAGTAAGTAAGTTATCAATTTGCTGTTTCTTACCTAACCACCCCATACCAGCTTAGACCTATGGGATGAATGTAAGTGAAGCAGTGACCTATCAGGTAGTTCTAGATCCATTTGCTCCTACATGTCTAAAAGAAAATAGTAAGTTGACTTACATATTCAACAATGATAAACAAAATGAGAGCAAAACAAAAATTTCTTAGAAATATATATATATATATATATTGTTAAATCAACATTAACATGGCTTTCTAGATAACTAAAATGTGTACCAATGGATCCACTCGAAGTTGATTGACTCTCTTATTGTGGACATCTTCTCCTATAATGTCCCTCCCTACGGCATAGACAATAAGTATAGGTCAATGGCCCCCCCTAAATATCCACATCATTCTAGAATCATTTCTCTTATAGCCTTCCCTGATTCTTAACCTTGTTTGAAGTTTGAATTAGATGCCATACGAGAACATTAACATAAGACCAATTGGCCTTGTAGGAAAATGACATGAAGGAACGTATATATAAACATAGAAAATTTTGCAATATGTACCAATGTCCAATATGTATGACACAATCCATACTCATTTTACTCATAATAGCTATAATGTGAAAGCACGTAACCTTGTATGTTTGCCATTTATTGCAAGAACATAGACGAGTTATAAGTGCAATCATGTAGCTATTTTCTCCCTTTTGTTGGTGTGACGTAAGTCGTGGAGCAATTATGATTTGAAATATCTACTCATTGTCGTCGAAAATCACGACTCGGTGACTATTGGCCACTTTATGCCACCTATCAAACTTTCTCTCCACAAATTTAGTAAGTATTTTTTCAATGCCCATTTGCTTTGTTAACTCGATCCTTCATTTATTGAAGTAGTTATTGCAATTGTAGAAAGTTTTCTTCAATAGCGCCATATAGGGCAAGTTCTTAGTATCTCACAAAGCACTGTTGTAACTCTTGATAATGTTAGTCATCTTATGACCAAATCGAGTCCATCATCATATGCCAATGTCTACATCTTTGGATGTAGTCCTCTAAAGTAAACTTTAGTATGGGGGCTTATCATTTGGGCCTCATCGTAGTAGGCATGAAATTTTCAAGATTGCAACTAGTAAGCCGCCTTCTTTAATAGTTCTTTGTAATCTTTGTTCTTAACCTGAGTATTGAAGTTACTGCTAACATGTCGAATACACCATCGCTATAGCCTATCACTCAGCTACACTATATGCTCTCACACAACTACAGATTGGATCCCAGCATGATTGTTTGAAATCAAATATATGTTCGTACAATCTCTTATAACATGCATAAGCACACATTTTAGAAACCAACCCCAGCTATCCTAACATTCCTCATTGATAATGGTAAAACACAAAGGGATTGTGATTCTAACAGTCAACTCTGATCGCAATCAATAGTTTATGTTTATACTTCCTGTAAAGGAATGTCCCATCAATAGTAACGATAGGCTTGCAATGTATGAATGCCTCAATATATAGTCTGAATGCCTAAAAGACTATGTCAAAATACACATGGCCAACAGTATTACTGTCTCACCATTTCCACTCAACCACAGTATCTAGATTAGCTTCTTAGATGGTATTTAATAAATGCGAGAACACTATATATGATTCCTCTCACCTTCCATAAATGCATTCAATCGCTTTACACTTTACTTCCCTATTTCTCTTTATGTGCATAGTATAACTAATACGAGACAGGCGTACCTATCAAATTATAGTAAAATAGATTATGAGTTCAAATATTGATCTGTCAAAGACCTTGAATACTATTATTAGCCTTAGCTATATTATTTAACCGAACAAATTCAATTCAAGGACCCAATTCTTTAAATTAAAATTTACAACAGTTAATTAATTTAATATCAAGAATTAAATAAGAAAGGAAACTATTAAATATTAACTTTAAGACTTAACATCGTATGTAGATCTCAATTCCTTAGATCTATACATGCAACTTTCCGAAAAATAATCTAATTAAATCTTTAATTTCTTTTTGATCCAGAGAACTCTCTTCTAAAGTTAATAACTTTCTCAAAATTATTAACCCTAATCTCTAAATTGCCTAATAGAATCCCTTCCCCATAGTGTAATCCAAGATCGCACTAATCATGCAACAAATTCTCATATTATATTTCCGAAAAGGTCTTGCAATTTATCTCTAACATTGCATAAACTTTCATCAATTATGCTAGACTTAATTATACAAGAAATCTCTCAATCTTCTCGTATAATATCAAATTTAAATTAATAACCTATAGAGTTATTAACCTAAACATGTAAGAACAAATAATCAATTCAAAAGAAAAAAAAAATCTTTATTAGATCTAAATAAAATCAAAGCGTCACATGTGAGAGATCTAGGTTTGCAAGACCTAGATACTATAGATCTACTCTCTACACATTATAAAATAGCAAACTAAAATCAAAGAATAGTAAGGAGTAGAAAAAAAGATCATAAAAATCTACAAAGGTTGAATCTTGAGTCTTCTCTTTTCCTTGCTCTCTTGAGTCGCCTTTTCTTGAAAAGTCTTCAAAAAAATCGTGCTAAAAGTGTCTCTCTAGAAAACCTTAACAAAGCCTTATACAGAAAAAATTAGATCAGCTAGAAAAGACCCGATCAAAAACATAATCATGCCTTTTAGTCCTGTCTTTGGTTGTGACAGTTAAAAATAAGCTCCAAATTCTCCTAAAAACGATACAAACATATCATTCAATTGTATCGATCTTCAAACCTTCATAACTTACTCATTTAAACTTCGATTTGAGCAAAATTTATTTCTATCTTCTCATTTTCCAACGTAGATTCCTTTAACACCTAGAAAACAAAATTATACTCAATTAAGTATCATTATATAAAAATAAACTTAAATTTTAAGGGAAAATCATAAAAAATCACTAATTAAAGTATAACCAACTTGAAACTCATCAATAACCATGTTGTTTGCAAATGGTAGCCTGGAGATGTTTTACCTTAATGCTTGATGACTATTATACATCCTTTATAAGAAAGTAGATGGGTGCTTGAATCCAATTAGGGGTAGTCTTGGCTCAGAGTAAGATTAAGGTACGTAATAACCCATAAACCTAGTTATCATAGAACATCTATCATGTGTCTTCTTACAAGCTTGAAGTCTTCACTTGCATCCCTTTTCCCAATCAATACATCTGATAGACCAAATTGTAGGTTCGGACTCCTTCGCTGCGAAGTCATGGTAGTTCATAACATGATGCATCTTCATAATCATTGGTAAATGTTTTCTATTTTCAAACCACATGCCCACCTTAAATTCATCATTGAGATCTATTCATCATCGATAATACCTCCTCGGACAATACAAGTCCATCTTCAACACTTGCAATGTAGAAAGGTACTGGTTTCAACATTCTAATTATGTCCACATCTACAGTTAACCACTATCTCTAATCATTTCTTCCATATAACGTTTATGCTTCTTCTACTTCTTGCAGCCAATATTCACTCGAACCAATGTTGGCATTAGAATCTATATCATCAAAATCTTTATCAATGTCCTCACAGGCCAATTCATTATCCACATCAGTATCTCTATTGGATTCGTTGGTGATCAGTAATTAAGTTGGCAAGGTATGCTACTGCTACTTAGTATATGAATCAGTAAAACCAAGTGAGGTTCAAACACCTAAGTTTTGGGTCAAACTCTTACGTCACCATTGTGCCCTCTAAAACCATACTCAACCATCAGGAGGTTTATTGGTAATGGGTGTCATGCTCCCAAACTCGAGGAGTCATAACAACCTCATTATGTAAACTAATCTAAACTAGAAACTATCGTCCTTAGCTGCTAACATAGGTATAGTCCACTTGAAGTAATCAGATGGGCACCTATAGTAAATAAAACCTGTAGAGTAACATTTTACAAAATATATTTTCTCATATCTATAGATAGTTATTTTTTTTTTACATAGCTTTATATACATCAAAGGTTCCAGAGTTTTCAAAAAAAAAAAAAAAATTATACATCTCCACAAGAGGACTACATTACTTATTATGGATAAATTAATGAGCCAACAAAGACTATAAGGCCTCCTAGGAAGACCTTATAATCTTCCCACAAAAGAAAACAAAAGTAACATGAGATTTGATCCATTCATTAGATTTCAACACTTTACTCTCCGTCCCATTAGAACTAACTTGTGGATAATTGTAACGAGGCATCTTGAGGTACTACTTCATACCTGTAAAATAATATATTGGGATGTGAGCTCACTAGCTTAGTAAGAAGGGACAGAGTCATAAGAATACATTAATAAGCATGGTTGTTCAATCATTATTTAAATGCAAATGCAATAAATAAATGATAGATCATCATACAATGTTTAACCGATCCATTGTGAAGTTAAAGAAATTTCGTCCACTTTAACCTGGATTTCGAAGAGTTTTAACATGACACTATCAAACTAAATTCGAGCTTGTGCAATGGATAACACCCTCCTCCGTAGATAACATTCAAACCACAATTCCTAACCTTACCATGACCGCTTCTCTTGTCACTTTGTTTAATTAAGGATGAGAAAAGAACAATTTTTGTTATCCTCATTGAAGTGTCAGTATTTAGTCTAACAACCTAATGGTTATCCTTATTAGGTTTGTAAATGTCAAGTTAGATCTTAGTTAACTTAAGATTAGTCCAGATTATAAAGTGAATAACCAAGTTCATACATTCTAAACATGATATATTCAAGCAAAAAATAGCACTCGAAGTTCAACTCCCAATCATCAATCAGAATCATAGGCACACACATAGCATATGCACAAATAATTTAGCTACAACCACAAACAAGCACTCTTACTTCTTCAAGTATCCTGATATGATATTTCAATATGTCACAAAGCATCGATCCCAACTTACTCGTATGTACTAGTAACTACTCTTGACTGTTGCCTCCTTACTCTTCAATTGTCCATAAAAATCACAATAGATTAGTTTTTAAGCCTTAATTCATTCGCTATTAGTTTGTTTATATGTTTTTTGTTGTTTAGTCATAAATTTCATAAGTTATCTCTACTTAAAAATCATAATTTCTTAACCATTCATTGATTTTTATAAGTTATCTTAAACTGCAAAATCCTTCGAGTTAGGATCTGAGTGATTTCATAATAGTTTTCTTTAGTTAGAAATCCTCTAAGTTAGGTTTTGAGTGATTCTATAGTAATTTTCTTTAGTTAAAAATCTTTTAAGTTACTATCTAAGCTACACAAGGGTCATTCATATATCAATTTTATCCTCTAATATAGCTTCTGAGTTTCTCTAGGTTAAGTTCCTTACTAAACTATCCTCTAAGCTATCCTCTGACTCTATTATCTGTAGAGTTTTTAAGAAACTCATCCTCCGATCAAGCTTTTGAATCCCCTATTTTTTACATTTTATTCATAGATTTTGCTTCTAACCTACTCTCTGAGTATCATTCTAATGCAAAAATTCATTTATAAAATCCTCTAAGCTATCATCTACCTTTAACCAATACCCCTAATTAACTAATTTACTCACTTTTCTTCCAAGTTACAATTATAGAATCAAGTTAAAACAGCAAATAACACTCCAAATAAACCTTCCTCAACTTCCTTACTCCTTAACTCTTCATACACTTCATCATAGTTCATCAAGTTTTTTCAAATTCAACAAAATAATCAATGATCAACTTCACTTTTAAAAACTAATTGCAATTTACTACAACTCCTTAATTTATAACTCAATCCAATTGTCCTAGAATAGTATAAATACTCCAATATTGAATTAAGCTCAATATCTTAATGAGATTCTTAAAAGAAATACATCATTCTTCACTTAAAAGCACTATTTCAAACATAATTTAAGGCTAAAAAATCAAATAAAAATATGAAAAATAGTATCATGAAAAACTTTTACATAGCAATTTAATATTAACTTAGGGTAGTTTATCGAAAATTTTTTAAGTGAAAACTATGTCGTTTGCCCAATTTATTTTAACTTTGAAAATTGTCTGATTTCTTTAATTTCTTAAAGATATATATGATAAGTACTAAATTTATATAAAATAGTATTTTTCCTAGATTCTATATGTAAAAAATATTGGAATAATTTTTTTTCTTCATAATTTTCTAGGAATTATTGGCATTTTTAATAAATTATTTAAAATCCAAAAAAAAAATGGAACCTCATCAGAAAATAAAGCTCTAGTCACCCACTATTACTCCCTCCTTGTTGGTAGCTCTAAGGGTGGGTGTGGTTTCTAGTGGAAATGGTGGTTAAGCTCCAGTACCTCCTCAGGCTAACATACCTTCTTTTGTCCATATTACACCTAATTTGTATATATTTTCCTAAATTATTTCTTTAAATCTCCAAATCCTACTTTGTATGAACAAAATGTTAGAGAGTTTTTTCTAAATTCTGCAAGCCTATAAAGTGTATGAATGAATTTTCTTGTCTCTCCTCCAACTCTTAAGCTTAAATACTAGAACTATTTGCACGTTAATCAAGTGTTTAATCCTTAACGCCTATCAAGGATGATCCATACGCCTAACTTGTTAAATTCCCAACTGTTCCCAATTTCTTTTTATAATTTTTTGTTGATTTTTAAATGATTTTCTTACATTATTTTGGCCCAAAATGTAAATATTAAGATATTTTAGTTAATTATAGGTGTACGTATATATTTAAAAATTACATGCGACACTTATTAATATACTCCATATGTTATTTTATATCTCATAATAATTTTATTACATATATATTTTATCTCTAAGAGTTTATGAACTATCGAGCTTATTTTACACAATTCAATGAATAATAAATAACATAGTTAAATTATATTATTTTAGCTATATTATTATTTTATTATATTTTTAATATTTGAGTCTATGGGGCCTCCTCGACTAATATCTTGAGCTTATTTGTAAGTGTTTAGAGTAATCGAGTTAGTTTCACTGATACCCTAAATTTACCTATTCAATTTTTTCTTCGTCAAATATGGGGCTTACAATGGGTTCACTTCATGAATTTTAATATATATTTTCGCCAAATCGCCGACTCCACTTCGTCCTTATGAGGAAGCCAACAGCTGTTGGATATCATAGTTGTCACTAATAGGAACGGTACATAGCATGTCAATTCTCCCACTTACAAGGGGACATCTATGAATCGACTCGACTTGGTAGGTCTTTGTGTTAACCTAAAACTGATCACATATCAAACCAACCAACTGGTCATACATAGTGCCAATTGGAACTCCAACTATTATTCTTGAGTGCTTATCATATCACACCTCATCCTCTCCTTCCATAATATTTCTACCAATATAACAAACTAATCTCATATTATACATTTATACCTATTTGCTACATTAGCTTCATAAATTCAGTATCCGTAAATAAAAATATTACCTTATACTAATAAGTACACTCTACTTGATTTCACCAACACATCAGCTAAGTTAAGTTCACTACCAAATTCTCGTAACGGCACTAGATTCATTACTTACTACAATTAAAAAAAAAAAAATCTTGCACAATCTCCTCTACATGATTTAATAATAATTACTTGTACATATATCACCTAATATATTAATGTATATAAGATATAGTAATGAAGACAAATTTATAATAGGAAAAAAAATTTTTAACTACCATAACATACTACAACATTTTCAATAGTAATTTATATCTCTATCTCCATCAGTGTACTATAACATATTCGAAAATGAGTAACCATACATGTATCGACATATATACGTACATTTCATTAAAGAAAAAATTGAACTTACTAACAATGAAGTATTAAAAAAATCAAGCCATGTATATATTACAAAAAACTTGAACGGTTCATTTTGTCTAAAAAAGGCAATAAACAATAATGTACCATAATGTATTAAACAATAACATTAATTCTTTAATTTACATGTCCATAAAACGGATTAAAATGTCAAAAAAATGATATATTTTCAATCTAGTTGTTTAGAGAGAGAAAATGAGGCGATTGCATGGATTGATTCCTAATTTTGAAATCTTCCTATAACTATGTTCCATGCTACACTATTACTCCTGATCCACGATTGATTCACAAAAAAAATGATTCAATATGATAGATTTGAGCAAGGGGGTGTTGAATCATTTTAGATATATATATATGTGTGTGTGTGTGTGTGTGTGTCTGTGTATGTGTGTGTTTCTAATTGGAGGAAATAAGTCGTGCAGAGTAGAAGAATGATTTAAGTCTAGGAGAAATCTCTTAAAGAAGCAATTTTAAATTGAATTGGAATTACCTCTTTAAGAGGCAATTTCAATATTCCTAGGACCCATATTTTTATAGTTTTTTTTTTTTTTGCAAATTTTTTCTTTTACTATTGAACTTCGATAAAGGTTTTCAAAATTGATGGTTGAACATAATTCAATGCTAGTAGAAATATGAGGAAGTTGACTTTTAGTTTTTTTTTTTTTTCTCTCTCTCTCTTTCTTTCTTTCTTTTTAAGAAAATTATAAAAACACGAGTTATGAATTGTGTTTCCTTTTTTTTTTTCAAATATATAATCTATAGATATTAATGTTACTCAAGGAACACATATGGTCTTATGATCAATTTATAGCATTTAAATTAATAAATAATTTTATATGATAAATTTAATTAAATGATATAATAAAAATACAAAAAAAAAAAAGAAATAAATCAAAACCATTTGGTGATCAATCTCAACGGTCTCAACGTGCTTATAAGGGGGGTTCTAAACATGATAATTGATGGGTCATATGATCCATTAGTAGTATGCTATTAAGGTAATGCTTAGTGGCCACTTGTCATTTTCAATAATTTTTTCTAGAGAAAGAAATTACTTAAAACTCATTGAATTAAACCTCTATAAAATATTGAGTGATTATCTACCATTATAGATGAGTTGTGCCTCGTTCATGTTTAAAGTCTCCCAATAGGCTACCTCTGAACTTTATGGGAGCTTATTAGAGCTTTCATATTCTTTTCATTTTTTTTTTTAATTCATGAAACTATTTTTTATTTTTCATAATTTTTTATTTAACTTATTATTTAAATAATTTATTATATAATATTATTTTATTAAATTAATTATAAAAAACCAATTATGAAGCATTATCTTGTAGATAGCTATAAAACATTAGGCTAAACTAAAGAAGAAGAAGTGGGGGAGGTAGGTGAATTGAGTTTTAAGACAAATTACAATTTTTTTCAAAATTACAAATTAAGTGCAATAATAAGAATGGTTAAGGCAACCATCAAACAATAATTGATACAAAAATTAAAAAAGATAAGGATAAAGAGATTCAAGTCTAGACATAACATGGAGTTCGGATTGCTCCCTAGTCTCCACAAATCCATAAACACCTCCAATCGAGAACTTTACACCACTTTATTAATTACTCAAGGTAATGCTCAAAGAGTTACACAAGTTCGCACAATCACTATTGCACATAACAATCTCAAGTGTAGTGCTCTTCTTTCCCTCAAGACTACAAAGTATATGAGCATTCAAGCACTATATACTAAGTCTCTTATGTTTGATAGCAAGTAAAGAGTATAAGAGACAATTTGTAAGTAATAAGGCTAAAGAATGGAAGAGACTGTTTTTTGGTTGCAGTAGAATATTGGTTCTTAATCCTCTTTAGTTAGGTTATTGAGTATTTATATCAACTTATTGAATTTTTCCCATTATTACGCATTAAATACTCCAACAGCTACCTGAACTAGAACAGACTTACTAGCATGTCATTGCTTGAGTACTACCAACATGAACATCGGCAAGTGTACTGACATGTAGGCTCTTCATGATAAGAGAGCTCTTTCTTTTACTATCTAGGTCTTTACACTGTCAATTTGGCTCTTCCTTAAACCGTCATGCTAGTAAGCCAAATATCACCTAAAGATACTTTTAATACTTAACAAACAAATACACTTTGCAGTCTAACTTCAAGATCATTTATCATCACTCAAAAGATAAAATATCTTATAAAGTCAATTGATATATTTAATTATTAAGCAAATTAATTAATCTTATTTAATTAACTCAACATAATCAAATAAAACTTAGTTTAATCATCCACTTTTATGTTACTCTCATCAAAATCAACTAATGAACCTTTGGTTCAACAATCTCACCTTTTTTTATAAGAACAAAACTCTTATATACTTAAGAACTCCCCCTCAATTTAGCACTTAATTTCAAGATGTTTGACAATTAAATAAAATTAAGTGAATGCTTGCATGATAAGAGTAGTGATTCTTTTCATGATAACTTGATATATTAGATATATCAAATTTACAAGGATTTAAGATATGCTAAGTTATAATATAAGTCCAAAAGGCCAAAAAGGAGATGACCATTATCTAATCAACTTAACAAAATTAATTTAACCAATTTAAGCAATTTTATACTTTTTGACTTTCAAACGACTAATGACTTGAATATTTCTCTCTCTTTGGCTTCATCAAAAAGAGAAGGATCTAGGCGGTGAAGAAGGAAGAGGATTCGAGTCAAAATTTCGACAAAGTTTTACCTTATACTGGAGGGTATGCCCTCTACAAGAAGAAGATCAAAGAAACATGAGGCTCAAAATGAGCTAAAATAGCCAGCAATGACAACCAAGAAAAGCAATGCAAGTTCATTAAGGACAAAGGTTCAACAAACATACTGTAAAAGCAATAAACATCCAGCAGTGATAGTAAGTCCATTAAGGACCAAAATTCATAATACAACGGAAACATAAAGTGGCCAAAAGCCAAGTTCATAAGCCAAACACAAGAAAGATAAGAGAAAGCTAAAATTGACAACTAAGTAGCAAGTAGATCATCATCCTGAGCTAAAGGAGGAAAAGGGTAAGAGGGGCAATGATAATTCAGTTGGAAATGACTATAGAGCCCTTAAAACCCACTGTGAAGGTGATCATGAATATCTTCCCTAACCCGATCGAAGCACATCTTAGAGTATTGATAGAAAGGATAGTGAGACACAAGAGGAGCATGGAGGAAATCCAAAGTCGGGTGGAAGTTGATGAGAAGAGCCCTCAGGAGGAGGAGTAGCATCATGACTAAGAGCCGCACCGAAATGAAGTATGAGTATTGTGACTGCTTGGCTCATCAAAAGATGTAATTGGGTCCTAGGGATTACGCTCAAAACTAAGATAAAGGGGAGGTAGTTCTTTCTTCCTAACCCAATTATTGCCTGTTTTCTTCCAAATCCCCCAACAAATATCAACTAGTTTAAGATGTTTGATATGAGATACCCGAGGAGGTGTAAAGAATTGAATGCCCTTTCAAATTAGCAATTGTATAACTAATCACCCAAATTGAAGGAAAGCTTGAGAAGGGTTATTTGTAACATGTTTAAAGCATTGAACTACTATACTAAAAAAGTCAATTTGCTTATTTACGAGGAGATAATAAAGGATCCATAAGTCCTGATATTTAACATTCGACTATTGGCCTCAATGTGATAACTATAGATCACTATGTGGCGGAGAATTTTGGTTCTTAGGTTAAGTCAAAGAGCTACAAAGTTTTTGTCCCTTCCCTAATTTCCACCATTGCCCTTATACCTAAAGATCCATTCATAGAATTTAGTCCCATACAAATTTACATTCACTTCCATTCCTTTAATAGCAACACCAATAAGGGTACATATATCTTCAGGAGTAATAGTAATTAAAGTTCCATAAACATATGTATAAAGGACAGTATGATACAATTCATCACTTAGATTCATTTTCAATTTAGGTCGACCTCGATCATCTAAGGAATTTGGCATGTTACAGTAAAAATACTTAAGAGGGTTATCATATACCTTACTGGGAAGCTAAAGGAGGTCAAAGACATGATTGGTGATGGTGCCAAGAATGGCCGCAATTCAAAATTCCTCAAGCACCTCTAAGGGATAAAAGATGCTAGTATCAACTTCAAGATTGACAAACTTTTCAAATCTTTAAGCATGTTGGCATGAAGGAAAAAGGCGGTAGTAATAAGCCGGGGGTGAGAGAGCATGAGCAACGCGCAGTGCCATGGTTATTAAGAGAGGTATGTGTGATGGAGATGGTTAGAGGTATGTATGGTGAAGAGGATGAGGAAGATGGGTAAAGGCATGTGTGATAATGGGTAAAGAGTATGGATGATGGAAGCCAACCTGATGGTAAAGGCATAAGAACGGTGATTGGCAGCATAATGGTTGATGGGTAGTCTTAGAGAGGGAAAGTGGTGTGAGGAAGATGAAGAAAAGGAGAGGAGATAAGGCGAGGTGAGTGAGAAGTGATTGAGGGAGTGAGGTAGAAAAAATAGGATTTTGATGGTGGAAAGAGGGTAAATCAGAGAGGGAGAGAGGTTAAGGTTTGGGTGGAAAGAAAGAGGGGTTTTAGGGAAGAAGATGGAAGAGAGAGAAAGGATCGAGCATTATTATTTACACCTGGAAACAGAGTAACCAGCATGCTAATTATGGAAACAAAAGCCTTGCAAGTTTGTTATAGAAAATAGTATACTTATATGCTGGTGGTTAGGGGTACCGACATGCTGATTCTTAGAATAAAACCAAAACCAACTTGTTATTTATGAGGGTATACCGACAAGATGGTAGTTGTAGATACTGGCATGTCGGTTGTTTGCAATTCTGTAGAAAATGAGTTAACTCCACTTCATTGGTCCAAGTTGCCAACTCAAGTTGATTTGGAGTGATTTGATGAGCATTCTAATACTTTAAACAAGTATATTTGAGTCCATTAAGGCTTGGAAAAACTAAATTTAAGCAAGATTTTAAAGGTTTAGCCAAATTGAACTCTAAAAGCTATGAAGTATATAACTAAAAACAAAAGTGCATATAGATAAGCAAGTCATGTGATTAGCCATTGAGTTTTTGCGCACCAATACGTCCAACAAATTTCAAATATATATTTAAGCATAGTAGGAGTAAATTATAGCTTTGAGGCTCTACAAAATATAAAATCACTACATGAGTTCCCTAAAATTAAAGTTAATCATGTAAATAACTAGTAAGCAAGTAGAGATCCTTCCTTAATTTCTAAATAAGTTTATACTTCAAATATGTTTGAAGTTATCAAAAAGCATAAGGACTTATGATTACACCAAATAACATTCATATTGGCATAAATAGGTAAGAAAAGCTCCTCATAGCACTTAGTGTCTAATAAAGGTCTAGAGAGGTCAATTATACATAAAATTCAATTTAAGCTAGTTCAACCACTTAAACATGATTTAGGCATGAAAATAAACATGTAAAGCCGATTTTGGGCATGGAAGCCAATACATGATGATTTGGTGCATATGTGAACTTAAATACTTTATGAATGATTTCAAGTGTGCCCAAAACATGCTTAATGCGATATTTAATTCATGAAATCCATATGATCATGTTTCTTATGCCTCGTAATGTAGATTTTGCTGGTCAATATGTTATTTTTGTTCAAAAATGCTATCTTAGTTCTTATGTGTCTAGCACTCATCTTGTATGATCATTCTCAATTTTCTTCTTAGAGTGCAAAACCTTTCCTCACTCAAGGGTTTGGTGAAGATATTGGCTACTTGATTACTAATATTAACAAATTCTAAGCAAATATCATTGTTTTGCACATGGTCACAAATAAAGTGATGTTTAATTTCTATATGCTTAGTCTTAGAATGTTGAATTGGATTTTTGGTCAAATTTATAGCACTTGTATTATGACATCTTATTAAGTACAACAACTACCAACTGCTAAATATTCTACCTCAGTAGTAGAGAGTGCTACTACGTTTTATTTATTTAAATTCCATGATACTACTGAGTCACCAAGGAAGTGACATGTGCCACTTATGCTTTTCCGATCAACTTTAAAACCAGCAAAATCAACATCGGAATATCTAACAAGATCAAATGAGGTAAACTTAGGATACCATAAGCCAATTTCCATGGTGCCCGCAAAATATTTGAAAATGCATTTGACCACATTCAAGTGAGATTCTTTAAGGAAAGATTGAAATCATACACATAGACACAAAACAAACATGATATCAAGTCTAAATGCAATTAAATATAGAAGACTCCCTATTATGCCCCTATACATCTTTTCATAAATGTTCTTTGCGCTTTCATCTTTATCAAGTTTTAGAGTGGTTCTCATTGGAGTTGACTTAGTCTTATAATTTTCCATTTTGAACCCTTTTAAGAGCTCTTTTGAGTGTATTTAACTTAGTTGATGAAGGTTCCATCTTTGGTTTGTTTAACTTGAAGACTTAAGAAATAGTTGAGTTATCCCATTATACTCATGTCAAACTCATTTTTCATGCATTGGATGAACTCATTAACTAAATCCACGTGAGTAGCACAAAACACAATGTTATCTACATATATTTGGGTAATTAGTATATGATCATTGTGTTGCTTTACGAATAATGTTATGTCAAGTTTCCCTCTAGTGAATTCATTATTTATCAAGAAGCTACTCAATCTTTCTTACTAAACTCTAAGAGCTTACTTAAGTCCATATAAGGCTTTATTGAGCTTATATATACGTTTTGGGAATTCACTATCCTCAAATCCCAATGGTTGCTCTACATATACCTCTTCTTTGATATAGCCATTTAAAAAGGCACTTTTAATGTCCATTTTATATAGTTTAAAGTCTTTATATATGGCAAATGCTAAAAGCATTATAATGGCCTCCAATCTAGCAACTAGAGCAAAGGTCTCATCAAAATCAATTCCTTCTTCTTGGTTGTAGCCTTTTGTAACTAGACGTGCCTTGTTTCTTGTTATTATTCTAGTTTCATCTAACTTGTTTTGAAATACTCATTTAGTTCCAATTATCGGTCTATCTGTTGGTTTAGGTAATAAGTTCCATACCTCATTTTTAGTAAATTGATTTAGCTCTTTTTGCATAGCTTGAATCCAAAATTCGTTCTTTAAAGCTTCATCTATGTTTTTTGGTTTAAGTTGAGATAAGAACTCTACATTACTTAGATTCTTAAGAGATGTTCTAGTTTGCACTCTATTAGATGGTTCTCCTATTATTAGATTCTTAGAATGATTTTTCACAAATTTCCGTTCTCTAGGTAAGTCTATGTTAAAGTTGTTAACAATTCCATCTTACCTAGAAAATTCCTTCTCAATTGAATTGTATTGATTCTTGTTAAGACCAAGACCGTCCAAATGAGCACCAATGTTCTCTAATTCATCATTAGACTCTTTATATGCATACCTGTCATCAAATGCAACGTGAATTGATTCTTCTACAACAAGAGTTCTTTTGTTATATACTCTATAAGCTTTACTAGCAAGAGAATAACCAAGAAAGATGCCTTCATCTGATTTTGAATCAAATTTGCTTAGTTGTTCCTTTCCATTATTAAGAATATAACATTTTGTTCCAAATCGATGAAAATATGATATGTTAGATCTTTTGTCTCTTCAAAGCTCATAGGGGGTTTTCTTAAGATAGGTCTTATGAAAACATGATTTGATAAATAACAAGTTGTATTAACAGCTTCGGCCCAAAAACACATAGGTAGATTATTATCACATAGCACAATCCTAGCCATTTCTATAAGGATCCTATTTTTCCTTTCAGTAACTCTATTTTGTTGTAGAGTTCTTGGTGCTGAGAAAGTATGTTCTATTCTATTTTTGTTACAAAAATCTTCCATTTCATGATTTTTGAATTCTCTCCCATAGTCACTTCTTATTAGGTCAATAAAAAGACCTTTTTTTCATTTTAGACCTTCTTACTATACTTCAAGAATACATGATATGTTTCATCCTTATTCGTAACAAAGAAGGTCCAATTATATCTAATGAAATCATCAGCTATGACTATGGTATATCTTTTCCCTCCCAAACTTAAGGTTTGGGTTAAACCAAATAGATCCATGTATAGTAGTTAGGGTAGCCTAGAGGTTGAGATGGTATCCTTTGATTTGAAAGATGACTTGGTTTGTTTATTATATTGACATACTTGATATGGTCTATCTTTAAAAAATAATCTTAAGTAAACATTTAACAAGATTCCTTTTGGTTAGTTTTGATAAGATATCCATACTAACATGTCTTAGCTTCCTATACCACAACTAACTATTATTGTTTTGAGCAAATAGACAAGTTTTAAGAGAACGTGAAAACATATTGAAGTCAATTTTGTAAATGTTTCCTCATCTATACCCCTCAAAATGGATTTGGTTATTGTTAATATTTTCACTAGAGCACTTTCATGCATAAAAAATTACTTTATATCCTATATCATACAATTGGCTAATACTAAGTAAATTATGTTTCAAGTTATCTACAAGTAGCATATACTTAATAGTAAGATTGTTATTAATGCAAATGTTACCTTATCTAATAACATGAGCCTTCTGGTTACCTCTGAATGTCACTCTTCATCCATCCTTCAACTCTATAGATGTAAACTTAGATGCATCTCTCGTATATGTCTTGAGCAACCACTATCCAAGATCCATTTGTTATTATGCCTTGAAGGACCCTACAAAACAAATAGCTAATTCTTTGGTACTCACTTTAGTTTGGGTCCTTTAGGGTTAGTTGTTATAATGTAAGCTTATCCCCTAGGGACCCAAACTATTTTACCTTTGTTACATAGGGAGAGATTGCAACGCAATGCTCACACATACGCAATATGACCATATCTTCCACAATAGTTACAAGTTTTATTTGATGCCTTAACAAAATAGCTTTTGTATACTTTATACACATTTTCTTTAATATAACCTATTACAGTTTTATCTAACCCTTGCTTTTGTGTTCTAAGGATTTTTTCTAAGTTTTTCTCTCCATCTACAAATTTTACAATTATCTTCCTTGAATAATATAAGCTAGATTTTAGGATTAAGTTTTCAATTTCAAGTCGACCTAACTTGTCAATCATACCTTCATCATTTTTTGCCTCAAGTTTAAGTTCTTTCATTTCCTTTTCATTCCTTCAACTTGCTATTTTCAACTATCAATTCATTATTTCTAGTACTTAGCTCTTCATTCTTCTTCATTAATTTCTCATTTTCAATTTTTAAGTATTCATTATCTTCTTCTAATTCTTCTTTTGCATGAACTATTTTATTGTATTTACTTTTGATAATGTTTCACTCATCACCTACTTCACTCATCATTTTCTTGAAGACTTTATTCTTCATTTTCATTTTTATGAATTCATTCAATAACTCATCATACATACTTCTAAGTTCATTAAATGAAGAGTTATGTAAAGGGGAGCATACCTCTTCATTGAGAGCCATGAAACAAGTTTCATTATTGGAGTTGCTAGAATCTCCATCACTCCAAATAGCTATCATAACTTTCTTTCTTGACTCTTTATCAACCTTCTTAAGTAAGGGACAATATTGTTGAATATTTCCTAACTTTTGGCAACTATAGCATTTAATGACTTCTTTCTTTTCCTTCTTAAACTTAGAAAGTGATCCATATCCATCCTTATCTTTCGTAATCCTTTTGTTGAATTTCATAAACTTTTTAAACCTCTTTGCCAACATTGCAAACTTATTATCATCTTCACTTTCTTCTTTACTTGAGTTCTCCTCTGTGACTTTTAGAGTAATTGTCTTCTTTCTAGAATGCTCCCCTTATCTCTTTACCATTTCATGTGTCTTAAGTGTTATAAGAATTTGTTCTTTTGACATTTCATTGAGATCATGGGCTTCCTCGATTGCGATTCTCTTAACTTCTCAATCTCTTAGCAAAGACCAAAGAATTTTAAAATTTATCTCAAGATTAGTAAATGTCTTTCCAAGAACACTTAAGGGATTAATGATATTGATAAACCTATTATATATCTCATCAATTGTTTCATTTGGATCCATCCTAAAATTTTCAAGTTATCTACATAATAAGCTTATTTTTGTATCCCTTACTCTATTAGTTTCTTCATATGTACTTTGTAATTCATCTCATATTCCTTTAACACTTTTACATGTACATATCCTATTGAAGTCATTTTCATTTATAGCACAATGCAAAATATTCATAACAACTTCATTTAGATCAACTAATTTCCAATCATTACCCAAGTAATCTCTTTCTTCTTTTCCTTCTATCTTAAATGGTTCTTAGTTAACTACATGCCAAAATAGTCTATTTTGTGCTTTTAAGAATATATACATCCTACATTTCCAATATGGATAGTTGCTGCCAGTTAAAAGAAGAGGCTTATTAATTACTTGTTCTTCTAAAAAGCTTAATGCATTACATGTCATGATCTTTACTCTAATATGCAGTTAAATAAGTAATTAGAGACTAGCTCTGATACCAATTATAGAACACTAAGCTAAACTTAGGGGGGGGCAGTAAATTGAGTTTTTAGGACAAATTACAATTATTTTCGAAATTACAAATTAAGTGCGATAATGAAAATGATCAAGATAATGATTAAATAATAATAGATACGGAAATTAAAAGAGATAAGGATAGAGTAATCCAAGCCTGGATATAAAGTGAAGTTCGAACCGCCCCCTAGTCTCCACAGATCCACAAACGCCTCTAATTGAAGACTTTACACCACTTTATTAATCACTCAAGATAATGCTCAAAGAGCTATACAAGTTCACACAATCACTACTGCACACAACAATCTCAAGTGTAGTGCTCTTCTTTCTCTCAAGATTACAAAGTATATAAGTACTCAAACACTACACACTAAGTCTCTTATGTTTGATAGCAAGTAAAGAATACAAGAGACAACTTGTAAGTAATAAGGCTAAAGAATGTAAGAGAATGACTTTTGGTTGCATCAGAATATCAGTTCTGTAAGAGAATGACTTTTGGTTGCATCAGAATATCAGTTCTTAATCTCTTTGGTTGAGTTGTTGAGCATTTATATCAACTTATTTAATTCTTCCCATTATCGCGCATTAAATGCTCCAACGGCTACTTGGAACAAACTTACCGACATGTTGATGCCTTACCCTTACCGGCATACCAAAAACCAGTAAGCAAATGCACTATTAGCATGAATACCGATAAGTGTACCAACATGCCAACTCTTCATGATTAAAGAGCTCTTCCTTTTGTTATTTAAGGTTTTATATCGTTAGCTTAGGTCTTCTTTGAGCCGTTATGTTGATCAGATAAATATTACTAAAAATACTTTTAATACACAATGAATAAATACACTTTGCAATCCAACTTTAAGATCATTTAATCATCACTCAAAAGATAAAATATCTTGTAAAGTTAATTGATATATTTAATTATTAAGCAAATTAATCGATCTTATTCAATTAACTCAATATAGTTAAATAAAACTTAGTTTAATCATTCACTTTTGTTTTCTCATTAAAATCAATTAATAAACCTTTAGTTAAACAATAGCATTAGCACATAATTCGAAAAAATGAGTCATATATTTCTTAGAAAGGAGAACATGAGTTTGTAAAAGAGGCAAATCACATGTCGTGCTATTATAGTTTTACTTTTATTTTTTCTTTTACATTTAGCTTTTTGCATTTATGTCCCACTAGAGTGAGTTCTCCTATCCAGGATATGTGTGCTCACATTTGAAATAATTATACAACTTGAATAGTCATAATATAAACATCTAAAAGGATATAAATATGATTTTATGTTTGTTTCATAAAAAAGTATAACTATACTATAATAGTCATCCATCCACTTCCTTTAATTTTAGGTTTAAAGTAGAGTCTAATAGTATGTCTTGGTCTAATAGTGTAGAACTTTTTTTTTCTATAATTACAATTGAAAGATATAAAATCTAGTTTAATCAACCTCATGGGTTAAAATATAAATTAAGAAGAAAAAGTGTAAAGATGCCATGTAAGTGAATGTGAGAGAATGCCTTAAATCCTTCATAGTTATAGAGAATTAAGAAGAAATTAAAAAAAAAAACTACTTTTAAATTATGAGAATTTCTATGATATTTTAGTAAAATATAAAATAATATGTCAACTTTTCTTTAGTTTTTACTTCATTCATTTCCTTCATTCAAATAAGAGAATTAATTTTTTTTTCTCTTGATTTCATTTACTCTCTTATTCATTCATTTCACTTTTCATCTCTCCTCCTTCCCTCTTTCCAAACAAAATATATGTAACAACGATATTAGATATAGCATTTTGCCCTACCATACAATATATTACAATCTTTATTTTCTAAAATATCATTTTTTTATTATCAAAATTATTATCATTAGATGTTATCACTAATCCATTATTGAACTTAGGGGTCGTAGTTTGATTTTGATAAGAACAAAACAATGTTTAAAAGTAATCAATCAGGTTAATTGTAAATTGAGTTTTGATTTGTAAATCATTTAAACATCAATAAAATTTTCATGTATTTAAATTTATTGGACTTAAATTGTAATATTAAACTTAGAGAGAAATATAACAAACTATATTATATGTGTGCTTATATTGTTTGTGTCCATGTATAATGGAAACAAGGAAGTGGTACTGCAATTGGAAAAGCCGATAAGCTAATATACAAAAAACTGTCAAGCTGATGGAAGAAAGTTAAGACTTATCAAATTAAACCTACTAGGCTGACGACATCTTGAGGAACCATCCCATTGATATGGAAGCCTCATGTGGATTGTAGATTTGGTTTTGTGCATCAAACCAAGTTGATGATTCTCTATGATGGTGTTGATGTTGGTATTAACATAAGCCTACTAACATGATGGTGTTAAGAGGAGCCAACTTGATGGTAGTTGTTTTTCAACTAGTCGTTGAAGCATTTAATGCGTCATAACAAGAAGATTTGAAGAGTCAGTATAAATACTCCACCAACCCATCAAAGACAACACTTTAACTGATTATTCTTTGCAAAATTTTGTATTCTTGCTCAAAAATTCCTCTTATCTCTTGTACTTAAATTTGCATTTAATCTTAAGAGATTAGACGTGTAATGCTCAAGGGTTTTTGAGTTGCAAAAATATATTAAGAGAAGAACTACTCTTTTATGATCAAATTGTGATTAAGATTGTACATGTAAGTGTTAAGCGAACTTATGTAGCTCTTTTGAGCATTTGAGTTTAAGAAATAAAAGTGGCGTGAAGTCCTCGATTGGAGGTGATTGGTATCCATGGTGAATAGAGGACAATCTGAACTCCGCATTATATCTAAACTTGATTTTTTTATCCCTATCTCTTTTATTTTCTGTATTTCTCATTGTTATTACTCGCTTATCTTGTTTCATTCACTTAATTATATTAATTACTAAAAATTGAAAAATTGATCTAGTATTGCATTACACTTAATTTACCCCTTCCCCCCAAACCTCCCCTCCTCAAGTATTAGCTTAATGTTCTTTATTTAATATTAGAGTTAGGTTTCTAAATTTATTATCTAATCGCATTTAGAGTAAAGATCATGTATTAAATGTACTAGACTCCGTAAAAAGATAGCATATTAATAGGTCACTACTTTTAACTAGTGAAAACTATTCCTATTAGAAGAATAGAATAAAGATTTTCATTAAGGCTTGTAGGAAGTTGTAGAAGGTTGAAAATTACTATATTAGTTATTGAGATAAGCCCATTATTTATTTAGGCTTGACTCTTTAGGCCAAGTGATACGGTCTAAAGAGTCCAATCCATATTGGCATAATTCAAGGAGATTTGGCTTGGTGGGCTTGGAATAAGAATCGTTGGACCGATTCGTCCACCTCCAACCTTTCTCAAGCAAGTTCATGCACTTATAAGGAAAGCTAGTAGTTTTTGGGCCATTAGTTAGCTCATTCTGGATAACCATGAATTGACTAAGCTCCATCTCATCCGTTGATCACCTAAATGATCCAACCGATACCATCATACTCAAGAGCCTATAAATACCTAGCATTTCCTTATCATTTAGAACTCTTCAAAAGAGATCAGAAACGATGTTCTATTACAAAACTCGGCTCTCTAAGATCAAATAGTGTTCAAGCGAAGAATTGATCTCATTTGCTTAAACTACAAGGTAAACGCCTAAGGTCTCCTAAGATTGCCTTGTTTATTATTTGTTCATTTGAGACATTGAGATTGCCTATTCCTCATCCCTGCTTTATTTTCACCTAATCATCCTTTCAAGTGACAGTCTCGCTTCACTTCTTTGAAGCCATGTATAACGCATTACTCATGTAGTACGCATGTGACCACTCCAATTAGACACCAGACAATAACTTAATGAATAAGGCACAGGCTAATGGTCTGATGGTAACACATTTAGACTTGACATTGTATTAGAACTAGAGGTTTGAGGTTCAAATCTTGCAACAAGTACTAAAGTGCCTTTTAAAAAAATATAGATGTAAGGGTCCGATTGGAGTAGTTACGTGCATGCTACATGAGTAATGCGTTACATGTGACTTTAAAGAAGTGAAACGAGACTTTCACCTAAAGGGATGATTAAGTGAGAATAAAGTAGGAAGGAGGAATAGGCAATCTCAGTGTCTCAAATGTATAAGTAATAGACAAGACAGCCTTAGGAGACCTCAAGCGTTCACCTTATGACTTGAGTAGATGAAATCAATTCTTTGCTTGAACGCTTTTTGATCTTAGAGAGCCGAGTTTTTATAATGAAACATCGTTTCTCCAATCTCCCTTTAAGAGTTCTACATGATAAGGAAATGCTGGGTATTTTTAGGCTCTTGAGTATGATGGCATCCGTCAGATCATTTAGGTGATCAACGGATGAGATAGAGCTTACTCAATTTATGGTTATCCAGAATGAACTAACTAATGGCCCCAAGACTAGTAGCCTTCCTTCTAAGTACATGAGCCTGCTTAAGAAAGGTTGGAGGTGAACGGATTAGTCTAATGATCCCTGCTCCAAGCCCACTAAGCCAAATCTCCCTGAATCATCCCAATATAGACTTGACTCCCTTGGCCCTATCACCTGGGTTTATCCCAATAACTAATATATCAATTTTCAGCCCTCTAAATTTTGCCCCCTAACCAAAAGTCCTTTAGACACATTCAAAGGGGTTTTAGGCATTTTTAGAAGTTGTTTCTTCAAATGTTATGTAGATGCACTGAATCTTGACTTTACTTGCTTGATTACTTCCAATATCTACAGAATTAACCCTTCTTTTGGATCACTGACGAGTTGAGCATAATATGTTAGTATTCATTTGTTTGCTGCTATGGAACATATACTTTGATATGCTTTTGTATCATACTAATGATTTATTGTTCCCATGACATTAATTTCATCCATTGCATAGAATTAACATAGTTAGCTCCTCTTGGTATTTCTTCCTCATTTTACGAGCATTGGTAGAAAAATAAAACCATCAAAGCATTTATAGAAAATTTGGAGCTTCAATAAATCCCATCCAGTAATTTTATTTTATTTTATTATTTTTTTAAGCTTCTCTATGTGTCCTTATATACATATATATATATATATATTATATAAAGGCCATGTAAAAAATTATTGTCACGAACTGAAGACGATCTAGTCGTGGTAGACGCAGTATACTATATGAAGAACCCTTGATTGGTTACCCTTCCAACATACCAGCTTCCTAGAAACACACAAATTCAAATGATATCATCACATAACATATTTATATGACATTTATACTACAAAGTTACAGTAAGCAGTAATTTAGTACCTCTAGGTCTATATTACTAACAAAACAAAAGTACATAAGTAAAAGTTTGCATAATCAATTCTCTCATCACATTGAATGGCCCACTCTTGCCTAGGTCCCCAAGTTAACTTATGGCATCCTCCAGCCAGCCTCAACGAATAAGCTATCTTGCAAAAAAAGTCTAAGGGAATGTAAGTCTAAGCTTATTGAGCAAAACCCTTAGCTACACCACAAGTAAGTTATCAATACATTATATTCACACATATGAATGAATGTTCAAACAGAATGTCAAACAATACCTATAGTTAACTAGTCAATATACGCAACTTAAATTTAACGCCCTCTGAAGTCAGGGTTGGACTATACACGATACCAATCAGATCCGGGTATTATACTAGAACTTACTTTACTACGGAACTCTATATTCCGTACTTAAATCAAACAAGTCCTTTATTTTCATAAAAACCAAATTTTAGTATAGTTGTGAGTAGGCCCCCACAGTCCACACTCACCCCTAAATGGAGGCCTCTAAACTCAACCCTTACCCAGGTGGTTGGTGCCTCCAATTCCTAATATTCCCGCAAGCCATGGCAAGGTCATTTTCTTCAAGTACACTGTACATAACCAATAAATTTATAATAACAACCCTAAAATGGCCTCTCTCTACCTCCGTGTGATGTGACAGCTAGAATTATTTCTATGCAATGCATGTACCAATTTCTTCTTATAAGCCGAGTATAGTTAAGTCCAATTATGATGTGACCATTCAAAACTACACACAATTATTATCTATATTACCATGCAACAAATAAAGTATTATTCGTACTTAAAATAAATTCATAACTCAACATGTTATAACATACACAAGCATTTCCCAACCACACATAACAATTAATTAATAATATCATTTAAGTCCACTATCTGCAATCACATACAAGCATGGAATCATAGGGTAAGTACTCACTCGACCATGACGACTCGCTCTAGTCATAGTAATCAATTGGAAGATCTTCGCCCGCATCAGGATCATCTGATCATTACGATATAATAACGATAGTAAGAAATTGAATTAACCAATAATTCTAGATATCTATTTACCTAATTCTACTTAAATTACTATCAGTTTTTTTATCCGATTAGAATTTATCATTAATCGTATGTAACTTTTTCATTCTATTTCTGATATTTACGAAGTTATAATCGTTTTTTTATCATTTCAAACGTACATTCGCACGGTGATGTCCGTTTTGGACGTTAAAACCCGTATTTTATGATATAGACTAAATTTATTGAAATTTTAACTATTGAAGCTTAATTATTCCTATTGGTTAGTTTTATGTTCTATTTTAGTAGTTAGTAGTTTCATTAGCTATTAATTTTTATACTTAAATGATCTTATGGTTTATTATCTTAGAGGCTTATGCCATCGCTTATGTTATTAATTGATTACATCATTGCTTATATCATTATTTAATTATGTCATTGCTTACATCATCATCCATTACATATGTACTCTTATCTATATGTATGCATATACTTTGTACATATGTTATATTTATACTTATATTTCTAACATACTAGTATGTACACTTATGTTCTTATACATATACTAGTACATATATCTGTATACACATACGGTGATATACGCATTTTTATACGTATTTTCGTATACCTAATGTTTTCTCTTAAGAAAGCTTCACAAATTTCATATTTTTGCATTTTAAGCGTATATTTAGCAAGATATATGTATATATAGTTAGTATATGCCTCATTTTAAGTTATATACATAAAGGATACTTATGTATAAGGGTCTTCTTACATGTATTTACTAAGTGTACTCTTATATATACATACTTAAGCATATGTACACATGTTCTTCTTCCATTTACTAAGGCTATCCTACACTTCCAAACATAAAAATTAGAACTTTACTCTTTCAACAACATATATATACATATCACATAAACTTCTTACACTAACCTAACCTATTCATCTAACTATTAAATAAGATAGAACAATACATAATAACATACTTTTTCCTTCTTGAAATATGGATGTAAAGTTTGAAATTTGAGAAAAGGTGAAAGGGAAAGGAGATCACAGTTTTGGTGAGAGAGAAAAGGAATTGTTTTGTATTGTTTTTATGCTTTAAAAATGAAAACAAGTGGGGTCTTAAGTAGAGAAGGGAGTAAACAGCAACAAGGAAAAGAAAAAGGGGGAAAAATTTAAAAGAAAAGAAAAGAAAAGAAATCAATAGAAAGAAAGAGAAGATTTTAGTGTGATAATGACATATATGTTGACTTTTTAGTATGCTAACTTAGTTAACCTTTGACTTGGTCAACATTTCAAAATTACATGTAATCTAAGTGTACATAATAAAGTGATTAAGAAAAATTAGGAAGAAAATTAAGGAAATGAAAGAAAATAAGAAGTTTAGCGAATCGATTAGTAAAACTAGGTAATGAGATCTTCCTTTAGGTATTTATATCCTATATATATCATTTGATAGGCCACTTAATGTAATTATCATAAAAAGTGTCATTTAGGGTATTAATACTTACTACATATAATATAAATATCAACTAAACTCTTAACTCTATATAAGACTACCTTATTTATATACTTAGAAGATGAATGTGACCTATGATGCAATATCATAGTTTCTAAGGGATTACTTTAGTATTATATATATTTATAAATAATTGAAAGTTATCTTTAATTTTTTACCAATGATTTGGAATAATACTAATGTTATATTATCAATTAGGGTTTGAGGGTAAATTATAGTAAATTAGTCCTTTTATACCCTTAAAATTATAGTTTTAGGACTTTTATCACTTTCAGATGAAATCTTTAGTGTTTACATATGTTTTGGGTAGAAAAATTTTATATGCGATTGATTAATTATTTTTAGGGTTTTAACTTTCACTAGCCTTGTCAACTCCTAGAAATATCTAACATACTTAAGTTTACTTTATAGATGCTAAGTCGAAAAATTTAAGGGTTTATAATTATGGCCCCAAAAATTTGAAATCCTTCTTGGTTTAGCAAAATGCTTGTATGACCTTTATCTCAAGTTCAAATCTTGACATCATAATCATAGGTCTCTTTTCATATATATATATATATATATATATATATTTGAAATGGAAAACGTAACTTCATGCCATACCACACACTAGATCTTCTTCTCCGCAATTACATCAATAGTTAATAGAATTAGCTTGTATCTTTTATTGAATTTTCACTTCCTCCTTCAAATATTTTTCATAATAGTTGGTAATGTTTTATCTTTTAAAAGATATCAACATAGCCATTCAAATTAATCAAATCTCAATTAAATCTTCAAAACTTTATCTTCACAACTCCAGCCATATCGACTATAAGTGCAATTCTTAGAGTTTTCTCATCCTAGTTTTGAATTCATTCAATCCTCTTCTAGCAACAAAAAGCAAGGATGAAAATAAAAGACAACGCAACTTAAAGACTCCATCAATTCATACTTGGTAGTCTTAGAGCCATAAGTTTTTACTCCTCTTTTGATTTGATTTCTTTTTTCTTCTTCTTCTTCTTCTTCTTCTTCTTCTTTTTTAATAAAATTCTATTGGCTCTGATGCCTTCTTTCTATTCTTGAATAAAGGAGGATCCATCTTAGAAGTTGGAATTGGAGGTGGTGTGCAACATTGAATAATTAGATTTGTCTCCTTTATACGATTACGATCTTATGGTTCGTCGATGACCATCCCTGAATCTTGACTCCTAGGGAAGCAGCCAGCGTCCTCTAAACAAGCAACATCAAGTTTAATATTTTTCCACTATCTATAGTCAACATCATGCTTACAAGGTTATCTACGTTTGTGTGTGTATATATATAAATACATATACACATATAGTCTCTTCTGCCAAAAGAATTTCTAATATAATCACATTAATTATATATAAATATATATATGTCGAGACCTTCTCTTTCTTTCACTGGACAATTATGTGATTTTATTTTTCATGTATAATACTATAAATCCTTTAACAAGTACTAGCTTCATCTTCTTTAATAACTTCATTCGTCAATGGCGAAATCTTTGAATTATAATCGACTAGTATTTTACTCTTCATAGATCGACATTCTATGAACTTTGAGCCATAAATTTTTCTTTTCCTTTCTTGAAATATTTTCATCATAGAGCTAATTTGACAATATATATATATATATATATATATATCAGATATTTCACATATGCTAGTGTCTAAGGCCTACTTTGTTACTTATGCTTTTCCCCTTCTTCTTTTTTTAATTTATTTTCCTACAAATCTTCTTATATCTTTTCTAGATTTTTAATTCACCATTTTTCTAGACCTTTATCATTATCATATATTCACTTGGCTTCTATGTACCACAGTGCACCAATATTCTGACATATATCATTGTTGCTACTGTGTGGGTGAACCCCCCTTCATAATTGAAACCTTTTTTGCAATTTGTTAGATATTGGTTTCTTGACTTGGAGAATATATATTGATTCTGTGCTTTCGCAAGAAAAGAAATGAAGAGCAATCCAAGTCAAAGCATAGAAGTAGCAAAGATGGAAGACTTATTAGTACGTCAAGATAAATGTCTACCATCCATCTCATATCCTTGGGATAAGTGGTTGGATAAGACTATCTCTGAAGATACGTTTTGAGACAAAGCCAAGCGTTGAGAAACCTGTGTAACTCCTCATACTGATGGTGGTTTCAAGTTTATCAAGTGTGAGCCTCGTGCTGAGTCTAAAGATACCATCAGGGGAGATTCAGTATTATGCTTTAAAAACGAGAGGAGAGAGCTACCTCTCTCCAATACCCAATTCTCGTTCTTGAAGGAGCCATCCTCTGGATGGGATGATTGAGTAGCATACATTGCAGAGAAGTCGGAATACATGACTTTACTGAAGAAGGCTAAAGTCCTTTATGCCATTGCTACTTCTACTCGATTACAATTCTTGCAAACGAGTGGAATGGAAGTATGGTGAGCAATCATCTCACTTTAAAGTGTTCAAACCCACACGTTTATCACTTCATGGGGGGAGAAAACTTTAACATTAGAAGATGTAACTGTCCTATTGAATCATTGTAGCTTTGGACAAGCCGACCTTGTTACCATAACAACCTCTCATAAAGAGCACAGCTTTCAAACATCCTTAATGGGTGCTTTGCAAGCTACTTGCATTAAGAAGAAGAAGCCATGTTTTACTTCTTGGCTCACATACTTCTTTGAGGAACGAAGCAAGGATAGGCCTTAGGTTTTAGGCCTCAGGTTCTAGGCCCAGGTTGCGGGAAAGAGTCAGTACCTTCATATCCTCTTTGATGGGAATTAAGCTACTAGACTTCTAACCTACAGCTGGGCTTGAGGACTAGAAGGACTAGTAAGACAAATCCTCCTATTCTAGCCGACCCCTTCTGAAGCCGAGTACTACCTTGCCGATTCACCCTTCATACGGAGCCGAATGACTGCCCATCTCTCTATAGTACACCGAATTGAAGAATACTCACCTACACCTGAACCCTCTAATGACCTAACATCTTCCTTACCCAGAAGCCAAGAGAGAAAGATTATAGGCTAACTGAGTCACCCTTGCTCAGACAAGCAAGCTATCTGTACTTTTTGTCCGCATCTCTAACAACCTCGCCAATGTAGCATCACTACATGTACAATATCATGTATAGAATCTGTTGCACTAATGATTATTTTCCTTGTATATTCATTTTTATCTTTTATATCTCGTACATTAGTTCCTTAGAAAATGCCCTTTTTGTCCTTTCTCCTTTTGGGCAAGTTGCCCTAACTTATGGGTATAAATATCTTTATATTTGTAACTAAAAAGGGGAATTCAGATTACCATTAATACACTTTTGTATTTTCTTCCTTGCATAAACACTCTGTTTACTTTTGGCATCACTTTTATTCTAACCCTTGAGCAAAGCTAGGTGACGAGTAACCTCACCGAACCGATTTGTACGTCATATCAAATTGTGTCGTAAGTCTTCGGAAGTTCCATTGGTACGTCACATCCTTTAGAGCTGTTTATGAGTTTTGCTTACTTCTTCATTTATAATTATCATCCTGCATGTTCCCCACCATTTCCATTTCAGGCTTTTTGTAAGCTCAGACCCATCCAACGACCGGCCTTATTTATTCTTGGTCACGATTTGCAACATCTTGATATCAAAGCAGAGGTTTTGTTTAAATTGTTGGCTTCTTTGAAGTTCTGTTTATACTATATTCTGCATGTGTAAAACAGAGCAAGTTACTGTGTTCATCTTCATTGTTGAGTTTGCCAGCTGTTGATTTTCTGGTTAGCGAGAGTATTTATTTGAACTTTGAATTAACAAAGAAAAAGACAGATCCAAGTATAAATGTTGGTGTTGGAGATGACAATAATAGAATTGTCCACCATGGATGATAGTTAATGGAGACAATAAAAAGTACTAATGAGAGACTTGATGAGTTGATTAACCTCTTTGTAGATCTGACCTGAACTGTTCATGCGCTAGCTTGCCAACCCACTGAGGTTACGCAAAATACCCCACAAGCTACTCAACCTATTAGAGGTCAGAACCTGGCATGACCAATTCGAGGTGAAGGAGTAAGTGGACGAGTAAGGCAAAGGATAGACTTGAGAGAGCTTAATAAAGAGGACAAGGAAGAGTATTTCAAAAAAGAGCGTGTGTAAGCCCCAAAGTTAAGCCAATTGACCGTAGGATTGAACTTAGAACATAAGTTTTGGACGATCGGTTAAGGAATCCGATTAAACCTCAAATTATAAACTATTGAGAGAAATATTAGTAAAAATGACCCCGTAAACTTGAATTTAAGAAAATAAGTAATAAAATAAGAGACTATAAAATTTTCAAATTTTAAGCATAATAATTACTAATTACTGAAAAGGCAAAAAGTGTAATCTAATAACTAATAAATTATTAGAGATAGATTATATGTATACTAAAAATAATAGAATGAATTAAATAATATTTAAGAATATTTATTTGTACTATATATGAATTTACATGTAAGTATAAATACGCGTAATTACTTAAAATATATGAAATGTACTAAAATAATACTAAATGCTTAAATAAAATTCATAATTAATTAAGGAAAAATCAGGAAAAATCATGAATCATCCAGAATTGGGTCTTGGAAGCTGGGAAAAATAAGAAAAAATTCGGCCAATTAGAATAAGCCAACATAAAAGCCAAAAATCAAGGAATAAGGTAATTGTCTTGTCCCATTTAATGCACAATAAATCCCCTAAAACCCTATAAATAGCAGGAAAAATTAAGAAACTCATTTGGACAGTTAGAAATCAGAAAAAATTAGGGAGAGACGAAAATTGAGAGAAAAATTTGGTTTAGAAAAAAAAATTAGAAAAACTGTGCAATTAGGGCTTTCAAAGGGAACCCACACCAGAAGAGGAGCTGGGAGTGGATGGCCACCACCACCACACGGTGGTGGTAGCGCTCAATCCGAACGACAAGGCTACGGTGGCCGGAGCCACCCAGATCGGTGAGTCCGATTTCCAGCCCGATTTTGTGTAATTTTGTAAAAATAGTAAATATTATTAGAAAATTATGAATTTTGTTATTCTGGGATATTTTTTGTATTTAGTTTGTAGAAAAAATATTAGTTTGATGAAAACATGCCCCGTAATATATGGTCCTTAAGAAATCATGCAAAATCGAGCACATTTCGGTTTAGAAATAAATGACCTTAGGAGTGTAGTTTGGAGCTCAATTTTTTTCTGTAGGATGCTCATGTGATATAGAATAGTACTATGAAGCCATTTTTTAAAAATTAATTTTTGAAATTTTTAAGTTAATTTTTAGCCCTAAAATGATGGAAAAATTGGATAATTTGGAGTTAATTAAGTAATTAAATTATTAATTACTGACTTAGTGAATAAGTAGATGTTTAGGGATGTTGAAATATGATAGAGAATGATACTTGTAGCATTTAGGGTGTTAGATGTAATTATTAGGTTAATTATGTAGTAAATAAGTAATATGGAAAAATAGTACATTTTAAGTTAATTTTGTAAATTAGGGTAATTAGGAGTAAAATCTGATTTAGGATGAATTTAGACATTTTGAAATGATAATTGATGTTTAGAGATGATAATTAGAGTGTTATAAATATTAGAAGTGTAATATATACATAAAAGGTAATAATACATAATAGGTAATTATTGGAAATATAATAAATAGGAAATATTATAATAAAAATTGATATTGTGATAATAATAAAAATGTACGATAAATCTGATAGGAAATTTGAATTTATGTAATTATATGAAAAATGTAAAAATTTCTCACATTAGGAGTGAATTCGGTACATTAATATAGATTTAAGTGTACCGGATGGAATAAAATGCTGACTAGGGATAGTGATTATATTTAGGGTATCTGGAAATAATGTGGTTAGTTTCACATTATGAGTTGAAACAAATTTCTAGGGTCCGGGTACAAAACAATACCTAGAAATCGAACTAGAATCTAATTTAGAAATCAATGCGGAACCCAAACCTAAACCCAAACCTAGAATAATTATAAAAGACTTAAGACTTAGATAATTAGGTATATTAAATCCTAAACAACACATAACAATAAGCGTTATAGGATAAAATAAACTTATAATAGTTATATGAAAAGCTGAAACCACGTTTGTGTTATAGGGATGATCAGCGATGGCCTGAGCAAATCGGACCTCGAGTGAGTGAGCGAGGAGTCGAGGTAAGTTGGGAATTAATACACTGCTGTATTTTGGAGGCTTGAGATTATGCTTGGCTGTGCTTGTTAGATAGTTGGCTGTGTACATGTGCTTGATTATGGGTGATACTATGATTCTGTTTGTTGCTCTGTCATGTATTGTATGACTTATATAAAATGATTGATCACCCTAAACTGGACTTAATCTAATATACGACCAGTAATCATAATTGGACATGCATGGCAACCCGTTAGGGGAACTTAGGACTCTCCGGCCAAATACTGACCCCTTCAAAAGGGATAGCGCAGGATTGCAAAATGGTCCCTTCTTCATCCTTAGTCGAACTAAGTGACAGGAAAGGAGGTCACGGCAAGGGTGAAGACAGTGGTTCGAAGGTAGTCGCGGGAGGAGCAAGGTCTCCATTACACAAGCCTGGGTTTGGTCGTGAGCGGTTGCATTAACGGCAACTCCTTAACCCGGATTACAGCGGGCGCAATTTCTCTAATCTCACGATGGGCCGGATAACATCGTGCGATGGCATTTGCTTGCACATGCATTGCACCTAATAAGTGATTGAAAACCTTGTTGTGTGTAGGGTATAGTTTTAAGTCCTCCATCCTAACTTACTGAGCTGTGGTTGCTCACATCCCTATAGACGTCGTGCAGGTGTTGGCTAAGAAGCGGCCACAACTACTTTGAAGCTAGCAACTGCTGGATCCTGGGGAGTAAGGAAAAATATGGAAGAACGAACATATATTTTTAAGGTTTAAGCTTTTACTTTAGAACTTCTCTTTTTTTTTTTAATAATGTAATAACTAGGAAATATATTTCGAAGAAACATTGCAAACGATAATTGTAATCACTAAATTATAGTGAATATATATATTTCCTCACTTTCTTAGATGAATGATTTATTGAAATTACAAAGTGTTTACTTCAAAGCGGGTTAGTCGTTGATGCCTTGTATAGATCAGGTCTAAGATAGCGGTTGTAAGGCCAACTTCTATCTTAGGGCGGTTTACACGGCGGGGCTGTTACGATTCTGCCGCTTCGGGGCGTAACAGCGTGTATGAGTCCCTAGAGCGTCTGACCATGTGAAGCTTTGGATTTCGAGTTTCAATGGATCTAGGAATGCTAATGAATATTTGGAGTGAGAAGAGAAGGTGAAACATGTTTTTGATTATTATCATTACGATGATTACGAGAAAGTGAGAACTGCTACTATAGAGTTCTCCAAATATTTTGCCATATGGTGAAAGAATTTCTAAGCCATAAGGAGATGGGAAGGCAACCAAGAGATTAATACTTGGCCCGAGATAAAGAGAATACTTAGAAATAGATTCATTCTGAAAACTTATCTTCAAGATACTTTAACTCATCTTTGGGAGCTGAGACAAAGAGGCCGAACTGTTGACAAGTATGTTTAAGAATTTCAAATGCTTATGATCCATTGCGAAGTAAGGAACCACCAGCCCAAACGGTTTCAAGATTCATTACTAGATTGAGAGGAAACATTTGAGACATTGTAGAGCTCCAACGATTTGACACAATGGATGAAGTTGTTAAGATTGCCTAGCAAGTAAAAAGGCAAAAGAGGCCTGACTAACAGCTAGGATGCCAACTAACCTAACTAGATAGGCAAGTCACTGAACTCAATCAAGAATAGAGTCGAGTTGAAAGATTGACATCCGAGCCGAGCAGAAAGGTCGACCTGATAGTGAAGTGCTGACTTAACTTACGAGAAGGGACAAGGGTTTGATAGGAAGACGAGCAAGATCAAGTGTTTCAAGTGCCAAGGGCTTGGACATATAGTTGTTCAATAACCAAACCGTAGGACAATGGTCATCAAGAGAAATGTCCCCAAGTTAAGAGTAGATGGTATAAATAAGGAACTCGAGGAGGAGCAGGTCTTTGTCTAGAAAGAAAATGCTGAGAAAGAGTTGATTAAGGTAGATGTGTTTGCTGAGGACTTAGATAAGTTACTCATGGTTGTTTGATGCACTATGAACATGGAACCCTCATGAGAGAAGGAGCAAAGAGAGAATTTATTCCATACCACTTGTAAAGTAAATGATCAAGTGTGCACCCTCATTGTAGATAGTGGAAGCTCCACTAGTGTGGCATCAGTCGAACTTGTTTCAAAAGTGAAGTTGCCGACTATTGCACATCCAAGGTCATATAAATTGCATTAGTTGAGTGAAAAAGGAGCATTACATGTTACTCGGCAAACAATACTACCGATTACTATAGGGAATTACTCAAACCAAATTCTCTACAATGTGCTACCCATGTGCGCTTCTCACATGTTACTAAGTAGACCATGGCTGTTTTATAGAAGAGTTATCTATGACTGCTACAAGAACACGTACATATTCGAAAAGGATGGTTGGAAGATCACATTTAACCCAATGCCTCTAAGAGAAGTTAACAAGTTGTAGAAAAAACTTGCTCACCAATGGAAGAAGGCTTTGGTGAGGAGTAGAGCCGAGCTTCAAGAGGCCATCAATGCTGACAAGTCAACCTTTATGTTAGCCAGGCGTCTATTAAAGATAAAGGAGCTAGGTGAACTACCCTAGGAAATTAAGGAGTTGCTGGATGAATATGCCGATATGTTCCTAGAGATTTACCTAAGAGGTTGCCCCTAATTCGAGGCATAAAGCATTGCATTGACTTAGTACCTGGTGCCACACTGCTGAATAAGCCACCTATCGGATGAATCCTGAATAAGATGCTAAGCTCCAACGACAAGTTAATTAGTTGTTAGAAAGAAGATAGATAAAGGAAAGCCTTAGCCCTTACATTGTACCAGCCCTTTTAGTGCTAAAAAAGGATAGAACCTGGCGGATGTATGTAGACAGCTGTACTGTGAATAAGATTACTATCAAGTATAGGTATCCTATCCAAGGTTAGAAGATATGCTGGCTGAGCTGAGTGGAGCCAAGATATTCAACAAGATTGATCTTAAGTCTAGTTACCATCATATTTACATGAGACCGGGAGATGAATGGAATATTACGTTTAAAACTAGATATGAACTCTATGAGTGGATGGTCATGCCATTGGCTTGTCAAATGCTCTGAACACTTTCATGCGATTGATGAACCACGTGTTAAGACTTCTAATTAGAAAGTGTGTCGTAGTGCATTTTGACGACATATTAGTTTATAGTACTGACATGCTGAGTCACCACAAACATCTTCAAGAAGTATTGGATATCCTCCGTACCGAGAGATTATTTAGCAATCTCAAAAAGTATTGCTTTTGCTAGGAGGAAGTAGTATTCTTTGGTTATGTAGTCAATAAAGGAGGCTTACAAGTGGATGATGAAAGGATCTGAGAAATTGTAGAATGGTCAACTCCTACTACTTATGCTGACATGAGAAGTTTCCATGGACTGGCTTCATTCTATAGACAATTCATCAAGAATTTTAGTACCCTCACCACGCCTCTTACTAAGCTTACGAAGAAGAACACCGACTTCTGATGGGGAGAAAGGGGGAAGAAAGAGAGAAGAAGAGCTTTGCCAAGATAAAAGAGAGGTTGACCTTTACCCCGGTATTGGTTCTACCTGACTTTGAGACAATATTTGAGTTAGAATGTGATATGTCGCGCTATCCTAATGTAGGAAGGTCGACCAATTACTCCGTGTATGATAAAGAACTCTTGGCGCTGATCTGAGCACTGCATGTATGGTAGCATTATCTAATGCCAAGAGAGTTTGTCACCTATACTGATCATGAATCTCTAAGGTACCTCCAAAGTTAGGCGAAGTTATCGAAGCAACAGGCAAGATAGGTTGAATTCCTTGAAGGATTCAATTTTGTAATTAAATACAAGCAGGGAAAGAGCAATGTAGTCGCAAATGCTCTTTTAAGGAGACATGTGCTTTTAATCAAATTACAGACTAGACTATTTGGGTTTGTAAGTATCAAAGAGCATTATTCTGAGAATCCACACTTTGGACCCATAATCATGCAATGCGCTGGTGGAAAGAAACTAGATGGAGGATGGTTACTTGTTTCGAGGTGGAAAATTGTATGTGTCGACTTGTTCACTACGGGAACTATTGATTAAGGAAGCCCATGGTGGAGGACTCTTTAGACATTTTAAAGAAAGAAGGACCTGTGAACTATTGAATGGCTACTTCTTCTGGTCAAGAATAAGGAGAGATGTACACCAAGTTGTCGTAAGCTGTGCTGTATGCAAGAGGGCTAAGTACCAAGCTGAGTAAGGTAAAGTAATGCCTTTACCAGTTTCGACGAAGCCATAGACCGAATTCAGCATAGACTTTGTTCTCGGACTACCATGAATTACCCAAGGCAAAGATTCTATAATGGTCGTTGTGGATCAGTTTAGCAAAATGGCGCACATCGTGCCTTACTCAAAAACTAACGATGCTTCGACTATTGCTTCTCTTTTCTTGTAAGAGATTATGCAGTTGCATGTCATGCTGAGAAGTGTAGTCTCTGAAAAGGATCCAAAGTTCTTGAGCTACTTTTAGAGGACCTTGTGGCGTCGGATACAGACCAAACTATTATTTAGTACTTCTTGTCACCCTTAAACTAACGGCTAAACAAAAGTATTTAATCGCACTTTGGGATCACTGCTCTAAGCTATAGTAGGAACGAACTTAGCTTATTGGGACGCTTGCTTGCCAGTAGTTGAGTTAGCTTACAACTGGACAGTACGTGACACCATTAAGTAAACTCCCTTCAAAGTGGTCTATGGTTTCAATCCCGAGTTACCCCTCGATCATGCCTCTGCATCTGTACCTATGCAATCCCTTCAGCAGATTTATAACAAAGTTATTCAGCGCATTAACCAAGCAGCTAGCAAAATACGAGAGAAGACAAAGAGTAGGATGGCTAAACAATTCCAACCAGGAGACTTAGTATGGTTGCACCTCAGTAAAGAATAGTTCCCAAACAAGAGGAGGACTAAATTATCTGTAAGAGCTAAAGGACTTTTTAGAATCCTCTAGAAGATCAATGATAATGCCTACAGATTGGAATTACCCGAGGACTAGGGGGTTTCTAACGCCTTCAACATTGCTGACCTCAATCTATATCACCCTAACAGAGAATTGAATGAAGACCATTTAGATTTGATCCTAAATCCAAAACAATCTAGAAGGAATGATGGGAATCAGGCTATTAAACCACTGACTAGTAGCCAAACCCAAGGATTACAAGAACTAACAAGACGAATCCTCCTGTTCCAACCAACCCCTTTTGAAGATGAATACTTCCTTGTTAAGTCACCCTTCATTCCAAGCAAAATGACTGCCTATCTCTCTATAGTGTGCCGAATTGAAGAATACTCACTCCCGCCCGAGCCCTCTAATGACTCGGTATCTTCCTTGCCCAAACGCCGAGATAGAGAGATTCCAGGCTGACTGAGCCACCCTTAATCGAACAAGTAAGTCATCCATATTTTTTGTCAGCATCTCTAATAACCTCACTAATGTAGCATTGCTATGTATACAGTATCATGTGTAAAATCCATTGTACCAATGATTGTTTTCCTTATATATTTATTTTTACCCTTTGTATCTTATACATTACTTTCTTAGGAAATGCACTTTTTGTCTTTTCCCCTTTTGGGCAAGTCACCCTAACTTATGAGTATAAATACCTTTGTACTTGTAGCTAAAAAGGGGAATTCGGATTACCATTAATATGCTTTTGTATTTTCTTCCTTGCATAAACACTCTGTTTACTTTTGGCATCACTTTTATCCTAACCCTTGAGTAAGGCTAGGTGGCGAGTAACCTCACCGAACCGATTCATACATGATATCGAATTATGCCATGAGTCTTCAAAAGTTCTATTGGTGTAAATTTGTAAGTTTTGCTTACTTTTTCATTCATAATTATCATTCTGTACATTCCTCACCATTTCCATTTCAGGCTTTCTGTAAGCTCGGACCCATCCAACGATTGGCCTTGTTTGTTCTTAGTCATGGTTCACAACACTTTTCTTCTTCTCTTTTTTTTTTTATTTATTTTTAATTATTTTTTTAATTCAAGTTTTGTAGTCGTCTCTTCATCTCATACGTTCTCTATCCTGTCTTTGCAGGTATGAACTTTTCACTTTCATTGTGTTTTGGCTTTCCTCGTTCATATTCCCTGAAGGGCCTGAGGATGGTGTTAGTCTATAACTTTTCCTCTTGGCCATGCGCATTGTCCAAGGTGAGCGATTTACTCTAGGTCCCTTTTACTTAGGTTCACTTTAGCAATGCTTGGACCTGTATTACCATGTTTCTATACGTTCAAAAGGTTGATAGGTGATCATTTCACGTATTGACCTACTGTTTCTTCAACTTTTCTTTTGCAAGTGGTTTTGAAGACATTTTTCTCCTCCTACTATACAAGACCAACTCAGCCTTGCTCTTCTTAGAACGTTAGCTTGGGTTGAGGGATCAATTCATTAGTCACTCCTATAGTTCATTGACATTGACGGTGGATTCACATTCCGCCCTTATGTCAAGCAGATTGTAGGATATGAAGACAATAACGGAGTTTATCCTCCTGGCTTAGATGATGAGGTTACCTTGATGGAAAATCGAGAAAATATCTTTAATTCTCAAGCCAGGTTCCTATTATAGAATATTCCAAGGAGCTTGCCTTCACTTCTTAACAATAAAGACTCAGTCGGTTGCTTTTTAGAGCGAAGAATCATGGTGTACTCTCTTTATCAGGTTACACGTCAACTTGGTTTTGATCAAGGAGTGGCTCGTTTGATGACCGTAACTAAGAGTTCTAAATCTTGCTACTAATCACTATGTCTAAATGACTTTAGGAAGATTCACCCTTGAAAGCGACAACTATTCTTTTCTTCTACTGGTCGCTCTAGGGTTGCTTCCCTTGGATGGCTGACACATTAGATGAATTGCCTAGATGTGTTCCAGGCTTATGCCTTTGCATCAGTAAGTGATACACTTCATGCACCCACTGTATACCGTTATGAATTCTTTTTTAAACTCCTAACGCTCAAGTCTTAAGGTAGTGGAGATGTCCAAGGGGCTATTACTAAATAATCAAAATGTCCTAGTAAGGCAATAGGGGTGAACTGTTCTTTGAAGTCTAACAACAACTACCTCTTGCCTCCATTGGTGGATTTGAAACAAACCAAGCAAGCATTTATTCAGGAGGTAACTTTATTAAATGCATCATGTTATTTTATATGTAATTTTTAATTAATTTTATTTCTTTGTTCTTGAAGGTTGAGATGGGCTTTCCTGTTATAATTGGCGAGAAGGATGATGCCACTAACTTAAGCTTCGGAGTTCACTCGAACGATCTTACTACACCAGTAGTAGCTTCAGATAATGATGATGAGGACTTGGTAGATTATGGTGAATCTCCAATCTAATGTAAGGATGCTAATTATGATAATGGAACTGAAAAGTTGAATGATTGCCTTAAAGCACGGAACATTACTTTATCAATCAACGAAGCAAGTGATGGTGATGATTATGCAAATGCATTGCTACGCTCAAGGATGTATGGAGGTGAAGTATATACAACACCTATTGATGTCTCTCCACCCTTAGTTGCTAACTTGTCTCATAAAGACATGGTAGCAACTCCATAAGCCATCCTAGGGGAGATAATATCCCTTCATGGATTTGACATTCCTTCTCATCTACTGGAACCATTAAAGGGACTTTACGTTATGGACCAAGATATTTGGAGTAACTTTCCTATGTTAGGATTGAGTTGGCTAATACCATGGTGAAAATATTAGGAGAAGCTGCATCACTACTTGAAAAGTCTTAGAGGTCTCTATCAAATGATAAGCTATAGCAACTAATTAGCTGTGTTGAAGGGGTTCATCTTTTAAAATTCAAGGTTGACAGCTTAGAGCCCATTGCTGCCAAAGCTAAGAGATTATTGAGTTATCGTGCCATTATGAGAAGCTGAGGTGAGCTAGTGGCAAGGATTCAAGCCTTACAAGATGCTATTAAGGAGATAGACCATGAAGCAAAAGATTTATTAAGAGTTACAGACCTTAAGTTTATAGTAGGTTTAGATTACCACCTTTAGGTAAGTTTAGCTATATTCATTTGTTTTGCCGACGTTCATTCTTCCCCCTTTATTTTGGTATTCGAGCTATTTTTCAACACTTTCAAATAGAACTTACTGATTGAATGAAATTGGATTGCTTTCCTCTTATTCTTTTATTCTTTATTTATTTCCATTACTTAGTTGTATCAAATAATAAGGGTTCTTAGCCTAGAGGTGACCTATGCCATTGAAACCTATGGGGGTCATTGCGTGCTTTAGTAGGTAGGGCCTCACTTAACGATAACATTCTAAAAGAAAGGCTATGATAATAAGATTTGCTCCTTATGGCTTGTGAAGCCTAGAGCATGGCGTTACGTATTGGAGGGAGACTCTTACTTTCTAGCTACAATAAGTTGAGCACATAAGATAAAATAGTCGATCGCGCTTAAGCAGCGATAGTAGCATGTGCTAAGCATATTATTAGTGATCAAGAGGGTATTTCCCAATACTCAACTTTGTATCGTTTTCCCTTTACTTATTCATGTATTAGCTTTATGCGCTAAAGAGATGTATCTCTAACTTTACAACAATAAGGAGACAAGAATATAATACATAATTAAAATTATGCGTTAAGGAGATAAATCTCTAACTTTGTAACAATAAAAAAGTAAAAGAAAGTAAAAGAACATAAAGAAATAGAGTAATAGAAGTTGAATGTTTCATTCATGTGAATTGCAAATATATTGTTGGATTTTACAAATGAAACTTTTTAACATATTGAAAGTTAATAGGAGGGGTTATTGCATCGGTTTTTGGATTAAGGAGCTTGTAGTAGCTGCTGTCATGAACCTCATGAATTATAAAAGGGCCCTCCCACTTTGGTATAAACTTTAGCGCTGGAATATCTCACTACACATGCTCTACTGTACGAAGTATAACGTTGCCTTGTTGAAAAGATCTTTTCTTGACCAGGCAATCATAGGCAATACTAAGTCGTCTCTAGTAATTAGCAAGGTTGCGCTTAGCAGTATCTTGCCTTTCTCCTAAGGCTTCAAGATCTAGTATACGTAAACTATCAGGTTCTAATTCAACATTGAGAGCTAAGTATGTAGAGGGGACTAAGAATTCAATAAGCATTACCGCCTCAAACCCATATACCAAAGAGAAAGGTATCGCTTGAGCAGGACCTCCTTTGGAAGTTCTGTAAGCCCATAGTGCCAATGACAATTTGTAATTCCACTCTTTGTGATTTTCATGAACCATTCAACTGAGCACCTTCAGGAGAGTCTTGTTTGTCACCTCTGCTTAGCCATTTCCCTTCAAATAAGATGGTATGGATTTCACATGATCAACATTGTAAGAAGCCAGCAGTTGTCATACATGTGAGTTGATGAAGGGGGTGCCATTATCTGAAAAGATACGCTTTGGGATCCCAAAATGGCAAATAATATGCTCCTTCATGAAATTTGCTACTATAAGTCTTGTTACATTCTTAAGGGGGATCTCCTCAACTTAATTGGTGAAACATTCAAGCTCAATAAGGATCCATATGCACACTTTGGATGGTAGATTTATTGGACCAATTAAGTCAAATGCCTAAGTATGAAATGGCCATGGAGTAGTCAAGCTATGCAACATAACCACAGGAGCATGGATCATATCACCATGTTGTTGGCATTCGATACACTTTTAAGCAAAATTGATAGCATCATTTTCCATGGTAAGACAATAGTATCCCATATGAAGTAGGTGGCAATACAACTTCCTTCCCCCTTAATGTTTTCCACCATCTCCGGAGTACGCTTTAGACAATATAGTTTTTGTTTTAGGAGATGTTATACATCAGAGAGGCTTTCCTATGAATAATACCCTGTACAACTCACCTTCATATACAAGATACTTTCTTGCTTTATGCTTCACTAATCGAGCATCTATGTTGTTCATAGCAGAACATTATCTTTCAAGTAATCAATGTAAGGCCGCCTCCAATCTCCTACACTTGCTACAAAATTGCATTCTCCTTGGTTGGGAAGTTCAACATACTTTGGGCAACTCATTTGTAGTTAAGATGCATCTTTAGACATTGTTGGCCAGTAATACCCTACACACTGAATGTGACAATGCAAGGGTAGCCCTTTTTCTCTACACCAGATCTTATGGTATTTATCTAACTTCAAATGAGCTTGCGTTGCACAAATACTTCTAGACAAGACACCTTCTAGTCCTTTAAAATACAAGATACCATTAGTACAAGTGAAGTTTTTCAAAGTTGTCATAGAAGCTGCATTTGAATGTGCTAACTATACCTTGATGGGACTACACCAGTAGTCTTGCGCTTCTTCATCCTTGTCCACTAATTGTAAAGTCGTACATGGGATGGATTGCTTAATAACTTGGACGTTCAAATTATTTTATGTAGTTTGAATGGGAACTTTGGAAGCTAATGTTGTTAGGGCGTCTGTATAGTAGTTGGTAGATCATTTGGCATGCTTGTACCTTACCAATTTAAACTTGCAAAACAAAGACTACATTGCAACCCTATAATGTGCTAATGCTAGTTCTTTGAGAGAAAATTCACTGTTTGCTTGCTTAATGATTAGGTTCGACTAACAACGAATACACAAGTTAGATGCTCCAGCATTCTGAGCAAAAATAAGACTAAGTAGGAGAGCTTTATATTCAGCCTCATTATTGATACATAAGAAGTCTAGCTTGAAAGCTAAAGGTATCTCTTGGCCTTCTGGAGATGTTAAGATTACCCCAACTCCTTATCCAATGCTACTAAAGGAGCCATCAAATTGCACTTGTCACTCTCTATCTAATTTTGCTCTTATAGAGTCTTCATAAAAGTCTGTAAGGATTATATCTACGACAGGAGCCCCTCATGTTACAGGAAACTAAGACAAAAGGTTTTCTAGAGCTTAAGACTTAATAGCCTTAAGTGACACGACCATAATGTCAAATTCTGATAGGAAGAGTAACCATTTTACGGTTTTTCCTAAAATAGCTGGTTGTAACAACAAGTATTTTAATGGATCTGAATGAGTGACAAGATTAACCCTATTAGCTAGAAAATAGTGGTGCAACTTTTGCATAGCAAATACTAATACAAGGCCCTACTTTTCACAAGCTGAGTATTTCACCTCACTTCCTTAGAGTAACCTGCTTAATTAATAGATCGGTCCTTCATCACCATCTAATTCTTGAGCTAGCAAAGCCCTAATAGACTTATCAATGGCTGTCAAACAAAGAATAATTGGCAATCTTTTAACCGGCATTATCATTGTTGTTGGCGAAGTAAGTATCGCCTTAATCTTTTGAATGGCTTCTTCATGAGGTTGCCCCCATTCAAATAGGGTTCCCCTTTTCATAAGCTGTTATAATGGATAAGAAATTTCTGCCAGTGTAGGGATGAATCATTTAATACAAGAGACTTTCCCCATGAAGTTCTTTATTTCCCTTGGACTTGTAGGTGAGGGTATGGAATGTATAGCCTACACCTTTGCTGGATCTACATCAATTCCCTTTCTATGAACAAGAAATCCAAGGAATTTGCCATAAGCTACCCTGAAGATACACTTCAAGGGATTCATATACAATTTATATAGATGACATTGTTCAAAGACCCTTCGTAGATGAATCAAATGATTAGGTACCCATCTTGACTTAAAAACTATGTTATCAACGTAGTCTTCCATAAAGTCATGCATCATGTCATGGAATATGGTAGTCATTGCCTTTTGGTAGGTAGCTCTTGTATTTTTAAGTCCAAACGACATGATTATACAGTAGAAGTTTCCCACTGGTGCTCTGAAAGTAATGCATGTAGCATCTTTAGGAGCCATCTTTATTTGGTTGTAGCCACTGAGGCCATCCATGAATGAGAATAATTCATGTCCAACTGTGGCATCAACCAATGTGTCAATATTTAGCAGCAGGAAATCATTCTTTGGGCAAGCCTTGTTAAGATTACAAAAGTCCATGCAAACGCGTATCTGTCCATTTTTCTTTTTTACTAACACAATATTGGACAACTAGGTAGGGTGTTCAATTGGCTTAATGAAGCTAGCTTAAAGCAACTTTTCAATCTCTTCTTTTATTCATACTTTAAGTTTAGGACAAAAAATTCGTTGTCTCTACTTTACTAGCCTAATCCCAAGCACAATGCTCAATCTATGCACCTCTAAACTGTGATCTAATCCTAGCATTTCATCATATGTCCAAGCAAATGTGTCCTTATATTCCTTCAATAACTCTACTAGGTAGACCTTAATTTCTTGCAGCAGATTCTTACTAATGAAGATAAGTCGTGAAGACTCTTTTAGTCCTGTGAGGTCCAATTCCCCAATCTCTTCGACTTAAGGTTTCATTTGGTCTTACATTTAAGAAAGAGCGAGCCTGGTTTCTTGTACCAGTATGGGATCTGAGGAAGATAAAAAAGCCTCCTCGGATCCCGAAGATTGTCATAACTAATACACCCTTCTTCTATCTTCCTTAATAAAACTTTTTCTGGCTTCTTCTTACCCCTATAGGAGCCTCACATTCTTCTCTTCTTCTTTTGTTTATCTTGGGTCTCCTCCCATGTGGGTAATGGTGTATCGAAGGGTTTGACGATGATAGTCTCTCCATCTTCAGCATACTCATCAAAGAACCCTACGTCGGCTAGATAAGATTTGTTATGTTCAAACAGGTTCTTTGTAGCCAGAATGAAGACACCTTTACCCTTCTAATAGCCCTTAATGGACTGGTGCCATGTTGAGGATATAAGGTTGTAATCGTGTAGCGACTTCCTCCTAACCAGAAGATGGTAAGATACGGGCATGTTGATCTTATGGAACCATGTGGATCCCCATACAAGTCCAACTTTAAAGTCCACGTTAACATACCTTCTTATGTCTATATTGGTTTTGATAAAGCTATTTATTGCAATAAATTGCTTCACCAGGCGTCGGTTATCTATCCTTAAGGCCTTGAATGTAGACATTAGCATAATGTTTATGAAAGAGCCATTGTTTAAGAATGTCCTCTTAATAGGATGATCACTGAGCATACTTTGCATATGAAGAGGATGATTATGATTATGGTTCTTCGCATACATGTTTGGATCAATAAAGAGTATCACATTCTCATGTGCAATGGCCATCCTTCATACTGGTTGTGCTACACTGCATTCCCCATATTGTCTCTTAAAAATCTAGGCAAGTATAGTCGCTATTGCAAGTCGTACATCTTCATTGAATCCCAGTAAATTAAAGAACCTCTTGAAGTTAGAGGTCTTCATTAAGGTGGTAACTACTAATAGGTATACGCTTTGGTTGGTTTCTATTACTGCTTCCTTCTCTTCATGTACCATAACATGTGGCATATCTCCTTCCTCTTATCTCGAATCGTAACTAACAACATTTGTAGCACTACGTTGGGTTTTGTGTGTCCAGAGTGAATTACTGTATACATCAATATTCTCTACAACAAGTTCTCCATTGCAGACCTTGTCATTAAATATCTTCTTCAATGTTCAACACTCTTTATTTAGATGACCTACAATCTTGCGATATCTATAGAACTTAGGGTTATTCTTCTCGTTTGCAATCGACAAATGCTCCACCCTTGGGAGCTTTATGTTCCCATTCCATAATCACTAGCCAAGTACAACATGTACCTTACCCATTGAGTACGGGAACGATATTGCTAATGTAAAGTCTCATAAGCTATCATTCCTTAGCTTCTTGTCGTCTCTAAGACTTTCTCCTCGGGCCGAGCTAACAGATGTTGCTTGTTTCCCGGATCTTCTACCTTCTACCCATTGTCGTATAATGGAATTGTTAGTTCTTCTCGCAGTCTCAACGAGTGCGAAGAAAGAACATAAATTAAGGTTTTTTAGGTGGACAGCATATTCAGTGAACATCCCCTGAATGCAAATCTTCACTAATTCCTTTTCATCACACACATCTTAGATGTTTAGGGTGCACTCTATGTAATTCATCAAATATTCCTTCAGGTTTTGTCACGTTCTTCCCATATCTGTAATTGTGACTTGTTCTTGAGTAGAAAAGAATTTCTCTAAGAAGAGCTTTCATATAGTTCCCTATGAATCAATCAATCCCCAAGGGAGGTTGACATACTAAGTGTATGCCTTCTCTATCAATGATTTAGAGAATTCTCTAAGCTTTAGGTTATCATCAAGCCTATAAGGCTCTAAGGTTTCAATAAATTCTAGGAGGTATTCCTTCGCACTTCCTTTTTAGCCATTGAACAACATGAATTTAGGACTTACATAATCCTTAAGATATGGCTTTGTTGCGATGCATTGGTGATATGGGAGTTTTAACTCCAGTACTCCCATAGATGAATTAGTTTGTATTTCTCTAATATAAACATCCAAGTCTTCCTTTGTTATAAAGAAAGCCTTTGGAATAGAAGCTATGGACGCAGGTAATCGAACAAGGGCAAGATTGGGATGAGAAGTAGATCCTCCCAAGATTGGGATGGAAGGATTGGATGAAGAAGCATGCACCCGTGAAGATGAAGAGCCACCTAAACGAACTCTTACATTCTCTAGTGTAGGTATTGGTTGTCGTGTAAGTTCTGGCAGAGGGGTTTCATTACCTCTTCCTTAATGGAGATCCTACGCAATGGCTGGAGGATTAGTTGGTTGAGCTGAGGCAATAACACCTAATTGTGTAGCAACCATAGGATTTGGCAATACCATACCTTGTTGCTCAGTAATGGTAGTAGCCACCCTAATAAGGATAGGTTGGAACATAGTCATGAACCGATTTAAAGCCTTGGTGGCTTCCTGTATTATTCGCATTAACTGTATGGCATCTAAAGAAGCCTTAGGCATTGAATAGTCTTGACTAGTATTCTCAAGCGATGAGAGTAAATTATGCTCAGCAAGCTTAACATTAGTATCGAGCTCTTAGGATGTGGTATCAGACATACTAGTTGTTCTCTTCTTAGGAGATGCCATGTCTCTACGATCACTTATCCCTAGTAGAGTCGCTAAAAATGTAGATGTATGGGTCTGATTGGAGTAGTCACATACATACTGTATGAGTAACGTGCTACATGTAGCTTTAAAGAAGTGAAGCAAAACTATCACCTGAAGGGATAATTAGGTAAGAATAAAGTAAGGAGGAGAAATAGGCGATCTCAGTGTCTCAAATGCACAAGTGACAAACAAGGCAGCCTTAGGGGACCTCAAGCATTCACCTTGTAACTTGAGCGAATGAAATTGATTCTTTACTTAAAGCTCTTTGATCTTAGAAAGTAGAGTTTTTATAGTAGAACACCGTTTCTTCGACCTCTCTCTAAGAGTTGTAAATGATGAGGAAATATTGGGTATTTATAGGTTATTTGGCATGATGGCATCCGTCAAATCATCTAGATGATCAACAGATGAGATATAACTTACTTAATTCATAGTTATATAGAATAAGCTAACTAATGGGCCTAAGGCTAGTAGCTTTCCTTATAAGTGCATGAGCTTACCTGAAAAAGGTTAGAGGTGAACAGATTGGTCCAACAATCCCTATTTTAAGCCCACCAAGCTAAATCTCCCTTAATCATCCCAATATGAACAGGACTCCTCAGGCCCTATCATAATAAATAATAAGCTCATCCCAATAACTAATATAGCAATTTTCAACCCTCTACAAAAGCTTTGGGAAGTTATCGAAAATGGTCCAATTAAAAAAGAAAACATAAAAAAGGAGGATTATACCAATAACAATTAGAAAAAGGTTAACTTGAATGAGATAGCCATGAACATTTTGCATTGTACTATGAGTAAACAAGACTTTAATAGGTCATATACTTGCTCTAATGCTAAGGAAATATGGAATGAATTGCAAAATATATATAAAGGAACATAGAGAATAAGAGATACTAAAATAAGTTTGTTAAAAAGAGAATTTGAGAATTTTAAGATGCTTCCTAATGAAACAATTGATGAAATATATAACGGATTTATTGATATTGTTAATCCTTTGCTAATACTTGGCACAAAACTTTCTAACTTTCAAATTAACTCTACATTTCTTAGGTCACTACTAAAGGATTGGGAAGTAAAAAGGATGACAATTGAAAAGGTCCATGACTTAGAGAAAATGTTAATGGAAGAGATTCTTGGAACCTTTAAATGGTCAAGAGGTATGAAGAGGATTCTAAGAAGAAAGTCATTGCTCTTAAGACAACCAAAGCCATTAGAAGCAATGATGATGATGAGAGCAATAAGGATGATGAAGAAATGGCAATGACGGTAAGAAAATTATGAAGTTCAATAAGAAACCAAAATAGGACAAGGATGTGAGTATAAACATATGAAAATTCAAGAAGGAGAAGAAAAAAATACTAAAGTGCTACAATTGCCAAAACTTAGGCCATATTTGTGAGTATTACCCTTTTCTCAAAAAGACGGACAAGGGATTAAGGAAGAAAGCCATAATAGCTACTTATCACGATGACGACTCAAGTGATTCTGATGAAGGAGTGTACTTCATGACTATGGATAACAAAGTATACTCTACATCACGATCCTTTTTTAATGAATTGAAAGAAATATATGATGAATTGTTGAAAAAATTTATTAAAGTTAAAAAAAAAGTATTGAAACAAATGATAAATGAGTTAGGTGATGAATTTGATGTATTTAGTAGATCTAAAGGAAGGCTTAGAGGAAGATAATGAGTATTTAAGATTGAAGATTGATAAGTTGAATTAAAAGTATGAAGAATTCGGCATAAGGAATGATGAATTAATCAAAGAAAATAATGAATTAAAAGAAAAGAATGAGTTGCTTGAGAAGAAAGTAGATAACATGACTAGGATACATCATAATGATATAGTTGCTAAGATAAAAGAGCTTGAAGTTAAGAATGCTATCTTGAAGATTAGCTTGGAGGATTTAAACCAAACTATAGTCAAACACATCAAAGGATAAAAGAATTTTGAAAAGCTCCTAGGTTGTATTCCGTCTCTCCTCCTTCCCTTTTCCCAAACAAAATATATGCAATAATGATAATAGATATATCATTTTACCTTACCATACACTATATTACAATCTTTATTTTTTAAAGTATCATATTTATTGATTATCAAACTTATAATACCATTAGATGTTATCATTATTCATTGTTAAACCTAGGGTTTGTAGTTTAATTTTGATGACAACAAAACCATATTTAAAATTAATCAATCAATATTTTATAAATAAAGCTTTGACTTGCAAAGCATCCAATCATCAATTAACTCTTCACGTATTCTAACCTATTAGACTTAAATTATAATATTAAACTAAAAGAGAAATATAAGAAACTATATTGCATGTATGCTTATTTTGTTTGTGTCCTTATGTAATGAAAACAGGGAAGTAATGCTGTAATTGGAAGGGTCAGAAAGATAGTATATAAAAAGGCCATCAAGTCAGTAGAAGAAAGTTGAGACTTGTCTAATTAGACCTATGAGCTTAAGAGCATCTTGAGGAACCGTCCTACCAACATGGAAGCTTCCTATGAGTTTTATATTTGTTTTATACATCTAGCTTGATGGTTCTATATGATGGTGTTGGTGTTAGTGTTGGTGCTGGTGCTAGTATTGACTTAAACCTACTAGCGTGACAGTGTTAAGAGAAGTCAGCTTGATGGTGGTTGTTTTTCAACTAGTCGCTAGAGTATTTAATGTACTATAACGAGAAGATTTTGAAGAGTCAATATAAATACTCTACTAACCCATCAAAGACAACACTTCAACTGATTTCTCTACAAAATCCCTTTATATTTTTCCTCAAACATTCCTCTGGTCTTTTGTAATTAAATTTGCATTTGATCTTGAGAGATTAGAAGTGTAGTGCTTAAGACTTTATGAGTTGCAAAAATATATCAAAAGAAGCACACCATTTGTGTGATCGAAGAGTGATTGAGATTGTATGTTTAAATGAACTTGTATAACTCTTTTGAGCATTTATGTTTGAGAAATAAAAGTGGTGTGAAGTCCTCGATTAAAAGGGATTAGTGTCTATAGAGAGTAGAAGACGATCTAAACTCCATATTGCATTCGAGCTCGATTTCTCTATCCCTATCTTTTTTATTTTTTGTATTATTACTTACTTATCTTGTTACATCCATTTAATTGTATTAATTGCCAAAAATTAGAAAATTGTTCAAGAACTGCATTATGCTCAACTCACCCCCTCTTTAGTATTAGGCTATTATTTTTCATCCATGCCTTTTCTTTTTCAACTTCCCATCCAACAAATTATATAAAGAATTTATCAATTTTATCTTTCCTCAATCAAACTCTTTTTTTCTTATTCCCACTAATTAGTAATATTTAATAGACATTATTCAAATGGTAAAGACCAAAAAGAGGACCTATACAAAACTTCATACTTTTCTTGTTAGGCATGTCTAATTCCATATTATTTAAATTTATTGTTACATATTGTGTGAAGTTTTAAAAGTTTCATCAATTTTAATATAGATTTCAATCAAATATAATTCTTTCTAAATTAAAAACCAAAGAAAAAAGTTACTCAAACAGCAAAGAAGGATGTGTATAAAGAATTCATCAGGTAGTTGATTTAAAACACGACGACCAGGTAAGACACGACGACCACAGGAAGTTACATGGGCAAGGGACACGGTCATATCCCTACCTGTGTCTGCCCAACCTTACACGATTTTGCACACGCCCAGGTTACTTAAAACACAAACACACTCTCACACAACCACAATCCAACATATCTCTCTCTCCTATACTCTCTTCTCTCCCTCTTCTCTTCATAATTCTTGTCATTCCGACTCTTGATCCAAGTAAGTCTCCTTATTGATTTTGCTCTATCTTCCTCTTGATTTAGGTGGTTTAGCTACTCGAAATTTTGATCTCGTATGCATGGGTTCTTGCATTTGGTCTGCAACTTTCTTTTGTTATTTTATAAACGCCATGCACCATTGCCTTGTGTTTCTTGCTCTTATATGCCTTTATGATGCCGCATCTAGTTAAATATTCATTATGCTCTCTCAATTCCGAATTTGGTTGGCTAATTCTCTCATCCCTATTTATTTATCCTAATTAGGGTTAGCCATACGAGAAACCAATTCTGGGTCATTTAGTGTCTTTTATATGTTGGGATGCCTGTGTTTCGAGCTAAGTATAGTGTAGTATGTCTATTGTAGAATTAGTTGGATGCCTTTGCAAGTTATTTCTTTTCCACCAACTAGTTTTCCAGCTGCACTCTACATGTTTGTTTAAATGCTCCAATGAGAATTCGATTAATATTCTTCACTATTAATATTATTTCCCTCTGCCTTCTTGAACTACGTGCGATAAGGATGTGCGTTTTTTATTTGGTTTGTTAATTCTTTGCAGGTTTTCAGTAGCGAATTGCGCTAAGCTTACTGTTCGCTGGAAATCAAAATTTGCAGCATCCTCTTCATCACAATCAGCCTGTGTCCATGCAGGGAAATTGGCCAGGGGCAAAAAGTTACACGACCTGGAGACACAGTTATGTCACATGTCGTGTCTGGTAAAGAAAACGAAAACCTTTTGATACATTATAAAAGGACATATTAGGGTTTCAAAAGACATAAGAGACATTAGAGAAGACAAGAGACTTGAAGAGAAGAAGAAAAAAAAGGCGAGAACAACACCAACTTCAAGATCGGAGAGATTTTTCATCAATCAAAGGGGTTTTTCATGTTTTATTTTATGTTTTTGATGGAACTCGTTTTTAGTCTCATTATGATAGCTTAGAATTCGTATATTTAGGATTATGGAACCAAGGATTTTATGTGACTCTTGGGTTGATTTAGAAATTTTAATAAAATTTCTATCTTTACTTGATTCAATTATGTCGTTTAATTGTTAATTGATATTTCTAGAATATCAATATATGATATTATGCATGTTGATTGAGAAATCACATGTATAATTAGATCTTTACATAATTAGAAAGAATTACATGTATATTTAGAGATAAGATACATATTTCTTCCGGAAAGTTGATTGGAAGTTTTCTTACTTTTCTATGGGTCAAGTGTATTCGTTCACCAGTTTCCTAAATAGTGATAAATTTTGTTTAGCCTTTCTTGTTCCGAAAGTTTTGTTTTGATTTATTTGCTTAAGGACAAGCAAATGCTCAAGTGTGGGGAAATTTGATAACTCTAATTTTAAACGTATTTCACATGTTGATTTTATAGTATTTCCCTTACAATTTTAGTTTTCTTTAAAGAAATTGATACTTAATTGAGTAAAATTTTGATTTCAAGGTTTGAACGCATTCTGGGATCGAAAACAAAGAAAAGGAATCAAGTTTCATTGAATTCGGAGTTCAAATGAAGAAGTTATAAAGCTTTGAAGTTACACAGTCTGGGACATGACAATGTCCCCGAGCTGTATCCATGCAAGGAAATTGGCCAAGGGCAAAAAGTTACACGACCTGGGGACACGGTCATGTCCCAGGTCATGTCTGGTAAAGAAAACAAAAACCTTTTGATACACTATAAAAAGACATATTAGGTTTTCACAAGACACATTAGACATTAGAGAAGAAAAGAGACTTGAGGAGAAGGAGAAGAAAAAAGCGAAAACAACACCGACTTCAAGATCGGAGAGATTTTCATCAATCAAAGGGGTTTTTCATGTTTTATTTTATGTTTTTTATGGAACTCGTTTTTAGTCTCATTATGATAACTTAAAATTCGTGTATTTAGGATTATGGAACCTAGGGTTTCATGTGACTCTTGGGTTGATTTAGAATTCTCAATAAAGTTTCTATCTTTGCTTGATTCAATTATGTCATTTAATTGTTAATTGATATTTGTAGAATATCAATATATGATATTATGCATGTTGATTGAGAAATTACGTGTATAATTAGATAATTACGTGTATAATTAGATCTTTACGTAATTAGAGAGAATTACATGTATATTTAGAGATAAGATACATGTTTCTTCCGGAAAATTAATTAATTGTGTGGGAATTCATTATACATTAATGCAATTCTAAATTATATTACTAAGTGAAGAGATTCCGGTAAATAATTTAGAATTAGGGTTAATATGCTTGAGAAATGTATTAACTTTAATTGTGAATCCCTCCAGTCAAGAATAATAGAAATTGAATTGAATATATTTTAAGCGATCACATGTTAAACACTAGGGGAAATAATTCCTAAATACGTTATTACTTTCTTAAAGTCATTCTTAGTTTTATTGATTTCTAAATTGCTTAATTAAGTCTTATAATTAGGTTAGTTTGTTAATTTTAGAATTTTTAATTCATTCAACTCATCATAATTTTTTGATTAGATAATAAAGCTAAAGTTAATATGAGTACTTGAAATCTCTGAGGGATCGACTCGGACTCGCATCCGCTATATTAAAACTAATAAGTGCACTTGCCTGATATCAGTAGTTAATGCTACGTATAGGTATATATGGTGTATAACCACCAATCAGTTCCAAACACATGAGGATAGAAATGGATAGTTAATTAAAAATCTATGACTTGTATTGTCATATGTTTAAGTATGATTGGTCATTTCACGTTACTTGTACATACACCTTATGTGTACTACTCATTAAATCTTTGTTATGTATAAATAATAGTATCAATTCTTATCTTATGATTTTCTTGAGTTAACGATGGTTTTGACTTTTCTTTCTTTAAGGGAAAATAATGTTTAGGTATGTATTTTGTAAATAAGAAGCCATGGATTTAATACTAACAGCAAGCACTTTACTTTTCTTTGGATGCATTTATTCTTACATAATTATACTACTTTAATGCATGCACATTTTACAAAAAAGAAAATTATATATGTTATATGTAAGTAAATAAATTGTTATTTATAGCTTAGTAGTTACATAATTATTTTTATAAGTAAGAGGTTATGGGTTCAATTCACATGATAGACATTTAGCTCTTTCTAGAATGAATTTATTACATTATTTAAATGACATTTTAATTTTGCTTCTTTTTTTCTTCATAATATCTAACATTATAAATTTACATTCATTACAAAAAAAAAAAAAGAAGAAGAAGAAGAAGAAGTAAATTAAGTTGCTGTTTACTTAATAGGTGTACATCACGAAAAATAATTACATTGATAATGTTATAAATTTTCTAGCCTTATCAGCACAAAGTGTTGATGAATGATGATAATATATTATTTAATGCATCTTTCTTATAATTATAAAAATGAATTGCAAGTTATTAAATGACTAACTACCTATCAATTATATTAAAATCAATATTTTTTTATAATATTGCTAAAGATATAATCTTGTAGAGTCCACAATTATATTTATATCATGTTATACTTTTCCGTCTACTTATAGTTTATACAAGTTTTATGTATTTATCTAATTTCTTTATAAACTAATAGTTGAAATTGAAGGATACTAGGCAAAACTAAAAGGAGGGAACGAGGGGTGTGGTGGGTGGGGATGAATTGAGTTTTAAGTACAAATTGTAATTCTTTTCAAAATCAAGAACTAAATGCAATAATAAGTATGATCAAAATAATGATAAAATAATAATAAGTGCAGAAATTAAAAAAGATAAAGATAGAGAAAATTAAGCTCACATACAATGTGGAGTTCGAATCATCCCTTACTCTCCATAAACCTACAAACGCCTCCAATTGAAAACTTCACACTACTTTATTAATCTCTCAAGACAAAACTCAAGGAGCTACATAAGTTTACTCAATTACTATTGCACACAATAATCCCAAGTATAGCGCTTTTCTCTCCAAAGATTACTAATACAAGAACTCTAAAGCACTACACACTAAGTCTCACTTGTTTGATTACAAGTAAAGAATACAAGAGACAAATAATAAGTAATAAAGTTACAGCATGTAAGAGAATGCCTTTCAATTACAGAAGAATATAAGTTCTTTATTATCTTTGATCGAGTTGTTGAGCATTGATATCAACTCATTCAATTCTACCCATTATCATACATTAAATGCTTTAAAGGCTACTTTAAACAAGCGGTACTATCCTCTTACCGTCATGACAGTAAGAGAAACTACTGTTGGCAAGAACACCGGTATGTCGACTGAAGGAGATTAGAACACTTTTCATCTTACTATCTAAGGCTTTACACCTTCAAGTCAGTTCTTCCATATACTGTCATGTTGATAGGGTAAATTTCTCCTAAAATCAACTTTTCAACAACATAAAGAACAACCACACTTTGTAATCCAACTTCAAGGAAGTTTGAACATCATTCAAAAACTAAATATCTTATAAAGTTAATTAATGTATTTAATCATTAAACAAAATAATCGATCTTATTCAATCAACTCAATATAATCAAATAATAACAAGTTTAATCATCTACTTTTATTTTGTTCTCATCAAAATCAATCAGTGAACTTTTAGTTCAATAAAAATTCAATCAATATTTGCCATAAGGAAAAAGATAACATGTTTATGTTTTTAGTCTTTTACAAAGTACAACAAATATTCCTAATTATTTTCCTAGAAGACTTAAAATTTTTATCTTATTAAATATTAGAAAGTATTGTAGGTACACTTGTTTATAATATGTGTGTGTGTATGTATAAGTAATTCTAATATTAACTTAAATATGGGTACACTTGAATGTCATTTTCTTTTTTTCCCCCCTTTTTTCTTCATAGTAACCAATAATATAAAGTTTCATTCATTGCAAAATAATAGCTAATTAGCTAAGTTTTCCTGAGTTGTTTTTTAATTATTAGTTACTAAACCCTTGTCTTTCATCTATTCATTAGTGGACCTTACATAATTACCTAATGTAGGTCACCATACCATTTTATGTTAATTCCACCACTACTTAGATAGGTAGCATGTTACCTATCCTTAAGAGTGAGCTAAATCATTTACCTTGAATAATGAATTATAACCTACATAAATTGAAGGGAGATACAAAACCCCTTTTGAGATGATAGCACTGGTTCTCATGTTATGTTAATATATAGGATCGGTCTAAAAAGAACTGGATTGGAAATGGAATTTAAAATGAAATGATCAATCCATGACATTCATGAAATCATCAATTTTATTACAGTATTACATTTGCTTAGGTCACATTTAGAACAACCATCACATTGAACAGAGTCACTTGACTCCCTTAAGGTGGTTATTAGTTATCACTTGCCCTTAGGTTTGATAGCAATAGCCTAATATATCTGGCAAGTCATAACCCATTTTTGTAATGAATTGTTCAACCTACAAATGATAATTAGCAGTAATCCACCACAGCAAAATTGTACGACCCTTTTCGGATGGTAGGTGACTGCTTACCTATCTAGAATTTTTCTAAGGTGAACAAAGAGCAATAAAACCCCATTGGGTCATTTAATCAAATCACAAATTGCAATAAGTTCTTTTATCATTCTCTCGCTCTATATACACACACATACATGTACGCATACATACATATATATAAATGTACTAGATAGGTATTGGCATCTTATAATCTTAGTTGATAGAGTTTGGTCATTGCTAGGCTCCTTAAGCCCAATGGACTGAGCTAAGGTGAGTCTAGTTTACCTCAATAAAACTATAAAATAGATAAGGATGAGAAGAGCAGATAGGGGATTGTCTAGTGAAACTACTCCAATGCTTAAGTCCATAAGGCTTGTAAGGAAGCGAACACTTTCCAAAGGAGGCTCAAGAGGGAAAGTGAAAGTTGTTGAAGCAGTAAATGAGCAAGAGTCTAAGTCTTACCTATGAGGGGCATAAATCAAGTATTTATACGTCCAACTTCTGAGACCATGTCAACTTGTGGTGTTAGTACCTAGGTTTTATAGGGCCCTGAGTTGGTAGCATAAGAATAATTGCTTTTGAGCTTTGTGCTTGTCTTTTCTACATAAATATTTGGTGTTGTTGTACAACTAAAGCTAAGTAGGCTTAAGTTTTTCCAAAAGCAAGCTAGTAAAGGTCACATTGCATTTAATGAAATGTGAATATTGCGTATGAGTAGCTAGGCTTACAAGTTCTAAGATTGTGCAAGGAAAGTTGTCAAGGGTTCCTTAGTAATTAACCGGTAACTTGCAAGTGTCAGCTCTAGCTAAGTAACATTACTTAGCCATGCCCTTTACCTCTTTGTATGTCTAGGCAAGGGTGATGCTGTTACTCAACATAGGCTTGGGGTCAGTGACCTAAGCCTTATTGGGGTTGCTGGTTAGTGGGTAATTCCATTTAGTTATGCACCTGAGATGGTCGATATAGGTGATCAACAAATTATCACCTAAGTGAGTCCCACCATTGCATCTAGCATTATATGCAAACCTAAAGATGTAAGAAGAGAGAAAAAAGAAAATTCAAAAGTTGAGATAGCAGCATGTTTCCTTTACTTTATATAACAGGTAGTGAAGGTAGATATTACCTTATTTAAGACTGTTGATAGGCAATCTTAAGTTTGAACCTCTATGCCCAATCCCAACCCGAACCACACAATAAGTCTAGGTGATTAATAAAGGCTAATCAGACTGGCTTGACCAAAGGCTTGCCCCATAAGTGATATTTGTCGACACCATATTGCTAAGATAGACCTTACTATCTTGGTCAACCTGACGTAAGACTACCTTTTAGGTAATACATGATGAGTCGACATAGCAAAAGCCTTTTAGAGCTTGTCAAGATGCACTTTCCTAATTAATTCACATATACTCTAAAGGGGAACATGTCTAATTAGACTAGTCAACTTGAAAGTTGTTTTGCTAATCTATCACAATGCACTTTCCTAATTGAGAGAGCCGACTTCATACAAGATTTATTAGAAAGTTTCCTAAATAATAAATTGTCTTATTACTATAAATAAGGATGAGACCCATAGGTCTAGAGATCTAAGTTTTTTACTGTCTTTCTACTACTGATATTTTCCTTTACTAAATTAAGTCGGAGTGCTTGCACTAAAGCTATGGCATGCTTTTTAGAAGTTTCGGCCCCTTCTAACCTAAGCTTGAAAGCCCAATACTCAAGTACTCGAATCATGAGCCCAACCACAAACCTTGATGAAATTTATAGTCATTTTGTACACTAAAGATGGTAACGTGGTTCCTTCACTTATAATTACAGGTAGTGAAGATGGACATTACCTTATCTAAAACCTTCATACCTCTCTTATCATTTTTGTATACCACGGCCAGGGGAATACAAAGTACACCGATTGATTACATTTAATTCGGCTAAAAGACAAGGTGGTCGGGCCATCGGCCATGTGGGAGTGGATTGTCCACCAATGCGTCATTGCGTTGCGAGAGCGACGGTGCATGTCTACTTCAACCGCACTCAAGCCAATATTCAACCCTTTTCTCCCACACTTTATTACAAAGGAAAACGCAATTTTAATTATTTACATAAATTCGCACCCGAAGTGATTCTTCTCTTACCATCAGATCCAAGCACGTGCTCTAGGTCAAAAGCACAGATTAATTTTGCTTTTCTTTTAAATTCAAACCGAACCGATTTTTGTCCTTGTTTTCTTTTCCTTTTTATTTTTTAATTTCGACATCCATATATGTACCAGAAGAAAAAAGGGTAGTTATTAATATACCTTCTCAGTTATTCATTATATGTGAATATATCCAACGAATTTCTAAAATTTTTATTTCGCTTTAATCTAAAACGAAAGTAAAAAACCTATTATGTTATTGAAAGTTGCAAGAGATGAGATCATACTTTAAAAGTATACACGCTGTATTCATATATGACCGATAATTCAGGAAATAGATTTTCAATTTATTAAAAAATGAATAAATCAACAAATAAAAACATTTCCATCAATTAATAAAATTTTTTATGAGCTTATTCGTTTTGAATGGTTTGAGAAAATAGTTTATGAAACTTGTCATTGGAATCCATCTAAAAGTAATTTACAGAAACTATAGAAAGGTTGCTTTTTTTTTTTAAGGAGAAAAAAAAAAAAAAGGCATGGAAAAGTTGTAACTTTGCCATGAGTATTCATACCGATCAAGCTATACTAAATAATCGTAAAATAAAAAAAGCGATTCATAATACCATATATTTATTAGCAAGTAACAATTTAAAACAAACGGTACAATGTGTTTGATTATCGAGGAAAAGTTACAATAATTTTGTTGCGTTCAAGTTATTAATGTGACTAGGTTCCGACTTTATGGATCACGAAGATTATAGCCAAAAAGTCAATTGAAAAGCAAATATTAAACATCTATTTATGACTGTGAACTGAAATACGATCTAGGGAAAGTCGATTCACAAGTAAATATTAAACATCTATTTTTATGATTGTGAACTGAAATAAGAACTAAGGCAACCCGGGTAATCTATTGTAATTAATTGGAAGTTTGAAACTCACCTCTCTGCGCGACCACTTGATCTTTTTACCGGATCTCTTTTGGATAAAATACCTGTAGGTATTTAAGAATTAAAATTAGGCAAAAAAGGAAAGGAGTTATCTTGTCCCTCAACCCAGTTGGTTGCTTCAAGAATCTGATTCAATAACAATAATAATGTTTTTTAGCCCTCGTTGTGGCTTGCTAAGTTTTAAACTCCAAAGCTTAATCTGAAGAAGAAGAAGAGGCATAGCTCTTTTTGTAGAACCAACAACAAACAGTCCATCTCTATCCCTTCACACCTGCTCTGCATTCATCCTCTCTAAATGCTCCATCACAGTTCACCTTCAGTCAATTATCAAAAGGAGGCTCCCGGAAGACGTTACTATTTCTTCCCCTGGTATCCTCCTTCTATCGAAAAACAGAAGCATATAATTCTTTTTGCGGTATCAATAGAATAGCTTGGCTCCACCTATTTGCGTTATTCTTCTTATCAAAAATTACAATTTTTCCTTTTTTCTGTAAATAGCCCAAACGATAAAGCAGAACTTGCATTGCCATAAATTCTTTCTCGTTTTTACCTGATCTCGACATATATGCATTAACTTAACCACTCCATCCATCCTAGATGCTCTAAAGCATCCGATTTGATATGGCCCATTATTTAATGTTATCCTTTATTTTTGCCACATTTACGAAACAAATGGTCCATCGTTTCCATCCGAGAGTCGCAAAAGCTGCAGCCAACTTCAACATTCAAACCTTTCTCCGTCAAACGATTCTTAGTCGGCAAACCATCATTCCAACATATTATCTTAAAACACGTAACTGTTTTCCAAATGCAATGGGAATTCTCGTATGCCCCCGCTATCTAATAAATAAAGGATATTAGAGTTGATATTAGATCAAGTCGGAGTTTTATCTTCTGTAAGTTGTTAGATATGAGTGTTGTGTAATAAAATCAAGTAACTAAAATAGAAATAAGAAATTTTCATTTTCTAGCTTCTCTCTAAATATAAAGATATAACATTTACTGTCTTTCTTAAGATAAGAGAATATTTCTCCATCCATATAAAGTAAGATATACTTTTAGAAAACACAATACAAATTTCTCTCAAAAAATGGGATTATAAAACTCATTTAAAAGACCTCTATTTATACCTCTATGCTATTTTATCAAGTGGATTAGGGGATACTTTCCCCATTCCATAAGATTTATATGGTAAACATTTCCTACTCTCAAAACTAATATCTTCATATTTCTTTAGCAACTAATTTTGTAACTTTGGTTCAACTTTTCATGCCACAAAAGTGGATTTATCCCATTCATAATCTCCCATTCAAAAGTCACTTTTGTGATTTTGAAAAATCTTTCTCATTTTGCTATTTCTAAGAAGTCAAATGAGGATCGACACCATATAAACTTATCAATATTTATCGATTTTATCATGATATAAAAAAAAAAAAGGCAAATCACTAGTCTATCTACTTTCAAAAGTGGCACATCAGATAAGCAAGGCCATGTAGTCCTTCATGCAAGGAATATGCAATCTCACACCCTTAATGGAGGGTGTTGTATTATTGCTCCATGATATTTGTTAGGTTGTCTTTAATGTGAATCTTTTGTATATCTACATTTCCTTCCTCTATTACTTATCTAATAAAGTGGTATCACACTCCTTTGTGCTTCTTGAATGAAAGGCTAGATTCCTTGCAATATGTAAGGTCCTTTGATTGTTACAACACATAAGTATCTTTTGTTGCTTATGCCCAAGTTCTTTCATTAACCTTTGAATCTAAATTACTTCCTTGTAAACTTGTGTAGTTGTAATATATTCAGCTTCTATAGTAGACAAAGTTAAAACAATCTATGACTTAGATAGCCAACTCATGGTACCTCCTACAAGTATAAACACATAAACTATGATCAATTTTCTTTTATCGAGATTACCTACAAAATCTGAATCAACAATTAATTCTGATCCTCCAAAACACGATGCAACATCCAAGATTCCTTTAATGTATCTTAGGATCCTCTTAATAGTATTCTAATGCTCTCTACGAGGATCTACCATAAAATGATTGATCATTCCAACTACTTGAGTAAAATCTAGTTTAGAATAGATCGTCCCATATATTAAGGTTCCTATTGCTTATGCATAAGATACTTGAGACATTTCTATCTTCTCCGCTTCATTGCTAAGACACATACTTGAAATTGATTTAGAAGTAGGATAGAGATCAGATTACAATCTTATATGTTGAAGCGTCACAAACTTTCTATAGATAATTCTTCTTAGACAGACAAATATCCCCACTTAACTGTCTTGGTGAATTTGCATCCTTAAAATCTTGTTTCCCGATCCTAAGTCCTACATATCAAACTCTATAGCCAACTGTACCTTCAATTGTTGGACTTGATCTTTGTTGAGGCTTACCACCAACATGTCATCCACATACAACAACAAAACAATGAAATTATTATCTACAAACCTCTTATAGTATGTACAATGGTCTGCACTTAGTTTGTTATATTTAAGGCTAATAAAGGAATTAAATCTCTTGTACCAATACCTTAGTACCTGCTTTAAACAGTACAGAAATTTAGTTAACCTATAAATTAAGTTTTCTTTTCCTTATTCTTTAAAGTCTTTTAATTGGAGAATATGTATTTCCTCTTCAAATTCTCCATGAAAATTACATCTAATTGTTCAAGACGTAAAATATAATACATATGGCCAGAACTATTTTGATGTGGTAAGTCTAACAACTAAAAAAAATATTTCATTAAAATGAATACTTTCTTTCTTAGTAAAACCTTTAACCACCAGTCTTGTATGATAACATTTCACTTAATCATTGCCATCTCATTCAATTTTGTAAACCCATTTGTTACCGATGGCTTTTCGGCCTTTAGGAAATGTAACAAGATCACATGTCTTGTTTCTATGTAAGTCTTTAATTTCTTCTTGCATTGTTACCATTAATAAAGAAGCATCTAAACTGCTCAAAGCCTCTCAAAAGGATGATGTTTCTCTTTCTTCTATTAGAAGACAATATGCATCATTGCATGACATAACATGGTTTGAAAGCTAAGATGGTTTCCTCATATGATGTGTTGTTTGTCAAACTTCTATATCATTAATCCTATATAGTTCATGTTCCTCTTGCTCTTGTTTTGCTATAAGAGAATTATCTTCTCTAGATTTTCCATTTATTTGAATTACGGCAGTATCGTTAGAAGTGCTATCATTTTTCTACTTACATAGTATATCATTTTTTTGCAAAAACTACATCCCTGCTGGCTATTAACAATAATCTCGAGATTAATAAGATCTAACAAGCGATACCCCTTAAAACCATTAGCATAACCTAAGAATATGTGTTTCCTGCATTTTAGATCCAGCTTAGTTTGTTCTTAGGAATTGTACATACATATATAAGACATCCAAATATATGTAAGGAATAATAATTTGCTAGTTTTTCTTTCCACATCTCCCTTGGAGTCTTAGAACTAATCACAATTGACTATAACCTATTTAATACATAATAAACAGTTTTAATTGCTTCTGCCCAAAAAGACTTAGCTAATCCTAATGTCTCCAACATAAACTCTTGCTTTATTAAAGAGAGTTTTGTTTATTCGCCTTATGATACCATTTTGTTGAGGTGTGTATGCAACTATAAATTGCCTCTTAATACCCTCTTACTTGTAAAATGCTAGAAAATCACCATCTACATATTCTCCTCCATTATCTATTTTCGAGTAATTTATTCTTTTTCCAGTTTCAAGCTCTACTTATGCTTTAAACTCCTTGAATCCTAGAAACATGTCTGATTTCTTCTTGATTGGATACACCAATAATCTTCTTAAGTAATCATCATTGAATTAAACAAAATATTTAGCTTAACCATAGACAATTCTACTTATTCCCATACATCAAATCTAGTATGGCTTTGCTTCCAAGTTGATTTACCAAACTTTAATCTATATTACTTGCTTATCACATGTTGTTCATAGAGAGGCAAATTTACTAATTTGAGCTTAGGTAAGATATTATGTTCTATAAGGACTTTTAAGCCACATTCTGACATATAAACTAATTTACAATGCCACATCATTGCTGTTTCTTCTTGGCTAGTTGTTATAATTGATGTACATGTCTCTTACAACATGTCAGCTCTTAAAGTGGCAAAATCGTAATAGTTTCGCTGTATAAACCACTCTAAGATAGAAGTTGACATTATAGTTGCTATCTTAGACCTAATTTATACAAAGCGTCTATGTCTACCTCACTTTAAAGTAAACAATTTACAAATTAAACAAGTTATTTACCTAAGAAAGTATGAAAAAATTATATGCTAAGATTCAAATATTGCAATTAATGTTTACAAGATTTTATTGAATTATATTACATAAGTAATATTTTATTTGAAAATAGAAGATTCTAAAGTAAGAACTAAGACATTAGACCTTAGAAATATATTTGTTCTTCATATTTATTTCCTTACTTCCCAAGATCTAATAGTTGCTAGCTTTAAGGTAATTATAAGGATATGAGCAATCAACCGCTTAGTAAGTTGGGACAAAGACTTAAAACTATACATTGAACGCAAACAAGATTATCAATCAAATTAGTTAAATGTAATGCACGTATAAGCAAATGTCGTTGCACAATATTATTTGATTAGTCGTGAGATTAAAGAAATTATACTCACTCTAATCTAGGTTGAAAAGTTTAGCACTCATTTCAACAACTCGTGGCCAAACCCAAGTTTATGCAATGGAGACACCACCTATCTCGTGACTATCTTCGAACCATTGACTTTACCTTTGTTGCGATCTCCCTTCATGTCACTTAGTTCGACTAAGGATAAAGAAGGAACCAATTATACTATTCGGTGCTATCTCTTTTGAAGAAGTTGGTATTTAGCCGAAGAACCCTAAACGTTTCCTCCTAGTGAGTTGTTGTGCGAGTCCGTTTTAGACTTGCTAGTCATATATTTAGTTAGATTTGGTTTAAAGTGTTCAATCATTTCACATAAATTATACAATTAAAACAAGAGCATTAAACCAAAATCATACAATCAAATCAAAATTACGCACACACAAGCATGCACAAGTTAACTATTTAACAAATACAATCAAGTATAATATCAAGCCTTTGAGTACCATAAAACAATATTTCGAAATACAGTAATATATTAATCCCAACTTATTTAGACTTTACGCTTATTCACTTAATGTATGACTTACATATACCATTACCAATAATCCCTACAATACAAATGTTGTTTTAGTACTCATATAACTATCTTATATAGGTCTTATTCTGTAATCTTTATATTATCTTCAGTTTAAATTTTTATTATACCTAATTATTCGAGATTTTAAGTTTCTTACAATTGTACTTAATTTAGGCTAGGTTTTGATTAAATTTCCAAATTGGTTTTTAAATTAAGTTTTAATTCAATTTCTGATTACAGGTTTTATACGTAAACCCTAGGAACTTATTTCGAATGATTATATGAAATTAATTACATTACACTTGGGTATTTTAAATTTCATATTTAGCTTCTAACTAATATTTTAGTTTGTACGATATACCCAATTTCTAATTTAACTATTGAATTAACTTTCGATGTAAGAAAAATTTACATTTTTCATATAATTATTTAAATTTATATTTCATATCAGATTTATTATTATTATTATTATTATTATTATTATTATTATTATTATTATTATTATTATTATTATTATTATTATTATTATTATTATTATTATTATTATTAATTTTGGCATAATATTTTCTACTCATTTATTTCTTATATATCCATATTATACGCTGTTACATAATTTACAGTTAAACACACATTCTAACATTTCCAACACTACAATTATCATCTTTCATCACCAATAATATATCAAAATACTTAATTACTCTCTAAATTAGAATTTATATCTAATTAATCCTCAAATTACTAAAAATAGCTTAATTATACACTTTTACCCATTATTCATCACATAATATACATAATACATATTTCTCACACTCCAAATACTAAAAATATCATACTACATCACAAACTAACATTCTAAAACACCTAATTACATACCAAATCAGTATTTCCATCAATTTATCATTAAATTACCAAAATAAGCCTAAAATCACTCATTTATATATCATTTTAAAGCTTATAAAATTATCTAAAATTTAAAAAAATTAATTTCTGAAAAATATCTTCATAGCATTGTTGTAAGTATTCTAAATAATCTATACAAAAAATAGCTCAAAACTATACTATTAAAATCATTTACTTCAATATCGAAAATTAGCTCAAGTTTAGTTATTTCTTAAGAACAGTATATCCCAAGTCTCAATTTCATCAAATTAATATTTTTCCCTACATCTAAATACAAAAATATTCTAGAATACTAAATTAAACAACTTAGGAAGGGAAATCAAAAATCACTAATTGAAGGGCTTCCATCCACTGAAGGGCTTCCAACCACCAACAATGGATCCACCCTTATCAACACCACCAAGCAATGGATTTGCTATCAAGTGGTGGTGGTTGTTCCTCTTCGGGTGGTTGTTGAGTATAAGTTTTCCTCTAAGGTCTTAATTATACACTATTTTGTTTAATTTTTCTAAAATTAGTTTTTCCTCTCTTCTCTCCTCTCCCTATATATATATATATATATTATGCTAAACTGACCAAATGAATTATAGATGATCATCTTTTAATTTATAGAGCTAGTTAGATGTGATTATAAATTAAATTGAGCAATTTTTTTTTTTTACTTTCTATTTAGCTAATTTTGATTGGTTAAATTTTCATCTTCCGTTTTCAGGTTGCCACGCCCCATTTCCATACTATTCCTCATTTTTCTAGCATTTTTCTTGATTTTTTTATAAATTTTATTTAATTATTTAATGTTATTTTAGCTTAGTTTAAATATTTTAAGTAATTTCGCATTTTTTCCCTATACATAAATACATATATGGTACAGGTAAATACTCATAAATATTATTTATGTTATTTTATGATTTTTAGTGTGTATATAATTTATCTCTCTTTCTCTATTCATTAGTTATCAGAACTCGTTTTATTCATTTTCAATAAATAACAGATAACATATATATAACTCAATATTATAATATTTAATTATTTATTTTTCTAAATCCAAAATTATATGATTACTTTTGCTAATATTCTTAACTTTGTTGTAAAATTTAAGCTTGATCGGATAACTTACTCGATTACCCTAAATTTTACAGACCTAATCTCGTATACTTGATTGCGTAGTTTACATAACATATCTCCCAAAAGCATGTAAAGATTAGCTGTGATCTTTTCTCTTGTCATTGATACAAGTGTACCTCTTGCTACCTTCAAGATCTTACTTGCAATATAAGTCTTGCATTTGACATCATCTAATTACCCAATAGATAATAAATTCTTATTTAAGTCCTTTACATGTCGCACCCCTTATATTGAGAATAATATCATCCTCTATTTTTAATTTGAAGGTACCAACTCCAATAATTTCTACAGCATGATCATTTCCTATGAACATAAATCCTTCCCATATAAGTTTATAAGTGCAAAACCAGTCGCAATGTGGAATCATATGCCAAGTTGCACCAACCATTATCTAAAATCAATGAGTTGTTTTCCATCTTTAGAACCAATTGTAGCTTCACTATACAAAAATTTCCCTATCATTTGAGATACTTATAACACATTCTTGAGTTGAGGTTATGGCTACATATGTTTTTTTTTTTTTTAATCTTCTTATTATGTTAACAATCTTTTTCTAAGTGCCACCTCTTATCACAATGATAGCATTTGAAATTCTTCTTACTTCGAGGTTTTGATCTACCATAATTTTCAGTACCACTAGAGCCACATTCTATTGATGTACTCCTCATTATCACTAAAGACTCTACTTACTTTAAACCTTTTGATTTATTTTCCTCGTTCTTATGCTTACATTCTTCTTCAAGAATAACTCTAGCAACATTATCAAAAGAGAGAAAGTAGGCAATATTATTATTTGTTGCTTTGATGATGAGTTGATCATACGAATATGGTAAACCCTAAAGTAGAAGCTCACATGTTCATTTTCTACTATTTTGAAATCTAACACTATAAGTTAAGCAAAGGGCATATTCATATTGTCGATGTGATTCGTCATCAATGTGGATTCACTATTCGAAAAGTAGAGTCTCCTCTTTAAAAATATTCCATTGTATAATGACTTAACCTCATACAGTTTTATAAGTACATCCTATATCTCCTTTACTATGTTCTTCTTTGCAATACTTGACAAGATTGTATTTACTATTATTAGATGTAAATTGGCAATAAAGTTGTCATCAATCTCCTTCCACTCTTCATCAATTATATCTGTGGATTTATCTTCGATTGTTGCTAAGTAATTGTCCTCCCTTGGAATTACTCTTATTAAACCTCTCAATCTCAAGTTTTGCTACCATTCCTTTAATGTCATTTTTTTTTTTTTATGAATAACACTTGCAATGTGAATAATAATCAACAATCTATGATGGCTTATGGCTCTAATACCACTGTTAGGTATTAGCTTTATGGAATAAAATCAAGCAACTAAGATAGAAATGAGAAATTTTTATTTAATAAAAGAGTGCCAAAACTCATATCTAAATATACGAAACAACATTTATGCTTTCTCTTAATATAGGAGAATAAATCTCTTTTGGAAGATACAATACAAATTTCTTTCTAAAAATGGGATTATAAAACTCACAAAAAAGTCCTCTATTTATACAAACCTTCTATGCCATTTTATTGAACAAATTAAAAGAGAGTCTCTCCATCCCATAAGATTTGTATGGTAAACATTTCGTATTCTTAAAACTAATAGCTTCATTTTTTCTTTAGCAACCAATTTTGAAGCTTTGCTTGACCTTTTTATGTTGCAAAAGTGGCTTTATCACATTTACTCAAATATCTTTGTTATCCATCAAAAGAAAGAACCATACTAAATATGTAGAAATACAAATATATGTCAAATTTTTTATGGTTTCATCCGTGATTTTGATAGGATCGATCCCATCTCTATTAAATATTTGATTTTATGTTCATCAAATCTAAATCATTAAATTAATTGTATTTTCAATAATTTAGATTTAATAAATATAAATTAAAAGAGAATTAAATGGGTATACCGATTTTATCAAAACTAGAGATGGGAATGTAAAACCTCTACCCTTACCAGATTCTTTTAGCCGCACATCACTAATCTTGCGAAAGTGAAACGTTGCAATATTTGCAACGGGCAAAGGGCTTGGTAAGTTTGTTAAATTTATCCATTCAAATGCTGTACCCCTCCATTTTACTTCTCACACAAAACGTTACCATCAACTTTTCCCTTTTGCCAATGGTTACCCATGCAACTCTCTTTCTTCACTTCCCTCCAACGCACATCCATGTTGGATTATTACGCGATGGGACCTTCCAGTCCATCATGTGTCCATCATTAATCATATAACGAGGAGAGTTCGTTTTTCTAGAGGTTAAAAGTTCAGTGAGATAGTAGATAATCCGTCCTACCTACTTTCCACTGTCAGTTAAATCATATGACTCTTGCCAGATGCACATATAGCGCTCACACGCGTGCAAAGACATATACTCCTCCAGCTGGTTAACGTTGGTGTTCTTTGTTTTAATGGTGAGAAATGGGCAACCAAGATGCCTTAGTAGTGGACACTGAGGCTTCTTTCATGAAGACACATAAGAAGAAAACTCTAGTGTCCAGGAGCTGGATTGTACTAAACAAAAATGGTGAAGGAAACATATTGGATGTGGACAAGTATGCTATCATGCGCCGAGTTAGGATCCATGCTAGAGATCTTAGGATTCTTGACCCACTTTTATCTTACCCTTCCAAGATCCTAGGCAGAGAAAAGGTTATTGTTCTCAATTTAGAGGTAAGTGGGTTCTTTCCTCCGGATACTTGTTTATATTTAGGGCGCATGTGTTTTTCTGCCGGAAATGTTTAGCAGGATTTTTTACGAGCTTTTGTCGTAATTGAAACTATCCAATTGTTAAATATTATCGGAGCGGTTGTAATTATTTTAGCTAGCAGAGGTCAAAGGCATATGATGGAGGCCGACTTTGGGTGATGGTTAAATACCAATAGATAAGGAGGTTATGAATCTCCTTTTCACAAAGGGAAACCGTTTTTTTAATTTATAGAATGGTTAACCATCACTATCGGTCATCAATAGACATCTTTATTTCTCGCAATCATTTCCTACTAAATGGGACTGTCAACTAGTAACTAGAGATTAATGCTGCATTATTTGACAATTACAAAGTTTCGATTGTAACAAAGGTTGAATAAAATTTGAAATGTGCTTTCTGCAAAACCACCACACACCTAGTTGTTATTTAAACTTCTTATTGGCTTTTAGTATTTTGTTGCTGAATTTCTTCTAATTTAGTTCATTTGGGTTTGGTTTCAGCATATTAAAGCCATAATTACTGCAGAAGAGGTAATAATTGTCTTTCTATTCACCTTTCTCAAATCTTTTAGTTGATATTTATTCAAGTGTGGTGGGAACTAGTTGATTCAGCTATGTGTAAGATTATCGTATTTCTATTTTATATAAACTTTATACTATTATCTCATTTCACCAAGTAACACAAGGCTTCCCATGTTGTTGTTGAGGTCTAATTGATGCTTTACGTATCACTTAAACATCTTTTAAGCGTTATCTTAGCATTTCGGGAACATTTGAACAGGTGTTGCTTAGAGATCCACTGGATGAAAATGTAATTCCTATTGTTGAAGAACTAAGGCGACGGTTACCCCAACTACATGGAACTAATCAACTCCATGGAGAAGATGAGGAGCAGCTAGAAACGCATAATGATGATGATAACAGGGAGGACCAAAATGGTATCGTGATTTTTGACATAGAACAGTCTTTTACCTCATTTATAGCGATAGCGGATATGGCACTGACGAAGATGCTCAATTTTAAATGGAAAGTCCATATAGGGGTGAATCAAATGAGAAGGAGGCTAGACCACATGCACATGCCCATGCCCATACCCCAAATCTCGAAATTTTTGGACATATGTCCATAAAATTTTCAAAAAAAAAAAAAAAACTTAAGATTGTGCATATATTTATGGTTTTGGCCCTGCTCAGTTCAAATCCTAGGTCCAGCATTGAGTCCATGTATTCCTTTTTCTATATTTTAGACTTAAGAATTCAAAGTAAAGATCATGAGGGAAATTCTCTTTTGAAAGTGATTGATTACCTCTTCTTTTGTAACTATCAATATCTTGAAGGTATTTATTGATCACTGCTAGTTGTTTGGTGCTTGTGCTGTAGAGTTTCCTTTTGAATTCCGGGCATTAGAAGTAGCATTGGAGGCAATATGCAGTTTTCTTGATGCGCGCACTAGAGAACTTGAGACTGCTGCTTATCCAGCCCTGGATGAGCTGACTTCCAAGGCATGTGCATTGGCTCATTTCCTTGATTCTTCATACTTTATGTCAGTTGATGCTAGCCTTGTATATTCTGCTATTCCATTTTGAATGAGCTACAGGTGCAAGAGTTCTGGAAAAAATGAGTGGTTGTGAACATATGGATCTTATTCTAGTTGGAGAGCTGTTATTATGTCGTGCATGCTTCCTGCTATGATTGTTTTTACATTTAAGCATGTTTATGGCCGGATAGACAATTCTTATGAGACATCCTATATATATATATAAGTTGAGAAGATGCAAGATTGAAAATAGAACAGACATGGTACCTTCAAGATCCACTACCATGGGCACAATTGAAAATTTGATAATGAGTTTGAGATAATTTTAAGCCAAATGAGGTACTTCAGTTCCTTAGTAAGGTTTCCTTAATAAGGTTCAAGGATCATGTTGATACCTAAGCACTATTAACTTCACTGTACTCGGATTATGTAATATATGTAATTATCACTTGAATACTTAGTTAAGCATATGGAACAAGTGAAGCTTATTGAGCTAACATATCTATCCAAAAGCTTAAGCCTGTTAGATTTAATGTAGTTTTTACATTTATTAGTTAACACTTCTGTCACATGTGGTTGAAATTTTGCTTAAAGCCAATGGAGTGGACTACTTGATTTCAAAGGGATAAAATCAGTTTGCAGAGATTTGAACCTAAGACCTTATGCTATGTATAAAACTATATTTTATTGATGTGAATTAACATATACATGGAGAGAATGTGTCCCTATGTAGAGTAATCTCAGTTATGCTATCTGAAGGATAGTAGAAATACTGATTAACCCTTATTTACAGGCAATACATAATGTACATTACCACTACCGGGTTATATAATATCTGTTATCTTCTCTGGATCTTTTAAAATATATCTACATTTGCAGATCAGCAGTCGCAATTTGGATAGAGTGCGGAAATTGAAGAGCGCTATGACAAGATTGACAAGCCGGGTTCAAAAGGTATATCATCCATTGCATATTTAATTATATGAGTTCATAAGACCACATTGCATGAATAAGGACATGTTTATATAGATTTTAGTGGAAAAGAAATGTAAGAAGGATTCTCGTCTGTCTCTGATTGCATTGAGTCTTGGATTGACAAGTGCTTTCAGATCGTATATTTCACCCTTATGATCCCATCTCTGTCTGAACTAGCTATGGATTGCACAAGGAGGTAGACATTTCAAGGTTTCAAAACAGGGAAATTTGCAATTCATAATGCCTCTCATGAGAAGATAAATGTGCCATAGAGGGCAACAGCCTTCCGAGTTGGATTCCCCATATGAAGATGAATTTTTCTTTCCATTATGGATAACATGCTGTCTTGTTCAACAGCAATATAGGCGAATTTGATTCTGTGATTCATGTGGCTGCTTCGATATTCTCTGCTTCTAACTTTTATGCACAAATCATGAAGCATAGAATTTTATGTTGTGACTGGTTGTACTGAAATAGGTATTGTCAAGTTATCAGCACAGAACAATAACTTAAGTGATCTTACATATTCTTCTTTTTCTGTAACATCTTGGAATTCATGCTTTATTTTAACTATCTATCTATCTATCTATATGTATATAATTCACAAGTTCAAGGTAAAATGTATCCACCATTGTGATTTCATGATTGAAAGAACTTGCGGTCCTTAAAATGATTTGCATACTAGTATATTGATATAATGTTATATATGGGAATTTCTTGTATTCTTTACCATCAACATTCTATGGTAGTGCAGGCGTCTCCATTCTGCAGACACACGAATGAATGTTTGTGTCACCTGCAAATTCTTGAACTCCAAACGTCATTTGAAACCAGAACGTGGGCTGCCAGAAATTTTGTATTCACAATCAACTCATCTCAAAGCTTCTAAGCATTTTATAATATCTGTATAACATATATCAACACCTTTTTTCAATCTAAATGAATAGCTTTATGATAGTTGTAGAAGTAACGGAGATTTAAGTATCCATCAAGCTATTTAACACTGTTCTCTCTTTATCCATTGAATGATATTCTTTCACAGATATTACATTCAGTGGCTACCCCTTTTCAGATAAGGGATGAACTTGAACAACTACTGGATGATGACGATGATATGGCAGACCTATATTTATCAAGAAAATTGACCTCATCTTCTCCCATCAGTGGCTCCAATAGTTCAAATCCATTTCTTAATTCTCCTGCTAAAGGCTTAAAGTTATCAAGATGGAGTAGGGCCAGCACAATAACAGCTCATGGGGAAAATGATATTGAGGAGCTTGAAATGTTGCTGGAGGTGACTTCAATGAAGCATTTTGCATCAAAGAAAAAGGTTGCAACATTCTAGTGCAGCGTTTATGCTTTAACACCTATGCTATTTTTGCAGGCATATTTTATGCAGATAGAGGGCACTTTAAATAAATTGACGACGGTACAATTCCCCGTCTCTTTTAATAAATTGGTTTAGTTTCCTACATTATTAGCAAATAGTTGGTAGTATGTTGCAGAAACGTCATTAATTTAGGGCAATATCATGTTGAACATCAATTCACGTTCTCAAGCCAGAAGATGGTCCTACCTGAAATGTCGATGCTAATATATGTTTACCTTTTCAGCTGCGAGAGTACATTGACGACACAGAAGATTATATTAATATACAGGTAACTATTGTAAGAAGTAAGTTGGGAAAACAATGTATAATTGAGATCTATTTCTTGCTAAATTACTTCCAAGTCCTTTTACGCTGTCATGAAGTGCATGTTAAACACCTAAGACACAGTTTATCAATATTCTTTTAATAGAATGTCCTATGTTGCAGCTTGACAATCATCGGAACCAACTTATTCAGGTAATGCACGCAATCTCTGCAATACCACCTCCTTAGCTGTCTTGATCTATTTTTGTGAAGAATACTGTAAAAGGCTTCAAAGCATTTGTGTTTGCAGTAACTAACAGTTGATCCCTTGAATTTCAGTTGCACCCAGTTAAAAGCCCCTGTGCCTTTTCTATATGCTCAAAAAGACCCTTGAACTTTTCGATTATAACAAATTGAAAAAGTTTACTTACATCATCACCAATTTTACCTCCAACTTTAGCAAATAGAAGTTAAATGGTTAAATTGATACTTAAACAAAGCTAAAATACAAGAAATCAAAGCTCAAAGAAGACTTTCAGGTCATTGCAGGCAAAATTTTCTAATTTATTACAAACTGAAAGTCGAGGACTTATGTGAACCAATATGAAAGTTTCGAGGCTTAACTGCAGATTGAGAAAAGTTTGAGAGATTTACATGCATATATTTCCCAATTAAATTGTTAGCATCACCTCTATGTAATGTTGCATTCTTTCTTTCTTTCTTTCTTTATCCTTGCAGCTGGAGCTCTTCCTAAGTTCCGGAACCATGTGTTTATCAGTATATTCTCTGGTGGCTGCAATATTCGGGATGAACATTCCGTATACTTGGAACAAAAATCACGGCTACGTTTTCAAATGGGTGAGAAGATTCATACCCGTTTCATCAGCATATATTCACCTATCTATGAACAGCATCTTTCTGTTGCTTACTTGTGTTCTTTGCCAAACAAAAACAGGTCGTCATTCTTGCGGGAATCACTTGTATGACAATCTTCTTATCAATAATGTCCTATGCTCGTTACAGAGGTCTAGTTGGTGCCTGATTTCATATGGTTGATTCAAATGACGTGTGATTGAAAGGCCTAGAGTTGGTCTTCAAGAAGTAAGATGTACATAGCACTTCCCAGCCAGCACCATTTAGAAACAGACCGCGTTTCTCCGCTCTAATAGCGACCGTTGCAGCCAGTCATGGTGTTGATTTAATTTCCGCAGCATAGCTTCATCTGTGTGATTTCACGTATTGTAATGAATTCCTTTACTGGGAAGGAAGTTGTAGGAACTGTTATTTGTTCACGTACACTATCTGAAGTATATTAGTGTAGTGCAACTCAAAAGTAGAACTTTTAGTTCTTTAGGTATGCAGACCTATAGATACTACGACAAGATTTCCCTTAAAATTTCTATGATCGTTGATGTGTTTTACTTTAGTCCGTTCTTTATTCCATTACACAACCTCTTTCGCCGAACTCCTACTTCTCAAACTCAATTCGGTTCATGACAGCCATAGCCGTTCATTTGATACGGTCATGTTTGAATGTCACGTACATAAAAACCTCCCAAAATGACAAATTTAGTGGCAGCACAGGTTTCATTATTTTATGCTGACATGATTACACACATAAATTGATTATTTACAAAGTATAATCATATTTACATATTTTGACACTGACACGATATAAATTTGAAAGAAAAAGCGACAATACGAATTGCTATTCCAAGAATTGAATAGATAAATTACTTCGTATCCTTCGTGAATGAAGGAAACTGCAAGTAATAAAAGTCTGCTGCAATAAGTGTCTAGCATCTTATAAAAAAAAAAATTATATAAATATGAATTAGAGAAAAAAAAATTACTCAAATTCTAAGGATAACTTGCTTCTTTAAAGTATGATAATTAAATTAACAAAGATCTCACATTTAAAAGATAAATTTTGATGTTTATATACCATTACTTTATTGTATATATAGAAATATACTATATACCGAAACCTTGCGACATATATGTACATACTATATATAGTTTCGTTGCATCAAAAAGATGCTACTAAGCAACGATATATTAATAATATTTTTTATATAATTTATATTTATATAATATTTATTAAATTTCATAATAAACATGTAAAATTTTCAATAAAAGTAAAAGTGAAGTTGATTATTATAAAAATTTCAAGGAAAAATTATAGCTGGAAACAGGAAAAAAAAAAAAAAGAATGGCGTCAAACGACCTCAAACTTTGTATGAAATTATACAGGTTCCCCTACCTTGCCAATTTTTGTTATTATTTTGATTCCAATAAGCAACATTAGCTAATTTGTCATCAACTAATCACATTGTAAATGGAGAAGTCTAAAGATCGATTGCACGTTTCTTGTAATATTGATGTTAAGATTTTGATATGTTTTTGCAATTTTAAGTCCTAATTCAAGTAATTTTTTCATTGGGCAACTTAATTGGAGTAATTTAAGTAGCAAATTAACCAGCACTAATTAAAAATAAAATAATTAAACGATTTTTTTCTTTTGCCAGAAATGGAACGAATTTTTAGTCATAAAAGAGAAGGGCAAATGCAATTTCTTAAGAAGTTCAGGAATCACTGTCTTTTTTCTTCCCTATCGTAGGAGGCATTTATAACTTTCCCAAATTTTTATATGTATCCAATAATTCTATTCCATGACATTACTGCTAATAAATAATTATGATAACATAACTCGATATTTGGCTTATCATTTATTTCTTGTCTTATTTGCATAAGTAGACTAACATTAGAAAATAAAGATTCTTATAATGTAATGATATGAATATTAATTTGTAAATAAGATGGATTAAATTCAAATCTTTCTTCTTTAGGTTGTGACGTAATTGGTAAAAAAGAAAAAAAAGATTAATATTAGAATATTCAAAAAGCATTTGTTCTAGTTTGAAAATAAAATGCAGTAAAGGGACTATTCGACAAATTTAAACAATATATACGAGTCCAAATGCTCCCTAGATATTACTATTACTTAAAATAAATAAATAGATAAGTCTATTAACACGTACAATTTTGAAACCATACATGAATCCTCTTTTCCTATATGTCATAACAAGATATGTCTAATTTTATATACAACCCATCTTATCTTTTTTTTTTTTTTTTTCTTTTTTCTCCGAAGGGAATCATGGACATGTGGTTACTTATTTCATTTCTTACATAGTGTGGAAATATCTTTGATCTTTGAGCCATTTAATGTGTACGTCTCGACTTTTTTTTTAACCATCTCTTCGTCATGCTACTTCAAAATTCCAAAATAAACAATTCAAAGCGGCCCAAGACGGCCTAAAGCATTACTAGGTTGAATAGAATTACAAGCATTACTGGTCCAAAATTGGCGAATTGCAACTACATGGTGTAGACATAGTCCGGTTTCACCTATCCATAATTATTGAAAAAAAATGTGCATAACACTCTATATGATCGCAAGAACTCTAAAATGTTTGCTACTTATTGTTATCTAGCGACGGTTTTGAAAGCTTTAAGGAATAGATTTACTGTTTTTTAAGTGAACGGCTTTTTTGTTTCTAGTTTATATCTAAAGTAAGCTAGTAGTACAATTTCGAATGTAGCTAAAAGATTCTCAAACACTTGGAAGTGAAAAGAAGCAGCAAACGAATTAAATCAAGGAAGTGAAAGATGAGAATCCAAATTCCTTTGAGCTATATATCGTTTTAAAATTCCCTTCTGCTAACAAAAGCACTATCGCATACTAAAAGATATAGATTTTTTACAAATTGCGAATGCTCTTATCCCAATATTTCCTTCAATTCTTCGATTCTTGATTCGATCACCTTCTGTTCTTCCTCGCATTGTTGGATAACCTCGTCCACAGACATGTACGGTTCAAGATGGTCCCAATCATTCGTAAGATACGCGACATGTTGTATTTCCTCTAGGATTTGATTAAGCAGTTTCCCAATTCGACCCTTCTTAGGTGAAGTTTCCTCCGCGTTTTTGGCCTTCGATTTCTTGATCACTCCTTCAAGCTGTAAGTGAGCAATGGATGAAAATGCTATCACTCTGTCCATCAATCTGTTCTCCACACCCGAAGCTAGCCATTTCAAAGATTGACTGAAATCTTCAAAACATGTTAACTCTTCTTCCATCCCACTAGCTATTTGCATCAACATGAAGAGTGCTGGAAGCGTGAAATACAGTCCACTTTCGAATTCTTCTACCCTTTTGCTCAAGACAGTCTCATCATCACATTCTTGATCATCGGTTTCGGTTTCGGTTTCCTCAATGCTGGCCTCAGAGTAGGGATCGAACCGGAGTTCCAAGTTTAGCTTCTCAATCAACCATCTCCTAGCATATCCACACTGCCTCTTGTTTTCCTTCTTGTCCTCCCTCCAATCGCCAAATGCTAGAATTGGAGCTGCATCCTGTTCGCATACCGTCTTGGAGTTTTCGGTATTGGGGTCATTGAGTGATTCCAACTGAGTCACACCGCATCCGTTGGTGCTATCCTTGATCTTTCTTGATTCGCAAAAGCCCAAGTAGCTCTTCTTGAAGCCTTCTTGAATTCTTACAAGGTGCTGGAAGGCAGAATCGAAAGGAACTCCAAGTTGTTCTTCACGATCGCTTGTTGCCATCATCAAAGTAATGATCGTTTGGTCCGCTCGATCAACGAACCGTTTCAAGTTTAAAATTTCGTTTCTGATCACGAAATCGAGTTGAGTGATGTTTTGATCATCATCAGCCATAGTGTCTTGTAACTAGAAAATGAGAAATTTTGGCCTCCAACAAGAAGTACTTTGAATGTAGTAAATGCAAAGAATTTTATCAGGCTTAATCGGCTCGTATAAGAGCCCTACGGGAAAATAAAGGTTTATTCAGCTTTTACACATTGTTTAGTTTAAAATAAATAACATTTTACTGTTCCCAACGAATAAACTATATTTCTTAAGCTTTTTATCATTAAAATACATTAATTTTCTCATCCAATTCCCATTTCTCAATTACCATTTTCATCGTAAATGTAATAAGAAATGGAAAAAAAAATATATATATATATATATATATAATTTATCTAAAAATTACATTTGAAAACTATAATAGATTGGATATAAATTATATATTCTTTTTTTAAATATCAAATTTTAAATAAATATGATTTAACATACGATACATATGTATGTAAAATACACATTAAAAAGACCACTCCAAAGATATGGTCATTCATAATGGTGGTTGATTCCTTTGCAACATAGAACTAGAAGTTGCAAAGCTGAAGCATCGTGCTGTGAACGGACTTTGGTTTAAAGTATCTTCCTTCAACCGAATTAATCGATTTACTTAAAAAGATATCTTAATTAACATATTAACAATGCATTTCCATATACTATTATTATTATTTATATAAATACATAACACAAATTGTTCTAGCATTCATTCCATATTTATATAAAATAAATGTGTCATTTTGAAAAAATAGTTAGAGTCCTCCAAATTGTACGAATGGAGCATAATGTGCCAAAGATACATCATTTTGCATTTAGCCATAAGAAGGTTGTAAATATGATACACATTTTTAGTCCATAATATTTATCTATTTTTATATTTAAAAGTTCTTAAATTATTTTTATTCTATTTTAATTCTCAAATGTTTCTAATTTGCAAAAGAGGATTTTCTCGACTCTACGAATAAATTCGCCAACTCTTGATAAATATCTACTTATACTTCGATAAAAATATTTTAATAAAAATAATTAAAAGATAAATAAAATTTTAGAAAATGAGAAAATATAGCAAAAAATCTCGCAGCTCAATGCTATAGTTCTTTTACCCCGACAGATAGGTGACATAGGCCTTAAAAAAAATATAAGAAAGAAATTTGACATAAAACTCAATAGGCTACGGCTGGTAAAAAAATCACGAATCACGAATCGAACCATGAACTAAATTGAAAAATCGATTTTTTTATGAACCATTCGATTTACGGCTCAATTTAGTTATATATAAACAGTCTGAGGTTCAATTTGGAAAAACAAACCAAACCGTACTGTTTAATTAAATAAAAAAATTCAAACAATTATTTTATATTTTTTTTCATTAATCTTCTTAAATTTTATCAAATTTTTTATATCTTATTATTCTTTATTATAATTTTGTATCAATTATTAAGGTTAAGTTGAATAAATTTTATTTAAAATTTTATATTTATTGAAAATAAAAATGTTTAGTAAAAATTTGACATAAATGGTTTGAACCATAAATCGAATCAAATCGATTTTAATTAGGTTCGAAAAATTTATGAACTGAACTATATGGTTGGACTTAACTTTCATAAAAAACCGAACCATTATATTAAATTTTATTCAATAAGGAGGAGGCAAACCGTACCAAACTAAATCGTACCTACCCTACAGTAGGGTTGTGAACCTCTAGTGTAGTATCTAACTTAGATACATATGTTAAAAAAAAAAAATGATATATGCCTCTTGGTATTTTTTTTTTTTATCTTGAAAGAAGTAGCTAGCTACCCTTACCTTAAGTGAATATACCTTTATGGTGGCTACATAATATCTTAATATCGCATTTCTTACCCTGGAATAACATAAAATGAACATCCACTTTCTTATATTTGGAAGTACATTTTAGAAAACACAATTACAATTCCACTCTCCCTTCATTAATAATAATTAATTGAAATTACTTATTTAAATATTTTTTATAAATATTACTATAGACACATTCTAGTCCAATCCACTTAATTCCTTAAATATTTCCCAACATAGCAATAAATTCATAATCCTAACTTTAATTCTATTTGATTCCATTATATCTTATTACGTTATATCATATTCTATTTTAGACATTCCCTTACATCAATCGCGACATAAATGCGTTGTAACCCACTATACAATCATGACCCTAGGCTAGCCACCTAAAAGTTGGGGATAGGCTTTCAGCAACCCAAACAAGGCAATGAGAATACAACTCAATTTTTTTAATTGTTTTCTATGGTTTAAGAAATTTTCTAAATCATAATTCTTCGACTTCATTTGATTCGGTTTATAGGTTGAATCATAATCTATAATTTAGAAAATATTAAATGTGTGAAGCTAATTTTATAGTTATAGCATAAGTAGTGCCCTCTTTCAATGAGGACATATATCAACACTATATAGAAATTGATAAAATTAATATTTATATAATTAAGGAATTCTAAAGGTATTTTGATTATTAATTTTATTTATAAAATTAGCATACAATATAAAGTTTGAATCGGTTTATATATATCTTTTATTAACTTATAACTTATGTGGTCATAAAAGCCATAGACATTTATTTTTATATAAATAAAATATTACTTTATTTTTCAAAATGATTTGGTTTGATTTCTAAGATTTCGTTTATAAAATTTTTATTTGGTTCAAATGGAGAATTTTTCAATTAGAAAAAAAAGAAGAAGCGTATGCGGTATAGCATGGCTTGGTCAATGTTTTTTTTTTTTTCCCCACCTCTTGAGGGAGGAGGTCGTGCAAGCCTTCCAACATGGTGGCAGACCAAATCTTGGCTGCAGATTGCCGGCTGAAGACCCTTTATTGGCTGCATTTTCCTTTTCATTAAATTTTTTATAGGTCTGATTATATCTAATTATATTATCTGATTTAATATACTTAATTATTTAATTTATTAAATTGATTATATTAGAGCTATTGAAAATTAATACATGCCAATAGTTGACATTTTTTTCAATAGAGTTGATAAAAGATCTCTTTTAGAAAATCTAGAAAAAGGTTTATGACTCAAATAGCAAAAGAAAAAATTTAACAACTCAATAGAAAAAAAAGGTAGATGTATGGGACCAAAATATATATTTCCTTTACAAAATCAAGCCTTACGTAAAGGCTTGTATCTTGGACATGTAATTAAAATAAAACAATTATTAATTCCCAAGAGCAATGAAAAATTAAATGTAGTAACACGGAAAATTGTAAATGGCCAAAATAAGTTATTGCTAGAAATGTACCAAGTAATAGAAATGAAAAAATATAATGGCCAAAGAGTATAACTAATGAAAAGTACATATGATAAATCTTAATATTTATATAGAAACGATGATATTTACATATTTTTATCTAAGTATATTAGTGATATCCTAATTTAGGAATGTGCTGGCAATGGGGATGTTCATTAACTAGAATCAAATCGTAAATTGAACTACAAATTATGGTTCCCTTAGAATGTGCTGTAGTTTATGGTTCGTTTTGACACGTAAATTGCTCAAAATAAATATTTTATAAAATTGAATCATTTCAAATCGAGATAAACTGCACAGGCTTAAAAAAAGAAGAAGAAGAAGTAGTTTTCATTCCATCTACTATATTTAATTTTGATTTAATTAATTTATTTTGCTTTCTTGCCATAAGCTTAAAAGCTCTAATATATCTTTCAATATGCAATCATTCATTGAATGAGTGAAAAGCATTCACAGAACATAACTGAGAAAAAAACCCTGAATAATTCAAATGAAAACAAGAACAAGGGGTGTATAAACGTAAAACTGTGAGATGATGATAAAATGAAAAGAATCAATTATTGCTTGCAATTCAATTTGTATTTCAGTTCTTGAATTGAACCGTACTACTTGTCCTCCTTAGTTTGCAAACACTTACGGTAAAAAGAAGCCAGAAAAAAGACATGCTTCAAGAATGGAAGATGTCCATGGAATGAATTGTATGTTAACATCCTCCTATACCAATATCAGCATTTATTCGTACATGTTCAAATGTAGTTGATGTCAAACATGAATCAATCAACCATGTTTACTTGCAAATGTAATGGATGCTAAATTCCAAATGCAATCCTTCGATTCTTCTTTGATTCTTGACTCGATTACCTTCTGTTCTTCTTCTTTTTCTTCTTCTTCTTCTTCTTCTTATTCTTGCTCGAGCGATTCATCTCGGATCCCTCATCAGTTTCTTGGTTTTGTTCAGTCTCCATTGTTATGTCCATTGAACTACTTTCAGCAGATGACTCAATCTTCAACCCGGATTTGGATTCCGTGCTCAAGCGATTCGTCTCAGATCCCTCATCAGTTTCTTGGCTTTTCTCCATTGCCATGTCCTTTGACCTACTTTCAGCAGATGACTCAATCTTCAACCCGGATTTGGATTCCATGCTCAAGCGATCCGTCTCGAATCCCTCATCAGTTTCTTGGCTTTTTTCCACTGTTAAGTCCTTTGAACTACTTTCAGCAGGTGACTCAATCTTCAACCTGGAGTTGAATTCTTCCTCCAAATTAAGCTTCTCATCCAACCATCCCCTAGGATATCCGCATTGCTTCTTGCTGCTGCCACCAGTCTCCTTACGTCGATCACCAGCAGCCGCCGAGCTGCGATCTTGGGTGCTATACGTACCCAATTTCCCGAATTGACAGAAATCGAAAAGGTTTCTCTTGACTTCTAGGTCTACCATCAATTCATGGAAGGCCGACTCGATAGGAACCTGAAGCAAGTCTTCACTACCACCGTCAGTTGCATCCGTCAAGACCTTGATCAACTCATTCGTAACTTCATTGCAAAATAGCAACTCCGCAAGTAGACGTTCCGATTCATTTATGTTTTCATCCTCCATCGTGGAAGAGAATTAGAAGTAGAAAGTCTGAGAGTTGTTTCAGGGTGGAAAGAGAGTAGTGGCGCCAATTCTTGATTTTGAGAGTTGTTTCAGTTGTAAAATCTGGTAATTTCGTTATGATCTTCTTATTACTTCTGCGAGTTTATATATACATAAGAACAAATAAGAAAAGAAAAACGTATTATTTTTGTTTTTTTTTTCCCCCCAAAATACTAAGAAATTGGTCTTTTGCAATGACCATTGCGTAGTCAAGAATGTAGTGTTATGTATCTAGAAAGAGAAATAATGTAGGTATTTATTTTGTTGGGTAAATTATAAAAGTGCAATATGTGTAGTATTTTTATGTTTATGCGGTTTTATTTGGGGTATAAACGAGTTAAATCTATTTATGAAGTGCTTAAATTCAACTTCATGTTGACTTACTTGATTAGGAAAAAGGTTAATCGTTAATTATTTAATCGGAAAAATATATATTATATTTATTATTTAAAGACTCATTATTAATATAATATTAGTTATTGTGAGGTGGCTAAATGTTTGATTTTACAAACATGAGGTTATAAGTTTAGATCTCATAAGAGGTAATTTACTTTTCGAAGTTCTATTCATTACTCGAATGGTATTATATTTCTTTTTTTATCCTTTCTTTAATTTTTTTTTTGTTCATAATAACTAGTAATAATAAACTTCATTCATTACAAAATTATAGTTTACTGAATTATTTCACTTGAGTTGTTATTTATTTCTTTATTAGTAGTTTTATACAAATAATAATTATATTGTTAACACTACAAATGTTTCAGCCATTTTGCATAAAGTATCGGTAAATACCAATAATTTATGTTGACAACAATATTTCCACGAGTTTCATCTATTCATTTTATTTTTATGAGCTAGTAGTTAAATCTCAATTAATATTGATGATATAATGAAAGGTGAAAAGCTTTTTTTTTTTTTTTAACTTGTTATGAAGTACATGGAGCATCTCTAGCCATTTTCTAGAGAAATTTAAAAGTTTCCACCCAGTTAGAAAGTATTGTGTGTGTATTCATTAATGGAATTCTTTTATGTATATAAAATGTAATATAATTACAACAACTAATAGATATTTTCTTATATGTAATTCCAATATTAACTTTGATAAGGTCAATCTACCCATCCCAACCCCCTAATTCATTATTTTGCATCCGTTCCTCTATGTACAAATGCTGCGTGAGAAAAAGGAAAAAAATGTAAAAAAAAGTCTAAAAATACCACTCTTAAGAAAATAATCCCTAGAGTATAACACTTTCAAATTAGACTAAAATGGCTTTTTTAAAAGGCGATTTTATCAACAAAACAATACTTTAACCAAACTTTACAACCACCTCTAGCCCCTTACAATAAGATCCAGACACCCCAAAACTATATAAGTAAAACTATATTATTGTTCAAACTTATGGACACCTACAAAGCAAAAACTATATAGTATCTATAATTTGTAAATGTCAACATCATTAACAACCACAACAAAGTAAATGATAGATAAAAGGTTGGAAAATCATAATTCAGTATATGAAAGTTTTATCATTCTAGTTAGATATATACAAAATGCTCACAAAATATACATTAAGTATAATCAAAATTTTCAAACAGCTACAACTAATGATAATGTAAGGTTTTCTTGACATGTATAGGTACACCACCCGTACACCTATATGAGGCTAGGGCTATACTATCTGGTTTACATAAAACTTTGTGATCTTTGCTCCATCCTTAAAGTACAATCCATGCTTATTTTTTCTATCACTGTTATTGCATGGGAACATGGAATCTTGTATATCTACCACTTATTGCAAGTGCACTAGCGAGTCCTAAGTGTAATTATATGGTTGTTTTCCCATTTTTATCCATGCATGGTAGGGTGCGATGCAATTATCACCCTAAATATCTACTCATTATAATAAAATATCATAATGGGATAACTACTACCTACTTTACATCACTTATCAAACTTCCATTCGACATATTTTATTAACACCTTATCTATGCCTATCTGTGTAGCTATCTCTATCCTACGCTAGTTAAAAGTAATCGTTGCAGTTATAGAATGTCTTCTTCACTAATGCAACAACAAACAAGTTTCTCATATCCCTCAATGCAATGTTATAACTCTCGACAATATTTGTGGTCTCATGAACAAAATGAGCTTTATCATTGTATGCTAGGGTCTATATCCTTAAATACAATTCTTTGAAGTATACTCTAGTGTGAGGATTCATCATTTTGAACTCATCATAATCTGTGCGAAATTTTCGAGGTTACAATTGGTATGCAACTTGTTTTTTATTAGTTATTTATATTCCTTGTTCTTGGTCTAGGAATTGAAGTTACTAATAACATGGTAGATACATAAGTTGAAACCCAACATTAGCTTCATGTCCTCTAAAATCGTACTTAACTGTTATAGAGTTTTTTATTTCACGAGTTTGAACATACATCTCTGTTGACTCTCTAACTCCACCACATTCTTTGGAGGATGCCAATAACTACTGGACATCATAGTCATCATTCATAGGCACGACATAAAACAAATCTCTAATGCCTTATACAAGAGGAAACTTGTGGATCAACTCAATCTAGTTGGTCATCAAGTCAACCCGAGGACGATTGTAAATCAAACTCATGAACTGATTATAAGTTATCCTTATTAGAACCCTGACTACTGTTGTAGTGTGCTCATCTAACGCATACCCCTTCCTCTCTTATAATGTTTCCTCCAGTATAATAAGCTATCCTTACATTATCCATTCTCATTGTATTTGTCACATCAACTTGAAAAAAATCACTACGAAGTAGATTAGCTCAATTGAAATTTACCAACATATACATGTACAATGCTCTAACGTCACTACATAATACATGTAAATCCACATAGATGACAATTCTTGTTAGGCTCAATTTCATTATACAATACCAACTAGTCTAACTTTTTAATGAAAGTCTAAGATTTCCTATAAACAATAGTTTATAACAACATAATTTTATGGTATACATACTAATTCATGGACATTAGTAATTATAGCACGTATTACACATGCATTTACAATATTCTAGGTGGATGGATTTTAAGGAAAAAAATAGATGAAAATGACGATGTTGTATAACGTATACACATGCAAGCTTAATTCTCAGCATTACATATATGTATAAGTAAGAAAAATTATACAAAATATACTCTCTTTTTTTCGTCGTGTCTAGAGAGAGAAAAGGACTATTACATGAAAATTTTTCATTGTTTTTCCAAAATTGATGAAAGGAGTGTTTGTAATTGGGCTAAGAACTCAAATCTAGTGTCGATTTGACAAAAAATTTAGCAAAAACTAACCTTCTAGTAAGGGAATATGATTAGGGTTTTTTAGTTAGAGAAAGAGCTATGTTTGAAATGATAAGGAGGAAGAAAAAGAAGCCTTAGTGTTGTCTTAGTCTTGACTAATGCTACAAATAAGCCGAGCTACTCGAGCTCAACGTGTTTAAAGTTCGGCTTGAGCTTGAACTTAATCTCGAGTTTGTAGTAAATGAGCCTAGCTCGAGCTCCACTGGCTTGTTTAGGCTTGTGAGTAGATTTACAAATTTTATAAATATTATATATCATTAAAATTTAAAGGTTAATATTTATATAATGTATATAAATATGTAATAATATATAATATATAATCTAATTATTACTCACTATTTATTAATCTATTTATTTATATATTTCTTAATTTTGTAAACTTAAGCTCGTTAATAATGTTGAGATCGGCTCACTTTAAACTCAACTTAACCTAAGCTCGATTAGTAAACAAGTCAAGTTTAAGCTCAAGACAAAGTTTATTTATCTAAATAAACCAAGCTCAAGCCTCAGTTTCGAGCTCGATAAAATACTTGGCTCGAACTTAAGCTTGATAATTTTTAATCGAGCTAAGCCTAAGTCTTTAGAAGTTTCGCTTGGCTTGTTTGTAGCTCTAATCAAGAAAAAATCGTTTTTTCAAAAGGCAATTTTGACTTATTTATATATTGATTTTTCAAGAAATGATTTTATTATCAAACATAAAATCGTATTTTTAAGAGATGATTTCAAGTACTGTATTTTTATGATTTTTTTTTTAAGAATGATATTTTTAAAATTTTTATTTTTTACATTTTTTTCTTCTTTTTCCCTATAGCGCCAATAGAACTCCTATATGAAAATTAGAAATCGTAAATCAAATAGAACAACAAACTACCGTACTCTTAAAGTTATCATAAAAAAGTGTGTTGTTTTGCAAACGTAATATTTGTCAAATTTTTAGAATAAATAAATCAATTATGGTGGAGAAAAGTGCTGATTAGAAAAAATATTTCACAAGATTTCATAAGGAAGAATGTGAGTCAAATGACCAATCAAAATTTAAACTTATCATCTATTTTTAATTATCAATAGGGGGGTTTACCATACGTTTTTTCGCATTTTATAACGGTCTCATCTTTGTCCATAATATGTCCTACACCTTCTTTAACGTGGATTTATTCACAAGACATATAGGGACAATTTTCCCACTTTGAATATAGTAAATCGGACGGTTATGTGCATATCCATCAAGTTAAATTATGATTTTCTAGGATATTACCAGTCCAATTATTACATTATAAGTAATTTGAGAACTAGACACCAAAATGGGTCTCTTACTTTGATAATATTGGTTAATATAAGATGTTATATATTTATTAAGATTTATATAATTAAGTGATATAAATATTAATCTATTAATGAGATAAATTAGAATTCATTCTTTATAGTGTTAAGTATGTTGCTTTTAATTCATTGTAATAGACCTTAACCAAACAAATAAATAATTTTATTTCTCTTTCTTTCAATTTTTTTTGGTTTTATAACCTCAGGAACCTACAAATCTCGACACCTCATTGCAATCGAACGATGAAAACAAGTGAATATCATCAAATCCAAAGGGGTGGAAAACCTGTAGTTAAATATCATGAAAGAACTTGTAAGTCTTAATATCTTCGGTAATAAACCTAAATGCACCAATGCAGCCTAAAATTGCAACAATGGAAAACCATGTTGCTATTGACAAGTTCACAAGTCGCATCAGAATCCGCAAGTTCGAGTTTCCCGGCATTCGTCCAGCTTTAAGATATGCGATTGCAGGGAATACGAAATCCAGTGGAGTGAACCCGATCGCTCCGCAAATGGAGACGAAATCCCCGAAAAAGGGCACCGCTGCGGCGATAAGAGTGATGAGGATCATATAAATGGAGGTGTAAACGAGACGAGCGATGCGAGATTTGAAAGAAGAGTTTCCAATAAAACTTTTTGAAAGAATCCCTTCTTCAAAGTAGGCATACGTTGGCCTGCAATATATCTGAACGCGAACAAGAGTAAGAAGTAATTACAGATTGGTTGATTTGTTATTGCCGGTCAGTAAAATATGAAATCAAAATAGATCTATCAGGTTTAAATTTTTTTTTTTATCAGGAAAGAGTACCTGATAACATCCTGAAATTTGGATGACAGCAAAAAGATTAGCCATGATGATTGTCCATTCTGGTTTAATTAAGGATGCCAAGATATAAGGTTGTACCCCTGAACCGAAAGCCCAGTATCCACAAAATGCCAATTGCCAGTAGGTGAACACAATTACGGTATACGCTGCCGACACGCCTTTGTACATGTTCTTCTTTGCAGGTTCCGTCACTGTATTCTGACAAAGGAAAAAAAAAAGAAAAAAAATGACCGACTCAATTGCAACAGATGGATAACAATTTTTAGGTTTTCGTTCGGAATTTGTTGTGATCAAAGTTTTGCGGTTAGTCAAATATTAATTGTTGGTATCTTAAGATATTGTAAATACAAATTGCTTTTAGCGGTGAGTGAAGGAGGAAGTGATGGTTTAGCCCATGTTAGGCTGTCGTGCTCGCTGCCCGGCCATGTCAAGTAGGATGATGGTCTAGCCCACATTAGGCCGCCCCCATCTCCATTTCATGCCCTTGCCGGGTCGGAGCACCGCATTTTTGCGCCTTGCTGGGGCCGGCCCATCCCGAATCAAGAATCCTGATCATTATGCTGCAAGATGAGTAAGTTACCTGTATTTCAGGAAGCATGGCATCTCCAAACGAGAAGGCAATGGCTCCAAGTGCATTGAAGGCTCCAAATAATTTCGAAGCAGAGCTTCCTTGCAAATCATAAGTGACTGATTTTCTATCCACCACTTCTTTCCCTGTAGGATGATTATAGATTTGAGACTACAAGATAAATTTTAATCAAAATTCTTGAAAATCCTTGTCCATAAATTATGATACCATTGTAAATGGTGACTCCAATGGCTGTACCAGCAAAACCAATGGTGCAAAACGTGCATATTGCATTAACCCATCTTAGTGAATGGATATCAGGGAGCTGAGATAGAAAAAGCTCAAATGCTCCAAAAATAATGATAAAATGTTGCAGTGTCATGTTCCCATCCTCATGATAATATTTGTAAACCGCCTGCAATGAGAAACGAAGACTACGTTAAAACTTAAAAATATATGATCATGCCTCAGAAACACTTATTAAGCATTATAAAAGAAATTTTTCATGCTTTTCAATATTGATTCCATACTTTTTCAAAAAGTAACTACATATTTCTATAATTAAATTTTTCATAAGCGTACTAGGATGCGATTGACATTTTTATAAATAATTCGTGGGTTTGCTAATTGAGGAGTCTTGTATTGATTTACGGACCTTAAGGCTGCTTCCAGCAGCAATTTGGATGGCAATGTTATTGCCCAAAGAAGCAACCTGCTGAAAAAATGCAATACACCAATAACCCCATAAACCTTCAAAAAGTAACAAAAGAATTTCAGTCCCAAAAACATTTGCTTTTGGTAATATCTAAAGAGTTTTAATTTCGATATTACCTTCTACTTTCCTGAAAAAATTTTAGTCGTCAAATTTTTTAGCATGCGAAGGAACCGTAACATGCTTCTCAAAACTTAAGATCAAGTATGGAAGCGTTAAAGAGTTAGAAGTAAGATTACATTAAAACTTAAATCAATCCATATATTCATATGTTTAATACTATTTAGATCGGGTAAATTATGTGGACTGTTCCTTAAAACTTGGAAATTGAATGGATTTCAAAAATCAGCACTCATCCTCTAAAAAGTTAATTTGGCAATCCTAAGTGTAAGTTTTCACTAATGTGGCATTTAAAAGAAAAAAAAGGACAACAAAATTCATTTAAAAACAAAAAAAAAAAGGTTGTCGCCAACTACCTCAAAAAGAGGTAGTCATATCTAAGGTAATAGACCCAATTAGATCTACTTAAAGGTTATATTTAAGATAGTTGATATCATCAATTATTTACATTATATCTCGATTTATTAGGTAATACGATCTATCAATATAGTGGTCGATTACTCTTTATTTTAAAAGAATTCTATAATTTTTTTTATATGATTCTAATGTTAGTTGTCCTTTTCACTAGCTATTCAAATTCTAACCATTGTTGGAACTGTGCACCATTTTTTTTATTAGCATCCCCACATTTCATCAATATTAGAAAGATATAGTAGTCCTAATTTGACAGCAATAAAATCTCATAAAATAAATGTTTTATTTTACTCCTATAAAATCAATGAGAAATACTTTTTTTTTTTTTTTTGCCAATTATTATAGCTATCACAATTGCTGGAATAATATATGGTGTACCAAAAGGATCATTTAATCCATCGCTTGACTAATCAAACGGCTACAAAAATTAATGCAATCAAGATTTCAAAAACCAGATGATAAATTAGATGATCCATCATCATCGGTATCTATAGCACAACTTTGTTTATGATAAAAGACAGGTGCGAGGATAGCAAACCGACATTCGTACTTATGGGAATTCATAAGTGTAGATACAAGAAGCAGACATACTTGAATGTTCAGCTATATCTCTTTTGACTGTTTCTCACCGATTGTTCTAGCAAAGACTACTAGCACATGTAATCCGGCGACGTGAAACGCACATGTAAAGATTATGTGGTTTTATCTCGTAATTGAAGCATATAATCATATTCTATAAATAAATCTCACATGTAAGAACTATATTGTATAAACAAGAGAGGTAGTTTTTCAAACCAAAGATGCTCTCTGCAAGATGCCTGTATGTGACTTGCTTTTTCCCATTCCATTTCCACAAGGATGCTATCAGTAGACTAGAATACCATGTTGCTAGTGTCCCTCCAATAAGACTCCCAACACCTAAAGCAAAAATTAAGAGATTCGAATTTAAACGAAAATCTTACTTATATTGGACTAAGACAATTCTTTAACACGCTTGTAGAGGAAGGAGAAAAAGATATATCTTTTATCGATTCATTTAATATATAAACAATCCTGTTTTTCTTCTATCTGTCAAGGGATTTATAAAAGATGTACGTATTTCTATACACAAACCGTCTTACTAATTCTTCCTACGGCGAGATTTGCGAGACACATGATAAAATATTCATACCCAGAGGCCAGCCGAGAGAAGCGAGAGCAAAAGGCAAGGGAGCATAAGCAGCCGGTGTAGCTATCGTAGTTGCAACATGAAAAGCAGCATGTTTCCAGGTTCCTCTGCCTCCTAGGTCCGTGTTTTGTTCTTCATCGTATTCGTATGGAGTTGTTGCAGGTACATGTGAAACCATGTTGTGTTTAACTGTTATGGTGTGGTGGAATCATTGGCCAGGGGGGGAAGGAAGTTGAGTGCCTCCACTTCAAAGTGGATGTGATATCATTTAAGACTTTTGGCTGTAGTGTGAAGAAAATTCGACCAAGAGGAGATTGATAGCTACCAGCTTGCTTAGGATTTGACTTTTAAGCTGGGAAAGTGCCAAGGACTCTCGAATTTATACTTCGGTGTTGTATTTTATTATCTTTAAACTTTTATGAATTGTTAAATAGCCCTAAAAGATTATAATAAATACTCCTAAACTTCGACTTCAATATATGATAAATCCTAAACTTATTGAAATACACATAAACATCCCCAAACTTTAATATTGATATTTTCTAACAAAAAAAAAATTAGTATGATAGACCTCATATTTATAAAAATATTCTTAAACATCCCTAAACTATAATATTAGTATATTTTCTAACAAAAAATAAACAAATAAATATCCTTTAAAATAGCCAATTTATAAGAGTTTAGAGGATACTAAAATATGTTTTAATAAGTTTGTAGATGAGCCCTACTAAAATCAAAATTTATAGATTATTTGTGATTTTTCTTTTTATATTGTTACCAAATGTAATCAACTCATGTAGTAATCAACTACTTGCGTGAGATCTGAAAAGTATGTTTATCGAATTTAAAAGTACTGCTCCATAAACATGTGGATCTAGAATTCTGGGTTCAGAAGTACTTATTGTGATAAAAATTTGCAATCAAATGTTCAAATTTTGGAAAACCTCTACAGCCTCACTTATAATACCAATTCCTGTCCGAGCCATTAATATCATCATGTTTTTTTTTTATTTCTGATTCGACAATTAATGGGCAAAAAGGTTGGAGAAATGTGATATCATATATCCCTACTCGGAATTCGCATTTTGTAACGTCACGAAATCCAAGGCGCCACAACCCGCAGTGTGCTGCTATAAGCTATAGACACCGTCTAATAAGGCTACAACTACTCCGCTACAGACTCCAAGTTCACTTGCATTAATTACCAACAGTATAATAATAACGAAACTCCACAAATCCAGATGACTCACACACAAATCATTTCAATTAGGGGTTGAAAAAATAAAAAACCGTAAACCGAAAATTTTGTCTCGTCACATATAGTTCGATTATTGGTTTGATTTAATATCGATGAATTAGTTCATAGTTTGAAAACCCAAATATTCGATTTGAACCTAATCGAATTGGTTAACTATATATATATATATATATATATAACATGGCTTAGATAATCATGTTAATCTAATTTAGAATAGTATGTATGGCCATAACAAATTCTTATGGTTAAGTTCAGAAACATTAACAAATAAATAGTACAATTATATCTTAGAGAAATGACCTTAGTGCATAACAAATGCTCTCAGTCCACCTTCTTCTAGCATTTGGTTGCTAAGTGGAAGTGGAAGTGGAAGTGGAAGTAGTTTTAAAGTTGTTGAGTTGGAGCTTCGACAAATCTTATATTTCTTATGCTGGGAAATGAGAATGTGCATTGCTAACTTTGCAAGTATTCTTTTGAAATGTTGTTTTGGTCGACATAAAATGCTTACTGCCTGGGAATCACCTTCCAGTTGATTTCAACTTCTTATAGGCCGACAGAAGTTACAGAACAAAAGCATATGGAGAATGACGAATGATTTATGTCTCCTTTCTGGTGGGTCGCTTTTTTCAATTTCAATTTCACAAGCTTTAATATTATTAAAAAAAAAAAAAAGGTTTGATCTGTGAATTAAACTAAACTTAACTATCTTTTTTATGTTAGAAAAATTTACGAGTTAAATCGTAAGGATAAGTTTGATCCAAAAAAGAGAAAAAAAAAAAAGAGAACTAATAAATTACGTTAGATTCAGTAAGGAAGGCGAGTCATGCCTACTCCTAATTCCAACCATAATCATGACATAACTAATAACCATATTTTGTAACTCTTACAAATCAGAATTTAAATCAAAGAACAAGACTCCAAAAATATCAACATACTAATCTTAACAATTCATCATCGTAATAAAGTCACTAACCACCCCTCTTCCTAACTTAATGGTAGTGGTATCTCTTTACTCATCATAAGCAACTACTCATCATAATTACCTCAAACCGTAAAAATAAAAGAATGAAACGAAACCTAGTACATTGCACCACATATACATTCACATGCTATATAATGGATAAAACACATACATATAAATCCATTCATTTAATGTGAGAAACAACCAAATTAGTTATCTTTAACTTATCCAACAAGTAACATGGGGTTATTCATGAGCCCGCTATATACAAATTGCTACTACAAGCCTCAATTGGGAATTGCTACTATGAACCTCCACCAAAAAGTGTTGGAAATTGTTATTTTGGGCCTTACTAAATAACATTGAGAACTGCCACTATAGCCTTAGCTACTCCTAAATGCACCTTAGATCCTCTTGGTATGATGCTCCATTAGGGCAACATCACATACCGATCATCAACATGCCCCTTAAGCTTCCACCATTATGAGTCCTTAGGTCGAGCCACACATACATACACTCAACACATGGCAAATTTGTTAAATAGTTAATTAATTCAATTTTTTTCGTAATCTAACAAGCATGGTATCACGTACCCAAAATATCCATCTTAGTAGAACTCAAAACAACACAACTCTTAAGAGCTAACATTTAATATAAGTATCAATTCTTAAAACTTGTAACAATACTAACTTTAATCTCTTATCTTTACAATATTTCCTCTCCAAGTCTTTACTCTTAGACCCAAACTCAAGAGAAAAAGATTAACTTTGGAAAACATAAGATAACTGATGTTAAAACTTGGTAATAAGTCATGGTTATTATTTGTAAAATAATGCATCAAGTTGTAATGAAAAAAGGGAAGAAAAGGAAAAACTCAAATCTCAACACAAGGGCTGGTATCAAGATGCTAAATAGCATGGCGTTTGAATACCATACCAAATCAACTTTTTATAGATTTCTTGTGACCATGGCATCCAAACTCTAAGGATGGCATCTGGACTTCATCATCAAGTATGCAATTTTCGTAGATTTACAACCTTCAACTCTTACCCACTTCCAATTCCCCTTTCAACTCAACTCAAAAGGACCACTTCCAAGCAACATCTTTTACATGAAAACACCTTTCTATTCATTCTAAAGCATCAACAATGATAGGAATCAAACTTGAGGTCCCATAACCCATGCTCGAGCTAAGAGATTGGAAAGCATGGCACAATTGATGATTTCCCTCCAACTAAGTCTAGGAGAGTCGACCTTGCTGAGTTGATTGAGCTATTCTGCTTCTTAAGCTCTTGTACGCCTTTCTCCTCCCTACAGATTGAAGCTTTGAACCAACCTAGCCTAGTGAATAGCTTATTTAATTCGACCAATAGCTTATTTAATTTCACCAATAGCTTGGTCCATGTATTTTTGAGTTGCCTGTGCATGAATACAAATTGTTTATTGCTAACTTGAGTCATCTCCTAAAATGTACAAAATCTATCATATCCACCAAATTCCTATCTAAGCAATTGATGACATATGTTCTGCTACTTTGTTGTACATTGTACTGTTTGTACTATTTTTGCATAGGTCTTTTGTCTTTTCCCTTTTTTACCCTTCCCATGTGACAATAAACATAGTATTTTTTCCTTTCTAGGTGAATTACCCCTTTTTAGTTATTTGCATTACATGTATTATTGCCTTAAGTAGCCAGCTAGATAACATGTATTCCAATAGATCGATTATCTCCATCATTAAATATATTATTTTGTCTTCTTCATTGTTCTTATGTAAGCTCAGCTAGCTACTAACTCTAATATCCAACCTTTATCAACCCCTTTAGTAAGGTCTTTAGCAAGCAACCCTTATAGTTAGCTTGTGCATCATATTAAGGTCAACTACTTTATTCGCGTATAGTCATGGTGTGTCACATCCATGGCCTAGTGCATGAGTTATTTAAACCTTTGACTTCCATTTATCTTCAATTAATAGCTTGAATTCAACCCATCCCAATACTATCATACATGTCTACCTACGCTATGGCATATTATCTTGTTATTAGAGCTTGTAGATTGCAAGAAAGGAGGAGTTGATGCATTGCGTGTGTTCCCATGTTGGGGTATTAGTTCTAAGGTAATCTCTATAGTAGAGTGCAAGAAGTTGCTATCGAGAGAATTCTTATGTTTTAATTTGTTTTAGGTTCACCAAAGTTTCTAGATTATTGCTATTGTGGGCTTCTATTTTTGTGAATATTCAAAGTAGTGTAGTAATAGGTTATTGTCTAAGTGTTTGTGTATTCTAGGTTTCTTATGTATTTTAATGTTTGTGTTCATTATGTTGCATAGCTTTTGCAATAACTGTTGTCATTCTAGTCCATGTTATGGAGGTGGTTGCCACTATTTCTAAGTTGTTGGAATGGTGAAGTACAACTGTTAAGTTATGTTGTTGGAGTTTCCAGGAAGCTATGATGTAAAGCTAATAGTTGAGTCACTAGAGACTATGTTTCTAAGGTTCTGGGAAGTCTACTAGAGACAACTGACTTGGTTATAAATATGTAGTAAGAGATAACAAAAGTGATGTTCAATAATGTAGCTAGTAAGATCCTACCTACCCCAATTCACCATATAAGAGATTTGATGAAATGGTCGTAATGATTACCGAGTTGACTCGTACTTGCATCAACTAGCCATAGGCCAAACCTGTTGAGATCATTGAGCTAATAATGGTGCTTTACATAGAAGATATGAAGCTCAGAATGAGAAGAGGAACTATTTATTTTAGAACACTCGAGTAGGTAAAGGAGTTGATAGACAAGCCTATAGATGAATTGAGTTAGATGATGTGGAGAAGAGGACGAAGATGACGAATTTTATGGGATCGAGGAGAGAGGGAGGCGATTACCCTGAGTGGTAAATAGTGTTAAGTTACAAATTTTCACCTTCATTAGTACTAAAGATGTTGACGAGTACCTATATTAGGATGAAAAAGTTGATGGAATCTTAGATTATTATTAGTGTGATGATTATGATAAAGCATGCTTAGCTACCTTAGAAGTCACTAGGTATGCCCTTATGTAGTGGAAGAGTTATCTGGCTAATAGGAGGAGGGATAGATTTTGAGGAGTGAGGGCATGGCCAGAGATGAGATGGATCATGTGAACTCAATTCATTTTGGACTCTTATTTACATAACACCTTTAAGAAGATATAGGAGTTAAAGTAAGGGAATCGAATGGTTGATGAATAGGTTTGAGAATTCCAAATGTTGATGATTCGATGTAACATGAAAGAGTTGAAAGCCTAGACTATTTCTAAGTTCCTTATTAGCCTAAGGCATGAGATTAGAAATTTTTTCAAAATACAAAGGTTTACTACCTTTGAAGAGGCCATAAAGATTACTCATTATGTAGAGAGGCAAAGAAGAAATAACTAATATTGAGCTCAATCTAGCTGACCTATTCAAATAGCTTGACCTATTCAGTTTAGCTATCGAAAGCCAAATAGCTTGAAACTGAGTAGAAGAGAAGGATAGTGACCTGGGTTGATAAGATTAAAATTGAGCAGAAAGGAAATCTGTAAGGACTAAAGAGGCTTGAAAGGGTCAAACGTTAGGAAGAAAGATAAGTGAGATCAAATTCTTTAAATGCTAGGGTTTTGGACATATGGTTGCCTAATGTTCAAACCATCGAACAATGGTCATTAAAGGAGAGGTTCTAGCCTTTAAGGTGTATAACACTAATGGAAAAGTTAAGGAGAAGGTGGAGGAAGTAATGAACTGTACTGAATAGACACAAGAGGGAGTTATGGAGGATGAGATCTATGTTGAAGATAGAGATCTTTTCAGCTTGGTCGTTCGCTAAAATAAGAGTATTTAAGCCTTCCATAGATAACAAACAGATAGAAAACTTGTTCTATATCACTTACAAGGTTAAGGAACAAATGTATGCTTTGATAGTAGATAGTTGGAGTTGCACTAACGTTGCATTTGCTAGCCTAGTTTAAAGGTTGATATTTCCAACTATCTTACATCCTAAGTCGTACAAACTACATTGGTTGAATGAGAAGGGTACATTTCATGTTTCTTGCAGGAGCTATTACTAATAACCATTGGGACATATCATGATGAAATTCTCAAAGATGTGCTACTAATGTACACTTCACAATACTCTTAGGTTGACCTTAGTTGTTTAACAGAAAGTTCATACACAATAAACTCTAAAATACTTACACACTTGAGAAAGAAGGGATGAAGATCACTTTAAACCCAATGACCCTAGGCAAGGTCGGCATTATGCAAGCCCAATTGAGTCAAAGATCAAAGAAGACTCTCGTAATAAGCTGATCTAAATTAGAAAAGACATTAAGCCTAGATGCTCTAACCTATTTACTTATTTGAAGCCTGTTAGAACTACTCATTGAGCTACCTATAAAAATTCAAAATTTGATTAATGAATTCTAGGATCTTCTTCCCTAAGAGCCCAAAGGCTTTCCCTCATTTAGAAGGATTAAGCACTACATTGACTTATAATCCGGGGCCACCATGTGTAAGTCCCAAAGTTCAGCTAAGCAACCGTAAGATTGAACTTAGAATCCAAGGTTTAGGACGATCGGCTAAAGGATCCGATCACACCCAAATTATAAACTATTGAGAGAAATATTAGTAAAAATTACCTCATAAACTTAAATTTAAGAAAATAAATAGTAAAATAGGAGACTATAAAATTTTCAAATTTTAAGCATAATAGGTATTAATCATCGAAAATGCGAAAAGTGTAATGAAATAACTAATAAATTACTAGAGATAGATTATATGTATACTAAAAATTTTAGAATGACCAAAATAATATTTAGGAATGTTCACGTGTACCCCACATGTATTTACGTGTAGATAAAAATACGCGTAATTACCTAAATTAACCTAAAACTAAGCAAATAATTAAAGAAAAATACAAAATAATTATAGAAAAAATCAGAAAAATCAGAAGAGGATAAGCTGCAACAAGATAAGGTCATGGTCAGCAAGAAAAAAAATAACCAATAAGAATTTGACAAACAAAAAGCCAAAAATCATGGAATTGGTGCAAAATCACATCAAATTAAAGCACATTAATTTCTAAAATTGTCTATAAATAGGGGAAAAAAATTTCAGAAGTCCTTTGGTCAGTTTATGATTTGAGAAAAATCAAAACACCGAAAAAATCGAGAGAAAATCCAGAAAAATAAAAAAAAAAGGAAAACTGTGCAGTTAGGGATTTTAAAGGGAACCCACACCAGACGAGGAGCTGGGAGTGGACGGCCACCACCACCACATGGTGGTGATAGCGCCCAGGCCGGCCGACAAGGCCACCGCGGCCCGCGGTGGCCGGAGCCACCCAAACCGGTGAGTCCAAATTCTAGCTCGATTCTTATGAAATTTTGTAAAAATATTAAATATAATTATAAAATTATGAATTTTGTTATTCTGAGATATTTTTGTATGTAGTTTGTATGAAAAATATTATTTAGATGAAAAAATGTCCCGTAATATAGGGTCCTTAAGAAATCATGCAAAACCGAGCACATTTCGGTTTAGAAATAAATAACCTTAGGAGTGTAGTTTGGAGCTCAATTTTTTTTTGTAGGATGCTCATGTGATATAGAACAGTGCTATGAAGCCATTTTTTTAAAATTAATTTTTGAAATTTTTAACTTAATTTTTAGCTCTAAAATGATGGTAAAATTGGGTGATTTAGGGTTAATTAGGTGATTAGAATGTTAATTACTGATTGAGATAGTAATTAGATGTTTAGGGATGTTAATCTCTTATGTGGAAACCTAATCCTAGTTTATGGAGTGTTAAGTGTAAGTAATGAAGGTGTTATGTGTAAGTAATGAAGGTGTTATGTGGTAAATGTAGAAAATTAGGAATATGTAGAATTAAAAATTAATAAATACGGAAAAATTAGGTTTAATTAGATAATAAAATAATGAAAATCAGAACATAACAAATCTGAAACAAAATTCAATTTAGGTAATTATATGAAAAATGTAAAAATTTCTCACAATATGAGTAAATTCAGTACACTAATACGGATTTAAGTATACCGAATGGAATAAAATGCTGACTAGGGGTAGTACTCGTATTTAGGAGATCGGAAAGTAATGTGATTAATTTCACATTATGGGTTAAAACGGATTTCTAGGGTTGGAATCTAAAACATTATTAGAAATCGAACTAAAAACCTAATTTAGAAATCGATGCGAAAACCGAACCTGAACCTAACCCCAACCCTAAAATAAGTATAAAAGACTTACTATCTAGATAATTAGGTATATTTAACCTTAAACAAAACCTAGCAATAAGCGTTATCGAATAAAATGAACTTATAATATTATATGAAATACTGAAACCGCGTTCGTGTTATAGGGATGATCGGCGATGGCCTGAGCAAATCGGACCTCGAGTGAGTGAGCGAGGAGTCGAGGTAAGTTAGGATTAATACGATGCTGTATTTTTGAAGCTTAAGATTATGCTTGGTTGTGCTTGTTAGATAGAAAATGTGTGCATGTGCTTGATTATGGGTGCTGCTATGATTTTGTTTGTTGCTCTGGCACATATTGTATGACTTATATGAAAGGATTGATCACCCTAAACTGGACTTAATTAAATATCCGACCAGTAATCATAATCGGACATGCATGGCAACCCGTTAGAGGAACTTAGGACTCTCCGGCCAAATACCAACCCCTTCGGAAGGGATAGCGCAAGATTGCAAAATGGTCCCTTCTTCATCCTCAGTCGAACTAAGTGACGGGAGAGGAGGTCGCGGCGAGGGTGAAGACAGTAGTTCGAAGGTAGTCACGGGAGGAGCAAGGTCTCCATTACACAAGCCTGGGTTTGGTCGTGAGCTGTTGCATTAACGGAAACTCCTCAACCCGGATTAGAGCGGGCGTAATTTCTCTAATTTCACGACGGGCCAGACAAGGTCGTTCGATGTCATTTGCTTGCACATGCATTGCACCTAATAAGTGATTGAAAACCTTGTTGTGTGTATGGCATAGTTTTAAATCCTCCGTCCTAACTTACTGAGCTGTGGTTGCTCACATTCCTATAGACGTCGTGCAGGTGCTGGCTAAGAAGCGGCAACAACTACTCTGAAGCTAGCAACTGCTGGATCCTGGGGAGTGAGGAAAAACATTGAAGAATCAACATATATGTTATTACTTTTCATTGCTGAATAATGTAATAATTGAATTATAGTGATTATATATAACTTTTATCACTTTCTTAGGTAAATGATTTATTGAAATTACAAACTGTTTACTTCAAAGCGGGTTAGTCGTGGACGCCTTGTGTAGATCAGGTCTAAGATAGCGGTTGTAAAGCCAACTTCTATCTTAGGATGGTTTACACGGCGGGGCTGTTACGACTCTGCCGCTTCGGGGCGTGACACCATGCCCAACAAGCTTGCTTATTGGCTAAACCCCAAGTAGGCTATCGAGCTCGTCAGTTAGCTTATAGAGAAAGGCTATGTCTAAAATCCTTAACCCTATGTATCATACCCAACCTATTATGGCTAAAAAGGATGGAAGTTGGCAAATGTGTATTGACAACCAATCAGTCAATAGAATCACCATCAAGTATAGATTTCCCATCCCAGGCTAAATGATAGGTTAAATGAGTTACATGGAGCTAGGATATTTTCTAAGAACGACCTCAAGTTTAGTTATCATCAGATTTGGATGAGGTTAAGCGATGAGTGAAAGAATACCTTTAAGGCAAAGTATGGTTTATACGAATGGCTAATCATGCCCTTTGACTTATCAAATGTACCAAGTGCTTTCATAAGGTTAAGGAACCTTATGTTGAGACTTGATTAGGAAATTTATCATAGTATGTTTCAACAACATTTTAATATATAGTCCCGACTTGCCTAGTCATGTAGATGATCTTCACGTTGTCTTCGAAGTTCTCTAAGTACACAAACTGTTCAGCAATCTGCAGAAGGGTTATTTTTGCCAGGAAGAAGTTATCTTCCTTGGATATGTGGTTAAAGGAGGGGGCATCAAGATAGACGAAGTGAAAACCTAAGCTATTGTAGATTGGCCTACTCTAACCTATTGTGTTGATGTTAGGAGCTTTCGTGCTTAGCGACATTTTATTAAAGATCCATTCAGAAGTCCAGTATAGTTATGGCCCCACTTATCGAACTAATAAAGAATATGAAGTTTTGATGGGGAGAAAAGAAGTAAAAGAATATTAACGAGGTCAAGAAAAGACTAACTTCTACCCTTATTTTTGCTCTCCTTGACTTGGATAAAATCTTCAAACTAGAGTGTAATGCTCTAAGCATCAGCATAAGAATAGTCCTTATGTAAGAAGGTTGACTTGTAACATACTATAGCAAGAAGTTGGGAAGAGTTACGTTGAATTACTAGGTCTATGACAAAGAATTGTATACCCTAATCTAAGCTTTAGATGCGTGGTAGCACTACCCATTAGCTAGGGAGTTCATCATATGCATTAACCATGAATCTTTACAACACTAGAGAATCTAACTTAATAAGAATCTAACTTAAGCTATCCAAGCAACAGGCTAAGTGGGTTTAATTCCTAAAAGGTTTTTCCTTCATTATCAAGTACAAGCGTAGGAAGGCTAACGTTGTTGTAGATGCCTTATCTTGGTGACACACCCCATTGTTCAACTTGTAAGCCAAGTAGTTAAGTTTCATGGGCATAAAAGAACAATATGCTTAAGATACTTACCTTGATACGATCTATGCTACTTATATTACAAGGAAGACTACTGATGACTACTTTGCTGAGGATAAATATCTATTTTGTATAGGAAAATTATGTACGTCAACTTGTTCGATGGGAAAACTACTAGTGAAGAAGGCTTGTTGAGGAGGATTGACAGATCACTTTAGTGAAAAGTGGGCATATAAGCTATTAAAGGCTAGGTTCTTCTGGCCTAAAATGTTGAGAGTACGCATCGTATTGTTAAAAGGTGTATTGCTTGCAAAAGGGCAAAGAGTCAAACTGAACAAGGAAGAAGCATGCCTGTCCCTATCCCAACCAAACTACGGAGAGGGTTACGAATTTTGCCTCTAGATTAGCTTGATAGCTTATGGGAAAGATTTGATTATGGCCTTTATGGACAAATTGAGCAAGATGACACATTTTGTGCTTTGCTACAAAACTAATAGTACTTTGGCTATTTCTTCTCATTTTTTATAGGAAGTCATTAGGCTACGCGAAGTACCATGAAGTATAGTTTTTAACCAAGAACCTAATTTCCTCAGCTAATTTTGGAAAACCTTATAACATTGATGAGGGACTAAGTTGTTATTAACCACATTATGCTATTCACAGATTGACAGACAAACTAAGGTCGTCAATAAAATTTTTGGTGCTCTACTCCAAGCTACTATGGGAAGGAACCTATTAGATTGGGATATGTGTTTTCCAATAATGGAGTTTGCTTATAATCATAATACCCTTTGAAGTTGTGTTAGTTTCAACCCGAGTTACCTCTTAATTGCATGCCTAAACCTAAGCACAACTAGGGAGACCTTAATGCTAAGTACTAAATCTGATCTCTATAAAGAATCTATTAGAAGATGAGTAGACAACTAACCTAAGCTACTGAGAAGCTAAAATAAAGGAGTCAAGAGGGGAAGGAAAGGTTACTCTAGTTTAACAACCTTGTATGGTTATAGTTAAGAAAAGACTGATTTTTAAGCGAAAGGAAGAGTAAGTTGTCTACTCGAGTCGAAGCACCATTTAGGATACTTTAGAAAATCAATGATAATGCCTATCACTTAGAGTTTCCAAAGGAGTATGGAGGCTTTTATACTTTCAATATTGCCAATTTAAGCCTTTATGCGCCTAAACAAGAACAAGGTCGCAAGGAAACTCTCTAGATTTGATCTCAAATCTAAAACCACCTAGAGGAGATGATAGGAATCAAACCTAAGGTCTCATCACCAGTACCTGAGCTAAGAGTCTAGAAAGCATGGCAGGACTGATCATTCTCTCCAACTAAGTCTAGAAGAGTTGACCTTGCTAAGCTAGCCCAAGTTGTTCTACTTCTCAAGCCTTTGCATGCCTTTCTCCTTGCTACAGATTGAAGCTTTGAGCCAACTTGGCCTAGTGAATAGCTTGTCTAATCTAACCAATGATATGATTAACATGTTTCTAAGCTATTTATGCAAGAATTTGATTTGTTATTACTATCTTAAGTTGTCTCATAGAATGCACATAATCTATCATATCCACTAGATTACCGTCGAAGCAATTGATGATACGTGTTTTGCTACTTTTTTGGATATTTTACTGTTTATACTATTTTTGCAAGGATATTCCCTTTTAACAATTTCCCCTTTTTATCCTTCCTATGTAAAAATAAATATAGTATTTTCCTTTTTAGGTGAATTACCCCCCTTTTTTAGTAATTTACATTACATGTATTATTGCCCCAAGTGGTTAGTTATAAATACTTGAGTAATATTTCACCAAACATGTTATCTCCATCATTCAATATACTATTTTATCTTCTTCATTGTTCTTGTGTAAGCTTATCCAGCTACTAAGTCTAGTATCCAATTATTATCAGCCCCCTTTATTAAGGTTTGTGGTAATCAACCCTTGTAATTAAGCAATGCATCATATCAAACTTGGTTACTTGGTTCTTGTGTAGTTGTAGTTCATTACATCCATGGCTTAGTGTATGAGTTAGCTATAACTTCAACCTCCATTATCTTTGATCCATAGCTTGGATTTGATCCATACTAATATTGTTATGCATGTTTGCCTTTGTTGTGGCATATCAAACAATTAACAAAAACATAACCTTCTAACCCCCTCTCCATAAATCATAGCCTAACTCATGCTTGCGTCTAAAGCTTTAGACTTTCGAGAAAAACAACATTAAATGTAAAAAACTTAATTAGAATAGTTGGGATGTTCCCAAAATCAACGTACAAACCTAAATAGAGGGGTTACAAGAAGTTGAACTTTCAAATTTTTTCCTCAATTGAGAATACTTTAAAACTCAACGAAATGAAGTAACTTATCATGATTAGGGTTAGAAAAGGGTTCCCTTCACCCCTTACCTTTAATCTTGCAAATGGAAGAGTTTCCTTCAGCTAGAATGAGTGGGTTGAGGTGTGAGTGTTTGGAAAATGAGGAAGGATTGAGGAAAAGAAGAAGAAGAGAAGGGATTAGTAGGGTTTTAGGCCAAAAGAAAGGTTTAAGGAGGTTGAAAGACTTTTCAACCCTTCTTTTTGAAATGATTTTATTCCTCAAATTTCCTCTCCCTATCTAAAACAATTTTATCCTCGAAAGTTACCTCATCCTTAGAATAACTTAAAAGTACTTTCTCTTCATTTCCTCCTTTTGCTCTTATGTCCTTCTCTTTGGTACGATTTGTCCATTGAACCTTTACATAGGGAATTATCCATCTAATCTTCTGAGTAGTTAATCTAAGGGTTTCTTTTGTTTAACTTACACTACTTCCCTATTAATCTCTAGTTTTCTAACTTATAACCCAATTGTTGTACTTAAACCCTGCTTAGCAACTAAAACATCAACGTGCAAGACATGGAGTGGAGTCATGTACAAGACGGAACCACTATGTATGTTTGCTTGATTTTCTAATCCCTATACTCTTTATTTACTTCCAATTTGTTTATTATTTATATGATATTTACTTGATTTCTTGATTAATTACGCATTATATGATTTATCAAAATCATCCACATGATATTATGTACTCATGTGTTAATCTATTTAAAAGTTGAAATTGCTAAGTATTTAGTTGGTTTTCACCTTGTAAATCTCTAATCTAAATTTATTAATATTTTTTATGCTTTAGAAATGAAGAACAAGTTTATCATGGATATTTGTTATTAAATATCAAGAAGTAAAAATTTGTTAACTATTGAAATTTTACAACAATCAATTTAGCCTTCCTTTTTTATTTTTTACTAAAACCAACACATACATAACTTGAAAAGTTCCTAAGTTCTACACTTTTAATATTGATAGTATACTCTATTACTGAATCATTTACTACTTTTTGTTTCACTTGTCCTTAGCTTAGAATTATCATGTGATAGCTGAGGTGATTATTATCGTTGTTATTTTGCATATGCCCATATGCTTGGTAATGATATGTTACTATAGTTATTGTACTCAAGTTGTCGTTGCCACACTTATTGCTAATATTATGGTTTTCATCAATAATTTATGTACTTATTACCATATTTAATTTAGTTTTGTTAATTTTTTTAGCTATACACGATTTTTTCATTTCCTGTTATTCACTTTATTACTTCTATCTTTAGTTGGAACTAAAATGCTTATACTCTTTACAACCCAACAAAAGTACACATATAAGCGAGGTTGATGAATGCCAACACAACATTGACTCAACTGACCAAAACTTAAGTGAAAACTTTACATGACCTTTACTTAATCAAGCAAAACAAACATGACACGTAATAGCATAAGAAGAAAGAATTATTCATTGATCCTAATATAGGTGTACACATTCTAAGCTTCCCCAACTCTTTTAATCTTACTTCTTAAATTAGCCTTCTATTTACATTCCAACTTTTCACTTATTTTTTTTTTATTATCTATAGCAATGAACAATTCATATAACCCCACTTTATGCATTATCTACTTCTTATGTGTTGTAGCTTACCGTGCAATGTTTGGTAAACAATCTCGTATTTGGATCTTTATCATATAAGCATTTAGATTTCTTCCACTAAGGTTAGGTTAGTTTCTTGTTTGCTTATCAACTAATATTGTGCCATATACTTTTATTTTGTCAAACATAGCTTTAGCTATTGTTGTGGGTCCTATTTACGTTTGTTTATTATACAAGTTAGGCATGCATATAGATACATTTTAGGATTAGTTTTTCAAGTACTTTTTGTCTCTATTAAGGGTGAATCTTTTTGGTTCAACTTTTCCCTAATTATTTTATACTTATCCTTGATTTTATAGATTCTATTTGAGCATATCAAAGGAGACAAACTTAATCGATTCTATCCTCATCCTCCATTATACCTCTTTAGCAACTTTACAAATCAAACACTTAAGCATACTATAACTATAACGACCCAACAGTATCGTTGTCGTGATAGGTCGTCATGTACCGTATAAAGGTCTATTATCAACCCCCTTGCTGATCATAGGCCTTTCATACGACACACAAGGCTCCTTCCACTCTACGTTACCACTAGGCCTATAGACAAGTAATATAGAGCAATTTAACTAAAATTATTTCTATGTTATAAATTAACTAACTGTATGGACTCGTGAGACCCATACCAAAACAATATTACAAACAAATGCAGTTCATAATGGAACTTCATAAAATCTAAGTTATGCATAAATACATAAAAGTATCTAAATATCTATAATCTATTACAAAATGTCCTCTTCGCTCTCTGATCGCTCCAACCCGTCTCTACCCGAGACTTACCACGGGCATGCCTCGGCCCGGATTAACAAAGAGGTTCTCCTGCACCAATAAAAACCTATAGGAGAGTAAGCTTACGCTTAGTGAGATAAATACTCTCATCAGTACTACACGACAGAAATTTATTAGATGCACAATCATATGAATGCATGAAAAAACAGTATGCCATACAACGCATGCAGTGACCTAGGAACTGCATACGACTCAGAATTTCGCCCCCTGAAGTCGGGGTTTGGAGATAATTAACTGACCCAAACCAAAATCCGGGTTCTAGACCTTGGGTTTTATTTCATTGGCACTATCGTGCTCATACCAAAACAAAACTCTACATATATACATATATATATATACTTCCTTTACCAAAATCAAATCGTATCCTTTAAAAATCCCAAGTCTAGCGTGTGGTGGCCCCCACAATCCACAAACACACGCCCTAAGCAGAAGCCACAAGACTCGGCCCGTCGCCGACGGTTGGCGTCTCCCAGCGCCTAGTAAGCCCATCAGCTTAAGACAGAGACTCAATATATATGATGGCATAGCTAGTGCCCAATCTTGTAGGAAACTCGTATTCCTGTTAGTCCCTTCCCATCTTCTGCGTGAAGCGGCAGTCGGTGTTATCCGTATGCAATATGGGGAAATGCATGATTCATTTTGAGTTCTTAATCGTATAAGTGATTAACTTGATTTTCAGGGTGATCAACCAATTTCATTCCATACAATTCACAAGTATATATATTCATGCAAATAATTCCCATTATTATATATAATTAACAAGTCATCACACTCATCCATAACTTCATACACATGCATCTCCCATATCCCACAAGCATCTAAATTTATAAATATAAGATTAGGTGCATCTACTTTACAAGCACAATCAATTAAAGAGTCATCGGGAATTTACTCACTCTGCCATGTGGTTCAATCAAAGTAGTCCGGAGGCAAGTCGTCTTCGAACATAGTGTCCCCTGGTCATTGAAATAATTTTTATAAGGAATTGAAGCAAACTTAAGAAACTATTTAAATTTTCCTTAAGTTATACTCCTAACTAGTTTTCGTAATTTTTTCCGGTTTTTACCTAAAGTTCAATCGCGTATAACTTTTTCGTTTTAAATCCGATTTTTATGATCTTATAGTCAATCTTCATCGTTTTCGAGTGTAATTTAACGTGGTAAGGTTAGATTTTCGAAATGAGGTATGCAATTCTGTCCATGGGTTAGAACAGTAGCGTTCCTCATGTGTTCGAGTGTTTTTGGGCCTTGTTTGGTAAATGGGATTTTGATAGCTTGAGGAATCCTTTGGGTTTGATCTTTAGATTTTATCCTAAGCTTAAAATACTCCTTGAGATCAGATTTACAACTTTGATTTGTATTCCTAAGGCTAACAACCACTTCTTGGGCCCTTTAGTGAGCTTAAGTTGTCAAATGGGCTTGTTTTTAGTTCAAACTAAGGTTAATGACTTTGGTGGGCTTATGCGGCCTTAGGTGGATTTCTTATGGGCTTCCAAACAACCTTTCTTGGTATTTTAAGGTGCTGATCAGATTTTTATTGAAGGCCTATCCTAGAGTTTTAGGCTTGTTTTGGGAGTTTTAAGCTCAGTTTTGAGTTTTAGGCTTTATATGCTCACTATACTTGCTTTAGTTAATCTTTTCACTTTGTTCTTTTACTTTTATCATATTTTTAGGCCTCATTTTCCCATGTTCCAGATCTGTTCATGTTGGTCCTAAGGGGTTCTCACTTGGTTTTTCAACTTGTTTCATCATTTCCTTAAGTTTAAGGGGTAGATTATGCACTTAACTACTTGTGTACAAATCTTAACTTAAGTTTCCTTCCATCAAATGATCCTTTAACTCATGTTCCTCATAAAGAAATAAAAGATCTCATACTTAATACAACTCCCATATCATGGCTCATGTCATACAAAGTTGGTTTCTTCATAAAACTTCATGTGATGGATTTTTCTTTAACTTAAATCTAGATTTGAGCATGTTTAACTAAATGGAAACAAAATCAACATTCAAATTGCCATGGAACCCTCACGTCCAGCATGCATATCCTCCATTAAAGTTCTCATTTCAAGGTTTCCTTAGCTTAAAATCTTTCATTCAAAACATTAAACAAATGTCTTCACAAAGCACCAACTTTACATGCTCATATTTCAACTTCATGAAAGGGTTTTATGGTTTGTTTCTTAAAACGATTTTTGGACATTCTAACAACTTAAAACTTTCTCACATCTTCAAGAAATCCAAGTCTCCTAACATAAATATTAACCCACACATCACAAGAAATACTTACTCGTCCTTAACGCAAAGTTTGGTGGTTGTGCACTAAGGTTCCTTTTAAGCCTTTAACTTTGTTTCCTCCTTTTTGCTTACCTTTTGAAACCCGAATCTTTTGGTCTTTTGAAAAGGGGTTTATGGAAGATTCTAATGGTCTTAAATGATCTTAGATGATGAAAGAAAATGTCACAAGAGCAAAGGAAAAAATGCTGTGAGTTGAAGCTTTCAAATGGAAGAAAAATTGATTTTATGGGGTAAGGTTGTTTCCCCTTTTTATGTTTGTTTCAAAAAAGAGAATGATGAAGTGAAAGTGAAATTGAAAGTGAAAGAAATGGGGAAGAGTATGGCCGGTTGGAAATGGAGAGAGAAGGAGTGTTTAAATGTCTTGGAAGTGTTGCCTTGTAGCTTACATAAAGTCAACAATTGCAACTCTTAATGATGTAAGCATTAAGGGGTGAATAGTGATGTGTAAGAAAAAGTGATTAATGGGTGAATGACCAATGCATGGCCCCCCTTTATCCCCTTTTTAGATCTGCCATTTTAAGTCCTTGCATGCCATGGAGTGGTTTTGTCTCCTTTATTAAAGTTAAGCTTATTAATTCTTGTGAAAAATTGTCCATATTTTGTATAAGTGAAAAGGTGATAAGGAAATTGTTTTATCACTAGATTTTGATAAGTTATCAATTGATAATTGATTCCAACTCTCAATTGATAAGTTATCTAAGGTGATTGGTTGGTCTACTTATTTATGTGTAAGGCTTATACATGAAGATAAGGATATAACCTTATAGAAAATTGTTTTAGGATTTTTATCCTACATTGTTTTGTAATTTATGATTTGATTTTTATAAAATTGTGAAATTTTCTAAAGTTGGATGAAATTATTCAAATTAAATTATCGATTAATTATTTAGGGTTAAAATTCCTTAATGGCTTTGAGGTTTACAATTTTAAGTAGCTTTAGAGCTCGTAGTTCTTCAAGCTCGAGTTTTCTTGACAATTGGCTTTTGGATTGTAAAAATTTAATTCGTTTCTAAATATAAACTTAAGTTTTTAGTTTAGTTGATCTTTAGAAACATTCGGAAAGTACTCTTAATTGAGTCTTAGGCCCACTAAAAGTAGGGTTTACAATAACAGAATAAGAAAGGGTCAAAAGTAAACGATAGTAAAGAGTAGTGGGTAATTAAATTAGGTAAGCAAATATGAAGTCATGGTAACAAATAAAAGTATTATGATAAATCAGATAGAAAGCAACAGTTAAAGGTGGAAATTAGATCTGTGAATGTAAGAACTAAGGTAGCTACTCCCTTTAATTTAGATTGAACCCATGTTCTATCTCTTTTTCTTCATTGTTCACCATCCTATTGATCCTTGCTTAAACTATTTTAGAGACTTGATTCTCACGTGCTAAGCTTATATCATAGGCAAGTGTACTTAGTCGAGTTATAGTATAGATTTGAATTGAAATCTAAGTATTAATCCCATAATGAACTATATATGGGAGTAGTATCCAATTATTTAGCAATTATATCCCTAAATTATTCTAAGTACCTAACTTTTACTATATAAGATTTGATTGAATAATTAAAGAGAGAAGAGTGAAGAATGCAACAATGAAATAATTAAGATAAAAAAAATATAAACTTAAATAAAAATAAACAAAATTACGAATAAAAATTAGAATAATCTAAATTAAAGAAGAAAACATGTTCCTTAACAATCTTTAATATTATTTGTTACTTAGTTATAAGTGACTTATTCAATCTCAATTACAATATTGGATCATGAAAATTCCTATTATGAACTAACTGAACTCGTGTCTCTTGGTTAATTTTTAATCCTGAAACCTTCTCTATCTTAATCGCTTTTGAATAGAGCATCGCAGAATTGCATGACATTCTTGAATCCCACAATTAGGTTCTCTTAATCTGAAAAAAAAAAAAAAAAACAAACTACGAAACGTTTTAGTTATCCAATTTTGTCTACTCGTATCATTAGTCATATTGAACACTCTTATGAACTCAATAAACTCTTGTAATAATTCAATCACCATTATATTGAATTAAAGACAACAATAAACACAATACAATTAGATTATAATATGCAAAATCATAGATTGAATTTCATTATCAATAATAAAAGGTTACCTTAGAACGTAAGGTTCAATAACAATTTAATAAAAAATTTAAAACAACGACATGATAGAAAAATAAAAGAAAAGAATAGATAAACCCCATATAGTTTGTTACCCTACCAACTCTTGCTCAAAAGGGGCCCTCCCTATAAACTTAGGCCTAGAAATCTATTTATAATGGTTAGACCTAGTTTTTTCCCAAAGAAAACCTAACAAAAATAAAATGTTTGTAATTCATTGTATGTCCATGGGGTAGGTACATGGCCGTAGAGCTTGGATGTGTAATTGCACTTGGTTTGAAATCTTTATAATTCGATAGAAATTATTTGATGAGGGAAACACGAGCACGGACCACGGCCGTGGTCTTCCATGATATTCTTTACTAGACTTCATTTCTCCCTTGAAGTCTTTCTACTCTCAGTTCTCGATCAACGCTTTTGTCCAATAAGCTCCAAAACTTGATAAAAATCCTTGAAAGTTTATCAAATGTCTCTTGATGTCCTTGAAAATGAAAATTAAAGGAATTAAGATCTAAGTCATTATGAAATTAACTAAATTAATATATAAAATGGCACATAATTACTATAGAATATGTATGCTAATTATATGTTATCAAGACTAATCAACCCGAGCTCTTCTATGATCTATTAATATAAGTTCTTATACCACTTAAGTTGTAACACTCTAAAACTCAAAGCAATACAACTTGCCATGTATTTACTAAATAGTGATACACTAAGGCTCCTTTGCTATAGTCTCTAAGTTCATCTATATTAACTTTCAACAATACAATAATAATGAATCTCTACATGATTTACGGGCGAGTCATTCCAATAACAATCATAACTAATAATCAAATTTTCTAACTCCTATAAATCGAAAATAAGATCAAGTAACTAGTCTCCAAAAATATCAATATGTTAATCCTAATAATTCATCCTTTTAATAAAGTCACTAATCACTGTTCTTCCCAACTTGATAGTAGTGGTATCCCTTTACTCGTCATAAGTAACTACTCATCATAACTAATTATAGCTGTGAAAATAAAGAAATAAGCCAAAGTCCAGTACATAATACCACATACGTGCATGTGACATACAATGTATAGAGTACATACATCTAATGTATCAACTAAATCTATACATTTAATGCAACAAACAACCAAATTAGTTAGCTCTAACTTAGTTCAAAAAGCAACATAGGGATAGCCATGACCCCACCATACTTTATGTATATATAATACAGTATATAGAACCTAGATCGGCAACAACTACTATGAGCCCTAATTACAAGGTATAAGGAACTGCTACTTTGGGCCCTACTAAATAACATTAGTGAGTGCCATTACGAGCCCCAGTGACTTTTAAATCTATCTTGGATCCCCTCGGTACAAGACTCCAAGAGGGATTGTAAACCCCACAACCAAGGTTCGGGGTTCAGTATATAAAATTTAGTGTGATCAGGTAAGTTGTCCGATCGAGCCCAAATTTTATGTCGAAGTTAAGAATATTAATAAAAATGACCCTATGAGTTTAGGTTTAGAAAAATAAATAGTAAAATAATTATAATATTGAATTATATGTATATTACCGTTATTTATCAAAAGTGTATAAAACGAGTTCTAATAATTAATAAATCCATAAAGATAAATTATATACATACTAAAAATTATAAAATGACTTAAATAATTTTTAGAAATATTTATTTATACAATATATGTATTTACATGTAGGTAAAAATATGTGAAATTACTTAAAATACCTAGAATATGCTAAAATAATAATAATTAATTAATAAAAATTCATAAAAAATAAAGAAAATCATGGAAAATGAAGAAATGTTTGGAATTAAGACGCAGCATGCTAAGAAGTAAGGAAAGAAAATCAACCAATTAAATTGAGTTAATTAGAAAGCAAAAAGACAGAGGATAAGAGGCATGTGGCATTTGGAAAATTAAAGAAAAAGTTAAAAAATCCTATAAATTTAACACGACTTGATTGCAATTCATTTTGGTCAGTTAGGGAGCTAGTAAAAATAGAGAGTAGCTACGAAGAGAGGAGTAAATATTTTTAGGAAAAAAATAGCAATTTAGTATACAATTAAGGGTCGTAAAGTGAGCACACGTCTAACGACCACCACCGTTAGACGGTAGAGGAAATGGCCAAATCGATCGATAAGGCCATGGTGACTGGTGATAGCCGAAGCCAACAATGCTAGTGACCTGAAATCCCCTTTTGATTTTTGTTTAATTTAAAGAAAATATCAAATATGTATGGAAAATTATGAAATTTGGTATTTTGTAATATTTTTATATATAGATTTAGGAAAAAATATAAATTTGATAAAATTAGGTCTCGAGATATGTTGCTCTTAAATAATTATTAAACCCGAGCTAATTTTCGATTTTGATTTAAATGACCTTAATAATGTAGTTTTAACCTTAAAATCTCTATGTAAACTATTTAGGATATATATGATAGTGCTATGAAGAGTCTTTTTTTTGGAAATTTTATTTTCTAAATTTTTACTTAATTTTTAGGCCATAAAATCATACATAAAAGGTAATTTGTAGGCTTAATTTTGTGATTTAATGTTAATTTGATGGAAATTCTGATTTAGGATATAATTAGATATCTTAAAAAGTCAGTTATTGATTAAGGATGGTATTTGTGATGTTGGAGATGTTAGATATGTGTTAGAAGTGTAAATTAGGAAATAGTAAATAATATGTGAAGAGGAAATTAGATGGGTAGAATAAATTAGGTTAAAATTGATAATATTATAATATTAGGAATGTTATATTAATTTGATTTGAAATGTGAATTTAGGAAATTATGTGAAAAATGTAGATTATTCTCACAGCGGAAGCTAATTTAGTAGTTAAATTAGGAATATAGTATATTCTACTAACCAAAATATTAGTTAGGAGCTAAAATGAAGATTTAATATACGTAAGTATAGTTAGATAAATTTTACATATTAGTTAAGGGGAATACCTAAGGTTTACAAATAAAAAAAGCAACTAGAAGCTAAAACAAAACCTAATGCAAAAACTAATTCAAAAATTGAATTAAAAATTAGTTCAGGACTAACGTGGTTATAGGAGATATAGAACTTGAATAATTGGGGAAAATCATAATTTTAAACTAAAAATAATGATTTAAAACTTATATATATACACATATGTATGAGTAATTATGTTAAAATGTATATCATTCCTAGATCATAATCTGATTCAGAAGCAGAATCAAAGCTAGAGATAATAGAAGTATATTAGAAAGTTAGTAAAAAATTAGAACTAAAGGTTATATTCACCTGAATAAACTTTAAGAAAAAGGTTAGAAGACATTTATAGGAATTATAAATAAAGGGTAACCAAAAGGTAAATTAGACCCTGATTAAAAGGCTGAACAAAATCAGAAATTGAATCAGAGCCTAGCTCAAAATAGAAATAATTATAAAATACTTAAAACCTAAATAATTAGATGTAATAAAACCCTAAATTGAGGATGACATTAAGAGTGATAGAATAAAGCCTACATAAAGTGGTTATATGAATACTAAAATGACCTTTGTATTATAGGAACTATCAGTGTAGGCACGTCACAAATCACACCTTAAGTGAGCAAGCGAGATATCCAAGTAAGTTTAGGATCAATGTATAACTGTATTCTAGAGTACTATTTCATAGTACTCAGAGGCTAAAATTATATTTGTTTATGCCTATAAGTAATCTGATTGTGTGCATGCTTATGTCAGGGTGTTCCTGAATGTATTGTGTATTAATAGCTTATTGTACCAGTTTGCAATTGTTTTGTATTATATGATATGGACTAATCACCTTAACTAGAATTAATTAAATATATGACTTGTAATCCTAAATCGAACCTATACAGCAACTTATTAGAGAAAATGTTTAAGGTTCTCTAGTTAAATACTACCCCTTTGAAAAAGATAGTACTGGATAGCATAATTGATCATTTCTTTATTCTTAATTGAACTAAGTGACAAAAGAGGAGATTGTGATAAGGGTTTGGTCATGAGTAGTTGAAATGTATGCTAACCTCTTTAACCTAGATTAGAGCAAGTGTAATTTCTCTAATTTCATGATGGACTAAATAACGTTATACGATGATATTTTCTTATCATGTTGCATTAAAATAATTGATTGATAACTCTGTTTATACTTGATGTATAGTTTTAAGTCTTTATCCCAACTTATTGAGAATTAATTACTTACATCCTTAGAGATGTTGTTGTAGGTGTTAGTCAGAAGTGGCTATATAATTACCCTGAAGCTAGCTACTGTTGAATCTTAGAGAGTGAGAAAATTAAAATTGAAGAACATATACTTTTTTAATGTTTTAGTTCTTGATTTAGAATTATTCAATTATCAAATAAGGTAGTACTTAAGTAAGATTATGCTATGAAATCATTATAATATTTGAATTTTTAATATATATTATTCATACTTTCTTAAATAAATAACTTATTTAATTTGTAAACTGTTTATTTTAAAATAAGTTAGTTGTAAACGCTTTATGTAAATTAGGTCTAAGATGATAACCATAAGATCAGCTTTTATCCTAAAATAATTTGCACAATGGAACTATTAAGACTCTACCGCTTTAGGCGTGACAAGGATAATGTCAGATACCGACCATTAAGGTACCCCCCTAAGATTTTACCACTAAAGATCCTTAAGCCAAGTTACGTACACACTCTATACACGATAATTTATTAGTTGGATAATTAATTAGTTCCATTCTCTTTCCTAATCTGACAAGCTAACAAGTACAATATCATGCACTCGGACTAGAATAATCATCTCATTAGAACTTGAAACAATACAACTCCCAAAACCTAATGTTTTATATAAGCAGTAATTCTTAATAATTGTAACAACCTAACTTCAATCTCTTATCTTTATAACATTTCGTCTCTAAATCTTTAATATTAATCTCGAGCCTAAGAGAAGAAGATTAACTTTTGGAAAACATAAGATAATCGATACTAAAACTTGGTAATAAAATTATTGATTATAAAACATTACATTAAGCTATAATGAAAAAGGGCAAGAAAAGGAAAAGCTTAAATATCAACACAAGGACTAGCATCCTAATGCTAGATAGCATGGTATTCAAACTCCATGCTAAATCCACATTCTATAGATTTTCATGACCATGGTGCTTAGACTTTAAGGATGGTGTCCAAACTCCATCAACAAGCATGCTATTTTTGCATAATCGCAACCATCAACTCTTACCCATTTCAAATTCCCCCTTTAACTTAGAAACACCACTTTCAAATAACATCCCATACATTAAAACACCTTTCCCTTCATTCTAAAGCATTAACAATTAATGAAAACACAACTACCCATTCTCTATAAATCGTATCCTAACTTCATGCTTTCTATCAAAGCATCTAACTTTCAATTAAAACATGAATAGATGTTAAAACTCACATGGACTAGCTAAGATGTCCCCAAAATCATTCTAACACACGAACCTAAATAAAGGAGTTACAAAAAGTTAAAGTTTCAAATTTGCTTCCCAAATAAGAGCACTTGAAAGCTCATTGAAATGAAGTAAGTTACCAAGATTTAAGTTAGAAACGAGTTTTCCTTTCACCCTATACCTTTAATCTTGCAAATGAAAGAGTTTCCTTGTGCTATAATGAGTAAGATGAGATGAGAGTGTCTGAAAAATGAGAAAGGATTGAGAAAAAGAAGAATAAAAGAAGGGAGTACAAGGGTTTTAGGCCAAACAAAGGGTTTAATGAGGTTAAAAGACTTTTCTACCCTCCTTTTTGAAATGATTTTATTTCTTAAGTTTCTTAGGCATTACATTATTCTCCCCTTAAAAGATTTTTGCCTTTGAAAGTTACCTAGTCTTGGGAATAACATGCAACACTTTCTCGTCATTTCCTCTTGTAACTCTTAAGTTACTTCTCCTCGGTTTGATTTGTCTATTGAACCTTTACATTGTGAATTATCCATCTCTTCAGCACTTAATTTAAGGGATTCTTTCGTTTAAGTCACACCACTTCCCTACGATTCTTTAGCTTTCCAACTTACAACTTAACTATAGTACTTGAACCCTTACCATAACAACCAAAACATCAATACACTTTACCCTAACACATCACCTTTAACCAATTTACCATAATACAGAGGTTTAAATAAACTATAGCAAGATTGTTGACATACATCATCCTTAATACAAATTTTAATTCCTAAAAGATTAGAACATCATTCAAAAATAAAAAGCATCGAGTATTAATTCTCATGGATTCTTAAATGAACTTGTATTTACAAGGTATATAACACATACTCCCTTTGTCTAAAACGAATTCCAATTAGACGATTCATCTAAACATACAACATATTACCAAATTGATACTTAACAAAGCTTGTCTCATACTTTACTCATTACCCATCTTTAACCACACATAACCTCTAAAATTTCCAAGTTTTATACTTCTATTACTAATAACGTACTTCGCTCCCATATCATTTACTACTTTTTCTTTCACTAGTCCCCATCTCAAAATTATTAAGTGATAGAAAAGGTAATTATTATTATCATTATTTTGTACATATTCCATATGCTTAGTAATGCTATGCTACTTTAGCTATTGTTCTCAAGTTGTCGCTATCATGATCATTGCTAGTATTTTGGTTTCCATTAATAATTTATTTATTTCTTACCTCATTTAACTGAGTTTAGTTAATTTTGTTATTTCTACATGATTTTGTTATTTCATATTTTCATCTTATTACTTTTGTGTTTAGTTAGTACCATAATGCTTATACTCTTTATAACCCAACATCAATACTCATATAAATAGGGTCAATGAATACTAGCACAATACTAACTCGACTTACCAAAACTTGACTAATAACTTAATTCAACTTAGATTGATAGCTTGACACAATCTTATTAACTTGAACAAAACCAACATAATACACCATGACATAAGAAGAAAGAACTATTCATCAGTCCTAATATAAGTGTACACATGCCAAGCTTCATCAAGTCTCTTAATCCTACTTCTTAAATTAGCCCTCTATTCCATATTCCATTTCTTAATTTATTGTGTTTCATTATTAATAACAATGAGCTACTTATATAATCCTACATTATGTATTATCTACTTCTTATGTATTACTACTCACTGTACAATATTTAGAGAATAGTCTTATATTTGGATCTTTCTTATGTAAGCATTTAGGTTTATTATTCTAGAAGCAAATTCACTATTTGGTACTTTTCTTCTTATTTAATTGTTGAAAAGCTTTCTTCCATATAGATTGGGGTTAACAGGTTGCTTGTTTGCTTATTAGCTAATATTGTGCCATATACTTTTATTTTGTCAAACGTAGGTTTAGTTGTCATTATGAGTCCTAAGTATATGTAGGTATGTCTTTTACATAAGTTAGGCATGCATGTAGATACACTTTGAAATTAGTTTTTCAAGGTCATTCTATCTCTATTAAGGGTAAATCTTATTTCCTTAAGTTTTCCCTAAGTATTTTGTGCTTTTCCTTAATTTTATAAATTCTATTTGAGCATATTAAAGGGGACAAGCTTAACAAGTTTTATCCTCTTCCTCCATTTTACCTCTTTAGCAACTTTACAGATCAAACACTTAGGTACACTACAATAAGATAAGAAAGGGTCAAAAGTAAACAATAGTAAAGAGAAGTAGGTAATTAAATCAGGTAAGCATAAATTGTGTCATGGTAACAAATAAAAGAATTATGATAAATCATATAGAAAGCAACAATTGAAGGTAGAAATTAGATCTATGCATGTACAAACTAAGGTAACTACTCACTTTCACTTAGATTGAACCCATGTTCTACCTCTTTCTCTTTACTGCTCACCATCCTACTGATCTATTGCTTAAGATTTTCTGAGAGCAATCAACTTGATTTCTTCTATGATCAATCAACCTAAGCCTTTTTATGATCCATCAACTTAAGCCGTTCTGAGATCAATTAACCTAAGTTGTTCTTTGACCTATTAGCTTAAGCTCCTTTATGATCTATTAAATTAAAGTCTACTACCACCTAAATTGTAATGCCCTAAAACCTAAGGTGCCACAGCGCACCACGTATGACTACTAGTTAGATACATGCTAAGGCTTTAAGTACTCTACTGTAGTCTCTAAGTTCACTTATGTTAACAGTCGATAATATGATAATAATGAATCTCTATAATTTGAACAATCTAAATAACTTACATCCAACTACAGTCATAATTAGTCTTTAAAAATATTGTCATGCTAATCTTAATAATTCATCCATGTAATAAAGTAACTAACATCACTCTTCCTAACATGATAATTGTAGTGTCCCTTTACTCATCATAAGCAGCTACTCATCATAAATACAGTCGTAAAAATAAAAAAATAAGTTGAAGCCTAGTATATAACAAGGCATAAACATATGTATGCCATATAATGAACATAACACATACATATAATATAACAACCAAATCCATACATTTAATGTGACAAACAACCGAATTTATTATCTTAACTTAACAACAAACAATCTAATTTGTTGTGTTTAACTTAATCTAACAAGCAAACATGACTACTTACGATCCCACCACACTTTATGTATATAATACAATATATATAGAACCTAGAATGCAACCGCCACTATGAGCCTCACCTAAAAGGTGTTGAGAATTATTACTTTAGGCCTTATAGTAAAACTGCCACTACGAGCCTAGGCTACTCCTAAATTAATCCCAAATCCTCTCAATACACAGCTCCATTAGGGACAACTTCACATACTAAGCCCCCTAAGGTTCCACTATTTCGGGTCTTTAGGTAGGGCACACACATACACTCAACATACAACAATTTATTAGTTGGATAGTTAGTTAATTCCATTTTATATCATAATTTGACAAGCATAACCAATAAGCATGGTATCACAAACCTAGAATATTTATCTCACAAAACTCGAAACAACATAACTCCTGAGGCCTAACATTCAATATAAGCAATAATTCTTAATACTTGTAAGACGACAAACTTCAATCTCTTATCTTTACAATATTTCCTCTCTAATTCTTTACCCTTGAACCTGAACTTGAGAGAAGAGGATTAAGTTTCAAAAAACATAAGATTATTGATGTTAAAACTAGGTAATAAATCATGATTATTATTTATAAAACATTGCATTAAGTTGTAATAATAAGGGGAAGAAGAGGAAAAATGAAATCTCAACATTAGGGCTAGCATCTAGATGCTAAATAGCACGGCATCTGGACTCTATGCTAAACCTACATGTTGTGGATTTTTCAGGGTCATAGAGTTTGGACTCTAAGGATGGTGTGTAGGCTCCATTAGAGAGTGTGCAATTTTTGCAAATTTGCAACCCTTAGCTCCTACCCGCTTTTGATTCCCCCTTCAACTTAACTCAAAAAGAAACTTTCAAACAAGATTCCACATATGAAAACACCTCTCCCTTCATCTTAAAGCGTCAACAACAAACAAAAACATAACCTACTCTCCCCTTCTTCATAAATCGTTGCCCAACTACATGCTTGCTACTAAAGCATCAATATTTCAAGAAAAACAAGAGTACATGTAAAAACTTACTTGGACTAACTGGGATGTTCCCTAAATGAACACACGAACCTAAAGAGAGGAGCTACAATAAGTTAAACTTTCCAATTCATTTCCTAATTTAGAATACTTGAAAACTTAATGAAATGAAGTAAGGATTTAAGTTAGAAATGCATTTCTATTTTGCCCCATACCTTTAATCATACAAATGAAAGAGTTTCCTTGAGCTAGAATGGGTTGGCTAAGGTCAGAGTATCTGGAAAATGAGGAAGGATTAAGGAAAAGAAGAAGAAGAAAATGGCTTAGGAGGGTTTTAGGCCAAAAAGAAGGGTTTAGAGGTTAAAAGACCTCATCCCTCTTTTTAAGATAATTTTATTTGTCAAAATTTTTAGGCATTATAGATTTGTCATCAAAACTAGTGATTTAGGTTGAATTGTTTAATGTATACGAAGCTGTAAATCGTAAATATTATGGATTTAGTAGCCATGAAAGTCACCCTTTAGCTCGAACTTTATAACGAGTTACTACATCTTAGATAAAGCAATATTGTACATTTTGATTTTAAAAGTAATTTCATTTAACGTAACACCAAAGATAGATTAAGAGATATATGTTTTTATAGTAACAAGCGAAATTACACTTAGGCAAGACCCTACAATAATGTAATACATTATATATATTATAATAAGTGTAAGAAGTAACAAGTTATGTCAAAATAATATAAAACCTCTAAATTTCTCCCTTAGTGAAGGAAACTATAAACTTTGCTCAACATTATGATTTAAATATACCTTGCCTTGCCACATATCAACTAAACCATGGCAATATGCATTTAGGTTAGTGAAATCGAAAATAAAATAGAAAACATGGCTAGGTTCACTAGAGAGATAGGGAAACAACTGTAATGATGATGTAGAATACTTGTAAAAAATTTTGGGAGAAAATATAAAAAATCTTCCTAAACTTTGATTTAAGTGCAAATTGAACTTCTAAATTTGCAAAATAAGGCTTTTGACCCCATAAACTTTAATAAATTGACAAAATAACCCCTATAACCCTTAAAATTTGATTTTGATGTATAAACATTCTTTAAACTTTGATTTTGATGTACAAACACCCCTCCAAAACTTTGGGGTATAGGGTATTTGAGGGTATTTATGCATCAAAATCAAAGTTTAGAAGGTATTTATGTATCAAAATTAAAATTTCAAGGAATTATAAGGGTTATTTGCCAATTTATAAAAGTTTAAAGGTCGAAAACCTTACTTTAAAAGTTCAAGAGATTAATTTGTATCTAAGTTAAAGTTTAGAGGAGTTTTTTGCAATTTTCCCAAAATTTTAAGCGGTTATTGTAGATAAATGAATTAAAAAATAAGGGAAAAGTATATCTTTAATTCTCAATTTTTTCACTTTTTCTAATTGAATCCTTAACCTTTTTTTTATTATTATTTGAGTTCTTAACATTTGTAAACATTTCTAAAGCCTTTAATTTTTTGTCAAGGATGCTGTGTGGTACAATTTTACTAATCTATGTATTTTTATTGAATAAATAATATAAAAATAGAAAAATTTGGGAAAATATAATAAAAAAAACAAATAATAATATGTATATGTACATATATATATACAGGGAAAAATAGATTTTTAGTCCTCAAACTTTGTCACTTTTTCTAATTGAGTTATCAACTTTTATTTATTTATTTATTTTTAATTTTAGTCCTTAATATTTTCAAACGTTTACAAACAAATCTTCTATCAGTTTGCCGTTAGTTTGTCTGTTAAGATGATAGTAGCACCATCTTACTTGTTTATGTGTTTTTATTAAATAAATAATATAATAAAATATTTAAAAATAAGAAAATAATAGAAATAGAAAAATTTAAAAAATCTATAATAAATAGATAATAATATATATGTTTATATATATACTTTAAATAAATAAATAAATAAATAAAGTTTCAAAAAATAAAAAAAATTCACACCAATACCTTTATGTCATAATTTTTGAGAAATAGAAATAGTTTGAGCATATTTTATTACTATATGGTTAAGTAGAAGTCATGGATAGATCTAAAGGGAGCTAGAAGGAGCATGCTTTGAGAAAAAAAATATTAGAATTCGTCATAAAAGAAGAAAATCAAGATTGATATTTATATTTTAAATAGCTAAAGTTATTATAATAATAGACTTGGATAAGTGGTTACATATTTATGTTTTGCAAACATAGGTTATGGGTTCAATTCTCACTAAAACCATTTTACTTTTTTTAAATTGAATTCATTGTATATCTTAATAAATGTTTTTCATTTTCTTAGTACTTTTTTCCTAAATAAATAATAAAATTAATTTTTTAATTAAAAATGGTTAATTATGCAATTCTCGTTATATGTTTTTTTTTTAATAATTATACCATAAATAGTGATTATATAACCACTAGTACAAGCGTTTCGATCCTATTGTACAAAATATTAGCAAAATAATAACAGCCATATTACGTGATTTATTGCTAACTTCTTTTCACATTTAATATTATGAATGTTATTGGGTAAAATTAATGACTAGTTATCCAATTACTTGTGTTGAAAATGAATCTTTTCTCCATAGGGTTACTAATTAAAAAATATTGCACAATCATCATCTAAAACACTCTATAATACTAATCTTTATATTATAATTATATCGTTCTGTTATCCTACTTATAAGTTAATAAATATATCTTTTGTGACATATTTTTGTAGATAGTAAAAATTTTCAATTTTTAATTAATAAATAGTTAAACTTCAATCAATATATACCCCTAAAGAGGTGAAAAATTTATTCTGTTGATCTTTTTTTATATACATTAAACATCTATAGTCATTTCATAGCAAAGTTTAAAGTTCCCTTTTATTGAATGTTAAAAAATGTTACTAGTGTACTTCTTAAGCAACTCTTTATATATGCAATGAAACTATAAAAACCAACAAATTTTATAAGAATAATTCTAATATTATCTAAATTAACGTAGTGCCATACCTTAACAAAACCACTAAACTTCAGTTTATGATTTTTCATTAATAGTTTGAAGTTATAACATAGATAGATGTTAGTTCTAAGGCCAAATTGAAGGAGATAGAGGCACATGTGAGCTTTGTGGCTTAGATAATTCGGAAAGAAAGGTGCAAGGTAGTTCTTGAAAAGAAGAGTTTGAATATGGGAAGGCTTATTATAGGATTTAAGGTTTTGTTGAGAACCAGAGGAGAGAAAGAAGACAACATAAACATGAAAATGATAAATTGATCGCCCTAATAGATGAAGTAAAGCTTACAAGTCTATTTACAAGCTAACTCATTAAAAATATAAACAAGCACGTTCATCAGTCTATATAAAAGCTTAAGCTCAATCGATCTTATTTAAATAAATATGTTTTATTTTAAGGTTAAGCTAGCTCAATTACATGCTTTTATGGGTGGAACAACACCAACTAGTAAATACAAAAACTAGCTTCAATACCATGCTAAAATTCCTAGCTTATCTAAAAAACCTACTAATGAGATATAAACCCTAAGTAGGTGTATAAGAGTCTGTTTGCTCTGCAAAGACTGTTTCCTAAACTTTTTTTTCATTATTATTAAAACTTTCGGATAATAAAATTTCATTGCAATAATCTTAAGAAGTTCAACTTACTAGTGACTCCCAGTGGCATAAGGTGAAAGTAGCAAACAATGACCAGTGGTGGTGATTAGCCATAACTGAAAATGCCAATGGAAAATAGAAAAGAAGATTTTCATTTCATTGGCATTTTGTTGTTATCAATCCCCACTATTAGTAGTAGGCTACAGCGTCTAACTTCTACCATTGGTTGCCTTGAGACCTATCTGTACAACAATTTTCTAAAATTACTATGCTAATATTTGGCAACGATAAAACTTTGATTATGACAAAAGGAAAAAATGGTGTGAAGACAATCTTTGGTCGAAACAAACATACCCTAAGTATCAACCAAAATTTCTTGAGGAGACAATGTGAGACTTTAGCTATTTTTAATTCACCCACCTACATGGTATTTTGGGAAGAATCATTTGTGGACAATTTGAACGATCTACAAGGGGATTCATGAATCGTGGTTAGAGAGAAAAAAACAAATGTTCAGTAGATGACAGTATAAGGCTCATAATTTTCATATGGAGCCAAGACTGACATGGTTATTTCGCATATGACAATATACTGATCCAAATAAACCATACCTCACGATGTAAAGATTTGCTTAATGCAGTTAGAAATAGCTGAGATTTAAACTTTGACGAGTATCAGAGTTACTCATGGTCAAGGATAGCTTCATGCACAAGCAAATATGCACATATGCAAGACTACTGCAGTTTCAGAAAAGACATGTCATTCGTATGTACATACCATGAGATTTGTACTGACAGATCGTACTCCTGCACTTAATCTGCATATATAATACTGATTTTGATCACTGGAACCAGCTTCGATCTCTTTGATCTGCAAAAAAGATGTTGTAAAAGCACCATGGTGTTGAGATAAGTCCTATGTTACTTCACATGTCCGAGCCCTTTTCCAGAGCACACTCAACTTAACAAGGAATCTGTTCAAAAACATAATTAAATCGTTAATGCTGCATCGGAGCGTAGATGTTAATACTGGTCTGTAAGGATCAAATTCTGGAAATTTGACCAAGCTTAGAAAGATCTGTAGATGCATATTAAGAAAAGTAATACGAAGTTGACAGGTTCTTGCTTTATCCGGTATTCAAATGCTTGCATAAGACAGAAAGTTCAAACTAGCAAGAAATCTGTTGTTGAACTTGATTAAATCATCAACCCACGATTGGAACACAAATTCAAATTCTTGTGTGTAAAAGATCAAATGCTAGAAGTTCGATCAAACTCAGAAAGATTTGTAGATGCATGCCAAGAAAAGTAATATGAAGTCAACATGCTGTAGCTTATCTGGTATTTCAATACTTGCACAGGATTAAAAAGTTCATAAACATTACGAATTGATATTTTCTCGAAGATTAGACGGATTGGGTATGAAATATACACCGGAATGTGCAATTCAAAGGATACAATGTCATTGAAATCGGTTCTGCTTTCTTGACATAGAGGAAGTGATAGAGGACATGATGCTTCTTGTAACAAACCACTCACTTTTTGTGTATAATGCATGTAGTAAGGCAAGCTGTTCTGTTCATTTGATTCCTCAGTACTAGAATGACCAATTTGATGCTCAATTGTTGGATTAATGTTCGTTGATAATCCTTAAAGGAAATTAAGATAGTTGCTGAATCAAACTGAGAAGTTAAGCCGACAGTTCTTAACTGCAGAATACCTCAGTGACAAAAGGAGTAAAGCATGTGCAAGTTGTGTTACATTCAACTGAATAATTTCCTATGCAAAACAGCACGGTTTTTAGTGATTCTTGAAGCAGAAGAATCCTTTATTAGTCTACTTTCCATTCATCTTAAGAAATCAGAATTCCGTCCACGACATTTCCTGAAAATATACCTGAACAACGATAACATCCTGATAAAACCTAAAATGAACCACTTCCGCTTAATTATCGAATTGCTCATAATACCCTCAACCTCAACTCTCTCAGGGGTAGTCGACATAAAGCTTACATGATTATCTTTCAAATGAAAAAGATTTGACTCAATTTCATGGAGTAAAAATAGAGTTGTAGTGGAATTAATCAAGATGAAAAGCACACCTAAGTGGACTGATCTGTAAATTCCTGATGACCCCTCAACACATGCAATATCCATCGTGAAATGCTGACCGTAAAGATGGAAAGCATCCAACGGTCAATATTTAAATTTTGCAAAGCAGTTGATCCGCGTGAGCACCTTGTTTACCAATCAGAAATCAGTATTTGGATATGTTCTCTTCCTGACATGAACTATTTAAATCCTTCCATTTCCGGCATTTTCTCTACAACGAAATTGCCAACTCTTTTTAACAGACGAAAAACCCACACACACGTTCCTCAGCAACGCTTCAACACATACACAGATCCATTGCCCTCGTTTCTCTATTCCCAAACCCTAGCTTTGCCCCAGCCCTTACCCTAATTTGCCAAAATTAGGTTAAAGTCTTTAGGTTCCCTTATGGCCACTGAAGAACCGGTTGTGGCTGTTGAGCAGGCTCCGGAACCGGAGTCCGCTGCCGTCACTGAGGAACCTCCTCCAGCCGAGGACGCCGCTAAGAAGGCTAAGGAGTCAAAGCCAAAGAAACCAAGAAAGCCCCGTAACCCTCCCACTCACCCTCCTTACGAAGAGGTATTGATTCGATTAGATTATTTTAGTTCTTCCTAATCGTTTTCTTATTTTTCTTTTTTGATTAATTGGGTTTTATGCAGATGGTGAAGGATGCGATTACGGCATTGAAGGAGAAATCAGGATCCAGTCAATACGCGATTGCGAAGTTTAATGAGGAAAAGCACAAGGGTTTGCCTGCTAACTTTAAGAAGCTTTTATTATTTCACTTGAAGAAGCTTGTTAGTGCTGGCAAAATTGTTAAGGTCAAGGGTTCGTATAAGGTCCCTGCTGCTAGGTCATCGGCTGCGAAACCAGCCGCAAAAAAGAAGACTACCACTACTGCGAAGAAGCCATCCAAGCCTAAAGCTGCTTCCAAGCCAAAGGCAAAACCTAAGCCTAGAGCCACAACGAAGCCAAAAGCTAGATCAGCGGCCAAGCCAAAGGCTACTGCTTCTAAACCAAAAGCTGCTGCCGCCAAGCCAGTAGCAAAGTCTAAGGCCGTTGCAAAGCCAAAGCCCAAGGCTTCTGCAGCTAAGCCGAAGGCTGGGAAGGCCAAGCCCAAGGCGGCTCCTGCTGCTGCAAAATCGAAGGCTACCGGCACTAAAAGAAAGGCACCATCTACTCCTGCTAAGTCTAAGCCAGAGAAGAAGCCAGCCAAGGTGTTGAGAACTTCTACGCGTTCTACTCCGGGCAAGAAGCCTGCTGCAGGAAAGAAGCCTGCAGCTGCAAAGAAGGCGCCAGCAGCTAAGAAGCTGAGAAGTGTGAAATCACCTGCGAAGAAAGCATCTACAAGGAAGGCAAAGAAGTAAAGAGTAAAAGTGAGAGAGAGAGAGGGAGAGAGAGATGGGGTTAACGTAGGCCTTTTTTTAGTTATCTGTATACTTGTTTGAAACCTTTGGAAGTTTGAGGTGGGTGTATTTAGGCCATGTTTGTGTTGTTTTTTTTAAATGGAAGAGATATAGAATAGCATCAGTTTTAGTGTAGATCTTGTATGATTCCCACTGCTTTTTATGTTTCTTGTTTTCAACATTAATCTTTATGGAATTAGAGTTTTGTCCTTTGTCAATTCGATTCAATTTCTAGGGTTAGGGTTTCTATCCAATTTTAAACCTTGCAAGAGGTTATGTGATGCATTCTAACTTGTAGCAGGAAAATAGGATATGGTTGGTTTAGTACCTTTTAATTGATTTAATCCGAGCATTTTATTAGGCTTAGAGATTACAATTTTCGACTATGGTCAAATTGCTTTTATCCACCCCCTTTATTACACAGGGGTTTAGGGTTTTCAATCTTGGATGTGGATATCTTGTTCGTTGGTTTAATTTGGTCAATTCGGATTGATTAACTGAACTCATTGCTTTAATTTCGTATGTTTGTCTTTATTTACGTAGTAATTGTGTTTTTTAACTTATTTTCAGTTGTACCATTTGTTGAAATACTGGTATTTGATTTACTAAATTGATAATGTAGGAGTTGCCAAAAGGATTCGACCTTGTATCTTCTTTTTTTTTTTTTTTTTTTTTAATAATTTTGGGTTCCCTCTCTCTTAAATGGATTCTTTCGAGGAATCCTTCGTGACTGGGTGGACAATATATGTAATCCATTTCTTGGTTTTTAATTTGGAAAATTTTTATAAAAATGGCAAATAGGGGAGTTGCTTTCGGTGGAAGTCATTTGGCCAATGGGAATGTTGGAAACTTTGATTTTTTATTTAAAGTTTTTTAAATATTAATTTTTAAATTATTTTGTAAAATGGTGATATATTTATTAAATATTAATTTTAAATCATTTTGTAAAACGAGAGTAGATATATTATTTAGACATTTTAATATGTTAGATTATTTATTTGGGCTTATTTTCTGATCAAATTTTGTGGCACTTTAATCTCTACATGTGGAAGGAAGGAAGGCTGCCGTGTGAATCTGATAGGGAATGCAACTTTGAAGTGTTGAATAATTCCGTTACGTGGCAAGGTGCGACTAATGAATCCTTCTCATTAATGTTTCCAAGGGGGACTTAGCAATTCCGAAGCTTATATCCTTAATTATCTACTGCTATTGTCATTATGAGGGCCCTAGAACTAACGTCCGAAGAATTAAAGTCTGTTTTCCCAACCGAAAATCCGACTTTTGTTAGAAATTTAGATCTGACTTTATGGTTTGTTCGCATGCAGGCCATCATGATCTGTGGGTTTGCCATTGCTTACAACTGCGGGCTTTGCAAATAGGTATGTCCTATTCTTTTTTTATCAGACTATTGTGGAGTGCTCGACGTTTCGCTATGCTTGTGTTGTGTAGGGTGGTCCACAGGAGGATTGCTCGGCTAGAGAAGCAAGTCTCTAAGCTCCGAGAGGAAGAAGAACGAGGATCTCGTCTCGACATTTGGCGACTTGGAGGAGCGAAACAAGAGGCTTTCCGATGAGTAGAGGTCGAGAAGAAGATCCAAGAGCTTGTAGCTTCAGTTGATGCTCATTAGCGCGAGCTGATTGAGAGGCAAGGGGCAAGACGGGGAGGGGAGGGCAAAGGAGCTCAAGGAGGTTTGGGCTAGGTTCTAGGCTTGGGAGACCGGGTTGAGGGATGGTCGTGACTTTACCTTAAGAGGCCTGAAGCTGGCTTTGAGGGAGGGAGGATGGAGTTAGCTGACATTCTTCAGAAATATCTGGATCTTAACCTTGGCTTTCTTCACTGGCTAAATGAGAATGCTTCGGAGTCTGCGGAGGGTTACGAGGAGTTCGTAGCTTAAGGTGGCCATGACAATCTGGCCGTGGCTTAGTGGTGGCTCTCATTGGTTGCTTTGCTTTGTTTTTCGTCCCTTCTTTCTCTCCTTTTTTCTTTTTTTTTTTTGCTTTCTTGTACTCGAGGCTGGGATGTCGCCCCCTAAAGCATTGTGAATACTAGGTTAATGAAGGTATCTTTTTGGCCAACTTACGTTGTTTCCTCGTAATACATAAGATATTTTGTGCATGCTCCCTTGTTTATTTTGCCAAGTGGTAGCGTAGGCTTCGGTATTTGAACGTTTGTTGAATTACAGGTGGTCGGGGGAGCTTCTTGGGTTGCTCAAGTGCCTATGACTTTAAGTCACACCCAGTGCTCCGTGTAGTATTACCTCGACCAGGTTTTTTGTGCTGCTTTGTGTTGATCCGGTTTTGTTCATTTTGATCGATGTCTTACTTGAAAGTTTCTGAGCGTCCTCGAGAGAGTCGTTTTGTTAAGGAGTCTTGTAGGTAGCCTCGTGGACTTCATGACAAAGTCATGCTTGGTACAAAGCATGAATCCTTCGTGGGCTATCGAGGAGTTGTAGACTAATATATTGACTACGTCGGTGTACTTGGTTTGGAGCTTTGGCCGATCTTTGGCCCTTCGAGTGTAAGTGGTGCTTGAGATTGAGGATGTAAATCAACCTATTATGCTTGGGCCTCTTAGGTGTATGGATTGGCAAAGGTACCCGAGTGTCGAAGATGTACATATCTTCGACCATGCATGGGGCCTTTCTTCCCTCAGGTGCCAATACTAGTGAGGGTTTAGCTTTGACGATGACGATCAACCCAAAGATGAGAGTGTCGGGCGTAGATTATCAAAAAGAAAAGATGAGAGTGTCGGGCGTAGATTAGCAAAAAGAAAAGGAGACAAGTGTATGGGAATTCGTCTTTCATTGATTCGTGAATATTTACATGTATACTTTACACAAAATAGGGCCTTAATTGCTAGCATTCTATGTCTTCGGGATGAATTGTTCGTCAAGGGTCTCCAACTTTAGGCTTATTGCTTGCATCTACCCTCATTTGCACAAGGTCCTCCTAGTTTGGTGCAAGCTTCCCTTATCCTTTGTAGGAGCCCTTAGCCTCTAACTTATGGTAGGATGAAAGCTTTTATACTTAGCCTTCTTATTATAGTATTGAGCTACTACTTGTTGGTCAGTGGATATCTAAGCTTTGTAATGTCGTACACCTAGTTGATTGCATTGATGATCGCTTGCAAGTCCTTGGGATTGGTGTTGGCATTAAAGTTCTGGACCTTGCTCGTTGGGAGCTCTAGCTCGATTGGTAGGCTAGCTTTAGAGCTAAAGGCAAGGAACAAGGGTCTCTCTCTAGTGGAAGTTCAATATCCCCAAAGAATATTGACGAGCTCGTCGGCCCACCTCCTGTATGCTTGTTCCACTCTCTTCTTCAACCTGCTAAGGATGACCTTATTGATTGTTTCGATTGGCCGTTAGACTAAGGGTAAGCCATCGAAGTAAAGTGGAGCCTTATGTGATGCTTCTCACATAATTTCTTGAATTTAGTTGTATCGAACTACTTGCCATTGTTTATGATCGAAGCATAGAGTATTTTGAACTTAGTAAAGATATGGGTAAGGACAAAGCCTTTAGCAACTCTAGTTGTAATGCTAGCGATTGCTTAAGCTTTGACTCACTTGGTAAAGTAATCCACAGCCACTAAGATGGACTAACAACCCTTGGATGCTTTAGGGAATGGTTTGAGGGTATCGAGACCTTATTGGGAAAATGGCCATGGACTCATCATAGGGTGGAGGTCAATCAGCCTATGGTAGTAGAGGATGTCATCGATGATGGTGTAGTTCATTGTGTTGTTAGTTAGCCTCTTAGCTTTGCCTTTGTTCTTAGACAACCTCTAAGTCTTGAGATAATCAATGATCGATCCATCCAGCTCAGGGTCGGATCTCAAGTGCTTCTTGCTTTGCTCTTTAATTGTGCGCTTGAAGATATATTGTAGGAAGATCTACTTGTTGCTCTTGTAAGGTAGTGGCATAGCCATGGACGTAAGCTTCAAAGGTTTATCTACTTCAAAGTTCTTTACTTAGGGAGTCTTGTTTATGTTCTACGAGGTGAACTCAAAGGTGATATCTTACACTACTTGGAAGATACTTTGTTTTGGTTTTTCCCTTCACCTTATATTCCCATTTGACCTGTTTTGCCACAAGGATGGATTCCAAATTGATTTCTACCTTCTCAACCTCAATATCTTTGGCAATATTTAAGTTGGCAACGAACACTTCATACTCAACCTCATTATTAGTTGTTGGAAATCTAAACTTGAGCGCTTATAGGACCTTTGTATCACAATGCCCATGTAAAATAATGCTTGCTCTACTTCCTTCCTACCTTAACCCCATTTTTCGCACAAGTAGAGAATCCATCAACATAGAGAGTCTACACCAGTATGCCAACCTCGATTAGTGTTTCCTCATCTCCAGTGTAATTGGCGATAAAGTCAGGGAGGACTTATGTCTTGATAGCCTAGCTTGATCGAAATTGGACTCCATCAACGTTTGAGTTCCAGTGAGTACTTGATTATGCGATTAGAGGCATCAAGCTTCTACAGGATGGTTTGTAGTGGCTAGTTGGTGAGGACGGTAATGGGATGAGTTTAGAAGTATGGTCTCAACTTCCTTATAGCGATGAATGCTGCCAAGGCAAATTTTTCCATTCGTATGTACCTAGTCTTTGAGCCCTACAATATGTGATCGACATAGTAAATCGGTTTGTGTTTCCGTCCTTTTACTCAAATGAGGATAGAAGATAGTGCTTGATCACTTACCATTAAGTATAAGTAGAGCTCTTCCTCTAGGATTGGTTTGAAGAGCATGGGTAGGGTAGCCAAGAACCTCTTGAGCTTGTAAGAGGCGATTTGACACTCTTTAGTCTGGGTAAACTCCAATGGGTACTTTAGTAGCTTGAAGGACTTAGAGTGAGTACTTGTTTGCACTTCGGGATACAAAGCGATAGAACGCGATAACCTAATAGGGAGTCGTTGCACTTCCTTGATGTTTATGGGGGTTTTCATGTTGCCAATGGCTTTGATCCTATTTAGATTGGCCTCGATGCTACACTTTGTGACCACGAAATTAAGGAACTTGCCCAAAAATGCATTTTTGGGGATGTAGCTTCATCTAATATCTACATAGTGTGTTGAACATTTTGTGTAAGTCCTCGATGTGGTCAACCTAGTCTTTACTCTTGATGTAGATTTCGAAATTTCATCTAATATCATGTCATTAATGTAGATCTCAACATTTCATCTGAGTTGTGGCTTAAAGATTGTCATCACCAATCTTGATGTCATTTTAGTATGTTGTCCTGGCATTTTGGAGGCCAAAGGGCATAACTTTATGGTAATATGTGCCAAAGTCAGTAACAAAAGAAGTGTAAACTTTGTCTTTGGGGGCTATGTATATTTGGTTATAGCTCGAATAGGTATCTATGAAACTGAGTATTGCATGGCCTGACATTGAGTCAATAAGCTGGTAGATCTTAGGGAACGAGAAGAAGTCCTTTAGGCAAGCCTTATTAAGGTTTGTGTAGTCAACACACATACGACACTTTCCATTAGACTTCTCTACCGGTACTATATATTAGCTAAGCAAGGCGGGTAATACTTTTCCCTCACTAATCTAGCTTAACTCCTTGACCTCCTGCTTAATGGCAGCCTATTACTCTAGTGCAAAGTACCTTCTCTTCAATTTGATAGGTCATACCTTAGGGTCTATTTGGAGGTAATATGTCGTCTCAGAGATGTTAATTGATGTACATGTCAAACGTATTTAGGGTTGGACTTCCTAATATGATACTATATTGGGACTAATGACTGACAATGGCAAAGTTGATCAACTATGAGTTAATGTGCTCATTGTCACCGAGTTAGACAAGGAGAATAATTAGGCCCTTAGTTGGCACAAACTTGCCGTCGAAGATAGATAAGCTTTGCTTATAGGATTGTAGGGGATCTTTAAGCTAATCCTTCATCTACGTAGAGAAATGGTAGAAGAGGATGTCTACTGAGCTATCGTTGTCAATAAACGTCTTGAGAACATTGAAGTAGCCTATCTTTACATAATGACCAAAGCCAATCGATGTATGGGTACTCAATGCCCTCTCTATCCTCGATAAATAATGAGATGATGGTATTGATCTTTGGTTTCTTGCCTTGAATAGAGAGGACTTTATGCTATATTATAGAAGAGGAGCTAGCATCCCCTAACCCAAGGCCTCTAATAATTGTTCGAACCTTGCCTATCTTACCTCAACAACTGGTCGTCAGGGTTTTTTTTTTTTTTTGTTGTTATTGTTGCTCATCCGTTCGATGGCATTGGGATGGCTACTAAACCTAGTTCCTCTCGTTTGAGATGAGGTGGTTGATGTGACCTTGACACACAAGGCCTTTGAACAGTTTCTTCAAGCATCAATACTCATTTATGGTGTGGTCGCGTACATTGTGGTAGTCATAGAACTTGCTCGATTCTGCAGCTTCTAGCGTTTCCCAAACCTAAGGAAGCTTTGAGAGTTGCCTCCAGACCTCATAAAGGATCCCTTTGAGAGGGTGGATCAATGGAGTATTGCTAAGGTAGTCAATGAACTTCTATTTTTGCTTCTCTTGATTGTCCTTCCTCAAGGAGGATGGTTTGTCATCCTTGAGGCCAAGGCAATCCTTAACTAAGTTGTTGCTATCAAAGTTGTTGGTCTTAAGCTTGGCCTAAATGGCATCCTCTTAGGCAATGTATCTCTTTACCATCCCATGAACTCATATAAAGTCTTACGTTGTTGAGGGTGATGGCTTCAAAAAGTTTGCTTAAAGCATTGACTTTATTAATTATAGCCTAGAGTGTAACCCTTGTATCAAGCTTTGGGACTTAGAGCTTGGCTCTGTTGAAACGCTTTAGGTAGGCCTTAATTGTTTTGTTGTCCCTCTACTTGACATTATATAAAGTAGATGAGTCCCTATATGGCACTTTACTATCAACGAAGTGCTGTTGGAACTTGATGACAAGCTTATAGAAGGATTGGATTAAGTCGTCTTGAAGGGTGTTAAACCACAATAATGCTGCCTTCCGGGGGTGCTTAGGAAGGCCTTACGTATGGTGGTGTCTAAGAAGTTTTGGATAAACCCATCCATCGGGCCAAATCAACTTAGAACTGTCGGTTTATGGGCGGACGAATGCTTGAATTAAGATCAGCTCATAAGGGGGTGGGTATAATGGGGATTATCTTAAGTCGATTCACATAAATTAGCGGTTTAAAGCCAGTTCATTAGGCTCATAAACCCTCTTTACTGAAATTTTCCTCTTTTTTTTTTTTTCAAAATCTTTATTGGAATTTTCCTCTTTCTATTTTTTTTTTCAATCATTTGTAGAATTTTCTTACTCCACTTTCTGTTTATTTCCCTATTCATTTGCCTGTGAATTAAAAAATTTATTTTCCAAACAATTTTTTTTTATGATCTTAAAATAATTCGTTTGGTCTAAGTGATCTTATATAACAAAATTGAATAACAATAGCCGATGCAATAAAAATTGTTAATGTAAAGGTTACATAGCATGTAAATGTGAAGGTTAGAAATTTGCAGCCTAAAATGGTCCCCTAATTTTTTTTTTCAGTTGAGCTTAAACTAGTAGGTGACTGGCTAGCTCATAACCCACCTAACTTGGTGGGTTGGTAGCCTTAAACCTCCTGAACCCTTATGGTGCAACAATTTAGGCTATGGTTCAGTCCACTTACTTACAGGCTCGAGTTAGTTCATAGTTTGGAGTCGGCCCTTGGACAACTTTAGTTATGGAGGCACATCATGATGCATAAATGGACAAAATTATCATTGAGGTTACCTATGCCATCATAGCTATTGAGGTACAGGAGACAAACACCCGGTGGAAGAGTTTCCTCTAAGATGATAGGCGATAATGGGCTTTGATTTGTGCTTGGTCTTGATAACTAAGCCAAAGATTCAGTTGTCTTCTATCCGCTTATGCTGGAGGTGCTACGAATGTACTCTTCCAGCTCTTAGATGTTCATGTCCTCTAGCGGCTTTTAAGAGTGGCTTGGGAAAAGTTTCTTAGGCACCCTGTTGATGCACAGCTATTGACCTAGTATGAGTACCTTGTCATGGTTCATGTTCAGCCGATCACGAAGGTCTTCAACTTAACGGCAATCGAGCTTAACACGAACATGCAAACACATTAGGTTTGAAGGAAGAGGTGGTGTAGAGCATCTCTTTTGTTTACTCGACCTGCTAGATGAGCTAATGGAGGGGTCTTCATGGGGGAGTTTGCCTTGAGCCTTTTGCAAGGTAGTAATTGATGCGAATTGGGTCAAGAAAAGACAAGGCCGGTCGTAGGGATAGATTTAAGCTTGCTGAAAGCTTGGAATAAGTGATGGAGAGTGTGTGAAAGAACAAAAAGGAAAAGTATAAGAAAACCCACAAACAGCTTTAGAGGATATGAAAAACCAATAAAACTTCGGAGGACTTATGACATAACTCGATATGATGCACGAGTTAATCTGGTGATGTTACTCGCCACCTAGCCTTACTTAAGAGTTGTGATAAGAGTGAAATGATGTAAACAAGCTAATGAGAGTAATGGTCACAAAGGGGAAAACTTAGTATATTGATGACAAATAACATATATTGCGGCTACATATACAATGGATATTTATACTCGAGAAACTAAGGCAATTTTCCCAAAAAGTGGAAAAGACAAAATGGATAATATCCAAAAGAAGTAATGTACAAGGAATAATATAGGGTACAATGGAAAATACAACCAAAGTGAATATCCTGTACAGAGGATTCTGTCACACAGTTGCTCGAGCACGTGGCTTGCTGTGGTTGGGTGACTTTCTAATAGAAAAGACAAATTTTATATGCTCAATTGAGATTATATTGAGCCAAGTTGTCAAGTAGGGGTATCGAGTAAGAGCTCCAAACAGACGTGGGCTTGGCCGAAAAGGATTAGCTAAGGACATGTGTGGGTTCTCTCATCATCTTGACACAAATGTTGTGAGCTTGAGGTCAGTTTGACATGCCAAGGAGTGATTGGAAGGGTTGCTTTGCCTGCAAAGCAATTACTCATTCAGCACATGACTTCCGAAAGATAGGAAGTCATTCGGCTTAGCATTAGGAGTTGACCGACAACCATGATTAGTTTGGCCTTGGCAGGAGCCAGTTGGAGCAAGAGGATTCACCATGTTAGACCTTCGAGGCTATAGGCTCTGCTGTGACTTAGAGGCCTGGTAGCTTGATTCCCATCATTCCCTCCTAGCTTATTTAGATTTGGGATCAAACCAAACTGGTCTTCATCCAATGTTCCATCAAGGTGATAAGGATTGAGGTCAGCATATGTTAAAAGTTTTGGAAACCCAATAATCTTTTAGTAGCTTTAGCTTGTAAGCATTGTCACTAACTTTCTATAGGATTGTAAAAGGGCCTTCGGCTTGGGTGGATAGCTTCTTCTTTCTCCTATTCGGGAACTTTTCCTTGCTCAAATGCAACCATACCAGGTATCTGGGCTGAAACTAAACCGAAATCCTTCCTTTAGCCCTTTCGTGTAATTTTCTGGTTGCTTGGTCAATTTGCTGAGTAACCTTATCGTAAATGTGTTGTAGGGACCGGGCCCGGACTCTAGCTTCAGGATCCTCTTATTCAAACATGGGTATCCTCTTATTTCCTGCAGTTCAAGGTTAAAAACATAAATGACCTCGAAAGGAGTCTATTTTGTAGTGTCATGCTTCATTCGATTATAGGTGAATTCTACTACGAGCAAATATACATCCCAATCAGCTAAATTCTTACCCACTACAGCTTAAAGTAGTGATCCTAAAGTACGATTTACCACCTCTATTTAGCCATCAATTTGGGGGTGACAGGAAGTGCTGTATAATAGTTTACTACCTATCTGACACCACAAGGTTCTTTAGAAATGGCTCAAGAGCTTTGGATCTTTGTTTAAGACTACACTTTTTAGTACGTCGTGTAATTGAATAATTTCCTACAAAAAGAAAGAAGCAATAACTGAAGCATCGTTAGTCTTAAAGTAAGGCACAAAGTGTGCTATCTTATTAAATCTATCTATAATGACCATTACGAAATCTTTACCTTAGCTAGTTTTGGGTAATTCGAGAACAAAGTCCATGCTCAGCTCTATTTAAGGTTTAGTTAGGACAAGAAAAGGCATTGCTTTCCCTTGTTTAGCTTGACATTTGGCCTTCTTGCACATGGCACAATGCTTAACAATACGATACACATCTCGCCCCATCCTCGACTAAAAGAACTGTCCATTCAGCAGCTCATGTGTTCTCCTTTCCCCAAAATGTCTGAAGAATCCTTCATTATGGGCTTCCCTAATAAGTACCCATCTTCCATATGATACTTGTCTACTATTCTTCCATCGGCACAACACCCAAGTATGGGTTCGAAGTGTCGGTCCTTAGAATACTACTCCTTAATACTTGTAAACCCAAACAACCTGGTTTGCAATTTGGTTAAGAATGTATGTTTTCTTGAAAGAGTATCTGCAATTACATTGCTCTTCTCTTGTTTATATCTCCTCACAAAACTAAAAACCTTAAGGAATTCAATCCACCTAGCTTGCCGTTTTGACAACTTGGCCTGACTTCAGAGATACCTTAAACACTCATGGTCAGTATAGATGACAAATTCTCTTGGTAATAAATAATGTTGCCATACTTATGGCGCTCAGATGACAGCTAAGAGTTCTTTGTCGTATACGAAGTAGTTCAATTGAGGTCCTCTAAGCTTCTTTCGATGGTAGGCAATTGGTTGGCCTTTTTGCATTAGGACAGTGCTTATACCAATGCCTAATACGTCACATTCTAGCTCAAATATTCTTTCAAAGTCAGGTAAAGTTAGCAAAGGTGTAGAAGTCAATCTTTTCTTCACCTCAACAAAGTTTCTCTCGTCCTTTTCTCCCCATTTGAATTCGATATTCTTTTTCATCAGCTCGGTAAGGGATGCAACTATGGTGCTGAAATTCCTGATAAACCTTCTATAAAAGGATGTCAGTCCATGGAAACTTTTTGTTTTGGCACAAGTGATTGAAGTTGGCCACTCTACAATGGCTCAGATCTTTTCGTCATCCACTCGTAAGCCTCCTTTACTAACTACATAACTTAGAAACACCATTCCTTCCTAGTAAAAACAATACTTATTTATATTGTTGAATAACCTCTTGGATCGGAGCACATCTAGTACAGTACGAAGATGTTCACTATGACTCGGTATGTTGACGTTGTATATTAAGATGTTGTCAAAGTGCACACATACTTCCTTATCAAATTTCTTAGTACATTGTTCATCAATCGCATAAAAGTACTCAGGGCATTTAACAAGCCAAATGGCATTACCATCCACTCGTAGAGTCTATACTAAATTTTGAATACAGTTTTCCACTCATCTCCTAGCCTCATTTGAATTTGATGGTATCTGGATTTCAGACCGATCTTGCTGAAAACCCTAACTTCACTCAGTTCATCTAACATGTCATCCAGCCTAAGGATAGGGCATCAATACTTAATTATGATCTCGTTCACGATTCAACTATCAACACACATTCACCAGGTACCATCCTTTTTCGAAACTAGGAGCGCCGGAACAACACATGGTTGAGGCTCTCCCTCACAAAACCCTTTTCCAGTAGTTCATTGATTTGTCTTTGAAGTTTAGTAGCTTGTTTGAGATTCATCCGGTAAGCCGGTTTGTTCAATAATGTAGTACCAGGTATTAAGTCAATGCAGTGCTCAATGCTTCTAAATGGTAGCAATACTTCTAGCAACTATTCTAGAAACAGGTCGTCATTTCATTGAATAGCTCCTTAACCTCTAAGTGTAGTTCACTTCGTTCCTTTAACTCTAATAATTACCTGACTAACAGGAAGGTCGGCGCGTTCGCCTCGATAGCCTCCTAGAGTTTGGCTCTGCTTGGTACTAAAGCTTTCTTAGACTCTTAAGCAAGTTTAGCTTGCAATTTACTAACTTGACTCCACTTCATTGGGTTCAAAGCGACCTTCCTTCCATCCTTCTTAAATACATAGGTGTTCCTGTACCCATCATGCATAAGTAAAAGTGTATTATAGATAAGTATCCAACACAAATCTATTTATGAGTATTCTCTTCATTTCAGGCTAAGTATTAATCTCTTAGTATCCCTTTCGTTGTGTCATGACCTGAAAGTTTTTCTATCATATGGCGGCGTATCTTGAGAACTCGACAGTAGCAATCTTCACTTTCTTGTAGTCCTCGTATTGATAATAATAGAAAACTTGTTCTACTTTCTCCTCCCAATCTAAATAGTCATCCACACTGTCAGACTCATTGAAGCTCGGGATTTGAAGCTTTACATAATCAGCAGCTTGAGATACTCGAGCTCACTCTTCTTCTTCTTCGTACTCTTCTTCCTCAATGTTGTCCATTTCTCCTAAGTCAATCCTTGTTCTCACTCGTCTACCTACTCCTCCACTTCAAACTTGCCAAGTGGGATTTTCACCTCTAACAGGTCGAGCAGTGTAAGGGGTATTATGTGTAGCCTCAATGGGTTAGTAGGCTAATGCATAAATAGATTGAGTCAAATCTATGAGGAGATTGGCTACCTTATCAAGTCTTTCGTCCATACTCTTAGGGGTACCCTAGGATTATTGGCTATGGTGGACAACACTGTTGTTGTTATCCTTAATGCCAGCATTAAAACTCGGGTCTGTTATTTTCTCTAATAGATTCAAATGTCAAACTCCTCAATTTGGTGATATAGATGAAACTATTCTTCTAAATCACACAACACAAACTCTCTTCAAACCAAAAGCTTAATAACCAATAAACACAGTAGCTAAATTAACACAGAAAATTGCTCTGTTTTCATATGCCTAAAACAGGGTATAAATAGAGAACTTCGAAAACAAACTACTATACACTAAGTTAATAAGAACTACTTTCCAAATCCTTAAACATAACTTACCCAAACAAAACCTCCGCTTTGATACCAAAATTATGCGAAACGAGCTGAAAACAAACAGGATCGGTTGTAGGGATGGATCCAAGCTTGCTAAAAACTTGAAATGAGTGATAGGGAATATGCGAAAGAACCAAAAAGAAAAGTATAAGCAAACCTACAAACAGCTTCAGAGGATATGACGCATCAATGGAACTTCTGAGTACTAATGGCAAAACTCGATATGACGTACAAATTGGTCCAATGAGGTTATTTGCCACGTAATCTTGCTTAAGGATTAGGATAAGAATGAAATGAAGTAAATAAGCTAATGAGAGCAATATTCAAAGGGAAAATGTTAGTATATTGATGACAAATAACATATATTACGATTACATATATAGTAGGTATTTATACTTAAAAAACTAGGGCAACTTGCCTAAAAAATGGAAAAGAAAAAAAGGATAGTATTAAAAAATAAGTAATGTACAAGGAATAATAAATGGTACAATGGAAAATACAATCAAAATGAATATCTTGTACAAAAGATTTTGTCACACGGTTGCATGGACATATGGCTTACTGTAGTTGGGTAACTTTTTGGCAAACAAGACAAATTTTTATGCTCAACTAAGATTCTGCCGAGCTCAGGTGTTGAGTAAGGGGGCCAAGCAAGATCTTCGGACAAACATGGGCTCAACCAAAAAGGAGTAGCTATAGACATGTGTAGGGTCTCTCGTCATCTCGGCACAAATGTTGCTGAGCTTGGGATCGGTTCGGACATGCTAAGCAAGAGTGATTAGAAGGGTCGCTTTGCCTGTTGAACAGTCGCTCATTCGACACATGACTTCTGAGAGATAAGAAGTCACTTAGCTTAGCATTAGGAGTTGGTCAACAGCCATGATCAATTCGGCCTCAGTAGGAGTTAGCTAGACAAAGAAGATTTGTCATATCATACCTTCGAGGCCTCAAGCTTGGCCGAGAGTTAAGGGTCCAGTAGCTTAATTCCCATCAGTAACCTCCTTTTGTAAAGCAATGTTTACTTCTTAGGTTTTGTTATTTTCCTCCATCATCTAGTAGACCATAACCTTGAGCTGGTCAAACTCAAGGTTAAAGTAGGTGGTGGTGGTGGTGATGATTAACCATCGTCTTCTTGATGGGATGCTTATGGGTTAATGTTTTTTCCCGTTGCCATATTGTGGATATGCGATAGAGGTTGGTACCAAATGGTGATGGTTTGATCAGGAGTAGGTAATGATTGGTTGTCTGATAACCATGTATAGTGGTAGACCTGTAAGAAAGAGCCTCGTAACTAATCCAGTGAAGACCCTTCAATGCTTAAATTAGTGAGGGAAGGAAAAGAGAGAGAGAGAGTTGTGCATCTAAAAAGAGAAAGGAGAGAACTTTGAGAGTTGGATCAAGTACCTTAGGTAGGCCATGAAGCTTACTTGCTAGGGATATGTGGCCAACTACAATTGGCTCATGCATGGTTGATACTTATTGAGAATCTCTTCAAATTAGAGTAAATTAAAGTATTTAAGGATTAAGTTAGTAAGGGCGGACTTGGTCCCTCAGAAGAACAAAGTTTGATCCCGCTGCTAATTTTTGTCTTTACACCATTATAATAAGAATCTTTAAAGGCTGGCTTTGCTTTCTCAAAAGAGCGAAGTCTAACTCCGCTACTGATATTTGTCCTTATAACCAAGTTAGTATGGGTGGACTTTGATAAAAAACTTGATCGCCTTTTAGTAGAGCTTCTAAGTTTTACAAATTAGAATCCTATATTTTATCCTTTACTAGGTTAAATAGGCAAGTGTACCTATTATTTATTAGTACGGATAAATATAGGATCGTCTCACTAGGAAAAGGATTCAAACACTAGTACTTATTATTATTTCTATTAACTAGCGACTAATTTTATCAAGTGATGAAAAGATTAAAATATCTAATTTACTAGCTAAACTATACTAATCTACCACAATTGCTACGGACACTATTAATACTATAACGATTAACATACGGACTTGCTCACCCACTTGGTATGATACTACCAATATACTTTTTATCATAATATTTGTTATCTGCAAGAAATTACATGTATGTAAGCATCCTTCTCAAAATTACTTACGTTTGATCCTAATTATGTTTATTAGAATCTCTTCTGAATTAACAGCTAATAACTCTTATTTTAAATACATTTCACATGGTAATTTTGTAGTATTTCCCTTACATCTTTGGTTTTTTTAAAAGAAATTTATACTTAATTGAGTAAAATTTTTATTTCAAGGTTTGAACGCGTTCTCGGATTGAAAATGAAAAAAAGGAATCAAGTTTCACTCAATTTGGAGTTCAAATGAATGAGTTATGAAGTTTTGAAGTTTCATAAACAATAGGAATTTTAGTCAGAAAGTTACATAGTCTGGGACACAACTGTATCCCTAAGTTGTGTCCAACTAGGAAGATTTGCCAAGGTTAGAAAGTTACACAACCTAGAGACACAACTGTGTCCCAGGTTGTGTCTAGTGACGAAAACGAAAACCTTACAATATATTATAAAAGGACATACTAGGGTTTCGCACAGAAGTTTGGACATTCAAAAGAGAAGAGACTTGAAGAGAAGGGACTTGAAGAGAAGGAGAAGAAAAGGGCAAAAGAAACACCTAATTTCAAGATTGAAGAGATTTTTCATCAATAAAAAGAGTTTTTCATGTTTTATTTATCGATTTTGTTGCAATTCATTTTTAGTTTCATTATGATAGCTTAAGATTCTTGTATTTAGGATTGTGGAACCTAGGATTTCATGTGACTATTAGATTGATTAATAATTTTCAATAAAGTTTCTATCTTTTCTTGATTCAATTATATTATTTAATTGTTAATTGATATTTCTAGAGTATCAATCTATGATATTATGTATGATGATTGAGAAATCTCATGTGTAATAAGATCTTGACATAATTAAAAAGAATTACATGTGTACTTAGAGATAAGATACATGTTTCTTCCGGAAAGTTGTTCTTTTGTGTGGGAATTCATTATACATTAATGCGATTTTAAATTATATTACTAAGTGAAGAGATTCCAGTAAATAATTTAGGATTAAGGTTAATATGCTTGAGAAAGGTGTTAACTTTAATTGTGAATACCTCCGGTCAAGAATAATAGAGATTGAATTGGATATATTTTAAGCGGTCACGTGTTAAACACTAAGGGAAATAATTCCTAAATATGCTATTTGCCTTCTTGAAGTCGTTCTTAGTTTTCTCGCTTTCTAAATTGCTTAATCAAATCTCATAATTAGGTTAGTTTGTTAATTTTAGTATTTTTAATTCATTCAACTCATCACAATTTTCTGATTAGATAATAGAGCTGAGGTTAATATTAGTAGTTGAAGCTCTGAAGGATCAACTCGGACTTATATCCGCTATATTAAAACTGATAGGTGCACTTGTCTTGTATCAACAACTAACTCGAATCGCTTTAATATCATGTTAATTTATCCATTTCTTTAAAAATGTAGCTACTTTCTTAATAATATCTCTATTATCTGGAGTAAATTGTTCCAATGAATCAAATTTATTCAATAGAATTGTCTCTGAACATATTCTATTTAAATCTAGCCTAAGATAATATCATGCACTATATTGTTCTTAGACTAATTAAGCTCAATTCACCAAAACTAACAATTATCAGAAACTCAATAATTCTGGCACTTATTCATACCCAGTTGATGTAGTAAGTCCTAATTACTACTCATACATGATGAAATAACAAAGTGTACTAATGCAATGTAGAAATAATAAGAAAATTAACATAAGATAGGTAAGAAATACAACATGGTTTAAATTTCAAAGTAGAAATCTTTACAACGTACGAACAATAAATCCTATCGTCTCTCTCTCTCTCTCTCTCTCGTAGTTCTGAGAAATGTATGATACAACACTTAGAAAATTCTACTGTAAATAGGAACACGTTGGTATAAATGCGAATGATTAGGTGTTCCTCTTTGAATTGATGTTCTAAATGATCTCTTCTTTTTGAAAGTTGCGATATATTTATACCATTTCTGCTAAAGGACTGGCATCTACCTCTTCAAGGCACCACCTGACATTCTCTATGTACTAGTTCCTGTGAAAAGGTTAAAAAAGAATAGTTGTGGCCCTTTCATTACGCCCGCGACTTGGGGAGTGATTATCTCGAAAATCAATATTCTATACCAATCATGGCCATGATGAATGCCATGAACTCCTTGTCAGTTTATTACATCTCATCATGCCCGTGATTGAGGGCGTACAATCACTGCAGTGATTGACAAGGGAATCATCAATACTTCCTCAATCACGCTCGTGATGAAAGGTGTAATCAGGGCTGGCCTTTTCATTCTTTCATTATCTCACCCGTGATTGAGTGAATCCAGGTATTACTTTAATGTTTTCTTCTCCTTACGTTCGTGATTGCACTAATTGTTATTGTTCTTATGTAAATTTTATTCTTTCGCTCGTGATTTACCTAAAATTAATATATTATACAATTAAATACCAAAACTTAAGAATTAAATCACAAATATGATCAATTTTATGCCTAAACATGCCTTGAAAGTGTAGAGTAATTTACAGTTATCAAACTTCCCCATACTTAAGCTCTGCTTGTCCTCAAGCAAACACTCAAAACAATCAATTGTATATTTGACAAAGCATCCCTAGTGGCTTAACATTGTGCATACCCCATTGTATTCTTAGAACACAAAAAGCAATACTCTAAGTTAAATAAATCAAATGAAAATTGGTCATACTTCATCTACTTCCTTAAGTGTATAAATACCTTTCAATTACTTCTTAAGAACACTAATCTAGAAGAAAAGTATATTGCATGCATCTTTCTCCTATATTTTTACTTCTTTTATTGAATCTCTCTAATAACAACTTACACATTACATTCGCTTTTTTCTTTCTTTCTTTCTTTATTTATTTATCTTTTTTTAAGAATATAGTGGAGTCAAAGTTCACTCTTCTGAGGGACTAAAGCCTGCCCTTACTAATTTAGCCCTTAAAGATTCTTATTGCAATGGTGTAAAGACAAAAATTAGCAACAAGGTCAAACTTTGCTATTCTGAGGGAGTAAAGCCCGCCCTTACTAATTCAGTCTTTAAATACTTCGATTTACTTTAATTTGAAGAGATTCTCAAGAAGTATTAACAAGTGAACTACTTCATTTGCTCTTTTCATTCAAGATTAAATGAACTCCTAAAAGTAATTGAAAAGTAGACATCCTACTTAAAAAATTTAGAAGCACAACTAATTAACTTTAAACTAAACACTCCGATTCACTTCTAACCTCTAAATGCATTCATTAAATAGCAAGTAAGTTTGCTTCACTTAGATTTTATCCTATAATATTAATCATGTAAACTAAGTCTATAAGCAGTAGTTAGGTACAAATTTGATTGCTACTATGCTAAATTTACAATCTACTTAGTAAATTCATAACTTGACAACAAACAGTTTAAGTGGAAATCTTTTGATAAATAAAGTTTACCCTTCCCCACACTTAGTGAGAGACATTATCTTCAATGTATAATAAAAGTAAAAATAGAATAAGCATAGAAATGGAATAACTAAAAAGATGAAAATTTAATAAACATAAGAACTGGCCTTCCCTAAAATATGTAGTTTGACCATTTCATTGATTCTTAAACCATCAGAGAGTATAGCTCCCAATACCGCGATATCTTGAAGGACAAAAGACACCTGACCATCAAGACAAAACAAAAACAAAATACGACAAACTCATGATATGAGAGTCTTCATTAATAGTACATTAGTGAGGTTAAGCTCTTAAACATATAATTAGTCTAAAACTAACAAAATACAACAAAATAAATAAAACAAAAGAAATAAACAAGAAAGAAAATAGGTCAGTCAGCTTCATCTCCTGTCTCTTCATCCAAACCTTTTTCTTCCTCCTTAGATGAATCCCCTTCGCTCTCATCTCCAGCACCTTGTCAAGCTAGTGCTTGCTGGGTTCCTTGAGTTTCTTCTTCATCATCACCATCATCCTCTTTTGACCCTTCCTCTTTATTATTAGAGCCTTTCTCTTCCAACTCTTCATCTCCTTCTGCTTCTTCTTCTTCTTCTTAGGGAGCTTTTATTGATAGGGGAACCAGAGGTTGACTGGGACTCATGTCCTCTTAGGTTTGAGGATGAGAGAAACAAGAAGGAATAGCCACTCCCACTTTGCCGCGATATTCTTCAAAAGTTCAATAATCCCCTTCTAAGTCTCCTTAATCTTGGCTACTTTTTTTTTTCTTTTCTAATCTCTTCAAATTACTGGCTAAGAAGCTTAATGTGGATGGTGTAAACTTAGGAGCACGAGGGTCCATAATGTCCAAATAAAGATTCGAGACTCTTGCAATACCCCATTGATTAAAAGGGGTTCTCGGAAGTGGTTCTAGATTAGCGCAAGAGTCACTTGGCCTGTTACTTCTAAGACAACCTCAAATTCCTCAAGATCCTAATAATTAGTCCTCTTACAAATATACCCTTACTTTTATCAAACGTTTGCCGATGAAGTCCAAATATGGTTCAGATGCCTACATTCACCGAAAACCCCTTTAATACACTGTATAAGGGAAATAGATCATGCTCCCCCACTGCCCTAACGCTCTTGTGCTTCCCATAAATTGTCCTCACAAGAATGTAATGGAAAACTCAAGTACTAATCTTCTTCAAAGTGGAAGCCTTGGATTTGCTTGCCCTGAAAGTGCTCTCATTGGAGATTTCTCTCCAAAACTCATTTACTGAAGTTCCCCGAGGAAGACTTATGGGTAGATCAACAAACTCCTCATCTTTAAGTTCAGCTTGGGTATACAACCCCATCGCTCGTACGAATGTTAACATATCGAAGGTATGAGTTCATTAATCTTAAAAGATGAGAGAAAAGCCAAAGTTGTTTGTTTATAAGTCTTCTCTTAAACTGAAAACAACTTCAGCCATGGTCCATTTCCTAATAACTGCCGCATAGCTATCTTCAATCCATACTCCCTAAGCACATCCTAATCTACCACACGATGTCACTTGATAACCTTTTTAGTAGCAAATTCCTTAAATCTCTCCTTCTGCTCCTTAGTCATACCAGCTGGTGGAGTAGTTGGCTTACTGGAACTTGCTACATTGGATCATCTAAGAGGAGGAGAAGGAGACTTCTTAACCCTCGGTCTCCTATGCTGAGAAGTAGTTGATTTTTTTGGTCCCATCTGTAAATATCAATGTTAGTTTAAACTCATGTACAATTGAAGTACACTTCAAAGTAAGCAAACCCATTCCAACTTCTTTCTACCTACAAACATAATGCATCTATTGACTAATCTTGTTCAACTCTAACCAACTTCTAAGCACGTATTGCAATGTGAATTCATAACGACTCAACTTGTAACCCGAGAATCAACTAAGGATTAATGTCTTCCCTTAACTATACAACACTCGAATTTACATTAATACACATAAACATAATACTTCAATCATACATAACAACAACTACCAATATAATTCTACATAACACTTAAGTACTATGATGAGGCTAATTCATCAACTTAGGCCCAATTTGCCGAAATCCTCAATTCTATCATTATTTATAGAAATTAGGGTTTAATCTTGATATGCTAACTTCCATAAAAAAATCATGCAAATTGGAATCTAATTATGATACAAACATAACTACTATTACTATAACAACACTTTCACAAATTATAGCAAACATACATATAGAAACCCTAAAGTTACGTGAAAGTAATCACTATAAATGTAAAAAAAAAAAAAAAACGAAAGAAAAAGAAGAAAATCATACCTTAGAAGAGTGTTATTGTGATGAGAATGATTATGCAAGTGTTAGAATGGTTAGATTAGGGATTGATGCGACGAAAATGATGAGGGTTTTTCTTGAGAAATAGGCATGGAAAGGGTTATCAGGGGGTAGGGTTTTTAAATGTGAGAAATGAGGAGAGAGAGAAAGGGAAATTTCTTATATAGTAGGGTGGCAAGGACATAATCACGGCCATGACTCAAGTTGTGATGCCCTTTTTAAGCTTGGTTACAAGGGTGATGAGCCCCATTATTAGCTTTATGCCCAAAATTTTTAAACCATCATGGCCTTCATCCTTTGATAGTTACGGAAGTGATCATACCTGTAACTAATACTGTGGTAGAAAATTTCATATGTAACTCATTTTATCATGGCCGTGATTGAATTGAAAAACTCTCAGGGTAATGATCACGGCCGTGATTGAAGTGTGAGATCTTCCAAGGACGTGATCACGGCCGTGATGGATAGGTGGATTAACCCTGTTAATTTATTACGGTCGTAATTGATACCATGATAGATGCGGTACTTGAAAAATTAAGTACTTACCTTTTTATCATAGTCGTGATGTGTGTTAGCCTTCTAATTTCCATCTACATCCTCACACTTAGTGAAATGCTTCTCTTCCCTATAAAATTCCATGACTTCCACTTGATGTTTCCTTTCTTTTTGCATCACACTATAAACAAATACTTAAAACAATCCAAATGACTAACAATAACAACAATTAATTAATTTAACTCTCAACAAATTTCAAAGTACTGAAAAAAAAAAACAAAATGAAATTGATAGTCTAATCAAGAAGACATGCTTGTTTGACTTCTCAAGCTCGACGTTCCCAGAATATGCAGCTTCATTCCTTAATTAGAGAAGTCTGAACTCCTCCTTGTCTTAAAGTTATAGGTTGGACTTGTTCTCTCGGGTTTGTTTTGGTATTACTTGGAAAAGATCCCGAAACCCTTTCGGAAAGTGCTTTTGCAATCTGCCCAACTTGATTTTCCAAGTTATGGATCAATGCCCCTTGATTTGTCAAAGCGGTTTCAATGGCCTGGTGATGTGCTTCAAAAGTTTTGATATACTAAGCCAACATCTCCTCAATGGAAATTGGCTTACTTTGAGAAGGTGGCACTTATCTCTGAAATCCAGGAGGTAGCATGTTGGAACCCTAACCAGTATTGTTGCCTCATCTCAAATTGGGATGATTCCTCCAACCCGAATTTCAGGTGTTACTAAAAGGATCATTCCTTAGTCTGATCGGGTTCTTTATGTAGTCAACTTGTTCCATTTGACCAATCTCTAATGAGCTCGCCAACTCAGAATTCGAAACTACTAAAGCCTTGTTTTGACCCATGGTGAGACTATTAAGATTCCTTATCAACACCTCTATCTTATGTGCCAGAGCAAAAGTGGCATCTAACTCATGTTTTCCCACTAGCCTTATTTCTCTTCCTCTTACAAATAACCATTGATAATGATTATTGGCCATATCTTCAAATAATTGAATACATTGCTCTAGCGACTTATGGTTCAGACTTCCTCCAGTAGCTGCATCAACGAACTGCTTGGTGGTATAGTTCAGTCTATTGTAGAAAGTCTGAACTTGGTGCTAATCAAAAGACCATGATGGGGGACTTCCTTAACAATTCCTTTCACCTATTCCATGCTTTATATAAAGTTTCTGAATCCATTTGACTAAAAAAAGAGATATCTACCCTAAGCTTAATGGGAAGTATTTTCTCATAAATAGCTTAGCCATCTCTTTCCAGGTATTAATGGAATTCCTTGACATAGAGTTGAGCCACTGTTTTGCATTGGATCTTAATGAAAAAGGGAACAGCTTAAGTCAGATAGCATCCTCTAAAACTTTACCTATCTTAAAGGGGTCACAAATTTTCAAGAATTGTTGTAAATGGTTGTTGGGGTCTTCATTGCTGAACCCATCAAACTGAACACATTGCTGGATCATTTGAATGATACTTGGCTTGATTTCAAACATATTGGCTTGAACTTTGGGCTGAGTTATGCTAGTACTAGCCCCATTTAGGTTGTGCCTACAATAATCCAACATTGTCGTAAGAGCTACAGGCAGATTTACTCTTGACGCGTTTCTTGCTTATACTACATTTCAATTTCCATCAAGAGGTAGATCCAAATTTAATGGCAAATCTCCTTAGATACCATCTTCTGGATTCAAGAATTGGTTTCTTAATGGTAGTTTGACGTTTTGATTTGGATTATTCATTTTGGATGACTCAAGTCTGATTCTCAATGGTTCTTATGCTCTTACTTCCTTACTACTTGATATTTGCTTCTCAACATACTCTCAAACTTTCTTCAAGTTACATCTGAGTGTTTTCTCGTGTTTAGGATCAAAGTCAGCTAAATCAATTGTGCTACTTCAGGTCACAAATTGAAAATCAACAAATAAGCCAATATAAGCACAATATTTCAACTAAACTAATAGCAAATATAAAAGAAAAATAAATGCTAAAAGAACAGGAATCCTAATTTTCCTAATGATAATGCCATCTCCTTGACAAAGGCTCTAAAAAGTTGATCTCTTTTAAATAGAGCTTTTGAGTTTTACAAATTAGATTCCTATATTTTATCTAATACTCGGTTAAATAGGCAAATGTGTCATGACGCTATAGGGGCCTAGTAGGATTGTTTAAAATTTTTCATGTTACGTGTGCACCCATAATACGAAAACCGTCTTACAAGTTAGAGATTGTAAAACTCTAATTAGTTAGTCTCTAGGGTTTCAAATTTTTAATTTATAACTTATCGTATTATATAAATAACTAAGAATATCTAATATTCCACAATTCCTCATAACTGCAAAGAATCGATATCCTTTATTAAATGATAGGACTAGGTAGTAAAGTTCTAAAACTTAAACTTATGAAAGCCATAAAATCTAAATATAGTATTAATAATTATATATAATAATTTAAACCAATTATATAGTCTATCTTCAGATTATAACTTTTATGCATCTTAACACTGGTACTCAACACTCAGCTCTTAACCCATGCTCAACTACCTAGCAACTTGCAAGAGAAAATTGTTGAGGAGTAAGCTAAACGAGCTTAGTTAGATATCTTTCATACTATACTAGTAAGCAGGTTATCAAACAATTCATTGACAAATAGATGAATGCATGAACAAGTAATATGCCGAACAATGTATATGCGATTGATTGGTGCTGCATACAACATCAGATTTAATTCCCTTCAAAGTAAGGGTTGGAGATACATCGACACTAATTACAACCGAGTTCTAGTACTTAGGGTTTTTAACCATAAATTTAAATTTCGTATTTTATGAAATACATTTTCATTTCAAAGAAATTCGGTAATACACAAAATCCCAAATCTAGCGGTGAGGTAACCACTACAGTCCATGCTCATGCTTCATAGTAATGGTCTCTAGACTCGACCTCCAGCCACCTACGATTAATGTCTCCGGTGCCAAGTAAACCCGCAAGCCAAGGGTAGGGTCTTGTTGTACCAATATTTTTGTACTGTATTAATCAAATCATATGGGAATCTATCTCTCCAAGACTCTTCATTACCAACTATGTTAGGATTGAACTTGGAACACAAAATTTAGGGTGATCGGTTAAAGGATCCTATAAAACCCAAATTGTAAACTATGGATAGAAATATTAGTAAAAATGACCCTGTAAACTTGAATTTAAGAAAATAAGTAATAAAATAGGAGACTATAAAATTTTCAAATTTTAAGTATAATAATTATTAATTATTGAAAATGCGAAAAATATAATCTAATAACTAATAAATTACTAGAGATAGATTATATGTATACTAAAAATCATAGAACGACCTAAATAATAATTAGGAATATTCTCATGTACTGCATATATATTTACGTGTAGATAAAAATATGCAAAATTTCTTAAAGTGGCTAAAAACTTATTAAATAATTAAAGAAAATTATTAATTAATTAAGGAAAAATTAGAAAAAAATGAGAGAAATCTGGGATGATGTAGATTTGGTCGTAGAAAGTCAGGAGTTGAAAAAGAAAAATTAGCTAATTAAAAACAAGCAACGCAAAAGCCAAAAATCAAGGGAATTGGGCAATGTCATATCTAATTTAATGCATATTAATTACCAAAAACTTCTATAAATAGGGAGAAAATTTACAAAGCTCCTTTGGATAGTTAAGAATCAGAGAAAAATAGAGAGCTTAAAAAATTCAAGAGAAAAACCAGAGAAAAAAAAAAGAAAAGGAAAACTGTGCAGATAGGGTTAGTGAGCCAAACCCACACACCACCACCCCACTCTAGACCCACCGCCTGGACTAGCCGATACACCTGGACCAGTGTTGGAAGGCCAAAAGCCATCGGATTGGGTAAGTTTTTAATCTGCTCCGATTTTATATAATTTCTTAAAATTAGTTGTTTTGCCTAGAAAATTATGAATTTGTTATTTTGAGGTTTTATTGTATGTAGATTTAAGGAAAAATAGTGATTTAGTTTAATCATGTCTGAAAATATAGGAGTCTTAATAAATTAAGCAAAACCGAACATGATTAGAACTAGAAATAAATAGGCTTAGGAGTGTAGTTTGGAGCTTAATTTTTTTCTGTTCGATGAGTAAGTGATATAGAACAGTGCTATGAAGCCATTTTTTTAAAATTAATTTTCAAAATTTTTAGGTTAATTTTTAACCTTAAAATGATGGAAAAATTGGGTAATTTTGGATTAATTAGGTGATCAAGACACTAGTTACTAATTTAGATAATAATTAGATGTTTAGGGATGTTAATCTCTGATGTGGAAACCTAATCCAAGCCTTTGGAGTATTAAGTGTAATTAATTTAGGAATTAGGTACAAATTGTAGAAAATTAGGAATATGAGAGATTGAAAATTTAATAAATTTGAAAAATTAAGGTTATTTAGATAATATTATAATAAAAATCAAAATATACTAAATCTAAAAAAAATTTAATTTTAGGTAATTATATAAAAAATGTAAGATTTTCTCACATCGAGAATAAATTCAGTACCCCAATTAGGATTAGCGCATACCGAATGGTTTAGAATACTAAGTTAAGACCTAATAGGATATTAGAATACTCGAGCTTAATGTGATTAATTTTACATTAGAATTCAAGTATATTTAAGATTCCATAATCAAAACTAGAATCTAATTTAGAAACTGAACCCTGAAATAGGGTAGAATGAATCATTAGTTAATAATAGTTATACATGGAAAAAAATAAGCTAAATTATAACTTAGAATGTGAATCATTAAAGTATAAGAACTAAAAAGACCTATTTGTATTATAAGATATCCAAATACGAATTGGCTTGTAATCGAGTGATCGGGTGACTGAGAAACTCCAAGTAAGTTGGGTTATTACTTACTGTATTAGAGTACTATTTTATGGTACTCGGAGACTTAGGATTGTATATGGTTGTGATTATAAGTAGTTTACGTATGTGTTTGATATATCTGAATGCGTGTTGAAATTTGTAATATAATTGATTGAATTGGTGTAAAATTGTTTGAACACCTTAACTAAAATTTAATCTTATTCGACTCTAATAACCAAAAATGTCATGCATTGCAACCCATTAGAGGATCATAGGATTCTTCAACCAAATACTGACCTCTTCGAAAGGGATAATGCTGAATTGCATAATGGTCCCTTCTTCATCCTTAATTGAACTAAGTGATAGGAGAGGGGGTCACGGCAAGGGTGAAGTCAATGGTTCGAAAGTAATCACGGGAAGAGTGAGGTCTCCATTGCATAAGCCTAGGTTTGGTTGTAAGTTGCTGCATAACATAGAAACTCCTCAACCCAGATTAGAGCGGGTGAAATTTCTCTGATTTCTCAACGGACCGGACTACGTTGTGCGATGACACTTGATTGTTACATTGCATTAAAATAATTGCTTGATAATCTTATTTGTGTTTATATACTCTCATGAGTCTCCAATTCAACTTACTGAGTTGTAGTTGCTCATACCTTTATAGATCCTTTTGCAGGTCTTGATTTCTGAATACTTCAAATATTATGCCGCCTTACAATTATCCAGAGGTTAGTTTTTTTTTTAATCCGGGGGTGTGAGGATCAATTTACTTAGAGTGATGTGTAACGAGAATGTCTTTTATAGTTTGAGGATGAAAGACTGATAATTATTATATAAATTATTGAACTATTGTGTATATGTATAATTTCCTAGGAAGTTCTGTAGACTTTACATATAATTATATATGTTTAATAAAAATTTGTGATATTTACCATAATTATAATTAAACATTTAATTGGACTGTTTACTTCAAAGTGAGGAGTCGTCAACACCTTGTGTAGATCATGTCTATGGTAGGTACTATGAGGCCAGTTACTATCATAGAATGGTTTACACGGTGGGACTGTTGCGACTCTACGACATCGGGGCGTAATAGTAATGGCCATAACATTATATGCAATGTTCGTACTTATGCATGATTCATTTAATTTTAGTTAAGTCGAATATGATTAAGTCAATTAATGAGATAATCAAGCAATGTCAACAAACCATTTAATGGTACAGTAACAAATCAAGCAGCTAATTATTCAACTATTCGGTTTCATAACCTCTTACACAACATACAACTAGTATTTAAGCACATGTATAACCCAAATTCTTATGCATTAAATTATTAATATTTACTTTAGGTGTACTAATTACAAGCACGAAATAAGTATAGAGTTATTAAGAGTATTAACTTAGTCATTGAGTTTATCAACAGTCGTAATAGTCTACTAAATAAGTCAGTATCCGTATCGGAATCACCTGACATTTAGGGAATATGGAAGGTAATTAGTATCTAAGTAGAATAATTAAGCTAATAATATATTTGATATTAACTACTTAAATTAGTTATCTATTCTTATGAAATGCTTGGTTTAAGCTTTTTTCATTAATCATGTATAACTTTTTCAATTTGACTTTGATTTTTAAAAACTTATAGTTCATTTTCATCATTTTTTGATGTATTTTCTCGTAGTGGAGTTCGTTTTGGATGTTGTAACTCGCATTTTCTATTATGTTGTAAAAATGTTACAAATTTTATTATTTCAACTTAAGTAATTATAAAATATTATTTTATGCTTTTCTTTGCATATTATGGTTTAATAAATATCTAAACTGTATATTTTGTAATTTTCTTACTTTTAAGTCTATTTTACCATAATTTACTTATTTTTGCTAATTTTTAGGTTTAAGACTTATTTAATTCATTGTTTACTATTTTATTAATTTTCTAATTAATTAATTTTTTAATTTTTTTAATTATGAATTTAATTAAATGTTGACGTGGTAGCATAGGAAGATGCCACATGTCATGTTTGAATTTTTGTACATTTTCAATCTTTTTCTTATTTTGTATTTTTACATAATATGTATATAATAATATCTACTATTATATTTTACTAAATTTTACAAATTAGTTATTTTGTAATTCTTTAAGGATTACGGTACATATATCTATATATATTACTTTCCTTTATTTATTAAATTAATATCATAGTACATTATATATGTAATATTTAAGTATAACCATATTTCTATATATACTATACTATTTATATACGTATTTTTATGCATATAATTATACTTATGTAATATAATCCTAAATATATTACATATGCCATATGTATCTACATACCTATATGACATCTATATATATATACTTGTATCTTTACATTTTATACGTACATACATATGCGATTGTGTTTACATATATATTAAAATATGTAATACGTAACATCATACACAGATACATATGTATATATATATATAATCACGTCCATAAATATATATTTGTATATATTGAAAATACCTAGTATAATTACTATTGTATACACACACATATATATACGCCGAACATATACCCTACGTTAGTATTTTTGTAATTTATACATACAAAAATATCTATATATAATTTCGGTGGCCTATTTTACATACACACGTATATATAATGAAAATTATACAAACATAAATATACATATATTATACACTATATACATATATATATACACACATAGTCTTTTATATTACCTATTAAATATAATATGTAGATATATATGAACATACTTTAGTATTTATACATTTATAAACATTTATACATAAAGAAACACAAATCCTACATCTATTTCTAATACATAACCCTCTATTACATATAGTTTTACCAATTACATGTATGTGTATGAACACATAAAAATAATTAATACAAAACAAACATAATATATATACTAAATACTCCTCTTTGAAGTATCTTAAATTAATAATCCCTAAGCTTTTCTTCTTCTTCTTCTTCTTCTTCTTCTTCTTGATTTGCTTGTTGAATGTGAAAGTCAAAAGAAATAAAAAGGAAAGGTAGGTGCTTCATGGTTAGGGATAAGGATAGAAAAATGTGTGTGTTTTGTTTTTGTGTTAAAAAAAACATATATGTTTCTTCCTTTTTTTTTCCAGTTCCGTAAGAGTGTACAGGAGAGAGAAAAGAGAGAATATAATGCATAAAAGAAAATAAAAACGATAGGATAAATTGATATGATTATGATGGGACTTAATGGTTATCTAAGCTCTTGTCTTGTGTACATAAACTGCACATAGTAAAAAAATAACCACAAGTATCTCTTACATGATTCTAGAAGTGGGACGTGTAGCTGGACATGGCAATGGATAGGAAATAAGGAAAGAAAAAGAAAAAGGAAGAGAAAGAAAAGGAAAAATAAAAGTAAAATATTAGATTTTCCCAAATGTAAAAATTAGAAATTTAGTATTTATAAACTACTATTGAAATTTTATAAAAAATTTATTAATTTAATTATTATCCATTATGTTTATAATATTTAAAAGTTATCTCAATGTGTTCGTTAATAATTTTTTACGATTATACGTATTAATCGATAATTATATTTGACTAGGGTTTTATTACTATTAGCTAAATTTATTCAATGTTATAAGATTAAAGTTATAGTTTTAGGGATTTTGTTAAGTTTGAGTTCAATTTCGGGTATTTACATGTACATAAGGTTTTCATATGTGATTTAAATTTCGATTGAAATTCTAGGGTTTTTTTTTTTTACTTGTATCATATTCAATTTCATAATTCAATAAAATTTGTATTTTGCTCGACCTTAATGACTCATGAAATTATCTATAGTACTAGAGTTCAATTCTATTCACAATTAGCTAAATTCACGGGGTTTATATTCTTCCCCCTTTACAAAAAGTTTCATCCTTGAAACTTGATTATAGTAACTTTATTTTCCTAACACCTTTCAAAACATCTTTCAGCTTAGATTTGAAATCCCAATGTCTAATCAAACACTTTATACATCATCATTAGGTTCTTCACAGATACATAATACATAGTTCTCACTTTATACTACTTCTACTACTTAGAATACTCTGAAATATTTACATATCATTCTTTTCACTTCTAATAGCTTAATGAAAGATATTACCCTCTCCTAATACTTTCCACAACGGTGTGCTTGATAGATCAAATCGTCACCTTTTGGTTTGCTTACTCCTCAGGGCAAGAGGCAAAGTCATGTTCATGATCTCTACAATTATAGCATACTTCACTCTTCATAGGACATTGTTGAATCTTATGTTGTCCTTTTTCTCCACAAATGAAACACTTGTTTTGTAATCATAAGAAATTCTTTGGGTAGTGCCGTTGATCATACTTCCAACATCATACTTTAGCTATCTTCTTCATTTTCAACTTATCTACTAGTGACTTCGAATTTCTAATTGATCTCTTTCTCTTCCCATTTGTGTCATATTTCTTTTTACTATTCATAGTCTTGCCAAGATAATATTTGCCCATATCAGTATTACTTAATAGTCTATGTATTCAAATTACCAATGGTTACATTCAAATATTATTGTATGAATCATAACTTTCTCCTTACCAATTACTTTAATTCTTTCATCAAAATAGTCTTTATGATTCATAAATTCTCAAATTCATTTTCCATAGATAACCCCGAGTCATCGATCAACTATTACCTTAAGGCTCGTCTATTGTGTCAAGATTGCATCAATCATACATAAATCTTATATGTTACAACTAAAAAATAACTACTCCTCGTGATTTAATATAGTCATCCTCTTTATGTTGCAATCGCTTAACATAATCGGAAAAATTTTATATCCTGGTAATATTACCTTATATTTCAAAGTCATCAAGTTATTCAACCACCAAATCAAATTTATAATCAACTATGATGACCTCATCTTCGAGTTTCACTTATACTATTAAATTCTCGATTCCAAATATTACTAAAACCATTAAACTGATAACCTTTAGGCTCTAACCAAAATATTTTAAACTTTCAACATAAAATTGAAGTATCCAGATCTTCAACACAAATATTTCTTCATTATCATGCCTGTGATTGAGTCAATCCTGGTACTACAATGTTTTCTTTTCCTTATGGCTGTAATTACCCTAAAAGTTATTATTCTTGTGTAAATTTCATCCTCTTGCTCGTGATTTACTTAAAATTAATATATTATACAATGAAGTACCAAATATTAAGAATTAAATCACAATTATGATCAATTCTACACCTAAACATATCTTAAAAGTGTAAAGTAATTTACATTTATTAGGTACAAAGATGATACGGCTGCTTTGCCAATTAGTAAACATTAAAATTGTGGTTGTCACATATAAAGTGTGGGTGAATTTTATATCTAGCGTAGCTAACTATAGAGGTCATACCATAGATGTTAGGGAACATTTAATGAGAAGAGAGAATGAGAGCAATAGAGGTACCTAGGGCTTTAAGCTATGCCTCGAGCACTTAGAGTATGCTCGAAGGTTGAGGTTGGCGCTACAAAACGAGCTTAGATCAGGGTAAGTAGAGGAGCAAGAGGTCTTTAGGCCCTGACACCGAAGGAGTTGGGCTCATAAGATGCTCTATATGGAGTCTTCAAGAGATCCAGGGTGGTTACATGGAAAGGTGATTAGGGTAGCTTAAGCAAGTTGTGCTTACTCATAAGTAAACCGATCAAGCCACTCCATTAAGTAGGCTATAAGGGTGTGCTTAGGGGAACCCAAGTAGCCTATTTGACTTAGGTTGGAGTGAGGCTGTAAGAGGGCAAACAAGTCAAATTGCTAATGGGACCTGAGCTCATTGTCTTGAAGTAGTGTTCAAGGGTACTCAAGCAAGTAAAGACACTTGGGCTTAATGGCCTATCAATAGGGGAGCATTACATGAAAGTTCCCCACATTTGTACATTGCCCTCGACTTACTATTAAGTTAAGTGGATAAAACATAGAATAGCATATACCAATAAGCAAGTAACACATTAGGGAAACAGGTTACTCCATGTTAATTAATTTATGTAAGAGATGTATGTCATATTTATGTATGTGATTTTCACAAATATTAGCATCCTAGTTTTGTTTAGTTTTCATCTATTCAGTTAATATCTCTAGCATCTAGATTAATAGTCTGAGAACTTAGTTGCCTATAATTTGGAGTAGGAACCCTAAATCTTAGCCTAGTTAAATTGACAACATAGAGTGGTATGAAGGGATTAAGCAAATGCAATTTTATATGCTCGAAGCTTAGCTTTTTGAATGAGTTACTAGTTTAATAACTACATTTTTGTAAAACTTGACCCATAAGTCCTCTTCATATCATACTATGTATGCACTAAGTAATAGGCTAACATAATTTGGTGTAAGTTTCAAATTCCATACTATGTACAATTCAATAAACCTAGCCTTAATTCAATATCTTAACATTATAGTCCATAACCTAACTTAGGATTCACTTAAGGAAACTCCTAAAGGGTTGAGTCACTCTTAGCTTTTCCAAGTCACATGGTATCCTAATATAGCATCACTTGTAAAAGGAAACATCACATAGGTAATGAGCAATACATTCAAAGAAACAAACAGAAATTCATAGTTAAGTGCAAATAATCAAATACATAACAAGTCCACATAACTAACAACATATTAAGTAGACATAATTTTAAAATAAAAAACGTGGAAATCCACCTTCTTCGTATTAGTATTAGTCAAGTTCTATGTCTTCAAACTCCATGTTATCAAGGAATGATATATTAAAAATTTTACTTTAATTTTTGTTTAAACTACTAAGGTAACAATAATTTGCTAATACTAAAGTATTCTTTTTTTATGATTAATATTGCGTTTTGTGGATTAAAGAGTTATAACTTAATTATTTAAATAAGAAGGCACAAGTTAGTATTTCGTAGGTTCTAAAGACTTCTATCTATCCTTTTACTTCATTCTTTATTTAAATTCCTTTTGTGTAACCTTCTACATTTCCCTCTACAAGGGTTTTCATCTAAAACTTAAAAAAAAAAAAAACACTTCTATACTTCCGTATATTAGTTTGGGATTAAAGAGGTATGCCAAACTTTTTACATATCTATAAACTAGATATAGTAAGAAGTTTATAGAAAAATTTCAAGCTAGAAACAACATTTTTCTTTCCCTTTTCGTAATTCAATTTGAAAATTTGTTTGGAATAAAGTGTTTCTAAAAGGCAATACATAAAACTTGCAAATTTTTATAGAATAATAATTTTACATGAAGCTAGACTCAAAAAATTATCTAAGAATAAATTTTTCTAAAATTTTCCCACTTAATTTAATACTTTTAGAAATTTAATGAAAATAAGATGAAAAATTGCACTCACTAACACTGTACCTTCCAACTACCACTGAAAAACATGGGTGTGTTGGCAGCTTTAGCGTGATTTGGTGTTAGGTCCTCCTTGGGTCTTTGAATGACGTGTAACTAGTTTATAGCTCCTTTTTTATAATTATTTTCTCGTAATTTTTCTAAATTCCTTGATTAAGCTCTATTAAATCCTATAACTCCTACAGCTTACAATTTGTTAAAGGTTGAACTGAAGCTATTGTTATTTATAGTACCAAATGTCGATTATTATTTGTATGTAAAGTTATTAATGTTATTGTTTTCCAACGTGTTAAATTGTTATGTCGAATTATGTGACTTAACCTTAAGCTTAGTCATCCTCATCCTTATTCTACCAACTGCTGTACCTCAAACTTTGTCCATCTATTGAATCAAACCTTGCTTTGCTATTTATTTATCAATTAGGTGTAATTTATATATATTTGGAATTTATATTAATTTGTGGTATATATTTTACATATTAGATTCAATAAGTATACATTACTCTTAAATATGATTTTACGTTAAATTATTAACTTATTTATTTAAATAATTTATATTTAGTGATCTATCCTGTTTAACCCACGTTTCATTCAATTAAATCTTTTATATACATTATGTTGAGAGTCTAACTTTACGAGGTCATTTCCTTAACTTTTGTGACATCTATGTAAAGTTTAACTAAAAATGGATAAAGATGCTAGGAGCCTTAAGAACTCAAAATCTGGAGATATCACATAAAAATAGTATGAATTGGTTGAAAATGAATGGAATTGTTCGTACTTTGAAACCATTTTTTGTTCCTCCAAAATTATAGACAAATTAAAGGAAAGTATTGAAAATCCTTAAAAGTTACAAAAATACTCATAAACAGGGAGTTAAATCAAATATATGCTTTGACTAATCATTATTTTATTTCTTTTCTTTTCTAAATATAATATTTGCATCAATGTCCTCTTATTTTTATTTTTAACATCCGAATAAGGGTAAAAGTTGTATTTTTATTGCTTTTCTTTCCTTTCCTTTCCTTTTCTATAAATTTATCATCATTTCCATCTAAATTAAAATATTACCAAATATAATAAAAAAAATTTAAACGAAGTAATGTTATTTGAGTTTATCTTAGGTCAACTATGAAGCCTATCCAATAATAATGTTACTTATATATTCACTATGTTGTAAGTTAAATATAACAAACAATCATTCCTAATATAAAGTTCCTGATTTGTTCAAAATGTGCTATAATAAAAACAATCATATACGTTTGTTAGAAAACACTAATATTCATATCCAACCATCTTATACTAGGTTTGTTACTTATATTATTCATTAGAAGTCTAATCCATTTACTCCCCTTACAATTGCAACTCATCGATAGCTTCATTCCCTATTCCTTCATTCTAGCTATGACCTATTCCTGCTTATCTGCGACTAGGTGATAGCTCTTAGAATCATAACTCGCCTATCTAAGATAATTATTGATCTTAATGCTAAGCACAAGCATGTTAATTGTTTTAATCTAAGTACAAAATGTCGAATCTAAGGTTCATAATTTGATTTTGATGAGAATAAAATTAAGTTTAAAATTAATCAATTAAGTTGAGTTAATTGGGATATGAATTCATCTTGCAAAATATTATACACAATTAACTCTTCATCTATTTATGTTGTTTGTGTTATGAGTATGATATATGTGCTTTATGTCTTTTGGAAAGTATTTGTGGACTTTGTGAATACTAAAAGAACAAATGAAGAAAATACCATTTTTTATTTCCAAAGCACAAACCTAATAGTGCTTGTGTCAACTGCCCTATCGGAAGCCTCTAAGTTATTACCTGCCAACTTGATGTTGTAAAAAAGAGTCAACTTGCTAGTTACAAACCCTCCTACATAGTAGATTCCCTTCTATTCATGATGTTGGCTTGATGGTTCTTCAAAATAGTTCTCATGTTAGTAATAAATTTAGTTAAGAGGAGATGGCTTGATAGTAGTTGTTTTTCAACTAGCTGTTAAAGCATTTAATATGATATAACAAGAAGAATTAGGTGAGATATAATAAATACTCAATGACCTGGCTAAGGACAATAGAGAACTAATATTCTACTGCAACATATAAACATTCTCTTACATTCTTTGGCTTAATATCTTCCTTTTTTTTGTACCTTAACTTGGAAATTATTAAAAGAGATTTTTAGTGTAGCAATTGTGAGTTCATTTGTTGTAAAATATAGTGAGAAAAGCACTGCACATGTAAGATTATCTTGTACCTATGATTGTGTCTTGTATTTGAGGTATATTGAGAAGTAGCTCTTAGAGCTTTGAATTAGTGATTAATAAAAGTTATTTGAAGTCCTCGATTAAAGGTGATTCTGTGTCCATGAAGAGTAGGAGGTTTTATTCGGGATTGATTTTCTCTATCCATGTCTCTTTTGATATTCCATACTTATTAGTGTTATTACATTGAATATTCATTTATTTAAACCTATTCCATATTGTATAAATTGGAAAAGAGAATGAAATTGATCATTAAAACTCAACTCACTCCCCTCCTCCCCTACACCCACTCACCCCCCCAGTTTTAAGTTTTAGCCTAGTATTTCAATTGGTATCAAAGTAAGATCTCTAAATTTATTGCTTAATCTCATTTAGAGTAAAGATTATGACATCAAATGCATTAGACTTCAAGGAAGTGCAAGCTATAAATGGATCACCATTCTTAACCAATAATAATTATCCTTATTAGAAATGTAGGATGATTATATTCTTAAAAGCAAAAAATAGATTTTTGTGTTAAGTAGTAGATAAAGGGTCATTCAAGATAGAAAATAAGGATGAAAAGAGCTACACGAATGATGATTCAAAGAAACTTCATCTAGATGAGATAGTTATGAATATTTCTTATTGTGTCATAAATAAGAAATAATTTCAATAGAATATGTACATGTAAAAATGTATATATGAAGGAACTGGTTAAGTTAGAGATACCGAAATAAGTTTGCAATGTGTTGAATTTGAAAATTTCAAAATGAATCCTAATGAACCCATTGATGAGATGTACACAATTCACTAATATCATTAATCCTTTGAGTATACTTAGTAGAACCTTTTCTAATCTTAAAATCAATTCCAAAATTCTTATGTCATTGCTAGAAGATTGACAAGCCAGGAAAACTACCATTAAGGATGCTCATGATTTGGATGAAATGACTAAAGAGTAACTTCTTGAAACCCTCAAAACATATGAGTTGATCAAGAGACATGGAGAGAAATCCAAGAAGAAGTTAATAGCATTAAAGACAATTGAATCTAGCTCAAGTAGTGATGAAAGCGAGAATGATGATGATGTGACTATGATAACAAAAAATTCAAGAAATATGTGAAGTTTAATAAGAAATTAAAGAAAGGTAAGGATGGAATTACATCTCTACTTAGAAGGAAGAAGACGGAAGTAATCAAATGCTACAATTGTAAAAAAATGAGTTGCATTCAACAATATTGCTTGGATCTTAAGATAATTGACAAAGAAACAAAGAAGAAGACTATGATGGCAACTTGGAGTAATAATGATTCAAGTGACTTAAATAGGGAAATGTGCTTTATAGACATGGATGTTCTACTTCTAGTGACTCTTCTATGGACATGGACAAAGAGTTTATTAAGGTGTAAAAGAAGAAAAAGATAATGAAACAAACGATGAATAAAATAAGAAGTGAATTCAATGTGTTTAAAAGTGAATATAATAAAGTAAATCATGCAAAGGAAAGTTTCGAGAAGGATAATGAATATTTAAGATTAGAAGTTGGTAAGTTAAATAGGGATATTGAAGAATTGAACCCTAAGAAAAAGGAGTCAGTCAAAGAAAATGATGAGTTAAAATAAGTGTAATTCACTAGAAAGGAAAGTTGAAATTATGTATAATGAAAATGATATGGTTGATAGACTACGAAAGCTTGAAATCGAGAATGCTATTTTGAAATTGAGAATACTATTTTGAAATCTAGCCTAGATAATTGAAAACAAACTATAACTAGGTTTGTGGATAAAAAAAAAAAAAGAATTTAGAAAAGTTCCCTAGCAAACAAAGGTAAGGATTGGACAAAATCAGAATCGACTATAGTAACAAAAATATTTACAAGTCTTACAAGAGTTTTGTAAAAGGAACAAACAAAGCTTGTAACAATTATGGTGATTTGAATAACAAAGAAAAGATGGTTTGAATCCTTAAGAAACAAGGATATATCATTTGTTACTAACCATAAAGGATCTAAAGTCACATGGTAACAAGAAAGCAATCATATGCTTTTATACAAAACTTCAAGATAGAGCAACTCAAGAATCTTAAATGATGAATACTTGAAGAAAATTCTAATAGCATCTAACATAATATTTTATTCAAGAAACTTGTTCAAGCAGCTTCTATGTATTAACTTTAATGTTTAATATATTTTGTGCATACTTGAAACTGTCCATTCTTGTTTAGGCTATTATGTGGATATTTTTGTCATTTCCCAATAGCCATGTTAAATATATGTTCCTATATTTTTAAATGTACTAAAATTTCATACTCAAATGGTTGGTTTGATATAAATACGAAACTATGCAAATTTGATTTCTCCTTAACCACATTTGAGATTTCATCAGCATTTGGGAACTCAAGTAGTGATTTTGTAATTTATTGCTTTCTAAGCCATGTTCATACTCTCATCATGCTTTAATATATGCACTTAAAACTTCCTTAGAATGTTAAATTTGTAATTAATATCATGCATTTTGTGCACATTTGAAATCATCCATATACATTTACATTTTCATTTGCACATCCTTGCCATTTCTAGGTTTTTGTGCCCAAAGCATGTTCCCACATGTTTAATTTTCCCTATATATTGTGTTTACATGGTAGATTTGACCAAATTTTGAGTTTGTACAAATTTGACCTCTCTAGACCCCAATTAAGCCATTATATGCCTTCATGAACCAAAGTAGTCGTTACCCTATTATGAGTTTCATGCCTTCTTCTTTCATGCTCTTTTCTACCAATAAAGTATGCTAATATACAATAATTTTTTTATCTTGTGAACAATCGATGACTTAGATGATTTTATATGTAAAAGTTGTTTTTAAAGGTCCTCGTGAAGTACTTTGAAATTTTGCTCTTTTAGGCTCATTTTTCCTTAAAACAAGTTTGTATGTGCTTTTAAAATTTACTTGAAGCATTGGTTTGTGTGATCTTCGCTTAGTGCTCAAACTTGACCATTTGTACTCCTTTTGGCCAAAGATTGAACAAAATGTAAATAATAATGGGATGATTTTGCTCATCCATGTCAATTTAGCTAAAATATGAGTTTTATATGCACCATCAAACTAAATAAAACTAGCTTAGAGTCTTAAATTACTTATTTTTATGCTTAAAATAGATAAACTAAGGATTTACGTATGGGTAGAGCTAGGTGGCTTGGAAAACAACATGATGTACAAAAAATGTAGACTATTATCAAGATGGTGCTTAACTGTACCATTGAGCTAGTTTAGGCCGAAGAATAATGATAGGGATCAAGGACCAATAATGCGCTTCCGAACCCGAGGGCTTGTTTAGATGGTTTACTGAGTTATCCGAGATAAGTTAAGCATCGAGAAGTAGTGCTTACCCCAGTCTAACCTACGAAGCTACTTTGCTTCCTATATCATCTAAGAAGCTACCGAGGTGACTAACCAATGCATTGAGCCAACCTCTCTGTCACGTAACATTCCCAACATCAAATCAAAATACTGTCAACTTGACTACTGCCGAAGTTGGGCTGATAGCTATTAAGAGCCAACCACCTGAGGCCAACTCGAATGTGAGTCGCCTCTAAGCTAACCGTTGTCTAGTCGTAGCAATCAGAGCTGCCGAACTACCGATGCCAACTAAACCTAATCAAGCCCACCTCTTCTTGACTCACAATGTTATTGGAAACATAGAATGAGCAAAATTACATGCACGTTGTCCTTTTCTGACATCCGTACTGTCCTTACTATCAATGGATATTCTTTTTGCACGATTACATTTATACCCTTATAAATTATTTTCTTTTTCCTTTACCAGTAGGAATCTTTTTTGTAATTTTCTCTCACATAGGATTTACCCTAATTGAGTCATATAAATACTTGTATATTGTAATAGCCACAATAGTTATCAAATTGACCTTTTTGGACATACTCTCTTAAGCTAAATGTTTTGCTGCTTACTCTCGAGCTACTCTTATCTAGCTATTTAAGTGTAGACTAATGGCGAGTAACCTCCAACTACACTTGTACGTCAGGTCAAGTATGTCTTGAGCTTGTGTAAGGCATCGGTGCGTCATATCCAACTTCAGTACATAGGAACCCCTATTCAACCTTTAACTATCATTTACTTTTCGAGTCATCTTGCAACCCAGACCCATCCCTTGGTTATACGTGATATTGGGTTCATGTGTTCATCTATGAACCCGTATCATCTTGGTATCAGAGCTTAGTTACGTTTGAAGTTGGAATCTGTTGTTGTGTTCTTTAGGTAGTTTACTTCTGTTCTCGTGTGTTAAAAGTTCTATTGTTAACATAGTAGTTTGGAAGTTGAGAGGTGTTCTCGTGTGGTTGTTTGTTTATTCACTATATGTAGTTGTCATAGTAGTGGGAGTGGAAGTTAGTTTTGTTGTTGTCATTCACGAAAAGAACTTTGAGTGGAGTTTTAAACATTAGTTTTGTGAGTTAACTAACAATGTCAAATTCAAGTGTTTAGGGAGCTTTGGTAAACCAAGAAAATGGCATTTAACATGGCCAAGGGCAAGAAAGAAGCTTCATACCTCAATCAGTGGGTAACCACTTAGATAAGCTTATCGACTTAGTAGCTAGTTTGGTGACTATTATCTAAGAAGATAGACAACGAGCTAGAAATAGCCCAACTAGAGGGCTAAGCAACAAAAGCGTGGCAACGGTCAATTTGGCTGAGTTAATGCCCCAGTTCAACTACCCTGAACTGAAGGAATGGGTAGGGATGCTAGGTAGAGGCTAGCACTTGAAGATATTGAGGAAGAAGAGGAAGGAGACGACGAAGCGAAGGTATACTATGAGCAAGAACAGAGGAATGTCCGAGCCCCTACAATTGAAGGGTTAAGGGTACATATTCCAAGTTTTTCTAGGAGTGGTGATACAAAAAACTACCTAGATTAGGTGGATGGGATTGAAAAGTAATTTGAATGCTACGACGTACTCAATAATGCAAAGGTTAGACTTACTGTGTTGGAGTTCACTAGATATGCCTCCCTATGGTGGAAGAACTTGTAAGCCACCCAGATAAGGCAAAGAGAACAAGAGATTAGGAGTTATGATGAAATGAAGAGGATTATGAGGAGAAGGTTTGTGCCGAGCTATTATTTGTAGGATGCCTTTAAAAGATTGTAGGAGTTGAGGCAAGGAGGGTCGAGTGTAGACACTTATGTTAAGGAATTCCAAATGTTCATGATCCAATGTGAAGTTATGGAACTAGAGGACAAAATTGTATCTCGGTTCATCAGTAAACTGAAGGATGAGATTAGGGATATCTTAGAAACCCTGGATATTAGAACACTTAATGACGCAATTTGAGCTACCTAGAGGATAGAAAGGCATTGAACAGGAAGGTTTTGACCACCCATCAACTAACCTAGCAGTAGCCGATCTGTTCCAAGCAAACCTATGCTAATGGAGCCAAGTAAGGTCGTTGAGACCTGTCCTGCTCTAACTATCTAAATAGAGGAGAAGAAACCCTCGAGGAAGTTTGAGAAGGGATAGAGTTCAGAAGAACTATGGTGATCTGAAGTGAGGTGTCGATTATTGAAGTCAATAGTACTGATGAAGAAGTAGAGGAGCTGAAAGAAGATAGATAGACAAACGGACAAAATGACTGACTGAACTATCCAAGGAGGAAGTTATCTACAGTGAAGAAGGCAACTTTATGTCAGCTACTTTCGTATTGAGAAGGATGATGAGTGTCAAGCCTATGTCCCAAGATGAATAAAGGGAAAATTTCTTCCATATCGGATGTAAAGTGAATGAGTCTTTATGTGCACTGATTGTTGACAATAGGAGTTGCACTAATGCAACCTTTGCATTTATAATCTAGTAATTAAAATTGCCAACCAAACCCCACCTGAAGCTTTATATGTTACATTGGCTCAGTGATAACGGAGACCTATAGGTGAACAAACAAGTGTTCATATCGGTTTGCATTAGTAATTACCGAAATGAGGTACTCTGTGATGTGCTGCCTATTAATGCATCTCACATTCTACTATGGCAACTGTAGATGTTTAATTGACCAGTTATATAAGACGGAAGAAGGAATACATATCCTATGGAGGCTGAAGGTAGGAGGATGAAATTGAGTCCTATGATTACCGAAGAGGTACAGGTCATGCAATCCCAATTGAGTCGAACCTTGAAGAAAGAGGCTTTAGTAATAACTTGAGTCAAGCTGAAAAGAGAGATGGAGCTCGAAAAATTGACCTCTCTACTAGTCTGAAGAATTCTAGAGATTAGAACCAAGGAGAAAGAACCTCCTGTCAGGGTAAAAACCGTGCTAAAGGAGTTTTTCGACCTATTTTCAGAGGAGCTATCAAAAGGTCTGCTCCTAATCTAAGGCATCAAGCATGCAATTAACTTGTAGCTAGGAGCCACATTGCCGAATAAGCCTGCCTATAGGCTGAACCCCGAACAAGCTACAGAGCTGCAAAAGTGAGTAAATGAGCTGTTGAAGAAGGGGTACGTACGCAAGTCCCTTAACCCCTTTGCAATGCTAGCCTTATTAGTGCCAAAGAAATATAGGTCTTGGAGAATGTATGTAGATACCCGAGCAATCAATCGAATCACCATCTAGTACAGGTATCTCATACTAAGACTTGATGAAATGTTAGATGAGTTGAGCGAAGTTAGAGTGTTCTCCAAAATTGACCTCAAATTAGGATATCATCATATCCCAATGCGTGAGGGTGATGAGTAGAAGACCACATTCAAAATACACCATGGATTATATGAATGGCTTGTAATGCCATTTGGACTATCCAACATGTCGAGCACATTTATGTGCCTGATGAATCATGTGCTCTGAGAATTAATAGGCAAATTTGTCATAGTTTATTTTTATGACATCTTAGTGTATGGCCTCAACCTAGAGGCTCACCAGTAGCACCTTCGAAGAGTCATTGCAAAACTCCGAGCTGAACAGCTCTATGCTAATCTAAAGAAATGCAACTTTTGCCAACCCGAGGGGATTTTCTTGGGATTTGTTATGAGCAGAGGTGGCATCCAAGTTGATGATGAGAAAATAAGAGCAATCATAGAATAGCTTGTGCCAACTTGTTCTGCAGAAGTGAGAAGTTTCCATGACCTAGCATCATTTTACCATAGATTTATAAAGAATTTTAATACAATTGTAGCCCTACTTACCAAACTGTCAAAGAAGAGTGTTGAATTCAGATGGGGAGAAAAAGAGAAAAGGAGCTTTGAGGAGGTGAAAGAAAGGCTTACTACATCCCCCATCTTAGCTTTGCAGAGCTTTGACAAAGTTTTTGAAGTAGAGTGTAATACATCCGGATTAGGCATAAGTGCCGCGCTGATGTAAGAAGGACAATATATTGCTTACTTTAACAAGAAACTTTGAGGAGCTACACTCAACTATTTTGTATATGAAAAGGAGTTTTACTCCTTAATCCGAGCCTTAATAGTATGGCAACATTATTTGCTACGTAAAGAGTTTATGATTTACATCGATTGTAAATCCTTAAGATATCTAAAGAGCCAAGCCAAGTTGTCTTAGAGGCAAGCTAAATGGGTCGAGTTCATGGAGGGAGGGTTTTTCTTATGTTGTAAAATACAAGAAGGGAAAAAACAATGTAGTGACTGACACCCTATTGAGATGACATTCTCTCCTAATCGAGCTACAAACCAGGTTACTTAGCTTTTCAACAATAAAGAATTTATATGTTGAGAATACACACTTTGGTCCTATCAATGCCCGGTATAAGGAAGGATGAACACTAGATGACTATCATAAGGAAGACCGATACTTATTTAGGAAGGAGAAGCTATGTATCCCAACCTGTTCCATAAAAGAATTGCTAGTGCACAAGGTATATGAAGGAAGATTGATAGGATACTTTGGCTAGCGCTGAACCCATGAGTGCTATCTACAAGAATACACACTTTGGTCCTATCAATGCCCGGTGTAAGGAAGGATGAACACTAGATGACTATCATAAGGAAGACCGATACTTATTTAAGAAGGAGAAGCTATGTATCCCAACCTGTTCCATAAGAGAATTGCTAGTGCGCAAGGTATATGGAGGAAGATTGACAGGATACTTTGGCTAGCGCTGAACCCATGAAGTGCTATCTACGAGATTCTTTTAGCTAAGAATGATTAAAGATGTGCAGTTCATGTTAGAAAGATATGCGACCTACCGAAAGGCAAAGAGCTGAGCCAAGAAAGGCCAATATCTACCCTTGCCCATCCCAACTAAACCTTGGTCCAAGCTAAGTATGAACTTCATGTTGGGATTACTAAGGACAACTCGAAGGAGGGATTCCATCATGGTGGTCGTAGATTGATTTAGCAAGATGTCACATTTCATGCCTTGTTCCAAAACTAACGACGTTTTAACTATCTCTTTTCTTTTCTTGTAGGAAGTAATCAAGCTTCATAGCATGCCCATAACCATTGTTTCAAACCGAGACCCTAAGTTTTTTAGCTACTTTTGGAAGACACTATGAAGACAAATGGGAACCAACCTATTATACAACATATCCTTTCATCCACAAACCAATAGGCAGACCAAGGTTACCAATAGAACCATGAGAACTTTGCTACGGGTTACTGTTGGAACAAACATAGCTGATTGGGATTTATGTCTTCTAATCATTGAATTTGCCTACAATAAGACCGCCTACAGTGTAACAAACATGTCTCCATTCAAGGTCGCCCATGGGTTTATGCCTGAGCTCCCGATGGACCAAGTACCTTAGTTGAGACCTGATGATGACCAATAAGCCATAGAAAAAGTCAAGGCCATCAGAGCCATGCATCAAAAGGTGGTAGAGCAATTAAGCCGAGCTATAGCTAAGCTCAAGAGGCAAGGTCGAAAGCCGAAAAAGAGAGAGTTCCAACTCGGTGATCTGGTCTGGATCCACCTTAGCAAGGAGCAGTTCCCAAATTTAAGGATGAGCAAATTATCCCCCAAGGCTAACGAACCTTTTAGAGTGCTTGAAAAGATCAATCATAATACTTATAGGAATGAACTACCTAAAGGATATAAAGTCTCGAACTCCTTCAACATTGCCGATCTCTAACCTTACACTCCCGAGGACAAGAAACCTAGAGCTGAGTCAGATTTGATCCCAAATCTTAAACAATTTGGAGGGAGAGATAGGGATTAAGGACCAATCACTCACTTCTGAACTCGAAGGCTCATTCAAATGGTTCACTAAGCTATTTGAGGTAAGTTAAGTGCTAAGGAACAATACTTACCCCAGTCCAACCTGTTGAGCTACTTCGCTTCTTACATCATTTAAGAAGCTGTCGAGGTGACCAGCCAACATGCCGAGCTAACCTTTCCGTCACGCAACATTCCCAACATTGATTCAGAATACTATCAACTTAATCACTGCCGAAGCTGAGCTGACAACTGCCAAAAGCCAACCACCTGAGGCCAACCCAAATATGAGTCACCTTTAAGCCAACCGTTATCCAGTCCTAACAATCAGAGCTACTGAATGGCCGATACTGACTAAACCTAATCAAGGCCCACCTCTACTCAACTAGCGATGTTATTAGGACCACAAAATGAGCAAAATTACATGCATACTGTCCTTTTCTAACATCTATACCGTCCTTATTGTCAATGGATATTCTTTTTGCATAATTACATTGATACCCTTAAATATTCTCTTTTTTCTTTAGTAGGAATCTTTTTTGTAATTTACTCTCATCTAAGATTTACCCTAATTAAGTGATACAAATACTTGTACATTGTAATAGTTGCAACAGTCATTAGATTGAACTTTTTGAACATACTCTCTTGAGCTAAGTGTTTTGCCGCTTACTCTCGAGCTGCTTACTCTCGAGCTACTTTTATCTAGCCCTTTAAGTATAGACTAATGGCAAGAAACCTCCGACCATACTTATGCGTCATATCAAGTGCGTCCTAAGCTCGTGTGAGGCGTTAATGTATTATATCCAATGTGAGTGCATTAGAACTCCTGCTCAATCTTCAACTATTATTTACCTTTTGAGCCATCTCGTAGTACGGACCCATCCTGTAGTCCAGACCCATCCCTTAGTTACATGTGATATTGGGTTCATGTGTTCATCCAGAATCCATATCAAATAAGATTTTAGAAATCATTTTATTCACAACACTATCAAGACTGTACTACCATCAAGATGGTAGAGCGACTAGAATGAGAACATTACAAGCCTTCCAATCCTATGATAAGTGTATATATACACATGTTTTATAGTTGATTTTATAATGTGTTTAATAAGATTTTCTAGGTATTTGTATTGAATCTGATGCTAATTTGTTTATATCTTAATTTTAGGCTTTATTTCATCAATTTGATGAATTTGATCAAGTTTTAGATGATTTGAAGATAATTTTTATGAGTTTTGAAACCTTCGGAAAGGATTACACACAAGAGTATTGATCATAAATTAAAAGCATACCCAAAAGAGTAAGGAAATAAGGAATGATTGATGGTCACAAAGGATTACAGTTAAGATCACAGGCATGAACCTTGGACATAGTCAAGATCATTAGCATGAACCTTAGACATGAACTACCTATTTCACTTATTTACAATTTTTAAGTAAAGAAAGAATACAATTAGAAATCACGGTCATAATCCTAGGGCATGAATATGTTATTCCTTGCAAATTATATTATTTTTGCAAAGATTTGAAGCTCTAAAAGATAACATGCTTCCATATATCTTTTAATTGGAGTTAGATTTAAAAAGAAGAAATATTGAAAAGATATTTAGAAGATACATTTAAGATCCTTTTTAGTATTCCTTTTGTACAAGAAATAGACACATAAACCTTGTAATTTAGATATATAATAGATTAGGTTAGGGTTCAAAACTTAAGGGGGGTATCTCTGGACCTGCTCTCATGTCTACTGTTATGTTTCTTTTATTTTATTTTATTTTTTTGCAATGCTTTAATTTTTTCCTTTTAGTATTTAGATATTGAATCCTAGAATTTATGTAGAATTATTTCTTTTATTTTAATTCAATCTATAATTTCTTGTTAGTAGATCTAGTTACATTATGCATTGTTGCATTGTATTAATAAGTCCAAGTTACCAATTCAATGTTAAAGTTCACCTTAAAGTTCACGTGATCCTATTGTAAATGGATTAATATAATTAGAAGTAACTAAATAGAATGAGGTTTGGTTATTTGATTTCTCCAAATTAAGATAACCTAATAGTATTATTCAAGAACTTAATATGATTTGATACATTCTGTCACGACCCGAAGCGGTAGAGTCATAACAGCCCCACCATGAAAACCATCCTAAGATAGAAGTTGGTCTTATAACTGCTATTTTAGACCTGATCTACACAAGGCATTTATAACTAACCCGCTTTGAAGTAAACGGTTTGTAATTTAAATAAATCATTTACCTAAAAAAAGAGAAATTTTTTATATATATACACTATAATTCAATTATTACATTATTCAAAAATAAAAAATTCTAAAATAAAACAAAACTTAGACCTTAAGACTATATGTTTATTCTTTAAATATTTTTCCTCATTCCCCAGGATCCAGCAGTTACTAGCTTCAAAATAGTTGTTTACCGTTTCTTAGTCAACACCTGCACGACGTCTATAAGGATGTGAGTAACCACAGCTTAGTAAGTTAGGATGGAGGACTTAAAACTATACCATAAACATGACAAGGTTATCAATCAACTTATTAGGTGCAATGCATATTCAAGCAAATGTCATCGCACAACGTTGTCCAGCCCGTTGTGAGATTAGAGAAATTGCGCCTGCTCTAATCCTGGTTGAGGAATTGCCATTAATGCAACAGCTCACGACCAAACCCAGGTTTGTGCTATGGATACATAGCTCCTCTCGTGACTACCTTCGAACTATTGACTTCACCCTTGCCGCGACCTCTTTTCCTGTCACTTAGTTCGACTAAGGATAAAGAAGGGACCATTTTGCAATCCAGCGCTATCCCTTTCGAAGGAGTTGGTATTTGGCCAGAGAGTCCTAAGTTCCCCTAATGGGTTGCCATGTAGATTCGATTATGATTATAGTCCATATATTTGATTAGGTCCAGTTTAGAGTGATCAATCATTTCATACAAACCATATGATACAAGTCAGAACAACAGACAAAATCATAGCATCACTCGTAATTAAGCACATGCACACCACAAACTATCAAACAAGCACAACCAAGCATAATCTCAAGCCTCCAAAATACAACATCGTATTAATCCCAACTTACTTCGACTCCTCGCTCACTCGCTCAAGGTCCGACTTGCTCAGGCCATCGCTGATCATCCCTATAACACAAACATGGTTTCAGTTTTTCGTCTAAGTATTATAAGTTCGTTTTATCCTATAACGCTTGTTGTTATGTTTTGTTTAAGGTTTAATATGCCTAATTATCTAGGTCTTAAGTTTTTTCACAATTATTCTAGGTTTGGGGTTAGGTTCGGGTTTGGTTTCCGTATTGATTTCTAAATTAGATTCTAGTTCGATTTCTAAGTATTGTTTTATACTCGAACCCTAGAAATTCGTTTCAACTCCTAATGTGAAATTAATCACATTACTTACCGATCTTCAAATACCATCATTACCTTCAATTAGTATTTTATTCAATCCGGTATACTTAAATCCTAATTATTGTACCGAATTTACTCCTGATGTGAGAAATTTTTACCTCTTTTATATAATTACATAAATTTAAGTTGTCTATCAGTTTTATTACATATCCCTATTATTTATATAATATCAATTTTTATCATAATATTTTCTATTTATTATATTTCCAATAATTGTGTATTATGTACTATTACTTATTAAGTACATAATACACATCTAATATTTTTGTCACTCTAATTACTATTTCCCAACATTAATTATCATTTCAAAATATCTAAATTCATCCTAAATCATATTTTACACCTAATTACCCTAATTTACAAAATTAACTTAAAATGTACTATTTTTCCATATTACTTATTTACTACATAATTAATCTAATAAATACATCTAATACCCTAAATGCTACAAGTATCATTTAATTACTTATTCACTAAATCAGTAATTAACCATTTAATTACTTAATTAACCCTAAATTACGCATTTTATGCCTCATTTTAGGGCCTAAAAATTATCTAAAATTTTTGAAAATTAATTTTTGAAAACGGTCTTTATAGCACTGTTCTATATCATCTAAGTAGTCTACACAAAAATTTTAGGTTCAAAACTACACTCCTAAGGTCATTTATTTCTAAACCGAAACATGCTAGGTTTTGCACGATTTCTTAAGGATCATATATTATCGAACATATTTTCATCGAAATAATATTTTTCCTAAAAACTATATACAAAAATATTCTAAAATAACAAAATTCATAATTTTGTATCAATATTTACTATTTTTTACAAAATTACACAAAATCGGGCTAGAAATCGAACTCACCGTTCTGGGTGGCTCCGACCGACCGCTGGCCGCCGTGGCCGTATCAGCCAATTTGGGTGTTGCCACCACCGTGTGGTGATGGTGGCTGTCTACTCCCAGCTGCTTGTCTGGTGTGGGTTTCCTTTAAAAGCCCTAATTGCACAGTTTTTTCTAACCCTAATTTTTCTCTCAATTTTCGCTTCTCCCTAATATTCTCTAATTTATAACTATCCAAATGAGCTTTTGAATTTTTCTTGCTATTTATAGGGCTTAAGGGAAACTATTGTGCATTAATGAGACAAGACAATTGCCTTGTCTCTTCTTTTTTCCACTTTCTATTTGTTGCATTTTAATTGGTTGATTTTTTTCTTCAATATCTGATTGCTACGCCCCACTTCTAGACTTTTCCTCATTTTTCTATTTTTTTTAATAAATTATAAATTTTCTTTATTTATTTCTTATTATTTTAATACATTCCGCGTAGTTTAAGTAATTACACATATTTCTACCTACATATAAATTCATATATAGTACAAATAAATATCCCTAAATATTATTTAGGCTATTCTATGATTTTTAGTATACATATAATTTATCTCTAGCTATTCGTTAGTTATCAGAATGCATTTTATGCATTTTCGATAAATAACGAGTTATATACTTAAAATTTGGAATTTTTATATTCTTTTATTTTATTGTTTATTTTCTTAAATTTAAACTTACGGGATCATTTTACTAATATTTCTAACTTTTCTTTATAATTTAAGCTCGATCGAGTCTTTCAACCGATCGAAATCTCGAATTACTAGTTTTGAGGCTTACATATTCTATTGTAGAAGTGATTCGAGTAGAGTATAATTGAGGTTAGAAGTTAATTTGAGATACGAGTTTGGTTAATTCAATTTAGGAACTCTTACTGTCCAATAGTAGGGATGAGATTAACGGCATGTTTAGTTCATGGAATAGAATGAGGAGGGAATGGAATTAGAATTTCATGAAGAATAGAATAAGGATGTAATATATATTACTTTGTTTAGTTAGATTTATAAGCAATTTAGGAATAGACATATAATAGAACTTTAATGACTAAATTATCATTGGTCCATTTTCTTTCTCAACTAATCCTAAAGTAATAAGTAGTGGTGGTTAGCAATGGTGGTAATGGCAGCGGCGATGGTAGTGGAGGTGGCTACGGTGGTCGATAGTGGTAAGAGTAGCGGCGGTAGGGGTGGCAGTGGTGGTGGCGACGATGGTGGTAGCAGTGGGCGGTAGTGGTGGTTGGTAGCAACAGTAACGACTGTGGTCAATGGCGACAGTGGTGGTAGTCAGTGATGGTAACGATAGCAGCAGTGATGACTGTAGTAATGGTGGTAGTAGTAAGGAATCGTGATTCCTTGGTTGAATTAAGGAATCCCTATTACTTGATTTTAAGTAATAAAGATTCTTATAGAATTGCAATTTCGTGATAAAAAAAACCAAATAAAGTATCATAGATTCGTGATAGAATTCCAATTTCATACACTAAACACCTAAATGTATCATAGATTCTAGGAGAAAATTCAATATTTAGATACTAAAGTTCATGCTTTCTTAATAATTTTATTTGTATTCTCTTATATTTTTATGTTTTAGCAATTCTTTTATCATTCCTCTAAATTAGACTAGAGTAGTTTAATTTAGATTTAATAATTTGATATTTAACACTAAATTGTTTAGGTTAGATAATAGGAAAAATAAGAGAAGCACTAGCAATTCATAATTAGTGCCTAATGAATCGGCACTTGAACTCAAATCTACTATACTATAAAACTCATAGGTATATTTTCCTCCCATCAAGTTTTTGGCACCATTGTTAAGGACTAAGTATTTTTTAATATTAGGAAGACCCTTTAACTTATTGTTCTAACCATTATTCTTTGCCTATTTATTCATTCCTTACTTTTTATTATTCAAACCATTTTTTCTATCATTGTTTTCTTTCATAGTTCATGACTAAGAATGGCATGTGGCTTTCTAAAATTTTCAAAAAGATAGGTGAATGAAATAAAGAATTTAATTTGGTAATTGGCCAAGTTAACATTAGAATGAACCCTGAATATATCGAGTAACACCCATACGAATCCCAAACTTGTGGGAACAGGATGGAATTGAAAGTAAGGGAAGTATATACTTTATTTAATTTATAGCTTTCGGATTTTTTTTTTCATTTTAATGAAAAATAATAATAAAATATACTCCACTTGCATTATTATCATTTTGGAATTAGTAACTTGAGTTGAATTCTTTCATACATCGATTAAAAGTTTGAAAAACTTTTTATAGGAAGCCAAAGAGAATTTGTGTATGATCAATGTGGAAGAAGAAAGAAGTATGTGTATGATCAAGCCCGTGAACAAATGCTTGATCCTCTTTAGGTACTAGGTGACTTAGTCGAGCGAATTGCATGCATAATTTCCCACATTTTGCTTAATTTTTTTCTTGCATCAAAATTACGCTCTAGGTATATATTTACCTTTATTATCTTTTTCTTCTTCCAAGTTAACCAAGAAGATGAAGATTTTTGTAGGTTGTCATCAATTCATGGTGACAAAGAACGTCACACCAACGTCAATTGCAACTTCCCGTTAAATGGTTCTTTTATCTAAAAATACCAAAGAGAAGACACTTGAAGGGAAAGAATATGCCAAGTTTTTTACAAGAGAAGACCTAACACATTAAATTCAAGAGCCCAGGAGAGATGTCAAGGGATTGACTAGATGTCAACGCATTTACAACTAAGCTTCAAAAAAATGTTTAGGCATAATTTTTGATAAGTGGCGTCTTATAAAAATATGGTTGTCAAATTTGCAGTTATATTTCCACCTACGAAGGAAGATGGCATCACTAATGATGATGAGAATGACAATGAGGACATGAAGGTCGATGAAGAGAGAAGTGAAGATGAGTAGGAGCAAGCTAATATAGTGGATGTAGATACAAACATAAAAGATGTGAAAGATGAACAAATAGAGATAAGAGCAGGATGTGCTTTTAAGTGATTTTATATTTGCTAACTCTTGTACTTCTCTTTGTTTTTTATGTGTTTTATAGTTAGCAAAGTATCATTCCTACTAATTTTATGTTGCTTTTTAATGAACATTTCTTGTTTACAAGAGGAGTAGTTAAGAGTAGTTTTAGGAGTAATTTTAGTTATATTTTTACTTCCCAGTTTTTAGTTTTCCTTCATGCATTTAACTTCTTTCTTTCTTTCTTTCTTCTTCTTCTTCTTCTTCTTCTTCTTCTTTTTTTTTTTTTTTTTGCAAAGCTTAGGACTTCAAAAGGATAGAATCTTATAGCATGGCAAGTTCAGCAAATTTAGTATCCAAACTTAAATAGGGGAAGTTTAAGTTCCTTTATCCTTTTTCTTTTATTCTCTCTTTTGATTTTATTCTTTTATTATTTATTTATACATTTAGGACAATATATAAGATATGTGAGAGGAGGAATGGAGAGTAATATGACACTAAAAAAGTTTTCTATAAAAGCATATGAGCTAAATTTATTAAATTTATCAGAAGGTTAATTAACTTTAAACTAGATCCTAAGTTCTAAGAATAACCCATTAGGTAAGCTTAAGAGGGGTAGAATTGGGATAGGTGTTAAAGTAATATAAGAAGACTTCTAAAATTCGTATTAAGTACACAAAGTTTTTCTTTATGCAAAGGGGCTACTACAAGCTTTTGATTGAGTGGGTCGAGTTTGGATAGGGAATAAATGAGACTCTCGCTGCTTACTAAGATCGTATTTGATTGATCTGCAAGAATTTCACCCTTGTGGGCTGACTTCATAAGCTTAGCTAAAGTTATAGAATGATCTTTTACTAAAGAGTGGAATACGAGTGCGTACTATAGACCATTGCGCTTCCCTTCTACACCAACATCAAGCTCATCTATGCTCTTGAGAAAAAGGTTAAAGTTGCAGTTCCTAAGGCTGGAGCTTGAGATGTAGTATTCTTGGTTGCTAGCTCATCACTCCGACTACCTCCTTCAGATATTCAAGAGTAGAGACAAGTAAGACCAATAGTTATTTGTGCTAAGGACTCTAGAGTTGGTCACCGAGGATTTTAGCAATTGAGATCTAGCAGGTTGTAATCAATATATGGGATGAGATGGAGTAGATGGCTCATGTTCTACCTCCATTAGACTTTACCGAAAGAGGCTAAAGGAGGAGGTAGTTAAGTACCTATGGGATGGTCACGAGGTCATTGCTGCTAAGATGGAGCTGTTGTATGAGTTGCCACCTCCACAACATATTGGGATTCCCCGAGAGTCACAACATCCTTTTGCTCCTAGGGTAAGATCGGAGGAGCCTATTGAGATTTTTTATGATGAAGATGCACCAAAGCCTTCCATCAATTCTAGTATGTGATTGAATGGAGATATTTTGGACAACTTTTAAAGTAGTGGATAGTTAACTTAGTAGCTATGAAGTTAACTAAGGTAGCTAGTGTAGGTATAAGTGGCATAAAGGTTACAAGTTTTGTTGCTTTTGGGTGTATACTCTGGTGGTTGAACTTTGTTTGCTTGTATGTCTAATTTATGGGTTGTATTTGTGAGATCTGATGTATTATAAATTCAGTTGTATATATTCTGGATGTATTTTTGGTAGAGTCTTACTACTGGAACTAGAAGTGACCACCTTGTTATGTAAACCTTGTTTAACTAATTAACAAAAAGTTTTCACCTTTTTATTTAAGGAATTGAATGTTTATGATGTTTTTATTATGGCCATTGTAATGTAAAGTATCCCTGTTGTTTGTTTCTGGTAGCTAATGTAAAATATTTTGCAATGACCCAAGAGATGTGGGTAGCCCCCTATTAATAGGGCACCACAGGTGGAGGAACCCAGGTAGGATCACACTAATGAGACTCTAGCTATGATCCATGCTTTGAATGACCTGCTTAGGGTTTATCTTAAGAAGAAGAGGACCCTTCTTACACCGATATCTCTTCTGGTGACAAAGGATGAGATGCTATCACTACCGCTTCTACCACCACCAACTGGATTTGATGGAGCACTCTTAGCTGTACCTCTCGAGGACTAACCCCAGCACAACACTTTACTTGAGTTTATTAGATGTAATAGGTTTGAAGGGGTTACTAATAAGCTAGATGAAGCTGACGATTGGCTGCTTTAGGTTGAGAGGTCTTGTGACACTTTTGAGGTACTATGGCATCTGAGAGTTACCTATGGCATTTACATGCTTTGACTAAGGGTAAGGACATGGTGGGAGTCGATGTGGAGAAATTTAAGGCCAATAGTAAATTAGGAGACATTAAGAGCACAGTTTCTTGCTTACTATTTCCCTGTTAGCTTAAGACTGCAATTTGGTGATGATTCACTATCTTTGACCAAAGGGAGTAAGTCCATTGAGTAGTATGTGTAAACCCCTAAATTTCTTGACCTAAACTCTGAAGTAAACTTAAGTGTGTTAAATAATCTAGGAGTTGACAAGGCTAATGAAAGTGAAAATCCTAAAAGGATTAATCAATCGCGTATGAAACTTTTCTACCCTAAATGTATGTAAATACTAAAGATTTCATTCGAAAGTGATAAAAACCCTAAAATGATAACCTTAAAGACATACGTGCACTAATTCATCATAATATATCCTAAAACCCTAATTGATAATATAATCTTTATATTTTGCCAAATCATTAGTGAAAAATTAGAGATGACTTTCAATCATGCATATATATTTAGAATCCTTAAGTAATCCTTTAGAAACTAAGATAATGTATCATAGATCACATTTATCTTCTAAGTATATAATTAAGATTATATTACATAGAATTAGGGGTGTAGTTGAAGCTTAGGTTAAATGTAGCAAACCTTAACACCTTAATTGATACTTTCTATATTAGTTATACTAAGTGGCTTACCAAATGATGTATATAGGATATAAATACCTAAAGTGAGATCTCATCATCTATTTTTACTAATCAATTCACCAAATGCCTCATTTACTTAATTTTTCTCTTAATTTTCCTTAATTACTACATTATGTATACTAAATGGCATATGCTTTTGGAAAGTTAACCAAGTCAACATATGTTGACCAAGGTCGAAAGGTTGACTAAAGTCAACATTTAGAAAAGTCAACAAAAGAAACTTATGCTTTAGAAAATATCTAAGCCATCTTATGATTTCTTTTCTTTTCTTTTCTTTTCTTTTAGCTTTTCTTTTCTCTTTTCTCCTTTAATTGCTATCCACTCCTTTTCCTTCCAGACCCCACCATCTTCTTCATTTTAAACACAACACAAGACAAAAGGAAACAAACCCATACCCCACTCCATTGCCATGACCATCCCCTTTTCCTTTCACTTTCAAAATTTTCCAACTTTGTCTCCATATTTCAAGAACAAATTAAGGTATGTGATTATGTTATTATGTATTGCGTTATATTACTTATTAGTTAGGTGAAGAGGTAGATTAGATGAGTAGTTAAGTGTTATGTGTATCCATGTTGAAAAAGGCATAAAGTTTCTATCTTAGGTGTAGACAAATAGAAATCATGGTGATGAGGAAGGAGATGCATGTGTATATGTCTTTAAGTAAATGTACATAAGGATATACTATAGGAATATAAGTATGGAGACATTTGTACATAAGTATTCACTATATACATAACCTAAACTAAGACAAATACTAACTATACATACCTATACCATACTAAATACACTCTTAAAATATAAAAAGAATGAAATTAGAAAAGCTTTCTTAAGAGGAAAATTTAGCATACGAAATTTGTATAAAAATATGTATATGACCGTATAGGTATATGGATATATGTATAAGTATAAATACAGTATAAGTTTAAGTATATGTATGAGTATACTAGTATACATATAAGTAGAGTAATGGTATAAGTATATAGTTAGTATAAGTAAAGTGTACATAAGACACTTAGGTAATGCTTATGTAATTAAATGATGAGGTAAGCAATGATAGAATTAAAAGATGACACAAGCCATGACACAAGCGATTGATAATGTAAGCAATGATATAAGCATGGGTTTATAAAATAAGAAATAAGAAGAGTACATAATAATTAGGTACATAATTTAGTAAACCCTAATACACTTCATAAATTAGATTAAAATTAATTAAATACATGAATTAGTAATAGCAAGATAAAATTCTCTAAGTATAAGAATTTAAAAGATAACTAAATCATTAAGTATAAACAAATGATATAAATATAAGCAATAAGAATAATTAAGTTTCCATAGTTAAAATTTCCACAAATTTAGTCCATATCGTAAAATATGAGTCTTAAGACATCACCATGTGAACTTACATCAGAAAACGATGAAAAACAACTATAAATTCATAAATATCATAAATAGAACAAAAAAGTTACATACAATTAGTGATAAAGTCTAACTGGATAAAAGTTGATAGTAATCTAAATAGAATTAGGTAAATAGATATTTAAAATTACTAGTTAATTCAATTACTTACTAGCGTTATTATATCGTAATGATCAAGTGATCCCAAGGCGGGCGAGGATCTTCTGATTGATTACTATGACTAGAGCGAGTCGTCATGGCTGAGTGAGTATTTACCCTATGATTCCATGCTTATATGTGATTGTAGATAGTGAACTTAAATGTTATTGTTAATTGACTACTGTGTGGGATTGGGAAAATGCTTGTGTATATTATTATGTGCTAAGTTGTGAACTTACCTTAAGTACAGATAATGCTTTGTTTGTTAAATGGTAGTATAGAAAATGATTGTGTGTATTATTGGATGACCACAGCATAATTTGGACTTAATTATACTTAGCTTATAAAAAGAAATTGGTACATGCATTGCATACACACAATTCTGGCCATCACATCACACGGAGGTAAAGAGAGGCCATTCAGGGGTTGTTATTATTAATTTATTGGTTTTGTATGGTGTACTCGTATAAAATGACTTTACCCTAGCCCGTAGGAATACTGGACGTTAGAGGTACCAACCACCTGGCTAAGGGTCAAGCCTATAGGTCTCCATTTAGAGGTAAGTGTGGACTGCGGGGGCCTACTCAAGATTATACTAGAACTTGGTTTTTATAAAAATAAAAGACTTATTTGATTTAAGTATGGAACTCTTCTTTAAATTCGAAAATTTTTTATTTTTTTTTTCTATAAATTCGAAATAAAGTAAGTTCTAGTATAATACCCAGATCTGATTGGTGTCGTGTATACTCCAACCCTAACTTCGAAGGGCATTAAATCTGAGTTATGTATATAAACTAGTTAACTATACGTATTGTTTAGCATTCTATTTGATCATTCATTCATATGCATGATTATAATGTACTTATAACTTACTTGTAGTATGGTTGATGATTTTTCTCACTAAGCTTAGGCTTACACCTTCCTTAGACTTTTGCTGTAAAATAACTTGTTTATAGAGGCTGGCCAGGGGATGCCGCAGGTTAGCTTCAGGACTTGGGTAAGAGCGAGTTATCCTGTGTATTGAGAGAGAACAGTTTATGTAAACTCTTACTTATGTATTTTTGTTTTACCAATATTATAGACTTAGATATACTAAATTACTATGTATTGTAAGCCTTGTAGTTCAAATTTTATATAAATATGTTTGTGTGATGATATCATGTGAATCTATATGTTCTTGGGAAACTAATAGTTGTAGAGCCTTATATATTGTGTGAAGAGTTCATGATTGGAAGAGTAATCAATCAGGGGTTTTTCATACAGTATACAGTATCTGCAACGACTAAGCCGTCCTCGGTTCATGACAGTATAAGTATGGGATTCAGAGGTTGTTGCAGTTTGCACCTGTTGAGCATCAGAATAGTGATTAATTCAGATTATAGATTTTCATAAGTGGCTTAGATCTTGATTTGAGATGCTAGGTGAGAGAGTTTGGACCCCAAACTTATGCTAAGGCAACTAAGAGAGCTAGGATGGTTGGGGAAGCCAAGCAAGAAGAGTTGAAGCCATTCGAGACAAAGGTGAATGTGTTTGGTAATAGCCACTTAAGGTTATTAGCTTTCAAGGGAAAGGAAAGACGGTCATGTTTGCCTACAGTAAGCCATAGAAGCCCATTACCAGTGATGGATCAGTGAAGTATTAGGAATGTAAGGAGAAGCATTATCCTAAGAATTGTCCACAACTTCAAGGCAAGTGCTTTTATTATGGTGAAGGAAATCATAGGATCAATGAATGACCCAAGAAGACCACTATTACTTGTTTTTTTGCCATAAAAAGGGCAATTTTGCCACTATTTGTCCTCAAAGAGAGCCCTCCAATGCCAGCTACTAGACATTTGCAGATAGTTAGATGCCCTCTAGCCATTGACGTGGTAATGGATACGTAGTTGTAGCTTAGGTAACAAGAGTGTATAACTTAGACGAAGATTAGGGTTATGTAGAGTATGACTATGAGGATGTTATGGTAACTACATTTGAAGATGAGGTAACCCTAGACACTAGACTTATTACAAGTAAGTAACAAACCTTTTTTCTTTCTGTATGGTTTATTTAAGTTGAAATAATAAGAAGTTAAAAGGAGATGTTAAAAGTTAAAACAAGAACCTAGTAAATCCTTTGTTGACTTAAAGGTATAGAAACCTTGAAAACACGTGACTATTTGGTTTAGTAAACATTACAATCTCCGACAAACATGTGTACACTTTGTTTGGCATGAGAGCAACCTATTCTTTCATCACCCTTATAGTAATTGAAACAACAAAAGTGCCTATTTCTACCATTGAGACAAGCTTTAAGGTGAAAACATCGACAGGAGGAGTTATTGTCACTAAAGAAATTATTAAGAAGTACTCTATGAATATCTAAGGGAAAGAAAGCAAGGCTAACTTAGTCCTAGTTGAAATGAACAAGCAGGATTTGATGTTATATAGGTAGTTTTTGACAGACTTCCCCATTAACATGACCTACTTTGCTAGGATAGTACAAAAGGTAGACGAGGTTGGCCATATTAAGGATGAATCCAAGCTTATTGAAAGCCTGAATAGAGATGGAAAGTACGACAAGACAAGCAAAATAAGCAAAACTTATTATCAACTCTAAGGACATGACACAGCAAGTAACTATCAAGGACTCACGAATTAACTCGATATGAAGCACGAGTTAGTCTAATGAGGGTACGCACCACCTAGCCTTGCTTAAAGGATAGGATAAGAGTGATAAATGCAAGTAAGGAAACAAAAAGGATGCTTACAAGTAAGCAAGAAAGACTTAGAATCTTTTGTAATAATGTTGATGTGTATTGCAGCTATAATGTACAAGAAGATATTTATACTTAAAACATTAAGGAAACTACTATAAATGAAAATAACTAAAAGGGTAGTGTCTAAAATAAGTAATGTACAAGGAATGTTAAGGGGCATAAATGAAAAATCAAGAAACGCATCTATCCTGTACAAAAGATTCTGTCACATGGTTATTAGGACATGTGGTTAACAATTGATAGAGAACTTTTAGCAAAAACAAACAAAGTTGTATGATTAGGCTAAGAACTACTGATTAGAGGTACTGAGTAGAATTAGTGGTTCTTTCAAGGTGAATTCAGCTCAGACATGCAATGAGTAATTTAGATTCTGGTCAACTAAGCTGGTGGTTTGGTGAACTGAGCTATTGTCCAAGAGTATCTCAAGTCAATAGTTAAAGAATATCAATAGGCATGGGAAGGTTTAGCTCAAATAAGGCAGCAAATTGGTAGATTGAAGCAACTTGGAGCTATCAGCTATAGGTCGGCACAAGAGAACTCACTTGGCCATATTCTCAAGCCCTCAAGCTCAAGCTTAGGTCAAAGGTCTGGTGCTTTGATTCTTATCATACTTCGTAGAAAAGTTGGCCATAATCTATGTAAATGAGATTATAAGACTTCATGGTGTACTAATGGGTATTGTTTTAATTAGAGACTTGCAATTTGTATATAAGTATTAGGGAAGCCTATAAAAGCATATAGGCAATCAGTTGAACTTCAATACTACTTATCATCTACAATCAAATGAGCAATCAAAATGGACTATACAAACCCTAAAGGATATGTTAAGGGCATACATTATTGAGTTTAAGGGAAGATGGGATATGCATTTGCCACTTCTTGAGTTTACTTATAACAATAGCTTTCATTCAAGTATTTAGATGCTTCTTAATGAAGCTCTATATGGAAGGAAGTTTAGATCCCCATTGTTTTGGGATGATGTTAAGAAGTTAGCTTTAGGGCTCAACTTGGTATAGGAAGCAACTAATAAAATAGCTATCATAAAGAAAAAAAAAATGAAAGATCCCTAAAACCAATGTAAAAAGTTAGGCGGATTTGAAGATACGAGATTTGGAATTTCAAGTAAGAGATCATGTATACCTAAAGGTAAAACCAATTAAGAGCATACACTGAGCTAAAGCACAAGGAAAGTTTAGCCCTAGGTACATTGGACCCTTTAAGGTATTGGATGAAGTTAGAAATATCGCTTATTAGTTGGGTCTTCCACCAAATTTGTCTTAATAAGTGACCTAATAGGGCAGTTAAGCTATTGCAAGAGGCACTTAATGCATCTCATAAGTGGATCTTGCAATAAATTATCAAGAGGACTTTTATTGTCTCAGTAGCTCCCGCTATAAGAACAAAGTATGGGGAGAGCAAAAGTCAACCTAAAATGTCCATCAATCTATAACAAGATATGTAATTTTAAGGATATAAATAGCTATCCTAATAGCTCTTGCCACAAGAAGTGCATATAAGAATAGTCAAAGTCATCTTAAAATGTTGATTCGTAAAAAATATATATAGTTTTTAAGATTGTAATAACCACCCTAAAAACTTACAAAGTCTAAAACTAAAAACTTATAAGGTTATAATATTTTAAAAAGATAACAAAAGTTGTAACAAAAATTTTGAATAACAAATAAGCAAACTTATAAAGCATCACTATCTATCCTGAAAGATCTACATGGTATATTCTTAAGGCATAATAATCACCTTTAGAAATTAAAATGGCAATTTCAACACGTAAAATAATAGCAAATTATAAGGGTGTTTTCATAATTGATAAATGGTTTTATGTACATACATCACAATTTAGTACTTGTATGAGACATTATAATTCATTGAAAATAGATAACCTGAATAAACATAACGAACTAACAAAAACATTCAATATCAAAAAGATAAACATAGAAATCTTATCATATAATTGTGATTAAGAAAATAAAGTCATGCAAGTTTGTATCACAAATATCATAAAATTGTAACTAACAAAGTAGATCGTGTATCATAAACTAATATCCATAAGTTTAATATCCCAAAAATCCATAAAGAAAAACTAATAATGATTTGTTCATATTAGTAATGATTCTAGTCCTCTATCTTTCATGTGATACATACATCTTCATGTCCAAAATCCTCATCTTCATCAATTTAAACATACACAAAAAAATTATATATTAGATGAAAAGCCACCATCATATACTCTAATAACACATATATAGCACAAATGATGGATCGATATTTAAGTAACTTTAATAAGTAAACATATTTAATTTGAAGTTCTCTTTTGATTGGTTCTATCAATAATTTTACACTAAGATGTACCCTATGGGCTTAAAATCAAGAAATAGTCAACACATATATTGACAAGTTACTACTCTAAGAAGAACAATTTATACTTGCTTCCAACTTAACCATCAAAATCTTAAAAAGGAAACTTAAAAAAATTGCGTAACTCTTGCAAAAACTTATTGCTCAATTTAATGTTTAAACCACAAAGTTTTAATGGATAACTCCATCCACCAAAGTAAATCTAATAAAAAGGATACAAAATCTCTCAAGCCAAAGTTCAAAAATAAATAATGATAATTACTTGTAGTTAAACAAATTTTAATCAATAAAATCAACACATCACTAAATGCATTAAGTTAACAACACAAAAGAACTAATCTATCCATATCGTAAACAAAAATGAATATACATATAGATTTAATTTACAAGCAATACATAATTAAACATGATAAAGCAGCTAGATTACTAATACAACAAAGTTATGCTTTATAACTTCATCAAGGAAATAATTCATCTTTCACTCAGCTTTCACTTTCAAACCTTAGTTCATAAGAGAAGTTTCCCAAACTTGTCCTAAAGTCCTAACTTCATTTCTAAAGCAAAACTTGGAATCAAACAAAGGAGTCTAAGTAAGAAAACAATCAAGGTTTGACTAGGATAAAAAGTTGTGATTTTTTCCAATCTTCATTGTAAATTAATGATTAATCCAAAACTACATGAACACGTACGTGGCACCAATTAGGGCCTAACATCTTTCCCACAACTTGTGTTTGTTGGATCCATACTGTGAACTATCCCCTTTGCAACTTTCTGTCCATAGTAAGCTATGTCTTTCGAGACTATAAACAATCCCCCATTGCCAGCAAAACATATAAAGAAAATATTACTGTTTGATATTAAGCATAGCTAAGAAATCCATATATAAGCAAATGGATACATGAAATATCATCACAAGGTAATTCACAATTGAACACCACTAACAATCTTTTTAATAGTTTCAAGAAGATATATATTCATCAAATTTTTCCATTACATAGTAAAAGATTACTTCTTAACTTACTCATATAGGTCTATGCTCTAAATGTAGAGTTAGGGGGTATGATCAACATTTGACATTCATGGCCTATGTTTGGAGCTTAGTGTTTAGGGTCTATCATCATTACCTAGCATTAGCAAATTGTTATCTGGACTCAACGTAGGAGTAAAATTTGAAAGGCTTCTTAAAGTACCAACTATGGTGCCCTTTTGTTGTCTGTTTCCATGACAAGTGATGTCAATATGTGAATTCATTGGTACATTTCATCAAATTGTGATTGATATTCCAAGTTCCTCCTATGACTAGTGGCATGACTAGGCATATCATAGCAAACATCAACAAGAGAAACACTTAAACCATTAGTTTAAATGGGTGTAGATTTATTTTCCCATAACTTTTGAAAATATATCATCCTTAGCAATCTCATTACTTCCTTCTAAGCCATTATTAATCAAATTCTTCATATCACCTTATTGTATAATGCATACATTAGAGGACAAACAAATTAGCTTTTCTTCATTAAAATGCATTGAGCAACTAAGAAACTTAGAATCACTTTACCAATAGCCTCATTTGCAAGAGTACCATCTGGTTTTAAATAGCAAACCTTAAACATACAATCACATGTTGGTGTATAGTTTAATCTCTCTTCATATATATGTAGTAAATAAGAGATGGAGATTATTTTAGCTATATACATGTAAAACAAATGAATGACATGAAGAATTGAGGAGCAATTGCCCTCCTTTCTAGCTATCAACCCTCCAATTTATATTGCTACTAAAGAATTATAATGCTAGTTCAACAAAACTTTCTAAATAGGTATTGGAGTTAATTCTAATAGACCAATGCCTTTAGTTACTCTAATTAAGCTGATTTGTAATTTGTAACAAAAGATTACACACAGATTATGCATTTCTATAAATATAAGGATGGATAAAAATTGAAAGGATGACATGAGGAATCACTTGCATCACGAATAGTAAAGTCAAAAGTCAAGCAAGAGAACATGCATGAGTAACTTTTCTATTTAAAATTTCCCTTATTATAGCCACCTAATCACACTTAAATAAAACTACTTTCTTATCTATAAAGTAATGTAGGATTGCTATCATCGACACTAGCAAAACTTCTTATTTTGTAGTAACAACAATACCATAATTTTATACCTACCTCTTTTTCTTAATTTTTTACTTGTAAAACCTAAAACCATTGACAATAAATCCTTTGTATCTTTTACACACTAAGTTAAGACCATAAGACAACACTTTAAGTTCCTTAGAAATGTGCCTTCCTTACATAAAGTGAGATTCTTAAACCTACTTAAACATTAAAATATGTAAGAAAATAAAATTTTGAAAAAGAATTCTTAAATATTGAAATTTAACTTAGCTCACTTGGTCTGCAAATCATGATGCAAATGGTTGTATATGAATTCACTCAATATCTCTTTTCCTTTTACGAAGTTTTGATTTTGAATTAAGAAATGGTATTCTCTATGTGTATCATATAAAATTATACTAATGAGTGAGTAAAACGAAGATTCAACTTACACAAGGCTTTGAAAATCATACCTGCTAGAAGGATCTACTCCGTCACAATTAAATAAAATATATTGATGTGCTTTTACTAATACATCCCTATCTGCCAATGTTACGACACTCTCTATTAACATTAAATGATCTGACATTTTAAATACAAATCGTCCTGTAGTTGGAGTTGTATCCTCATCAAGGTTTCTTGAAGCCTAATTGAATTTAGTTTGTACATCATTTAACTACTTAAAGCAAAATGTCAAGTAAATAGGCTCTAGTAATAGAACTCTCTAAGAAACATCAATTATGCACATACAATTTCATAGTAGATAAATACCTCTTAATCAAATACATCCAATGATAGTGGACAAACCTAGTTATCATGGCCTCATAAGCCAAACGTATGGAAAGATCTATCAAATATCAAGAAAGTTGGAGGAAAAATTCTCTCCATCTAATGAAGTGTTCTTGAAATCTTTCTTTCCAATTTAATGATATCTCGAGCATGGAGTGTTATAGAACATAAGTCTTTAAGGAAATTACATAATTTCATTAGAGTAGTCTGAACTTGATTTGGTAAGACCAAACGCAAAGCCAATGGAAGCAATTGTTCTATCAAAATACGATTGTCATGACTTTTGAGACCCAAAAGTTTATGGGGTGTGAATTGAACACATTGGGAGATATTTGTAACATGACCATTAGGTACTTTAATATACTTTAGAACACTACAAAACAAGTTTTTCTCTTTTGTGTTCATTGAAAAACATAATGGAGATAAGTCTATTATACCAGATCCATCCTCTTGAGGGTGAAGCTTATTTCTAATCCCTAACTCTTGCAAGTCACAACGTACTTTTAGGTGATTCTTAGACTTCCCTTCAAGATTTAATAGTCCCAATCACCTTATCACATGCATTTTTCTCTATATGCATCACATCTATGTTATGTCTAATCAAATTATCTTTTCAATATGGTAACTTGAAAAGTATACTTAGTTATTTCCAATTAAATGGAAACTTCATATTATAGTTAACTAACTTGCCAAACATGTATTCATAATAATTTAACTCATTTAATATTATATTTCCAATTATTTGAGGAGGGGTTCCTTTATGCCCTTTTAAGCCATCAAATGATCTTTTGTATCTACAAAGAGCATTATCCTTCTCTCAAAAGCATTGACGAACCATATAGCAATGCTTGCCACTATATTTTAATAATCTCATTTGTGTGTAGTTGTGATATAAATGACAAGCTAACTCACCTTTGGTACTCTATCCTGAAAATTTTGTATAAGTGAGAAGATCAGTATAAGTAGGAAGATCACTAATTGTCTACAAAAGGGTTGCATGCATGTTAAAATTTTCTTTTGTGTAAGCATCATAAGTGTTTATCCTAAGATACCATAGCTCTTTTAACTCCTTAACTAAAGGTTGTAAATAAATATTTATATTATTTCTTAGAGCCGAAGGGCCTGGTATAAGTAATGATAACATGGAAAATTATAGCTTCATATACATCTAAGGAGGCAAGTTATAAGGAATCAAAATCATAAGCCGCGATGTCTTGAAGGGATCAAATCCATTACAAGCTAAACTAAGCCTAGCATTCCTTTAAATTCCTAAAAAATTGCCCATTTTATAATCAAATGTTTGCCAAACAGGAGAATTAGCAATGTGCCTCATGTATCCATTCTTTGTACGACAATCCTTATACTACCTCATGAATGATGTGGTTTTTAAAGACATAAACAACCTTTGCAACCTTAGGATTAAGGGAAAATGTCATAAAACTTTTATAGAATTCTACTACTCACTCCTCATATATATTGTCTTAAGTGCTTAAATATATAAACAACCAACAAACATAACACTCAGTAACTTGCTGATATTCTTTCCTATATAACTTTCAATCATTAGGGCATGTATAAATCTTTCTATGACTTCGTCCTAAGTCACCAATTATTTTTTTAGCCTCATACTATGACTTAGGAAATTTCTTCCCTACAAATAATAACTCCAAAAATTGAAGCAACTTACACACTAATTTATCGCTTCATTTACTTGTGCACTTTAAGTGAAACAATTATATTATAAAGGACAATTTTGAGAATTTCATACACGCTGGATATATCTCTTGCTCAACATCTTTTAACAACTTGTAAAATGGTTTGACTTCCTCATCAGGTTCATTTTGCACTTCTACATACATCCCATCATCTTCTCCAATTATTCCTCCATGAACTCCATAAGCATCATATAACATTATATGTGTGTTGTCTTCAATGTTAGAACCATCATTAACTTCTACAGGAAGGGAAATAGATGATGAGCCCTCCTCTTGCAATCTCATTCTTCATAACCTCTCATGAACTCATCACTTATCGAGAGGACTTATGCATCTTTTATTGTTGGCCACATAATATTTCTACAATTTTTACATGGACATGTGATCTTTCCATCTATACCAATATTTTTGAATTTTTTTTCTTCAAATAATTATTAACCCCTATAAGGTATTTATCACTACATCTTGATTCATAATTACAACTTCTATCCACTTTTACATAAGAAAAAACAAAACTATAAATATGTAGCATACAGTAAGCATAGCAATTAAATTATATAAGAAATAGCATATACATGTAGTACAAAAACCTAGGTAATAACCACAATAACAACTTTTGAATTAGAGTTTAAACATCATTTAATATTTAGTAGATCTTATAGTTTAATCATCATTTAAGTCAAAATTTACTAAGAAAAAAAAGTTAGAACAAAAATTTACTAAAGAAAAAACATGGGAAACTGAAATAACTCATACTCATACTAAAAATGTTGAATTACCAAAGCAAACAAAATGAAACATAAAAGAAAGAGGATATATAGCGCAAAACATAACCAACAACCTAAGTGGTAAAGTTTCCATATATTTATACTTGTTTGATGCTATGATGTTGGAGGAGAATACCTTATCTCTACTAGTTATAATTCTTAGTTTTCTTAGGGTTGAAAGTATAACTCATTGTCTATTAGTTTCTTCTTTAACTATCACATAATAGTTTATGTTGAAATAGAGTTTATGCTTATTGAGGAGAAATGTGCAAAATATAAGGCTTACATGGGGCAATATTAGACAAATATACCAGTCAAGTAATAATATAAAGGATACAAGAGTCCAATTCCACGAAAACTACACACTTACTCATACTTAATTAATATACTAGAAAGAAAATAACAATAGCAATGATAAACTAAAATATTAAATTAATGAAAAGAAACAAAAATCAACTAACGATTAATAATAATTTATAAGAACAACTAAGAACTCTAAATAACCATAATGATATCAAAACTCTTATTACCAAGAGACTAACATGTAGCAATCCTAAGGTTTCTAATGTATTCTCTATTCTTATTAACCAAAGAAATTCGATTACCAACTTAATAGGAATCGTTTTTCTATTAATTCATAATCCTAATTATATTATATTCAAATTGCTTCTGTAATAGGACAAATTAGAACAGCATTAAGAACATGAATTCCCTAAATAAACAATATAACAATATTAATTCTGAAAGAAATCTACAACTTATCGTTAAACTTATAGAAAATCACTTCAATTATGATAGATCTATTTTCTTAGGTCACACAACTTTAATACATAAAATCTAATAATTAAGTAAACACCCTAGAAATAATAGCATAATCGATACAAAATATGCAATTGAATTAATAAAAAATACAATATTTCATTAGAATAAATGAAATTGAGTATGCTACATGTTACCTCAATAGTTACAAGTTTAGATATCTATAAATCTACTCCATATAGATGATAAAATCAAAAAACTACATGCTAAAATGATAAAAATCCCTAATGGAGTTCCTCTTTTTCTTCTCTACAACATCTCTTCCTTTTCTTTCTGCATGTTTGGGCCCTATTTATATGATATTAACAAAACAACCTTTAAATGACAAGTTTTGGAAATCATTGCATGTCCACAATTAGAGAACACAGCCGTGGAGTTAAGGCCTAAACTACACCTTGCAATATTTCTTCAAAAAAATAACTTGGATTAAATTACAAGGGGATTACGACCAATAATCACGACTATGCAATATTCCCGTGATCTTATACTTAGTATAATAATCTTCAAATTCAATTGGAAATTAAGGACGAAGGCTTGACAAAGAAACATGGCTGTGAAGTTCACCCATTGTAAAACCTACTTTTAGTGGGGCTAAGACTTGATTAAGAGTACTTTCCGAACGTTCCCAAAGATCAACTAAACTAAAAACTTAAGTTTATATTTAAAAACAAATTAAATTTTTCCAATTCAAAAGCCAATTATCGATAAAACCCGAGCTTGAAGAACTGTAAGCTCTAAAGTCACTTAAAATCCTAAAACCTAAAATAATAAAAGAATTTTAACCCTAAGTAATTAATCAATAATTTAATTTGAATAATTTCATTCAACTTTAGAAAATTTCACAATTCTATAGGAATCGAATCATAAATCACAAAACAATGCGAGATGAAAACCTAAAAATAATTTTCTATAAGACCATGCCCTTATCTTCATGCCTAATCCCTACACTACAATAACTAGATCAACCAATCACTTTAGATAACTTATCAATTGAGAGTTGGAATTATTTATCAATTGATAACTTATCAAAATTTAGTGATAACATTTTCCTTATCACCCCTTCACTTATACTACATATGGACAATTTTTCACAAGATTTCATATGCTTAACTTCATTAAACGAGATAAGACCACTCGATGGCTCAAAAAGACTTTAAATGGCAGATTTAAACAAGGAAGAAAGGGGGGCCATGCACTTGTTTTTCAACCATCAATCACTTTCTTTTACACATCACCATTCACCCCTTAATGCTTGCATCATTAATAGTTGCAATTGTTAACTTTTGTGTAACCTACAAGACAACACTTTCAAGACATTTTAGCCACTCATTTTCTCTCAAATCCAACCGGCCACTTTCTCCATTATTTCTCTTACTTTCAATTTCACTTTCACATCTTCTTTCTCTCATTTGAAACAAACATAAAAAGGAGAAACAACCTTACCCTACAAAATCAACTTTTCTTCCATTTTTCAAACTTCACTCATGGCAACTTCTCCTCTTATTCTTGTGTCATTTTATTTCACCATATAAGATCTTCTAGAACCATTAGAACCTTTCACAAACCCCATTCTAAAAGATCAAACAACTCAGGTTTCTAAAAGGTGGTAAAAAGTTAAGAGCTTAAGTGGAATCTTAGTGCACAACCATCATACTTGGCTTTAAGGACGAGTAAGTGTTTCTTGTGATTTATGGGTTAGTGTTTATGTTAGGAGACTTTGATTTCTTGAAGATATAAGTAAGGTTTAAGTTGTTATAACACCAAAAATTGTTTTAAGAACAAACTCATGAAACCCTTACATAAAGTTGAAACATGAGCATGTAAAGTTGGTGTTCTGTAAAGATACTTGTATAACACTTTCAATGGAAGATTTTAAGTTGAGAAAATCTAGAAACAAGAACTTGAATGGAAGATGAACATGCTAAACGTAAGGGTTCAAAGGTCATTTGAATGTTGATTTTATTTCCGTTAAGTTAAATATGCTCAAATCTAAACTTAAGTTAAGGAAAAATCCATAACATGAAATTTTATAAAGAAACCAACTTTGTATGACATGAGCTATGATATGAAGGTTATATTAAGTATAAGATCTTCTATTTCTTTGTGTGGAGCATGAGTAAAAAAACCATCTTGTGGAAGAAAATTTAAGTTAAGATTTGGATACAAATAGTTTAAGTGCATAATTAACACCTAAACTTAAGGAAATGATGAAACAAGTTGAAAAATTAAGCGAGAACCCCTTAGAATCATCACGACCAGATCAGGAACGTGGGAAAAATAAGGTTAAAAATATGATAAAAGTGAATGAACAAAGTGAAAAGATTAACCAAAGCAAGTATGGTAAGTATAGGAAGCCTAAAACTTAAAATTGAGTCTAAAACTCTCAAAACTCTAAGTTGGGCCTTCAATAAAATTCTGACCAGCACCTTAAAACATCAAGAGAGGATATTTTGAAGCCTATAAGAAATCTACCTAAGGCCCCATAAGCCCACCAAAGTCACTAACTTCAGTTTGAACAAAAAACAAGCCCATTAGACAACTTAAGCCCACTAAAGGGCCCATGAAGTGGTTGTTAGCCTTAGGAAAATAAATCAAAGTTATAAATCTGATCTCAAGGAGTATTTTAGGCTTAGGATAAAATCTTAAGACCAAGCCAAAAGGATTTCTTAAGTTATGAAAAAGCCCATTTACAATATAAGGCCCAAAAGCACTCCAATACATGAGGAACACTACTGTTCTGACCCATGGACAAAATTGTATGCCTCATTTCAAAAATCTAACCTTACCATGTTAAATTACACTCAAAAACGATAAAAATTGACTATAAAGTCATAAAAATAGGATTTAAAACGAAAAAGTTACATGCGATTGAACTTTAGGTAAAAACCGAGAAAATTTTCGAAAACTAGTCAAGAGTATAACTTAAGGAAAATTTACTTAGTTTCCTAAGTTTATTTCAATCCCTTATAAATATTATTTCAATGACCAGGGGACAACATATACGAAGATGACTTACCTCCGGATTACTTTGATTGACCCACATGGCAGAGTGAGTAAATTCCCGATAACTCTTTACTTGATTTTGCTTGTAGAATAGATGCACCTAAACTTATATATATAAATTTGGATGCTTGTAGGATATGGGAGATGCATGTGTATGGATTTATGGATGAATGTGATGACTTGTTAATTATATATATAATAACGGGAATTGTTTGTATCAATATATACATGTGAATTGTATGAAATGAAATTGTTTGATCACCTTGAAAATCGAGTTAATCACTTATACGATTAAGAAATCAAAATGAATCATGCATTCTCTATATTGCATACGGATAACACCGACTGCTGCTTCACGCAGAAGATGGGAAGGGACTCATAGGAATACGAGTTTCCTGCAGGATTGGGCACTAACTATGTCATCATATATATTAAGTCCCTGTCCTAAGCTGATGAGCTTACTAAGCACTGGGAGACGCCAACCGTCAACGAAGGGCCGAATCTTGTGGCATCTGCTTAGGGCGTGTGTTTGTGGATTGCGAAGGCCACCACACCGTTAGACTTGGGATTTTAAAAGATATGATTTGATTTCGGTAAAGGAAGTATAAATATATATATATATATATAGAAAGAGAGAGAGAGAGAGAGAGAGAAAGACAGAGTTTTGTTTTGGCATAAGCACAATAGTGAAAATGAAATAAAACCTAAGGTCTAGAACCCAGATTTTGGTTTGGGTCGGTTAATTATCTCCAAACCTCGACTTTAGGAGTAATAATTCTTAGTCGTATGCAGTTCCTAGGTCACTACATAAGTTATTTGGCATACTGATTGTTCATGCATTCATATGATTGTACATCTAATAAATTTCTGTCAAGTGGTACTGACGAGAGTATTTATCTCACTAAGTATAAGCTTACACCCCTATAGATTTTTGTTGATGCAGGAAAACCTCTTCACTAATCCGAACCAAGGCATGTCCGTGGTAAGTCTTATGTAGGGATGGGTTAGAGCGATTAAAGAGCGAAGAGAACATTTTGTAATAGATTTATAAATATTTAAATACTTTTATGTTTTTGCTCATAACACAAATTTAATGTAGTTCCGTTATAAAGTGCATTTGTTTGTAACATTTTTTGGTATGAGTCTCACGAGCCCACACGATTAGCAAATTTATAACATAGAAGTAATTCTAGTTAAATTGCTCTATATTACTTGTTTATGAGCCTAGTGGTAACGTAGAGTGGAAGGAGCCTTGTGTGTCGTATGAAAGGCCTATAATCAGCAAGGGAGTTAATAATAAACCTTTATACGATATACGGTGACCTACCACGATAACAATACTGCTGGGTCGTGATACCCATAGTCTTCTCTTACTCTTGATTCTTTATCAAATCTTCTTTCGATTCTTGCTATCTTAATTCATTCTTTAAGATTAGTGAAATTATTTTCAAAAAATACATAAACTCCATCCTTTTCACCTTTTTACTCAGGCATTGAAATCAATAAATGACTTAATTAAGTAATAAAATCATTAAAATCATATTAAAGTAGCTTAAAATGACCATAAAAATACCATAAGATATGAGTGTAAAATTACACCCACCAACTTACCCTCCTGGACCATGTAAAAAAATATTTTGCTAGTTATAAATAGTTAATTATAAATACTATAAGTACAATTATGATACTTAAGAGATGTTTTTATACTCTTCATGGCAATGTGAGAGAGTATCTTTTTATTGCAAATGCAGTTTGTTTAACACATGCTCAATAAAGCCTATCTAACTAATAATAATCTATATATAACGCTATCACTATTAGTCTTGGTTGAAACTTTTGTTTTTAGGATAACAATGATCGTTTGAACTTCATGTTTATTCCATAAGAAGGAATTGTTTATTTGAGAATGTTGTATAAGAATGTTCTTAACTTTCTAAGCTAGAACTAATTAGATGTACCTTATGTTTCATTATGTTTTTCAATTTCCAAACCTTTCAAAAGTAAAAGCAACTCAATTTTAGTATAGATAAGATATGATCTAAATCAACCTTTAGCAATATAACCATCTTATATTTTATATACACGATGTATTTTCTACGAGAAATCAAATTGCTTACTTCAATTAAAAAAAATAGAGAAAGCAAAAAAAAACAATCAAGTTCCTCTTTATCTTGAGCAGAACATAATAAATTCAACAAATAAAAATAAGTTTAAAAGATAATTTTTTTCTACCTATTAGTTCTTCATGATGAGATTGAATATGTCTAATTTGAGAGGTATGTTGCCAACTAATTACATTCAATTCAACCAATAAAAACAACAACTAAGTTGCTTATTAATTCTCGCTTTTCTTATTGCATTTAACAATGATAAATATTAAGGCATTCAATGATTCTTTTTTGTTTTTCTCTAATCCATTCTATCTTGGTTGGTAATCATTTTCACTAATGGTTGGTATAGTTGGTTATTGCCACCCCAATCTAACGTGTAAGAGGTCCAAAGTTTAAATTTAAGTTAGAAGTCTAAAGTTTAAATTTGGGCTTAGAACTATACACACATGGAAGAATCCCTTTACAACTTATGAGATCCAATAGTAGCCTACCTATGCTAAAAATTCTATATCAATTATTTAAAGCCCAGTAACAACTTAGACATAAATAAGTACATAAATAAAAGAAATAACAAAAGTAAATCATCAACATAATCATAATCTACCACCACCACCACCATCATCATCCTTTCAAAATCAAAGGTTCACCTCTTTTATATATGACACAATATTGATATGGAATGCAAGCTTATGATCCATATTAGAAAGAATCCATGTCCTAAAAAAAAAAAAAAAAAACTAACCAATGAACAACAAAAATAAAAGCCTTAGATAGCCAGACTTCTATGACAATATGACTAATTTTTATCACCATAACAATTTTAATTTATTGAGACATAGCTATTAAGAATGTGGTGTGGTGTATAAACCTAGCTCAATTAGCTTTCTATGGTTTTATAACAGTAAAACAAAGGCAAAAACCATATGTTGTCATAATAGCTATAATATTTTACTATTTTCAATAAAAGCTACTAAAGTTGCCAAGTGAAGGTTCCAATAGTTTTTTATATCTAATCTAAGACAACAATTATACTTTTTCACAATTAAAATTGTTTTTAATATCATCACCAATACTTATAAACAAAAAAACTCATTGAATTTGTTTTTTAGCTAGTTAAATATAAAAATCACATAATCTTATTACAATCACAAAACTGTTGGATACAATGGTTTCTAGAATGATAATACAAATCTAGAAATCTACAAAGCCTAAACTATAAATCTACTTGTCATAACTTAAAAGTAACTAAAAATTAAAAAGAAAAGAAAGAAAAAGTTTTAGTCTTTATCCAAAAATAAGATTGCATACAAAAGAGGAAGTCTTTCTTTTTCTAATTATTAATATTTAGTTACAAGTTAAATGATCAAAGAGTAAAACCTTAATTAAACTTTCTCAATTTGACACATTTTTATTGAATAATAAATATCAATTTTCTCACTTGATAAAAGGAAAAGCCATTAATCCTTCAATAGCAATTGTCGCGTTCTTTATCAACCATGCTCATTACTAGAAAAGCTCTCCCATAGGATGATAATATGAAAAGCTTGTAAAGAGAAATTGATGCGTAATGCATGAAGGAAGAGAGGTATTTATGTTTTTTCCTTTCCTTAAAGAAAAGAAAAAGGAGAGTGAGATCTAGAAGGATAAAGAAGAAGTATACTGATGAAGACTTAGTTAGAGAAGAGAGAGACAAAATGATGATGTAAAAAGTAAAAAAAAAAAAGGAAAATGATTAGTTTTATAGCATTATTTATTATTTTACTCAAATTAAAGAGCATAGCCAAGAAAAAAAATAGAAAAAGCACTATTGGCTCCCTTTTTTATCTCAGTCTTGATTTCCCTCTTAGGAAATTGTTGTCGTGCTTAAAGTTTTTAACTTTTCTTTCATTTTTTATTTTTGTAGCCAATGTCTTAAAAAATCACCCCCCTCAAAATGCTATTTTTTAAGACAAGTTTAGATAACCTCCTCAATAGCTACATCTTAATAAAATAAAATTGTAGTATATGGTCCCCACATGAGCAATCATCGTAAAATTTTTGTTATCCCTTGTATCCCAACTCCTTGTAATTATCTACCCTAATACCTTCTTTCCCTACTCTCATTTCCACTATTTCTGTAAAGCATTCATCAAAAATCCCTTCTAAAAACCCTCAAACAAAAACTCAAAAGAAAAGAAGGAAAACAAGTTGAAGCCTTAGGTCACCATATACCCTTGACAGCCTGACACCACTATAGCTACTGCAAGCCACCAAATTACAAACAATCACCACTCATTGAACCCTCATATCCCTCTCCATTTGATCGACCCACCTAAGGCCCCAAAAGTACACCATTTCGACTTCATTTTTTAGATGAAAAGTTAGAACTCACATACTTTAAAATAAAGTAAAACTCACCTAACTTGAATTCTCTTGTTATACTAACTATACCAATGATATTTTGAGGATTTAAGACTAAAAATACCTAATAGAGATGTTACAATGTATATATGACTTTGGAGCCACATAATCATACTTTCATTCATGAATTTAGCTAAATTATTACTTATATTTTAGGAATGAAGAAATAGTTCTACGAAGATAATTTAAAGCAAGATTGGAAAACTCTATGAAACCCAAGACCCATGCTTAGGCCAAAACATGTAGATGCATATTTTTGCTTTATTTTTTATTTCACATTTTAGTGAAAAGTGGATTAAGATGCATTATAGAGTTAGTTTGATGCATTATTCATTAAGTTTAGTACATAAGTATAAAGACCCTTAGAAAATCATCATTTATTGATAGTTACAATTGTTACAACTTTTGATTTAGATAGCTAATCCCATGATTAATTAAGATTAATTAAGGTTTAGAGCTTAAACTTATAAGATAATAAACTAAACAAGGTCAAAGCAAGTAATTAAGCCCATAATTAAGATTAATTATGTTACCATAGAAAAACCCAGTTAAAGCTCAACAAGTTAATAACACCTGATCTAGAACTTAAGTTAAATGAACCATTTAATAAGTTTAATAAGTTATAGGCCCATTAAACTAAGCTAAAGATAAGGTATAGGCCTTAATACATGAATTAAGCCTAAATTAAGTTAAAACCCCACAAAACAAGCCTTAAACCCATATAAACTTAGATGACCAACAGGTAAAATGGATAATTAAAGCAAAATTCAAAAGCTTATTAAGCCTATTAAATAATTAGAAGAGTCCAAATAAGCTTAAGTGTAAATGGAGTTCATGATTAGTTAAAAAGTGTAGTTTAAACCTTAAAATAATACAAGATGGACTTGGACTTAAATTTAACCGGCCCAACTAATTTGATAACCTTAAATAAAGAACTAAAAGCCTAATTAATAAAAACAAGAAGCTAGGATAAGGCCTTAAGCATTCAAACACTTCATTTAACTAGTAAATCAAGTAAGTAAAAAAGGGAAAACATGACATTCGAATATGATCCTTATCCAAATGAATAATTGTAGGTCCTAACTCCCAAAATAAACCCTACCATGTGAAAGTAATCCTATGAAATTTATTATAACAATGCAATAATCAAACTTAAAACAAAGAAGATATCAGGAAAACTGGTTTTAACAGTAATCAGAAATAGCATAGCAAGAGTTAAGATAATTTCTTAGAGACTTAGCATGGCTCTAATAGTATTATTATTTTGTTATTAAGAGATACTCTATCATAATAGATAACTATTATAATTCCTAATCAACATAACTAAGTGAGTATTTCTTTTATGATTATCATGCTTGTGTATGTAGTATAGAGACACTTAAATAAGATAATAAATTAGATTGCTTAGGGACTACAAGTTCGTATGTGTAAATGTATTTGCTTGATCAAGTGGCTAAGATACTTTAATTATCAGATAACATGTTTATATGTTACATACTTGTATTTCTCGTTACTTTAGCCAATTTAAGTGTCTATTGATTTGCTCAATCACCTAATGAAATGGACTTATATATTAGGCTCAATAATTAAATGATTATGCACGTGTACAACATCACATATATATTGATCATCACATCACGCAAAGGTAAAGAGGAGTCTTACGAGAGTTGTATTTATCTTGTTGAAAAGTTATGATATGAAAGCTTGTTTTGTACAGTGCACTTGTATAACTAGTACCCCATCTTGGTCTACGAGCTTATTAAGCATTGGAGGCGTTAACCATACAACTAAGGATTGTGTCTTAAGACCTCTACTTTAAGGTAAGTTAGACTATGTGTGCTATTCGCAACCTCACTTAGCGTTAAGTTATCACTTAGGTAATTAATGACAAGATAATAATTGGAATCAATAATATGAATATAATAACTAGTTAGTAACTAAGTGATAGGTACTCAAATCTAATGATTTGAAATCTCCAAACCTAGTTTTGAAGGGTGTTAAATTCGAGTTATATACCGGCTACTTATATATACTTATTTAACATATGGTTAATTACATTTATATGCTCGTATAATTAAACTCGCTTGACTATTGCTTGTATAGTGTAGTTTAAGAAGTTTGCTCACTAAACTAGTTAGGTTACTCTCTAGCAAACTTTTATTGTTGTAGGTTGGTTAATGCATCTCCGAGGTCATATACATGGAAAAACACCACAACGAAAGGAATTAAAAGAAAATAAATAGAAAAAAAAAGGATTAGCAAATCTGCCAGTTACCAATCAAATACGATACGCTAATCAATCTTACTCAACTTATAATTCATCGGATATGACTCATTGGTTTGAATTATGAGATCACTCGCCAATACTTCCTACTAAAAGGAATAGATAAAAGTTAAAACGGAATGAGAACATTAGGTTACTTGAGAAGAAAACTAATACTATTCAACAATGAGCTACTATTGTGTCTGCGTATATCAAATGGGGGTTTATATACTCACACCATTAAAGTTATAATACATATGAATATACACTTATTTTTATAAGTATACTCTGTATATATAATAATTATACCCTTAAATTAACTCGAAATTATATAATTATATATAATATGTGATGAACTCATAAAAATAAATAGAAAATATATCTTAAAAATAAAAAGCATGATAGAAATATAAATATATGAGCATAATTACACATTACATGTATCAACTACATAGGATAAATATACATATATTAGTAAATATATAAAATATTAAACATAATATATATATATTATTAATAAATATACTAAAAATCAACTAAACTTCATCCAATTTGCAAGGAAAAGGTTGGAAATTGTTGGATCCAGACATGATAAGTCCAAAATTATCTTTAAATGGTGAATCAAAAGTTGAATCCCTAAAAATTGGATACCTCATACTTGATTAAACGGAGGAAATTTTCAAGAAATTTTTCATACGATCAAATTTAACCCCTATTAATAACAATAGACATCAAAAATCATTAGTTTAGCAAATTGAAATCTAGGATAGAAAGAGAGGAAGAGAATAATTTGGAAATTAGAAACATTTTAGAAAAATTAAATAAAAAACAGAGAAAGGATTAGATCAAGTTAGTTTCTTAACCTCCAGGTGAACTACTATTAAACCCTACACGAACCTTAATAGTCCACCCCATATGTCGTCGATTTGACACACTCCCACTAGCCAACAGCTACTAGAGCTCCAATAAACACACGATCCACTTTTCTACCTTATTTTTCCTTTATTTTCTAAAAATATTAAAATTATCCAAAAATTATGAAAAAAAAATTATTTTAGATTATTTTAGATATACTTTCCTATTTTATTTTTATTTTTATAAAATTACGAATATTTTATATACTTGTTTAAGTAAGTTATTATTCATTCGAATTTTAGAATTAAAAATAAATGTATTAAATGTCATTATCTTGAGCTGAAAATTTTTATATAAAATAAATATTATATTTAGTTAATTTTTATCTAGCCCGATTTTTTATTCATGTATTATGAATATTTATGGTATTTTTTATGCTAAAAATTAGGGTAAATTATGAGATAAATTGATTTTTGTAAAATTAAGGGATGAGATTAATGTCCACTAACTTCCAATGATTTATAATAATGTCAAAATATATTAAAAGCGATTTTTTATAAAAATAATAATATTTGTCTAATTAAACATAATTTAAAGTTAAAAAATAATTATGTGTATATAAGCAATAAACCCAATAGCATAAAACCATATACCGACTATATTCTCTATATTTTTAGGAGTCTATGGAAATTTTCAGAGAATTATTTGATAACCTGAGATGTTTATCATCAATTTTAGTCATAAAATAGCATAATTTACTAATCGAAATACGTTTCTAGTAATAATAAGCTAAAATATAATAAATATTGAAACAAAAATTATACAAATACATGCTAATCAAGTTTGATTAGAAGGAATTTATATCATATTTCATGATATTATATGACTTAGGTTAAGGCATACGCATGTTAGACCTAAAAATTACATAAATTACTAAGCTATTTTAGGAATTACATAAAATATAGTTTATTTATATTATATGAATATAATATCATAAGGCTTGTTATAAGAATATATAAGTATAACAGAAAATAAGAAAATACTCTTTAGAAGTCATCTCTTAAAACAGAACCCGTTATATGTATCGTCAAATTCATACAAACCCAATAACACAACTTTTATTAAAATTGAATAATCTTAAATAATATAACACATATTTCTATAATATTATAAAAATTTACGTATTATAATAACCCTACCGTAATTGAAACATAATTTGATTCATTAAAAGTACATTCCGTTATAATCGAAATGATATATTTTAAGTAATAATATAACAACGTATATTATCTACACTTAACAACTTAACATAACTATATAATGGAACTATGATAAATATATATTTAAATAATAATATACCTTAAATATATGTATATTTATATATATATATATATATAACTTGATAATAAAATAAAAAAGTGCATAAAACCTTGATATTTCTATAACTCTTATGAAGACTAAATCTAGGTTTTATATATATAAGATCTCTTATTGAGCAACGTATAAATGATACAAGTCATTTGCAATAACTGTTAGGACAAGTAAGTTTGGATCGTAATTTTACCATTTGTTGAGATATTGTATTAAAATATCTAGAGATTTAATAGTACTTTTATTTGTGGTTGTAAATTAAATATCTATGCATATACTATATATGTGATTGGTATTCTGTTTATTAAAGAAGTTGAACTCATTAACGTACTATTCTACATTATCTCTTCGTATTTATATTATGTAAACTTGTCTAATTATCTCTAAATGGAACTAATATTGATTTAATCACTAACATAACTAAACATATATAAAAGTGTAAGGGGAATGATTAAGAGTGTAACCAAATACCGACTTTTTTCAATAAGAATAGTCAAAATGATCATTTCACCATTTTTAGTTAAATTAAGTAACAGCCAAGCAACATTCATTCCACAAGTCTAAGTTTGATCTAATTTTGAGTTGTACCAAACTCCTTAATTTAAGTTAAAACAAATTTAATTTCTCTAACCTCATAATAAATTTTAAAATTGAACAATATTTCAAGTGATTAATTACATTACATTTTATTATATTTAATAACCTTATTTATTATATATTATTCTTTTCACTCTATCCTACTTATTAAATTAATTATATTCACAGCCTTATACTCTTACAAATAATAAATCAAATAATAAATAAAAACTTAAGGTATACATATATCACCACTCTTCAATTAGCGTGCAATTAATCAAGATAGTAAGAAAAAAAGAATCCACTAAATCTAGATTTTTTTTTTAAGAAAACTAAATAAAATTCTTTTACAAATAATAAATCAAATAATAAATAAAAACTTAAGGTATACATATATCATCACTCTTCAATTAACGTGCAAACTATCTGCACCAATCAAGATAGTAAGAAAAAAAGAATCCACTAAATGTAGATTTTTTTTTTTTAAGAAAACTAAATAAAAATTCCTTAAAACGCTTACTAATTTTTTATCTTACTATAAATAAACTTTTTATCTTACTATAAATAAACTTCGAAACACGTAACTCTTATAAACTCCTAATATAAATTATAACTCTATATATAAAAAATACTTAAATTATAAAACCATTATATTATCAATTAAAAATTATATCACAAATTTGATTATTGGTAAGTATTAAACTAATGCTTCTCATGTAAGCCTTATATAAGTTCTACCAATAGCATCTATCTTAAATTTAATATCACATTAATCATTATTAATGTGAAATAATATCTCCTGACTCATACTATAGTTAAAATTCTTAATATCACTCAATTACATGTTTTCTTCTCTATGAATTTTTTTCCTTTTAAATATGACTATTCTTTCTTAAATTTAACATCACATTAATTATTATTAATGTGAAATAATATCTCCTGACTCACACTAGAGTAGTTAAAATTCTTAATAACTCAATTATATGTTTTCTTCTCTATGATTTTTTTTCCTTCTAAGTATGACTATTTCTTTTAATTAGTCTCTATATACAAGCCATGGACGGCGCATAACCATCTGCAAGAGTTGAGGCGGGTTCGACTCTGTGAACCAGCTCAAAGCTCCGGACCGAACGACTTCTGGTTTAGACGCAACACGTATCTAAGTCACGACCCTAATTACATCAGCATTGAAAAACAAGGGATCACTCCGAGCAAGTTTTGCTCGCAGACCGGGGTCTGGGGAGGTCAGCAACACGATTTGATTCGCCTACGTTTATAAACATAATATTAGAAGCAAATTCAATACAGCTATCCAGCTTAGCTATCCAATCCCTCACCAAACACTATCGCTAGTTTCTGAACTTCCAAACAGATACTCGGCGAATCCACCTCTAAATGACAATTTTAAGATTTGAGTGTATAAAGTAGAGCTTCACCCCAAAAGTTGAATTGAGGATTAAGATTCAAGCAAACTACTCCACAATAGTTTTGAGTTATCCATATATAAAATATCGAACAATACAGTTACATCAATTCGAATCTAATAAAAAGAGAATTATCTCATTTTCATATTCAACTACAAAGTAAAATTACTATCAAAACGAACCCCCGAAGATCTCACAACCGATTTACAAAACTACCACTACCGTCAGACCTCCCCTCATTTCTTCGCTTTCCTAGCAGACGCTCTCTTTGCCGACGACTTCACGCTCTTCGGCTTCACAGTCTTAACTGCTGGAGCTTTTTTCCCCGGCGAAGTCCTGCTCGATGTCTTCGAAGCTTTCACTGCCTTTGGCTTCGTAGCCGCCTTCCTCTTCGTTAAACTAGCTTTTGGCTTCGCAGCAGGAGCAACCTTTGCCTTTGGTTTTGGCTTAGCTGCAGCAGCCGTCGGCTTAGGCTTAGCCACAGCAGCAGGCTTTGACTTCGTCTTTGCTACTGCCTTAGGCTTTGGTTTAGGTTTAGCAACTGGCTTGGCCTTGGCCTGCTTTGGCTTAGAAGCAGCTGATCTAGCATTCGGCTTTGGCTTCGAAGACTTCACAGTGGCCGGGATCTTATAAGAATTCTTGATCTTGACGACTTTTCCAGCAGCAACGAGCTTTTTCAGATGAAACAACAAAAGCTTCTTGAAATTAGCCGGCAAGCTCTTGTGCTTCTCTTCGTTGAATTTCGCAATAGCATACTGACTCGATCCCGATTTCTCCTTCAATGTCGTTATCGCTTCCTTAATCATCTGCACGACAGGAATCACATCGAGATCAATAAAAACGAATAAAAAATAAATATAAATCCAATTAAAATAGATCAAGCATCAAATCAATAAGTACCTCTTCGTATTTTGGATATGCAGAGGCCTTTCGCGGCTTAGACGGCTTCTTATTTTTCGGTTCCTTCACCTTCACAGGCTCGACTGCATCGGCGGTTTCAATAGGAGCAGTCGGCTCACTAGCAATAACTGGTTCTGTAGTCGCCATTGATTGTTGCAGAAATCGATAGGGTTAAGGTTTGGGATTTGGGATTGAAGAATGCAGCAGTGCCTGAAAATAAAAATTTCAATATGTATTTTTCTTTTTTGTGTGTCTGAAAAGGAGAATGAAATGGGAAGATTTAAATAGTCGTTAAGAAAAGTGAGTATCTAAAAGTTGATTTCCTATTGGTCGAGAGGTCTTTCACGCGGATCGATTGGGTTGGAAAGTTTGAAAATTGGCCGTTGGATGCTCTCATCTTTGCGGTGGGGAATGCGAATTATGTCTTAAGGGAGGCGTGTTTAGCAGTGCGAGTATGAAGATCATTTTTTAGGTGTGTTTTTTGGTTAGATTGATGTAAGCTGAATTTGGGTTATACTTGATCGATTTTAATGAAACCTTCTTCAATTTGAAGGCAATTGTTTTAGCTTTCTAATGAGCATTTTTTTGCAACTTGAGGATAAGTAAAATGGAAGAAATTAGCTTTTGAATCTAGAGTGTTCAATATAGAAGTTCTTTTGGATCTTATCATGGTTTTTATAGGATTTGTTATGAATATGTGAATTTATTTTCTACCTTTAGCTTATCATATGAAAGTGGACATGTTAAGCAATTCATTGAAGTAAGGATCACAATTTTTCTCTTAGAATATTGGAAGAATATTAGCTTTGAATGACAATCAACTTGAACATAAACTATTTTTCTTTTACTATTTCATGCATAACTTCATTGCATTCCACCAAAGTGTTTCAAGATGGAAATATTATACTATAATAGCTTATTAGCTCACAACTCATCTTAGATTTATACTTTCAACAATTTTAAAAAATACGGTTTATATTTTAATAAGCTATTTGAAAATAGCTTTCCATAAATGTTAAATAATAGATCTTAGTTGCTATGTTTATTTTTAAGACGATGTTTATGCATTAGAAAACAACTTTGAAAGAATGCTTTCGTCTATATCATTTAGAAACTTCTAATCCAAAAGGTTTTCTATACAAACTTTGTTGCCAAAAATATATAAAGCATGACATTATGCTTACATGGCAAAAATATAACCCAACTCCAAAAGGTTTTACTATTATTATATAAGAACTCCCAACTTTTTATTAGTGACTAACATCTAGAGTCTTGATGATAACAAAAGGATCATCGTAGATATTGTTAGCTAACTCATTGTTACTTAACTAGCTCTTACAATACACTAAATGTCATATATCAAGATCAATCTGACATACACGTGTAGATTAGTGTGATATACCTCAAGAATATCATGAGCAAAGTCCTTTACTAACAACTCCTACTAATCATGTAACATTAGCTAAGAAAGTGAGAACTTATCATAAAGGTTCTTCATGTTCTCGTTACAATTTACCAACACTTATGACTAGCAAAGTAATAATTGCAATTGTTCACCTACCTCTCAAGTAGAGGCCAATGTTTAAGCTCAAAAAACTGACTTAAACTAATATATATATATATATATATATATATCTAAGGCAATGGACTTATATATGGTAAAAAGCATTGCTAAGGTCTTCAATTAGATTGCCAATCCTCCTTCATTGCAAGAGAGGACTTAAACTTACATATGAAATAGGCACCAACAAGATCTTCTACTAGAGTGACCTTAAGTTTCCTTACCAGCAAAAAATAGCCACTAAGTTGTATTTTAAGGACTATATGAGTGTAAATTTTTTTAATTTGAAAGAATAAAAAAAAAAAAGACAATATGAAAGAGATTAAGACTCTTCATGTATATAGCTTCAACTACGATCTCGAATTTAGAAAGTTTTCTAAGTCTTTTAAAGAATAAAGGCATTCATATGGTATATCAAGGTACCTCATTGATCATTAATTCATTAGAACTATAGATATTCCTTAAATTTTTCTTCTTTACACAAGAATGAGTTATTGCCACAAAAGTTGGTAAATCCAACAAAAAACAAGAAAAGACCTTATGGATTATATTAAAAACAAAAAATCAAAAAACATTCCTTAGACATTAAGGATGTTGCCGATGAAAAGGAGTTAAGAAAAATCCACATTTGGGGAATGTTCATCAAGTATGCTATGCATTTGGAAAAACCTTTCCTATTTTATTTATATATTTATTTTTTTTGCTACACTCATCAAGAATGCATGAATGGCTAATAACTTTATTGTTAGGCAATGATAACAAGGGCAAGCTAAACAAATAGACAACATTTGTAAACTTAGTTGAAGGTAAAAAAATTTTAAATAACAAGTCAAGAAACGAGACATAGAGAAGAGGAGTAACATAAAGGATCATATTTGATTAGTAGACGCAAGAGGAGAACAATAAGTTGTCAAGGGTTGTATACCAATAAAATGCCTCAAAATAAACAAAGTAAATAAAGTACAGACATAGCAAATACAATAAATAAGCAATATGTCACTTTTGAGTAAATGGTTAAATTAATTAATTCACAACCATTGTTTTATTATGATACAGAAAATTTAAGCCAAAACAAAGTTAAGTATACAAAGTTAAATAATGCTTTACATAATTAAACTAAACATAATGAAAGAATGTAACAATATATCAATAAGTTGGAATGTAATAACTCATGGAAGCAAAAATGTAATAACTAATTTGCAATAGAAGATCTTGTTAAAACCCCAATGGAAAAGAAGAAAAGGTTTAATGATAACAAAATATATAGGGAAAAATTATTAATCAAGTTATTGAGTGTACAAAAAAGTCTAAAGATATTCTAAGATGCTTAAAAAAAAGGAGAAGATTAGAACATTGATTAAAATGAAAAAAAGAAAGGAAAAATAGCTTATTAGAACTAACGACAAGGAATTATTGCTTATAACTATTATCGAACCTAAACTTTCGATTTTACTTTCCTTAACTCGATTAGTATTACTAATAAAAATGACATGCACACTAGTAATTTTAACACAAATTTTATCACAAGTCGAAGAGTAGTCATAGTAATACATCGTATGTTGTACAAAGATCCCTGATCAATGACCCCATCGATCTAGAATCCTCCTTATAACATATTAAGCTACTACTACATACCTATTTACTCTATTAATGGGTAGAAATTCAAGTAAGTAATTACTAATAATCACTTAAAACTTAGTACTGCTAATCACATAAGACTTAACACTAGTCTAAAAAAGCCAAAAGAGTCCTCTTAAGCATGTACTTAATCTTAGTAGTCATTATCCTGAATCTTGTGGCACTAACTTAAGGAAGACCTTGCCTAGGTATGGCCATTAGCTAATGATAGGAATCAACCCCTCATACTAATCACACATAACCGAGCTAAAGAAGTGTAAGGACTCACACAAAGGATATTAACTTGAACCACCATTTAGGACGAGGATTCTTGTCTCGATCTCCATCCTTTGCACTATTGCCAACTCAAGTGCTGAGCCCTTATTATTACTAGCACCAATTCCAAACCACCATTTAAGACGAGGATCTCCATCCTTTGTACTATTGCTAACTTAGGTGCTAAGCCCTTATTATTACCATTACCAATTCTAAGCCCTTAAGCCAACTAACATCCAGCCCAGTCTAAGCTGAGCTCTTGAGTCGATTAGCATCCGACCCCAGTCCAAGCTAAGCTCCTAAGTTGACCAGAGTTAGACTTTTGTTCGAGCCGAACTGCAAGATACCCGACTTAAAAGGGATCTAAACATCCTTGAGTGATCAAGCTTTAACCTAAACTAGATCAAGTTTGCTCTAACTGCTGACTCTTATCTTCACTCCATCCGAATTATATTATATTCCAGATTGCCAACTACTATTCGATACATATCTTCTAACACAGCATTCTAAAAGAAGTCCTTATTATTTCCATACCGAATATTTATTGTCTCTTTTACCCTTTTTAGTATGTTTTATGTTTTATTCTTTATCTCATATAGTATAGTATACTATATTATTTCATTTTGTAGCTTAATTAGCTTATCTCTAAGTCCTGGTAGAAGTTCCGAAAAGTTTTATTCTATACTATATAATCATACTTTGAAGACTAAAATTTGAATTTTAAGTCATTATTTGTACAATCTAACTTTGTTGGGGTACTTCAACTAATTTTTCTAATTTAATAATAAAGTTTAAGCTCAATTGGATAAGTTTTCTCAAAGACTCTAAATCTATTTATGGTTGCCTTAAATGTAATTTTAGGGGCTCATACATTAAGTATGTTTAATTTGACATATATAGAATTTTTGCAAAAAGAAAATTACATTTCTTAGCAAATTAAGATTAGTTTTTATCTTTTGATCTTTTTCGTAACCTTTAATACCTGTTTACTTTTAGGGGAATTTTATTACTTCAAAAAGCCTCATATTTTATTTTCCTCGTTGAGTTGTAATTATAAGAAATTAGAGTTCATTAAAAATAAGGAATTGCTAAATGGCCAACGCCAAGAACTGCAATTAAGTAGCATAATGATCTCCGTTATCTTCTACTTGTAAACCCAAATCAATGATTAGGGATGCTACTAGGGCGGGTTTATAAAGGCTTTTGTGAAACCTAAACCTAACTTGCTACCTTATAACGCTTCTTAAAATCCTATAAAACCCTCTAGGGTACCTTACAGGGTTTTTACCCTATTTCCAAAATCTTACCCTACAGGGTTTTATGAAACCCATTAAAAACTTGACTAAGCCCATTAGTATTAAAAAAAAATTTAAAAATTGATTGGTAAGTGTATACAAAAAATTAAAGCAAATAGTATATAAATTATTTTAAGCAATAAAACAAATAACATATGATTATTCAAGACTAAACCAATTTCTTTTTATTTTAAATTAATACACGATTAATGAAAAGGAGATGGATGAAAATTAAGAAATGTGGTCGATTGGTTGAGAAAGAGAGCAAAGGTAAGAGAAAAGAGTCACAAAAAATATAAGAGAGAGAAAGAGTTGAGGTTAAGATTTTCTCGAAAGACAAAGCATAAAAGAGACAAGATTCTTGTTAATTATTACGTTTTATTATTTACAACTAATACTAAATTACTAATATCATATTATTATTTTTAATCGGGTTCAAGTTTTCCGTCAGGTTTTTTCTAAATCCCATTGAGTTTGAGAATCACTTTCATAACCCTATTTGGTCAAATTCTATATGGTTTTTAGTAGGTTAAGTGAGTCAGAAATCCTATAATAATCCACCTAATGGTATCTCTATCAATAACTTGATGTTATTGTTATGCATCAATTGAGTTTGCTTAAAACCTTCCCTCTCAAAGTGATGTACCATGTTATAAACCTAGATCAACAACTCCATCTATCTCGAAATCTTCTCTCTTTGCACTCCTTGCCTTTTTGGTTTTCAATTACTCTAAGTGACCTAAATCAAAGTCAACTCGTACCATTATGTTGTATGTCAACTGAGTTTTGCTTGCACGTTAGATGGGTTTTTAATAACTCCTATGTTACCAGTTTGTTGTGTTATTTAGGAATGCAACCTTAAAAAAGTGTATGGGTTTATGTTTTCATCTAAAAAAATCGTAGTTTCAGTTGGAAAATTGACTATTCGGATTTGTTGTTGTTTGGTTAGGTTGTGTTTTGTTATGGGCTTTATGGCTATGTTTTTTTTTTAGTTGATAGTCATTTATTTTTATTATAAGTCTATTCCTTAAAAGCATTTTAACCTAACTAAACAACGTAATAATGATTTTGTCCTTATTACATTTCTCATGAATTAAAATTATATTTTCCCCTAGTCCAGGAGCCATAAATTTTTATTACACATTGCTAGTACCGCTACATAAGCTAGGTATAGTTGTATATAAATAAATACATATTCTTGACAAATGCCTCAAAAAAATAGGTTAAAAGCAACTGGGTTTTTGGTTTTTTTTCCCTCAATTTTAGAGTTTAGTATACTTTAAGTTTATGATATAAGTTTTTTTTTTGGGTTAAATAAATTAGTTTATTAAGCTTAAAAAATGGCTATTTTTTAAGAAAAAAAATTGGTTTAAATAGTTCATGTTAACTATTTGTAAGTCCATGATCTGTGAACCAACTCATTCGAACCACTTTTGAGTGAAACAATATTGATTCCAAATATATAAAACTTTAAGCCGATAGTTTTAAGCCAATTCAGATGGTTTAACATAGTGCCCAGGATGTCTCCTTTTATATGAGGATTATATTGGGAGTGGTTGTGCACCTCCCCATTCTATTATGTTTTATGTAAATGTTCTTTTCTAACAACAGGGATGTTTTTTGTTGGTTTTTGTATTGGGTTTTATGTACCCTTACTTTGTGTTGACGTCAAGATATGCATGAATGAAGTATATGCTTTTCAACCAAAAATAAATAAATAAATAATCAATTACTTTTATTCTCAAAAAAGAAAAAATTGTGTAAAACTAATAAAAATATGTCATACATCTTAAGAAACTATCTTTAAGAATTTGTTATGGTATTTTAGATCTCATGTATATAAATATGTTTTTATTAATAGTTTTTATTAATAAGGCCTTTTAAACCTAGACCCCTTAAGCCTATGACAACTAGATTGGGCTAATGGCTTAGGTTGTACTTCTTTAAACTTGGTCTCTTTATCCTTGTAGCTAACCTCAACCTAAGCCCACTAAACAACCTGTTTAACTACAATGGTCACCAACAAGTATAACAATGCATATAAGGTTAAATGGCCAAGTCAATAACCACCTCTTACAATTGCAAACTATATCATGCCTTATAACTCTATGAGCCCCTAAAATTACATTTAAGGTAATCATACTTGAATTAAGCCTAAATCTTGCGATTAAAATAAAAAAGTTAATTGAAGTGACTAGTAAAGTTAGATTGAAAAAATAGTGATTTAAAATCTCAATTTTAGCCTTAGAAGTATAATTATATATTATAGTATAAAACTTATCCAAACTCTTAAAACTAAGCTTAAAATACAACGAAGACTTATAAATAAGTTAATTAAGCTGTAAAAAGAAATAGTATAACATAATATATTATATGAATATATACGTATTTTTATGAATATACGCGGTATATATAATCACTATATTTCTAACTTAATCCAAAATTATATAATTGTATTCAATATATAATGAACTCATAAAAATAAATAGTAAATATGTCTTACAAATAAAAGACACACTAGAAACATGATTATATGAATGTAATTACTCATTATGTGTATTATATATATGATATATACCCATATATTAATAAAAAAAACTAAATCTTAACATAATATATAAAACTGTAATAATTAACTTAAAAATAATCAAAACCTATCCAAAAGGTTTGGGAATTGTTGAAAATAGGTCGTAACACATCAAGAAGGAATTGAGGATGAATTAAAAGTGCCTTTTAATACAAATAAGGCACCCCATGCTTGGAAAAATGGGTAAAAAACAAAAGAAAAAAAAAAGAAGGAAAAAAGGGAAAAAAATATGGACAACTAAAAACAATATAAACAAATCATAAGACTTCAATCTAAACATTTAGCAACCTAAATCACTCAAAGAAAAATGTAGAAAAATAGAAAGAAAAAAAAGAAAAGAAAACAAAGCAAAAGACCATATTGGAGCAATTCATAGACTAAACTACCACCTACTGTTAAAACCCACCACCACCAAGCAATCCACCCTGCACTAAGGCCATCCAACAACCCCCCTTCCTCTTCAGATTGTCGGCTATCGAAGCTCTGATTAATAGGTACATCAAAATTTTGTCCTATTTTTCATTAAATTTTAAAAAATATGAAAGTAATTCGAAAAATCATGAAAAATAATTATTTCTAGGTTATTCTAGATATACTTTCATGTTATAATTTTAGTTTTGTAAAATTATAAATATTTTATATACTTCCTTAAATAAGTTACTATTCATCCAATTTTTGAAATTCAAAATAAATATAAAATTTTCTATAGAATACATATTACATGTAGTTAATTTCTATGTAACTTGATTTTTTATTCATTTATTTTTAATATTTATTGTATTTTTTAACCTAAAAATGGCTAAAAATAGGGTAAATTATAAGAAATTTTGATTTTTGTAAAATTAATTAATGAAATTAATGTCCACTAACTTTAGTGATTTATAATAATGTCAGGATATATTAAAATTAATCTTGTACAAAAATAATATTTTTTTTAATTAAATGCAATTTATGGGTAAAAACATAATAATGTGTATATAGGCGATAAACTCTATTATATGAAACCACATATTGACTATATTCCCCATATTTTTAGGAGTATGAAAATTTACAGGGAATTACTGGTAACCCCAGTTATTTATTATGAATATTAGTAGTAAAATAGCTTAATTTATTAAGCGGGACATATTTTTGATAATAATATATTAAAGTGTGATAAATATTGAAATAAAAACTATACACATACATGCTAATCGGGTTTAGTTAAGGGGGAGTTTTGTTGTGTTTTGTACTATTATACGACATAAGTTAGAGTATATGCATATGAAGGTTAGAAATTACATATATTACTAAGTTATCTTAGGAAATTATGTATAATATGGCTTATTTTTACTATATGAATATAATATGATAAGGCTTGTTATATGAATATATAAGTATAATAATAAGAAAATACCTTTTAAAAGTCATCTCTCGAAATGGAACCCATAGTATGTATCATCAAGTTTATATAAACCAAATGATATCATTTTTATTAAAATTGGATAATTTTAGGTAATAGAACACACATTTCTATAATATTATGAAAATTTATGTATTATGATAACCTTATTGTAACCGAAACATGGCTTGATTAACTAAAAAGTACATTTTAATACGATCAAAATGATATATTATAAGTAATAATATAAATACATATATTATCGATATTTAATAACTTAAATAACTTATGTAATAGAATTATAATAAATCTATAATTGAATAATAATATACTTTAAATATATATATATATATATAACTTCATGATGATATAAAGAATAGATAAAGTCTTAGTGTTTTTGTAACTTTTACAAAAATTAAATTTAGGTTTTTGTATACATATAAGATCTCTAGGTGAGTAGAGTGTCGACAATACAGGCCTTTAGCAATGAGCATTAGAACAGTTATGTCGGATCGTGGTTTTACTATTGGTAAAGATACTGTATTAAAGCATTTGGAAACTTTAGAGTACTTCTACTTATGATTGTAAATTAGTTGTCTATACATATGCTATGTATATGATAGGTATTCTATTTGTAACAAGAGTTGAACTCCTTATAGTGTTGTTCTGCATGATTTCATAATTTTGTATTATTGGAACTTGTCTAGCTACTCCTAAATGGAACTAATAGTAATTTAACCGCTAACGCAACTAGACATACATAACAATAGTTAAGGGAATGATTACAAGTGTTAGACCAAATATCGACTCCCTTTAATAAGGATAGTTGAAATGATCATTTCCTTATCTTTAGTCAAATTAAGTGATAGGCGAGGAGGTCGTGGCAAAGGTAAGGGTCGCGATTCAAAGGTGGTCACAGAAGAAGGGTGTTCTATATTACATAAGCTTGTGTTTGGTGTGATTTTGAGTCGCAGTAAACTCTTCAATCCGAGTTGGAGCAAACATAATTTCTCTGGCCTTACAGTGGATCAAATAACATTGTGTAATGTTGCAAGTGATTAATTGCATTACATTTCATTATAATTAATAATCTTATTTGTGATTGTATGGTACTATTTTGAGTCCATCCTATTTATCGAACTAGTTATGCTTATATCTTTATAGACTCTTTTGTTAGTGAAGAGTGAAAGTTCAAGATATACAAATATCACTACTCATAAGTTAATACATAGTTAGCTGAGAAAGTGAGGAAAGAAGAATCAACTGAATTTAGGCTTTTGACTTTTTCTTTTTGTTAGTTTTAAGGAAGTTAATTTGGAATTTCTTTAGATGCTCATTAGTTTCTTATCTTATTGTAAATAGACTTTAAAATCTGTAGCTTTTGTGAACTCTTAGTATAAATTATAACTCTATATGTGAAATGCTTATATAAGTATTATTGTATTCTCAAACAATAGGTCATCTTGAACATGTATTTTTTTGAAAAGTTATACGATAAATTGGATTATTGATAGGCATTAGATTGGATGTTTCAAGATAGTTAAGTAATCTACGCCTTGTGTAGACTGTAATTAAGATAACAACTGTGAGGTTAGCATTTATCTTAGGTTAGTTTACAAAACGAGATTGTTATGACTTCTCCTATTTGGAGTGGGACAAACTCTATTACCCACTACTTGCGAACGTGACTTTTGCCCATTAACGACTCTTCAACCACCAGCTCTACTATTCTATAAATACAAGGCTATTACCTAATGATAAACTACTTAATATATTGCATACTCAAGCTAGCTGTTACTTTCTTGTATCCTTGCAATCTACATACACTCTTCACTTATTTAAATATTGGGGTAACTATGCTAGATAAATCCCCGATGCCTCTCATCTGTTCTTGTTTTATAGGTTGGCATTGCTATGCAAAGTCCCCAATCACTTTAAATCTCTAACGACCAAACCCCAAAAACAACACTTTTAATGTTTCTTCAATGTTATTTTGGAGAGAGTTGTGGTGAAGTGTTAGTTAATCAAAATTTACAACTTCGGGAGATTTTGAGTAGTTGATTTCCTATTTACATATTGTTATTCTTTAAATCAGGAAGTCATAATAGTCTCGTTTTGTAAACCAACATAAGCTAAAAGCTAACAACTATTGTCGCTAATGTAGGTATAATTTACACATAGCATTTACCACTCCATAGCTTTGAGTTATCCAGTCTGTTGTGAGATTAGAGAAATTGCGTTTACTTTAATCCAGGTTGAGAAGTTTAACGTTGCGCACTTTGTAAATTAGAATCAAACTAGGACTTATACAATAGAGAAACACGCTCTTCCCAAGGCTTTGCTTTGAACTACGGTCTCCAATTTCACCATGACTTCTTCTCCCATCACTTAGTTTAACTAAGGATGAAGAGATGACCATTTCAACTATCTTCATCGAAGGGTTTATGTTTGGTTTGAGAATCTTAATTATTCCCTTAGTAGGTTGCAATACATGTCCAGTTATAAGTTAGGCTTGCTTTTAGTTAGATTACTTTAAGGGTGATCAAGTCATTTCAAATAGTTTAATTAAGCAACATCATAAAATAACCAATACATAAAATCTAACACTCTAAATGGCAAAACATTATTCAAGCACACATATTGCATATACACAGGTAATTAATTACAATCACAACCTAGACATATATTAAGGCCTCTTAGTATCTTTAAATAATACTTTAAATTGTGATGAAACATTAATCCCACTTATTTGGATAAGTAATGCCCAATAAACTTGCATATGGTTCCCGTCCAGTTTTATTTTTCCCTAAATATTTAATATAAGGGCTTTAGTTTTACTAAATATAAAGTAAATGAGTTTATTTAAATAATTTAAGTATGGCTATGACTTATCTTTAGCAAGTTTTGTAAGATTTGGATTGAGCTCCAACTAGCTATTAAAGTCTTTAGCAAGGTTCTAAAAGCTTACCTAGTATCAGGTTTTGGTCATAAGACCTTCTGATGAAGTGTTTGAACGAGTGACTCTAAACTAGTAACCTTTTGACTAAGTTTCTAATGTTATCCTAATTATACTCCTTACTTCATTTAACTCTTTGAACTAACCTTAAAGTCATTCCCTTTAAGCATTTGTGTCATTCAGTCCTTAAATGATGCCATTTTAATTATACTTTCTTTACCAAACACTTCCTAAACAAGTCTATGATGGGGTATAGTTAGGTTCCTTTTCTATCCAACCTTCCGATCAAGCCTTTAAATTGAAGAATCAAATTCTCCTCACATACTAACCTTTGGAGATGTCTCAAAAGTGATTTTATCTAAGCCTTCTAAATCAGCTAACTGTTTATTCAAGTATTTGAAATCATTCCAATCACCCTTCTTTCACCAAATAACTTCTTATACAAGGCTCCAACATATTTAGAGTTAGAATTCTTTTATTTGCCAATCTTCTAAACATATCTTTGAAGTCTTTACAACCACGCTTCTTCTACCAAATAGCTTCTCAAACAAAGCTTCAACAGGGTTATATTTAAGATCCTTTTACCAACTATACTTCTAATTAAGTATCTAAACCTACACTTAAGTTCCCTTTTTACTAGTTCAACTATCTGAAGAAGTCTTTGAATAAAATCGATTTATAAGTTTACTCTTAACGACTCACATCCTATTCTAGTTTACAAGTATGATAAAATGTAATCATACAATAGGTAAAACATGCCAATATTCAGCATATCACCTATACTTTCAAATCGTACCTTTACCTCAATGCATGTAAGCCAAACCAATGGTTTGTACATATATCAAATTTCGTTCAATTCAACCAACTCTAAATCACTCTCTTCCATGATATATACTACCAATAAGCTCTAGAATTGGTATAAATAGTTTTTTTTTTTAGAATTTATTACATGAAAATATATGAAAAAAGTGTTTTTACTAAATTTTAGAGGCTAAAAAATCACGAAAAATCATAGAAAATATTTTTGGCCAAAATCTCTTCATAAGATTCATATATGCAATATAGAGAAGTTCTAGAAAAAAAAAATTGGTTTGGAAACAACAACAATAGGGTTATTCCAAACGATATTGGAAATTGTTCGATTTTGCGTAATTTGTTAAGGAGGTTATATATTTGTTCAAAATTTTTGAAATCTGATAATTTTCTCAAATAGTAGGTTCAAAAATATTCCAAAATAATTTTTTCTAAAATTTTCGAACCTAATTTAACATTTTTACTAAATTACGTAAAATTGGATGGAATTCGAAGCTCACTATAAACACCACCATCTTCCACCTCTTCTTTGTCGACACCACCAAGTGCTACCACCACTGTTGGGTGGTGGTGGTAGTTTACTTCCAGACAATGTGTGGATTTTCGCTTCATGATTTTGTTTAGTTTGCATCATTTATTTCTAATTTTTTTTAGAATTTTTCCTTATTTTTCTTTCTCTTCCCTAATTTTTTTCTAGAACTCTTAACACTCCATGGAACTTACAAAGAGCACCTCCCAATTTTTTTTATAACGTGCATGAAGAAAATAACTGATTTTCTCTCTCCTCACCCTTTATATATCCTCTTAACATATACTATAAGGTGTCCTTATCCTAAAGCCTTTACTAACATTGTCCTAAAAACATGCCATGCCTTTTCCCACTTGCATTGTTGTCCTTTATTACTTTTTTATGATGTTTATTCATTTTTTGTAATTATTTTTAATTAACTCTATATAGTTTTAGGTATTTTAGGAATTTACATATATAAATAATTATAACCAAAGAACACATGCTACTTTTACATATTAATTTATGTTATTCTCTAATTTTATAATCCAAATATTTTATCTCTACAATTTGGTAAATTTTTATTACCTAAATCATGTATTTACAACATGAAATTACAATATAGTAAATTTAGTTAAATTAACTATTTTTTAGCTATAATATTATTATATTTCTAACCAAACTTACTATATGTCCTCGTTTAATACCTAAGATTCATACGTGAAATTTTACCTTAATTAGTTAACTTTCATATATACTCTAAATTACTTACTTGGAATGACTACACGAAATTATAGAGCTCATACATGTTTCCATAATAACTTCGTTACCTAATAAGTTAGTTACCTAATTATCTCATGAATATTTAAAAAAAAACCGAAAAAACATTAGGGATAAATTCTATACAATGCACACAAAGTCCATAAACCAAGCAAGAGTTGCTGATGAAGATCGGAATAATAGAGATTGGAGGTGTACCTGATAATTAAGAAAGGGAGATTAGCTTGACCATGAATAAAACAATTTACACTACTTCTAGTTATTAATTATATTCGGGATATTATAACTTTTCTTTGTATATAATTAAGAAGCTCCTACTTTTGAAGATCTTTTTTTCTCTTTGATTAATAGATAAAATACAATTTCCTAAATTGTTTCTACATCGAGAAGGTTATTTTACGTAACATATTTTGGAAAGGTTAAAGAAAGGAATAAATATCTGAAAGCTAACATTGAAGGGAAAAAAAAACTAAAAAAGAAAAGTCCGAAAAGTAGTTTATACAAAATCCATATATTAATTCCATATTTGCAATATTTGCAAACTCAATTGTATACTTGTATCCTTGATTTCTTGTTTCCTAAGATTACAGCATTTCGCATTTTGATTATTACATTTGTGATTTTCATAAGCCATGAAATGATTATACAATAGGCAAGCTATTCCATCTTCACGAAAATACCAGATTTTTTTTTTCCGTTAATCATTATTGAATAGTTATTTCTAAAATGGTTAAATTGTAAATACTTCATTTAAATTATTGGGTTTTTTTGTTAAACAACGTTACAAATTACAATTGGAGGTGGGAGGTTTCAAACATAATTCATTGTATTGGTATAAACACCCAATTTTTGTCCCCTTTATTTTTGTTTTATTTCTTTCTTTTCTCAATAGATCTTAAATTAGGAGAAATACACAAAAAAAAGGGAATTAAAGAAAATAAAAAAATTTAGAAAGAATTTAGGAAAATACAAAAATAAGAAAAAGTATAAAAAATAAGAAATTAGGAAAAATATCAAAAATAAGAAGTTTAGAAAGAAACCCTCAAAAATAAGAAGTTTAGAAAATAAAAATTGAAAAAATTACAAAAGATAGAAAAGTTGAAAAAAAAAAAGATTTTAGGGAATTTAAGAAATAACATTTTATTAGGTTAGATTTTTTAATTTTGAGATAGGTATAGAAGTTAGATTGTTGAACCTAAATTTAGATTTAAATCAAATCTAAACTGATCGAGTTTATATGTGCAATTTAATTGTACATATGGATCAAACATAAGTTAATGGCTTAATAGATAAGCACTTGAATTTGAGCATGAGCATGGGGCCTTGGGTTCGAATCTTGGTGAAGACGTGTATAAGAATTTTTATTTTTTATCACATCAACGACTGCCACGTATTAGAATTTAATTGTGTCACGTGTCCTGACGTATAACATTATAGGATTAGATGACATACTGATATGGTGCCATGTGTCAAACCATGTTAGGTGATGACATGTGGCAAGTCGTGGGTAGTTAGGGTTGGCTGAAGTAGCACTACATTGGTGCCATTTCAGCATTTTCTCTCTCTTTCCCTCCTCTTTCTTCCTCTTTCCTTCGATTTCCCTCCCTTTTCTTAGCTAAAAAATAACTTCCCCCCTTTACTTAAGAGCCGATTTTTGCACATATTTCACATACACACACATATACATACAATTTCGTGCTTTAATCTTATTGAACACCTAGCCTATTTTGAATCGAACCCATTAACACGTCTAAATTCGATCAAAAACACATTCAAATCGAGTTTCAAAAGTTGAAAAAAAAAACTTAAATTTCGACCATTCGCATTTAACTTCGATTTGAGCTTTCCATGTTTTTAGGTTAATTACTAGTATAAATTTGGTGTTAGGAGAGCTCATTAGGCACAGGAAACCACCTACGAACACTTACGAGGTCTTTTTCTCTCTCTTCAAATCTCTCTCTATAGCCATTCTCGACCAAGTCCACCACTATGGTCGAGTTCCCCTAAGCTTGGGTATCCGAACCCAACCACCCTTATCCCAAGCCGTGCTCCCTAGCAACAGCACCAAACCACTAAGATCCAAACCCTAACCATCGTAACCACCCCCTCTCGAATCACCACTACCACTACTCCTTACTCTAAATTAATCCTACGACTAAACTCTTCACATCCCGAAACCTTCGAACCAACACCCCTTTTATGCCCAGCAACTTCAGAAACTGACCACCTAAGAACACCACTAGCCACCACACTCAAACACCTACCAAGTTACCATCCTAAGCCATAGCATCAAGCCTATCCCCCTTATCCCTAATCCAAAACACATAAATCTATCCTCACCTACAAGAAATTTGGTTTGAATCACCTTGAATCATACTTGGCCACTATTGCTGAAATGGAGTTAGAGATGACGTGACCAGAACCTGACCACCTAACCAAAAGTTTGCTTCAGGTCTGACCTGTGCACCTATTGCACCAGAAGCTTTTTAATTTTTATTTTTTTTCTTTATTTTGTTTTATTTATTTATTTCCTTTTTTTTAGTTGTTGTTTGAATTTATTTTTTTGGTTTTTTTTTTCTTTTCTTTTCTTTTTAATTGTTAATGTAAATAAAAAAAAGAAGAAGGAAAAGTAAAAAAAAAAAAGAGTGAAAAAATAAAGAGAGAAAAAAGAAAAAGTAGTTTATTCAGTTATTTATTTTAGTTTAATAAAAAGTAAAAATAGATAGAATAAATAAAATAAAAAAATAATAAAAATAAAAATAAATAAGTAAATAGAAAAAATAAAGATTATCATTTCTTTTAGTCACTTAGAAAATCAATTTTTCAAAAATAAAAATAAATGGATCATTTTTTCAAATTAGGACATTTTAGAAATTTTCAAAAGAAAAAATAAAGAGTCCCAATTTAGGACCCTTTTATTTTAGAAAATTTTCTTAAGTAAACCAAATTGAACCTAAAAATGTAAATTTGATATATTTTCAAAATTAAAATCAACTTAACCCACTAAAGTTTTATAAAAAGAACTACGTACGTCTGATATCGAGTAATGGATACGTAGGCATTTACGAGGCGATGATAAAAATAAAAAATTTTAAATTTCCTTTTTTTTTTTTTTAGTTTAGATTACTTGGTGATCTAATCAAATAATTGAGTTTTGTCTTTTATAATTAAAAGGTAATTTTTAAGATTAAAGTTAAATTTGAAAAGTCAATGATATCCGTAAGTGTTTAAAAATCATACCCCCAAATCTAGAGCTCTTGTTTTAAAAAATGTTTTACAAAATTGATTTTTTATCGAAAGACTAGCAGCTAAATTATAATCAATCAATCCAATTGGTTATAATTTAACTTTTTTTCTTAACTTCAATTGGGTGGTGGCTCTAAAACGTTTTCAAAGTATGAAAAACTGGTTTTTCTTTAAACCCTAGTTAAGAGTCAGTGTTAAACGCGTAAGAGTTTAGTATTGATGGTTTAGAGAATACCTAATTTATAAAACGGGAAAGTGAAAAATCAGGCTCGATAATTGAGAGATTAGTATTTACTGTTTATATCACTAGGATATAATAACCTTAACATTTAAATTGGTGGTTGAGTATAAGTAGATTACTCGGTCTTTTAAAAGTATGACTTGAGCTTGACTATTATGTAACTTTTGAAAAATGTATATATGTCTAAAAACATTGTTAAAATCCTACAATTACATAATTTGCGGCTTTTTAATGATCATTTTGGTGTTTTAGCAATGATTTAACAGTTATTTGAATACTCTCATAAGTGATTAGACTGAAATGTAATATATTGATAGCTTAGAGAGTCTGTAGATACTTATTATTTTTGGGTATATGGCAATCATTACTTTATAAATTTTATCTTTACAACTCGTTAAAGGCTACAACCCTTTGTAGTTGGTGGTAGGCATAAAATTGAACTAAATGTAAGTTGAATCGAAAATTTTATGTTTTTTATTTGATTAGGATTATGGTTTAGTTTGGAGATAAGTATACTATTTGCATTTCATTCATAGGATTGAAATGAGCATAATATTCTTCTATAGTTTCATTTTACTTAGGAAATTAACGAATCATAATTAATTTTTTACACTAAAAGTGCACGGAAAACATATTCAACAATTAACAAAAAAGATTGATAATTCAATTTGTAATTCAAAGCGAAAATAAGTGAATGGCTTGTATATGGTTCAATCATAAATTGAACCAACTCAAATGGTATCATTTCTTTTTCTTTTCTTTTTGGTTATTTTTGAGATTTCAATGTGTGCAAACTTCTTGTAAATGAGTATTTTATTTAATTGTGTTAAGTTTTCCATCTATTTATACCACTTAATGCAATGATTTTTTTTTTCTTTAAAGAATAAAGACTCAATTTTGACTTGTCACATTTTTTACTTATCTTTTTTTTTTTCCTTTTTCCTTCAATTTTATTGTAAGATAGATAGTCAAATATCATTCTAAAGTGATCATGCAATCCTTTTGCGGTGGTAAGTAACCGTCATCACCGCTTTATGATATGTACACCAACATTTGTACACCTACTTGTAATGGTAGGTAGGTTGATACCCACGGTTAAAATAAGTTGCTTGATAACTAACCCTTAAACTAAGTGAACATCTGGGAGGTTGCAGTAAGTGGCCATTGTAGCCATTTTTGCTGTTTTTTCTTTTTTCTTTTTATTCTTTATTTTCCTTTTTCACGTAACTTATGTATTTTGAAATAACTTTATCAACCAACAAAAAAATGCCATGTTTCCTTTATATATATGAGATATAAAGCTAAGTACACAGGCCATATATGTATTTACTAAAAAATAAAATATAAGTTAGCTCTTTGCAAAACATCTAAAATATGTCTATTTTTTTGTAATTGACTTATGAAAATACACAAAATTAGGAAAACAAAATTGGAAAATTATTAGAAAAAAATTGAAAATTGAACAAGCCATTTCCACCACGCAAGAGCCGAGGGTGGTCGGTATCCCCTTTGGGGGAGGGCGTCGTGTTGGGACCCATTTTGAAAGCAAGCTTGGACACCCAATGGACAACATCAGTGCAGAATCATAGGCCTTATTTTGGACTTCTAATGTAAGCTTATAGGTCCAAAAAGAATTGATAACGACCCAGACTTAAGCTTAAAGAAAATCCACATGCTCTTGAACCGATTAAAGCTCAGCATCAATTTGATTCCACTTTGTATATAAAGAAGCTAATGCTATCGTAAGGCTGAGGCACCGAAACCCATAAAGGAGATGATTCTTTCTTCTCACCATTTTGATATTTTATCATCGGAGAGAAAAACAATTTATATGTACGGTGAGTTTGCATACATAAGTGAAATACAGACGAGCATCGGTCAATCTCTAGTCTTGTGGGATTTGAGCACGAAACTTTGAGAAACCATTCCAGCTTTAATGTTGCGAAGGACGTCGTCAGTTTCATCAAAAGACAAACTTTCTTCTTCTTTTTTCTCGCACACCATAAATACAGCTGCTTCTACTACTAGTAATAGTAGTAATCCTGTAAATGATTCTACCAAACTCTCACTTCTCTTCCAAAATCCAACAAAAAAACCCACCAATACTCCAACACCCAAAACTCGTTTTGGAGGAAATTTAACACTTCATCAGGCACTCCAACTGTTCGACGAAATGATTTCGACACACCCTTTACCGCCACTATCATCACAATCACCGCCCTCCTTCAATTTTTTACTATACAGCCTTGTTAAGAAAAGGCACTACTCTACCGTGATTTCCCTTTACGAAAAGTTGGTTTCTTTTGGAATTGTGCTTGATTTTTATGCTATAAGGCTTTTGATTGTTTGCTTTTGTAGTGTTGGACGTCTCGGTGAGGGCTTTACTGCGTTAGGTTCAATGTTTAGGAGGAGTTATAGGCCAGATACTGTAACTTATACGGTTTTGATTAAAGGGTTATGTATGAAAAATAAGATCGACAAAGCAGTGGTTTTGTTTGATAACATGTTTATCTTGAATTGTAGACCAAGTATTGTTACTTATGGCACTATAATTACTGGCTTGTGCCGAGCTGGTAATTTGGGTGAGGCTGTTAAGTTGCATGAACAAATGGTGAATGGTGATGGGAAACATGGTGATGTTAAGCCTAATGTTGTTTGTTATGCCGCAATCATTGATGGGCTTTGTAAGAATGGGTTCATAGATAAGGCTAAGGAGATATTTGTGGAAATGAAGAGAAGCAGTATTTTTCCTGATGTTGTACTCTATAGTTCATTGATTTATGGGTTGTGTATTTTGAAAAGGTTGGAGGAAGCCAAGGTTTTGTTTACAGAAATGGTAGATAATGGCATTCCACCTAATGTAATTACATACAATATGTTGCTAAGTCTTCTTTGCAAAGAAGGGAAGATAAAAGAAGCAGAAACTATATTGGAATTGATGATCCAAAGGGGTGTGGATCCAGATATCTTTACATATAACACAATAATGGATGGGTTATGTTTGGTGGGGGATTATGACAAGGCAAGAAAGCTATTTGCTTCTGTCATGAACAAGGGTTTAAAAGTTGATGCCTGTAGCTACAATGTCTTCATTAATGCGTGTTGTAGGATGGGGCAATTGGAAGAATCTATGAATCTGTACAAAGAAATGCTTGGCAATGGAGTCAAACCGACTGTTGTTACGTTCAATATTTTTATAACTACATTGTTTCAGAAAGGAATGGTTGTTGATGCATGGAGATTTTTTGATGAAATGGAAAATCATGGCCTGGCCCCAGATTCAACAACATACAACATGCTGTTTGATGGGCTTTGCAAGAATGATTGCCTTTCTGAAGCCATGGATCTCTTTCACAGAAAGTATCATAGCATCAAGCCAGGAATTATAATCTTTAACTGCCTTATTGATGGTTTATGCAAAGAAGGAAAGCTTGAAACAGCCTGGGAACTATTTTATAGATTGAGGGAAGATGGGCCTAGGCCAAATGTTGTAACTTATACAAATATGATCGATGGACTCTGTAGAGTGGGGAAGCTGGAAAGAGCAAATGAATTGTTCATAGAAATGGAAGAAAAGGGATGTTTTCCGAGCACAGTAACATTCAACACTTTGATGCGTGGTTTTTGTGAAAACAATGATGCATTGAAAGCTGTTGAGCTTCTTCACGAAATGGCAAGGAGAAATTTGGAGCCAGATGCATCTACAGTACATATTGTTATCAAGTTACTCTCGAAAGATGACAAACATGGTGAATACCTCAATTTGCTTCCAGCATTTTCAACTTGACAGCAAGCTGAAAGTAGAACCACATTTTTCTTGAGTTTGTCATGTTAATGGAAAAGGTCTTAATTAATCAGAGTTCTTTAATCATCTGTCTGAGGTTCTCAATGCCAAAGAGGCATTCTCAGGTCATACCTGCTGTGGATGAAAGTAGAGACTGGTGGCAGGAGTTGGTAAAGTGATTAACATTTGAAGGAAGGAATGAGAGAATTTTCAGGGGCATTGGACAAGTCGAAGGGAAAGGCTTACAACCTATGAGTTAGGAATGGCTTTATGGAGACTATATGAGGAGGGGAGGTGTAAAGTATGCTATGATGCAGATAGGCTGTACCAAAAATTTATGGATATGGACCAGCCTGTTCTGTTAATCTTTTGAATCTAAGCAAGGGCTGAAGAAACATGTACCATTGTCTGAAGAGCAGTCAGTCCTGCTCTTGTGGCTCTTTTTTCCAAAATGGTGATGGTTTATGGAATGCAGCCATCAGAAAAAAGTTATGTGGAAAGCGGTGGACTTAGATAGAGAAAAGGGGCTTTTCAGAAGTTGATAGCAGTCAAAAGATTATGAGAACTGAGATGATGATGGGAAGAAAAGGATTAATAAGCTTATCTGCAAAGGCTTTTTGATGATGTGAAGGAATTGGAGATTGTTCGTTATTGTGCTGAATGGAATTTTTCAAACATCAGTTCTACTAATCTTCAGGCCTTAACAGGTACTTGGTGAACTGATATTATCATAAATGGTTGATGAACTTTTTTTCTACATGAAGAAGCTTTTGATGCTGATTTTGTTGTTGTGCTGATTCTTTGAGTGTCTTGTAATTATAGCTTCTCAGGCCAAATTGCTACAGATTGAGCTTTCAGCTGGCTACTTATCAATAAAACCTTTGTAACAACTTGATGTCATGGACTCATTTTGGAGGGATTGATTTACAAAGTGCAAACCCCAATACACTTCCCTTTTTTGGAAAATTTACAATAAGTGTTCCTTTTTTATTTTTTATTTTATTTTTCTATAAATACTCTATGCTAGTATTCAAAGGGAGTGTTGAAAGCTTAGAGAAAATGTATATTATTCTAATATTACCTGATCTTACCTCCATTTTCCATTCTCTTCCTCTAAATGTCCAAAAAGTCCAAACATGAATGTTATGCTTTATTTTCCTCCTCTTTATTTTCCACCTATTATCATGGTTGAAAAGTCTTGATAATTGGATGTGATTGCAACAGTCAGGCCAATGAAGCTTCTTCTCATACTTAGCATATCCCTAATTTGACCAGACTAACCCAACTCAGATGCTACTTTCTAAGATTTACTTGAAGCTCTTGGAATAGTATGTTTTCTCATTTTTTTGACCTCATTGTTTTTCTTAGAGGGGGAGAAAAATGCTAAGAGAGGGACAACTCAATGGGTGTGAACTTAGAACTATTGTTGTCTTTGAAGAAGAATTGTCAGCGCTTGCTAATGTTACAGATCTCCAGTTCAGACAAAGTTCCATGAGGTTCCTGCCATCAAGGAGGAAGCTGTTAGCTTAGGTCTAATAAAGCTTCTAGAACTTGGAATCTTAAAGAAAGTTTCAAAACACCTTGATTGTTTATATATTAGTAGGTGAGAGTAGGTAACCTGGTAAACGTAAATATAGTGTAAACCGTTAGATTGAACAAAACTTGACCGTTCACTCAAGGAGGCTACTTTCATATAAAGGAAAGTTCCCCTCATTTATAGATCATCAAGCAGTGAGTGAACATACTTGAGTTTCCAGAGCTTCTCTCTTAAACGCCTTCTTTCTCAAGATTCCTAGTGAGTTTTGTGTGGAAGGCTAACTTAGCTTTCTCATAGATCTGAATTAAAGAGTCCAAGTTCTATACATGAGAGATCATTTGAACACTCCTTGTATAACAAGTGGTATCAGAGCATAATTTGTAAAGCTATGGCTGGAAACATGAGTAATGTCATTGAGTATAATGGTACTTCACTAACTTCTTCTGTCATAGGTGGCTAACCCATCAAGGGACATCTTGAGATAGTGATGGACCCATCGAAGCTATGTTACAAAGGTTGAGCTAACTGGGCCGGGGGGGGGGGGGGGGGGGGGACCTAAACAATCAAGTGGAAGGGTCAGTGGACAGCATGGGAAGGGCTTGAGGAGGAGCTCCCTTGTAAGACATTGTTAGCCTTGGGTCAGGCTGTGTGGGACCTTTAGAAATAGGATGATGGCTTGCAAAAGATGGTATTTGCCTTGAGAAAGGAGCTAGATGATTTACAAGCCATGATGCAATAGAGGATCGATGCTGGTTTTGGACTGATCTAGGTGGAAAACATAGGTAAGGTCAATGTTCCCAATAGTAAACCTTATTTTAGAGCTAAGAGTGTTAAGAAGATCAATAACTTCTTTTGGAGCTTAGAGAGGTGTTTTAATGCCTCAGGAGCTAGGCGTGAGTGGGTAATATCGTTTTGCGGGGTATTTATTAATATCTTGCTTGACTAAATAAGTTTTAACTAAATATTAAAAGTTATAATGCAGGTTTTAAGTAGTAATTTATTGCAATATGCTCCCCTAGAGTAGAGATGGGCATGATGTTTCTGTACTTTATACCTATCATGGAACTTATACCCTAAAGAATAAATGGTACAAATTTTAGATTTAAGAGTTATATGTGCTTACCCTATAAAAATTGTTAAGTAATATTAATGAACAAAAAGTAAATAACAATGCTACAGTATTTTGCTATGAAATATTTTACTATAAAGAAAAAGAAAGGGCTCAAGCTCATAAGATAAAACCTTAAACCTAAAGCTTATTCTCTCTTATATTTCTTAAGTCTTAATAACTGCATCTTATGGTTCAATGCAGTTAGGGTCGGTTATTGGTTCGATTTTGTTCTATTTTATGAACAATCCTATGTATTCTTTTTTAATTGTTTATAAATATGATCATTTTGTATTAGATGGCATATGGAAAGGAAATTGCTTTTGAATTGTGACAACATAGCAGCAATATTGTAAAAATAAATGAGTATATTTGCAGATACACATTTAAAACTCTTAATTTAGGTAAAAAGCAATCTTTTGGCATAGAGGAAAATTGTAACTACAATTTGTTATTTAAAGAGAGTATGAAGTTCGAATTTTATGGGAAAATAGTAAAAATTTACATGTATCTTGAAAGTTTTACAGAATACAAGTTCTATGATGGTCTGAAGGTGCTATAGAGTAAGATTTGATTACAAAAATTTAAGAATTTACACTTACAAAGTAAGTTAGGGGTAGAACTTTGTAACTATCCATTTTATACTCGTTCACCCTTACTAGGAGTTATGCTCCTAGAAATTGCTACATTATGGTTGCAAAAGGAGGTTAGGGGTTGGTTTGTGGGGTTTGAGGTAGATCTTAAGGCCCAATTTCACCTAAGCAGTGCTGACAAAGATGCTGGGGTTCGGTGGATGGTTGGAAAACAACGGCTCTATTCAAGATTATTTGAAGGAGCTCTTTGAGTTGCTATTGGAAATCCCAAATACAAACGATTGGTGTTGATAGTCGAATTTCATTTATCCATCCTTTTAAATAGAAATCAAGGAACCTCCCACGTTACTTGGCATTAGGGAAATTATTCACAGCTCAACTCCCATAGAGCATATTAAAATATTTACCCCTTTAATCGAATTCTTGAACATAGAATTGGGAATAAATGTTCATAGTCGAATTTCATTCACTTGGCTACTCGATTGTTGACATGCCGAATAACCCAATTCTTGGCTAACGCTAAGTAACATAGATTCGTATCTAATTTGAATTTAAGGAGAGCAATACATACAGTTATTAGTTGAGATAATTATATCATATAACTTTCCATTATTCCTACATTTCAAGAATGTACCTGATTAAGAGGCCTTTACGTATCTTGATAATCACTTTATTAACTATTGTTTTGGACATTGTATTCGCCTATAAATAGGAAGGAGAAACACTATAAGATGGATCTAGTAACTATTTACTACTTACTCAGTTTTTATAATATTCACTTACTAACTAAACTGGTCTTGGTATCATAAGCTTTCTTCTTTTTTTGCAAGACAAAAGTTCTAACTCAAAAACAATTGAGATGCTATGTTTGCATTTTCAAATGGGCTATACAGGTGGGCTTAAAGAACTTAAAAGGTGGGGAGTCCAGACTTTGGCCTAAGCCATGGCTACGGTTGATGCCTTAATTGAGTTTAATAGAGTGATGGATCTAAAGGCAAAGGGAAGAACTGGTCATGGGATAGGTAAGGAATAGAATGAGAAGACAGACTCCAGTCTATGAAGAGACACCTAAACTTATGCGTGGAAAGGAAAAGGCCTTGAAGCCTATGGTGAGTCTTCTTAGTGCAAATTATCCTGTTTCACTCGTGTCGGACTCCATAGGACTAGATATTGCCCATTTTAAGCTAAGCTAGTTGCTTATGTGCTAAAGATGAAGATGAGGCTCAAAAGAAGAACTTGGGCCTCTAGCATTACTAAATGTTATACAAGGCACATGTGAGCCTATGGAACTACGCATGGTAGCAGGTCAATTGGTGAATACCGAAGCTTTTGACATTTTTATCTCAAAAGAAGCCACTACTAAGTTGGAGTTGTAAGTAGTGAATGGCCAAGAAAGCCTTGAAATTGTAAATTTAGAAGAGATCCTAATAGTTGGCGTAGCTTGTGGGGTAAACTTCAAGGTTAGCTGGTGGAGCGGAAAGGAGATACTCGAGGTAATCCCTTTAGATGGTCATGAGTTAGTGGCACGAATTTCCTTAATAGAATCCGAGTTTGTTGTCTTAACTTCAAACTATATATTTGTTTTGGACAAGTCTTCAAAGTGTATGGTCCTTATTAGACATAACTCTAGCTGAGCCACCAAGATGTTAACTATGTAACTCTCAAAGGGGTTAAAGCAGAATGGACCTTAATTCTTAGCTGCCTTGAAGGTGGAATATGAGGCCCTAAAGATGCAAGAGGTATTGGAAGTAATACAAGAAATATTAGTGGAGTTCTATGACATGATTCTTGAAGAACTCCCTTAATGACTCCCACCAAAGAGGGAAGTGGATCATGTGATTGAGTTGAAACCCGAATCTAAGCCCCCATCAATAGTATTATGCTCAATGTGCCATCTTGAGTTAGAGGAACTTGGATGGCGACTATATGAGCTCCTTTAATATGGGGTCTATCCAGCCTTCTTTAGCACCTTATGATGCCTAGTTTTATTTTAAAAGAAGTATATGATGGCTCTTTACATTTATGCATAGACTATAGATCTCTTAATAAGATTATTGTCAAGAACAAGTGTTGTATACTAGTAGTATCAGATATATTTGATTAGTTAAGCGGAGTAAGGTCTTTTCCAAGGTAGATCTAAGATCGGGTTATCACCAAGTTAGGATTGCAAAAGTAGATGAGTTTTAGACCACTTGAGTCACGGGGTATGAAGTTTTTGAGTTTTTTGAAATGTTTTTTGGTTTAACTAATGCTTTAGCTACATTTTGTACTCTTATAAGTTCTAACCTAGTTCTTAGATTGGTTTGTGGTAGTGGATGATATTTTGATGTATAGTGAAACCTTAGAAAAATCATGCACAACATTTAAGGTAGGTTTTCTCAACCTTGAGGGAGAATCATTTTTATGTGAAGCTTGAGAAAAGTTCATTTACCTAAGAAGAGGTGGCCTTCATAGGTCATGTAGTGGGTCAAGGACTGGTTAAAATGGTTAAGGCTAAGGTCTAGGCTATTCAAGAATGTGAGAAACCTATTAAGGCAATAGAACTGAGATTTTTTGCTAAGAATAGGTAACTACTGCTACTACAAATTTATTTGTGCCTACTTAGAAATTGCAACTCTTCTAACAAATCTGGCAAAGAAGGATGTAGAGTGGCGTTGGAGCATGAAATGCGAGGAAGTCTTTGACAGATTAAAAAAGGCAATTGTGGAGGAATCGATTCTAGCCCTACATGACTTTTCTAAACCGTATGAGGTGCATATTGATACAAAGTGATTTTGCTATTGGTGGTGCTTTTATTTAGGGGGGACATGCCATGGGGTGAATGACAGGGAGAGAAGAAATATTATACATGAGAAGAAAATGATGCCAATAGTTCATTCCCTTAGGGTGTAGAGGTTCTATTTTTTGGGAAGCTGGTTTATTGTAAAGATAGACAAAATCGCTACGAGTGACTTTCAAACTTAGAAGAAGCTATTGCGTAACAAGCTAAGTGGTAGATTTTCTTAGCTAAGTTTGACTATTTGCTTGAAGACAAGCTTAGAGTGCCAATGTGGTGTTAGATGCACTCAATTGGTGGTTAGAACTAGCATTGTTTGCTAGTTGGCTAATGAGAGACATGATAGAGAAGATCAAATAGGGGCTGGTCCATGATTCTCAAGTAAAGACCCTAATGAAGAGCACTAAAACTCATGGTGGCAAGGCATTTGGGAGTTCATTGAACCATAGCATTGATGGAGGACAGGTATTATTTGCCTGATATGAGAGACGATATAGAGGTATATGTGAACCCATGCCTTGTCTGCTAATAGGATAAGGTGGATAATCAATCTCCTACAGGCCTTCTATATCCACTCCCTTTAGTTAAGAGACCTTAAGGAGTATATCCATGCACTTTATAGTCAATCTTCTAAGGTTAGAGGTATATAAAGCTATCATGGTAATAGTGGATCGATTCTCCAAATATGCTACTTTCAACCTACTACAAAGGAATGCTTAGCAGATGAGGATGCTCCATTGTTCATGAAGCAAGTGCAACATTGAAGGGTGCCAACATCAATTGTTCGTGATAGAGTTGGGTGTTTTACTGGGAAATTCTGGATCTAGTTATTTAAGTTGATAGGTTCTAATCTACACTTCTCTATTGGCCTACATCTGTAGATGGATGAGCAAACTGAAAGTTGAATGCTCTTCTGGAATCATATTCGAGGCACTATGTGAATCCTAACTAGAAAAACTAGGCTAAGCTATTGGATATAGCATAGTTTTGCTTTAACCTTTGCTGCAATGAAGCTATAGGGAAGAACTCACTTAAGGTTGTATTGGGGTTCCAACCCCCCACAAATTTGAGCACAGTAACCATAGGATAAAGTTGTAGAAACCTGACAGCCTATGACTTTGCAAAGAACTGGTAAGAGGAAATCGATTTAGCCCCCACTTACTTATATAAAGCAATCAAAGGAATGAAGACGTTTGCTGTACAAAAAAAGAGATATTGAGTACCAAGTGGGAGACTTGTTATAGTTCGACTACATTTGCTATAGTGAACCAAAGGGTGCTCCATAAGGGATTAATGGGGAGGTATGGGGGATATTACTAAGTAGTGAAAAAAGTAGGGAAGGTAGCCTACAAGCTGAAGCTACCACCACGTTTAAGGATTCACCCAATATTTTATGTTAGCATGCTAAATTCATATTATGAGGATGGTGAAGACACAAAGCAAATCCAGAGCACAAAGGCACCAATGGGAATCCAATATTCTTATGACAAAGAGGTGGAAAAAAATTTGATGGACCACATAATATTAAGGTTGGGCCATTTTAGCTACACAAAGTACTTAGTAAAGTGGGTGGAACTACCAGAAAGTGAAAAGTTGGGAGTAGGCAGAGTTGCAATGGCAATTCGAGACTTTAGTCAGTTGGTACTGCAAAGTAACGATAAGGACGTGGCCAAATTTAGGTAGGGAAGGATATCATGGACCTCCGGTGCAAGCAGAAATCCATGAGTTTCCTTGAGGCCTATCAAGGAGGAGGCCTATGACGCAAGTCTAGTAAAGCTTTTAGAATTTGGAACCTTCCATAAAGTATGATGTGATCTTGTAAATGTCCCAATTTGTTGTTTCTTTCCATGTAGAGGATAGGTAATCTCATAGATGTAAGTACAATGTAAGCCATTGGATTGAATGGATTCATTTAAGGAGGCTACATATATATAAAGGGGGGTTTTAATATGCTTGAGTTTCCACAACTTCTCTCTCTAAACACTTTTATTCTCTCTCTCTAGATTTCCTGTGAGTTTAGTAGAATGCTGACCTAGCTCTCTCCTAGATATGTAAGAGATCATTTGAACACTCTTCATGTAACACAAACTCCTTGAAAATCAATAGGTGGACACAGATATCACCATGTGCTTCTTGAACATTTTCAAAATCTTTTTCAAGAGAAAGTTGTTATGGTTATTGCAAACTTAAAGAGTTCCCATGCATATGTCAAAGCAAGAAGATTGTCAGTGCTGTTCATCTCGAACATTTCTATTAATTTTTTTTTAATTTTAAAATGTTTTAGTTTATTGTAAGTAAAGGTTTTTGGGTGAATTTATTGTTACGAAAGTTAATTTAAAATGAATATTAATGACAAAATAATTATTGTTGATTGAACATTATTGATTGAAAATCATGAACCAATCAAAACTGAGATGTGTCACCTTTTAAGGGAAAATATTATGATCATAATGAAAAGCCTTCATTTGGTCAATATCTAAAAGTTGGACTTAAATTTAAAAAAAAAAAGAAGGAAAGAAATTCAACAATGTTAATCGAAATGCACTAAAAGTATGAGGAATTCTTTATAATACATAATTTCTGTTTGCATATGTTACTTTTTAATGTAGAGGGGCAAGATCTTGGGATACTTTTTGTTTGTTTTAAAGGTTGGAGGCTCAAATAAAACAAACTAAATTATCAAGGACTCAAACAGAAAAGTAACAAAGGTTCAAGGACTTTTTCTTTTGTGTTTTTCCCTTCTATTTTGTGATGTTCAATTTTGCTTGCTTGTTTAGTTAATGTGCATGTTTTTCTTCATGGATGACTTGCCACCATATGTTCTATCATGAGAAACTGTGGTTGTCATCAACCTTAGTATAAGCAAAATTAATTTTCCTCTCCAATATCTGTCCCTTTCTGCCTTTCCATCCTGTTTTTCTCTATCCTTTCTGCAGCTTCTTCTCCAGGTTGTATTAAGCTGAAAATTCCATCTACTAAAATCTGTAGTTTATGCTGAAAGCCCAAACTAGATATAAATTCTCATTACAATCTAGGCTCTGGGGATGTCTTACTACAGTTGTTAGCTAGAAAGTATATCAGCGGCTAACGCTTTACCAACAATTACACAGTTAATGTCTAAATGATGTAATTGAACAAAATTTGTTTCATGTTCCGTATACAAGTATCCCTGTTTCATCTGATGCTGAGCTCCGGGATTGATAAATGGCAACATTTGACTCTTGTAAGCTGCTAATCCTTTGGGCAGTAAATATATGCTTCTGCTGTATCTCATTGTCTGTATCATGTAATCTTCACTTTGTATCTTTCAACTCGTTGAATGGAATACTTTAGCTCTTGTTGTATATTTATCCTTGAAGGCGATAATACGATGTCTTTCCAAACTGAACCTTTTCTGCGGGCTGGGTTTGGCGTCCCATAGAGTTCATAGATGGATTCTGCTTTTTCATTCAGTTTGCTGACTGTTTTTAGTACGTTTATTTCTTCTGGGTCAACCAATAATGTCTTGTCTCTGTCTTTCCATCCTATCAACTTTAGGATGAACAAAGAATCAGTTAATCAGACTGCAATTTTGGTAGTAGAATATATCATTCCACAACACTATGTCATGGAAAACTCAAGTATAATTATTTTGGAGATGGATTTTAGAGATACCTTTGGGGGGCCTTCCAAAGCATTGGTGCAATAAAGCCTTGCATTGTCGACTAAATGGCAATATGTTAAGAATGCATCTGCAAATCTCTTATGTGATTTTAGTTGAGACCCTACCCTCACAGCTCTTCTACACATGATTGCCCTCCTGCATAATGCTAATATATCATAAGACTCCCTCTTGCATGAAGTATGAATTATCAAGTTGTGGTTTATTGCACATACCTTATGCCTCTAATCACTGCCATATAAGCATCACATACTACTCCTACCAGCTCTATTCTGTATGGTTTTCGCTTTTTGACTCCATCTTCTTCTTCTTCGTCAATGCGTTCCCAGTAGTTTTCTGTTACAGAACCATCTTCATTTACTTTGTAGCCAGGTCCCATGCGGTAACGGTGGCGATGGACATTCCTGGCCATTGTTATCGTTTGCACAACAAATGGCACCCAAGAAAGTGTGCCATCCATGATAACATCTCGCCCTTCATTTAGCGCTGTCACTAGCAGGGAGGATGCTGCATCTGTGGATGATTGGTGTACCTGTTGGTAATGCATATCATAAATATGCTGGTGGAATATGAAAACACATCTTTGATACTATTAATCACCTGTTAAAACAACTGCCTGAATAGCTAGTTTTGTCAGGACAGGTGAAAACAAATTAATGAACATGATAATAGTGCATGGTTTGATATCAATTATTTTGTAATCCCATGAAGGTTTGTTTTAATCTATTTATGCAGTTGCGTTTTACTTTTGACTGTGTTGTTTCTTATCTGTTTCATGTTGTCTTCAAACTCATGATTTAACATCGGGCACTTTCCTTTTGCTGGCATACATGCTGTGAGTTTTGATGAGGACAGCTGGTAAAAAGGGATCATCAGGTTAAACCATCTATAGTAATTATAAGGATAAATGAGGAAGTAGAATTATGTTTTCTTGGCTAAGTACTTCTGGTCTTTGATAATGTGTGATACTCCCAACAAATGAGGCAATGTGAGTTCAAAACTGTTTCTACTAAATTTTATGAAACTTCAAATGAAGATAAGGTTGAAACTACATTAATTTTGATTTCACGTTTATATTGTTTTTACTAATCATGATGAGTGCATGTGGCGATCCTGGATGTTGTCTAGCTAAGTTGTAAAATTGCATTTCAGATGCTTGTATTAAGAGGGGGGAAGAAAGCAAAGTTCATGTCTAACCAATTCAGCAGTTTTGAGCATGTCAATATGGTGACCCCTAGAACTGAGCGCTCTGTAGATAACATCAGATTCTTTGAAGGCATCTGCCTCAATGACGACTGCATTACCTGCTGCTTCTGACCAGAAAGGCCTGCAAAAAAATTATATAGATAAATTGAGGTTAGTAATATTCTTATTCAATGATTTCGTCCATCTATATTTAACTAATCATTGGCTGAACCATGAACAATGTCTGAGCAAAACTGTCTATAGGACTATTTGTTTTTTGTATGCAAGTGCTCTTGTGCAAACAGGAAAACAGTCAACATCTTGGGCTTGCATTATGGTGTGAACTGGGTGCAAATTAATTGACACAGGTCTGAATGTATAACTTCCTCTTATTTCTTTTCATGTGCTAGTGCCATTATGCAAAGAACGTATATTGTCATTAAATATGAAGGCTTCCATTATATCGATATTGTAAAGGATGATTTTACTCTTTCAGGATGTCCTTTAGTACAGTGCTCTTTCCAGCTCCCATGCCACCCCCCATAAGGAGGAGAACAGGACTTCTATCACTGTGGGCAACTGGAGCCATCACGTCGGTACATTGTGAGTCATCATTTGCTGCAGGTCTAATCGCTTTCATCTCCTCCAATAGCGTTGTGAAAACTCTGGCCACCTTCAGATTCTTTGTCATCAACTCAAATCTCTGCTCTCTGTAGTAATGACGGTCCAGAAATGAAAACAATCAATCAGTATCTTCGGGTAGAGCAGAATTTGCCACCAACTGGGTAACAATAGCATTCAATGGAAAAATAGAAAATCTCTGATTCATGGTTCATAGCTTTTAAGTTTCAATTCTTGTAAGAGATGTTTTCTCTCAGCCGATTGGGAATTGGGATACCCTTTATAATTGTTTTCTCGTCTATCCTACATCATGGCATTTTCAAGCCAAATTCAAAAATCAAAAACATGTTCACTTAAGTTTAGTTTAGCTAGTAGCTAGAAGGTCGGAACAAGGTTTGGGGGGAAGAGGAAAAGAAGGGGAGTGATAGTAGATTCCTAAATGATGGCATTCCATCAAGAAGAGAACCTTGATAGGAAAGGAAAATATCTCCACTCTCTTTTTGCCAACACACACACACGCGCACACACAAAATCTTCATTGAAGACTGCAGTTTTAGAGGTTAATATAGATTTGCTATGTTAGGGGATATCATAGCTTGATCATGAACAATTGCTTGATCATGGAGAATAACGGAGCTACCTACTTACAGCATGTCTTTTCTGTCTTTTGGACAATTACATCACTTTGCCAGGATGATCGTGCAGTAATTCTCCATTGTCAAGAGGGCAAACAGGTCCATTGTGTTAGCAGCCGAATAATGCACGTCTATGAAGCAATTCAATGGTGCTAGGACAATTGTGAATGCACCTCTAAAAACAATCGGCCAGATGCAAAGTCCCTTCAAAACTCTAAGATCGTATTTTCACCTCCTCGAAGACACTTAAAAATATTTAGTCTTAGATGGTTGTTAGAGTTTCAAAATTGTCACTTTTTATGATCCTCCTAGTGATGAGTTCGAAGTCTTGACAAGGATTTGATATATTTCCAAAAAGGTATGGGAGGTGAAGTAACGGTTGAGTTTAGGGAATTTATTACTTTATTTGATTTATCTGTTTTCAATTTTATTGACATTTTATTATTTTCTAGTCCAATTTTAGTGTTTAGTAAGAATAAGATATAAAAAATATGAATATATATATATTTAAAAATATCAACTAAAATAATAATTTTTAATATATAAAATATATTTTCTCAAAATTTTTCTTTTAAAAGTACGAATTTTTATTTTTCAATTTTGATACTTCAATTGTTATTTTCATTGTAATTATGAAACAGAAATATATAAAATATAGATAAGATAGTTTTTCTAATACTAAATTTTAAATAAATATAAATAAGATATAGATTAAAAAAAAAAAAAGAAAATTCAAGCATAGCCTATATCTAATTAATAGTTTTGGGTGTATTTATAAGTATTCTTTATATTTTTGCATGTAATGAATGTCAAGTGTTGCTCAAATAATTTATTGAAAGTGCGTATTTGTACTACAAATAAATAGGTTATAAACATTCTAAGAAAGTCGAAGAAAGAATCAACATGGTATCAAATAATCTTTTATGTTATTACGTATTGAATATGTGTATAACAAGGGCTATCGAGCGATTTTACAAATTGACATTCCATGATGTTTTTGAAGCGTCACCAAAGCATTACCATTCTTCCTTTATCTGATGATTTCTGGTATAAATTATGGACTTGAGGTATAGACCCAGCTTTTTATTATTTATTCGTCTAGAGCACAAGAATGTATACTTGTAAATCATCTAGATAACAGTCCTATTGTTGCTGCTACTATTATGGTGAGCATCGAGAAAGTTTCGTAAATAAGATCTGATTGAATCTAACCCTAAACCAATTAACTGGTTATGGTTCTTCGTATGTTCTTTTTATTTCACAATGCACCTGTAGCTGTCGGTATTAGTGCCATAAATCTATGGAGTTCTAGTACAAGGCCATTCAACCATGTCCCCCTTCAGTCGAGACGCGTTCTATCTCGGATTTATTGGAATTGCAAACACATCACATTATAGCATGCTAATGTTTTCTGAAAGGAAAAGAACTAAAAAAAGAAAATCATTTCACCTTGTTGCTGCCATCACAATGTTCTTAAGCTTTTTCTTGGGTTCCCCATCTTCACTCAACACCTAAATCAATACACATGGAATAAAAAAAAACCATTTAATATATATATATATATATATATATATATATTCCCAGTATGTTGTCATCTATAATAGCCAATTTATCTTTTGCTTTGAGGAATTACTTTATGATTTCATTGATAGGACCGGGGTTCAGTCTATTATCTGATCATTGAAGTCTGTTCTTTTAACCATCTCGACAATCATATGGACCGAACGGTCTTTGCCGATAAAACCGTAGAATCCTAGCATTCGATAATTGCTAAGAATTACGTAATACGATCTTTCAATCTACCTGACTTATCATGAGTTCTGCATGGCTCCAATGAAATGCAAAGTAGCTAAGGATGCACCTCTCGAACTCTTCCACAAGCTTCACGAACAGTGAATCCGCATCGGGTTCGTTCTCGAAAAATGCATAGATATCATCCTCACAACCTTCAGATTTTTTTATGTATTCAGCTGCTAATTTACAAAGATGCGGGCACTGTCTCTTGTCTGTAAATCCCATTTGCCTGGCTGCATTTCGAGATAGACAAAAAGAAGCCATACATATTATTATTAAACAAACGAAAGAGATCGGAAACTTAGGAACAAAATTGTAAGAGGAGACATCCATTTTACATGGAAAAGATTTTTTTTTTTTTTTTTTTTTTTTTTTGAGAAAGGATGATATGTAAATTTACCTACATAATGGGAAAACTTCTCCAGCTTCTCGAGGCGGCCATTGTCGGATAATTTCAATAGAGGAATGATTCTTTGATCCCTCCGCTTGCGAAGGCGATAATGAATCACGCCTGCAAGGATCAATCCTATGGAAGATGCTGCCAGGATCTGTGAAAAGGAGGCTTTTCCGTGAAAATCTGATAACATAGCAAGACAAACACCACAAGCCATGAGGAACGGAGGAGTCATCTTGTTGTTACGCCTCGATGCCATTAGGAAAAATTTAAAATTATCAAAGCAAAAATGAAGAAGGATTACCTACCCCTCTGCATGTCTTATGGCACCAAAAAAAAAAAAAAAAAAAATAATAAACAAAATTCAAAATATATATATATATATTTTTTATATTATAGATTTGGAGGAGTTGTTTTGCAGCAAGTTGTGAATTGTTATTTGTTGATTTAAAAATGGAAGTCAAGGGTTATGTTTGCTTGGAGAATGAAGGCCATGACCCTGTAAAAAAGGGACAGCTGGGACTGGTGGTGTTGCCTTTGTGACCAAATGTAATACTAGCACGTCTGGAGGCTGGATCGACCAATACTTGCTCATTATTCTTCGTCCATAATTTTTTCATTATATTTGCTAGTTGGTTTCTCCATGGCAAATTGCAAATTCATCGTCCTTCGTCGGGTGTGAATTGCCACTAAAATCCTAAAACGTCACGTTATCTACCTAATTTCAAAAATGTGTAAATATACGATGCATATACATTGTCACTCTTTATGATCTTTAACTAACAATAGTTTAAGAATTAGCTATATATTTTCATTAGTTCTGGGTAGGTCTTGTTAAATTTTTGGAATATTATTTGAAGTTAGATAAACAATTACATGCTACAACATGTTTGGCCTAAAAATAGGCATAGATTAACGGGGATACATTAAATAAAATAAAATAAAAAAGTACATTTAGCATATTTAGAAAAGTTCATGTAAATTTTTGGCAAAAAAAGAGAAGTTAATGTAAATAGCATTTTAGCTCGAGGTTTCTATTACAATTGTGACATCATGCGTTACGTTTATACGAAAATAAAATATTCGTGCATATAATTTTCTTTGTTAATCATAATTTGTTGGTTTGTTATAAGATCCCCAGTTTGAAATTAGAAACTATCATATATATATATATAACTAGTTAAAAGACCTGCATCATGCACGGATTTTAACTTAAAGAATCTACCTATTTATAAAAACAATGAATTTATTTAAAAGTTTATCCCAATTAACATATCAGAATAATGTATGTTCATACATTATTTTAAATGTGATATAATTACTATAATTTAACATACATTATTAATTTTATATGACCATTGTGTAACTAGCAATAGTTTAGGGATTATTGCATATTTTCAACAATAATGGGTAGGTCCAGTCAAATTTTGCAAAATTTAAGATGTTTATCCGTACATAACAATAGCTAAGCAAATTTATTTGCAATTATTAATCATTTGAAATCGGGCAAATGATTACCTGTTATACCATATTTTGCCTAAAAATGGCATAGGTTAACGGCATGCATAATTATAAAAAAAAAAAGAAAAAAAAAAAAACCACTAATACATTTACCATATTTGGCCAAAAAAGAAAAAAGTTTATGTATATAACATTTTATGTCGAGGTTTCTATTATAATTGTGACATAGTACCTTACGTTTATACAAAAATAGACATTTGTGCATATAATTTTCTTTGTAAATGATAATTTATTGGTCTACTACAAGATCCGACGTTGGAAATTAAAAACCATCATGTATAAAAAAACGTCATCAATTGAAATATGCACATAAATATCATATAAAGACCGAGAAACTTTTTGAAACGATGAATATCCTTAAAACTTATTTAATCTGATAAATTACTATTTGACAAGTATTACATGCATAAATATGTGGTATTTCTCTACCATTTTATATTCTTTAAGATATAGAAAAGGTCCTATTTGTTATATTAAACATTTTATATTGTACATCTCTATGTTATCCATATATGCTAAGGTCATGTTTTAGGCGTTTTTTATGCATTAGAAAATTGGATTCTGGACATATTTTGTTACAGTTTGTAGCTATTAAGTGATACTGTTAGTGGAAAATCAAGTTTATAAGAATGATTAAACTATTGATAATCCATTACACTATTACTTTAAAATGTCTCACTATATTCCGAATAAATTATGTTAAATTTTTTATGTTTTAAATTATACGAATGTGTTAAGTATGTAATGCATACATTGTACAGCCATTGATGGCCGTAGAATTTTATTCAAGGAGTCAAGTTAGCAGATTTTTTTTTTTATTAAAATAGTACATGTAGAAGGTTATTTGGGCAATTGAACTGTTGATTCAATATAATACTATGAACCAATTTTTTCGACTAGCTATAGAACTTGAGGAACTGCATCCAATTTTAGGAATGTTTTAATAATATTTAACTTGATACCATTGGAACAAAGATTATTTCTCGGCTTTACTCGGATTTTCTTGCATGCAAAAACAAACCTATGAGAAGACCATTTGTTCATAAAGAGGCTTGCTTATACGTTATAAGTCTTACCCTTAAATTTAAGGGAAAATTATACTCTTAGTTTGGTCATTTTTTTTATTTGAGTCCTTAAACTTTTTTATTCCCATTTCTATTAGAGTTCTAACATTTCAAAAACCATTTAGAAGTAGAATTTCCACAAAATCAATTAATTTTTTCCATCTATTTTTACCATGTATTAACTTTTAATTAGACTTGGAATAGTTGGTCAAGGTGAATAGAGTTTGCATAATTTTTTCAAGCCTTTTCTTATTTTTAATTATTGTGTATATTCTTTTATTGTTTTATCATATTGCATTACATAATTAAATATATTTAATATTATTTTCTTAGTATATCATGTAATTTTTATATATTTAACAACATCATTATCAAATTAATTGTTCTAGACCAAATTAAAATTTAACTTATTTGATGGAAGTTATTTTTTTTCTCTATAAGATTTTGAAAATATTGAAAACTTAAATAGAATAAAAAAAAAATTGAAGACTCAAACAAAAGTAGGAAAACATTAAGAAATAAAAATTTACTTTTTCCTAAATTTTATAAAACCTTGTTTTTTTTTTTTTTTTTAATTTCTTTAAAGCTTCATAAAGACTTAGGCTTAAGCTAAATCTAAGTCCAAGCCCAAACCTAAGCCCATAGATTATGTATAAAGAATGAGGTTTTAATATGGATTATCCATTGTTAGAAATGACTCTCATTTATAGTTCATCTCATCTAATGGTCAATATTAGGAGTTAAAATTCGATAAATGGTACCTCCTTCTCCTCGTTTACAACAATTAGAAGCATCCACAGGCTTTTGAGAATTGTCAAAGCTTTACTTAAATTTATTTAAGGAAAGATCATCATCAATTAATAATGAATTAAAAATGATTGGAAACATTTAATTTAATCCATCATCACACGTATGCTTTAAAAAATTGAGTTGAGTTTGCTTGTTCCCCTATGTCCATCTCTTTCTAACGGTTTCTCTCCACCTTTCATCAACTCTAACACTATGTTTGGAATGAAAAAAAGAATTATAAAGGAAAGGAAAGTAAAGTAAATGCAAAGTGTGAATTTTAATAACCTTTATCTTTTTTGAAAATGGAAGGAAAGTTGGAGGGAATCAAATTTAGGAAAGAAAGTTTTCCCTCTAAAATGGAGTGATTTAGCAAAAAAAAAAAAAAAAAAATTGAAATTTGAATTATAACCTTACTTTTGTAAAAAGTTTTATTACTTTTTCAAGGACAATATTGCAATTATATAGTTTTAAATATTTTTAATTATTATCTTAAATTGTGAAATGCGATTGGGTGTTGTCATAGGAGATTCTTAAACCTCCGACTTCTTTCATCCTTTTGATGGCACTGGACTTCCCATTCCCATGTGACATGTCATTTTAAGATCATGTCCATGTCCAGTAGACCTCTTCTCGGAAGCAGCATTGACGTATTATTGCCATCTCTTTGTATCTCCCTGGGAATAAGCTTGTTATCACGGATGCCTTCCTTCATCAAATAGGGCAACAAATCAACTTCACGGGGTACAAGTTGTCCCTTGGAATGAAAGATTGACACGACTATTATTTATATTTCGAACCCATTCCAATTCTAAGCCGACCTTGGATACACTTCTATAGGGAACGAGGAATTTCATGTCATTTGCCTCAAGTTAACCAATCATCTAGTGAAAAGAAATGGTAGTTTAAGGACAAGGCTTTTATTTACAAAATGGGTTAGTCACATTAGTTTAGAAATGGTATACACGATAGTTTCCTCAAACTTTTCAAGTGTTTTTTCTATCTTTTTTTATGGAATTGGATCAAGTAGTCTTGTTATTAGGTTTATTACTTAGTACCTTGCAATGGGTCAAATGTAAAATTCTTTTGGGTAATGTAGGACATTATATTTCTATCACAAGTGTTGATAGAGCCTATTGAAACATAAACTCTTTAGGCTCATCTCAACTTAATAAGGCTTATAGCTTACAATAAGTCGCCCTCAGCCTAAACCCAAAACATAGCTTGTCCAATTATAGGAGGCCTTTGATCGCTAAAAGACTTTAAATAAGACTAAAAGATTGAGTCAATAATCACCTTATACATATGCGGAATATGTCAAACATTATAATCTTACTCTCTAATACTTATGAAAATGGTTTTGCTCATTAACTCTTCTTGGTACCACTCCTTTATAAATACAAGACCATTACACAATTGTAAATTACTTGATACCTTGTGCACTTAAGCCTACATATTGCTATCAAGTACTCTCATTCTCCAAATACTCAACTGACTTAAGTATTAGAGTGGTCATATCAAACAACATCTCGGTGCTCTCTTTTGTAGACTTGATCACTTATGCAAAATCCAATTACTTTCAAATTCGTACTGGTAAAAATCTCGAGACGATAATAAGGATTTAAAAAAAAATAAAGATAAATTATTTAATAAATCTTCTACGAAAAGTTTCTCAACATTTGCACTAACAAACAAATATGTTCATCAAGATATTAATCAAGTTTGAGTTAAGCTTAAATGTATTCAAGCTAGAAACAGATTAAGATGATGGTATTATTTGATCAGAAGGTCATTTTTCCTTTTTTTTTTTCTTCAATAAGTTGAGTTTAATCGACTCGAGCCCTTATTCTTTGAGTGCTCATCTAAGTTGAGCTTGAATATAAAATTTTAAGTTTGATCAAATTTAAGTCAAGCTCAACTTCTAAATTTCTCATTTGAATTCAAGCTTGAATCAATATTGCATTGTTTGAACTTGACTCATTTAAGACTCTAATTTGAAAAAATGGGTAAGAGAAATAGGAATAATCTTCAAAATTTCTAAATAATGAAAAAAAATATAATTATTGCATTTTACTTTAAAAATAATAAAATATTTTTAGAAACATCTCATACTTCTAATTATGCATATACTAGTAAATATGCACTTGCGATATGTATGCAAATGTTAACCTATAGTAAAATTTGTAACATCCAAATTACTAAATCCAACATGTAGGCTACCAATCATTTTAGAAATTAGAAGGAAAAAAAAGATACATAAATAGCCTCAAAATGCACGTACAATAAGAAAAGAAATTACATTATATCATTTTAAATTAGCAAGATTTTATTTGTAATGAGTAGTTTTATAATAAAATGAAAAGAGCTTCCAAAACTATATACTATAATATAAAGTGTGCGTAACCTTAGGAAATGAGGAGTATCTCTCAAGTTATATCATTGGTAACAATATTATGACACATTATATAATAAATACTACTATGTATATATTATGATTAAATTAAGTGTATATGGAATAATATATGTCATAAAAGAAATGTATTTTATACATAATGTACACGTTAAGCATTTATATGATGAAACAAACTTCCATAACCATGCATTAATTTCTTGTTTAACTATGTGCAGGTAATTGGTGAAATGAAGACACGCTTGAAACAAAAATTTGGAACAGCAAAATATTAATCGATTTATATGGATAGGCAATGAGTAAGTACAAAAAATTTTCACATACAAAATATGAATGGTATCAATTAATAATTATCAAAACTTTATTAATAATTATCCACCACTTTAATATATATATATATATATATATGAGACATGTAATATTTAATGAATGCTTTTTCTGCTGGAAGGTTTCGTTACTATTCTTTAACTTACTTGTGGAGAAATGCATACACAACAAAATGTGTAGTTATTTATAATACAATCAAAGTTTACTATTCCATTCATTTCCATGCTAAAGTTTTATAAATGAAGTGATAATTGAAGAGATTATTGAAAAACACGAGTCAGAGAAAATTGAAACTTTACTATCATGTATGAATTTCGAGAAACTAAAAGAAGTTAATAGGTGTTGAAATTTCAATTTATCAAATCTGGTTCTTTGTTTAAAGCTTTGTGGTCAAATTATTGGAAAGGAATTGAAGTGGAATGAAAGGTTAAGAACATGCAAAGAAACCGAAAGAGAAATATAATTAGGAGCACATGATAGTGATGTATACTATTGTAAGGTATATATGCTACAATTATACTAATTTTTTCTTTATATATATATATATATATATATATATAATATGCCTAATGGGACGATAGTAGTTGGCCAAAAGAAAGAAAAGGGATAGGAAAGTAATTTCACAACGTTAGTTGCCGCATTTGCAACAGTAGGGTTTACTATCCAGTAAATGTAAATGGCGAGTTGCCAACTTGGCTTTGCATAAACTATCATGAAATGAAGAGAGATGAGATGTCACTTGTCAACATAAATTAGATGGATGATTCTAATTCCTCGTGGCTTAACCCTCTTTAAATCCTTTTTATTCCTCACTCTCTCCACCATGTGCTTTTGACTCACCCCCTATACCCAAGTTCTAATCCTAACCTTAACCTTAACCTTAACTCTATGGTGATCCCTTTACCATACCTGATCACTTGTCTCTCTAAAACCAGAAAAAATCATAATCATCTTATCCTTCTTCATCGACTCCTTCCCTTGGTACACTTTTCTGCTTATCCCAAAAAACCTTGCTCCCTCTCTCCCTCCTCTACTTCCACTTCTCTCCTACTAAAAAAAGATTTAATGATACTAATATACCATATATTTGGACGAATAGTATATAAATATCATTAATGATATATAATTCTTAAAAAACTAATACTCATATTTTTATGTATTAGAATCTGATTGATGCTTATACATGGTATGCAAATTTACCGTAAGATATTTCACCATCAAGACAACTCTACTCTACGTATTTAGATTATTCAACCCCAACACCACCACACGGCGGTCGGCGGTGGCCGGAGCCACCAAGACCAATAAGTTTGATTTTCAGCCCTATTTTATATAATTTTATAAAAATAGTAAATATTCTTAGAAAATTATAAAACTTATCATTTTGAAATATTTTTGTATGTAATTTTTACGAAAAATATTATTTTGATGAAAATATGTCTTGTGATATATGATTCTTAAGAAATCATGCAAAACCGAGCATGGCTATGATTATAAATAAATAGGCTTAGGAGTGTAGTTTGGAGCTCAAATTTTTTTTGTAGAATGTTTAAGTGATATAGAACAGTGCTATGAAGCTTTTTTTTTTTTTAAATTTAATTTTAGAAATTTTTAGGTAAATTTTTAGCCCTAAAATGATGGAAAAATTGGGTAATTTGGGTTAATTAGGTGATTAACACACTAATTACTGATTTAGATAGTAATTAGATGTTTAGGGATGTTAATTTCTGATATGGAAACCTAATCCTAACCTTTGAAGTGTTAAGTGTAATTAATGAAGGAATTATATGCTAATTGTAGAAAATTAGGAATATTATAAAAAATTAGGTTTAATTAGATAATATAATAATAAAAATCAGAATATAATAAATTTGAAACAAAATTTTAATTTTAGGTAATTGTATAAAAAATGTAAGATTTTCTCATAACGGGGTAAATTCGATGATTAAATTAGGATCCAAGTGTACCGCACGAATTAGATCATTAGTTATAGACTAAAAACGATATTTAGGATATCTGAAGATAATGCGATTAATTTCACATTATGGATCGAAATGATTTCTTAGGGTATATATATAAATCTTTAACAAAAAATTTAGTTAAAAACCTAATTTAGAAATCGATGTAAAAACTGAACCCGAACCTAACCCCAAACTTAGAATAATTGTAAAAGACTTAATACTTAGATAACTGGATATATTAAACCCTAAATAAAACATAACAATAAGTGTTACAAGATAAAACAAACTTATAATAGTTATAAGAAAAACTGAAACCACGTTTGTGTTATCGAGATGATCGGCGATGGCCTCAGCGAGTTGGACCTCGAGTGAGTGAGCGAAGAGTCCAGGTAAGTTGGGATTAATACGTTGTTGTATTTTGGAGGCTTGAGATTATGCTTGGTTGTGCTTGTTAGATAGTTGGTTATGTACATGTGCTTGATTATGAGTGATGTTATTATTCTAACTGTTGTTTTGGCTTATATTGTATGATTTGTATGGAATGTTTGATCACCCTAAACTGGACCTAATTAAATATACGACCTATAATCATAATCGGACCTATATGGCAACCCATTAGGGGAACTTAGGACTCTCCGACCAAATACCGACCTCTTTAAAAGGGATAGCGCAGGATTGCATAATGGTCTTTTCTTCATCCTTAGTCAAATTAAGTGACAGGAGAAGAGGCCGCGGTGAGGGTGAAGTTAATGGTTCGAAGGTAGTCGCGGGAGGTGCGAGGTCTCCATTGTACAAGCCTGGGTTTGGTCGTAAGCTGTTGCATTAATAGCAACTCTTCAACTTGGATTAGAGCGAGCAAAATTTCTCTAATCTCATGACGGACCGGATAACGTCGTGTGATGGTATTTGCTTAAACATGCATTGCACCTAATAATTTGATTGATAACCTTGTTGTGTTTATGGCATGGTTTTAAGTCCTCCATCCTAACTTACTGAGCTGTGGTTGCTCACATTCCTATAGACGTCGTGTAGGTGCTGGCTAAGAAGCGGCATGCAACTATTCTGAAGTTAGCAATTGTTGGATCCTAGGGAGTGAGGAAAAATATTTGAAGAATAAACATATATTTTTAAGGTCTAAGTTTTTATTTTAGAATTTTTCATTTTTGAATAATGTAATAACTGAATTATAGTGTATATTTATATATTTTCTCACTTTTTTAAGTAAATGATTTATTTAAATTACAAACTGTTTACTTCAAAGCGGGTTAGTCGTGAACGCATTGTGCAGATTGGGTCTAAGATGGCGGTTGTAAGGCCAACTTCTATCTTAGAATGGTTTACACGGCAGGGCTGTTATGACTCTGCCGCTTTATATATATATATATATATATATATAAGATGTTTAGAAATTATAATGACAAGTAAATAGTTATTTTATGTATAATTCTAGTATTAATTTAAATACTATAAGTTTGTCGTCCCTTCTTCCCCATTCTTACGGTTCTACGTCAGTCCTTGAGCAAGGGTAACAAGGAGGAATCTTAAGGCATGATTATCGTTGCTAAATGGATAAAATGACGAATTTGAAGGAGTACATTAATGGTCAGTTTAGTTCATTAAATGGAAAAAAAGGGTAGTGAATTTTTATTGTTGGGCCAAAAGATAACAATCATATGAATCTAAGAAGGAAAAACAAAAAATATCTTTAAAGTAGCGTTTGGTTACGCGATTTTCATGATATTGGATTGATAAAAAATTTTGTCCTATATTTGGTTTGTGAATTTGCTTGGTGACTAGATAAAAATTAAGAGCAAAATGCTTAAATTTTATCCCATCTAAATCATGTTTCAAAAATAAAATTCACAAAGCAAAAACAAAAAATATTTTGCATTTCCAAAAATATCGTTCCATATTATAATATTAAGTTAATAAATATTATTTTTATGAAGTATTATAAAAGATTATTTATTTTATAATATAAATAATTAATTTTTTAATATAAATTTTGTATTTAGTATTATGTAAACCAAATATGTATAATAAACTTGTACTGTTCAGTTTTTTTTATTTTTATTATATATATTTTTATCTAATTTAATTTAGTTTTTATAACCAAACGCTACTTAAGAGATTGAGTTTGGAGGATAAGAATAAAAATCTAAGAACAAAAGACCAGTCAAAGGAGATGGAATAGTTGGACGGCTAAAGTCCTTGCACAAGTGAAGTGAAATTGGAATTCAACCGGAAGGGAATAATGGAAAAATAAATATTATATTGTTTAGTTAAACAATAAGATAAGTATGAAATTAAAACTGTTTATACATTATTGTTTTCCAATCTTAAATTGTTGGACGTGTTATATTGCATGAATATACAAAAGTTATTTATCTATACTTATTGGTACTTTATTAAATTCCTAGCATTTTAAAGTTTACTTTTCCTTGACCCAAAAAAAAAAAAAGTTTACTTTTACATATTTTAAATGCATAATGTAACCAATATATCTTTATTACTTACAAGATTATATATATATATATGTACACACATATGTTATTTATTTATACTTACTAATAACTTATAAAATTCCTAACATTCCAAAGTTTACTTTTCCATATTTTAGATGTATAGTGGAACCAAACAAAAGATCAAATGGTTCGTTGTCTACAAATAAAATCAATTCAAGAAGATTTTATTGACCTTATGGATTTAAACAGGTAGAAAATGGAAGGAAAAGCGAAAGAATTTCTATGTCCAAATATGCGATGAGGCTTTTGAATTTTCTTTTCTTTTTTTTTTTTTTAATTTCGTTAACCATTGAAGATAAGACTTTAAGTTTACGAGCTATATGCATTCATGGACAAGTTTAGTTTGATTTAACCATTGAAGATAAGACTTTAATTTTACGAGCTTTACGCATTCACGGACAAGTTTAGTTTGATTTAAGCAGGGCTTTGTTTTGCCGTTAGGAATGGGTTCCTTCTCTCAAAATTGCAGGATTCATTAGACTCCGAGTTTTTTTTTTATAAATTATTTTATTGATTTGTATTATTTAAAAATGAGAGAGCAAAAATGAAAAAAGTATGGATATAAATGGATAAGTTGTAATAAGATATTCCACTCACTTAATTAGTTAAAAACTTTATAAAGTATATTCGATAAGGTTTTGGAATACATTCTGACGTATAATTAAAAATTTGTTCAGGTTATAAGACAAGTTTTAAAATATACGAAAAACTTATTGGAAAACCTATTAAAAATAATATATTAATAATATAATATTAACTAAATAAAAAATAAAATTATCAAAATATTTATCATTATCCTCTATTTCTAACCATAGTTCCTTCTCCAATTTTCATCTACCTTTTTTGTCTCTACCTAACTGCTGTTTCCTCTTTCTTGTTTTGGTATTCTATAAATATATTATAAATGAAATATGACATGTTTTGTGGCTTCTTTTTTAATATGTTTTCATTAAATATAAATAATGTAAATTAATTTCCTATGTAATAAATAATGATGTAAAAAATGTTTCAGTGGAAAAATATATATATATATATATATATATATTTCACTAGTTGAGAAATAGGTGTCCCATTAGAGTAATGGGATGTGTTCTGGATATAAAGCTAAAATCCTTATTAAATTTTAGGATGGATCTAGAACCCAATTAGGATAGCAGGAGGGGTCTTAGGTTCTTGTAACTTGTCCATCCCGTTTACATCCTTAGATAAAAATTCTTTTTCCCTTTGACCATTCTTTTATGTTGCAACTAGTCTAGGAAGAATTTTCACTTGTTAAGAAATATAAGGTGAAAAATTATCGATAATTTATATCGGTAGAACAAGGAAATAGAGTACTTCATATATTACTTTATTTTGTTTATTTTGATAAAAACTTGAATTTTAATAATAAGAAGGTCCTGACTTGCTCCCCTAAACAAAGTAAAATTACATATCCCAAAAGTTAGAGATCCTATGGAAAAAGATGCACTGGACAACAAAAAAGAGAGTAGCACGCCAGAAGTTAATTCCACCACTCCGACTCCCTACCTTGATTACGATGATTCTCCGTCTCTGGAAAATGCTGGTGTGTTGCTGTAGTTGTGTCCAGGACGCTATTAATTCATACAGGCAATACCAAGAATATGTATAAAAATTATATAAAAAGCAATATAAAAGAGAGCAACATATATCTTCTATGTTTATTGATTTGTAGTGTAGTAAGATTATTTATTTATTTCTACAATTGCTAGTCTTGCAAAATGGCATAAGATATCTTTGATGAAAACTTTCAGATTTTCTATTTAATGTAAATTACGAAAATAATTTTATGTTCTAGAATCTTTTTATGTTCTCGATTCTTATATGCATTAAAATCCTAAAATTTTCAAATCAATATATCCTCAAAATTTACTTAAAAGAAAAAGTGCAACGTATCTGTGTTAATAGATAGCATTTTTTTAATTCTTTTGTTGCAATGTGATTTTAATGTGATATGCCCTGTGAATAAAGCAATTAAGAAAAAAATAAATTTATATCATCACTTAAACTATTAAAAAATTTTAACATTTGATATATGTTTTAGAAAAATTTTAATGCTAAAATGAGAAGGTTTTATAGAATTGATAAATTTCAAAAACTTCTAAAAATTGATTATTGCAATTGGAAATTTTATAATTGGATGATACAAAAAATGTAAAAATCTTAAAGGACTTTAATTTATTTATTATTTTTTAGCACACACATAATCTGTTAGTGTATGTATATATATAAATATATATACCCATACATATACATATCCTTATTATTAAGTACGAAAACTTAATAGATTGTGAATACTATTTCTCTATATTTATAATTATACAATATATTTATTGCTATTGCGGTAAGATGAATACTAATTTTCGGATACATATACTCCCCCTCCATCGGTAAAATGTCATATTGGACTACAGGTTTTTTCTTTTTTCTTTTTTTACATTTTCTTTAATTTGTATCTTATTTCATCTATTTTTATTTGGCATTCAAATCAAATATTTAAAAAAGTAGATAAGGGGTTTCGATTTCAAAATTGATGTTTGAAGAAACTGTTCTTTTGTATTTCATTATAAATATGAACAAGATCATTACCCAAAAAAAAAAAATTTGATGAAGATGGACATCAAGGATTGGGAGTTAAAAAATAAACTTTCATGCATTGTTAAGGAAAAATATTTAAAAAATATAATTTATTCATGGAAATAAAAGAAAATTTATATTTTTTGACTAAGTAAATAAAGGATAAATAAGTCTAATGTTATTGAGATTTATTAGGTATTTAATTTTGTAAAAGCATATGATATACATATTTATTTATTTATTTTTATCTTTTTTATATCTTATTTCAATAGCACATTAGATAGGTATATATTCATGATGTATATACCTAAAATAAAAGAAATCAAATTTTATTTAGTTTTAAACATTAGAAATCACTAAAATGATTAAATTTTTTTCAATTTTTACATCTTAATTTACTAGAATTCAATATGCTAATATAAAATGACCAACATAATGTATAGGAAAGCAAAACCCATCAAATTGAAGAAGATTTACTGGACTATTGGAATTAAATGTTTAAGTATTCATAAGATAAGAGACATATTTTTAATTTTTAAATGACAAGCGAATGAATTTATTGTTAAAATGTTAATTTTTAAAAGAAAACAAAAAAAAAAAATCATAAAAAAAGAGAGGGAAAAAATAAAGAAGAAAAGGATATTTCAATACAATTCGCCGGGGATTTTTAAGAGCCTCCGGCTCTTTAAAAGCCTCCAAACCTCCTCATTTCATTTGAGTTCTCAGGCTAAAACCCTTAACCCTAAATCTATGGCCACTCACCTCATCACCCGCTCTCTTCTTCGCCAACCCTCCCTACTCACTCTCCTCTCTCGTTCTCTCTCCAGCCTTTCTCAGTCTTCCATATCCTCTAAACCTCTATCTCTCTCCTCTATTTTGCGCTGCTATCGCCTGCGCCCTCTCGCTGTTCTATCTTCTGAGTTCCGCCTTGGACTGACTCCGACCCTTCCAGCTACTCGATGTTTCGCCAACAGGACAACTTCGTCGTCGCTCAATGATCCAAATCCTAACTGGTCGAATCGGCCACCTAAGGAGACGATTTTGCTGGATGGTTGCGATTTTGAGCACTGGCTCGTTGTTATGGAGAAGCCTGAGGGGGACCCTACCAGGGATGAGATTATCGATAAATATATCAAAACACTAGCTATGGTTGTAGGAAGGTAATAAGTGACTTTTGAGTTTCATTTCTCATTATATTGATATTATTTACAGATATATTTGGAATGATTGTATAATTTTGTTTTCATGTTATGATGATACAAGAATCATGTGTTTGCTGTCTGTTTCTTGTTTGGATTGGATCATATGTCTGTAATTATTAGTTCCCTACATGTCATAAGTTGAGTTCCATTGAAGATTTGTTTGGTGGAGAAGAGAGAACTCGTTTTTGATAGTTCGATTAGCTACTTCGGAAGTCTATTTTTATCTGAGTTGTCTGCAAGAAGTGATTACTGAAGCTTGTGTGAAGTCTTAATTTTTTTGATGCGAGCTTGCTAGAGGTGCCCGGTTTTTTAATAGTTATTAGAATTCCAAGCAATTTTTATATCATCACATTTTATCCACTCTCAAAGCTCTCTTCAGGAATATGGATTTTGTAATCCTATTATTTGGAATTAATAAATTTGAAGTGTCTAGTTTTGTGGAAATGAGGGGGGAATGCTACTTATAATTCTTTCTTTGTTTTGCGATTCCTGGATAATAGGCTGGCTATAGATCTAGAAAATTTTAGTTGGCGCTATGAACTTTAGTAAGGTTCTTTTTCCCTCAAAACTGTGTGCACGTGTTGCCTTGGAAGGGTGGCAATGAGCATAAATTATTTATAATATTTTTACTAACAGTAGGATTGGACCTCTGGACATATGAGTAAGAGCATTGGTGCTCTATTGCTAGGCTACAAGGCTAGTGTCTGTTGTTCATAGCTTGCGGATAATGTTTTCCATTTTTGATGCTGTCACTTGTTTTTACAGTGAAGAAGAAGCCAGGATGAAGATCTACTCAGTGTCAACAAGGTGCTACTATGCTTTTGGGGCTCTTGTTGATGAAGAAACTTCATACAAGCTCAAGGGTAAAGTTTTTTCCTTGGTTTTGTTTTTGCCATATCCTTTTAAATACAATACTTATGCTTTCTGCTTTGTCTTCAGAATTGGCTGGAGTAAGGTGGGTTCTTCCTGATTCATACTTGGATGTGAAGAACAAGGACTATGGAGGTAAGATGCAATGTGCAGATGATGTTAGTAATATATTGGACTATATTATGTGTTGTCTCTTACCCTGTAGAAAGCCTATGGCATTCCGTGATTGCTACAATTTCTGCTTGTCCTTCCTATGAAGAAAGATATTGATATTTATCTTGCTGCATTGTTTTGTTGTGATACCTTAGTTATGTAATTTACTCTTGTAACAAAAATGAGTATTGTAACCAATATTCATTTTGGAACCTCAAGTTGCTTTTTGCTTGTCATCATATCATATAGGTGGCATTAATAATTTATATCATAAATAAAACCAACTAGTTTTCTTTGCCTGAAATGGCTTATAGTTCTCTATTCTAGGATCCATGCTTTTAACTTTTGAACAATATGTTTTATTGTAGGAGAGCCCTTCATCAATGGGCAGGCTGTTCCTTATGATCCCAAGTATCACGAGGAATGGATTAGAAATAATGCACGTGCAAATGAGAGGAACAGACGCAGCGACAGGCCTCGTAATTTTGACAGATCCAGGAACTTTGAAAGGAGAAGGGAAAACATGCAAACTCAAGGAAATCCGGCGTTGCAAAACCCTGCACCTAATGCTAGTGGAATGCCACCCAATGCCAGTGGAACACCCCCAAACAACATGAGTGGAATGCCCTCGAACAACATGGGAGGTATGGCACCTCGCAACATGGGTGGGATGCCCCCTACAAATATGGGGGGAATGCCTTTGCAGAACAACATGGCTGGATTGCCCCCTCCAAACAACATGGGAGGAATGTCTCCTCAGAACAATATGGGAGGGATGCTGCCCCACAATAATGTGGGTGGGCTGCCGCCTTCAAATAATTTCAGTAGGATGCCAACTCAAAATAATACGAGAGGGATGCCTCCTCCCAACATGGGTGGAATGCCACCAAACAACATGGGGGCATATCAACCAAATCAAGGATGGTCTAACAACATGCCTCATGGAGGTGTTGGAAACCCTCCAAACTTTCAAAACCAGAATTACTCTCCAAGTGGAGTTCCTGCAGATGTTCCTAGTGGAAATAATTACTGAACGTGGGTTTGAGCATGGAACGGAGAAATTTTTGGAGTGATCTGTATGTATAGAAAACTGGATGCCATCTAGACTTACTTTGAATGTTGATTTGTTTACATAACTTTTAGGTAGAGTTTGGGTATGCTTAGCTCTCTGAGAAGCTAGGTCTATGTGCTTATCGGCATTCACATGGAGGTGATTGGGCAATTGATTGGCGAGTGCACTTATTTATTGCTATTCTTACAGGGAAAAAGATGATGATATGATGCAAATGCCTTTTTCTATCTGTTGGAATGTGATGAGCAGGCATGGGTTTATCGAGTAATGCTATATTATCAATGTAAGATCTGGTGTTTGTCTGTTAAGTGATATGATTTTGGTGGATCTAATTTAAATGTTCACCTTGGGAAATCTCGTGCAACCAAACTATGAAAAAGGCTTTGATTTATAAAGCTCTTTGTGGGAATGTTCAAAAGTCTTTGGAAGGGTTTACACATTTAAATTCGTGGAATAAGTAAGAGATTTACTGCTGCTTATGGAAGGGGTGATGCGAGGGTATTCCTCTTGAGTTTCATAATTTAAGTTAATAGTACTTTTTTTGGCCCAGGCCTGGTGAATCACATCCTATGTAATACTTGCATGAGATTTTTCCTTTCGCCAAACGTTTCTTGTTTGAAACATTAATATGATTGCTCATTTCTGCTCTTAAGATCCGTCTTTGTGTATTTACGAATCTGTTCCAGGTTACTTCTAAGTTCGCTATTAGTTTTCCACGCGCAATGATGTTCGTCGTGACCCTCTTACTATTCTCCCTTGGAATGTGCAATCGCCGTTGGTAGAATTTCAAAGAAGGTTTCGAATTGGTATTGTATAGTTGTAAAAGCGCAAGTAGTTATCAGTTAGGAATTCAACAAGCCTGCAACTAACGTAGTTGCAATAGAGGACCTTTTCGAGTCATTGCTTGCAAAAGTTGATTGGCGTATAGAGACAGTTCAAAATTTAAACGGTTAAATATGTCTTCTTCAGAGTCATAGGAGCTAATCTCTGTTGGAAATTAGGAGTGTTACATGTGCGATTACACGTGTCTAGCTTCAATTCTTATTTTGCTTCATCTATTTTTCTGTTATTTATCTTTTTGGTTATTCGGTTCTTAGTCAAATAAATAGATACAGATATTTCGAAGTTGGTAATCTTTAGCAAAGATTCATGCTTATTTTGTTGAAAGACTTAAAGAGCCCATAATATGTATTTGTATTCCTAGTATTGTAGATTATATATATATATATATATATATGTGTGTGTGTGTGTGTAAGTTTCATTCAATTTTTCCTCATGGTATTAGAGTTAGTTGGCTTTCATTCACTCGACTAAAAATGATGGATCCAAATCAAACCAAGTCACCGGAAGTTAGATTCAAGTTTGGCACATTGAATGCAATTGACCTAACATCATGGAGTTCTCATATACCCACAACCTGTGTATCAATGGGGATTAGTCCCTCTAAATCACCCAACACAAACCGAATGGAACCAATTTTCGAGAATGGTACCACTTAGTAAAGCTTGTAATTCGTCGAAGAGGAAAACTCAAAAGTATGCAAAGCTCCATCCGAGGATTCAAACAAATATGGAACATAGGAAGCTGAAAATGCAATTGTGATATGTGGTTAACAAATTCTATGCAACCAAAGGTTGGAAGGTTGCTTCTTTATTTGCAACACAGCAAAGGAGCTTTGGATGTGGTGCAAGAGATCTACTCAGATATGGAAAACGCTTCGCAATGCTTTGCACTCCGGTCTAAGCTGCAACTCACAAGTTAAGGTGATGTAAGTGTGACAGAGTATTACAATGCCTTAATGGAATCATGGCAAGAGTTAGACTTAATTTATGATGTTGAGTGGTCGTGCGTTGAGGACGGTATCCAGTTTACCTAAATGCAGGACAAAGATGGGGGTATTTGATTTTTTGAAAGGTCTGAATTTCGATCTTGATGAGGTACGGTGAAGACTTACGAGTCAAAGGCCATTTCTAACCTCAAAAGAAGCATTTGCCATGGTACATAGAGAGGAAAGTTGCAGGCGTGTCATTATGACGGCTTCATCTTCTCCAAAACAAAAATCATCCAGTTTGGCCTTGGCATCTAAGAAATATTTTTTTTCACATGAAAGGCTACGAGGTGAGTAGGGTTGGCGATTCATGTCAGGGTTTATGAGTCTCAGATCCATTTTGGAACCCATTTATTCCATATATCTCATAAATAAGTCACTGATTTAACTTCCGAACTTGTTTACCATTAAGAATATTAACTAGATTAGTAGTAATTTACAATTTTTACTTCTACACAATAAAATTAGTCTTCAAGATCGTGGAAAACCCTTATGAGATATATTATATAATATATAAACATTTTAGATTCATGATAAAAGGAACCATCCATTCCCGCAGCATTGCTTCAACTCAATTAGGATTCCAATTTGATTAATCAGAGGACAATATCAATTTCTTTATATTTAGTTGAATTAAAAGAAGAGAAAAATTGCTACCTTATGAGATATCTTATTATTACATAAATATATAATATATAATATGAATGGATGTGAAACATATTTTAAAGACATAATAATTATGATACATCTGAAATATGAAAAATATTGGTTTGAGTTCAATTTAATTTGGGTAATTGTTGTTACATTAAATCCAAGATATAAACATGATTTTGTTGAGTGAAGTTTTTATAAAAGCTAAAAGAGCATTACTTTGTTTCTTTGATGAATATACCGAGAAAAGATGGTGCAACTTTAAATCAAAGTGTTGGTACCAGTCAATTAAAAGCCAAGGGATATATGAATGATGAATGGGGTGACAAACTCCCAATAACTTTATTTTTTACAATTACTTATTGTTTTTACACCTTTTGAAGTTAATTTGATTTCATAAGATTTCTTATAATTTTTTTATCCTATCTAGGAATTGGAATCTTTTAAAAGCATCCAAATCCTTATGATGCAACTGAATTTGAATTAGAGCTACATTTGGATTAGGATACATACACAAGAATTAGATGTATTGAGTTAACAGAGAATTAATCAATTATGATATCCTCAAGTTGTAGTTATGCAATATGATATCTTAAGCATACCAATATCTATGTTAGCTTCATAATACCCTTTTACTACTAAAGGTTGAATCCTTTATCAACATCACAACTCATCTATAATAGAAACTATAGAAGCTCTTTTATATACAAAGGATGGGCTTTATGAAAAAGAAGATAGTAAACTAAACTATTTTTTAAAAGTTTGATTTTGAGAATTAGAGACTAATTCAAAGATACTGTACAGAATCAGAAACTTATAGAACAATACAATTTAAGTGGTTTATTAGACATTTAATTATGTGAAGACTCGCTTTGTTTATTAGATATATTTGGGTAATATATCTAACGTGTTCTACTAAGTTGGACATAAATCCATAGGGATTAAGTAGGATTAATTGAATTATTTTATGACTACATTTATTTGGACGAGTATTTTATGATAGTGAACAGATTTTCGTTGGAAATAGATTTATCATATGTTTATCAGGTTTTTCATGAGATATTTGATGGATTATTAAAAAAATAATTGAAGGATTTTGTGAAATTTAAATAAGATTTTATCATAAGCTCAAATCAAGAATAGACATGTGAAGCAAATTCAAGATAAGGATGACTCTTATTTACCTTGTTGTAGATTTTTTTATCAAATTCAAAATGATCTAATAAACAAATATTTTTGAAGGTCACTTATTCAAATATATCAAATTTGCTGTAAGCATACACATGTAAAGCTTTCACAAGAAAGAATCAAAAGCCTAAAATTCAAATTCAAAGTATTATCAAACATCAAGATTTACTCTTCATTTTTAGGAAATATTTCAATAAGGAGATTCAATTTTTCGAAGGATATCTTGATGAATTAAGTGGTCGAAACAAAGCATATGCATTAGAACATGTGTAGACATTATTCTTTAGTATAATAGTAGTCTAACGTTCAAATTAGAATTAATCAAGAAGAGTGGTTTAGCTTCTACAAATTAAGGAATAAATTCTATAGTAGCTAGATCAAGATAATCCAAGATCTTTCTAGACTTGTCAAAGATTTATCCAAGATATCAGTAAAGAGACATTGCATTTGAAGCATATAAATACAAGGCAGTTCAAATTTTCAAGACATACTGATTTGCAATTTTCGACTGTAACCTTTATTTTCGAAAGAATTTAGAGACACATTTAGAAGCTACATAAGAGACAACATTGTTTACTATACTTTTATAATCCATTTTCTTCTTGTGCTTACATTTTGAGAATCATTGTATTCAGTTCTCATTGTCTTTGTAAATCTTATTTTTTGAGTGGTAGGTTTTGTGTTAGTAGAAAGATACACTATTTTATAGATTTGTAAATAGACAAGGTTAGCCTAGTAAGTTAGAGAAAAAGACTTGTATTTGTTTCTCTCTTGATTATTTTGAAAAGTGAATATTAGAATGACACCAGTGGGGACTACATCGTCCTTAGCAGTGGAGATGAAAGAGTGTAGTAGGCATAAGGTTGAGGTACTACGATTCTTGAGCTTGATTTTCTCAACCTTACTATCTTTACTTTTGTGTTATATTTATCATCCATATATTGTTTTAACACCATATTTTAGCTAAGTAATCAAGGGGATGTCTTTGATATCCTTTTGTAAAAAGTTTAAATTTTTCTAAGTGACCAATTCAAAACCCTCCTACCCAATGCATACCCTGCTACCTCACCCCCCTCTCCTTTCCCTTACCCTCTGAAGTTACTTTTGGTATTAGAGCTTAGCTTTTGATTATTTAGATTTCAAAGATCCATGGTGAAAAACAATATATCTTTTGCTACAAATTGAGCTCCTTAATTATTTTGATGGTACTAACCTTGCCTACTGGAAATGCAGGATGGAAACTTATGTCAAGGCGATTGGTTTCAATTCATTAGAAATCATTGAGTTTGGAGACATCCAAATTGCCATTGATGGATACCTAGTGCTTACAGATGATGAGGAGAATAATTAGGCTAACAACTTGTTGTTAATGACAATAGTTTCATCCGAATACTATCTTATTTCTTCTTGCAGGACTGCAAAAGATATCTAAAATACCTTGAGTGAAACTCATGAAGGAACCATAATAATCAATGATACTCGAATTAATTTGTTGCTTCAACAATATGAATTGTTTAAATTTCAATCATGTGAAAAAATACGTGATGTGTTAATCGTTTTATTGTAATTACTAAAGAATTGGCTTTGTTAGGTAAAGGGATTGACGATTTTGACCTCATTCAAAAGATACTAAGGATATTGCTTAGGTCTTAGGATGCTAAAAAGATAGCAATTGAAGAAGCTTAAAATTTGTCTAAGCTAACAATGAGCCAATTGAGGGGAAAGCTGCTTCCTTATGAATTGCATATCAAGTATACAAATGAACCAAAGAGTGGCAAGAAGACAATTGTGTTTAAAGCCTTAGAAGCTGATTTAGAAATTAAATCAAAGACAGATTAAAAAACAAATGATGATGAGGACATTACCTTGCTAGTTAGGAGGCTCCATAGAATAAGAAAGAAAAAGAGTAAGAAGAAGTTTTTCAATAAACGTTCTTCTTATAATCATTCAAAATATGATGTAAGGAAGAGTTACAAAGAAGAGAAAAGGGAATTGGTGTGCTATCAGTGCAAGAAGCTTAAGCACATCAAGTACATATGTCTAATCTTACTAAAGAAATTGGAGAAGTACAAGAAGAAACAGAAAGCATTACTAACGACTTAGAGTAACTTAGATGAATCAAAGGCACGCTTAGAGACCAATTTAGAAACAGAAGAAGAGGCCAACTTGTGTCTTATGGTTATTTCTGAGGTAAATTCTGACTTTAATGATGATGACATGCCTGAAAGTGTATGTAAGCAGATTAAAAGTTTTTTAAAAGCACTTAAAAAAGCTAGTTCAAAGTTGAATAAACAAGATGATAAAATTAAGGTATTAAAGAATCGGAAGGATGCATTGTTACAAACAAATTCATTATTGGTTAATGAGAGTGATATATTAAAAAAATGATATTGAAGTTTTACAAATAGATAATGAAAATTTGTGGACAACTCAAGATAGCCTAGAAAAGGAGAATTTAATGTTAAAAGAGGAAATCAAGAATTGAAAGCTATAATTGATGACTTATCTTGCACAATTGATACAACTTTTAACAAGTTTAATGAGAGTGACAAGAAACTGCAATTGCTGTTGTCATCATAAAGGTTAGATAACTTTAAAAATGGACTTGGTTATGAACATGGAGAATCTTCTAAATTGGTTAACAAAACTATGTTCGTAAAATGTAAGAAAATAGTTGGTGTTGAATTTGTTAAAAATAATAACATGCATGTGAAAACTAAGTTTTTGTGCAAGGCAGCTAGGATAATAAAAGATACTCTAGACAAAATAACAAGTATCTGATTAGATGATACATTAGAGACATCTTCAAAGACTACCAAAGCTGAAATCTAAAGAACCAAGTAATTCATAGGTATAAATAATCTAATTCTTATGTGTGCTTCTTTTGTAACAGACTTGACTATATTGAGAAGTATTGCTTTTATAAAATGAACAAGCTTAGTACTCAATAAGCTAGATCTTTGAAAAATACGAGCTTAAATTTTGGTGGATTCAAGCTAATTTGGGTTCCAAAAAGGACTTAACCTTATTCTGATAATTATAAGAACATAAAGCAAGATTGAAAGGAATGTGGTACTTAGATAGTTTTCATATCATATGTCAGGTGATGCTTCGTTGTTCACAAGCTTATAATAGAAAGAAGGAGGCTATGTCAAGTTTGGAGGTGATAGTACGGGAAAAATCATCGCAATTAGTAACATTAGCATAACCCCTCATCCTATAGAAAATGTATGTTTAGTTAGAGGCTTAAAACACAATTTGTTAAGTATAAGCCAATTGTGTAGTAAAGGTTATAAAATGGTGTTTGACCAAACTAAAATAAAAGCATATGATAAAAATGGTGACGAATTATTTGAAGGCTTTCATTAGAAAAACACATAGCTTGTTTAACTTGCAATGGTAGAAACTGAAAGCCGTTTATTATTTGTGTTTGATAATGTATTCTTGTGGCATAAGAAACTAAGACATGTTAGCTTTAATCAATTAGATAATTTGTCTAAAAATAATCTAGTTCATGGTTTGCTTAAAATGAATATAAAAGATGATATTTGTTCTAACACTTGCATTACAAATAAGATGAGTATTGTCTTACATAAGTCTAAATATGTGATTTCAATAAAAGACCGTTAGAACTTTTGCATCTTGATTTGTTTGGTCTTACACGTACATTGAACTTAGGTAGTAATAAATATAGTTTAGTTATAGTAGATGACTTTTCTTGATACACTTAGGTTTTATTTTTATGTCATAAGAGTGATGCATTTTGTGCTTTCGAAAAGTTTTTAAAATGGGTTCAAAATGAAAAAGACTTTTCCATTATTAGTTTATGAAGTGATCATGGAAAAGAGTTTGGAAACAATGATTTTACAAAGGTTTGTGATCAAAATGTTATCACTCTCAATTTTTTATCCCCATATATTCTGCAATAAAATAGAGTGTTAGAACATAAAAACAAAACAATTCAAGAAATGACATAGACCTTATTAAACGAAAGTAGTGTAGCACAACATTTCTAGGTCAAAGCAGTCTCGTTATTATGTTACATCATTAATTGTGTTTATATAAGGTCATTTACCAAGAAAAATGTCATATGAGTTATATAAAGATAGAAGACCAATAGTATTTTTTTTTTCTTCATGTATTTGGTACTACATGTTACATTAAGAAATCAGGTCTAAATCTTGGCAAGTTTGAGGAATGTGTTGATGAAGGCTTATTTTTATGATACTCCTTGTATAGCAAAGCATATTGTGTGTTTAATAGGGTTATTAGAATAGTAAAGGAATCCATAAATGTTAAATTTGCTGATAAGATTAAAGTAGATGATTTTGATGATGACTTACAAGTGAAAGCTAAAGGTAATTGAAAATGTACAACAAGGTTAGATAAGTACGTCTAGAGAACCTAAAGCTAAAAGTCCATCAAAACCAATAGTAGAAGCAAATCTAGAAGCAAATTCAGAGTCTAAGTTAGAAGCTCCCCATGTAGTATTTGAACCTTATGGAAAAATCAGATTTATGACTTACCATTCACCTGAACAAGTGATAGGTAATATCTATTCTAGAGTCAAAACAAGAGCTAGTTTGAGAAACATAGAAAATCATTTTGCTTTATTATTTGAGTTTGAACTTAACTCTGTTGATGGAGCATTGTTTGATAATAGTTAGATAAATGCCATCCAAGAAGAGCTAACTCAGTTTCAAAGAGACCAAGTATGGACACTTGTTTCTAGACTTAAGGATAAATTTATCATAGGAACAAAGTGGTTATCTAAAAATAAGTTAGATGAGCATGGTAAAATAGTAAGAAACAAGGCTAGATTGGTAGCTAAAGGCTACTTACAAGAAAAAGGAATTAACTTTGATGAGACATATACACCAGTCACTAGGCTAGAGGCAATTAGGCTTCTGTTTGCTTTTGAATGCTACAAAGGTTTTAAATTATTTCAAATTTATGTTAACGCATTTTTAAATTGTTATATTAAGGAAGAGGTATTTGTAGAACAACCTCCAGGGGTTTGAAGACCCATTTAAAGAGGATTATGTGTATAAATTAAGCAAACCATTGTATAAGTTTAAAAAAGGTCCAAGAACTTGGTTGAAAGATTTAGTGACTTTTTCATTAAAAATGGATTCGAAAAAGGAATGGTAGATATAACCTTATTTTTAAAGCACTATGGAAATGATTTATTAGTAGTTTAGATATATGTTGATGACATTATATTTGGATCTACTAATGAGTTATTTTGTTAGGAGTTTTCTAAGCTTATGCAAGCTGAGTTTGAGATGTCTTTAATAGGTGAATTGGAATTTTTCCTCGGACTTCAGATAAAATAGACAAGTGATGGGATTTTTGTATGTTAAGAAAAGTAAACTAAACAGATCCTAAAGAAATTTGGAATGGAAATTGTCAAAGGAATTACTATACCCATGTTTACTTCAACCAAGTTAGATCTTGATGATATAGGTAAGAAGGTAAATGAAAAATTATGTAGAAGTTTGATTGGTTTATTATTATATTTAACTACATCTTGACTAGATATTATTTAATGCGCGTATTTATGTACATTTCCAATCTAAACCAATTGTAACACACTTATTAGTTGTGAAAAAGGATTTTTAAATATATATCTTGCATGGCTAAGTTATGAATCTCATACCCAAAGAATCTAAACTTTGATTTGATTGGTTTTTTAGATGTTTACTATGTTGGTTGCAAGATAGATAGAAAAAGTACTTTAGGTACTTTGCATTTTTTAGGGAACAAGTTAGTTTCTTAGTCTTCCAAGAAGCAGAATTTTGTTGCCTTGTCCATGATTGAAGCAAAGTATATTTCAATTGGCAATTGTTGTGCTTAGATTTTGTGGATCAAATAATAGTTATCAAATTATGGATTAAATTTGAAAAACATATCAATAAAATGTGATAATACAAGTATAATCAGTTTGATTGAGAACCCTGTACAACATTTTAGATCAAAGCACATAGAAGTGAGACATCATTTTATTTATAATCATGTTAACAATGGTGATATAAGCATTGAATTTGTTCTTACAAACGTTCAATTAGTTGACATCTTCACTAAGCCTCTAGATAAGACTAAATTTTAATTTATAAGAAATGAAATTGGCATAAATTTTTTATGGGCTAGTATTTCTATACAATATCTTGTATGATATTCGCATTGTGTATAATTTGAGTAATAATTTTTTGATGTTTATAGACATTACATAATTGATATTGCAAGGTTTTGTTGCATAGAATTTTGTTTTGAATATTTATTCATTTATTGTACAAAATGTTCATATATGTATGTGTGTTTATGTTAATTATGATGTTTATGTTAATTAGTGCATAGACTTTAGTTTATAAAATATTTGTGTATGAGTGTTTGTGTATTTTAGTATAATTTAATAAATTATTTAATATACTATAACAAAGAAAATTCCCTACAGCTAAAACATTATAAAAATTAATTAAAATGTGTAAAGTTTAAAATATTCATAAGATTTAAGAACCCAGAATTTTGAAACAATAAATTTTTTAATTATCTCTCCCTACTATATCGTTAATAAGCATGAATTAAGGGTCATTACTTTTCTCCCACGTAAGATTGTCTCTCATACAAATTCCCTACTCTTTTTTATTTTTCGTGTGAGTTAATCTTACATCAATATATGGACTTTGTTTCTAACGGACACATATGTCCATCTCTTTCTAAACTTCTCTCAAATCAATCTCCGTTCTTCCACTTCTTACCTTCACTAATGTACAGTCAAGTCTCTGATCTCTTTAAATTTCAACTTTAGCCTCTCTCTCTCAATTACTTTGTTTGTCTTTTCTCTCTCTAATTTTCACTCTCCACTTCACTACGCTTGAGAGCTTACAACACTTTTTTTTTTCCGATAATAGCACTATGAAATCCTTCAAGAATTGGCTTGAAGACTAAAAAGAATCCTAAGAATATGAAGGAAAATTCATATTCTTTGGTTGATGAACCATTTGATTCGGATAAGAACCAAATTCTGAATCAAGAATCTCAAAACCCTAACCTTAATCTTGAAAAACCTCAATCCGCAAACCCTAACCCCATTCTTGAGAAGATCGAACTAGGTGCATAAGAAAAAGAAAAGACTGCTGAGGAAGAAGGTTTTGAAAGTTAAAAGAAGGATGAAAAATCAGAGGCAAAATCAAAACCACAAGCAAAAACTAATTTAGAGTATGAACCAAAGACTATTGGAGAACAATTTGAGTAAAGTATGGCTGTAAAGAAAGAGGTAAAACCTAAAATTTATTTTTGTTTAATAGAATCAACACATAGAATCCAATATTTTTTATTTTGATCATTTAAAAAAGAATGGATTCTATTATGATGAGTTTTTAGATTTTTTGGATGTAAGAACTGATGTTCTATGGAGATTGTTATTTTTGGGGAGTTGGTGTTCAAGTTTTATGAAAATTTGGATGTTAGATAGAGAGATAGGTAGGTGTCCATTGTTCAAGGACAAAAATTAGTGACTACAAGGGAAGATATTCAAAAGTGTTTTAAATTGTTTAAGATGAATAATGATAAGGAATTGATAAAGTGGACTAGAAAATAGGTTTTTGAGGAATTAAATAAAGGAGATAGGATCTTATTTTTGTTTGGATGTTAGATAAGATGGTGATTAGTTGCATTCTTCTTAAGAAAGGAAGTACTATTAGTATTTCTAAGGAAGATGCAATTGTGATCATAGCAATGTTAAGAAAGAAAAAATTTGGATGTTGCGGCTCAGATTCTTAGGCATGCCTTCATGACTAAGAAGGAGAGACCATATAGGCATCACTTGATGAAGCCTTTTGAATTCTAGATCAAAATTCCTAAGGCTACCGAGAAAGAAATTCCAATTAAAGTAATTGGTGATGCATATATTAACCGTATGGGCATTAATGTGAGGAGCAAGGTCTAGTTAACATACAATTAGGCTTTCTATGTGCATGACAAGCACAAGAAAAGTAGATTGCTTAGATCACTATTTGAGGGGGAGCTTTTAGAAACAGTTTCAGAACTAGAGGAGAAGGCTAGCATGAGAAGGAAAGGCAAGGAAATTATGAGAGGGAAGAAAAAGAAGAGTATGATAGAGTATAGCATCACGACACATTGATATGTAACTTTCAACTACAACCTTTACTATCGAAAGAATTTAGAAACACATTCAGAAACTAAATTAGAGACAATATTGTTTACTATACCTTTATAATATGTTTTCCTTTTACGCTTACATTTTGAAGATCATTGTATTCAATTCTCATTTTCTCTATAAATCTTATTTTTTGAGTGTTAGGCTTGTGTTAGAAGAGAGATACAGTATTATGTAGATATGTAAATAGATAAGGTTAACCTAGTGAGACAGAGTATAAGACTTGTATTTGTTTCTCTCTTGATTAGAATATTGAAAAGTGAATAGTAGAGCGGCATTAGTGCAGATTATTGGTCCTTAGCACTAGAGTTGGAAGAGTGCAGTAGGCATAAGGTTGAAAGACTATAATTTTTTAGCTTAATCTTCTTAACCCTACTATCTTTACTTTCGTGTTATATTTATCATCCATATATTGTTTTAATGCCATATCTTAGCTGCGTAATGAAGGGAACATCTTTAATATCCTTTTGCAAAAAGTTTAAATTTTTCTAAGTAACCAACTAACTCCTCTACCCATCTCCCCTCCTCCTGGTTACTTTTGGAACCTACAAACATATTCAAAGTTGTCACTTGATTTTAGAATGTTTGTGATTTGAATAGATAATGAAATTATACTGAGAAATATTGGTGAAGCTATGACACATGAAAAATGGTGAGCAACTGTGCTTGGAGTAATGAAGGCATTGCATCAGAATGACACTTAAGTAATATGTGATTTGCTAAATGGAAAGAAGGAAGTGGGAAGTAAAGGGGTATTTAGTACCATGCACAAGTTTGATGGGATACAAAGCCCGCATAGTAGCTCAAGGATATATTCAGACATATGGGTTAGACAATGAAGAAACATTTGCTCTTGTAGCAAAGTTGAATTATATGAGTCATATTACCCTTGCTACTAACCTTGATCGGCCACTTTATCAATTAGATGTGAAGAGTGCATTCTCAATGGAGAATTGGAGGAGGAGATATATATGAAGTTTTCTCATGACCATATATTGATCATTCTAGTCATGAATGGAGGACTATAATCTACTGAAGATTTTCCTACTTAGCTAAGTTAAAAGGTAGTGCCACCTTTCCTTATCCATCTTCAAAGAGAAGAAATACCAACATAGCTAAGGGGTTGGCTTGTGCACGAACTAGCTTTATAATGCTTCGAATGGTACTAGATATCTTATAGAGTTCGACATGAGCTATACTGGGCTCAATTAGTGGTAATTGAAGAAACTCACTAGGAGGTTTGTATTCAAACTTCATTTGAATATGATACAAGCAAAATTTCTTCCCCTCACACGTTAGTAGAGCTTGATCATGTTCACCTAACTATAGTGCTGCCCAGCCCTAAGGATAATGGGTGTTATCAAGGAACCTAAATTTCTTGTTTGAGATTAAGCTTGTGACCCCATTGGGATCACCATTGTCCCCAACATCCTTATAAGGAATGTATTTTGGCTTCGATTCCTCCTCCCCATCAAGTAACAATTAAGGGGAATCCTATCGTTCATCTCCTACCTACCCATTATTGCTTGCACTTCAAGACCTAAAACTAGCCTTTTCATTGCCATACTACTATCGAAACCCACCATAGGTTTTTTTTTTAATTTTTTTATTTGAGGGTTTGGGCGGGTGAGGTAGCAGGGGTAGAGATTAGGGATCTCCCCTTTATGGAGATTAAAGTTATCAATCTCCTCTTACCAATTTGGAGAAGAGTTACCCGCAGCTTTCCTTCTATTTTTGTTAAATTTCATGCTAAGAAAACGCGAGAAAGAAAATGAAATTTGGGCTTAGATCAATGGAAGAAAGAAGACTAGACGCGGAGGTTGAGAGTGTAAAAGAAGAAGAAGTGAGATTTGGGGCTCTCTACCTATATTTATCCCCTATATTATGTGATTTCAATTGATGGTTATGGGGAATGTAATCATCATGATTGTGCCCTTGGCTACTTCTACCAATTGTGATAGCTATCACCTTTGACAATTTTCAAGTTTATTCATATGCTAAAATTTGAATTATTGGCTTCCTTCATAAGCTAGACTCTTTACATTCACCTTAAAATTTTCAAAGTTAACATGGCTCAAGTGCAACACTTTGTTTGGCTCGACTTGACCATGGCTATACCTCATGCAATTTGACTAATTACCACTTTAAAACCTTAAGCTGATAACTCTTTTCAACTCAGGTTGACAATACAGAGTTAACTTGAATCAACTTACTCTCCTTGTTGACTCTTCACCAAGAGAGTGAGAGCAAGGTTAAAGGGATGTAAGTGTTGATAAGTGATTCACGACTTACACTCCTTAGGCTAATTTGTCCTTACTTCTGCTTTTAAATGATAAGGAAGACCCATATTGACATGAGGTTGACCTACTTGGACCGACTTCACCAGATCTGGGTCAAATCTATGGTATAGCCTAACTTGCTTCCAAGTTGGGTTTATGGTGCTTGTTTATTTCAACAAAATCCTACTCTACCTTTAAGCAAGCCAACCTACTCAGCCCTACTAGATTTGTTTGGCCTTACCTGACCTACCTTAAAGTTTGTTACATTGTCTTGATATTCATCGAAGGGTTTTACATACAAATACAAGATACCCACAGCTAAGGTAAATTTGTATAAAGATATATTTCAGCTTTTAGAAGATACATATCTATTCAATTAGATATACTATATTATTTGAGATGATTCAACCTTAGCTTTTGCAACCTATATCTTTCTTAATAAATCTTAGTCTCATGACCTATACATAAGAGATGAGACCCCCAAATATGATCACTTTGACTTATATACTTGTTACTGTACACTTTTCCCTTGCTAAACTAACTTAAGTGTTGGAGTGCTCACATTAGACCTAAGTCTAAGTGTGCTTTTGCAAGTTTTCATGTCCTCTGCTACACTACCTTAATATCCATTGGGGGGTTTTGGCACTTCATATGGTTCTCCAATTAGGACTTAGTCCCTCCATGAGCTCCTTTGACCTCATCTTAACTTAGCTTTCCCATCCTAGGTTGAAGCAGATACAAGATACTTGCAGTTAAGGTAAATCTTTGTAAAGATACACTTTAGCTTTTAAAAGTTATGTATATATTAAATTAGATACATTATCTTATTTGGCCCTATATATGAGTTAAGCACTAGGCCAAACTGATTTGGAACCATCAGTTCACGGGTTATGATATCAGGCAAGTGCACCTATCAGTTTTAATATAGCGGATATGAGTTCAAGTCGATCTCTTAGAGACTTCGAGTACTAATATTAACCTTAGCTTTATTATCTAACCAGAAAATTGTGATGGGTTGAGTGAATTAAAAATACTAAAATTGACGAACTAAACTAATTATGAGACTTGATTAAGCAATTTAGAAAGCGATAAAACTAAGAACGACTTCAAGAATACAAATAACATATTTAGGAATTATTTCTCCTAGTGTTTAACATGCGACCGTTTAAAATATATTCAATTTAATTTCTATTATTCTTGACCGGAGGAATTCACAATTAAAGTTAATACCTTTCTCAAGCATATTAGCCCTAATCCTAAATTATTTACCGGAATCTCTTCACTTAGTAATATAATTTAGAATCGCATTAATGTATGATGAATTCCCACACAAAGAGCAACTTTCTGGAAAAAACATATGTCTTATCTCTAAGTATATATGTAATTTTCTCCAATTATGTCGAGATCTTATTACACATGTGATTTCTCAATCATCATGCATAATATCATAGATTGATACTCTAGAAATATCAATTAACAATTAAATAACATAATTGAATCAAGAAAAGATAGAAACTTTATTGAAAATTATCAATCAATCCAATAATCACATGAAATCTTAGGTTTCATAATCCTAAATACAAGAGTCTTAAGCTATCATAGTGAAACTAAAAATGAATTGCAGCAAAATCAATAAATAAAACATGAAAAACCCCTTTTGTTGATGAAAAATCTCTTCAATCTTGAAGTTGATTATTGCTTTCGCCTTTTTCTTCTCCTTAAGTCTCTTCTCTTTTGAATGTCCAATCTTGTATGCGAAACCCTAGTATGCCCTTTTATAATGTATTAAAAGGTTTCCGTTTTCATCACCAGACACGGCCTGGGACACAGTCGTGTCCCCAGGTCGTGTAACTTTCTGACCTCAGCATATTTTCCTAGATGGACACAACCTGGGGACACAGCTGTATCCCAGACTGTGTAACTTCAAAACTTCATAACTCCTTTATTTGAACTCTGAATTGAGTGAAACTTAATTCCTTTTCTTCGTTTTTGATTCAAGAACGCGTTTAAACCTTGAAATCAAAATTTTCCTCAATTAAGTATCAATTTCTTTAAAGAAAACCAAAGATGTAAGGGAAATACTATAAAATCACCATGTAAAATGTATTTAAAATAAGAGTTATTAGGCAAACAAGAAGTTGAACCAAGCTTGGCCCTTAAGGTTATAGGTTCGGGTCGATTCAACCAAAGTGGCTAATCGACCTTTGAACCGTATGTTCATTTTTTTTATTTTGTATTTCTATAAATTATTGTAAATAATTTGTCTCATACTCGCATATTTTTATTTTTATTTTTTTCAAATAATTCTAAAACTTTATGTGCATATGTTGTGACACGTAAATAATTCACTTTTATTTTCAGTTTATTTCATTTTTTTGAAATAATTGATTTGGAGATCCTAAGCTTGATGCTATATTTCAATGTTAGGTAAAGTTGGCTAAAGCGATAAAGATTGCAAAGGACGAAGATTTTTTTTTTTTTTTTAACAAATCTTGGAATACATTGTTAATACGGAAAGAAATAAATCACAATATTACTATTAACTGTAATTTGTGATAATACGTTATAAAATATTATTTCTCAAATTGGAGTACAGTTGTCAAATATAAATATATTTTACAATACTATCCATAATGGTACAGAAAAACCATTTTACAGTTTACTCTTGGAGAAATTAAGGATAGTGGAGGGAAAATTATTTTTATTGATTTTAAGGTCGCCCCGAAAGTATCTATGTATCCGAAAATCGGAATCAGGGCATCATAGTTTGGTGGAAGAGGATGAAGGGACAAAAGTTGATGGTTTATGTTGATTCTTTTTTCTTTTTCTTTTTTTTTTAATTTAGAAGTTCTAGCAAGATAAAATGTCGGTTTAAGGGCTCGCTGGGTCTGAGGTTTCCTATAGTTGACCTACTTTAGCCCATAGGGCCTTGTGATTCGTTGGCCGGTTTAAGGCGATTCGTTGGTCGGTTTAGGTCAATCCTCATTTATGTCGGGTTGGTTTGAAGGCCCTTTAAGATGGTTCACGGTTTAGAACCAACCTTTGCACAAGTCTACCTATATATGGCAACCTATATCTTTCTTAATAAATCTTGGTCTCATCATCTATAAGTAGAGGATGAGAACCTCAAGTATGATCACTTTGACTCATATACTTGTTACTCTACTATTTTTCTTTCCTAAACTAATTTGAGCATTGGAGTAGCCATCACGCATTGAAGCGATAGAGTTATAACAGTTCCGCCGTGCAAACCATTCTAAGATAAAAATTGATCTTACAACTACTATCTTAAACTCGATTTATACAAGCCGTCAACAACTAATCTGCTTTAAAGTAAATAGTTTATAAATCTAATAAGTTATTTACTTAAGAAAGTATGAAAAATATATACTAGGATTCAAATATTACAATTAATGTTTACATGATTTCGTAATATTATATTATCTAAGTAATACTTTATTTGAAAATGAAAGATTCTAAAGTAAAAACTAAGGCCTTAGTAATATATCTATTTTTTAGATTTATTTCCTCATTCCCTAAGATCCAGTAGTCACTAATTTCAAGGTAATTAAAAGGTTGCTTCTTAGCTAATACTTACAACAATATCTATAGGGATGTGAGTAATAAACTACTCAATAAGTTGGAATAGAAACAAAAGGCTATATATCAAGCCCAAATAAGGTTATCAACCAATTATTTTAATGCAATGCGATAAGCAAATGCCATCGCATGACATTATTCGATTCATCGTGAGATTAGAGAAATTATATCCATTCTAATTTGGATTGAGGAGTTTAGTGCACATTTCAATAACTCATGACTAAACTTAAACTTGTACGATGGAGACACCACTCCTCCTGTGATTACCTTCGAACTATTAACTTTACTTTTACTGCGACCTCCCATTCTATCACTTAGTTCAACTAAGAATGAAGAATGAACTAATTATGCTATCCGGCATTATCCCTTTTGAAAGGGTCTATATTTGGTCGGAGAACCTAACATTTACCCTAATGGGTTGAAATGCTTATCCAATTAATTTTACAAGTTGTATATTATTAAGTTCAGTTAAGGTAATTAATCCATATCACACAATATATAACAATTACAAACCAATACAAAAAGCCAATAGTTTACCGTATAGTCAAGAATATGCACATACAGGCATGCATACAATCAAACTACCTATAGGTATAAACAAATATAACCTTAAGCCCTCGAATGCTATGAGACAGTACTCCAAAATATAATGATGTATTAATCCTAACTTACTTGAAGTTCCCAATTCGCTTACTTAAGTTTGATGTGAGTCTTATTGTCTCCACCCGTTTCTATAATATAAATATTATTTTTAGTATTACCCTTATTACTAATAAGCTTCAAACCATTATTTTTAATTTAAATTATAATTTTTACTTGATTTTTCATCTTGTATATTACCTATAATCATAACTTTGTTAAATACATATATATCATATGCATTGAATATATATATCATAATTTCTATGTTACTTATCGTGTAACCTTTATTACATTTATAAATGTAACATAATAATATAACATCATACTATTAATGAAAGTATCATTCAATAAGTAATATATGTTTATAGCGTGTATGTGTATTTTTTTAATAGCATTAATTACATTTAAAATATTATACAATATGTAATTTATCTTAATTAGACATAATTTTGAATGTATAGTTTATTTAAATATGTATATATGGGGGAAATATAATTCTTACAAATATATATATTTAACTAACTCCTTTGCGGATTTTAAATGAAAATAATAAAAATATAACTATCAATATTCTAAGTTTAAAATTTGAAAAAAAAAGAAGAAATTTATGAAATTATACAGATAAAATATTCCATTTAAGAAAATAACAGGATTATTTTTATCACTATTAAATATCAATTTAAAAAAAAACAATACTTATAATTATGGAAACGAGTTTACCTAAAAAATCAAACATAAAAAAAAAAAATTATTCTAATTTTTTTTTTCCTTTTCTTTCTCTCTTCGTTTTTCTTTCTCTATCTCTATCTCTCTCTCCTTCTCTTTCTCTCTTCTAAACTTTTTCTTTCTCCCTTTCCTTTTCTTCTCTCTTCTCTCTCTTTCTTTTCTCCTTTCTTCTTTTTGTCTCATCTTGATCATCTCCCTACCTTATTAAGCTAGTTAAAGTTTTATTTTTTTTCTTTGTTGTTGTTTTAATTTTACACAACTTTTCGTGTATAATTTTATGATAATTTGTTATTTATAAAGTTTCATAACATATTTCAAAAATAAAAAAATATTATATTATACTTCTAATCTAACATTTCTCTTATAGACTAAATGAAATTTAACTTGATAAACTTTATGTTACAATCTATATATTAGTTATATTTCAACTTATTTTTAAAATTTAACTTTATAGAATTATTTCTTATAACTTTTGGAAAACTCATATTACTATTTGGTCTTATTTAAAACTATTATTTATTGGTTTTACGCTATAAGATAATGCCCTAAATACAGTTTTCTTTAATATATGATATATATATATGGATATATTCTATTAATTATTTGGAGCTTATTTACATACATCTTATATTTAATTTTACTCACTAATATTAAGTATTAAGATCACATAATTGATTTCAAAAAAATTATCATAAGCTATATCTAAAATTACGAAACTTTAAAATATAGCAATTAGACTTGATAAACTTAATATTTCTAACAAAATTGTATATATATGAGCTTTATTTAAGATATTAAAGCTATACAGTTATTTGTTTTAATTCTTAGTACTTTTGTCACGAGGGTTTAACTTAATTCTAGGAATGTTGATTTAATTCATATTTTCTAGAGTGTGTCTCAAGTACTAAATTTTAAATTTTATTTCATATTAATTTATATAATTGCATAAATTTATCTTTAGGGATTTGTTAATTATCCAAACTCGTTTTACGTGTTTTTAATAAATAACGGATATTATACATATAACTTAATATTATAATATTTAATTATTTTATTTTCTTAATTCTAAACTTAAGGGATTATTTCTATTAATATTTTTAACTTCGTCATAAAATTCGGACTTAATCAGACAATTTACACAATCGCTTTAAATTTTACAATCCGTTTTTAAATTGACCGATTGTAAATTATTTACCAATTTTTATAGGGTCTCATAGTATCTACATTAGACCTAACTTCGATGTGTTTTTACGGGTTTTCTATAGGCGAAAGAACTCAAATAAAAGGATTTTTGTTAATAAAACCTTGAATTAAAATGTATTTTTATGATAACATGTGTTAAAATGAATGAAATGTATTTTTGTTATTAAAAATAAGGTTACCTAATGTCCAAAGCATAGAATTATATTCTTAAAGCTACTTGAGTCTAATGATGAAAAGTGACAAGATCAAAAGCTATATGAAGAACTAGAGTGAGAAAATAGTTATCAGCAATGGATAATTTAGAATCTATTAGAAGCCGATTAATTAAAGAAAAGATACAGCTACATTAATGTCTAATAAAGGAAGAAAAGAAAAGAACTAACCCAAAAATAAATTTTATCAAAAGCACAGAACTTAACTAAAAGATCATAAGCACACAAGATAATGTAGAAGCATGAAGTAATTAGAACCTTATTGGAATAAAAATAGGTTAAGACCTAACACTATGGAGATATATTTAGATAATATAGCTGAACTAGCCAAGAGATACTTATGCAATACTATGGAAGCTTTCAAAAGTATATGATACAATGGATAAATACAAGTGTCTAACCATGTGAAGAAGCTATAAGGAAAGTATTACATGATAGATGAGTGTATTTTAAAGATAGCAAATCAATAAGATTACAAAGATTTGAAGATGTAGTGGTTATACAACGACTACTATTATATTAGGAACAATTGAATGTTGGAAGTAGTGCTGTAAATGAGTCAAACCATTTGTGAGTTATTAGAGTTTGACTCGAGAACAATTGAGTCGAGTTTGGGCTCGAGTTTGAGCTATTTGAGTAGTTAATTGAATCGAGTTCGAGTCTAATCAAACTTAAGTTGAATGTTAATACTAGTCAAGTTTCAATATTAATATTATTATAATTAAAATAATTTTTTTAAATGAGCTGAGCTTAAACAAGCCTAATTGAGTTAAGCTTGAGTTTACTTAATGTTATTTCGAGTCTAGCTTAAGCTCAAAAGTTTAAGCTTGATTGAGTTTGAGTCGAGCTCGAAATTTAAAATTTTGAGTCGAAGTCGAGGTCGAGGTCGAGCTTAACATTTTGTCATCTTAACTTGATTCGTTTACAACTCTAGTTGGAAGCCATAAGTATTTAAAGGAGTGATCAATGAAACAAGTAAGAAAGTGAGCTAGAGAGAAAATAACAAAAGAGAAAGAGCTACACAAGTTTTTGTGACAGTTTAAGTTGAGTTTACAAATGTTTATGTAGAGTAATTTAGCTCAAAAACTTGAGAATTTCATTTTTCGAGCAATCATGTAAAAGTGTAAGGATATCTATTATAATCATTAAAAGGAGTTATTAATTTCTTTAAAAATTAGTGTATGTTGTTGACGAGAACCTAGGAAGGAGATTCTATAGACTTGCAACTTTGAGGTAAAATAGAATTGTAGAAATTGTTGGCCTCAAGTAAAAGTTTTTTTCAAATAGTGAAACTTGAGTACAGAGTGCCCAATCTCTAACTGTGGGGTAGAAGAGTGAATTGACACACAAGACGGAACAACCATATATGATTGTCTAATTTTCTAATCCTTACACTTTTTATTTATCAACAATTTATTTATTCTTTTCCGTGATACATTATTTGAGTGCTTGATTGATTGCATGTTACGGTGTTTATAAGGATCATATGCACATAGTTGAGCTTAGGATCAGAAGCACATTATATGGGTTAATTTGTTTAAGAAGCTAGAATTGCTAAGTAATTGATTGGCTCTTACTCATATATCTCTGATATAAATTTATTATGTTAGAAATTAAAAACAAGTTTAATATAGGTATAAGGTATTGGACAATATCGAGAAATAAAAATTAGTTAAGTATTGAAATTTCATAAAAATCAATTCAACCTTTTCTTCTTTATTATTCATTGGGACCAATAATTTCTTCGTTCATGAACTGAGCTTTTAGGCTTAGATGCTCAAGAATCAAGTCGAGTGGCCTAGTTTGAATCTCTAGTGAAAATCTACAAACAACAGTGACTAGATTTGCAATTACAAAAGTAGCCTTTTCACATGCCACTTCAATTCAAAACGATCGTATCTACATAATTAGCTTTGATTATCCTTGATACTTAATAATTAACAAAATTATGATTGTAAATTGATCAGCACCTTACCATATCGGATTATCACTTTGAAATCATTAACTTAACACAAATATTGCTAAATTAACCTCTAATTACATATTGAGTTAATATATACCTAAATACAAGTTGTTTGTAATAATTTGCGGAAAATTGTTGTCCAAAAATTTATGTACTTTATTTCTATCAGTTATAAGTCAAATTAGCTCATCACATGCTAAATTATGTTCGTAACCCCCACTAAAAATTACACAAATAATCAAATTTACATCGCAGTCACATGAAAATATTGCTTAACACTTAGGTTTTGCAAGTTACAATATATCAAATTCATAAAAACTAATTATTTCAATTACTAGTAAAAAATAGCAGTTTATACAAAATAATTATGATAAACATTTCACTTAACAAATTTGAAATTTCTTTCTATCTTATAAGAATATAATTTAAGAGGAATTTACAAATAAAAATTGCACTCGAAACACTTTCATTTAATATTAAAAAAATTACAAACAGTTTTTGTTGTAACAAAGCACCTTAAGAAGAAAGTATCAAAATCTGTAACGTTCTTGCAATTTTAAAATTATCACATAAACTGGATGAAGATTACTGCTCATCTTATTTATCTTCTAATTAATTATGGAGATTTAATATTTTTAAAAATTAAAAAAAAAATGCCCGGAAAAATGGGGAACGCGTTTTGGCCAGCCCCTGTTGCTACGCCGGCAAAACGGTGTCGTTTGCTGGACTATTATTAGGATGGTTTTCTATTCGTCCTGCATAAACGTTCTCTAGCAGCTCTCAGTTTGCCATTATTTTTATTTCTAATAGAATTTCCCAGCTATGAAAAAATTCGAGAGGTTGTTTTTGAATTTTGATTATGTTTCTTCCGATCGCCTTTCGGTAAAACATTAGAAATGTGAGGCTTTTATCTGTTTTGAGCCGGTGGAAACACCAACACCACCTCCCAATAAAAACAAAAAAGCGCAGATCTAAGTGTGATGTATCCAGTTGCTAGTAATATACCTGGGCCAAAAGTCCAACAGTTTATGTTTCAACTGAAGTGACTCACCCTTGTTTTTTTATTTTTTATTTTTTTCATGACAAAGCATTAACCAAGTCTTGGACTAGGTTTCCTTGCTCAACAACACGTCCATAGGTCTGCAAACTATTAAAAGAATTTGACAAAAAACATGGAACAAAGTCGACAAAAAACATGGAACAAAGGGCCTCCTTCTAACAAAAGCACCACGAACCGTTCTATCTCCACCACCAAAGGGGTGTCCGCACACTTCCTACCGGGGAGGGCATTGAAATCTCAAATTTTCAAGCGAAAGTTTTGTGCCGTAAATTTTGCTTATAACGGTAATTATATATATATATATATATATATTGCTATTAAAGGTTTTTCTTGAAAGATAGTTTAAATGAAACTTTCATCAAGTGTCCCTGTCAATTACAGACCTTGTTTCCGAGTGAAAAGAAATTAATATGACATGATTAACCATTTCGTTTCAGTAAATTTATGCAAATTCTTACGAATTACAGGCAATTATAATTTCAACCACATTATTTCTGAAACTTTCAGAATTATTCCATCAACCTGTGGTGCCAATTTATCTGATAAAAAACAAGGATTAATTTCCGTTCTTAAGTTGCCTTACACTTATAGGGGACTCAAAATACATTAGGGCCTAATATTTACAATTGAGGCGCACATTTTTGTGGCACAACACATCATTAACAGCGGTGAAAATCTCAAATTTTCTTAGGTCGAAAGTTTGCTCCAAGTGCTAGTTTGAAATTTATTTTCGTTTGTTATATTATTTAAGTTTTCTAATGTTAAATGATGATTATATATATATGTATGTACCTATACATTTGCCTATATTGCTTCCAACTCATCTCATCTTATTATAAATAGATATATCTACAAATTTATCTCTAGTATTTCGTTATTTTTGGAGCTCAAAATTTGAATTCTCGATTCATTTATATTACTCTATGCACACATATTTTATTCTCAGGTTTATTATTTATGCATTCGTTTAATCTAATCCTTGATGGCATATCTAAATATTTGAGCTTGGTTCGACATTTTCACAACTTTTAGGTTTAAAAAAATGCTAACTGGTGGCTAATCTTGTGATGTTTACAGTATCCATATCTCACTATCCGCGCAACATACGTTAGCCATAATGATCTACCCCACAAACCAATTTTCAAACGCATCCAGACAACAAAACTTAGAGCCAAAGCTAATTTCGGAGCACAATTGATGGTTTTACAACCGCATCATCCTTGAAAGGACTTTGGAAGCTGTTTTTCTCCATTAAGAGGAAGACTATTCAGGACTTATCCAAAAAAAAAAAAAAAAAAGCATATGACGCAAAATATCACAATCCCTGCTGGATAGTGTTGACAAAACATTCTTCACAAATTGCTGATTGAAACTTAATTAAGACAGCTATAGCCTATAGAGATCCCAAAAAGAATCAATGGCTCCTCAGTCAACCAATACTGCTTCATGACTTGAGGCAGAACTACCCTAGAATCATATCCTAATGATATTTCATGTTTGTATTGAACCCAAATGTGTGTCAGAAAGCACCATCCCAATCAGAAACCCAACAATGTCTATATGGGTACAAAAAATGTATCCTATAACAATAGCACTTTACGTAACACATCAAGATGGCACTGTACCTTTCACTTGCGAAGACTCCAAAAGCTTTGGCAGCAGATTCGTTAACACTTTCTGCATACCCACATGCTTCTGGACAGTCCAACTTCCATTTATTGTCACTGCTGAAAGAAGAGTAATTTCGTGGCAGTCCAAATTCTTATCAACTAATGCACTCCAAAACTTATCATCTTCATTAAGTTCTGCCACTTTCATGAGCTCTATGACTTGGGCCAAGTTTGCCACATTCCTCCCTGCACCACAACCCATGGCAGTAGCAGCACCCACGGCATTTGCAAGAGCTAATGTATCAACCAAAGGTATATTGTGGATAAACCCAAAAGCAACTGCAGCCACAAAACTATCTCCACAACCAACCGTGTCGACAACATTCACCTAAAAATTATATAAACAATGGGACCATAATGCATATGGAACTATCAATGAACTATGGGAAATAACAATTCTATGGAGCCAAATATGCATGAATCCTTTAAGATCCATAATGAATGCATAGTAATTACATAATATGGCTCCAAGTGTAACATAGATAGATTGGATTCAGGGCCCCAGAAAGCATTAATTCTTAATAGCATTTTATATCAGCCAACATAACTAAGAATGACTACAGGGTCTGCAAAATCCATTTGAGCTTCTGGTGAGGATTTAATGAGCTTACATTTCAATACTACATAATTCTATGAACCTAAATTGTGGCATAGAGTGGGACAGGATGGTGGTTTCACATCTGGGGTTGTGGTGGTGGTTAGGGGGATGGAGAGAGAGGGAGAGAGAGAGCATGAGTGTATGATACAGCTAAACATAGTTTCATATCTAAGGACTGGATGGTAAGAATAATCGGTACAGGATTTTGACACTTCCCTTTCTCTATTTAGAGTAACATTTAACATTTAGAGGTACTGAGTTTCGTGTCCTCATGTATGGGCATGAGATCCATATAGACATGAATTCTTCATGAGGAGCCAAAGACATAAATTTATGAACCCCTCAACATAATAATGACAGCTAGATGGAAATTGTTAGCTACAAATGCCTTGATGTTCAATTTTGCTAGTTTTTCAACATCATCTTCCTTATTTAATTGGTCGGCTAGAAAATCTTGGAACTACCATGATAGCATTTTTTTCTTGGTGGAGAATCTTTTAGAGGACAACCATGAAAAAAAAGAGGATTAAGAGTTGTGTATATTGGCAGAAGAAAAAGGTCAGGTAGAGTGAAACCAGTAATTGCTGATTTTATTGCAGATTAGATCACGTTTGTACTTGGCTTACTCATTAATCGTGATCCCATGGCTTCAAAAAGGTTATGGAGAGCTTGATATTAGGGTGTGCAGTGGTAACTGAATGACAAGCAATAAGTGAAGTGGAAAGGAAAAAGAAATGGCCAAGCTGTTGAACCTAACGACTATTTCTTTTTGGTTTTTATTTGGGGGTGCTTTGATCAATTTATTTAGGTCTCTTGTTGCCTATCTACCTCGCTTTGTACATAGGATAATACACTTTATTTATTCATTTATTTATTTTTTGTAATTATTTATATATATCAATAAAATATTAAAAAAAAGGAAAAAGGATCCAACACTATCCCAAAAATAAAAAAGGAAAATGAAATGTCTTGCAATGAGTAAGGTAAATGTGGTGGTTCAAGGAGAATAAACTAGGCATATCAGTAGCCATTTATTTTCAAGGTCTTTCTTGTAGAAGATTTTGTATATCAAATACATGCCCTTGTCGCTCTTTGAAGTCCACATTATTCATAAGAGCTGTTGTTTGAGGAATGAATACACCACCAAAAAGGTTTAGTAGCTCCTAAGGATGCCAAAATTATCTCTCAAAAAGCTAGCCTAGTAGATTGTGTATAATTCGGCATACTAGAAGCTCAATACTTCTTGGTTCTCCTACTCCTTCTCAAGCCTTTATTGCAACCTCTTATTAGCTCATGCAAGACTACATATTTCTTCTTGAGTTTAGCTTACTCAGGCTTCTTCCTAGTATTTTTTGTAACTCATGTAATAGCAGAGTTTTTCATTTGGCTGTGGCCCCTTTCTGCACCTTTGCGACTTGTATATAACTTCCTCTAAATAATTATATCCAGTTACCAAATAAATAAATATAGAAAAAGGTACAAATTTAATCGCCAACATTTGCCACCTTTATTATTTAGAGTTCTCAAACATTTGCAAATGAGGACATTGGTTGAGGGTTCTAATTTTTCCATCAGAGAAATACATTGGACACAATCTCATTTGTAGATGTATTAAGGCTAAATTATTAATATAATAAAATATTAAAAAATAAACAAAATAATAAAAGTTTTGAAAGGGAAAAATAACTCCAGAGAGATGGCCACAAAACACTCTTTGCTATTGCCCACCCGAAACGGCCTTAAAACTATAGGGGAGTTGCGACCACTTAGAAATGTAGGTTGTTCGACCCACTGGATGGTTGATCACTACTTGAGTTTTGGTTTTTTCGGTCAAGGGGTTGCTTGGGACATGGCTGAAACTAAATTTTTTCATTTTCTTACAATGTCCTTTTTTCTTTCCTGTGATTTTTTTATTTTCCAAAAGTTTTATATTTTTTTTTTAGTAATTTAATTTATTAAAATTATATTATTTATTTAAATTAATCACATGAAAAAATCAGAGGTTGCCACATGTCCTACATTAACGGAAAATGGAACACTGTTGAAAAAAGTCCTTATTTGTAAACATTGAGGACTCAAATAAAAAATTAAAAGGATAGACTCAAAAATGTGATAAACGTTGAAGACTAAATTTGTACTTGTCCCATAAATATATATTAAGAATTCAAGAGACTAGTAGCTCAATCCAGATCAGGAGGGGAGCATTGCTGAAGAGTCATTCACCAGCAAATATGAATGTGCTAGGTTTATATATGTTGCTGCTTTATTGTGGAGACCTTTCATTTACTAAGAAGAAGCTTGTATAAATACCTGATTTATCAATAATACGGGAAAGCAAGAAGTTGTTCTGATATTATTCTACTAGCATAGTAGCAATTTATAAAATGGAAGGTTTTTCTCTTTATGAGTCCTCAAAAAACCCCAATTCTGCAAACTCTAAAATTCACCACAGCTAAATCATTCTCAATTACTAAATACCAAACCCAGGCCCCCAACATCCTTCTCTTTTCCTACTGCTTTTGCCTCTCCCAGTAAAGTTCCATGCAAAGACCTTGAGAATTCATCACCAGACATAAATGCTTTGGGGGGCTGTACATTATGCTGTCTGTTTCCAATGCCTTCTTCCCCTAGTAGTCACATGTGATGTAATTCCATTGAAATGCTGCTCTTCCAACGCTAGAAAGAGATGAAAGACTAAGTACCACTCTTCCAACAGCAAGTTACCACCAGCATCATTAGATGAATGGCACCAATTGCACCATCTAAATCCCAACAAAACACCATCTGAGGCCCTCAGTTACCGTTAATAAACAAGTCATCAACTTTTGCCAGCTCAAGTAAATGCCCTAGGCATCATATGGACAATTTACTAAGGATACATTCTCAAGAATGGATTTTTGTTACTGAATGGTGTTGCTTTTAGATAGAATGAAATGGTATGAAGGATTCACTTAAGCAACCTAGTAAATAAGGTAAGGCTTAGTCATGACTACAGGTTAACATGTATATTCATGTGAGGAACCCAATCCCTGGTAAATAGAAGCGATAAAGGAGCCTCAGTGAACCCAGGGACTTCCGAAGAACTATTCTACCCAATTATCATTTATTTTGCACCCAATGACTTACAGTGTTAGCCTACACTGTAGCTCTAGCAAACACAAGCATATTGTTTTCCCACAGTATTATAAGGACAAGTTGGAAGTTGAATGCCTAATTTTTACATGGATGGGACCATTTGCATCTGAATAGCTTCAATTCTTGCACATAAACATTGATAGGAAAAAAATTCTGCCGATAATTGAGGTATTCGATAGATGGTTTCAATGGTAATGGATCCTTCATACCCATAATAGTTGCACAACGTAAACATCAAGCAACAAGGGCGATCCGCTCAAGACATGCAACTTTCTGCTATTGAGTAAATATCAATCTAGGTGAACCGAGAAGATCGGCCATTAGAAATATTGAGATTAATTAGAGGAGTTATACATATATATATATATATATGCAACTTTCTGCTATTGAGTAAATATCAATCTAGGTGAACCGAGAAGATCGGCCATTAGAAATATTGAGATTAATTAGAGGAGTTATACATATATATATATATATATATATATATGTATGTATGTATATGAAGATTTTGTACCTTGAATGCTGGTGCGCATGATATACTTGAGGCCGTGATAATGATGGAACCCTTAGCACCCATTTTAATTACCACCCATTTTGTGCATACACCTTGCTTCAGCAGCTCTTCTCCCGCAATGATCGGATCATTAATACCAGTCAAGGACTCTGCCTAAAAGTCAGCAATTCAAAACTAAATTAGAAGGATTTTTAGAGGGAAAATAAGTTGTTTCATTGAACAACTCTGTTTTCAGAGTATTTTCATTACATGATATATACAAAGGATCAAGACCTACTTGCATTTAATTGATTTAGAACAACTACTACGTAGAATTGTCAGCAAAGTGTGTGGCCTGTATGAATCTTACGCAGAAAAGAGTTTTCCTTTCTTTTTTCTTTTTTATTTCCCGAGATATTGACAAATGAGAAAGTTATATTTATAAGAAAATAAACAATCGCCAACCACCTATGGTGCCAGGATTACCATCATCTATTAGTTATAAGGGTAACAAGTAGAAGAAAATGAGAAAACCACTACTAAAACTTTGCATTAATTAGTAGATAGCCTATTATTGGATTGAATTTTAATTAAATTTTCGAGCTTGTTAATTGAAAGAACCCGAGATCTTTTTTTAGGGCTCGTTATAGAGAGAACCTTATAATCTCTCGAAATCTCAAAGTTCAGGATTTTTTCTGAAATAGGACTTTTCTCTTATTATTCATTCTTGCCATTTAAATATAGCCCTTCAAGTAGTGGTTATAGATACCCCACTGCCTGATTTTTCTCCTAATTTTATTCTAACACAACTAACATATAAAACTTTCCCATAACTGCCCTTTACACTAGGCTGCACACACAAAGCCTTATTTTGGACACATACACCCCTACAACCGACACAGTGCATACAGTTAAACACATCAATTAAGTACACAAGTAACCAACACCTAAATTACAATAATGCACATCATAAATAAACACACATACACCTGCTACACCAGCAAACACATGAGCGACTATGATTGTAACATAGCCCATGTATTAAAACTATGGAAAATTACAGGACAACCTCAAATTTTACATATTCTCCACCTGGACCTTGGTCAAACCTGTTTGATTCACTACGTGCCTGAGGACAAGACTGATTAGACCATGGAAACTTACAACACTCCACTCAAATGGATTAAAATATTAAAATCAAACTATCCAACAATAGTTTCAAACATAGGTGGCTTTTTGGTCAACCCAGATATCTTGCATGGGTTTAGTTTTTGATTTTTTTTTTTTTTAATAAATTATAACTTGGATAAGGTTCAATTTAGTATAGACTAGATGTGTTATTGCTGTCAGTGTACACATGTATGACATTTGTTGATCCCATGGGTCTGACAGAGTCTAGGCTACAAGAAAATTTTAGAACGACCCTATATTTTTGAAAGTTGAAAAGTGGTGTCAATATGTGGCAAAAAAAAAAAATAGAAAAAAAGAAAATTGGTGTCAATATAATATACCCTACAACCTTTATTGACCTTATTAATGAAAGTTTTAAGCAAATAAGAGGAATTTAGAAGGAAAGTAGGATAGTAATGATGGAACGGAGGGAAAAGCATCTCCTGTTCTCGTAGAAAATTACAACTACTGCAAAGCATGAATACAATTGCATAAAGAAGGTACTTCTTATATAAGGAAAAAACAAACCTCATCAGAAGTTAGAAGAAGGACATCACTCATCTGAAGGAACTTGCGAAGAGCCATCTGTTCTTCAAGTGTTCCTTTAGAAAGACTCTTTCCACGGGGTCCAGGATCAAAAAATATTGATGTACCAACTTGAATAGCATAATCTAGAGCAGACATTACCAAGGCAGGGGATAGTTCATCAAAACCATAACCATTGCAGAACAAAATTTTTGACCTTTTAATTGCCCTCTTCACATCCCTGGATAGTTTAGTCATCCAACTGAATGCAGGTTCCTTACTGAAATCAGCTCGGCTGAGAAAATCAAAAGATGCATTCAGATACTTTCTGAAGATGCAAGAGATTGGTGCAAAAAGTTGATATAGTACAGCTTACGGAAACACTGTGGTTGGAAAAGAGAGGGAAAGGATCAAATGGTGAAAATGGTTGGAAAGGAAAGAAAAGAAAAAAAGGGTAGTTTCCACTTTTTGATTGGGTATATAATCAAAGAAATTGAAGGAAATGGAAGGAAACATTTCCTTTTGTTGTTTGGTCCATAAGACAAACAGGATAGGGACAAAATGACTCCTTACCTTTCCTTTCTTAACATTGTTTTTAGGGTCATTTTCATAATCTGACACACATTTCACCCATTTCCACCATTTTTCTCTCTATTTTGGAGAGAAGTGATTGGGGCTTACAGGTGGAAATACTTTTACCAATTTCTCTACAATTCCACTTTCATTTAAACATGCCAAACATTAAATTTCCATGAATTTCGATCATTAGTCTCTCAATTTCTTCTAGAAACCCCTAATCCAAACACACTTTTAGTAAGAGCAACACAGTAAAAGGATGGCGGTCACGAAGCAGAATTGTAATTATTTAACTGCAAAAACAAAAACTATGCACAGGAGCTTTTTAAACAAAAATAGCTTGGTTGTATACACCATATACCTGCAAAAACCATGCCTTTGCAATGGATCCACAAGAACCCAGCATAAAAGTGTTTCATATGATGCAGTGGATCTGCTATCAACATTAGTATCTTCATTCATACCAATCATGCTAATACCCTCATGGCGAAGCACGTCAAGAAGAAAACCTCCATAAATTTCATCACCTACATGGCCAATCGTGGCACAATGCAAGCCCAATCTTGCAACTGCTATAGCCGTATTACAATTGCCACCAGCTTCCCAAAATCGCTACATTAAGATGAAAGTTAAGTACAATCGAAAATATAACAAAATTCAAGCCTTAATCCCATTAGGTGGGCTCGCTACATGAAATTTAACTACAACTCACAATGATCAATTTATGTGAAAAAATAGACCTCTGTTTTCTATCTGCTTCTTTTGAAAGCTCAAAAAGGAAAATTTCTTTTGAGCAGGTTGAGTCTGACAATCAAAATTCTTTAGAACCATTCCCTTTTGGTTTTCCAAACAGCATCAGGTCAGGTGATTTCTCCTCCAGATATCAGTAAAATCAAGAAGAACTAATTACAGCAAAGTGCAACTGCTATATAGTTTCATGCAACCTTTATTGACATCTTTGCTAGGGGAATTATGCATCAAAAAAGAATATAGAGTAAAAAGGAAAAACAGTCCTCCCAAACCCTTCATGTTGACCAATATCTTTTCACAAATATTAGAATCTCATTCAAGAGTATTGTAACAGCAGTTCCAATTTATGAGCATTTTACAGTATAATCTAGAAGAAAGAAAGAGAGAATCTGCTGCACAAATAAAGAAAGGAGAAAATCACTAAGCCTTTACACTTTGTTTGGCATAAGGGGAGGAATTAGGAAGAAAAAGATATGAGAGAAACGAACTATGAAAGCATTTGATTCTTTCCAATGCATTTGAAAATGGAAGAAAAATGAAGGAATTTTAATTATCACCAAAGACAGAATGCACTGTATATGAATTCACTAATATACCATTTAAAAATAATAAGAAAGTGAATAGATAGAGTAAAAAAGGGGTAGAATGGGAAATTAAATAACTTTTTTTACTTTCCCTTCCCTTTCTCTCCAATTTGGAAGGAAACAGAATCTTATGGGGCTCAGAAAAATATTTTCCCCCTAAGATCCATTCCTCCCCTTTTCTTTCCTAGAAAGTATATTGAAACCTCAAATTTCTTTCCACTTTCCTTCTTTTCCTAATTCCTTCCCTTGTTTCATACAGTCTTTGCTCTATAATACCAAAAGGGCCAATTCTTGTTATTTCTGCAGTTAGATATCAACACCATAGGCCCATAAAGAAAGAGTAAAAAGAACTTCAAAAATTTCTGAATCACTTGCACATAAACATCAATATCAAGAGATTCAGCAAAAGAGGAGAAACAGAAAACCTCTAAATGACATTATATAAGCATCATGAGATGGATATTTTCAAGATTCTTGCCGAGAATTTTCTTCGCATATAATAAACTAAGATTAAAACATAGATAAATATCAATATTTAAAATAGAAGGTATTGAAAAAAGGAACAACTCTTGTGGCTTATCAAGTCAACAGATTATACACACAAGAGCAACTAGACAAACAAAAGACTTTCCATTGGTGGGAGGAAATCAAAAGAGAAAAGAACTTGAATTTATTAGCTGAAAACCTAGGGAAAAGAAAAGTGAAGGGAAATGAATGAAATATTTCCCTGCTCCTCCTTTATTTCCTGAAGGCTGAAAACTCATATGCTACACTCCAAAAACTTCCACAAAAAGTATGTAAAATTTTACTCATACAAGAATATAAGAGTTTAACTTTTCAAAACATTCACTTCCTACAAACTTTTCAATCAAAACAGTTGGAAAAATGCAAAAAAAAAATGGTTGACAGCAATCCCTCTTCTTCCTCAGATTTCACTTCATTTCATTATGAACTTTGCATTGCATGACTGAGTGCAAAAGTCTCCAGTCTGATCTGCCCATCAAAACGCATAGTCTGAAATTTATCCAAAATGCCAGCATGACTGAGTGCAAAAGTCTCTAGTCTGATCTGCCCATCAAAACGCATAGTCTGAAATTTATCCAAAATGCCAGGATTGACACCAAGGCAGGAGGCAAATTTTCTGACCACTTTTTGCTTACTCAATGAGGCCAAATAATTCTTCATACAAATGTTTTTTCTATGCATTATAAAATGAGACTCCAAAAAAATTTATTTGGAAACTCGATAATTTTATAAAATGAGACCATTTTTTTGTTTGTTCAATGCAGCCAAATAATTCTTCAGCATACACACTCAGGGTGCATGCTGAAAGATATGCTCTAGATAGCTAGCATCCGAAGCATTGTTATTCATACAGTAATTTCACCCTACGACTAAGTAAAAGTTATATCATCTTTTGGGATATATATAACACTTGACATCAAAAGAAGACTAGAAACTACAATCAAAGTCTTGTGTTTGTTCATACTTTATTTGTTAAAGATGAAGAGATTAATTGCAAATAAATTCAAACTGCTTTGATAAAAAAATAAAAAAAGAAAGAAAAAAGAATTCAAACTGCTTGTGTTAAATCTTGAGAGATTTATTTGTTATTGTGCAGCCCATGGTCAAGTTGCGCTTCACTTGTAAAGAGTCGGATCTTATATAAACCAAAAATAGTGAATAAGAGGTTTTCAAGTCTTTAAGGAGACACCAGATGTGGGAGGGTAAGGTACGAACAGGGACAAACATACTTTTTATGCCAATTAATGAGATTCTCTTTCCTTATCTCTTTAGTTTACTTGCTTATAGTTGGGCGTTGAATTGAATTCCTTGATCACTTAATGAAATCAATGATTCAGTTGGAAAACTAACAGAGTTGCAAAGTTAAGGACCAGCATCAACCATCAAACTCAATAATTGAAAAAAGAGAAACTGACTGCCTCTGCAATCAAAATTCTATCAAATCAATCTTTATTGTTCATACATCAAGCTCAAAAGAGATTAAAATCTCTGTCATAACTATAACGACTGTGTAAAACTTCAATAGAAGAAAACCGATTATGCACAACATCGATTGAATTATGTTCTGCATTTCATTAGTTTCTCCCTCTACGGAATATATATCCACACTATTGGACTCATCTGACTCCATAACTAACTTTAAGTACTCAATCCTTGTATCCTTTTTCAAAATGTCAATAACAATTAAAACTTATTTTGATAATGAGTGCCCCAAACGCTTATTAAGCAACCAAAAGAAGGAAACTTTTCACCTTTTTATCCGCTTTACTTACTAAATAAACTCAACAAGTACCCTCAGGCAATAGTTAACAGAGCAAACAACAGTCGCAATATAAATAAATCCATACTCCAGAAGAACAGCTAGGCAAATTCAACAGATAGGCATCCTCACCTTATCCGGTGGAGAGGCGGACAAGCGGTCCATGTACGCCTTCCTCTCGTCGTTAGATTTTGGGGGCAGTTCAGGAACATTGAGTACAATGTCGACACACAAATTCCCTAACGTAGCAACATCAATATCCTTATCCTTAACAAACACGTTATCGGTTCTTCTTCGGTAATCAAAATTGTTGTTCCTACGATCAGTTGCGGTGCAAAACGAGGTACAGCAACGTAGTGTCTTTACATCTATTTGATGAACCCTGGAGGTGAATTTAACAGGGGACATTGTTTTGTGGTTGTGGTTGTGGGTTAATTTAGGGTTAGGGTTTTGGGAGCCATGGGAAGTGGGGATTGGAGATTGGAGAGTGATGGAGTAGTGATGCATGTGCATTCAGAGGAAGTGTTGTGGATGAGTGTTTTGAGTTCACTGTGCTATACAGGAGAGAAGAAGACTGGAATTACATGAAAATAGATAATTATTTGATTAATTTAGTGTTACAGGGAGAGAGAGATGCGAAAATTGCTGTTGGAGAGAACAGAATCAATCCGGTCAACAACTTGACAATAGTGTGATTCTTCTTGCAGGTGTTCCTTTCTCTTTTTCTTTATTTGGAATGGGAGGATGAATGTTGAAAGAAATGGAAAAAAAATATCGCGGTTCTTGGAAAAAATAATTATATATTACATCCTAGAGAAATAGGGTTGGAACTTGTTACACAAAATCGTGACTTGGAAATAATTCGTATTCACGCCATTTCTACAAATCAATACTCCTCTTAATCGATGACATGTCCTCTTCATAACTCATATACCTCCAAATTCAACAATTAAAACAATACTAACATAAGTCTCACGGGTTAAGTAAAACTGATCAGCAAACATAAATACAGCTAAGAAGATTGAAAACAATCAAAAGAATCATCACACGTTGTATAATTTATTTACAATTTACATATAAGATATAAAAGGATAAATATGACAAAATGAAAACTAACTTTCTAAGCTTTGACATTGGTGTGAATAAATGAGCAACTAATCCCTAAATTTTGACTTTTATGTGAAAAAATACTTAAACTTATAAAAGTATACTTTCAATACGCTTTAAATTAAGGTTAAGTTGTTCTTTTAATTGAAAAGCAAAAATTATTTATATTGTAAATTTATCAGCATTTAGAGATATCACATATTATAAATTTATAAGTATACTAACCTTTAAGTGAATTATTTGCAATATTTAAAAAAAAAAAAAAGAGTATAGGTAAGTTTATCGATGTCTACTCCTCCTAGAGGGTGGATCCACATACATTAGGATAGGATTTGGCGCCACATACTCAAGTCCCCTTCGATCGATGTCCTCACCATTACATTTAAGCAACCTTTAACGTAGAGCTAGATAATGGTAACCTTTTGTAATAGTTTCTCGAAATTGATGGGATTGAGCTATGTTAATCTACTTGGCTCGTCTACGCAATAATGAGTTAAAAGGAAAAGGAGCAATTGCCGTTGATTAGTTAAGTTACAAGGTGGGTCATCTTTAATATGTGAATAAGTGCACTTACATCTTTGTTCAGCCCACTCTTAACCTCCATTTCATCTGTCTTATGGTGGATAAGGAAGCGATGAATGTTCTTAAGCTACATTAATATGTTCTCTTGGAATTATAGCATCTTGTATGAAGGCCTGTATATCTATATACTTAGTTTATGTTCAAGACCACAATGAATAGGGAAAAAAAAAGTATTAACAGGAAAAAGAGAGAAATTGCAAATTACACATTCGATATAATCTAATGAGATGCTATAGTTCATTCATGCTGCTTGGTCATGCTACATATGACTATTTATAGCATAGATGTATTAAGTTAATAGACAGCTTTAGCTTGATGATGTGCTTGTGCAATCCCAACCACATAGCATTGATATATGACCAGTTCACCTCTATTTGGTCACATAGATCCACTTCATACAAATATTTCTCTATATTGATATAAGATGGAATGGGTTAGAAATCTCTAAATTATTGAGCGTTCCATAGTTGGAAGAAGTAGAACTCCATGCCATTGAAGTAGATTAAAATTACCCTTGCAAACCATATGTCCTACTTAGTACAACAATAAAATGGAAAGGTTCCAATAATGCTCAAGAGTGCAAAAGTTCTAAACAACCTATACACTAAAAAGTTAGTATATTTAACCTTTGATATCAAAAGGACAGCCAGTATTGAAAAAAACAAAAATTAAATGCTTACCTTAGAGTAGGCAATTGTAAGCCACTTAGGTATTGTGACACAACATGTACAAACACAATTATCAAATCAAAGTTGTCTCTCTGCTATCAATAAAAATAGCTTCCCCTTAATTACTTAGTGAGTTGAAACTACAGCGACGCAATATGAGACAAAGTGATTCCATGGCTAAACCTTGAAAATGATGAGAGGCCCATTGATCTTGGTAGCGCCATATGGGTGGCAAGGCATAACTGGCAATTTAACTATGTAAAGCAGATTGTCGAGCAGGGAAGGTAGAATTAGATGGTTAAGATTCTATGAATTATTTATGAATACTATCCCACCGTTTAGCTAAAGAATGTGGACACTTACATACCTTCTTATAGTCTCCTATCATCTTACTTTGGTAATATGTCAAATATATACTTTGGTCACATTATCATGCCTTGAGCAAGATTATGATTACTCCACCATATATTCATACCATAAATAAGAATATGCTACGGTCTATGAACCACTAAATAACATAAAATAATATTTCATTTAATATCTCTTAGTAAATAACATGTCCTTTAGTAAAAAAATATAACATGCATTATTCAAAATGAAATGAGAACCAAAATTTGTTCCTCAAACATATAAACTGTAGAGAATGTTCAACTACTATCGGCTATCATCTATTTAAAATCCATCCTAATCATCATTAAAGGTCAAACAACTAACATGGTCTTGTCTTCCTAAATCAGATCATAACCTAACTTGTTATATGCATTAATTGAAAGATCATTACCTAAAATGCTAAACCTAACAAATAAGTTGTGAAACTTAATATACAACTACAACATCACACATATAAATGTGCCAAATCACTCATGAGCCTACAAATAATAAGTATGGCAAACAAGTTTTGCTAATTTAATTAATTTAGTGAAAGATATAATACAATTTCAATATCTTAGAATTTAGAGTATCTAAGTCCATGTCATCAATAATAATGGCAATAAGGAGCTCATATTGAGTTTACTATCTTTATCGTGCTAATAGGTGTAAGGTCTTTATGCAACATCCAAAACTACGTTAAAATGACTCTAAGATAACAACAAAATTTGTTACTTTTAAAATCATAATTTTGTTGCATATAAGTTAAGGCAACGATAAATGATTATTGTTGTAAGTCCTTGTTGCATAAATCATTAGGCAATGAATAAATTACTTTATGCAATGAAAATTTGTGTTGCTTAATTCACTAGATATTATATAACTAGGAATATAAATGCAACAACTTTTCTTTATGAAGAAACGAAATTTTCTTATAAATGTGACATTTTACAAATATAGAAGCAATAGTATTTTCTTTTTAGCAACAACTTATTGATAATGATTTTGTAGAAGATATTGCTATTTTCATATTATAGGAATTAATTTTATGGTCGATACAACAATTATTAATTTTAGAAGCAATGTTTCTTTTTGGTTTTTGTTTATTTTCCTTTTCAACAATAGCTCCAAAATAATTTGTGTATCAATTTATTAGCTTACGATAAAGAAGGCATTTAATGTAAAATAAAACACTGTTAAAAGGGACAATAGAAAATATACAGGTAGAAATAGTCAAATCAAATAAAAATTATTTAAAACAAGATAGTTGCATCCATGTAAAAGTTCCACTAAAATAAATCAACTACAAGGTCAATATCGAAATTCACATAAAAAATTAGATATATTTGCCCACTTCAATTGAATGGCATATTGCTTCTTTCTGTAAGTCCTAAAGCTAAGCCAAGTGACCGTAGGATTGAATTTAGAACATAAGGTTTTGGGCGATCGGTTAATGGATCCGATAAAACCCAAATTATAAACTATTGAGAGAAATATTAGTAAAAATGACTTTGTAAACTTGAATTTAAGAAAATAAGTAATAAAATAGGAGACTATAAAATTTTTAAATTTTAAGCATAATAAGTATTAATTACCGAAAAGACGAAAAGTGTAATCTAATAACTAATAAATTACTAGAGATAGATTATATGTATACTAAAAATTTTAGAATGACCAAAATAATAATTAGGAATGTTCACATGTACCCCACAATTATTTACGTGTAGATAAAAATATGCGAAATTACCTAAATTGGCCAAAAACTAAGTAAATAATTAAAGAAAATTATAAATTAATTATGGAAAAAATCAAAAGAGGCTAGAACAATCCAAATCAGGTCGTGGCAGGTCAGGATCTATAAAAGAAAAATCAACCAATTAAAATTAGATAACATAAAAGCCAAAAATCAAGGAAATTGGGCAAAGTCTTGTCTAATTAATGCATAATAATTACAAAAATCGTCTATAAATAGGGAAAAAATTTTCAAAAGTCATTTAGACAATTTAGCATTAGGGAAAAAATAGGAAAACTGAAAAAATCGAGAGAAAATCTAGAAAAAAAAAAGAAAAGGAAACTGTACAAATTCGAGTAGTGAGAGAAATCCACACCTCACCACCACCTGGGACCGAACCGCCACCACCACCACACTACTCTAGCCCCACCGTCTAGGCCAGCCGACAGCTTTGGATCGGGTTTGGACGGCCAGAAAGCTTCGGACCGGTTAGTCTCTTAAATTTCCTGATTTTGAATAATTTTGTAAAATTAGTTATTTTGCCCAGAAAGTTATGAAACTTGTTATTATGAGGTTTTATTATATGTAGATTTAGGGAAAAATATTGATTTAGTTTAATTACGTCTGAAAATATAGGGTTCTTAACAAATTGTTCAAAATCGAGCATGATTAGAACGGAAAATAAATAAGCTTAGGAGTGTAGTTTGGAGCTCAATTTTTTTCTGTAGGATGCTCATATGATATAGAACAGTGTTATGAAGCCATTTTTTTTAAATTAATTTTCAAAATTTTTAAGTTAATTTTTAGCCTTAAAATGATGGAAAATTGGGTGATTTGGGGTTAATTAGGTGATTAAGATGTGAATTACCGATTTAGATATTAATTAGATGTTTAGGGATGTTAATCTCTGATGTGGAACCCTAATCCTAGCCTTTAGAGTATTAAGTATGGTTAATTTAGGAAATTAGGTAATTAATATAAAAAATTAGTAATATGTGAAATTGTAAATTAATAAATCTAAAAAATTAGGGTTATTTAGATAATATTATAATAAAAATTAGAAAAATAATAAATCTGAAATAGCATTTAATTTTAAGTAAATGTCTCAAAATGTAAGATTTTCACACATCGGGAATAAATCCGATACCTCAATTAGGGTTAGCGTGTACCGAATAGTTTAAAATACCAAATTAAGACCCAATAGGATATTTGGACACTCGAGCTTAATATAATTAATTTCACACTAGGATTCAAGCATATTTAAGGCTTAGGAATCAAAATTTAAAATCTAATTTAGGATTCGAACCCCGAAATAGAGTACAACGAATCATTAGGACGTAATGGGTATACACGAAAAAATGAGTTAAAATATAACTTAGAATATGAAACCATAAATTATAAGTACTAAAAAGACCTATTTGTATTATAGGATACCTAGAGACACATCAACTTGCGATTAAGGGATCGAAGGATCGAGCGATCGAGTAATTCCAAGTAAGTTGGGTTATTGTTTATTATAATAGAGTACTAGTTTTGTGGTACTCGGAGACTTAGGCTTGTATATGATTGTGCTTAAGGGATCAAGTGATCGAGCAATTCCAAGTAAGTTGGGTTATTGCTTATTGTAATAGAGTACTAGTTTTGTGGTACTCGGAAGTAATTTACGCATGTGTTTGATGTATCTGAATTCGGGTTGAATTTTTAATGTGAGTGATTTTGTAACTGATTGAATTGGTATGAAATTGTTTGAACACTCTAAATGAAATTTAATCTTATTCAACCCTAATAACAGAAAATGTTATGCATTGCAACCCGTTAGGGGATCATAGGATTCTCCAACCAAATACCAACCCCTTCGAAAGGGATAGCACAGGATTGCAAAATGGTCCCTTCTTCATTCTTAGTTGAACTAAGTGGCAAGAGAGGAGGTCGCGGCGGGGTGAAATCAATGGTTCGAAGGTAGTTGCGGGAGGAGCGAGGTCTCCATTACACAAGCCTGGGTTTGGTTGTGAGCTGCTGCATAACATGGAAACTCTTCAATCCAGATTGGAGCGAGTGAAATTTCTCTGATTTCACAACGGATCGGACTATGTTGTGCGATGACACTTGATTGTTGCATTGCATGAAAATAATTGCTTGATAACCCTGTTTGTGCTCGTATGAATTCATGAGTCTCCAATTCAATGTACCGAGCTGTAGTTGCTCATGCCCTTCTAGATCCTTTTGTAGGTTCTGATTTCTGAACACTTCAAGTACTATGCCGCCCTCCAATCACCCAGAGGTTAGTCCATTTGAAGCCACGAGCATGAGGATCAAGTTACTTAGTATAATATGTAACTAGAGTGACCATGTAATTAGAGATGAAAGACTGATAGTTATTATGTAATCTAGTGAACTGTTATGTTTATGTAAAACTTCCTGGAAAGCTCTATGGACTTATATTTATAATTATACATGTTATTAGAAATTTGTATTATTTATCATAATTGTAGTTTAATTGTTAATCGGACTATTTACTTCAAAGCGAGGAGTTGTCGACGCCTTGTGTAGATCATGTCTACAGTAGGCACTATAAGGCTATTTACTATCATAAAATGGTTTACACGGCGAGACTGTTGTGACTTTGCGACTTCGAAGCATAACACTTTCTTTATTTGCCACTCTTTTATAAAAGCCTTTTGTGGTAATACCTTTGCTAATGGATTAGAGACTTGTCAGCATTAGATAGTGAAACTTTGCCAAAATTTGATCAACTCAATATTGCTATTAGCTACCCACTTGCCTATTAGCATTCTTTAGCTTATACATAAAATCAATGAGCTTGTATGTATTTAACAAGAAGTTTAAAAGGATGAAAAAGTCTTATATGGACAAATCTTTTCATATTGAGGACAAATAATAGTAAGTCTAAAATCCTTCCTTTTATAGCGTGTGCAACCATTTAAGGGAATATTATATAATATGTTAACAAAAATACAAATAGGAGAGCATTTTATCCTAGCAAAATGTGTATATGACTAACTAGAGACCTTATTTCGTCATCATCCACACCTATGTAAATGGGAGTTGTTTGAAATAACAAAAGAGCAATCCTTACCTATGGCAAAATAGATCATAAAATCCATAAACTTCATGGAAAGTACTAATAACCTTCCTAGTTTATGTAGCCAAAACCAAAGCTTGCCTTTTCTACAAATTAATAAAGATTGAATAAGCTCAAATCGTATAAGTAGTGTAAACATTACATAATCAATTAACTTGACAAAAAGAGACAAAATAAATAACTAAGTAAAAAATAATCTTCTTCTTAAATTCATAAGTAAGTCTAAATAATTCGATTCATAATAAATTCTTCTCTTGTCTGTGGGAGAATTATGGCAACCAACAATTAAATAAAAATTTTCCTCATCTTTACATGATGTTTGTTTATATTGTTTTACATAGTAACTACATTGATGAGTACAATAAATATGTCGTAGTGACCTTTGGCAGAAATTTGATAATTTGTTTTATTTCTTCTTGAAAGGTCATCTCCATAATCCAATAAGCTTCATCAATCATAAGACATTGTTGTTTAAGGGAAAACAATAAAAATCAAACTTGATAAGAAACCCTATAATAGTGATAACCTTCAAGATAACAAGTATAGCGCAAAAAATATGACAATCAAATAAAATGCAACAACTAAAGTCAAGCTTAAGCAAGTGAGAGGTGTTAGGCCTTAGATAAACCATTTTCCTTAATCATAAATCTCTAAAGTGAAAAAGCTTTATCATGTGTTAAAGGTTTCGAAGTTGACTTAAAAATAATAAAAAATGGAAAACCATAATGCAATCAACTTGCCATAGTTCAACAATAGAATGGTGCTTAGTTTAGTTTTGATTATGTTTCCTAGACATCTACCTTCAAGAGTATATGCCAAAAACCAATTATAACCTTATATTATTAGCTTTTTCTCAAAGGACTATGACAAACCATCATTACATATCATTATATGACATATTCAGACATTTGTTAATAAGAATCAAGGGTAGATCACATGATCTTAAGTGTGAGGCCTTGTTTCCTTGGTTCGTTGATCTGTTGAGAAGGACTTAACTCCATGAGAGGATTTGTTCATTCGAGTCGATCAACATATCTACTAAGGTCCTTTGAATTTACCCCCTTACACTTGGAAGATGAAGAAGGCCTTGACATTGCTAAGTTAAACAATGCTTGAGGTCAAGCTACTTTATCATCGAATCGACCTACTAAGGTAGACCTACCTCCTTTCGAGCCTGGTCTAGTGGATTCCCCTTTACCCCGAGCTTTCGACCTAAGGCTGACCTAGTTAGCCCGGCTTTACTCTACATCCAGCAACTATTTGGACTACTAGAATGAAAAGTAGACATGTTTCCTCTTTGCTAACATCCGTATTGTCCTTTGCAAGAATATTCCTTTTGTTTGTTTATGGATCTACCTTTATGTATTGTTTGTTTTTTCTCCTTAAGTAAGAATCATTTTTATCATTTTTGGTAACTTAAGATTTGCCTTTATTGAGCTATATAAATATTTGCAACGTACATTAGTTGCAACAATCATCAGACGGAATATTTAATATACTTTCTTTTTTTTTTCGAGCTTAGTAATTTCCTTGCTTGGTCTCCTTACTCTTATTAGTCCCTTCTTAGCTTGCTTTAGTAGCTATGTGATGATTCAAGTTTGTAGTAGGCGTAAGAGCCCCTTCGGGCATGCCCCTTGGTTGTACAACCAAGTGAAGAGTTAGTAAGGGTTGGAATGGAATTTTGTATGTAGTGTAGAATCGGATGAAGGATTGGGACAAGTGAGAAACGAGTTACCACAAGCTTCGCTTAAGCGCTCACTATGACTGTGGTAGGTAACTCACCTAACTTTAACTAGTGCGTTATATTTGGAAAGTTAGCTGGCCCATGTATGATTCTACAGTACGGCATATCTATGGAGCTAGTGCTTAGTTTGCTAAACCATCGATTTTGAATCGTTCTTCAAACCTTCTTGAGGTTCGGACCCATCTAAGTTTGTGTGATATTGATAACCGTGCATCACCCTTCCTAGCGATTTGTATCATTTTGGTATCAAAGCTTAGCTATGTTTGGGTAAGTTTCTAGTACTTGATGCCTTAAGTGACTTGTTGTGATGTGTCATTGTAGTAAGTGTTAAATGGAGAAGCGTTTTATGTTGAAGAAGTAAAGTGCTTTGTTTTCACCTATTTTGTGTTCATAAAACAAAGTATCCAAAATATGTTGGTTTATCATTGTACTAGTTGTTATTGTTGTCGTTATAGTGCTTGTTATATTAAAGTAATCAACAATATTAGATTTTAGTGCTCATGAAATGGCCAAGGTCCATAAGGGAGTTATATACCCCAATCTACAAATGACAAACTGGATGGGCTCACCAACCTGGCTACTAGCTTGATAACTATTATAAATGAAGATAGAGAACAACAAGCTAGAGAAGACCCAAATAGAGGTCGAGCAAATGCGTTTCCTAAAAGAGGCAATGGTTGACCTAGTTAAGCCAATGTCCCAGTTCGACCACCTTGAGCTGGAATGGATAGATTTTCTCAATGAAGATTAGCCATGGAAGATATTGAAGAAGAGGATAAGGCACTAGTTGATGAGGGAGAGGAGTATTATGTACCCGAAGAGAGAAATGCATGGGCTCTTAAGGTTGAAGGGTTTAGGCTACAGATCTTAAGTTTCTTAGATAATGGTGATACTGAGGACTACTTAGATTGGGTACACAAAATTGAGAAGCAGTTTGAATGTCATGAGCTACTTGAGATTGCTAAGGTTAGACTTGCCATATTAGAGTTTACTAATTATGACCTTCTGTGGTAGAAGAATTTACAAGCCACTTAAAGAAGAGAAGGAGAACATGAGGTTAAAAATTGGGATGAAATGAAGAGAGTGATGTATAGAAATTCGTTCTAAGCTAATATCTGTAGGACAACTTTAAGAGATTGCAAGAGTTAAGGAAAGGAGGATCAAGTGTTGATTTGTATGTAAAGGAGTTCCAGATGTTAATGATCCATTACGGAGTTGTTGAGCCTAAATAATGAATTGTATCTCGATTCATTAGTGGGTTAAAGTATGAGATTGGAGATATTATGGAGATTATGATATTGATACACTTGATGAGATAATCTGATGTGTCCAGTAAGTGCATCTATCAGTTTATAATATAGCAGATTAAGTCTATGTGTCAATCTCTCAGGGATTTTGACTACTAGTACTTACTAGATCTCTATTATCTAACAGATAAATTAAATTTCAAGAAACGTAAAGAAGTGAATCTAAATTATTGCTAAAACTAATTTAAAGATTAACTAAGATGTAATTCAATAATTAACAAGAAAGTAATTCAACTACAAATTAATTTAAGATTCAATGTTATACCTAGATCTTATTTCCCCTAGATCTAACATATGATTTTCTTAAAGATAATCTCATTTATTCTCTAATCTTTCTTGATTAAGAGAGCTCTCTACTAAAGTTAATTACTTTCTTAAGCTAATTAACCTTAACCTTAAAATCACTTAATAAAATCTTTTCCTAATAGCATGACCTAAGATTACATTATTGAACAATGAATTCTCTAAACTTTAATTTGAAATTCGGGAGAATCTTACAAATTATCTCTAATCTTACAACAATTCTCATTAACTATGCTTAGATCTAATCTTATAAGAAATCTTTTGATTATCTTATAAGATATCAAACTCTAGATTATTACCTGTGGAAATAATAACCTAAATCATGAAGTAAACAATGTTGAATCAAGAAAATAATAAAGAAGTAAATTAATCATATCACATGAATAGATCTAGGTTCTAAGGTTCTACTCTCTATACATTATAAAATAGGAATCTAAAAACAAAGATAGAAAAGAGTAGAAAGAAGCATCATGGAATCCAAACAAAATTAAATATTGAAATCTTCTCTTCTCCTCGTTATCTTGATTTCAAAAACTCCCTAAAAGTCATGCTAAAAGATCCTCTCCCAAATAAATCCTAACAAGGTTTTATATAGGAAGAGATAAAAAAAAAAAAAAATAGGTCGGTTGGAAAAAACACAACCGGGGACATAACTATGTCTTTTGGTCGTGTACTTAATTATGCTTTATGTTTTTCTTTTTCTTCTTTTTTTTTTAAACTGGAAATGATACGACCAATGACATGGTCGTATCTTTGAGTCGTATCCTAGGCTATAACAATAGAAAATCAACTCCAATTTTGCATTGAAATAACACAGTCGTGTCGTTCGATTATATTGATCTTCAAATCTTTATAATTTACTCATTTTATCTCCGATTTGAGTGAAATTTGTTTCTATCTTTTCGTTTTCTCAAGTAGGTCATTTCAAAACCTAGAAAACAAAATTTTACTCAATTAAGTATTATTATGTAAAAATAAACTCAAATATCAAGGAAAATCATAAAAAGATCACTAAATAAAATATAACCAAATAGGAATTCATCACAATCCAAGCTATTTAGAGGATTGAGTGACATTAGATGAACTAAATCTGAGCTCTGTTGAGCCAACATGTTCTAAGTAAACCTATATGGTCGGAACCAAGCAAGACAAGTGATGTTCGACTTGCTCTAGTTGCTTGAGCAAAATAGAAAGAAACTTTGAGGAAGTTTAAGAAAGGACAAAGTTCTAGTCAGAAGACAGGTGAAATTAAGTACTTCAAGTGTCAAGGGTATGGATACATGGTAGCATAGTGTCTAAATAGAAGAATCATGGTAATTAAAGGATAAGTGCTAAGCATTAAGGCTGATAGCATTGATGAGGAAGTAGAGGAGCTAAAAGAGTCTAGACAAGCTGACTTGTTTGAGGAGGAGGAAGTCATCTATAGTGAGGATGGGAACTTTATGCCTGCAACCATTGTACTAAGTCGAGTGATGAATGTAACCCTAGCATAAGAAGACGAGTAGTGAGAGAAACTGTTTCACACTAGTTGTAAGGTCAATGGGTCATTGTATGTACTTATTATTGATAATGGTAGCTGCATTAATGTGACATTTGTATTTATTCTATAGTAATTAAAGCTGACAACCTCACCCCACTCTAAGCCTTACAAACTACATTAGCTCAGTAACAAAGGAGCCTTATAGGTGACCAAATAAGTAACTGTGTCGATCTATATTTGAAACTATTGAGACGAAGTGCTCTATGATGTGTTGCCTATGAATGCGTCTCATATTCTGCTTAGAAGACCATGGATGTTCAATTAGAAGGTGATTTATGATGGAATGAAGAATACGTGTTCATTAAAGCATGAGGACGAGAAAGTGAAGTTGTGCCCTATGACTACAGAGTAAGTTAAAACCATATAAACCCAACTTAGCCAAGTTTTGAAAAAGGAGGCTTTAGTAATAACTTAAGCCAAGTTGAATAAAGAAATGAAACTTGATGAGTTGACCTTTTTGTTGGTCAAAAGTTTACTTGAGATGAAAGAATTGAATGAGGAATTGTTGCCTGCCAAGGTGAAAGCCTTACTAGATGAGTATGCCAACCTGTTCCCTAATGAATTGCCAAAAATTCTGCCCTTAACTAGAAGAATTAAACTTACAATAGACCAATAACCAAGAGTTGCACTACTAATAAGCTTGCATATAAGCTGAATCTTGAATAGGTTATCGAGCTATAAAGGCAAGTTAACGAATTAATAAAGAGAGGATACATTTAGGAATCCTTAAACCCATGTACTATGCCAAATCTGTTAGTATTGAAGAATGATGACACGTGGAGGATCTATGTAGATGGTTGAGCTATTAATTGTATTACCATCAAAGATAGGTACGTTATATCTAGGCTTAATAACATGCTGGATGAGTTGCATCGAACAAGAATCTTTTTGAAGATTGATCTCATGTCAGGATATCATTAGATTAGAATGCGGGAAGGAGATGAATGGAGATTGGTTCAAAACCTGCAATGGATTGTATGAGTGGATAGTAATGTCATTCGGCTTATCAAATGTGTTGAGCACATTCATGAAGTTAATGAACCAAGTGCTTAGAGAACTAATTGGGAAATTTGTTGTTGTGTATTTTGACAATATTCTTATCTATAGTTCAACTTTTGTTGACTTAAAGTAAACTTCTTAAGATTTGTCATAAGTGGTGGTGGAATACAAGTAGATGAAGAGAAGGTAAAGGCTATTACCCAGTGGCTTATGTTGACTTGTTCTACCCACATGTGAAGCTTCTATGACCTAACATTATTCTATTGCTGATTTATAAGGAACTTCAATACTATTGTGGCCTCACTCAATAAACTATTGAAGAAAAAGGTAAATTTGGGTAGGGGGAGAAAGAGCAAAGAAGTTTTGAGGTGGTGAAGAGGAAGTTGACTACTGCCCCTATTTTAGTTTTTTTGAGCTTTGACAAAGTATTTGAAGCAGGGTATGACACGTTTGGACTAAGCATAGGAGCCATGCTGATGTAAGAGGGTCGACTTATTGCTTACTTTAGTGAAAAGCTTCGAAGAGCCATAATCAACTATTCTGTGTATGATAAGGAATTCTACTCCTTGATTCGAGCTCTCATAGTTTAGCAATATTATTTATTGCCTAAAGAATTTGTGATCTATACTAACTATGAATCATTGAGGTATTTAAAAAGCTAGCTTAAGTTGTTTAGGAGACAAGTTAAGTGGGTTGAGTTCATGGAAGGGTTCTTATATGTCATCAAGGATAAGAATTTCAAGAACAACGTAGTGGCCGATGCCCTATCATGATGATACACCCTCTTTATTGAGCTTCATACTAGATTACTTGGTTTCTTTATGATTTAGAATCTTTATGTTGAGGATCTATATTTTGGACTAATTTATATTTGATGCGAAGATGGCCGAGCTAGTGATGATTATCACAAGGAAGATGGATACTTGTTTAGGAGAGGAAAGTTGTGTATCTTGACTTGTTCTACATGAGAGTTGTTAGTGTGCAAGGCATCGAGGAGGGTTATCCGGTCCTTTCAAAAAGACTCAAACTCGCGTATTGCTTAATTTAAGATTCTTTTGGTTTAGGATGATGAAGGATGTGCAATCAGTAATAGAGAGATGTGCGACTCGCTACAAAGCAAAGAGTTAAGTTGAGCAAGCACTTGACTTACCGTTATGCATCTCGACCAAGCCATGGTTTAAACCGAGTATAAACTTTGTATTGTATTTGCCAAGGATGTCCCGTGGGAAGAACTTCATCATGGTAGTCATGAATCGGTTTAGTAAGATGGCACATTCTATGTCGTATAATCGAGCTAACGATGCTTCGACTATCTCTTTTCTTTTCTTTTTTGCAGGAAGTGGTTAAGTTACATGGAGCGCTAAGAACTATAGTGTTTGATTGAGACCTCAAGTTCTCAAGCCATTTGGAAGTGACTTAGAACCAAGCTACTATTTAGTACATCCTACCACCCACAAATAGGTAGATAGACTAAGGTCATCAACTGGACCTTAAGAACCTTGGTGCAAATGATTGTTAGAAGAAACCCAACTCATTGGGACATATGCTTACCAATCATTGAGTTCACCTACAACAAGATAGCTCATAGTATTACTGAGAAGTCACCAAAAAGTCACCCTTCAAGGTTGCTTATGGATATAATCCCGAGCTACCTCTTAACTTGATTGCCCCATCTAATCGACCTGAAGACCTTCAAGCTGTTGAAAGATTTGAAGCCACCCAAGCCATGCACTAGAAAGTTGTGGACCACCTAACCTGAGTTGCTTCGAAACTTGAAAGAAAAGGCTGAGGATGAAGGACTAGAAGATTTCAACCTTGCAATCTAATGTAGATTCATCTCAATAAGGATAAGTTCCTTCGCCTTAGGAAAAGCAAGTTATCTCTATGGGCAGATGCACCATTCAGGGTGATCGAAGAGATTAATCCAAATGATTATAAAGTTGAACTACTTAAAGAGTATGGAGTGTTCAACACCTTTAATGTTGTTGATCTCTAACCTTATGTTCCCTAAGATGAGCTACCCAGTATTGAACAAGATTTGATCCCAAATCTTAATCAGCCTAGAAGGGATGCTATAAATTAAGGGTTGATCACATGATCTCAAGTGTGATTCCTTGTTTCCTTGGTTTATCGAATTGTTGAGAAGGATCTAACTCCAGGAGAGGAGCTGTTCATCCAAGCTGACTTGACATATCTCTCAAGCTCCTTCGAATTCACCCTCTTGTACTTAGAAGATGAAGAAGGTTGTGACATTGTTGAGTTGAATGATGCTGGAAGCTAAGCTGGTTTATCATTGAGCTAACTTACCAAGGCCAACTTACCTCCTTCAGATCCTGATCTGCTAAATTCCCCTTTATTGAGTTAGGGTCCTCCAGCTACTGAGCTATCGACTTAAGGTTGACTTAGCCAACCTAGCTCTACTTAGCATCCAGTACTTATTTAGACTACTATAATGAAAAGCGAAAATGTATCCTATCTTTTAACATCCGTACTATCCTCTATAAGAGTATTCCTTTTACTAGTCTATGGATCTATCCTTATATATTGTTTGTTTTTCCTCCTTAAGAACGAATCCTTTTTTGTCATTTCTAATAAGCTAGGACTTGCTCTAATTGGGTCATATAAACATCTGCAATGTACATTAGTTGCAACAATCATCAAACAGAATATTCAATATGCTTTCCTTTTTTTTTTTTTCGAGTTAAGTAATTTTCTTACTTTTTCTTCCAACTCTTATCAGTCTTTTTAGCAAGGATTATGGCGAGTAACTTACTTAACTTGGCTTAGTGCATCGTATTTAGCAAGTTAGCTGGTCTGTATGTAGTTCTACTGTATCATATTCATAGAGCTAGTACTTGATTTGATAAATTATTGATTTCCATTTCTTCTTAGGACCATCTTAAGGTTCAGAGCCATCCAAGTTCTTGTAATATCAGTAGCCGTGTATCACCCTTCCTAGTGATCCATATCATTTGTTGGTCATTTCCATCACAATCTTTGATGAAGAACCCTAAAACAAGTAATACCACTACAACATATCAATGTAAATAAGCATCATAGTGTATTTATCAAGCACAAAAATAAATAAATAAATAAATTACCACTTCAATGTCTCAAAATAAAATTGGAACACGTATAAAACTTACAAACATTGCCTTCCTCTAAGGGCTGAATTTGATCCCCTTTTGATTTTGAATTATTCACCAATTAAAAACTCCTTAGAAGATCAAAATTTTTTGGAAGAAAGATGTATAATTTTAATAGTTACACATCAAATTTAAAAATGTCCTGCAAAATAATAAATGTACCTATTTTCTAGGATATTTAAGTAATTAATTCCCCTAAATAGAAACTTAATCTTTAGAATGTAAAACTCTAATTATTATTAAATCGAATCACAATCAATATTCTAACAAACCCTCGAAGCCACTTGCAACAATAATGAATCAAAATATCCCAAAAAAAGATTCAGAAAATTCAAACCCTAACCTTATAATGAAAATGGGACCTTCGAGGTATGTTGGGGAGTGAAAAGGAAAGAGATTAATCATTTCAATATTTTATCTCTCTAAAAAACTTATTGAGCCTTTTGTTCTTTTTTCCAACCTTGGCAGCATAGAGAATAGTCCTTTTGTTCTTTTTTCCAACATATCAACATATAATTAAAGAGAGAGAGAGAGAGAGAGAGAGAGAGAGCTGAGGAGCATAGAGTTGTCCTCAACGAAAGGATGGAGCCTAGTTGATTTAATTAGCACCAGGCAAAGTGAAGCCCTATATTTTATATGTTGACATAGCAAAAAAATGGAAATAGGGATTGCAATATGCCACATATCTGCATAAGGAAGGGGAAAGGTTGGACGGAAGGGAAAAAGAAAAAAAGAGGGAAAGGAATGATCTAAAGACTTGACCTAAAGATTATTAATTAATGTAATTATTTACTAATTAAAATTTAGTAATTAATATTGTACATAAAAAGTAAAATAGGAATCATGTTCACCAATGTAAAACTTTATTATGCGTGCTTAAATTACAAAACTCGCTCATGCAAAGAAATTAAATATTTGGTTAAGGGTAAAAATTAAGGGTTTTGGTGATTTTCAATGCCAAATGGTCATTTTGCAAAATAAAAGTGAAAAAATTGTGAAATGAGGAGAAGAGTACACTTAGTGATACATGTAAACTGATACTTAAACATTACAATTTGCTTTGGTTGAAGTATCATTATAACTCATATGCCACCAAGTTTAATGATAGAGGCAAGCTACGGTGTGGAAGTAAATTTCACAGAGCTTTACTTTAGAAAGTTAAAATAATCTATCTAATGTTATACTTTTATTACTACATTTGTAGATATCTTATTCCATCCAGTAATAGTATAAGACTAGATTAATTTATTAAATTATTTTCACCATATTTCTCAACTAAATATTAAAGTAATAAAGTAGATACTTTTATTTTGCCAAAAATAAAGTACATACTTAATACTAAAGCATATGGATGTCAATGTAACTTGTACTAAAAGATTTCTTTCTAATCAATTATAAGTATCATTTTATTTTCTTTTATTGGGTATATTTGTTTTCTTACATATTGATTTGATTAGATTTGTATCTTATCTTTATGGTAGTGTTCATAGGCTATTTCAAATATGGACCTCCAAATCCTAACTAATCTCATTACATATGGGCTAAGCCTAGAAGGCCATTATCGACTTGTTTAGAGTCTCAATTAAGCCCCTTAGAGCACAATCAAAGCCTATCTTGGCCCAGGCTAAGTTACTAGCATCATGGATGATCATCCTAAAGCATAAACAGAGTTTCTAATAGCTCATCTAACCTCATATGAAGATGTATGCCGATCTCTTGCCACTATCCGAGCTTTTATTCTTGGCCATAAAGCCTATAGTATATAGGCTTAGTCCATAGGGTTAATGAAAGGAAAGGCATGAACAAATCGACTAGATTAGCAAAATCCACAATCGGTACATAGCTAGATTAGAATATGTTTCACAATATCCAAAATGTATCTTAGAGATACAGTCAAATATATGTTGAGGATACAACCTACTTTCCTTAAATAATCTATAACCATGCCTATGAATACTACGTAACTTCACAGGTTGATCTCTTACCTTTACTCATATTAATTAAATAAATTAAAAGATAAAAGAAAATCAAAATTAGAATAAAAGAAAGAATTGCATAAAAATGATAAAAAATAAAAAGCCTTTTTTTGCTACCTCTTGGCCTTAGGGTAGTTCGAAAGGCTGCCTTCTAAAAGGTAGGTCACAACCCATTAAAAAATGTAGGTCGTTTGAACAATATAAATATTAGTTGTTACATGACTGGATAAATTTAGTAACTATTTTTGTCAAAATCAAGAGGAAGGATATTAAAGGCTGGAAGGAGAAAAAAAAAAAAAAAGAAGTGGAAGGACATTAGTCAAATTTTCCATATAGTAAGTGTTTAAGAGATTGATGATTTAAGATTTCCTAATTATATAAAAGAAAATAACTTTATTTGTTTTTGTTTTTTTCAGTAAAACCTTTTTTAGATTTGATGTAGCAAAAAATAGCTTTGATATTTATCTTATATTTTGGTTTACTAAAAAATTTATTAAGGTAACACTTAAGTTATTTCTTACTTACAATAATTGAAACTGTAACTATTTGAATTGGTTACTTTGTTAAGGTAACGATTTTATTTTTTAGCTACAAACTTTGTTGATACGAGTAACAACTTTATAAATAGTTGCCCAAAGTTCAAGCAAAGGCAATGGTTGATATAGAATTGTTGCCTTTCTCTAAAAAAATTACTAGCACCATGATGTAATTGTTGCCATTTTGTTGCACTAAATCCATTATAGCAATAGTATTCATGTTGTTGCCTAAAAGGATTGCCTTTATGTAACTTTCTTAGCAACATTAACAAATTTCATTGCAATTAAGCATTATAGGTAGCACATCTTTAAAGTGTTATGAAATTAATGTTGCCTTAGACACTTTTTGACACGGTGATCCTATAACCATTAGTTTGCCCCATTGCAACTTCTTCCTTGCTCACTTACCCTAAGTCTAGCCATAGTTTTCTCATATTGACTACTTATTGAGCCATGATCATGGCATAAGATCCTAATTATCGTATCATCCCAAGAAATTGTGCCCTCTAAGGCCATGGAAACCAATTTGGTGCTTTCATCTATATCTCTCAACATGTTTAAACATAAGTAAGTACATGTGTTTTACTAAGTTGAATAGTCATTAGTTGGGTTCATCTAATTCTATAAGCACATGTATTATACAATATTCAATACATACTTAATAGCTACTTCACACCTTAATAACAACAAAGGTTATAGTCAACACTTAAATTCCATATAACATGTGATAATTGAATTAACTCTTAAAAATTCAGTATCCTAAGTTTTATTGAGTCCAATTCTATGTCTTCCAGTTGATTTAAAGTTTATAAGGATAACAAATGTCACTAAAAGGGTATCTGTTTGACCTTATTGGAGGGGGCAGTTGATTTTGGGACTTAGAGGGAGGTTAGATGACCTCAATTAGGGATTGATTGACTGCTCTCAACTAAGGTTTAGGGTAATAATTTCATAAAATGATATAAATCCTATTATTCAACCTTCTATAAATTAGATTATTGTTAAGAGATTTGGATGATCTGAAAAGTGAGTTAGGCGCCTGGTAGGCACCAACAACACCTATTAAGTCAAGAACTCATGGAGAAACAAAAATTGGGGTAGCACATGAACCGAGAGCTTCTACAAACACCAAAGCACCTAGTGCTTTATGAAATGTAATTTAGTTGTATTCTGTAGTCTTATTTCTTAAAGAAGTCTAGGTTGCGAAATGTCCTTAGCAATGGATTGAGCAAATTTTGTTTTATATATGGTCAAATCCTCTATATCATGGTTAGATGTGCACTGTGGATCATCATGGTATAATCATAGCTATCTTATTCCCAATCGACTAAGTCAAAATCTAAGGCCCACACATTAGAGCATGAAATATCCTTACAGTCATATTTTGCCTTACGTTTTTTTTTTTTCTTTTTTCCGGTGGAAATATTTTACGTCATGTTGACACGAATAATCACATTTTAGTTATTCAATTATTCCATTTATTTTCGTTACTCTACTCACCTAAGTCTTTGATTCTTTCAAGGATGAAAAATTGTAGGGGGGAGAATGAAACGCCTAGAACTGGAAGGTTTAACTAAATAAATAAATTTAACACAATATATAATTAATAATTATATAAAATTTATGAAGTTCATATAAAACAATGATACTTTAAATGCTCCAGTAATGAATTTTCTAAAGTAAATTATATAAACTATTGAAATAGGAAAGTAGAGTAGATAACACTAAAAAGAGGGAAACTCAATTTAATATGAAGCCAAAATGTAAAACAATATTAATACGATACCCTCTTATTATTCTGTAAATGGGAACCTAAGATTTGCTCGTAAATCACTTCTTAAGAACTCTCTTATTTTAATAGGCTAGATTAAAAAGTTAGGGGTCACGCTACAACAGGGAGTAGAAATAAAAATAAGTTCACTCACAAGTTACTAAGTTTGACTTCATAATTTCGAGTAGTCAAACCGAGTTAGAGTTGAAGCTACTTGAGTAAATTATCAAATCAAGCTCATGTTTTAAGCTCATGTTTTAAGATATTTGGTTCAAAAATCTCACAATAATTAAGTTTGAATATTGATTGAGTTCAAGTTGAATATAAATATTATTATTAATTTAATTAAATTTATAATATTTTTTAAAATTATTAAGTCAAAACAAACTCAATTGATTTGAGCTCAAGTTGAACTAAATATTATATGATCTTATAGATCCATACAATAGTGATGTGGTACTATAGATCCATTATAGTGAAATCATAATCACGACTCTAATAGTCATTGAAATAAACTTATAAACTGGAGTCATCGTCTAAAACTCGATGATGAATCTGAAACAACAGGTTATCTTTATCTAGGTAGAGGAATCTCTAGATCATAGGCAAAAGTTGGTAAACTAACAATAGGTGATTTCATTTTTATGGTTTTAAATCTTCGTAAATTAAATCGGTAGCTAATTTGAAATTAAATCTATTTCAATTTAGAAAAATTCTAGATAAATCGTTTAAAGGTTCCATCTCATAAAATTAATTGATAATTAACATAAGATTAGGAATTCATAAAGATAATGAAAGTACTAGAATTTGCATAATTTTTTTTTTAAAGAAGCATTTGTCACAAACCAAGATTCAATAACAAGAAAGAAAAATCCAAATTAATTTCCATGCATGGGAGAAATGAAAGCCTAAAATAGCTTGATGCAACGAAATTTGACGCATTTATTTTTGGATTTGGTTGACATATTTACAAAAATATTATATTTCGGTCAACTAAATTGAGTTTCTCCAATCTCTTCATTAACTATCTTTAATTTTTAAATCAATCTAGTTATATGACTCTATAACCCGTTAACTAAAGTAAAAATAAAAATTCCTAATACCTTAGAATAAATATGAATTTAGGAGTAGATTATAGAGGTTGACATGGTTTGTTGATTAATTTGTAGATAAAGGCAACCAAAGTTTAGGGGCAAATGAGGTGAGCACCTATACTGTCATCTATTTTACATGCTTATAGAATTAGAGCATTATAATTCTAATAAATGTTAGGCTATAAGATTTTAGTTATTCTAAATTAGGAGAAACCCTCTCAAGATCATATTTTTCTTACAAAACAAAAATTAGAAGAAAATTAGGAAAAATATTGAAAAATCTAAGGGAATCACGGTTTGAGTACTAAACAAAGACCTGACATAGTGTCTGTTGAAAGTCCAAAGTCTAACACTAGGAGGAGTTCGGTTGACCATCCTTCTTCAACTAGCGATGGCTAGAGCTCCAGTAATGAAGTGATGTTATTATTAGTTTTTAAACTAGTTTATTTTACTAAACATATCAAATGGTCATCAAAATTTATAAAACTTGGTATTTTTTGACATTTTTACATGTAGGATTGTAATATCAATTTAGATTTTTGAAACTAGAAGTGCTTATATAGGTTCCTTAAGAATTTCCCTATTTTAGCAAATTTTCTATTGATTTTTAAAAATAGTAAATGATGTTATTTTGAGTTAATTTTTGGTATATATATTTATAATATATTATATTTAATTTATATAAAAATAATTTTTGATAAACTATATGTTTAGTATTTATTAAAAATTATTTTGTTAAATCTACCATATTTTTTACATTAACAAAATAATGGGTTTTGATTAAAGTTCTTAATGAATTTGATTTAAAATGACTTATGGAGCTTAGTTACTATGAAATAAGTATTTAGTTAGGATCTTGTAATTTTATTTGATTATTTACTTAATCTAAACTAATTTTTAGCAAAATTGAGCTTAAATTCGGTATTTTAGATGGCCATTTTTAAGCTTTGCAGCTATCAGATTTTAAACTATATATTTATATGAGTTTCCAATATTTTTCAAGGAATTAGTTGGTTATATATATTGATTATTAGGTAATTTCTCCTTATTTATCTATATTTTGATTAATATAGTAAATTGGTAATTAATATTAACAACATTATAGTGAAAGTAGTATTAGATAGCCTTATTTTGATATATTTCCTTACCGATCTTAATTTGATACGAGTAGTGAGAAGTAGGAATTTTATAGGTAATTTGGTAACTTAGTGTAATTAAAAGATAAGATATATTAGAGGAAGTATTAGAGAATGTGTTTAGTAGCCTCTATGTAAGGTAGGTTTTCAAATTGGATTAGAAGGTATGATTGAAAGTCTTAACAAGTGGAGACCATGGATATATGTTAGAGAGTATTCATTTAGGAACTTTAGAACTAATCTCGCAGGATAACTCATAAGATAAATTAAAGACTGAATCAAAGGAAGTATGGGCCAAATACTTTCCTAAAGAGTAACGTCAAAATTTAAACTTTAAGTATAAGTAAATTAATAATAAGTTAGAATATATTTATGGTACGTTTTTTTTTTAAAATGCTGATATAGCATTAGATTTTTCTAAATTATGACCAACTAAAATTATTTTCATTCAAAAATTTTAACTTGGATAGTCACGTACACTTTGATACTTTTCTAAAAATAAAATTGATCAACAAACTAAAGGTCTTCTAAAAATTCAAACCAAACTACGACGATTTGATTCCGATTAGTGGATATGTAGATACCTTATGGGTGACCGTAAAATATCATAAAAAATATTTTCCTTTCAACTACTTCATTTTATTCGATCGGATTGGGATATTACGTATTCATACTATTAGAGACTTTTTTTATATTTTATTTTCTTTCCATCTTTAATGTATATTTGACGGATGGTTTGAAGAAAAAAAAATAGTTAAAGAATCGATAAGGCAAAATCGGTTTAAGAGCCTTGAACTGGCCCTTGAACCAGCGAGCCATATGAACTAGCCTTAGACCATTGGCTCACGAGCCAATCACGGTTTAACATGACCTTGACCTGTGAATCGATAGTTTAAAGCTGATTCTGGGTCGGGCCAAACCAACACCCAGGTCAGGTCAACATGGAGACATCGTTGTATCCAATTCCGTGTTTGAACAAAAATTCAGTTGGGATTGGCTTTCCATTTGTTTATGATTCTACGTATCCGACCTTGTCTATATACTATATGGTCAATTCCTTAAGGCCAACATTCTCGTTACTCATATAACATGATTAACATTAATTATTATTTGAAGATGTTGAATTTTCTCCTCTTTAATTTTTAACGTCTAATTTTTTCAAAAAGTAAATTGCATTCTTAACATCATGAACGAAACGAGTAATACCAATAAGGCCTGCAATTATATCATTACTTGTTACCAGAGACGATGGACGTAGAAATATGTGACTGAAGATACGTAAAATGAAATTTTGTAGCAATTTAAGAGAATTTAATTAGTGAACTATAATTTTGTAACAAATGAAATTTTATGCTATTGGTCATTGTAAAGAAAGTAGAAAAAAAAAAAGAAAAGAAAAGTAAAATGACGTACATGCAATATTAGAATAAATGTGTGTTGAACCATGACTTCTAATTTAAAAAACACATACCTAAGTCTAACTGCTAAATTGCACATAATTTCTCATTAATGTTTATTCTTAAAATATAATATATATATAATTTCTTATTTTTAATAAATTTTCATAATTAAATAATCCGTCCATGCTTGTTAATAAGCCAAATTTATAGTAATAAAATGAAATAGAAAAAGTAGGAGAAGATAAATTCATTCTTCTTTTTGGAGCTTTGTTATGCCACGGTCCTTTCTTTTAATTTGACCAACTGGTCCACTCCTCAATCCCATCTTGATTTAAATTTATTAGATTTGAATTATTGAAACACAAACAATTTATTACTCTGGATCCAATAAATGTTGAATTAAAGGTAAAATAAAAGATTGAACTAGCATATCAAAAACATAAATAGATCATAGAAAAATCCAATTGGCAAATGGGAAGAAAGAGATACAACACGTGGAAGCACTGTTTGCACCTAAAACGTCAACATGGTAATAGATAAGCGTATGGGATTTTAAATTCGGTCTTCCTAACTGGCCAAAGAAAACAAAAATTAGCTTTCTAAAGTGTCATTCAATCCGAGTTGATCCTCTCAATTTAACCTAGATAAATTTAATCCTTTCATAAAATTGGTCTGAGTTATCCTTTTGATCCTCATTGATAGTGACTTCAGTTCTACCGATTGACCCGATAAGTCCAACTCAATTTCTATTAGAACTCATCGACTTTCTCAGATTAAAAATATATATATATATATATATTGTATTTTCTAGAAAATATACCAATGTATTAAAAAAATAAATATAGATCAAAGGAAAATAAAAAATTAAATGATAAAAAGCTCTTAACTTTTAATTTTAAAAAATAATTTTTATTACTTTATAAATAAATATGAATTATATTTTAATATTGTTATTGATCCTTATTCAACTCCAGTTTAACTCCGGTTAAACCTCTTGACCCTTAACCACTTCTTACTCCTGGTTAATCTTTCGGATCAGGTTTAACAACATTAGTTTTCCTTAGGTCAAATTATATCCATTTTTATGTCTAATTAGACATAAGATTTTCTTGTTCTAATCTCATGGTAGTAACAAAACCTTGGTGTTTTTGAGTAAACGATAGCACATGACAATGTCAAGCAAGATGGTATTAATATATGCATGTAAGGTATAAATAGCGATCATATTTGAACATGTGATAACATGAATAATAGCTTTTTCGTTTTTTCTTTTTTTTTTAAATTGCTCCATTATCACTCTAATGTGTTTTAACATGATTAGTATTTATACATTATATATACATACACTTTACTGTATTACATTAATAAACCCTTTTATCGCTATAAGATCGTTGAATTATATAAGATATTGGTCCATTTCACAACCTCCTCATGTGATCAACCATCAAATCACCTAAATAGACATCATAGAAAAGCACATTAATGTTACTTATAGACATTGTAGAGGGATAAAATTTAATTATATTACTTATTTGATCTTAACTCTTTAGGCTATGTGGTGAGCTTAGGAAGTCCACTCCATATTTAAGATGATTAAAAGAAATTTGGTTTGATGGGCTTGGAACAAAGATCATTAGATCAGTCTATTCTCCCCTAGCATTTCCTAAGTAAGCTTATTTAGCATGCAGAAGTTTACTGGCCTGAGGCCCTTTGCAAGCTCATTCTAGATAATTATGGAATGAGTAAAATTCTATCTTATCCATTAATCGCCAAGATAATCCAACGAATGTCATCAAGTCTAAGAGCTTACAAATACTCAACCATTTGTCCTCATTTGACACAACTCTATATATTAAATAAACGGTATTCCATTGTGAAATATTTGCTCTCTAAAATCAAACAACATTTAGGCAAGAATTGTAAGTTTAATGTCCTAAGTCCCTTAGGCTCTTTCTCTCTCTCTCTCTCTTTTTTTTTCACTTCATTTGTACAATCGAGACTTAGAGATTGCCTAGTCCTCTCCTATGTCATTCTCTCTCCAATTATTCCATTAAGTATTATCTCTGTGTCACTATTTTGAGGTCACATGTAACACAATACTCGCATAACTCATACGTAAGCACTCTAATCAGAACCCCTATATTTACAGATATCACAATAGAGTTTTAAAGAACTAGCCTGCTTTAACTAATGTCACGTTTTGTCATAACCAATAGTAAATCACCATGTTGGTCGACCTACTAAATTCATACGTGCTTTTCCTTCTTCACTTATTATTCATCTTCTTTTATAGATCATACATCAATAATTCAAGAATCAACAATAGTAAGATCTCCACAACCTCATCAATATCCATTAATAAGATCAAACTTTTGAAAAATTTCCTAATAATTGGCTTAGCTTCCACAATTTACGTGAATCGAAACCGAAGGATTCAGTGGATTATGAAACTTGTTAAGTCTTCACTCCCCTTTGGTTGTTACTAGATCTTTACTCTACTATGTCCTCCATCCCATCCGAACTCCATAAGAACTCGTCCCTATGGAATCATTTGAGCCATATGAAAACCCTGCACCTATAAGATTTTTGACCTTATAGACTTCTAGAAAATACTAAACCTTATAAAAGTGGCTTCAAATTTCGTAAAACTCATCTCAAACCCTTGATAAAACACAAATATATAAAGTAACAAACGGTAAAAATATAGATGTGTTTATTTTTTACTATATTATGGTATATTATATATGTACATAAAATATGCATATGTCATATTATTATACTTAGCATTTCATGGTTATTTATGCTAATATATATGAGTGTGTATGTGGAGATGGGAAAATTATACTTAAAGTTATCAATTTTTGGAGGTAAGTTCAAATAAGAAATCAATATTTAAAAATTTTTAAATAAAATATCAATATTACGTGAATCGGTTTAAACAAGACATGTCATTAGTATGACTTTATAATATTGTTACCTGTGCTTTCATGCCATGCTATTTGATATGTGGTACTAACAAAAATTATTAATTAGAAATAATAAAGAAAGATGCTTAAAAAGTAAATAAAATTACAAATAAATTAACAAAAAGAAAAATCCAAAAAAAAAAATTGAAACATATTGAAACTTAATAACACTACAAAAAAGAAATAATAAAAATATATAAATATAAATAAAGGAATTTTCAAAAAAAAAAAAGAAAAAATGAGAAATATGATTATTAAAATCGCAATTCTACCTAAAATCGCCAAAGATTCAGTAGAATTATATCATAGAATGAATTGCAGTATTTTACAACCTATATAAATTAACCTTTTTACGTATTGTAAATATACATATGATAGTCGATAGGAAATTTAAAATACATGGTGAAAATAAATGATTTCATCATAAATTCTAGTCACAATATAAGCTTAATACAAATAACCAACCATAAGTCATAAATTATTTTGCAAATCCATAAAAAATTAATTAATAAAGGTAGAAAACTAATATAAATCATTAGCCGCCTTGTTGTCATAAAAATTATCATCTCTTTCATTACCACCATCATCATCATCATCATTCAAGTGATTAATGGAACTAAACCATATAAATTATCGTTTCTTTGATCATAATCAATACTTCGATTAAATCAATATCACGAATTTTCCGATCACCTTGACTCTCATGAGTATCCAAATTTATAAACAATGGAAAAAGTGTAAACATAATATTCTAGTGATTAACGGAACTGAACCATATCTGAGTGACTTCACGTTATACGTTAATGCAGCTACGGAAATTATCTTCAAAGATTGCATATGACATGCTCTTTAATTCCCAATCACAACTGCCAATATAAAGATTGCATTTGACAAGCTCTTTAATTCCCAGTTACAGCTAGCAATATTTTCCGAGTGCTGTAAGCTGTAAACATACCTTAATTTTTAGCTCAAATCATATGAATTAAATATCAAATAGGTCTTGCTTCGGCTTAAGATAGAAATAAAATTAACATACATAAAACTTGAATTACATGAAACACGTCTCTCTCTCTCATGAATTCTCGAACACGGAACAACTACAATTACTTAAGATATAATCAAATAATTCAGATATATACATTGTATTTTATTTGGATTGCCTTCTTATATTTGCCTCCCTTTCACCATTGCTCAATTGACAGCACGTTAGCACATTTTAACTTCTAAACGTGAAAAAAAAAAAGAAAAAGAAAAAGAAAAAAAAAAAAGGTTAATGATTGCACCTAAACCAGTGCCTTGTGGCGTTGCGAACTTGCAATGGTATTGAGTCTTCCGATATGTCGTATCTATCTTGTTACAATAGAGATAAAGAGATCTCCAATGCTAGCTCCGAAGTCGAGACGAGAAGAGAAGTAGAAGAAGGTCGTACTTACGGCATTGAAATGAAAGAAGAAGGAAAAGCGGATTTCGAAAGTTGAAATATAAACGAAGGATTAAAGATGAGGAGCATGTTAAGTTGCAAAGACAATGTGCAAGTCTAAAATCTCAATAAGCCAAAGTAATTATCTAGAGTCAGGATTGCACTAATTTTAAATATTTAAATTTGGATTCTATAATTTTGCTAAAATAATTTATATAGGTTTTAACTATTAAACGGTTTATAAAATCATAGAATTATAGTAGTTGAATAAGGATTTTGATAACCACGGCTAGAAAATGAAAAAAAGAAAATGTATACATATATATATATATATATATATATATAGAAACTTGGGGTAGCCGGACCCTTTTCTTTTTTTCTTTTTTTTATTTATTTATCTACTTTTCTTTTCTTTTTTGTTCATTTGCAGCTTTTTTCTTATTTTCTGAAATTCCCTTTATTTGTATTTTTATCTTGTAATTATTTCTTTTTTATTTTTTTTAAGTTTCGGCATGTTTCTTTGCAATTTTCTGATTTTTTTAGACTTACTTGCAATTATATTTACTTTTTTAGCATTTTCTTATTATTTCTAATTAATAAGCTCTGACATTTTTAGCATTTTCTTATTATTTCTAATTAATAAGCTCTGTCAATGTTATGTGTCCGATACTTTAGCACCATATGTCAAATAACATAACACATAAGTACAAATTAACGGTGTTATAATGGCGCACTAATGATATACCTTGTTTAACCAATTTATATAATATTAATTATTTATTTGAACTTTTATAAATATCGACCTTTTATTGATCTTTAACTGTTGATTAGTGTTGTTAGACTTTAATTTTTTAACTGTTACTCAGTGTTGTCAGACTTTAATTGATCCACTTAATTCAACCTGATTGAAGCTGACTCTTATATAGGAGATTCTCAGTAAAAACTAACTTTATTTGATCAATCGAGTTACCTATTTAACATTTATTTATAGTGATTTTAGTTCTACTTTATCAACTCGATTAGTCTAACTAAGTTTTTATAAGAACTCATCAGATTTTTTTTTATCAAAATATATTATTATTCTTGTATTTTATAGAAAATTTATCAATTTACTAAAAAAATAAATTTATATTAAATAAAAATAAAAAATAAACTATAAAAAACTTTTAATTTTCAAATATGTAAGTATTTTTTATTATTTTATAAATAAATATAAATTATATAATAAATTTTTTTTTCACTGGAATTCACTCTTTATTAGATCTCGATTAACCCTCTCGAGATTCTAGATGTCTCCTCATTTTCGAATCAACTTTCCGGTCTTTGTTTGAAAATATCGTTGTTGATCCCTTCCGTGTAAGTTTTCCAGGGACAAGTAATAAAATTTGGTTAAATTTGGATTCTTCTAGTTGAAAAGTATGATAAGCCTGGGCAAGAGCACTCTATTTCATGAATGCAGACGTAAACCGTGACGAATCCGTTCAAAGAAAACTTCATTTCTTCTGTGTTGAACAAAATATTCATATTCTATCGGCTTTCCCTCTCTTTATGTTTCCATGCCTTCACCTAATCTATATATTATATGGTCAAGGTGTTTCGTATTAGTGGTTAATAAGTAAGTATTGATATGTGAATAGATTCATTTAACTTATTTTTTAAATTAGTTTAGATTGAAGTTTTTTAGTCGATTTAAATAACAGACTAAATAAGCTCGCTCTATTTAATTTATAAAATAAAATAGATAGTTTACGCCGGTCTGTTTAATATATTTAAGCATTTAGCTAATGATTTAGCCTTGTGTAATTCATTTTTTAAAACAAATTTAAGCTAAATTTTTTTTCCGTTATTTAAAAAGCAAGCTAAATAAGTTTGATCCGTTTAACTCACATATCGAATTAGATTAAGTTATTTAATCCATTTGCACATTTCTAATGGATACGTATTGTAACTCATATACCATGATTATTAATAATTGTTATTCGATAGATGAAACATTTTTTATTTCCTCCTCTTGTCTTCTAATTTTTAATTTGCACAAAAAGAAGGGATGAATTCCTCACATCATTAACGAGTAATACCAACGTTGCTTGCTGTCAGGGTTGAACGTAAAAATATATGACTACGGACTTAACATATTTAAATAATTATTAAAATCATTTTCATATATATTATACATATGATAAATAAATGGTACTTTAAAAGAATTTAATTAGTTAACTATAATTTTGTAATAAATTAAGATTTATGCTATTATTTATTGTTAAGGATAAGGAAAAGGAAAAGGAAAATGTCATACAAGCAATATAAGGTAAATACATCTTCAAAGAGGTAAAATGACGATCATGAGAACTGGGGAAAATAGATCATATTAATTTATTTTTTCTCAATTTCCCTAAATTTATCTTTAAGTTAACTATCAAATGTAATCAATAATTAAAATCATAAGAAAAGAAAGGATATTATGATGATATTAAAAAAAAAAAAGATAATAACAACGGTTAATTTGTAAATTAAAAAAAATTAAAAGTATTTAAATCCAAATTGAACTCATAACTTCTAATTTGGAAAACACATACCTAACTACTAGATTACATGTAATATCTCATTAAATTTTATTCTTAAAATATAAGATATGTAGTTTTTTTATTTTTAATGAATTTTCATAATTAAATAATCCCATCCATACTTGTTAATAAGCCAAATCTACAGTAATTAAGTGAAATAAAAGAACGAAGAAATTAGTTTACCTTATATCTACTGCATAACGCTGATAAACATAAGGATTAGTATCCTACAACAAAACATGGCGCATTTTTTGTAAACTCTAAGAAAAACAGTAGTTGAACCTTAACTTAAATCCAAATATTCTAAACTATACAATAAGTCGATAATACTAGTAACAATAAAAGATTATGAAGTCTAATAAATCAAATATAACACCGATAATAAAACCTTAGGAATTGATTGAAACCCTAAAACTATTTTACGCACCATTAATCAAAATTTAACCCAAAATTGCTCAAAACCCTAAAATCATAAATATAAACCTATAAAATAGTTAAATATTATACAACAGTGATAAAATCATAGTCGAATGTAATTTTCAACTAAATCGCCTATTCGCACGAAATTTTAATGAAATCGCTATAATAACTTGTAAAAATTATAATTGTATAAGATACCAATTAAATTGATAAAATTTTACAAAAATTTGAAAATTAATTTACAAGGAGAATCGTTATAATTTATATAATTTGAAAAATTATATATATTTGTTAATAATTTTCATTTTCCTTCTCTTCTATTTCCAATTTATCTCTTTCCTTCTTTCCATTTCCAATTCAAGCTTACGTCCTGCATAAATGTAACCATAATCAGGAAAAAAATAAAACTCTAACTAGCAGCCCACGTGACTAATTTTAATGATAAGTGTTGGATAAATAAGTAAACAAAAATTTTGAAATGATTAGCAAAGATCATAGCTTATAATTTAAGCTAATGCAACTGTGAACAAAAAGGAAAAATCTAGAAACATTCGGTACAAATAAAACCAAGAGGAAAAGACAAGAAAGAAAAAAAAATGGAAGCAACAAAACGTGAAGACTAAAAGAAAAGAAGAAGAGGAAGAAGGAAGGAAAAAAAAAAAAGAAAAGAAAAGAAATAGGTAAGAGTTTGTTTTTATGTAGATGTATATTATATAGTATATATATATATATATATGTATTTGTATAGTATTTTCTCATAAATATAATCTTGTTAATACATGTATATGTACACTAATATATAAATTGAGTAGTGTATGTATGTATAAGATTAGATATGTATACATGCATATACATAGGTATATTATACATAAGTAGATGTGTTATGTATATATTTTTTTTTGGAATACATATAATGAGTTTTATGTATTTTATTAAATAACTATAGTACATATGTATGTTTTGTATCGAAAATATATATATATATATATATACGTGTATCCTTGTATAATTACTTTAGTATATATATATATATAATCGTATATTATATAAATATATTAGCATACTTCTATAAGTAGTAATATGTGATATATAAATATATATATATAATATAGAGTATAAGTATTGTAATACACGACATAATATATATGTAGTGTATAATATACATATTTTATGATAAATATTATATAAGTATATATATAATATATATATGTATTTATAGGTATGTACACATGTAAGACATATATAAATGAATATAAATATATAAATACATGAATATATATATAAGAATATGTTTTAAATAAATACATATACATATATAATACGTATAATGTATAGTATATATATATAGAAGTGGTATATCGAATATGTATTAACAAATATGATATATTTACTAAATCCGTAAATATGTAAGGTGTATATGTATATATATATATATATATATGATACCGTAATTTAAGATTTTTCAATAAAATAAACTATAAAATATATATTAACTTGGATCATACATAAATCATACACTGTATAACTAATTTTGGGCAATCACATTTTCTCGGAAGTAGCGAGAGGTCATATGTGGGTTGATTATTGATTATTGTTGATTTCGTACGGGGCACACGTGTGATATGACCTTACCCTGGCTCGTGGGATGACTAAGCGTTAGAAGCGCTAACTGCCTAGCTAAGGATCGAGTCTAGAGGCCTTTGTTTAGGGGTGAGTGAGGGCTGCGTAAACCTACTCACAATCATATATAAAACTCATTTTGATAAGGTTAGTAATGGATGTACCATTACATTTAAATATGAAACGCAGAGTTTCGTCATTAAATAAGTTCCAATATGATACTCGAATCTGACTGTTCCGATGAATCTCCAACCTTGACTTCGGAGGGTATTAAATTTGAGTTACATGTAGTACCTAGTCACCTACATATATTTGTTTAGCATATTACTTGTCCATGTATTCATTTGATTGAACTTAACTGTTGTATAAACTTGATTGTTGTATAGTTGAGGGAAAATATCTTACTAAGCTAGTAAACTTATACCCTTGTAGTTTTCTCTTGCAGACCGATCTATTCGTGGAGTTGAATCGTCGTATGCCTGAGATCAGTTTTCTACATGGGATTAGTATGGGACCAGGATGAGTTCAGAGAGTACTTCTGATAGTTTAGATTTGAATATGTAATTTATATTCTAGTTTAACTTAAGATATGTATCAAACTTTGTATTTGTAAACTTTTATATAAATAAACTATGTGTTATGTTTTTATAATATTATTATTTGTCATAAAATGATATTATTTAAGTTTGCGCACTTTTAATAATTTCCAATAACTATATACTTATATATTATATAAAAAGATCATCGATTATAAGAAAATTTAATCTATAATTCTTTTTACGATATATAACGACGACTACTATTGATTAATTCTCCTAGATCGTGTGACATTTTTCCTAGAGGAACGGACCCTTGAAATTTTTTCCAAACTGGACCACGGCATCTTCTTTCGGGGAACCTTGTTCTGCGCATACTTCCATACAAATTGTCAAATGGAGGAAAGAGATAAGGCACGTGGCATGTGGAAGCACCGTTAGCACATAAAACATCAACATAGTCGTAGACAAGTTCATCGGCTTCTAAATTCGGTTTTTCCCAAGAGTTTTCAGCATTAAAGCATCAATCTCGAGGTAGCAACAAAACCTTAGACTTCTCGAGTAAACGACAAAACATGATAACGTTAAACAACACCCGTAATATGTAAGTAGCGACTTGGACATGTGCTCACATGAATTATAAGATTTTTTTTATAAAAAAATTAAACTCCCCCAACCACTACTATTAGGTGTTTTAACATAATTAATATTTATATACTAGGTCTATCTATATATATATATATGTTATGCATTACCTAATAATTTTTATAACGCGTTGAATTGTACAAGATATTGTTCATTTCACAAAACCCCCCCGCCCCCACCCCCCACCCCACCACGATGCAATAAATCATCAAATCACAGAACCAACACAGCATAGAGTTTCACAGAACCCTCCTGCATCAACAGCTAGTGTCACGTTTTGTCACAAGCAATAGTCAGTCACCATGTTGGTCGACCTACTAAATTCATTCTTGCTTTTCCTTCTTCCCTTATTATTCATCTTCTTTTATACATCATACATCAATAATTCAAGAATCAACGATAGCAAGATCTCCACAACCTCAACGATATCCATTAACAAGATCAAACTTCCGAAAAATTTCCCAATAATTGGCTCAGCTTTCGCAATTTACGCGAATCGAAACCGAAGGATTCAATGGACTGCAGATCTCGTTAAGTCTTCTCCAACAGCAACCTACGTTCTCCACCTCCCATTCGGCAGCCGCCGAATCTTTACGGGTAACCCTGCTAATGTAGAACACATACTGAAGTCAAATTTCCAAAATTATGAGAAAGGGGATGTTGCTAAGACAGTCATGAAAGACATGCTAGGAAATGGCATATTCAATGTTGATGCGGAGCCCTGGAAGCTCCAGAGGAAAATCTCTAGCCACGAATTCAACACAAAGTCCCTTCGCAAGTTTGTCGAGACGGTCGTCGACACCGAGCTCAACGACCGTCTCATCCCCATTTTATCGGATGCTGCAAAGAACAGAACGATTCTGGACATACAGGACATTCTCCAAAGGTTTGCTTTCGACAACATATGCAAGATCGCATTCGGGTACGATCCTGCCTACTTGTTGCCTTCCCTTCCACAAGCAAAATTCGCTCAGGCATTTGATGAGGCCGCGAGAATTACCACCGTCAGGTTCAACACCAACTTACCAGCTGTGTGGAAACTCAAAAGGCTTCTTGGGATCGGATCCGAGAAGCGTCTCCAGGTTGCCGTAGCAGAGGTTAGGGAATTTGCCAGAAATATTGTGAGGGAGAAAAAGGAGGAGTTCATGAAGAAATCAACCGAGATCGAGTCTTTAGACCTTCTCTCGCGATTTTTGAGCTCAGGGCACTCAGACGAGGACTTTGTAATAGACATAGTCATAAGTTTCATTCTGGCCGGTCGGGACACAACATCTGCAGCATTGACATGGTACTTTTGGTTGCTCCACAAAAACCCCCACGTTGAAGAGAGAGTTCTGGAAGAAATAAGACAAAAGCTGGAACGGCCAGTTGCGGCTTACGATGAAGTTAAGGATATGGTATACACTCATGCTTCCCTTTGCGAGAGCATGAGGCTGTATCCACCGGTTCCCATGGATGGGAAGGAGGCAATACACGATGATGTTTTGGTTGATAAGACCGTAGTTAAAAAGGGCATGAGAATTACGTACCATCCTTTTGCAATGGGGAGGTTGGAGGAATTATGGGGGAGTGACTGGGAGGAATTCAAGCCAGAACGATGGTTGGAAGAAGATGGATCAGGAAGGAAATGGAGTTTTGTTGGCAGGGATTCGTTTGTGTACCCTGTGTTTCAGGCTGGGCCAAGGGTTTGTTTGGGGAAGGAGATGGCTTTTCTGCAAATGAAACGGGTGGTCGCCGGTGTCCTGAAGCTGTTTAAGGTGGTTTCCGCCGTGGAGGAGGGGGTGGAGCCAGTTTATGTTTCGTACTTGACTGCAAAAATGCAAGGTGGATTTCCTGTAAAGATTGTGGAAAGAGATAATTGAAACTTTTCCTTTTTCTTTTTTGTTTTTTTTTTTGTTTTTATCAAATGATGTCATATATATACAAATTATCCATTTTATTACAGTGATTGCCCTAATATGCTTATAGTATAGATATGGGATAAATTGTGCTAGTTTACAAGCTTAATCGGTTGGTTGCGAATGTAAATTTTATATGATGTGGAGTCGAAGGCCATGAGTTTTATATCTGGATTGGTTATTTTATCTCATATAATTTTTTTTTTTCATTTAGTGGATTTAAATCATTTTTACATTCAAGAGAGGATAAAATGGAATTCTCAACCATAGAATATAAGAAGCCACAATGATTAATTTTTCGCTTATGTGATTGTATGTGAAAATTTACTAACATTAATTTATTAAATTAATGTCTTATGTTGTACAAAACTTCCACTAGTTAGCGGGAATCGCACCGCGTCTTCTTCATGGAGAATCCTCATGACATGATATTGTATGTCATGTATCCTGTATACGAATTCTTATCTATTGTTTTGTGTGAGTTTGACCATTAGAAAGACTTACTAAAGCGATTTTCATATTTGCAATAATTGAATCCTTCTAGCTAACGAATATTATCGTATCAATTAAGAGTATTTACGATTAATAGTTGTTTCTACAATAAGAAATCCTAAATGAAATTAAAAAAATAATATTGATGCATGATACTAGAAAGAGGACAATGTTTTGTACGATTATTTTCCGCTATCATAACTCCTAGGTGCTCGCTGCTCCATTTGGTGTTGTTTGAGTCCATCGAGATATAATACCATTATCAACTTAATCTTCTTGTTAGCTTTTCTTTCCCTAACCATGTATTTGAATTCCTTAAACCTTTCAAGGGCTTCAAAGTTTTCTCTCATTAGAAACGTATTTTCACATATAATATCTAAGTCACCACCTTACTGAATGTGAAACAAGGGTTTTTACTTGAGGATCCTAGGGTTTGAGAAAGGTTCAAGATAGGAAGTGGAAGTTAACAAAAGTGAAGTACTTTTAAAGATGCATTTTTAATGAAGGGTTGTGCTTTAAATGTTGTTAGTAGAAGATTATTAGAATATATTTATAAGAAGTACTTAGCACATACTTTAAATTTGCCTTACACCAAACAATGCTTATAAAGTTTGGGATACTTATTTAAGCAACTACTTTCCTGCCTTCTTCACTGACATTGTTAGGCCATTTTATGGCTGCTACAATTTAGTTAGTGTTGATACCTAATTCTTGCATAGATCAAGGCCCAACGCGGAAGCGTATCATTAGGGGCACTGAAGTTCACTAGAGTGAGCAACGAGCTCACCCTTTACACCTCAAGTTACTTGTAGAGCTATACAAGCACATCAAGGTAGGCGTGAACTAGCAGCAAGCTCGTTTCCTGTACTGTGACCTATTCAATGAGCTATAAAATACCCTACCATAGCAAATCGACCCGATCATCAAGCCGACACACATTAACCATCTAACATCAACTCAAACCTTAGTTTTCCCTTGACTAAGCACCAACCAACATCTTCCTCAACATCCTAACCCAATCTTTGTCTTTAGTGCTTACTTTCTACTACAACTCATTAATAGGTGTCTGACATTCGTAATATAGCCCGCATACCCAATAGCCTTTGCAACTATCAAACCTTTGAGCTATAGATTTAGTTGCTTGGCTGACCATAACCGATTGCTTACAAAGCAGCTCAATCTTTGTTGTAGAGTGTACTGTTTACCAATGGATAGTACGAGTGAACCTTAAACCACTACGTGTCTAGGTAACTCACATAAAAGGCGCTAGGCACCATACAACACAAAGAGATCTCTTAATCCACTCTTTCCCTTCTCTTAGAAGATCTACTTTTCATCTCCAATAATACTTGGATTCTCTTTACCCAATCATGGGATACTACACACACTCGTTATCGCACGCATCCTAGATGAGCATTAACCCTAAGGTCTTTAGTGCTTGCCCTCCCTTCCTCTGAGTCCTCCTTACTAACTTGAGCGTCGGAGAGCCCCTAATGGCTACGCCCATATGGGGCTTTTTTTGCAAGAATCAAGGAGCAGGAGGCGAGACCAAAGCCCATTTCATCCAAACTCCACACTAGCCTACTTGTCCTAGTTGATTTAACCACAATCAACATTTTGGCATCCATTATTTCAACCTACCACGAGAACAATGGCTAAAAGTAAAAACATTAATCCACAAGCTTCATAGATAAGGGATACTAACACATACCAACAAGATGGAGGTGACCAAACACCTCCACCACCTCAAAACAAACATGCTGAAGTTCAATAGCTTATGTTGCCCATCCAACAAATGCTTGAAGAGAACCGAAAATATCTCAAATCTATTACAGCCTTGCACAAAGATGTTACATTACTTAAAAATGCATCTCAAATGCGCTTAAACAAGGAGGCGACCCTCAATTCCTCCTCATAACCAAGCAAAAATGATGATCTACACACTACCCGCCTGATGTGTATGCACAAGCATACTCAACATGATCAACAATCCTATGAAATTCTGCGTTAATGGCTAATTCACAACTACGACAAAACGCAACTGTAAGGTGAACGTACAGTGACAAGCAAACCTATCAATGACCTATCACCAAAACAATCACCAAAAGACTATGAAGACATGAACATAGAGGAACTAAATGAGCATATCCGTTGCACCTCCAACATATGTGATCGAAAGAAAGTTGAATAATCTACATGGGCATCGTGCTCTATGTTGACAAAAAGCCCATTTATCCCTTCCATTCTCAAAGAAACACTCCGTACAAGCACAAGGCTACCACACTTGAACACATAACATAGCACTATTGACTCTTACAATCACCTTATCCACATGATGATGAGCCTCCACAACTTCTCAGACGCTGCTATGTGTAAAGCCTTCCTCAACACGTTAGCAAAAGCTACTTTGCTTTGGTTTAACACACTGCCTGATGCATTTATCACTTCCTTTGACAACTTAGGAAGCAGATTTCAACAACATTTCCTTTGTTTTGATTCCCACAAAGAGACTCTTCCATTCTCTACAATATTAGGCAACGCCCTAATAATACCTTGCAAGCATATCTCTAATGTTTCAAAGGAACAAAGCTATAGGTTTCCAAGTTGGACACTAGAACAACCCTGTAAGTGCTTCTAATAGGCATAAACTTAATAAAAGGCTATTCAATATAGCATCATTAGACAAACTTGAATCATTGACGAGTTCATGCGAGTAGCCAAGAAATATGTAGCTCAAGAGGACACTATCAGAGCTCGTTTTGAAGTGGAAAACAACACGTATATCTTAACAAAGGATTAGTTGGGGCCTCGCAACCCTCAACACGTCGTGATAAGCAAAGACAAATTTCAAGACTACACCTTGTACATACCTCTTAGCAAACCACTCGGCAAAATCATTTATGAGGTTCGAGAACAACTCTTACGACTACTTAACATTCACAAAACACCAAAGGTGGCAAACTCAAGAAAGTATTGTGACTACTACAGGGTATACAAACACAACACCAACAAGTGCCGCTACCTTAAGAATTTAATTGAAGGACTTATTCACAAAGGCAGCATCGACCACCTTGTAGTAGATGAAAAATATCAAATCTAATGGTTGACCTAATGCCGTCGAGTAGAGCACCAACAATAACACCACAATGAGCAAGCCAATGCCCCAACAGACAAACAGAATCATAAGGGATGGTAAGGCCAAATCAGCACCATATTCGAAAGACCTCAACTTCTCTTAAACAATACAACCATAACAGCTAAACACGAGGTATACCCAATAAGAGCTAAGAAGCTAAAAACCGAAACTGCTATCACTTTCACTGAAGTAAACAAATAGGGAATCAACCTATGCTACAGTGATGCAATCGTCATTAATGCTAAAATTGGGTACTTTGAGGCCCCTAAAACGTTTATTGATAGTTGGGGCTCCGTGAACATACTCTTTTACAATTCTTACAAGCAAATGAAGGAGTAGCTCAAAGAGCCTCTATAGTAATACAAACATAGCCTTACAGGGTTTAGAGGTGGCAAACCAGTACTCATAAATGGAATCATCACCCTACCTGTCCAAGTGGATGATGATGAGCACATCGTCACACGGTCAATAGACTTCGTCATCGTCAATCTATGGTCACCATGCAATGCTATCCTCGGCCAATCAAGCATTATGAAATTTGACACGCTCATCAACTAAAAATGCCTCAAAGCGAAGTTCAAACACTTAATGGTGTTAGCGAGGCTAGAGGTGGTCAGACGTTGCTCAAGACACTCTACCTCAAAGCCCAATCTAGAAATATTATCATGAATATCAAATCAACCAACTCCTCTACCTTAGCAATATGAAGGGAGCTTGCAAAAAAGACCATAGAAGTCAAGTTATCCAACGCCCCTAAAATGATAAACAAAATAAGGGTAGAATTGCCAAACGAAGACAAGGCTAAACTCACAAATTTCCTTGAGCAAAATTTAGATGTCTTCGTGTCTACACTAGAAGAAAATCCTAGCATCATTAAAGTACTAAAGGCTACTCACCACTTAAATGTCAACCTCGCCATCCAACTTATCAAACAAGAGAATTTACACTAGAATGCTAAGCCACAATTAAAGAAGAAGTGCAAAAGCTACTCTGAGTAGGCTTCATCTAGCAAGAAAAATACGCTACTAGGCTTGCTGACATAGTACTCATCAAGAAAGCAAATGGGAAGTAGTGAATGTACGTCAACTACACCGACCTTAACAAGGTGTACCCTAAGGATTGCTCCCTCTAACAGTGCATAGACAAGCATATCAATTCGACATTCGGTAACGCGCTTCTCAGTTTCATAGATGCCTCCTCCGGATATAACCAAATTTGGATGGTTCTCGAAGATGAAGTCCACACATCCTTTGAGACTTATTGTTGCAAAGTAATGCCTTTCAATCTTAAAAATGCCAAAGCCATGTACTAAAGGTTAGTCACTTATCACGCCTTGAAGCGGTGGAGTCGTAACAGTGCCCCTGTGCAAACCATTCTAAGATAGAAGCTGACTATACAGCTGCTATCTTACACTTAATTTACATAAGGCATTCACAACTAACCTGCTTTGAAGTAAACAGCTCATAAATTTGATAAATTATTTTCTTAAGAAATTATGGAAATATGTATATATACTAGAATTTAAATATTACAATTAATGTTTAGAAGTTTCATCATACTATATTTCCTAAGTAATACATCATTCGAAAATAGAAGTTTCTAAAACAAAAGCTAAAACCTTGACAATATATATCTATTCTTCAGATGTATTTTCTCACTCTCCAAGATCCAGCAGTTGTTAGTTTTAAGGTAATTGAAATCCACTTTCTAGCTAGCACCTACAATAAAGTCTATAGGGATGTAAACAACTACAACTCAGTAAATTGGGACGGAGACCAAAACCATACGGCAAACGCAAACACAATTATCAACTAAATTATTAGGTGCAATGCATGCTTAAGCAAATGCCATTGCACGCTTAAGCAAATGCCATTGCATAACGTTGTCCGGCTCGTCGTAAAATTAAAGAAATTGCACTCGTTCTAATATGGGTTAAAGAGTTTCCATTAATGCAACAACTCATAACTAAACCCAAGCTTATGTAAAGGAGACATCGCTCCTCCCGCAACTACCTTCGAACCATTGACTTCACCCTTACAGTGACCTCCTTACCTGTCATTTAGTTCGACTATGGATGAAGAAGGGACCAATTATTCCACCTAGCGTAACCCCTTTTGAAGGAGTTGGTATTTAGCTGGAGAAACCTAATGTTCCCCTAATCAGTTGCTATGCATGTCTGATTTAAAATTTATGAGTCAAATATTTAGTTAAGTCCATTTTAAGGTGATCAATTGTTACATACAACTCACATAATACAAGTCAAAGTAACACATCAATATCATATCATCAACTCAAAACAAACACATGTACATAGTCAACCATCTAATAAGCACAATTAAGTACAATTTCAAGCCTCCAAGTACTACAAATTAGTACTTCGAAATACAGCAATGTATTAATCCCAACTTACCTAATATTCTTAGTCCCTCACTCAACCAATTGTAGGTCGACTCGTCTCTATATATCCTATAATATTAATATGCTCTTTAGTATTTATATTTTGAAGATATAGATATATATACTCTAGGTTATGATTTAACCCAATTCTTCCTATATACATATTAGTTATTATTAATTCATCCTAGGTTAGTTTAAGGTTCGGTTTCCAAATTTAGTTTTAATTTAAGTTTTAAAGTGGTTCCAATTAATGATATTATGCATAAAGCCTAAAAATGCGATCCGAACCCTAATGTGAAATTAATCACATTAGGCTCAAGAATTCTAAATATCTCATTTGGTCTTAGGCTAGTATCTCGTTTTACCTGGTATATTTAAATCCTTATTAGTGCATCGAACTTACTTCCGATGTGAGAAAATTTTACATTTTTCATCTAATTACCTAAATTTAAGTCTCCCACCAAATTTTGTATATATTCCTATTATTAGTATAATATCTATTTTTATTCTAACATTTTCTATTTATGATATTTCCAATTTTTGCATATTATATATTGTTACCTATTATGTACATAATACACATCTAATATTTCTATCACTTCAAATATCATTCCCTAACATTAATTAACATCTCAAAATATATAAATTCATCATAAATAAGATTTTACTCCTAATTACCCAAATTTATAAAATTAACTTAAAATATACCATTTTTACCTATTACATATATACTACATAATATCCTAATAATTACATCTAACGACCTAAATGTTATAAATATCATACTTCGTCAGATTTCAACATTTTAAAACATATAATTATATACTAAATCAGTAATTATCTATTTAATTCCTAATCGGCCCTAAATTACCCATTTTATGCATTATTTTAAGGCCTAAAAATTATCTAAAAATTTTCCATAGCATTATTCTATAACCCTTAAGTAGTCTATACAAAAATTTTAAGCTTAAAACTACTCTCTTAAAGTCATTTATTTTTAAAATGAAATATGCTTGGTTTTGTATGATTTCTTAAGCACCATATATCATAGGACATATTTTTATCAAAATAATATTTTTCCTATAAACTACATACAAAAATATTTCAGAATATCAAGTTTCATAATTTTCTAAAACTATTTAGTATTTTTAACAAAATATGTAAAATTAGAGGAAAAATTAAACTCACCAAAACTGGTGGTTTCGGCCACCACCGGCCATCGTAGCCTTATCAACCGGTCTAAGCATTGCCACTAGCAACCGTCTACTCCCAGGTGGTCATCGGGATTGAGATCTCCTCTAAGGCCTAAATTGCACAGATTTTTGTAATTTTTTCGTAAACCTTAATTTTCTCTCAAAATTTCAACCTTCTCAATTTCCTACAATTGCAAACATCTCAAATGAACTTTTGTAATTTTATGAGTATTTATAGAGCTCTAGGGAAATTATAGTGTATTAATTTGATTAGACATTTGCTTTATCTTCTTCCAAATTACTTTTTTTTTGTGTTAATTTGATTGGCTAATTTTATTTATTTTCTTTCCTTAGCTACCACAACCTTGATTTGGATTGTTTCTCATTTTTTCTGATTTTTCCTTAATTATTTATGAATTTTTTTAATTAATTAATATTATTTTAGCATATTTCACGTATTCTAAATAATTACACATATTTCTAGCTACATGTAAATTCATATATGATATAAATAAATACTCCTAAATATTATTTAAATTATTTTATGATTTTAGTGTGCATATAATTTATGTTTAGTGATTCATTAGTTATTAGAATGTATTTTACGTATTTTCGATAAATAACGGGTAATATACTTAAAAATTGAAAATTTTATATTCTCTTATTTTATTACTTATTTTCTTAAATTCAAACTTACGGGATCACTTTTACTAACATTCCTAGCTTCGTCATAAAATTTAGGCTGAATTGGATAGTTTGCTTGATTGTCCTAAATTCTACGAATCGAACTCTAAGTAGCTGATTATGGAGCTTACATTACCTACATCTTCAAGCCACAAATAAGCAAGAACATTGAGGTCTACATCGATGACATGATCGCTAAAAGAAAAACCAGAAAAGGCTACATTATTAACCTTTGTAAAACATTCCAAACCCTTTACCAGTTCTAAATGAAGCTTAAACCTTAAAAATGTGTCTTCAGAGTCGCATTAGAAAAATTTCTTGGTTTCATGGTAATAGAGCGAGTGATGGAAGCCAACCTAACAAAATCAAAGTAGTTTAGCACATGTAAGCCCCAACCAAAATTAAGGAGGTGCAACGACTAATAAGAAGGATAGCCATCTCTAATCGCTTGATATCCTAAAGCATTAGTAAATGTACATAATTCTTCAATTTGTAAAACACCCTACCAAATTTAAGTGGACACTTGAGCATCAACGAGCATTTGAAGACTTGAAGAATTTCCTATTGACTCCACCCATACTTTCCAAGCCAATACCCGAAGAAGAGTTATACCTATACCTAGCAATCAACGATAAGGCACTATCCTCGGTACTCACTTGAGTAGATGACCAAGACCACTTACCAATGTACTAAATTAGTCACATCCTATAAGTGTTAGAGCTTAGATAAACGAAAATGGAAAAATTCACCTTCGTTGTGGTCATTGTAGCTCAAAAGCTTATGCCTTATTTCTGGTCACATCCAATTGTTACATTAACGGACATACCATTCAAAATTGCTTTACAAAGGCTTGACACTTTGTGCTGAATCATGAAGTACTCCCTTGAGTTTAGCACCCATGGAGTCTAATTCTACCCAAGAGAAGTAATCAAAGCATAAGTCTTCACCAACTTCATAGCTAAATATACTGGGGTGGACAAGCCTCAACTCAAGCTCACCATACCTATCCAAATACTCTACGGTGACGGCTCCTTCATTACCGGGTAAGGGGGTAGAGGAAAGGGAGGGGAGTAGAGTTGGTATTACACTACAAGGCCGACAAGGAAAAAAGATCCTCTATGCCTTAAAATTTGGTTTCTAGTGAGTAACAACGAAGTTGAATATAGAGGTAGTCATCATTGGCTTAAAAATTTCCAAACAAATTGAGTAGAAAAAATCAGTATACACTTCGATTCTATGCTAGTGGTACAGTAGGTCAAAGGGGAGTACAAAACCAAATACGAGACAATGGTTAAGTACCTACATATAATACAAGGCTTGCTCTTAGAATGCATCTCATGGGAAGTCAACAAGATCTTTTGAGCATAAAATATAGAGGGAAACAAACTATCTAGGATAGCCTCATCTGCCATCCTTACATCGCATGACTGCGACAAGCCACTCTTCATACAATACTTCCCCAAGCGAAGCACAAAAATATGATAATAAAAAGTCTTTAAAGTGACAAAAGAAACCCTTAAGCCCTCTTAGATGGACCCCCCACAATATCTTAAGACAGGGACATTACCGGAAGACCAAGCAAAAGCAAGGAGGTTATCCTATGTCGCAGTCAACTATACATTGATCAATGACATACTGATATTGGGCAAGTACACCTATCAGTTTTAATATAGCGGATGTGAGTCCGAGTCGATCCCTCAGAGATTTTGAGTACTAATATTAACCTTAGGTCTATTATCTAACCAAAAAATTTTGATGGGTTGAATGAATTAAAAATACTAAAATTAACAAACTAACCTAATTATGAGACTTGATTAAGCAATTTAGAAAGCGATAAAATTAAGAATGATTTCAAGAAGGCAAATAACGTATTTAGGAATTATTTCCCCTAGTGTTTAACATGTGACCGCTTAAAATGTATCCAATTCAATCTCTATTATTCTTGACCGAAGGGATTCATAATTAAAGTTAACATCTTTCTCAAGCATATTAACTCTAATCCTAAATTATTTACCGGAATCTCTTCACTTAGTAATATAATTTAAAATCGCATTAATGGATAATAAATTCCCACACAAAAGAACAACTTTCCAAAAGAAACATGTATCTTATCTCTAAGTACACATGCAATTCTCTCCAATTATGTCAAGATCTCATTACACATGTGATTTCTCAATCATCATGCATAATATCATAGATCGATACCCTAAAAATATCAATTAACAATTAAATAACATAATTGAATCAAGAAAAGATAGAAACTTTATTGAAAATTATTAATAAATCTAATAGTCACATGAAACCCTAAGTTACACAATCCTAAATACAAGAATCTTAAGCTATTATAATGAAACTAAAAATGAATTGCAACAAAATCAAGAAATAAAACATAAAAAACCCCTTTTGTTGATGAAAAATCTCTTCAATCTTGAAGTTAGGTGTTGCTTTCACCTTTTGCTTTTCCTTCTCTTCAAGTTTCTTCTCTTTTGAATGTCCAATCCTCTGTGTGAAACCCTAGTAAGTCCTTTTATAATATATTGTAAAGTTCCTTTTTTCATCACCAGATATAGCTTGAAACACAGTTGTGTCCCCAGGTTGTGTAACTTTCTGATCTTAGCACTTAAAATCTTCCTGGATGGACACAACTTAGGGACACAGTTGTAAAAAAGCAAGCCAAGAATATGATAAGACCTTCGACTCCTGCTTTTCAAAGGAATGACAAAGACAAACAACCGCAACAAGTGCACTATACAAGTCCTTCTCATGTCAGCACCCTTGCTACCCCAAGCAAGCAATTCCAAATTAAAAAGTCTCTTTGTTCCAGAGATTTTGAAGGAAGTGATACCTCGACACATCAAGTTGCCACAGTTTGAGACTTCTGATGGAACAAAAGACCCCAAACACCACTTGGAGTACTACTGTACGTTGGCCAAGTTGTACAGTTTAAGTGATGAAGTGGCCTGTTAAGCTTTTCCTTCAACATTGAGGAATGTAGCCAACACAGAGTTCAAACATTTGAAACCAAATACCATTTTTTGTTTCAATGAACTAGTAAAAGTGTTCCTTTAACACTTCCTTACAAGCAAACTTCCTGTTAAGGACTCCTCGATCCTTAATATCATTAAACAAAAGTCCAATGAGTCAATTAGGGATTATTTAGCCAGATTTATGACCGAGATGGTTCAAATCCCAAAACTGGATATGAGTGTGGCCCTTAACGGCATAATTGACGGAGTCAGGCACCATGGAGACGTTTTTAAGTCTCTCACAAAGAATAAGCCAAAAACTTTTGCCGAGTTTAAAGCTAAAGCCACCTCATACATTCGTCAGGAACATAACATAAAGGTACGGTGAAAGGCCAATCAAAGCAGAGGAGATGGAAAGAATGACAAGCAAAGAAGTATGAAGAATAGACTCAGCATGGACAATGACTACAGTTCAAATGCCACAAGGAAGAGAACAAGGATCTCGACATACTCATCTTATACGCCTATCAATCGTCTAATCTCGAACATTTTGTTAGAGGTACATGGGGAAAGAGGCGTTCTCCAGTGACCGAAAAGAATGAGAGGGAATCCCTTAGAGAGAAAATCCAACAAGTAAAGTGATTTCCACCATGACAAAGGTCACAATACAAATGAGTGCATTCAACTTAAGAATGCAATTGAAGATGCAATCCAATGTGGGCACTTATGCAAGTTCTTAGAACATGATGCTAAGAACATTGAGAGACCGTCTCAAAGGAGACATGAAGAACAAGAGAATGACACACGGCCGACAATAGTAGTAAGAGTTGGAAGGGATGTGAATTTTAGCAAAGCACCTAATGGATTGATCAACACCATTGTCGGTGGACCTACTATAAGCCAATCAAGCTCTTTAAAATCAATTAACGCCAAGAATTACGTTTGCAATATTCAAGGCAAAAAGGTCAAGATCGACAATACAATATCTTTCAGAGATGAAGATTTTGAGGGCATCCAGAGGCCATACGATGATACATTTGTCATCAATGCAAAAGTCGCTAACTTTAAAGTCAAGAAGATTCTTGTTGATATAGGAAGTTTGGCTGACATCATTTTTCAGCATGCCTTTGACCAAATGAAGCTTAAGATCAAAGCACAGCTACGATCTTATAATTATGATCTCTATGCCTTTAACAATCAACCTGTCCAAGTAGCCAAAGTTATTTCTTTACCAATACAAATCAACAATGATGAGCATATTACAAAAGATAAAGTGGACTTTCTTGTCGTCAAATGTTGGTCCCCTTACAACATGATAATGGGACGGCCGTGCCAACATCTATTCAACATTATCCCTTTAACTGTACATCTTAAGGCTAAGTTTTCTACTCCCACAGGGGTCAGCGTGTGCAAAGGGGATTGGCAATTGGTACGATCTTTGTACATAAGGGCCTTGAGATGAGAAGAAGTATTTCAGGTTGAAACCTGTCCGGAAGGCAAGTTAGTTGACATCGAGAATGTCAAGAATGATACTAAGGACATTCCTTTGGAGGATGACCTAGGGAAAACAACGAGAATAGAGAAAGCCTTGTCAGTAGTCCAACACTGACATGTTTTCAAGGCCACCTTCAAACATGCCAGGCATCCTGAAAGAAGTTATGGTACACAAGCTCCAAATTGATCTGAACATATAGGTTGTCCAACAAAAGAAAAGGCATTTTGTACTAGAGCGACAAGCAGCAATAAAGGAAGAAGTCCAGAAGTTATTGAAGGTAAGGTTCATTCAGGAAGTGCCTTATCTAACTTGGCTAGCTAATTATGTGCTAGTCAAGAAGTCTAATGGCAAGTGGAGAATATGCATAGACTTCACGAATCTTAACAAGGCCTATCCAAAGGACTGTTTCCCATTACTAAAATTTGATTAGATGGTAGATGCAACTGCTAGACACGTGTTGCTTTCCTTTATGGATGCTTTCTCTAGTTATAACCAGATCAAGATGGACAAGGAGGATGAGGTCCACACGTCTTTCATCACCAACTTTGAAACATATTGTTACACAGTGATGCCCTTTGGGCTTAAGAACGCCGGCGCAACATACCAAAGACATGTTACCAAGATGTTTAAACCCTAAATTCACAAAAACATCGAAGTATATGTCAACGACATGATTATGAAGAGCGTGAAGGAAGTTGGCATCTTAGCGAGCTAAAGGAGACATCTACCACATTGAGGAGATACAGCATGAAACTCAACCCACAAAAATGAGTCTTTAGCACAACATCAGGGAAATTTCTCTGACATATGGTTACTCAACGCGGTATTGAGGCCAATATAAGAAAGATTAAATTCATAAGGAATATGAAATCACCTCGTACGGCCAAAGAAGTGCAGAAACTCACTAGGTGAATTACTACCCTTAACAGATTCGTGTCGAGAAGTATAGATAGGTGTACAGAATTCTTTAAAACTTTAAAGAACCCAAAAGAATTCAACTAAACCGACGATTGTGAAAGAGCTTTCAAAAAGCTTAAGAAATTTCTTGCATCACCTCCGATACTTTCAACACCAATTCTTGAAGAAAATTTATATTTGTACCTGTCAGTCAGTTGTCAAGCTCTTTCTTTTGTACTAGTCTGAATTAATGACAAAGAACATCGACTTGTTTATTACGTAAGTCATGTTCTATAGTGGCCAAAGCTTCGATATACAAAGATTGAAAAATTTTTACTAGTAGTAGTTCTCTCGACGTGAAAGTTAAAGCCATATTTTGAAGCTCATCAGATCATTATTCTCACCGATCAACCGTTGCAACAGGCTTTGCAATAGCCTGATTCCTCAAGGAGGATGATGAAGTATGACCTAGAGCTCGATGCCCATGGTGTACAATATAAACCCAAAACGGCATTAAAGGCTCAAGTATTGGCAAATTTTGCAGCCGAATTTATTGGTGAGGAAGATTGTTTGGAGATTGCCGAGAAGCCGATCTAGTTCCTTTATGTAGATGGTTCTTTAACGCGAGAAGGAAGTGGAGTAGGCCTAATTCTTTAAAGTCCCCATAATGTCAAAAATATATTCAACTTCTATGATTATGAAGATGTTGTCCACATTAAAGTGGCCGCGTTAAAATTTTTTGGATATGCGGCAATGTGGTGGAAGAAGTTACGGAATGTTCACTTGAGGACTTAACGCAAGGTCCGAACATGGAACGAGATGAAGAGAGTTTTAAGAAGTAGGTTTGTTCCCAAACACTACAAATAAGACACTTTCCGACGACTCCAAGACTTGAGGCAAGGTAACAAATTCGTAGACGACTATGTCTGAGAGTTTCATTTGGTCATGATATGATGTGATGTTGACGAACTTGAGACCCAAACTATAGTACGGTTCATCTCTGGACTGCGAGCTGAGATTGGTCACATCGTGGAACTACAGAGCCTCACAACTCTGGTTGAAACCATTCATGTAGCCTAAAGAGTTGAAAGGTAATGGCAGAACCAGGCTAGCTGAATGCTAAGTAACCGAACACTGATGCCGAATAGGGATGGCCTACCGAGTCGACCAGGGAATGATAAGGCATCAAACAATTCGGAGGTGGAACACTGAGATCACGTGTTGAACTGACCAGATAAAGGCCGAAGTAACAATAAGACTGAAGAGCTTGAGATCCAAAAAGACTAGGGTCAGAGTTTAAGAAGGAAAACCCGAGAAATCAAATGTTTAAATGCCTTGGCTATGGATACATGGCTAGTCAATGTCCGAACCGCCAAGTCATGACCATAAAGGGAGACAAGCCCTAGTTTAAGGTAGAAAGTATGAGTGAAGGAGAGGAAGAAGTGGCAACTGATCCGATGCTAGAAGAATTTGAAGAAGATCCCAATACCAAGATACTTTCGGAAGGCAAAGCAAGCCAAGTATTGCTTTGATGTTTAATGATCTCTCAGTACTTTTGTAGCTAAGGAGATTGAGCAAAGAGAGAATTTCTTTCATATGAATTATCGAGTGAATGGCAAGCTATGCGTCGTGATCATTGACGGAGGGAGCTATACCAACGTCATCACGGAAGGGGTAGTTAAGGTCATGAAATTGCCAACCCTTCCATACCCTAAGCCATACAAGATTCACAGACTGAACGAGAAAGGAGGACTACATATTTCCAAGCAAGTCAGAGTACTATTGGTGATAGGTATAGGGACGGGGTGCTGTATAATGTCCTTCCCATGGGTGCATCTTACATATTACTTAATCGACCATGGCTGTTTGATTTGAGGGTGTTACAAGATGGGTATAGGAACAACTATATGTTCCAAAAGGATGGGAAGAAAGTTATTTTGACATCTATGAGTCCTAAGGAAGCGCAAGAAGCCTAGGAAAAGATTGCTAGATCTCTACAATGGAAGTCCTTAGTGATTTCTTGAGCTCAGTTTACACAAGAAGTCAAGGCCGAGGACTATGTGCTCCTTTTAGTCAGGAGATTCTTAGAGGTTAAAGAAGCCACGAACTTACTTGCCGAAGTGCAATAGCTACTTCAGGAATTTGATGACATCTTCCCTGCTGAGATGCCAAAAGGTTTACCTTCCTTGAGAGGAATTAAGCATTGCATCAATCTTCAACCTCAAGCAATCCTGCCAAATCAACCCGCCTATAAGCTTGATCCTGAATAGGCAGCCAAGCTATAAAAGCAAGTTAATGAGTTGGTAGATCTCGAGTATGTCTGTAAGAGCATGAGCCCATGTGACGTCTTATGAATCATGTGCTCAGAACATTACTAAGCAAATGCATTGTTGTTTATTTTGATGATATTCTAGTCTACAATACCGACTTCCTTGTTCATGTTGAACATTTGAGATTGGTGTTTAACATATTTCGCGTCAAGAAAGTATGCGACAACATGATGAAATATACGTTCTATTAAAGCGAGGTTATATTCTTTGAATATGTAGTTTGAGGGAGTGGAGTTCGAGTTGATGAGGAAAAAGTCAAAGCTATTAATGAGTAGCCCATACTGACTAATGCCGCCAAGGTCAAGAGCTTCCATGGCTTAGCCTCATTTTATCGAAGATTTATTCAGAACTTTAGCTCCATAATTGCGTCGTTAACTAAATTAACTAAGAAGAACGTTGAGTTTAAATGGAAAAAAAAGGCTCAGAGGAGTTTTGAACATGTGAAGTCTAAGTGATACCTCCAGTGTTGGCACTTTAGTGAAAAACTCTAAAGGGCTGTCCTAAATTACTCAGCCTACAACAAGGAATTCTATGCCCTTGTTCGTATACTCCAGAACTGGCAACATTATCTGTTGCTAAGAGAGTTCATCATCTATTCAGATTATGAATCTCTTAAGTATCTTCGCAGGCAATAAAAGCTTTATCGGCGTTACGTCAAATAGGTTAAGTTCTTAAAGACCTTTTGCTATGGAGAATACACACCCCTACCCATCATTGAATTCGCCTACAATCTCTCAACTCATACTTCAACTAGAACATCCCCATTTGAGGCTGTTTATAGGCTTAACCCGAACATACCCTTGGATTTAATTAACAGTCCAAATACACAGGAGGAAAGCCAATCTGACCTACAGTATGCCGAGGAGTTCCAAAGGTTACATCGGAAGGTTGTTGAGCAATTGGCCTAAATTGTAGCTCGACGAAAGGAAATGGGAAGCCACGAAAGGAAATGAATGGTTTATGCCCTTGGGGACCTTGTCTAGATCCATCTTAGCAAGGAATGCATCCCTAACAAGAGAACGAACAAAATATCTCCCAAATCAAATGGACCCTACAGGGCCCTTAAGCACATTAATGATAACACCTATGAGGTTAAACTACCCAAGGGTTTCAGCATGTCGACCACATCCAATGTTGCTGGCATTGATCCGAATCCTCTTAAGAGGATTAACCCTTGTAAGATTATAGAAATCCTCTATAATGTGATCAACTAAAATCCTAGTATTCCTATTATAATGTTTTCTATTATTTTCTTTAGTCTAAAGATATTCCATAAAGTTACACAAGGAACAAAATTCCTAATATGATCTAATGATCCACCAATACCATTTTTATAGCAACAATATCTTAACATGTGTTCTACGGAAGAAATGATAGGTATAAGGGCCAATCCCAAAATGCAAAGCCACTAAATTTTATTCCTTCATCATATATTTAAAGCATAAGAAAACATGCATAGTAAATTCATAGTCCTACAAACATAACAAGCACCTTGAAACTGTAGCTTGATCTTAAAAAGATTGCACATCCTTAGTAGATATGAAAGAATAAATAGCTCAACACATGAAATGGAAATTTTCAAAGGAATTTATTCCATTTAACCTTAAAGATAAAGTTAGATTGAGAAAGATGTCTACTATCATTCTAGGCACTTCAAAGGGTACAAAATCCCATTTTAAGATAGTGGTACATCATTTACTTCTTGATGATTACTCATAGTCAATGCCTCTACGGTTAAATCAGTTGGAAGTAAATGAGAGAGTTTATCCACATCCCATCTTAAACCATCCCAAAGATCAATGACTTTTAAACATGAAGATACAACAAGAACTAGATCGGCTAAACAACCCTTAGGATGCCATTGATCAAATCAAAAGTTTACATAACACCTACCAATCCCAAAATAAATGTTATCTTTCACTCTATCTTGCACAAGCAAAAGTCTCTTCCATAAATTTGAAGAAGTATGAGAGGTAAGCTATTCCATAAGATCTTTACCATGCAAATGTTTGAAATGCATATAGTCTATAAAAAGTTTTTTTTTTCTTTTTCGTTTTTTTTTTTTCATTCCTAAGTTTCCACTAAAGTTTTGATTCAAAGGCCATAGAAACATCATTAAAAGAGCAAAAACCATTACCTCCTTCCTCTACAGGAAGACATAATTTGACTTAGGAAGCCCAATGAGTAAACCTTATATTAGAGGAATCACCCCAAAGAAAATTCATAAACATACTCTTGATTTTTTTTTTATTGACCCATTTTGGTGGTTTAATTTCCTAAGAAACATATAGAGGAAGGGATGACAAGATACTTTTATTGAGATAATCTTACCTCTACTATAGAGCCATAAATTTTCCTAACCTTGCAAGAATCCTTATCAACTATGCTTAAATCTAATCATATAAGAAATCTCTCCATCCTCTTATATAATATCAGATTTTGGATCACTATCCATGGAAATAATAATCTAAAGCGTTAAACATACATAGTAAAATCAAGAAAAATTAACAAATTCATTAGATCTAATAAAACCAATGTCACATGAGTAAATCTAAGTTCCACAAGACCTAGATACTAAGGATCTACTCTCTACACATAATAAAGTAATAATCTTTAATAAAAATTAAAGAAAGGTAGAAGAAGTAGATCATGAGTTTAATGTAACAATTCTTGAATCTTGAAGTACTTTGCTCTCTTAAGTCTTTTATCCTTGAAAAGCTCTCAAAAAGTCATACTAAAAAGTTCCCACAAAAAGCCCTAGTGAAGCTTTAAATAGGAGAAGGAAATCTTAAGTTCGTTGCAATGACGCGACCAGGAATATAATCATGTCACTTGGTCGTATAACTCTCATCATAAATTCTTCTAATCTTCTCTTCTTCTTTTCTTTTCAAAAACTTGGAAATGACATGATTAGGGACACAATAGTGTCCCTTGGTCACGTAACTTATGTCCTAATTTAAAATTGGACTCCAAATTTGCTTGGAAACGACACAATCATGTCATTTAGTTATATCAATTTTCAAACATTTATAACTTTCTCGTTTTAGCTTCGAATTTGGTGAAACTTATTTTTATCTTCTTGTTTTTTTACATAGATTATTTCAAAATATAAAAAACATGATTTTACTCAATTAAGTATTATTTTTTAGAAATAAACTCAAAATTCAAAGAAAAATAATGTAAAATCACTATATAAAATATATATAAATAGAAACTTACCAGTATTCTATAATGTTACATACCATACTTTTATTAGTATCCATATACCACTAATCCATCCATAGGGATAGGGATAAACATAGAACCACGCAACTGGATAAGCCAATCTTACCATATTTATGTCACTATTAAAAATTACTTATACGCATCATATATATATATATTTATTTATTTAAAAAGGTTTTGTGGATAAAGACCAACAATACTTTCTAGTACTTAATGAGAAAGCAATTTCAATTTTTTTAAGAAAATAATTAAGGCCACCTAGTGCACTTTGTAAGAGCCTAACGTTACTTTTAGTTCACTACAATGGAATTGGCATTTTGGATTTGTTACTGTGAAATAACTATTCACTTATTTGGTTTGTAAAAAGTTATACCATAACGAATGTCTATTCCTTATGATGTAGAATATATAAAGAGTCTCTATTCATTTCTTTCACCAAGGAATTGTTATTCCTCACAAAATATAACCTTTATTTTAAGAAAACCCAATCATAAAACAAAATAATACTAAAGGAATTGTTATTCCTTCTATCCTGATTCGATTTGATTGAACTAAATGTAATGTAAAGAATAAACTTCTTATCTTTTGATTGTAGCAAATATTTATTCAAATTTAACCATTAGTTTATAAATAAAATAAATTAACACATAGAATCAACCAAACTTTAACACAATGAATGAATAGTAGAAGGAAAAAAAGAGTAACATGAATAAATGTAACCATTGTTCGATTTTTTTTTAAACAATAACTCTACAAGATTATTCCATTAGCAACGCTATAAAAATTAAGAATTTCAATATAAGTGATGGGCAACTAGTTAATCAATAATCCATATTTATTCTCATAATAATAATTGTCAGAAAATTACATGAAGTAGTATATTATTATTTACTAATACCTTATATGATAAGGCCAAAAATCTTATAGTCGCATACAACATATTTATTATTTATTATGTAAAACTATTAAATAAATAGCAACTCAATTTAGTTATTTTTGTAATGGATGAAAATTTAAAATATTAGCTATTGTGAGGGAAAAAAACAACAACATGAGAATGTCATTCAAATACTATAATATCACGTTTTGCACGTAGGAACGAAATATCATGGAACGGTTTATAATGAAACGAAATAGAATAAAATGGATTTAAATGAAACGGAATAAAATGAGGATGGGATCATAAGTCCTTTCCTTATGTTTGGAGATGATGAAATGAAATTTGTATATAATGGTATCTGTAAAAAAGTATTCAATTATTGAATGTCATAATTATGTGGAATATTAAAGAAGTCTTTTTAATTAGTGATAATTAATGAGCGTAGAGTTCAATTTCCTCTTCAAACTAAAATTACCATATTTTAAGGAATCGTGATTCTACATTCTAAAACCTCTACCTAATATAGGAAAGGGAATTGAATCTAGAATTGCGATTCCATTCCGAATCCATTTCCCAATATCAAACGTGACATAATAATAATTACATCCTAAATAATGATAAAATGTATGACATGGGAATTGAACTCTTGCAATATGCATATAATATATATAACTAATTTTCATCTTAAATAAATTTTTATAAATAATTTTTTATTTTGGGGGGGCCTTAGAGGGCTAGGGCTCCCTTGGCATCCCATGCTATTATCATTGAAACTTTTTTCTCACTTCTCTTAAGACTTGCTTTTGATTTTGAGTAATACTTATAACCGAAGAAAAGTTTCAATTGTATTAATATATTACATGGATTGAATAATAATATATAAATATTATTAAAATTTTAACACATAGAAAAATAAAAATTAGCTTTTTAAAACTCCCTGTTATTATTTTTAGTATGTCTAAATATTGATATTGTTCAAAGTAGTCACTCTTTGTTGACAAGTGGACTCACTGCTGTTGAAAAGAATGAGAAGCTTAGACAAGTATATAGTTGTGGGCAGAGAGTCATCGTTAAGCGTCGAAATGTTCAGACTCTGTTCGCAAGGTGCAACTCGATAATGAAAGCAAATAAAGGCTACCATTCAAGTATATTCTTTTCTCCATTCTTTTATATATATATATATGTATGTATGTATATATCAGAATAGATTCTTCTACAAGTAGGGTTTGGTTTTGGTAGAGGTCGAGGCGACAATGTCAGTTCGTTGTCCAGGTAAGGCTCATGGCTTTAGTGTGTCTATGAGGAACCATCTTACATTTATAAACAAGTTTATATATAATCGTATGTGTAGTTGACTCACAAATGACCATCATGCAGAATTGTTATCGCCGGAATATAATGATTGACTTAGGATAATAAGTTAACTATCAGTTAAGTATCTACAGACTAAACTCGATCCCAAAAGTGTATTAATCTTCCCATATATTTTCTTCTTCTTTTTTTTTTCATTTTATGAACAACATATTACCAAATGGAATAAGAGGGATTTAAATCTTGTTTATTCTATTGGAAGACTAATGTTCATGTCATTAGATTCCAATGGTTTTAGCCTTCTCCTAATTATTGAAAATGTATATTTGCACTTTAAATTATGACTAGCTACCAAAATAATTGCTATTATGATTATTTATGTCTTTAACTTTTTTTATTTGCACAAATTTGGAGGTAGTAGCTACACATAATTTAAAAAGGTGAACTTTTCATGTACATACCAAATTTGGAGGTAGTAATTACGAAAATAATTTCTAATCATTCCTGTTTTAAAGGTTACGTGTAGATAAACACAGTTCATCTATAAGCACGAATGGTTTATATTTGCGCTCGGTTTTTTTGTAGTTTTGGATGCATTTACAATCATCCCGTCCAATTTTATCTGCATATAAACGAGTTTAATTAAGGAGATCAATCAATCACTTCAACAACTTATTTCTATCTCTCAGCGATCGCTTTAGGGTCCGTGGGTGCTGGTGGGGAATCAGAATAAGACACTTGTTAAGAAACATTGATTATGCATTTTACGTGGATGAAAAATTAAAATAAGTTTTTCATACATCATCTTACCTTTCCTTCTTGTTAAATAACTTCCGAGAGAAAATATTAGTTAAAATTATGAAGAAAACCATGTGATGTATTATATTTTGCAGGAAAACTAGCGTGGCCGGAGCTGCTTGGAGTGAATGGGAGGGTAGCAGCAGTGATTATAGAGAGAGAGAACCCTACCGTGAGGGCCATCGTTTTGGCTGTAGGCAGTCCCGTGCCCAGGGATTTTAGGTGCACCAGGGTTTGGGTTTTTATCGATATATTTGGACGGGTCGCTCGAGTCCCTACCGTTGGATAGAATCGAGTCACCATTTATTGATTTCTCTCTCTCAAGGTGCCAACTTTTTTGAAAGTTGTCTATTATATGAATAAGTAATCTTGAGTAAGTCGACTACTTAATGTGCTTTTCCAAGTTGAGATTTCGGCAGTTATAGAAGAATATATATAACACTTTAAAACCTAAGAAATAATAGCGTGTCATGTGTCATAATCGAATATTGACATGTGAAGATTCAAAACCTTTCTAAATATCCACAATTAAATAACAGGATGGCTTTACCAAGTCTCATTGCACATAAAATATAGCCATAAACCTATAATAGAAGTCTAATGGTCTTTAATAGAATCTAGCTTAACTGTAGCCAACAACAGAGATCGTGCCCACAAAGCAGCTATCAACCATTAAGAAAGACCACTTTATGGGTACAACAATAATCGCCCAACCATCTCTCAGCTATCATGATCTAACTTAACTATTCTTCATGATAAGTAGACTTCACATCCTCTCCTATTTCATAAACCAAGTCGTAACCTAAGTCGCATAATAATTCGTTTCACCTAAAGTACCTACAATTGAAAAATAAGAATCCTAAAGGATGAGCAAAATGCTAAGTACATAAAATACCATATCAACATGCGCATGAAAACACAAGAACAATCTCACATCTAGAAGTAATAATAATTAATGCACAAAACATTCCATTATTATGTGTGGTTTAAGTCTAGCAATCATCATATCTTTGGCATCCCAAAACTCAAGATAACTCATGACCCTAGTTCACACACATACATATATTTAGTGTTAGGTACTCCCCAATACCCTAAAGTCCTCAAATCAACCTAGAATCTACCCAAGTCATTTCTTAGTGTAATTCCACTCAAGATAACACCACACAAGAATCATCAGGATGCCATCCCAAGATCACTAGTACTCCCGGTCCATTGGGCCTAGCCATGCACACTCATTACGATTACATTTAAGTAGGATATCTTTAAGTTGGTTTAAGTTATGTCCTTTACAAGCGCAAGCAGCAAATATGATATCCACGTACCTGGAATGATCTCTTCTCCAATTCTCAGTTATCTCTAACACCACATCTTGTCATCACAATCAACAACTCTTAGCTAAACTATACTTCATATACTTAAACTTCCAAACATCTAACTAACTATTTACTTACTTCTATAATCTAAAAATGAACATAAGGTTTATAGGTACAAGGATTAGTACTAAGTCATATTCTATTAATTGGAAGTTAATTTATGAGAGATATATAGAAATTGTTTTAATGTTCATAAACTTTAAACCATATTAAGTATGAGTTAATTATAAGAGTATCTTTATGTAGTTAATGAAAAGATCAAAATGAAAAAGAACTAGTTCGGTTTAAGAAATACTCTTATGATCAAAACATAAGAGTATCTTTATGTATTAAATATGGTTTACAAAAATAATTTTAAGTGGATAGAAATTAGTTTAAGAAAAAGAAATATGAAGAAAATGCGATTGGGTGTATAGGGGGGATTAGCCCTGTAGTCCAATTAGAACTAACTTGTTAGCTTATAAGGCCACTATGTGATAGACTAAACCAGCTGGACAGTTCCTAGTGAATTGGCTACCTGGTTGTAGATAGGTTCTGCATTTCCCTCTTCGAAAACCAGACTTCATGTACTATTTTCCCCAAACTTCAATTGCATTATGCATGTAGAATTCTACTCTGAAATGTACTTAATCCATGATAATATTTCTACTTACATAAATAATGACTTAACATCAAACTAACAACTTACTTAAATCGAAAATGTCTCATTTTGCCGGACAATTTAGCCCCAAATATTTACAAATAGTAATTTGTAGAAAATGACCTTCGAAATCAAAACATTTACATAAACTTGTGTTCTAAACACTTAAACTCGAACTTACCACCCTTAATTTTCTTTTTAACAGTCCTTTCTCTTCAAGAATGTTGGTATTTTCGATTTCTACCCAAATCTTACCTTATATGATTCCAAGATTCAAATAAAACTTATAGGAACAAAACTCAAATTGCTCTTGCCTTTAATCTAGTACCTCTTGCATTGTTTGAGTAAGAACCATCGTATTTTGGTGATTAAGGAAGAAACCATTAGAGGGAAGAGAGGGAAGGAAAAAAGGAAAAAGAACCAAAGTATTGGTTCAAGTGCAAAAAGGTAGGTGCCTTTTGAATGCAGGAAGACCATTCTACCCCTCTTATTAAATATCTACTATGATGCCATCCCTTTTGTATTTAATTATTTTCTCATTTCTAACATAAAAACCAATTACAATATATATATATATATAGAGAGAGAGAGAGAGAGAGGAGAGAGAGAATGCCCATGTACTGGAAACTAAGGGGACAAACTTCCGGCACAAACAAAAGGCACCATAGTGTTGATAGTTTCACCATGTACAAAATTAAATCTCTACCTAGTCTTAAAAAGATTTACATCATTCATCAACAAACTATACACATAGTCAACAAAGAAGATTTGATTCCTTCCATATGATGTGTTGCATTCGCCATAGCATCCAACATTCAGTTTATCTACCTTGGAGCAAAAAAGAGGCTTGCTTTCTTTAACCTTTTAAACATTTCCTAGGAAGATAAGAGTGCATTAGATGAGTACATGAAAATTGAATCCGAATTTAGAAGATTTATTGGAGGCTTAGAGTCCTTTTGGATTTCAAGATAGTCAATTTTTAGTTTTCAACATAAGTTTAATCCCCAATAGAGCCCCATAGTTTTGCTTCCATTATGTTTATATTGCCTAGTTAGCATTGGTAACCAAACATCTATTGCCCTTTATCATCATACATGAACCTAAACATTGTCACTTGTTGCAGTACATGTGAATAAGATGCATCTGTATTGAGCTTGAGCCACAATTGCTGTAGAATTTGCCGTGTCAGCATTTGTACTTCAAGTTGCTTCCTCTAATACTTTATAAACACTTTTTCTGTGCAAAATTCATGAGCTAAGTGTCCTGCTTTATGCCATAAATTGTTCGTGGAATCTTGTCCTTCATTGACTCCCAAAAATCAATTTATTTCTTTACTTCCAATTCAGATGCAACTACTACAAGAATTGAGGTAATAGGCCGATTTTTGCATATCTTGGGTACTCTAAGAGTATCTAGCAAGAAAGCATTAAAGGATCCATTAGATAGGAGTTATATATCTAGTCTTGTGTAAAGGGGCTAATAGTTGGGTATAACATGAGTGCATATAGAATATCTTCCTCTTGGAAGGAACATCTTGGGCAATCCTTAGAGGGTAAATTTTGGTTTTTAAGTTTGTACTAATTAGTAGTCCATTAAAGGCTGCATTCCAAAGGAAATTTTGGATACATAAGGGGAGAGGGCAACTCCAAATATTTTTTAGTTGTTTAACATGTATCCCCTGTTATTGTTGTAGAGTATGATATATTCTCTTAGTTTCAAAAGAGTTTAAGGGATCATCTAATATATTGTAATGCAATACATATGATTTGAACTGTTAGTGAAGTATACGATTTAATTCAAAGCTTAGTATGTTATCCTTCCAACTGATTTCATTATTCTATACTTGCTATAGTGATATGAGTCGCTTCTTGTTGTATAAGTCCTAATACGATCAATGTAAGGGGTTTTTATGATATCAATTTCTCAAACCAGAAGCTTATTCTCTCTCCATTGTCTATTGCTATTTGCCAAATTTTTAACAAGTTAGCATATCCCCTAACAATCCATTTCCATGTGTTGGAAGAAGGAGCTAGCAACAGTTGGTTTCCTCTAATGTAATTGCAATATTTCCTTCTATAAAATAGAGTCCATAGCTTTGTCTTTTAAGAGAGAAGCCATGCTCTTTTCATTTCAAAAATTTGGTTTCTCTTGTATACTTTAAGGAAGCCTATTATGCCCATCTCTTTGGTTTTGTAAATAAAGTCCCTTGACATCCAATATGGTTTTGTTGTTCTTGTCATCCCATTCTAGAAAAATGATCTTGTTATGTGTTCCAACAAATTAAGGACTTTGGTAAGTAAACTAGTCACTTGCATGTAATAGGTAGGCAATGTGTTGGGAGTGGAAGTGATGAGTATAGATCTATTCACCTTGCTTAGTAGCCGATCTTTCTAGCCATTTAGCTTTTGTTGCATTTTATGGATGAGGAAGTCAAAGTCCATTGGTCTTAGAGATAATCCTGACTTTAAGGCGAAACTCAAGTATTTTCCAACATGAGTAGCGCATTTCACACCTATAATTTGTAAATGTCTTTGAAAAGAGTAGAGGAAATATTTTTTGAGAAAAATACTATTCAATTTTTGGTATGGGCAAGCATACTTGTCGATTTAGTAGTATAGTTCAATAAAATGGATGTCACTCCCAAGAGAACTATGAATACTAATACTAACTACCTCCTTATTATCTAATTGATTAAATTAGAATTAAAAAAAATACTAAAAGAAATTAATCTAAATTACTGCTAATGACTAATCTAGCAAGTAACCAAGACTCAACTAAAAAATTAACAAGAAAGTAATTAAATTAGAAACTAACTCAAGATTCAATGACATATCCAGATCTTTCTTCTCTTAGAGTTACACATGTGACTTTCGCTAAAGATAATCTAACTCAATTTCTAGATTCTTCAATCAAGAGAATTCTCTAATAAAGTTGATAACTTTTTTAAGTTTATTAACCCTAATCTTTAGATCGACTATTAAAATCTTTTATCAATAGCATGATTAAAGATCACATTGAAGTATAATGAATTCTCTTAACTATATCAATCACGATCCAAAAAGACTTTGCAATTTATCTTTAAACTTACAAGAATCTTTGTTATTTATGTCTACATCTAATCATATAAGCAATCTCTCAATTCTCTTGCATAATATTAAATTTTAAATTAATACCATAGGTAATATCAATCCAAAGTAATCACGCAAACATAATTGAATCAAAGAGAGTAAAGATCTTTATTAGATCTAATAAAATATCTAATAAAATGCAATGTCATATAGTAATTTTAGGTTCCATTAAACCTAAATACAATAAAATTACATGCTAATCATGGAAAAAGATAAAAAAAACCTTGAACAAAATCTAATAAAAACATAGAAGAATAACCCTAGAAACTAATAAAAAGTTTTGAATCTTGAATGACAGAGTGTGTTGCTCTCTTGAGTATTCTGCCCTTTTAAGTCTCTCAAAAAGTCGTCTAAAAGATTGTAGCAAAAATCTCTAAGGAGCATTTATATAGGAGATGCAAAATTTATTAATCATTGTAAACAACATGACCTAATGACACGGTCTTATCACTTAGTCATATCCTAAAGATACACCGTTTCTCAATAAATCTTCCTAAATCTTCACCAAATCTACTATTGACATGACTTGGGACATAGTCGTATCTCCCAAGTCATGTCACTCTATGTGAATTACACTTTTCTACTCAAAATTCTTCATTGGAATTGATACAATCATGTTGCTCGCTTATGCCATTTCTAAACTTTATAACTTCTTCATTATAACTCCAACTTGAGTGAAACTTGTCTTTGTTTTCTCGTTTTCTCCCATTAAACATTTCAAAATCTACAAAACAAGATTTTACTCAATTAAGTGTCATTATATTAAAATAAACCCAAATTTCAAGGGAAAATCACTATATTAAACATAGCCAATTAAGAGATTATCACTTTTCATAATTTACTTTCAAGCCTACCATGACTCAAATGTTTATGGAGTTTCTGTAATGTACTTTTCCAATGAAGGACATGCTTTTAAAAGCAATATGATATCATCTGCAAAGAGGAAGTAGGATAGGTTGAAGTTCAATTTTCTAAGTTAAATTGGTTTCTACAATTTTTTATGGACTTGATAGTCTATAAGTCGACTAAGGATTTCTAGTCCTATTATAAAAAGATACAGCGATATTTGGTCACCTTGACAAGTGCCTCTTGATGGAGTAATCAGTTCAAGAGCTAATCCATTGAGTAGAACTTAGGTATTTACAGTGGAGATACATAATTGGATTAAAATGATCAAGCATTTAGGAAAATTTAAAGCTCTTAATGCGCCAAACAAAAAATCCCATTCAATCTTGTCAAATTCTTTCTTAAGGTCCATTTTTAGGATTATTTATCCCTCATGGCCTTTTTTTCCTTTGCAAGCATGTAAGATTTCATAAAGAAGGATGATGTTATTTGAAGCATTCTACTTGAGTATAAAGCTAGCTTATGTTGGTTGGATCAAATTACCCAACACCGAATGGATCAAATAAGTGACTCATTTAATGCTACCTATATGTGGCCTATGTCAAAGATGGATTGGATCAATATTATAACCAATGTGCTAATGATTGGCCTACATCATTTATAAAATTTTGCATATAAGTCACCCTTCTCTAGTGCTTTGGATGAGCCAATGCCGTTTCAAGCAATTAAGATTTCATTGGGAGTAAGAAGATTGGCTGGTTGTTCTTATTGGGATTCGTTAAGTCCTTCGTAAAGGAAATAAGGCAAGTTGTCTATGGGATTTACAAAACTTTTTGACATTGAATAGAGTTTTTGAAAGACATTGTTACTTTGGATGATAAGGGCTCATGAGTCGGTGATCCAGTTTCTGATTGAATCTTATAACCCTTAAATGTGGATTTTAGACATTCAGGCCAAGATTAGGGAGTAGTAATATTTTGTATTTCTCTCCCCATCCCTTACCCATTTTTATCTCGCTTTCCATTTCCATAAGTATTTTTCTTAAGTTAGGACTTCCTCTAATTATTGGTAAAGTGTATGCTTTAATTTCACTACCTAAGAAATGGGATTATCTACTATATTGTATCCCACCTTTTTCAACTATTTTTGCATTTGTTTTTTCCAACTAGTTAGGTGTCTAAAGATGTCTTGATTCCATTGTTGGGCTTTGTAAACACCCTATTTTTACCCACAAAATTTTTTGGCCTTTTATTTAATTTTGAAGAAACCTAGAAAATAAATTTTCTAAAAAGTTTGTAAATAAATAAAAAAAAGGAGGGCAACAAAAAAGAGAAAACGACAAAAATAAATAGAAAAAATAATATAAAAAATTGATAATGTAGCACGCTACGTATCATACGTAGTTGCCACCTAACAGTTATGTGTGACCATGTAATGTTGTTATATAATAATTAAAAAAAATTTCGGCACTTACACACCCTATGCATTTTGATGTACGCATGTAATCACACCCTATGCCTACCACTCCTTCTTCTTTCTTCCATTTCCATTCCTAATTCAAGTTCATAAATAGTAAGCTCTAAAAAACAAGGTATTTTCTTGCCCACAAATATGCCCTATTTGATTTGATTTTTTGCATCTTAAAATTAGAAAAAAAAATAGAAAGGGAAGCACATCTATGATATTTTGAGTCTAAAATCTTAGGAAATAATAAAGGGAAAATGCACCAACAAAAAATAATAAAAAAGAGGAAAAATAATAATAAAAAAGAGGTCTCTAAGGAAACTTAGTGTGTGTATCTTCAAATAAATGGAAAATTGGATCTCCTAGTACAATCGCACCATGTAATTATTGTTCCTAATTTGTAATGAGAAGTAGGAAGTTAATTTTATCTAATTAATTGACATAAATAACATTGAAAATGCATCATGATAGGACAAAAAGGGAAGGAATATACCAATGAGATGCAACTTAATTTAATTCCCTAATCAAAAAGGGAACTTTCTTGGCTATGAATCCCGGGTCCACACTATAAATAAGCCTTCCTTTGTCACATAGAAAGACAATTGCACAAGAATAGATTAGATTGAGAGAATTATCTAGTCTTTCCTACATATTCTAGTTTTATGGTTTTAGCGAAAACTTGATTTTCTTTAAGCAAATCAAGGTGGGGAATACGATTTTTATTGTAAATTGGTGGAGGGGTTCTGAAGTTTGGGAAGTTGAGGGTTGGCAAGCATTGCCGCCTTACTGGAAACCACCTAGGAAGTCAATAAAGCAATTATCGATTTGTTACTACACGAAGTAAGCTCTTAGAATTTTTGTTTATTCTTGTTCTCCTTGTGTGTTTGATTCATGTTATGTATTAAATAATTGAGAAATCATGTTTTTATGTGCGTAAAACACTTGTTTGATGCAGTTTTTGTTATATAATTAATAAGATTTATTGTTTCTATAATATAACAATCATGTAGTTTTCATGAATACGTTAATAGTTGTTGATTAATTTATTTGAATTAAGTTTTTTGGTTTAATGAATTGTAGAATGTTTATCATGAATCATGTTTGAATATGTGATTATATGTATTATCTTAATTGAATTAGGTGCTTTGATTAATAAATTGTAGAATGTTTGCCTCAAATCATGTTTATACAATATAGAGCAATTGTTTAAATATGTGATTAGGTGTACAAATAATTTTTTATTATTGTAATTGACTTAGGTTTTTTTATTTAATGAATTGTAAAATATTTACCATGAATCATGTTTATATAATATAAAATAGATGTTTGAACCTGCAATTAGGTATTTTGATACAATATAAAATAAAATGTCTGAAAATGTAATTAGGTATTTTGATGTAATATAGAATAAATTTCTAAACATGTAATTAGTTATTTTGATAATGATTGAACATGTAATTAGGTATTTTAATGAATTATAAAATAGATGTTTGAACATGTAATTATGAAATTAGATTAGTGTTTTTGATTATTTTGATTAAATTAGATATTTTGATGAATCATGTTAGTATAATATGGAATAAATGTTTGAACATGAGATTATTATGGAAATTAGATGTATTGATTCAAAATTCCATTATCATCATAAACAAAGTTTTATATATAAATAATGAACATGCCAAATTTGTGATTCCATCAATATTATATGATTTTTATTTATTTGTACTTTATATCACTTATTTAACATATATGCCTTTAATGGGTTTCTTTTTATATAAAAAGATCTTTTCCTTTTCTTTTTTCAAAAAAAAAAATTACCACCTTAAAAAAAATATTTTTCTTCACTAAAAATCTAAATGGACCCTTTTTCAAAATTAAGCATTTCTAGTCTTTTTGTTTTCAAAACTTGGACCAAAAAACATATATTTTCATAAAATAATCATTATGTAAATACTTAAAGTGGAATATTTTTTTCAAAATAAAATGAACTAACCTAGTAAAAGTTTTAGACCATTTCAAAATTACGTAAAGTTGATCTTGGTTAGCAAGTATGTAGATACTTCAGATGGCCCTAAAACATACAAAAGAATTTTTTTTTTTTTTACCTTTTTCTATTAAATTAAGTTCTTTTATTAAAAAAAAAAAGAATCCATTAAAGATCCATTTACTTTATAAACTTTTTCTATAGAACCTTTTTAGGTTTTAAAATACATTAGCCTCAGAGCCTAGTATTTTTGGTTTCTTTTTTCTAAAATTGCTTTTTAGAAAAAATCGAAGGCTAATAGCTTAAATTAGTGCCTATCCACTCATGGGATCTAGTTTCATTTTTTCTTGATTTCGATTGGGTAGCGACTCCATTTTAAAAAAAAAAAAAGGTTTTTTTTATATAAAACCTTTTTCTTAATTTGGTCGAGAGATTTATATTAAACGGGCCAGTCTTAATATAATTTGGGCTAAGAAAAGAGAGATACTAAATTTTCTGCTCAAATTGGCGACTCTACTAGGGACTTATAGGCTAACCATAAAAGAAGTCTATAAATTATTTAGGCCTTTATTTTATACATAAATAATGATGGTTGAGGTTTTTTTTTTGTGTTTTAATTTTTATGTATATAGTTGTACTGATGTTAGTTAAGTGATCTAGAAAAAAAAAATAAAGAAAGAAAGAAAGAGATATGTGTTTAAAAGCGGTTGAATTTAGACCATCTTAAGAGCTTAGGAGGAGAGTTATTGTATAAGTCTCAGGTGATGTAGTCTAGCTACTACTCGAGGTCAAGTTGGCCAACCCTGCTCAAGTTGCAAATGGATCAATGATTCATGTGAGACCTTTTGAAGCTTGGGAACCTTTAGAACCTACCTAAGTTTGCATTCATAACATTACTGCTAAGAATTAGGCTAACTATGTGGCAAATGGAGAAAACCATTGGCAACTCTAAATGGGTTCCTCAATAAGCCATGTTGTATTCTTTTTTTATACCTTCTTATAATTGTAATATTATATAGATTACAATTCTATGGGTTTTCTTTTCAATGTATTTTTTCATTATAACAGATAATGGCCTTTTTCCACCCCGGTCTCTACTTTTAGAGAAATCCACATTTGCAAACCCCTTAATGGCTAACCATTTCTGCAATCATGGTTTACCTATTACCACCCATATGATCAAGAGTTCATTAAGAGTAAGGTTAGCTCGGTATCTTCATTGCCTAAGGTCAAAATCAATATAACCTCGATTCAAGCTTTGGCTCATTGTTGGAATTTAGAGATGAAGCCATCTTGATTCAGCTTACGCCATTTAAGCCCGACTATAGAAGAGCATACTTTGTTATTGAGGCCCCCTCTAACATAAGATAGTATTTTTATGCCCCATAGTAAAGAAGGGCAACTAACACATTTTGTAGATTCCTTGGGGTTACATAAGTTGAAGTGAAAGAAGCTTTAGAAAGATGCAATAGAGAGAGTATCATATTTACTACCCTAATCAAGTAATTCAAGCACACATTAATATGCAGTTCCCACAAGCCCAAGTACTATATTAATCAAGGAATTTGGAAACAAAACAAAATCTACGCTTATATCTTGGTTGTCTTTGCAATCCATTTGTTTCTTACTGGAACATTGTATGTCCATTATAAGTTAGTAGACTTAGTGGACCAATTTCTGAGAGGAAAATCCCACATAATAGCTTTGTTAGCTGAACAAATCAAGTCCTTAGACTCCCTAAAGCAAAAGGGGCATGGAGTGTTTAGAACTAGCATGCCTCTTCTAGTAGTTTAGTTCATTAATCACTTGAAAAGTTATGGGAATGATCTCAGCCAAGACCTACCCACTCAATATTGTGATCTCATAGCCTCCTTTTTTTTAACACATTAAGCTACTAGAGATAGACCATGCTCAATAATGGTTTGCATCACTAAAGAATATCAAACTGAAGGAAATCCTATGGATCGTAAAATGAAATCATTATGATTGAGCTATTCTAGGTTGCAAAAACTATGTTGTCGTACCACTCATTGGAATCATAAGGTGCACAGGATACTTTTTAGCTTGTGTTATCTGTTAACTATGCTTAATGTACGGCATTGCTTATTGGCCCTTGCTAGACTAAGTGACCTTGGACTAAAAGACCAAGACCCTATAAAACTCTAATGCATCTAAGAATTGTGGGAAACTTATGAAGCTTAGCCCATAATTGATGTTGAGGAATTAAATGAGGAGGTTAGGGATTATAAGGCTACCCTAGAATTCATACTCGACCAATTGTACAATATGGAATGATTACAACACCAAGCTCCAAATGTGCTTCAACATGCTCTCAAAGACCCTACTAAAGAAACATGAGCTTATAGGGACTTGGTACGAGCTCGAATGGAGATCCATCATTACGAAGCTAAGACCGAACTTTAGCAAGTTCAACAAGAAAGAGACATTTTACAAGCTAAGCTAACTCAATCCTAAAAGCGAATCTAGGAGGTGGAGGAGAAGAAGAGAAGTCTTACCAAGATTAGGAGACATTTATGACTTCTATGGTTAAAGAATTTATGATGTAATAAGAAATTCATTAAAGTTGCCAATATCAATAAAGTATCAGTTTTTGCCACATTGTTGCCTAATACTTGGATTCATCTATGTGCCATGCATTTTGCTTTTTACTTTCTATGTATCTTATTCCTTGCTTTTTCTTCCAATTCAACCAAGTGAATTGAGGGCCCACAAAAAGACTTTCATTTTGTTCAGATTTAAAGGGACCTTACCGCAGTTATCCATAAGATCTATAATATCATCAAAATCACCTAAGAGGCACCATGACTTATACCTAATTTATGTGTGATAATAGTATATAGTTTGCAACGGGGTTTCTCTAATTTCAAGTTGAAGGTTTGCATAAACGACAGTAAAATACCAAGCTAAGTGAGAAGGTCTAACTTAGACTAGCACATAAAGTGTCTGTAACGATCAGTGGATACAAGTGACTGCCATTTCGCTTCATAACACATCAAGCCATCAAAAGGCAACTGGTCGGCAAGTTCATATGTGGAGGCTGCATCCATATGAGTTTCTATTAGTAGCAGCATATATGGCTACAGATCTCGCACCATCTCTCTAACAACATTTGTTTTGTATAGTGAATTTGCACCTCTGATATTCTAAACAGTAACTTTTACTAGCCTTGCCGAAATGGGTATAAGGTCATAGTCCATAAGGGTGGTGAGAACATGGTACCAGAGAGTGTTCGGGGTTGTTTGATAAATGTTCCAGGCTTCCAAGTGGATCTTAGAAGGCTTGAACTCGCAAATCATCATTATAGCTGCTCCATCCCTGCTACAGAAGATCGTGGGGATGGTTTGCCTCCGTCCCATTATCTGGAATTGTGGTCGGCATAGGTTCCTTGTTAAGGTGTTAAAACATCATTATGTAAATATATTTTTAGATTAATTTATAGCTAGAATCTCTCTCTCTCTCTTCCCAAATGGAGTAGTATATTTATAGTATGATAAATTTTCTTTTAAGTATTCATGATGTAAAAAAAAAAAAAAATTATTAGATATTACGTGCCATATGTGATGTATAGAATTCACTGGTAGTAATTAATTTAAAAACTACCAATCCTATTAGTATATGTATCAATATCTTACTAGTATTAACACGTCATTTATATATAACACGTGGTATTTAAAACCCACTGATCTCATAACTTATATATTCTAATTCAATATAGCTTCCACTACATAGGTAACTCAACTAAGCATTTAACACCATTTAAATCTCAAAACTCATGAAAGTTATCACCATATATGAATCCAAAAGGGAGGTTGAAAGGCGGCTCAACTCTCCTAAACTTGGGAAAAATTAATTAATAGAAATTATCAAAAAAATAAATATTATATATTTTTTTAAAAGTAAAAATTATCATAACGATAGGCATACATAAGTGGTTAAGTGTTTTATTTTACAAACTTGAGGTCATGGATCCAATTCTAATTAGGACCGTTTTACTTTTTCAAGTTGCATTTATTGTATGTTCTCAAGATAAATGTTTTTCATTCCTTTTTACTTTTTTTTTCATAATAAATAATAAAATTAAATTTCTCTCGTAAAAGAATGATGATTAATTAAATAAATTCTCATCGGATGTTATTTATCATTTTATAAGTAATAAATATATAGTCAATGCCATAAGTTTTTTAGTCTTTCTACATGGAATATTCATAAATAATAATAGTAATATTATTTGATATACTACTAATTTCTTTTTAAAATTAATATTATCAAAATTAACAGGTACAATTAACAACTAATTCTCCGGTTACTTGCATTGAAAATGAAACTTCTCATAGAATTACTAATTAAACAATCTCGCAAAGTAATCATTTAAAAATTACATAATAATAACCTTTATATTATTATTGTATTGTTCTTTTTATCCTATCTATAAGTTTTTGAAATATAACATTTTTTCATATATTTTTCTAGATAATAAAATTTACCCAATTTTGTTTATTCCATTTTCCAATTGATTGATAGTTAAATTTCAATCAATATATATACCTCACGGAAAGGTACAAAATGTATTCTCTTAATCTTTTTTTGTGTATATTGACCTGTAATTATTTACTAGCAAAGTTTAAAATTTCCTTCTATTGAATATTAGAAAATGCCGTAGGTACATTCCTTAACGAAATTGTTATATATGCACTATAATTATAAAAATAAGAAAATATTTTCAAAAATAATTCTCAAATGCAGTTCTACATCCATTCTTAGTTATCATGAAATTAGGCCAACCTTGATGGAATCTAAGGATGTATTTAAAAGGAGCCTAATGATATAACCAGCTCATTATTCAACGGTTTAATTAATTTTGGTAAGAGCTTAATGTAATGCCCTACCTTTAAGGTGTTTACTTAAAAATTTTTCTAAAACCCCTAGTACCTGAATATAGTTCATTATTACCATGCTTGAGTTAAAGATAAGGCAAAACCTACATTCAACCTACTTTTTTATTTCATAAACAATCTTCCAAGTCATTTCTCATTCAATATGATAAACAACAACAAAAGTTTCTACATTAGTAAGTTGTACTTAGAGTATCACAATTACATACTTCTATACAATATAGTAATTCTTTTATAAATACGCGTGTTTGGACTGCCACGACTATGCTAAATCTTTACTAAAGTAACAACCACTGCTTTCTTGGAAAACTATCTTCATGTACTCAAGCCATATCATGTAGTCAACCACTTTTCTCAAGATCACATCTTCAACTAAAGTTTTGAAGTCTCTTTATTACTCCAATACCTTCTTTTGTCTATTAATCCGTAATCTAAGGATAAGAGAAACTTATTCCCTTAACTACTGTGAGCTAAGTAAAAGTGGATAAACACATAACAAGTATAACAAAATAGGCATAATATTCAAGTAATTAGTCTAATTACATTATCTTATAGTTTCACAACCAAACAATGCAAATGTAATAAACGTATACCATACTCATGCACGTGACATGCATTAGTAACAATATCCTAACTCAGCCTCGCAACTCATCTAATTCGGTTGACTCAGACAGAGCATTTAAGTAATATATCTAAGAACATGGCAAACATTTTAGCCTAGCAATAACTACATAGAGTGGTTGGAAAATCCAACATATAGTTGGCCTAACAAATACAATGCATTCTCTATATACTCGAAAACCTAACTTTTACAAATCAAGTATTTCACTTAATAAACCTAGCTTTTCATATGGAAACTAACCTGGCAATATCTCGGTTTTTAGAAAACTTGAACGGTATGTCTTTTTTATGCTATGTCATGAATACATCAAATCATACACCAAGCATTACCCAACATATCCAAGCAAACTTTCTCATTAGGTATTAACCCAACCTTTACATAATATATTTGTCAATTCTAAGACCTCACTATCGAGTTCACTTAGGTGAACACCTTAAGAGATGGAGTTAATTCCTAAATTCTTTTCTAAGATAACATAGACCCCAGCAAATGTCACATATACATTCAATAGCACCAACATAACAACTAAGTTTTATATCATGTCGCTATTCAATCAACAATAAAATATAACAGGTATCTCCATATGGTTCATCAAGCAACACATCAATTTGAAATCAAGCTCAGCCAAGTCAAAACATCACAGAGTATACAAAGTTAGGAGTAAACATAAGTCTACTCGAGCACACATAAATATCCACTTATCTGGAACTCAATTGCTCATTAACTAAGCTTGCTAACTTGTTCTTATTAGAGACCCCTCAATATTTATTTCAATGTAATACTTTATTCTGCATTATAAATTATGAAATATTGCTAATTTACTCAACCATATAAGAATTAAGTTGCTTAGTTGTTAGGTTATTACTCTATGCCTTAAGTATTGGAAATTTAGAATGGTGATATGAGTTTATTTTACCTCTATTACCTTCTGAGCTATTCCCTGAGTTGAGATATCATTGCAGTATTTAATTGGAGAGCTTCTAAGTTACTCTCTAAACCCTATGGCATTAATGTCCACCATAGATTCAGCCTCTGAGTCAATCTCTGAGGTTGGTAAATCTCTAATATTCTTCAATAAATACCCTTTGACACAACTTCTGAGTTCAGTCAACTTCATAATTTCAAGGAATTTACCTTCTGAATTTTCCTTTGAGACCAACAACTTCAAAGTTCTTTCCAATATTCCCTCTGACTTAGTCTCTGAGATTACCTTGTTTTACCAATCATTCATAATGTTGCCTCTGATTTAGCTTATGAGTGCACATCTAGTAAAACATGTACCCTCAACTTCCTCTGAGTTATCCTCTACCTTCATTCAATTCCCTTATAATCAATTCATTGGTCCATTTTCTTCTAACTCCAACGAAGACTAACCAAAGTAACACTTCAATCCATACTTTTCAGCTTCATTACATCCAAATTCCTCATATCACACATCATCATTCACTAATTCTTCAAATTAACACTCTCCTAAACTATACATTTAAGGGTACATTGTTTAGTTCATATACTCCTCCCTTCAAAATGTAATCCAATAGCTCCAATATGCAATAAATACTCCATAAATCGCCCAACCTCATAATCTAAGTGAGGTCCTTAGGTAAAATATGTTAATTTTTACTAAAAATACCATTTTAATCGTAATTTAGGATTAAAAAATTCATAAAAATTATAGAAAATAGTTTTCTAAGAAATATCTTCATAACAATTCAATATTAATATATGCTACTTTATAGAAAATTTTCAAAAGCAAAACTACGTCTTTAGCATTATTCGTTTTGATATTGAAAATTGTCCGGTTTATTCAATTTCTTAAAGATATATACTGTAGCTATTAAATTTGTAGAAAATCATTTTTTTTCTAGATTATATACATGAAAATATGTAAAAATAATTTTTTTTTATAATTTCTTAGGCATGTTTCATAGTTTTATAAAATTTTACAAAATCAAACTAGAAATGGACCTCACTAGAAAATGGAGCTCCAGCCATTAGTTGCTCCTCCATCATTATTGGCCGGTTTAGGTGTAAGCCACTCCTTATGGTGGTGGGGTCAATTTATGCTTAGTAACTCCCTCCTCTAACAAACTATCTAACGCCCCAAATTGTGCACCGATTTTTATATTTTTACTAATTTTAGCCCTTTGATTCTTTTAGCTCACTCTAATTTTTCCTAAATCATTACTTGCATGAACAAAATGTTGGAGAGTGGTTCCAAATTTTACAAAGCTATTTGGATGATGCAATTAAATTTTCTTTCTCTCTCCTCACCATTCTAAGCTTAAGTAATATGTTTCTTTTTGCATGAAATTTCATTTCTAAGGCATCAATGGCTGTCCATGCAATTCCATACGCATACAATCTTAATCCCAGCTATTTCCTTATCTTTTATAATTTCATATCGATTTGTCTATGTTATTTATGCCCAAAATGTAAATAATATGATATTTTAATTAATTATGGGTATACACATATACTTAAAATTCCACACAACACATATGTATATATTTCATATGTTATTTTATATCCCATAATAACTTTGTTATATATATGATTTATCTCTAAAATATCATAATCATTTAGAACTTTAATTTTGAATTTTTGATAATTACTAATCATACCTTGTAAAAATACATTTTATTGAAATTAAATATTATAAATATTTTATTTTGAGAAATTGATATTACTAAGGCTATTTGTCTAACTTTATGAACTTATATTTTAATTTGGCTCGATTCAAACAAAATTGTTCAAAAGCCCTAATTCACATCGATATCAAATAGTTTGGGTAGAGTCATTTGACTTAACCTATTTCTTGAGCTTCTCTTAATGACTTTAATTTATTGTTTTCTTCTACTATATTTTCTATGTTAAGTGGTTTGCTACTCCAAGTCTCGGATATTAGGTTGAAAATCGGATCTCACACTTGATGGGAATATAGGATAGGATAACATAAAATATGATTTTGTGTGATCAATTATATTTAATTCCTCCCCCACCCACTACCAATAAGAATTGAAACAATTGATAGCTATGAAGTTGTATTTCTCCAATCCCACTCACACGTGTTAATATATTTCTATGGAGATAAAAGATAGGGAATGTGTCTTTCACTTTGATATTATAGACATAAAACATAGTTCCTATATATAGATAGAGATTTTTTTTTTTTTAATTTCATTTTTTATCCCAACATGGTGTTTACTTTATAAAAAATGCATTGTAGAAAGATAAAAGCATAGAAATTAAGAATGTTGGAGGTTTATGAAATTTAATAAAGTGTAAATTATATGATTGAAAAATTTGGAAATTGTACGGACCTTTTTTTTCAAACAATTTCCCCTTACAAAGCTGACATGGCTACTTAATTGAACAATTCAGCTAATGTAGTGCTCATGCCCACGGGGCTGACATGACAATTAACTATACATATTTAATAGTCATATTTAAATGGAAAAAAGGAATAGAAAATGCTGGAAATTAGAAAAAAAAAGATAGAAAAAAAATGAAGTGTAGCCGTTTTTTCCACATAAATAGACCTATTTTCTTTTTTCCCCCCTATTATTTCTAGCTTTTTCAAATTTGTGGCATTGTTTTCTTGTTAATTTTCTATGTTTTTCTTTAACTTTCTATATTTTTTTTTTGTACTTTTTTTACATTAATTAAGTAAATAATAGTCAACTAGCACATGGATTTAGTATGGGATGAGATTTTTTTTTTTTTTTTGGTCCACTACATTACATAATTTGTGTCGATTTTAAATTAAATGTCTTTTAAGTACAAGAGAAAATAACATAGATAAGTAATTTAGCGGGATAGAGCAACTAAGTATGGAAGAAGAAACTAAGTAGACAAAATGACATAAAATACAAATTATAGACTAGCACTAATTGCGATAGGGCATATTTTAAATTGAAAAGCTAATAATTATTATTATTTTATTATATTATTTTGTTAAATTAATTATTTTGGACCACTGAGAAACTGATACATGTGCTCATTTCAAGAATGGTAGCTAGAAATGAATCATTAGTATACAAAGTGTTTAAAACAAAAATATAGTTATGGAAGATGTTAGAATATAAATATTTCAAGTTAAAGCGAAGATTATCCAATAATAAAACAGGAAAAAAAATAGAAATAACTAAAAATTGAGTAAAGAACCCCAAAAAGAGGCCAGCTATGTAACATTGTGCAAATTCGTATCAAGGGCGGAGCGAAGGAGTTCAATAAGCAAGCGTTGACCTGACGTTGTGAGATTCTGGGAGCCAAGATCTGACACTAAGGGAGGGTAGCTGTGGTTGGAAAGTGATCGGAGGTCCGCCGAAGCTGCTAATACGATTTTTGGCTTTTAAAATTTGATTATTTCATTAAAAATATCAAACGAGCTTAACTAATTATGGAACTTAGTATTCTTAGGTTTGTCTGCATGTAGAATTTAAAAATCAAAGTCAGATTTTAGAAATTTAAAGTAGTTATATGGATTTCTTAAGAACTTATGGTTAAAAACGAATTTTGTATCATATTTTTTATAGGTTAAATGATATAGTTTTAACTCTAATTTTTGTGCACGAGTTCCTAAAAGAATATATTCCGATGCTATGTATAGACTTTTGGAAAACTAAAACGTTGGGCTTTGGTTAATTTTGATTTAACACGGTAAATGAGCTGGAAGTTTTGAAAAGTATTGTTTTCTTTAGGATTCTACTTGCATGTGATTATATCATTGTTGTAAATGAGCTTTGGAGTGATGAACTATATTGGTTGAATGTCGAAACATTGGTATTGGAGTCAACGTGAAGTGACTTAGTGAATTATGAAGTGTAATAGGTGAGTCGAAGCAAAGTCAAAACCTTAGCAAGCTAGACATCTATATCTAGAAGTTGGTCAAAGGGTAACACAGAGGTTTGGTTGGTTATGTATCTTAAGGTGATTTTCTACAATTTACTTGTATATGAGGCTGTATGGTTGATTAGGGATTTATATTAGTAATGCTATTGTAAAATGGACATCAAACAAGTATCTATTAATGTCTTTTCTTTTGAAACTAATATGATGTAGTGAAGGACTTAGAACTTGTAATCCTAATGTAGTAAATAAGTTGATTAGAGGTTATGGCAAAAGGTGTGCTAGGAGAACTCTTTATAAAAATGATAAATCAGAGACTAAGTCAAAGGTTATCCTAGATAGAAATTATCTTAAGGAATAACCACAAATCCTAAATCTTAAACATAATTAAGCTTTTAACTTGGTTTTCTATCAACGCATAATTGACTTGGGCACTATATGCGTCTTGTTTAGCTAAAGTAAGAGGAACCTCGAGAAGAAACATAGAGTTCGAGAAGTGCTAAGTTGGCCCTAGTAAGTGGATTTCTTATGTGTCGGGGTAGGTTATATCTACTCATATGACGTTTTAATTTACCTAATAATGGCTTATTTGGTTAAGCTTGTGTACGAGTAAGACCACTTGATTGACAAGCTGTGAAATGATTCCTAATCTTTTGTATGTGCTATCTGATGAATCATGCTTGGTATTGACTTTGATGATTAAAATTGTGTTGTTGATTAGTTATGATTGTTAATTAAGACCTGTATTAACTTAGGTAAGGAGTTGGGTACTAACTCCACCTTTTAAGGCATTCACTTAAGTGAGCCTGATAATAAAGTTTTAGAAATGAAAATCTAAATGGAATAAAGTAAAGGTTGGGCTAAGTAAATAAAAGAGAGCCGCTTGATATTGCTTAGTACATTAATGATGTATTCGTGGTATGGCACAAAAAGGACTTACAAGTCAAGTTTTCTAAAAACTAAGATTTTGCTAGATAAAGTTTTGATTGAAAGGTTAGGATTTGCTAAGCAAATGACTTGAATCCTAAAAGCTTAGTTTTATAGAGTAAATAACTTGATCAATAAAAGTTGGTTTTCAAGCATATAGAAATCACATTGTTTTCTACTAAGCTAGGTTCTTGCTGGGTTCTAAGTGACCTATCCAAATGTCTAAGAATGTTGACTAACAGGATGAGCTATGGCTAGGACTAGACTAGGATATCAGTACCGATATATGTAACGTTCATGAGCATGACCAACCTCTTAAAAGCTATTAACATAATCTAATTATTTATGGTTATATATTTAAAAGAGCTTAATGATTTAATCTACTACTTATTCAGCTATTTGGTGGTTTATTTACTTTTAGTAAGAGCTTGATGGAAATATAGAATAGGATAACTTAAAAATGATTTGTGTAACCAATTATATTTCTCGACATTTAATTCGTTCCTCACCTATTACCCATCAAGAACTAAAACAATTGATAGCTATTAAGTTATGTTATATAATCATCTGTATATTTTAAGTTGTAACCAAGTTCTTTCATTAAAATGATTGAAAATACAAGCTTTATGAAATTATGTACATGGAATTAATGTAATGATACCTTTATCTTCACCAATTTTTTTGCTAAAAGCAATCGCTTCTTCAATTTCTACCTATCTTAAGCTAAAAGCATTTTCACAAGAAAAGTCTCAATACTAATATTAGACTATGTAGATAAATTAATGATAAGTAACTTATAAGAAAATTCTAATACGTGGAAATATGAATAATAACATTTTAAAAACTATCCATTGCATAAGGAGAGAAGGCCGCAGCAAGGATAAATGCAATGGTTTGAAGGTAGTCACAAGAAGAGGAGTGTCTCCATTGCATAAGCCTAGGTTTGGTTATGAGCTACTAAATATGCGCTAAACTCTTCAACTCAAATTATAGCAAGTGTAATTTCTCTAATCTTACAATGGACTGGATAATGTCTTACAATGGCAGTCTTCTACTACATTACATTTAAATAACCGGTCGATAACTCTGCCTATACTTGATGCATTGTCTAATATCTCCATCCTAATTTATTGAGTGGGGGTTACTCACATCCTTATAGATATTATTACAAGTGCTAGCTAAGAAGTGGCATTCTAACTACCCTGAAACTAATTACTGTTGGATCTTATGAAGTGAGGATATAAAATTGATGATCAATTACATTTATGAGGTTTTAGTTCTTATTTTGAATCTTCTAATATTAAATTATGTATTACTTAAGTAAGGTTAGGTTATTAAATCATGTAACATTACTTGGAATATTGGATTCCTAGTATATGTTTTTCATACTTCCACATGTAACTAACATATTTAATTTGTAAATTATTTCCTTTAAGGTAGGCTAGTTGTGAACATCTTATGTAAATCAAGTCCAAGATAATGGCTGTATCGTTAGCTTATATGCTAGAATAGTTTACATAGCGAGACTGTTACAACTCTACTACTTCGAGGCATAACATATTTGCTCCTTAGAGTAGACTGTAGGAAAAATAGCTAAACAAATAAATTTTCTGATTGATAGTATCATCTTACTTAGGACCACAGCGCCATCAAATAAGAAGCACTTAAAAGCCTATTATGAAAAGAATGTTGAGGCTCCACCCCTTGAAGCGGAAGTGAATTATCTATAAGCCCAACCGAAAATTGAGTCCTTTGAATCAAAAAGGGTCTATCCAAAGGTGAACTCGATTTTTGAGCCTAACATGTATTCATTCTTAGTCAACATGAGACCAAGGCCCAGTTAAGGCAATTTGAAAGAATTGGAAAGGAAGTTGACCCAACAAATCACCAAAAAGATAGAGGCACTTAGAAGCTACGACAGTTTTAAGCAAGTTGATATCATGGATTTCTCTACATATGATGTTGGGGCTTAACCTGAAATGTTTAAGGGTACTAAAATTTGAAAAGTATAATCGGACTAGATGCCCTAAGTTACATAGCAGGCTATATGTGCAAAAGATGGGCAAGTATGTGCACTATGATCAACTAATGGTATAGACTTTTCAAGATAGCTTGGCAAGTCCAACTCTGACTTAGTATGCTCAACTTAACCTAAATCGGGTGAACACATGGGAGAAACTTGCTAAGGCATTCTATGAACAATATAACTTCAATGTTGAAGTAGAAAGCACTATCTCCTTCAATAAGCTTCAGAATCATCAAACATATGACCATCTTCTTCATCCTCTACTTCTAGACTGACATCCAATAAGGCCAAAGAGGCTACGGTTGGTGTATATTTAAACGCTAAGCCCAACATTCAGGTTTCTTTCAGAGCAAATCCTTTACAAGTCTAACAGCAATTTAGAAACCAACCTTAGGCTAACAGAACCCCAAGACAATTCACTATGATTCCGGTTATTCTCAATCAAGTTTTTAAGAAGTTACAAAAGGACAATCTTATTCAATTTGAGCTCCTTAGTGACAAGTATAGACCAAGAATTTTTTATCCTAATGAAAAGTGTGATTATCATTTGATTCGACCGATGCATGTTGGAGACTGAAAAACAAAATCCAAGATTTGATTGATGAAGGCGCAATCCAACTAGATTTTGTAGAAGCCCTAGCTCCAAATATCAACAACAACCCCTTAGCCAACCGTGGTCCTGTTATCAACATGATTTTTTATGACACAGATTTTTCATCAATATGATCAACTTAGATAGGAAACTTAAAGTCTTCGAATTTTACAAGAACGAACAAACTCCAAGAGCTAAGAGGGATACCTTCCATGTACCGGTAGCACTAGAGAACTATAAGGTAGCTCCATCAATCATTAAGCAGTTAACCAAGAGCGATCAAGTCCTTTAGTAGGTAGGATTACTCTAAGTGGAAAGGTCTATGACCCAAAGGAAAAGCCTAAGAAGAAAGATGTGTTAGAGGAAACAAGCAATAAAATGGCTGAATACAAAGAATGGCTATTTGCCTTTGCCATAATGATCAAGTCAACTAAGTAGAAAATAGTGGAACAACTTACTAAGACTCCTGTACAAATATCATTGATGGCTTTTTATTAATGGTGTTTAAACCACGCAGGGAGGCTCTATTTGAACCTTAAGGGAGGTTAAGGTGCCCCCTTAAATGCCAACTGAGAAGATGGGACTAATTTCCAATTTAATCCTTACCATGGATCAGATCTCTTTTTCGACTGAAGAATTGGGTAAAGAAGGTAATTAACACACTAAGCTAATTTTCATGGTAGGTAAGAAGCAATGGCATAATCATAACTAAAGTCCTCATTGATCACGAATCGTCGTTGAATGCTTGCCCTAATGCCACCCTAAAGTCATTAGGCATTGATACAACTAAAATTAAGCTAAGTTCTACAACAATCAGGACTTTCGACCGATCTAGAAGAGAGATCATATGGGATATTAACTTGCCAATTAACATTGGCCCTCAAATTTTTAGTATTCGATTCTAAGTTCCAAACATCCCATGGTCCTTCGACTTGCTCTTAGAGAGACCCTAGATCCACTCGGCAGGGGCTATCCCTTTAAGCTTATATTAAAAGGTCAAGTTTATCTCAAATGGCCAAGTGATAACAATTTTAGAAGATCAAGACTATGATATTTATAAAGAAAAGGCCATTGCCTATAGAGGCATTGAGGACCAAGACAACTTTTGGCTTACAAATGTTTGATGAAGCATATATGGTTATTGGTACCAACAAAGGGGAGATTGAGAAGGTGAAGTTCAAGAAGGGTCAAATTGATACCTATGGCCTTAGCTATATTTCAACCTTAATAGAAGAATTCTAAATAAAATAAGAGATAGGGAAGAGAGGTGACAAATTGTACTATGCCTCGATAACCTTTTCACCACTGAGCAAGACATTTATCTGGGTTGACACTCAAACCCTAGAATCTACCAAAGAAAAATTCCCTAGCAAAGTTGAATCAGCAGGCCCATCCCATAAGCTCCAATATCATCTAAATAATTGGTTTTCTATCCTTGTGAATGGCAATAGGTCTTTTTTAAGGTAAAGGGTAAATCGTAGTTTAGTATTTTCATGAGTTTTATAATTATTGTTATTGTTCCCAAATGCACTTGTGAGAACCTTTGATGAATAAAAGAACAAATTTCTTTCTCCATTATGCCCTATTTCTCCTTTACTTACATTCTTTTTCTTTATACACTTTTGCTTAGGTCTAATGCTTTGAATGAAAGCTAAGTCGCGTAGGTAAATAATGAAAATATCAATATCACTCCTGTCCTTACTGGGTTAGTCATTAGGAGTGATGTTGATGACCATAGTGAAACATAAGAGAGCCAATAAAAATATGAAGTAGATAGGATTTCCATTAATGAGCCAACTGAAATAGCCAATGTAGGGGCCATTGATAACCCAAAAATTTTGAAGATTGGAGGGAACTTAAAAGAAAAGTAGGAAGCATAATTAACCATGCCATTATCTGAGTATCAAGATGTGTTTGCTAGTCTTATGAGGATATGCCCAGTTTAAATCCTTCAATTGTAGTCTATTGCTTGACCAAACAAGAAGACATCAAACCCAAGAAGCAAAAGCTAAGGAGATTCCGACCAGACATCTTGTTGAAAATCAAAGAAGAAGTTAAGAAGATGCTTGAGGTTGGTTTCATTGAAGTTTCTAATTATCTAGATTAGATAGCCAATATTGTGCTTGTGATGAAAAAGAATGGGAAGGTCAGAGTGTGTATAGATTTTTGAGACCTTAATCAAGCAACACCTAAAAATAACTTTACCCCATATTGATGTCTCGGTAGATGATACAGCTAGAAACCATCTTTTCTCATTTATGGATGGCTTCTCCAAGTATAATTAGATCAAAATTTCTAAAGAATATAAGACCAAGATGACCCTTATTACAACTTAGGGCACGTTTTACTACAAGGTAATGCCTTCTGGACTCAAAAACACCGAGGCAACTTACTAAAGAGCAATGGTCGCAATATTTCACAACATGATACACAAAGAAGTAGAAGTATATGTATATGTTAACGATATGATTGTGAAATCTAAAGAAGGGGAGAATCATGTAGATAATTTAAAGAGGTTATTTGACAAATAAAGGAAGTCTCAATTGAAGCTGAGCTTAGAGAAGTGTGCTTTTGGGGTAACATTGAGGAAATTGCCAGGCCTTATAATCAGCCAAAGGGGGCATTAAAGTGGATCTAATAAAGTTAATGCAATATTCAACATGCCCTCCCCATGCACACTTAAAGAAGTCAAGGGCTTATTAGGTCGATTAAACTACATAGCCTGGTTTATATTTTAGCTTACAAATAAATGCCACCCTTTATTTAAGTTGTTGTAGAAGAATACTAATATAAAGTGGGATGAGGAGTGCAAAGAAACCTTCGCAACAATTTAAGCATATCTTATCAACCCTCCAATTCTGGTAAATACTAAACCTAAGAAATTGTTATTTATATTCCTCACATTATACTATCGAAGTCCATGGGATTTATGCTTAGCCAAAAAGATAAAGAAGGAAAAGAATGGGTAAGCCCTAGTAGATCAACTGGCAAAGAATCCCCTTAAAGATACTCCCTAAGAAGTGTAAGTTAGATTTCTTGATGAGGATATCTTGGTAGCTAAAGATGATTTTGATAGAGAAAAAGATGAAAAACTCTTGAAATGAAAGATGCTCTCTAATGGAGCTACCAATGTGTCTAGTTGTGGAATTAGGATAATACTAATATCCCTGGAAGGTACATAGTTCTCAATAGTTATAAGGCTCATTTTACCTTACATCAACAATATTGTTGAATACGATGTGTGTATTACGAGACTCAAAATGGCCTTAGATAAATAGATGCGATCATTTGCCAAGCTCAAGGTGAATACAAAATAAAAGACCCCAAATTGGTGCTTTACCACCAGCTCTTAACCAAGTTAGTGGAAAGGTTTGAGGAAATTACATTCACATACATCTTGAGGACTTAAAACTAGTTTGTTGATGCTTTAGCCACTTTAGCGTCCATGATTCAAATATCTAGTGGGTTAGAAATTTAGTCACTCAAAATTGAAATTAAAGAGAAGCTTGCTTTCTATTTAGCCATTGAAGATGCATATAATGAAAAGCCTTGGTACTAGGACACAAAAAATTTCTTGCAACAAGGTACCTATCTTGATAAGGCTGAAATGAAAGACAGAAAGACAATCAGGAGATTGGCTACCCAGTTCTTGAAAAGTGAATCCACTTTGTACCAACAACCATTTGATAGTATACTCCTAAGGTGTATAAACAAAAATGAAGCTGAAGTTTTGATGAAGTATATGAGGGAGTATGTAGCCCCCACATGAAAAACTATATGCTTACCAAGAATATCATGAGGTTGGGTTACTCTTGGTCAACTATGGAAAGCAACTGCATCAAGTATGTCAAGCATTACCACTTGTGCTAAGTTTACACAAATAAGATAAATTCTCCGCATAAAAAATTATATACACTATCTGCACCATGGTCGTTTTCAATGTGGGGTATAGACATTATCGGCCCAATCACTCCAAAGTCCTCAAATGGTCATCGTTTTATATTGGTAGCCATCAATTATTTCAATAGGTGGGTCAAAGGCTCATCTCATCCAAATGTTACCAAAAGAGTAGTAGTTAAGTTCATCAAGAGGGACATTCTGCCTCGATATGAACTCAAGAGACAATCATTTCCAATAACAACACAAATCTCAATAACAAACTCATGTTAGAGTTGTGTCGACAGTTCAAGATCATCTACAAGAATGCTACTCCCTAACAACCTCAAATGAATGGAGCTGTAGAAGCGACTAACAAAACTCTCAAGAGAATCATTGAAAATATGGCTATTACATATAGAGATTGGCATGAGATTTACCATTTACACTCATAGTCTATCGAACTTCTATCAATTAGAACGCCAATAAGAGCAATACCTTATTTCTTAGTATATGGCACCGAAGCTGTACTATAGGTAAAAGTCAAGATCCAATCTGTTAGAGTACTATCAGAAACTTAATTAGATAAAGAAGTGCATTGAGCAATTGAATTTAATGGATGAAAAGATATTGACAGCCTTGTATCACAATCAATGCTATCAACAAAGAATGACTCGAGCTTTTAACAAGAAGTTGCAACCCTGGAATTTCAAGGAGGTAATGTGGTGTTAACAAAAGCTCTCCCAAATGTATAAGATTCCATGAGGAAGTTTGCTCCAAATTACAAAGGTCCTTATATTATGAAAAGAGTGTTGCTTGAAGGGGCTTTAATTTTGTCAAAAATGGATGTTCCGGGTATGAGGGACCCTGTAAATGTTAATATAGTAAAGTTGTAGTACACATGAAAATCAATGGAATTTTTACTTGAAATACAAAATGCTAGCAATCTTAAATATTACTGTGGTTTAATTTTCATTTTCTACAAGCAAAGTTTATATCTTTAGTGGTAATCTACATTAGATAACTCCCAACACTTTTCCTGCTCCATCAAAAGGTTATATTCACTTACTCCACTCAAACAAATCCCATGCACTACAAATAGGAGAGAAAATGAATGCAATCTTTGGAACGATGAAAATAAAGTAAAACACTGAAAATACTTTACTGCGAATTCATCTTCCTCGACAAGGAGATTTGTTTTCTATTTTTTCAGGCAAGGCTACATCTAGAAAAGCAAACATCTCATAGCAGATAATTATTACCTGGTCAAAGATAAAGGCCTGAGTTCAGCTAGAGGAAGCTAAGAGGTAGTTCAATTGAGATTGTAAGAATTTATGTAGGGCCAGAATTATGAGACATAACTTTTCTACTCAAAACAAGACGATATTTCACATGTTGGTCACTTTCCTAAGATTTGCCAGTAAATAAGACTTCATGTACTCCCTTTTAAGATCAAAATGCATTTTCAAGACTAAATCAGTTGATTTGATCGAACTTCTTAAGAAAAAGCTTAGTTGTTTGGGCGCTATCGACAAAGCCAGGTAAGTGTTTGTATACATTTTAACATAAAGTTAAGTTGTTCTTTTAAACATTGCATTTGCATTAAGCACACCTCTTAGGATTTTAACTAACCCAAAAGGTACTTTACCTTCATCTTTTACTCTCTCAAGTCTTAGCTAACTCAAAGAGTACTTTCCCTCCAATTTCTCTTAAGGTTTTAGCTAGCTTATAAGGCGCTTTCCCTTCATCTTTTTCTCTCTCAGGGTCGTAGCCAACTCGTAGAGCACTATCTCATGCTACTTTTTTCTTAAGGTCTAAGCCAACTCATAGAATGTTTTTTCTCTAAGTTCTCTTTAGGTTTAAGCTAGCTCATAAAGCGTTTTCCCTTCAATTTCTCTTAGGGTTTAAGCAAGCCCATATGGCATTTTTCTACCTTCAAGTATCCATTAACCAGCTCATATAGCATTGTCCAGCTTTTGGAGTCTTAAGCTAGCCATAAAGCACTTTCCTCCGTTCAATTATCTATTAGGGTTCTAGCCAACTCAAAGAGCGTTATCCCATCCTTAAGATTCTTGGCAGCTCATAGGACATTACCCTTCAATCAATGCACTTTTAGGGTCTTGCCAACTCTAAAAGTGCTTTCCTTTCTTAAGGACTTTTAAAGTTATAGCTAATTCCTAGGGCATTGTACCCTTCTGAAAAACTCATTCACATGTCTCAACCAGCTCTTAAAGTGTCATCTTTCTTTTCAAAATATCTTTCATCAAATTCATAGTGGATTAAGCATAAGGTATCTAACTAGTTGTAACTCTTCTAAAGGCAAAGGATGGTTGGCAATTCATATTAGTAAGTTGTGTCTCATTTTCCATGTCTAAACGAGTTCGTATCTAAAAAACCTAAACCAATGACACAACCCATTTATTAATCATGTATGGGAACCTAAACCCGTGACCTCGCATGTTTCATACCCAAATTGAACCCGTTTATATTAAGGTTGATAGCCCACTTCCATGTCATATCTTGTTTATCTTAGGTTTGCTACCATATTTATCAATTAAAAAGTTGTAATTAAATATATAAATTTTTTATAAATATAAAGAGAAATGAATAATAAAAATATTTAAATTTTATAAAGACAAATGACATAGTATCTTCATACTCAATAAAAACTTACAATAAAAATAATTTTTTTTATAAAGAAAAATCTTACCAAATATAAAAAATCCCAAAATTTAAGTTATATATGATAAGCTCCTAATTATGTATATTTTATAGAGTGATTTTTTATTATTTTCCCTTGAATTTTGATTTTATTTTTAGAAAATGATCCTTATTTAAGTAAAATCTCATTTTCTACGCTTTAGAATGATCTACAGAAAAAAATGAGAAAATAAAAACAAGTTACACTCAATTCAGAGCTAAAACAAGAAAGTTATAAAGTTTTGAGGATCAACATGATTAAACAACATGACTATGTCGTTTCCATGAGAATTTGAAGTAATAACACAAGAGCTTAGAAAACGGCACAACCAAAATGACATAACCATGTCGTTAGATCATGTCATTCCCAAGTGATAAGGAGATACAAAAAAGATATGAAAAAGATTCAATCTGGTACATCTAAAATGATGATTGTGTCCCCTAATCATGTCGCCTACTGTAACTCCTTTAATTCATCCTGATTATTTAAATCTTTATGAGGGCTTTTTTCAAAAACATTAGCAAATCCTTTTGAGAGAATTTGAAGATCAAAACACTCAAGAGAGCCTAGTGTGTCAAGGATTCAAGATTCAAGACCCATGTCATCATATTCACCACTTACTTCTCTATTCTTCTTTTCATTTTCACCAATGTATATTCTTTTATCATTAGTAGAGAGTAAATCTTTAATGTCTAAATCTCATGGAACCTAGATCTATCATGTGACAATTGTTTTTATTAGATCTAATGCAATTCTTTAGTTTTTGCATGCTTTAGATTGATAATCCTGTATGTATTAATCTAAAAATCTAATATTATACAAAAAAATCGAGAAATTTCTTGTACAATTAGATTTAAGCATAATTGATGAGGATTTGTGCAATGTTAGAGATAAATTGCAAGATTCTTCCAAATCTTTAATCTTTTCTTTAAAAGAATTCATTGCATATTAATATGATCTTAGGTCATGCTCTGAGGAAGAGATTCTATTAGAAAATCCAAAGATTAGGATTAATAAGCTTGAAAAAGTTATTGGCTTTAATAGAGAATTCTTCCAATTAAGAAAATTAATGAATTAATTAGTTCATCTTTAAAGAAAATCATATGTGGAAGTCTAGGGAAAACAAGATTTAGGTACTATTGAATCTTGCATTAAATCTTTAGTTAATTGTTTTCTTGTTTTGATTCTTGATTAATTGTTAAGGTCATTAGGTGCAGCAATTTTAGTTTAATTTTTTAAATTCTTAAAGTTGAATTTACCGATTAAATAATAAAGCTAAGGTTACTACTAGTACTTTAGGTTTCTAAAGGATCAACTCGAACTCATATCTACTTTAATATAATTTGATAGGTGTGCTTACCTCATATCGATATAGCATCACTAAATTAAGTGGAATCGTGAATTAAATGAATATTAATATTACTAAGTATTGATTTCCAAATTCATTATATTGTTTCTCGGAATTTCAAGAAAGATAGTTAAAGAATTTACACATAAGTTTATAACTTTTTGCCCATTTAAACTATGATATAGTAAAAAGAGTATATAATGTTATCAAATTTAAGTTACATAACATTATTAAATTAAGAACAATCATGACTTAAACAAATATTAGTATTACTACCGATGTTAATTTAGAAATTTATCATATTATCTATCAGATTTTTAAGGGAGACAGTCAAATAATCTACACATGAGTTCATATTTTGCCCATTTAAGCTATAATGTAGCAAGAAAAATATACAGCTAACGATATCCCATACTTTTAATTAAGATCTCTAACTTAGAGAGAAATTATTTATGCAATACAATGTAAATACAGAAGAATATATAGCGTATTTTGTGTCTCGTGTTTAGGTCTAGAAGCTTGACCCGAACCTAGATACTAATTTAACAGCGTTTAAACAGGTATGACCCATTTATATCTCATATCAAATTTTTCAACACGCTAGCACATTTATATCCTGTCTAAGTCCATCATGGCCAAGTCCCAAATTGCTAGCCTAAAGGCAAAGTCATCTTCAAGGAAGAAATGGTGTTTGCTTTGTTTTTGTAGTAATATTTTACTCAAACTTCACTACAAAAAGGAACAGCTATAGACATCTTATTTTTTGCCCCTTTTAATTTTAGAGTTTCTTTTAAAATAAAGGAATAGGGTCCTAATTCAAAAGAACACATAAAAAAATTGAAAATTCAAAAATTCTGAATCACCTAGATAAGGTCATTTCATTTTTAAGGTCACCAATTGGATCGCTTCATTTTTAAGGTCAGTTAATTATGTGTTGAAATTAGATTTAGCTAAATTTAAAAAAAAAAAAAAAAGAAGAAGAAGAAGAAGAAGAAAAGAAAGAAATTTTTTTAAAAAAAAAAAAAAAGTTAAGGGGTGGGGGAGAGGGGAGCGCACGTGCATTTAGTATTAAAAGGGCTAAAAAGCCCTCAAACCAAGCCAAGCCTAACAAATGGGCCTTACTCACAAGCTGATGCACCTTATTTTTCTCCCTATAAAGTGTTCTGTTCAATACTTATGCTTAGATGACTCGTACCCCTAACAAATATCTCTTGTATTCGGTTTTCTCTGAATACTTCAATCATTTCAATGAAGTTTTCCATATCATCATCATCCCTTATGGCCATTAGAGTGTAGGAAACTCCTCCCTGATAATAACAAGGGTATTGATGTACAAGTTCAACTCTAGTAGGATCAACTTTGATACTCACATAGATATGTTGGAGGAAGTGACTAAAGTTTGAGTTCTTCCTCATCTTCAACTTTTTCGCTTGCTCCCTATATGTTGTAGACGGATACATCCATTCACAATGTTTATTCCCACATACACAAAAATTTTCACATAGTCAGCCATTCTCAACCTATTGATCCAGCAATTCAAAAATGAGTTAAGCCCATACAATTTCACGTAATACGTGGCATCCATACAATTTCACTTTTTAGCAGGGCATTTCATCACATACTATATACACATGCAAGATCGCTTAACCAATGTACAAGTGAAATCAACTATATTTCACCAGTGGCACTCCTATTTTCTTATGTTACTGCACAAGTTATCTAACTACAGACTAGCACATGAACAACATACTAAATATAGACATAGTATACTAATTTTCTTCAACTATTATAAAGTATTTCAACAAGAAAATTTGCATATTATAAAAATAAATGTAGAAAAAAGAAAGGGACTAATTTTACTTACGGATCAATGGAGAAAATGGTGTTGTGAAAGTACGTTTGGTGTTGTACTATTAGCTAGAGAGTAAAAATTAGAGAGTGAGGGACATTTCAAAAAAATGGAGGATAGAATGAGCTTTGGTCATGAAAAATTGGGTATATATAAGGGGGGCGAGAAGGTGCAAAGCTTGTTTTTGCATTTGGTTTAAAGCAAAAGGTACAATCCAAGTATGGGTCTTCTCCTTTAACCAAAGGTGCAATGCAAGTATGTACCTTCTTAAGGCGCAATGTAAGTATGTGCCTTCTTAAGATGCAATGCAAGTATGGGCATACGACTTCTTAAGGTACAATACCAAAAAAAAAAAATTATTGGAGGCACCCTACATATATGCCTCCATTATAAAAAATTTGAAAACAAGAAAGGCACATGCTTCATGGGTGCCTTCCCTACCCCACTAACGTATTAAGGTTCCCCTTGGGCTCGTTTTCATAGTAATTTTCAAAAAGAGGATGAGCTACCAACCACTAGTCCCATTACTCACGCACGGCTTCAAGACCTCCACTCCCTCACCCGAAAAATTCTCTCTCGACAACCTACCGATGATGAGAAACTTTACGCCAAAGACGAATGGTTGAACTCCTTGAGCTCTCTATATTGTCATACGTTGATCTATATACTTGATGGTGATAATGCTAACCATTCCCTTATTAAGGACCCTGTGCCAAGTAATACGACCAACTACTGTCGAGAGATTCTTGCTGAGTGACGAGAGACTCACTTAATGGCCGAGTAGTTTTCTCTCAGCATCCCACCATTTCTCTCGTCCTGGCCCCTTTATTACCACAATATCTTGATCCCTCTTACCTGCTATGCTTAGAGAATATTCATACTAAACCAATGTTACACTGCCACCTGTCCACCTCGCCTGACATTGTACTACTTTTTCCATTTTTGTCTTTTGTCCTTTTTACCCTTTTTCGCATGTACTAGGAATTTCCTTTTTGTATATACTTTCTTATAATTTCTTTAATTGTAATGTTACCCTATGGACTTACCATAAATAGTCCCTTTTCCTTGTAAGCCAGAATCATCAAACTTTACACATAAACATTGAATATCCTGTTCTTGTGAGACAACCCTCTCCAAGTTCATTTTACATACACTCTTTTCTAATCTTACCGAGTAGCTCAGGATTAGTGGCGAATGGACCTTGACATCAACTTATGCATCGTACAAGTGAAGTGTCAAGTCGTGTTGTGTTTGTTGGTGTCTCATATCCTTCAAGTAGCTTCACGTCAGTTACTCTTGTTCATCTATGGACCATTTCCTTTTAATTTTCTTTGATATTTTCAATGACCCATTTTAGTTTAAATCTGCTATAGTAAATCCTAGTGATAATTGAGCTCTTAAACATACCATCTTCATCTTCTTCCTTTTATCAAACGGTTCAGTTCAAAAAAAAAAAAAATTGTCCAATTTTCTCTAAGATTTCACCAAATTAATAGTGAAATCTCCAAGATAACATGACAAACTTTGAAAATACATCCAAATACATCAGTTTTCCTATTGAAATCAAGCCAAGAAAATTGAGCACAACTTGATTTCAAGATGCTTGTTTGTACTCAATCCTTGAATCTAAACATTTTAGGAAGCAATGGAAGCTTCCATTTGAACTTAGAAACAAGTATCCAACTTCTCCAACTCATGTAATCGCCCAATCATGTTTGTTTCCCCATTTTCGAAGATCACCTGTGTTTCGTCATCAATGGCAAATTGGCCATTAATGGCCATTTTCCTTACTTGTTTAAGCTAGAGCCACTATAAAAAGACCCCCTTCTACATTCCTTGACCATGAAAAATCATCAACTTTCACTCCAATTCTATCCTCTCATTTTCAAGATTCTCTCTCTCTCTCTCTCTCTCTCTCTCTAGTTTAGCTTACTCCACCACCACCATCGAAGCAAAGTATTACCGTAATGGTGTCCCTATAGTTCATAGATTCCCATAGCTACCTCCTTTTCCCCTTATCGTGCACTTAACTGTAACTAACCAAACACCACCGCCACCTTTAAACGCGAACCTCCATTAAATGGCCTCCTTACACCATGGCACCACAACCAATCTCACTTTCATCCATAAAAGGCACATGAAAGCGCTATTAGCCTTTTAAAATTCTCATGGGAACATTCTCAAGCATCCAATCAAATTGTTGTTCTTCTTCTTCCTCCTCCTCCTCCTCCTCTTCTTATTCTTCTTCTTTGGATCCTGACCTATTTGCCCATCCATAACCCGACCAAACTCTAATACTCAACCCTAGCGTTGACCCGACTACATCCCAGGTTTGTTTGGTTGTTTTCTCTTTTTTTTTTTTAATTGTCTAATAAAATAAAGAATAAATTAACAGTTAAAAAAAAAACTTGATTATGGTCTTTATGTTCCAACCCTTCTTCTTATTTATGTATATATATATAATTTTTTTCTATTCCCATTAAACTTCCTTTTTTAGAATTCATAAAGAAAATAAAAGAAGAAAATTGTTTTCAAAAAAAAAAATTGTCTTATCTCAAGACTTTTATAACCTTTTTTAGAATTTCTTTTTTCCCTTAAATTTCTTCAAAATTTTTCTTTTACTTAGAAAAAAACTGACTTCAAAAAAAGAATTCCTCACTTTGAAAAATATATTTTCTAAAATAAAAATAACAAGTCCCTCTTCCAAAATTAGTACCTTCTAGAGTTTTCAAAAGATCACAACCCTAAATTAGAAACCCCTTTTTAGAAATTTTCTTAAAATTAAATGAATGAAAACGTAAACTTTACCGATTTTTAGAAATTAAAAGAAACCAACATACCTAAATTTTTAAAATGAACAACGAAAGTCTAATCCCGAATAACAGGTACATAAGCACCCATAAACAATTATGAAGCGACTTAAAATATTAAAAAAAATTATTTTTTCATGTTCAAATAATACCTTGATTTCTTTGTAAATAATTTTATTCTTTCTTTTACTTGTAAATAGGAGTTGTTTTTAAATTAGAAGAATATTTTAAAATATAAGTTTAATTTCGAATGATTAAGGTGGTACCTATATAGAATTTAATAGGATATAACTCGAAGTCGTAAACCTAGTTCCTTGAAATCTTTTCAAAAAGTTTTCAAAATTGTAAGCTAATGGCTAAATTAAAACTAATCTGCCTAGTTGATTCTAATTTAATCACCTTTCCTAGTCCCATTGGGTGGCGGCTCTTTTTAAAAAATAAAGGAACCAGGTTTTTCTTAACTTTAATCAAGGGTTTAAACAAAATGGGTACAAGGTTTACTTTAAATCAAGTTAAAGAAAACGAAAAAAAAAAAAAGAAAAACGAAAATTCAAGCTCAACAACATAGAAAAAGGGGATTGCATTTTTATAGTGAGGTTTGGTTTTGTGGGACAAGCTAAGAAAACAAGAACCGTGCCTACCTCTACTTATAGTAATTATTTGATCTATAATGCCTATGAGTCATTTAGATGCTAAAACATCAATCAAACGTTTGAATTTGTTAATATATCTATATTTCCAAACCTAACCAACTTTGATTAGAGCTTAAGAAGGTTTTTTTTTTATTATTCATGTTAATCTAATAAAAAGATGTAAAAAAAGGTATATCTATAACCAGATCATAACTATGCTAAAGAATGTTTAAATATTGTGATAATCCTAGATTCCAAGCTCCTACATTTAAGGTATTAAGCAACATTATCCATTTATATGAAACTTTACAACGAAGTCACAAGAGTTAGAGGAAGTGACTCCTAAAATTCATTTCTCAAAATAATATATGTAGAGGATTTAATTTGGTAAAATATAAGATAATTACTATAGCTTGTTATCTAGTAAGCATTCAAAATTTAAGCTCCAAAATATAAAGTTGTATGTAATGTAAACTTTGAGCTCCAAAATAGAGATAAATTATTTAGCTTATGGGCATAGTAAAATGGAATAAAGTTATATGCAATGTAGATATATTTTTATTAAATATATATAGTATATATTAAATTTGCACAAACATTAACATAAACACGTAAAATATAAGTAAATTACAATCTAAAACATCATAATTATGCAACATTGGATTTTTTTACTCACTAATCTCTTACCAATAATGATGTGGTAGTTTAGGAATATCCTAACATGATGGATCATCAATAAATAAATAAGGATACCATCTCATGCTATGGAATAATGGGAAAACAACATGTAGCGAATGCTTAGCTAAACTTCCCCAAGCGAAACTGACTTTAAGCCTATAAATAAACCAATAACACATCATTTCAACAGTTTCAGCAATTAGAAGTTTGCAAGAAAGGATAAAAAACAAATAATATAGAATTTAAGAAAAACAAGACTAAAACGGGGGGTAAATGTATTTACATTTGTTTTAAGGGTAATTATACAATCCGTTGTTATTGGGTTTTGGTGGTCAAAGGTGGCCAGCATGAGTAGTCCAATTGACATAGGCTTGCTGGCTGTAAAGCACTAATAGCCAATGAACATGCTAATCAATTTTGCACCTATAAGTTACTATTTTTACTAGAAATTTCAAATTGAGCTTACTTATATCTAAGAAAATGTATTCTAGGGTTGTTTTGTATGCAACATAATATTTTGTATTTATGAAATTATGAATAGCAGTATATGCTCTTTAAGAAATGACTTTATTTAGGGGAAAATCCAATTAATTTTTCAAAATACTAAACTATGTTGTTTCAAACTAATTTTCAGTGCATAGGCTTCTAATAACTTAAAGTTAATTTACATGAAGAGAGCTTTTGATAAAGTACATGTTTGATATTTCTTATATTTATTTTAAGTAATCTACCCAATTTTTCAATCTAAAGAAGTAAGTGTTTTCAAAATATTTCTTAATTACTCCAATTTGTTAGGACTTCTTAAGCCTAACTATGATTTTAGAAGTAGTTAGTTCTAATTTTTTTTATTAAATTTGATTGTTTACATAATTTAAGCAAACTTTTAGTAAAATAAAGCTCACAACCAATATTTTAGAATGTATATTCATCAAATTTAATATTTATAATTAGCATACCTAAAACTATATATTTTTGTGTTGTGAGTTTATGTTATTTTTCATAGAATTTATCAGATTAATTTATTATTTATTACCGAAATACCTAGTAATTATCTATATGTTAGTCTAACTTTGTAATTACAAATCATGGTTTACTTTGATGCTTTGATAGGTATTATGGTTTATTCAGTTGTAGTTTTACGGTATTTAATGATAAATAATTGATATTTAAATATAATTCAGACTAACTAAGGAATTTCAATAGTGTATGATCGTATCGGTGATTGAAAAGGGCATTTTCGGTAACTTTGCAAGGTTAGTTAGGTTAATATCTTTAGATGTTTTTATAATACTTAGAACAACAATCATGATGAAGTTTGTTAGAAATGGGTGAGAAATGAAGAAGTTACGATCAATAGAAGCGAGTGGTTTAATCGATATATAATAATAGTTACTTTTACTGTATTTGGAAAAGAGAATCATTATTGATGCTTCCTAGATGGTGATAGGTGAAGATATTCGTATCAAATAGTGGAAAAGCAAAGATCCAAGTGAATACCCCCTACTTGGTTATTTTATGTTTACGTAACAGTAGAAAGAACATCTTACTTGTTGAATGCAGCTTTGAGTGTTACAATACAACATAGGAAGATAACATAGACTAAGTGTAGCACTTTAAGTCTGAAGGATGCTCTCACCTATTAGGCTAGTCTTTGAGTTAGCTCTCCCTTTATGCTTAAGTCATAACATTTTGTGCTCTCATTGAGAGGCCAGCCCTAAGAAAGAAGTGAGTTGGACAAGGAGTAACTTGAGAGATGGCTACTTGGGAAATTGCTATCTAATCAAGCAGAGTGTGAGCTACCAAGAGTAGGCAGTCCAAAGTAGGTCAATATGGGTGTTACTTTTAAAAGGAGGTGGTAATGTCACAATCTAACATAAGAAAGTAACATAAATTAAGTGTTATGCTTAAATCTAAGAAGTTCTCTCACCTATTAGGCTAGTTTTTTGGGTTGGCTTCTCCCTTTGGACTTAGGTCATAATATTAAGATTCACTTAAGTGTATCCTTTAAAAAGGGGAAAAATATATACTTTAAAGAGCAAAATATAACACAAAATTATGTATACTTCAATGGTTGGGTATTTGGTTTTATTTACAAATATGAGGTCTTAGTGTAAGACCCTAGTCTTTGACCAACCATTGTGAATTCGAAATGGCAATATATCCTTACTTAACATGGAACTAAGAAAGTATGGCTTGAAAAGTGAAGAACTAAAGTGGTAATGAATAGCATGAGTCACGAACACAATCATGTAATGTGATCATATATGCTCAAAATCAGTAGATTTAGGGATACTAGAAAATGTTTGTAGAATTGAATTAAATTTTCATATAAGGTCATAAAAGAGTTATAGTAAAGTTTATTTTGCAAAATAAAGTATAAATAAAACACTTAATCTAATAAAAGTGTATTTTTCTCGATATTGTTTATTTTTATCAAGAACTCAAAATATGAGCTCTGAAACTTAATGAAACCCTAGAGAAAAATGACTTGACTTATAAAAATAATAATCTAGAGTAATTAGATATGAAATAATTATATAATTAGTAGATGTACACATATGTACACGAAATTATAAGATAATAATATAGATAATACACATAAATAGGTACATATGCATAAAATACCAATTTATTTAAATAAAGTACATGGGAAATTGATAAGGAACTCAATTTTAGGAAGCTTATGGTGTGGTATTCAATTAGAAGGGTTGGCCAAGTGTTATACTTAAATTAACATGTAAAATATAAGCTTAACAAGTGTAAAGCACTAAAGAAAATTCCTTAGGCTATAAAAACCCCTCTTCATAACAATTTTAGCCTTTTGCTCATTTTAGGAGAGAGAAAACTCTTTAGGAAAAATTAGGAAAGTAGAAGGAACTTAAGGAAAGGCTTAGGAAAAACTATTGCAAATATAGGTGTAAAACTTGGGTTTTCAAGGTTGGGAGCTTTAAGCAACACCTCACATCAAGACTGCACCACCTCCGAAGAGAAACTTTATGTCTAGCTTGGTCAATGACCCTTTGACCACTGTTGACTACTATAAGGCCTTGCACCGATGAGTGTTTAATTTTCTCTAAATTTTCATTAAAATTATAGAAATAGAAAACCATGTCCAAAAATTATGAAAATGGGTTTTCTTTGGTAACCTTTTATGCAGATTCCAAAAATGAAGCCATATTTCCAAATTCGAATCAATTACATAAGTTCCTTAAGAAATCACACTTAAAAATGAATTTTGTGTCACTTTTTCAAAAGACTAAATGATATTGTTCTGACCCCCAATATTTTTGTACAAGTTCTTGAGTAGGTCTACTTTAACCAATATGTAAAGAGTTTCAAAAAATTGAGAATCTAGATTTTGAGTGATTTTGATATAACTTGAAACAATGTGTTTAATGCGCTTATAGTGTTGTTTTCCTAAGGAACTCCATATGTATGTGTGATATTATGGCCATAATTGAGTTTAAGTGATGAGTTAATTTGTTTGAGTATGAAAATGGTGGAGATGGTGTCAAAGTGGGAGCAATTGGGTGATTTACAAAGGCAAATAGGTGAGTTAGAAGCCAAGTTAGAACCTTAGTTGGTTGGAAATCTATACTTAAGAGACAAGAGTTAGTCAAAAGGTGACTTGAAAGTTAGGCTATCTATGTATTTTAAAAGTGACTTCTTATGATCTACATATATAATTAGCTATATGGCTAATTAAGGATATGAACTAGTGATACAATCATAACTGGACATCGAGCAAGTATTTTAATAAAGTCTTTCATTTTAGAACTACTATACAATAGTGAGAAAGCTGGATTTTATAACACATATGGAGTAATGAGCTAGTCAGAGGTTAAGGCAAAGGGCAATTGAGAAAATCTTATATAAAGTAGGTAAGTCAGAGACTGAGTCAAAAGTCATCTAGAACTAAAGCTATTCTAAAGAAAGACTTCAAACTCTAATCCTTAGATGTAAGTAAACGCTTAATTTATTTTGTATACAACATATATTTGACTTGGGTACCATATACATTATGTTTAGGTGAAGTAGTTGAGGAGTCTCAAGAAGGAGCCTAAGTTTTAGAAATCATTAAGTAGCCTTGATAAGTGGATTTCTTATGTGTTAGAGTGGATTATATCTACTCATATAACCTTCTAACTTACTTAACTAAGGATGATTTGATGGAGCTTATATGCAAGCATGACTTGTTGATTGATGAGCTATGATATGATGAGTGATCTCTTTTTTGTATGCCATCAATGAATCATGCTTGGTTATTGGCTTTGATAATTACAATTGTGCTATTATTTGGTTATGATTATTGATTGAGATCTATATTAGCTTGGCCAAGAAGTTAGGTATTAACCCCACCCCTTAAGGTGTTCATTTAAGTGAAACCAATAACGAGATCTTAGAAGTGAAAACATAAATGAGACGAAGTAAAGGCTTGGCTAAAAGGTAATTGAGTAAGTTTGCTTGGTAATTGCTTGATGTGTAATTAATGCATTCATGGTATGGCACAAAAAAGACCTACAAGTTAACTTTCTAAAACTAAGACTTTAGTAGGTAGAGTTTGTTTAAAAAGTTAGGTTTCACTAAGCAAATAACTTCATTCTTGAAAGCTTGGTTTTTATTTAGCAAACAACTTGATTTTTAAATGGATTTTCAAGCATATAGAAATTGCATTGTTCTCCGCTAGGCTAAATTCTTGATAGGTTCCTGGATAATTTATCCGGATATCCAAGAGTATCAGCTAACCAAAGAAGGGCTGGGGATAAGACTAGGCTAGGATAACGGTAGCGATGCATGTCACATGTATAACCATGGGATACATTATCTGCATTGGCTTCTAGGCTGGAATATAAGATAAGGTAACTTACATAGTAACTTTTAGGTTTGATGATGGTATTAGACTTATGTTTGTGTTATTATTTATTTATTTACTCTCACTCAATTTACAATAAGTTAGGGGGATAAGTTTTATTATCCTTAGGCTAAGAAAAGAGTTTAGACATGACATCACATCTCATCGTAGAGGCAAAAAGATGTTAGAATGCTTATGGAGTAAATTTCTTTAAAGGAAGAATGAGGAGCTGTGGTATTTTATTCAAGTTCCTAGATGTGGCTCTTTAAGGAGATCAACATGTTACATATGGATTTCAATACAAAGGTTATAAATGTGACGTGGACTTAAAGATAGATTCATGTACTGTATAGGAATATATAGCTGTGATACCTTGAGTATATAACTCGCCTTTGTAAAGACTTCCACTAGTGCTTATAATTTAATAAGAAGAGACCTGGAAATCAATTGTTTCGTGGTGTTGAATAGCAGGTTGAATACAAGTTTTTCCTTATACCTAACTCAGGGATAATATAACGAACCATTTTCAAGTACTAAAAATGAGAAAAAAATTTCAAACATTTGGAAGTGGAAGGCAAGGCATTACACTTGGATTCAAATCTCATGTATGTTATTTTACTTTTTCTAAATATATTTATTACTTGAATAACATTTGTCTTTTTGCATTTGTTAAGCTTTTTTTTTTTTTCCACAATAACCAATAATATAAAATCCATTAGTTATAAATCATATTTAACTAAATAAATTCTCCTATATTTTCATTTTTTTTTAGTAATATATCATAAATAATAATTATAATGTCATATTACAAATGTTCTCGTCTTATCACATGAATTATTGATAAATAATACCAATTATATAACTTGGTCTAGTGACTTTCTTTTTTACAATTAATGTTTCGAAAATGAATATGGTTAATTGAATAATTGACTACCTAAATAAATTATATTCAAAATAATATTATTTTTTTAATATTGTTGATGAAACAATCATGTATAGTTATTATGAAAAGAAATAGTTTGATACTTATATTTATATAAATTTGCTATTTTAGCTTTACTTGCAATTTCTTATTCAAATTTTTTTTTTTTTCTAATCTATTTTTGTTAAAAATAGAACCTACACAAGTTTTATAAATTAATGCAATTTTTTTCTATATTAGTGGTTAATTTTTTTTTAATATATATGCATAAGTGGTACACCCATTGTAAATAAGCTCAATTTTTAAAAATTAATACTTCATTATATACTTGGCACTTAAAGGAGTTCGACTATAGGCTTTTGGTTACAAATATTTATATCATTTACAATTTTTAAAAACTTAAATACTAAACTTCAGTTAAACATTTCGGTCTCCATTATACTTATTCAATGACACTTTTACTTTCCAAAATAGCTAATTCTACCTAGTGCTCTCCAAAAGTCCATCCTAACCTGAAGATAAGAGCAAACTTACCGCCTCAACTACTGTTGAGCTGAATAAGAGTGGAAAACAAACAATAATACACTAAAGCACATAACATAGGTACTCAAGTTTCATATTTAATTAACATCTGAGCAGCAAATAATATAATGCAAGTTATATGCCATTCTAATGGACGTGATATACATCGATATCGATATCTTAGCTAGCCAAGCAACTCATCCAGTACAGTTAACTACAAATCCAGGCATGCAAAGAATATATCCAGGAACCTAGCAAATATTTCAACTCAGTAAAACCACAAAGTGTGGTTGAAGTTTTAGTCAATGCAAAATTATATGCACGAAAACCCAACTTTGTAAACTTATCTTAGCAAATCATAAATTTCAAAACTTTGACTTGTAAATCCTTTTCATGCTATGCTATTAATACTTAAACCAAATCTCATATGACTACCAAGTAAAGCAACCAAGCTTATTTAGTTATTCTTTTAGCCAATCTTGAGCTTTATTTCCTTCCCCTTTCAATTTCTAAAAATCTCAATGCCAAGTTTACTTAAGTAAACACCTTAGGAGGTAGAGTTAGTATCTAACATATATCTAAGTTAGCCCAGCATATCAATAATATCATGATCAGGTAACATTAGATACACAAAACACAATATCATGGTACACTGAACATAGCAAATCCCATCAACATAGATACAGTCACCACAATCACATGCAAGGATACTCACTCCTAAATGAGTAAATATAAATCTACTTTCTATACACATTTCCACTTACCTGGCCTGCAAACTATTCCTATGTTTAATTGTTAGCAAGTTAGCCCAACATATCAATAATATCATGATCAGGTGGCATTAGATACACAAAACACAACGTCATGGTACACTGAACATAGCAAATCCCATCAACATACATATAGTCACCACAATCACATGTAAGGATACTCAATCCTAAATGAGTAAATATAAATCTAATTTCTATACACATATCCACTTACCTGATCTGCCAACTATTCCTATGTTTAATTGTTAGCAAGATGCTCTTCTTTGACTATGTCGCCTAATATGGATAAATATTACCAAAGTCAACTACAAACCATACATACATATATATATAACTAATAAAACTCCGCCTTCCTTATAACATCGTGACACTTTACTACAATCCTTATAGGATTACAGGATACTTTGACTTATTAATGTTCAAATATATATATATAAGCTCATGGAATAACGTCCTCATCATCATAAATATTTGCTTATATAAGATGTACCTTTAAAATTACTGATAAAATACGTTATTCACATAACCATATATATAACTAGAACCCTTGCATATCCTATATGTGCATAAGAGTTTAAATGCGCATCATGTATGACCATATAAGTTGAGATTATGGAGGGTTATATGTGTGTATATATATTTATACATAAGTTATTATATCCTTATATTCATATACCTGAATCAGTGGAAAAAATAGATTCTTAACTTACACACATATATAGTGATATAAATATGTCATAGAAAGTAATTTATATCTTTTAACCATGGGTGCAACTCACTAAATATTACAGAAAATACACTGCTATGATCATCAGGAAACATCATTCTCGTTCAGAAGAGCACGTTTGAATTTCGAATAAGTTGTCGTAAAACAATATATTTCTTCAACACTCTAAACTCTTATATCATTATATAATCGTTGGAAATTATTCATAAAAACGGTATGAACTTGATCTGGATTCTAAAGTCATTAACAAGCTATGTTGTTCCCACACGTGTCCATTCCTATGGAGAAACATATAACATTTACATAATAATTTCATAGTAATATATTCTACATAAATCCTTATAGAATGCTAAAACTCATAAAGTTCATATATATATATATATATATATATATAATATCTTAACTTGTACATGATCTTTCGGTTGATGGTTCCAATCAAAGTTTGTAGGTTTTATCCTTTAAAATAATTTGAGAAAAGGTTGAAAAGAAAAAGGAACCTCCATAAGTTGAAAGTGGAAAAAAGAAAAACTTACCTTGATGTTTGCGGCGAGAAAGTCCTTTGCCTATCAAGCGTCTGATTTTTTTTTTTCCTATAACATTCAATTAATTCTTTCTTTTACTTTGTTTTTTCTTGGCTAAACTTTGCAACTTAGCTCCTGTTATGTTTTTATACCAGCTTTAGGCAATGAACATGGATTAGTAACAATCCAAGTGTCCTTTTAGAGTTGTTCCAACTATCCTTGTGCTAAGTGTTGTCTTCTAATATTTTTCTTTTGGATGATTCATCCTTACCTGGTTTATAATTTTGCCATGCTAGGTTTTGGAAATATTGACAGCATTATAATAATTGTTCTTGTTAAAATATATTAATTTAAGGTGTACATTTGCCTATATCAACTTATTTATGTTGATATATATATATATATATATATATATATAGTAATATGCATATTAATGAGTGTGGATATTCTTTAAATACCAATTCATACATTATTAATTTTATATATTAAATAGTTCGTTTTTAAAGTCTCCTTATATCTTAGAGTTGAAGTTTTGAGTTTTCGATAAATAACGAGCGATATCGATATAGTTATGTTTTATTATATTAAATATTTTATATACTTCATTTCAAGGGATAAATTTTACTAGGACTTCTCATGTTAAAATTCGACTCAATTCGGATAAAATTTCCCGAAAGTCCTAAATTGTACGGAGCACCTTAACACGTATCGATACCGAGTAACTAGGGTCCCACATGTACTAATCAACCTTAGTCATTTTCTAAAACTACTTCTCCATCCTAAGTTCTGAGAATTGTGGTATGTCAAATAATTAACAAGATCTTTTCACATAAATAAAATGCAATATGATTTTGAAGATAAACAAATATTTTTTTATTGATGATTTTAATATCAACTTAATGAAGGTAAGTTCGCTCGTCCCTTCTGCCCATTTTTTCTAACATTTTCGGACATGTTATCTAAAAGAATTGTGTACCATAGATTCGGATATTATTTTTTACTTAATATTATAGATGTGGCCTGTAAGTTGGATAAAGTTTTCCTCTCCTTAAATAGCGCCAACGACCATACTTCTGATGATATATTGCCATATATAAAAGAAGGAAAAAAAAAAAAAAAACAGAAGCGAGATGCACGTAAAAGTGATGGGGGAGGTGGTGAAATCACGTTTGAAAGTTAAAATATGTAAGGTTTTAGAGTTTTGAAATTCTTTGCATATTGTCAAAAGTAATGGGTTGGTGATGAAATCACTATTTAAAGAGTACATTTGCAACTACCCCTTGAATTTTAGTATTCCTGTCAAATTCGTTGGCAATAAATACAATAGAATTTTGGGGGAAAGATTACTAAAAGTCTTAAGTCTTTCTAGGTTTTCTCTACTTAGTTCTAAGCTTTTCCAATTGCACACTAAAGTGCTGGACTGCTGGTCGTTTCTAGAGTACATTGTAAGTCCTAATTCCTTTTTGGATTTATCGATTGAGAAGTAAACCTTTCTGAAAATACACTTAAATCCTAACGTTTTTTAAAAAATAATAAGTCTCACTTTGACAAATGTAGAAGGTTAGGCTAAGAAGTGTACGTTTGGAAAAAAAAAAAAGTTGAGAAATGATTCGACCTTATTTTAAAAACCTAAAAAAAAAAAAAAAAAAAGGGTCTAGACATTATTATCACCTTAGCTTACAAAAGAAAATAAATGAAAGGAATAAGTAACCATATGCACTATGAAGAAATGCATTAGTGTTATGCCGAATTGTCAGTATTAGTTATATTCAGGTTTTTCCGGGTAAAATTTTAATTGAAAAAAATAAAAAGTATATATTTAATTCTTAATATTTATCTATTTTTATTTCAACCCCTCAACATTTATAAACTACTACAATAAATCAGAGTTCCATCAATTTTATTGAATTTTCTGTTCATCATTGATATATACAGACTTCTAAAATGATTGAGAATAATCAATTAACTGAAATAATAGTATTAAATGTATTTAATTACATCATGCACAAAACATTATAAAAAAGTTGCAAAAAAATTGTACAAATACCAACCACCTTGATCAAACACCATAAGCCAATCACAAACTAATATATGTCAAAAATGTACCGGAAAATTTAATAAATTTTATAAAAGAGTTTTTTTTTTTTTTTGTCCTGTGAGAATAACATAAGTCTAAGGCAAGTGGACAAACTGCTTGTGAAAAGAATGAGGCTTTAGACAAGTATATAGCTGTGGGCAGAGAGTCATCGTTAAGCGTCAAAACGTTCAGACTCTTTTCGCAAGGTGCAATTCGATAATGAAAGCAAATAAAGGCTACTATTCAAGTATATTGTTTTCTTATATTCATATATATATATATATATATATATATATATATATTCTAGTACAAGAAGGGTTTGTTATATGGCTAGAGAGGCGACAATGTCAGTGCAATGTCCAGGTAAGGCTCATGCTTAATTGCGTCTATGCGGAAATCATATTACATTCATAAACTACATTACAAAAAAATGTGTTGTTGTCATAAAAATAAAATTACAATTATTTGACTTAGTTATAGTAAGATATCTGTTATCCTATAACAATTAGCGAAGCCGAAAGTATATTTACCTTCTCATAACTATCAAAAACCTGTGGTTAAGCTCCAAATTGTCACTACAGTCCAAAATCATTGCTATTATAGCTATTTGTGAGGCTTTTCAACGATTGCTTTTGGAGTTTCCCTACAAATTGGGAGGTAAATACATAATACCTAAAAAAGAAAATTTTCTTTTTATTTATCATCTTAACCTTCCTCCTTGATCTACTTAGGAGAAAATATATATATATATATATATATATATAATAACTACCTGCTAAAGATAAATTTTTAAGAAAAACTGAGATCATGCATGGACCAATCAAATGTTGCAGGGAAACTAACGTGGCCGGAGCTGGTCGGAGCAAATGGGATGGAAGCAAGAAGAATAATAGAGAGGGAAAACCCAAGCGTAACGGCCACTATCGTGCCTCCAGGCGCACCCGTATCCATGGATTTTAGGTGCGATAGGGTTAGGATTTTTGTTAATGCACTTTTACAAGTCATTCAAATCCCTACTGTTGGATAAAGTGCATCCCAATTTTTACTTTCTTTTTTTTTTTTTTTTTTTCTCTTTCTTAGTGCCAACTTCTTGTGAAAGTTTGCCCGTGAATAAATAAGTTGTAGCAAGAATGGGATTGTTTTTTCATATGTGCTTTTGTTGTGACATATATAGGGTCCAAAATTGAGATTTTAGGGGGTCTCAAGTAGAATGTGTTTTTAGCTTATTTTGTTCATAAAATCAAATTCAAATTCATCAGCATTTTTAGAAAAAAGCTTGACATGAACAGTAGGGATTTACGGAATGGAATTACGAAGCTTTTGCTAGAAACGACATGGAATAACATAAAACATGCAAAAAATAAATAAAGGTCATAAACTTCATCCGAAGGCTTTAGTGACGTTGGGATGATGCCTCACCTCACCATGTCAAAGTCTATCTCGTCCATGCAAATTTATATATTGACTACACTCAGTCGACAGGAACTAGCCATGAAATGAACATGAACATTCATCTTATCAAAGAACCGTATGGAAACATAAAAAAGACATTAAATAACTTTGAAGTTCTAATATCACATGCTAAATTCATATTATCACAAGCTTGCTGGATGATGAATAGGGACTTAAATAATTGTAAATTACACAAATAGTTAATTGAAAGGGAAAGGAAAAAGAAAAAAATACATGGGTTGAATTGTTAGTAATTGACGGCAGAACATAGCTAGGGATTCTCGACGCAACTCGCAACATCAGTATCGGTTGCCAGTCTATATCAGCTGACTGTACAAAATCTACCGGTCTATGCGAAGCCAATGGAAAGGTTTATCTTCAAGGAGAGCCGACATAACTATAACTATTTTCTTGCTGTTTCTCTCCGCACATCCTAAATCTCACATATCAAACAAAATGAGATCGCCAACAACACTGCAGGTGTGGACAATTCAAGTAACGGCTAAAAAATATCCCTTATGGCTTCCACAATTTCATCGTGCAGTCCTCACTATATGTGGCAACAAGATTCCTGTGGGGATGATGGGTAACACCAATCACATCCTTCTCATGGACCTGCCAGCCAATGTGCAATTGGTTTACGACAACCACCATTTGATTACATGGAAGCCAAAGAATTATATCTTGCATGCTCTCTATTTCACTAAGGACAAACTGGAACACATTTAGCACAGCATATGAAGGACATTTTAGGCATCAACCACTACAATGCATAAAGGGAATTCAGGGTGAATGCTACTTTTTTTCTTTTGGCTGGATAGGTTGACTGCAACTTGATGCATGTTAATACCACAATCTCCAATGAATCTCCCTTAGAAGCTTATATATAGAATTTCTTCCAAACTCAGAGCAAATTCAAAAAGAAAGCATAATAAAATAACTGACCAGAACTCAACAATGAGACACTGCTGCCAGAGTCAGATGATATATATGTATAAATAACCTAAGTCAAATGCAAGATATAACTGTGATGATTAGGCTTTAGCTGAAACGCTTCCTCAAGAATCTATCACGGTAATATCTTTACGTTTCAAAAAGAATGTATACCTTCATAAGATGCTCCAATTTACCAGAATGGTGACTGAAACAGTACATGTTTCTGCAAAGAAATAATAACTGTAAGCATATGCAAAAGCACAGCGACCTAACTAGAATGACAAAAGGAGCAAATCCATGCAAACATCTGATCTGGGATACATGTCAGATGAATTTAAACAGGATGTAATTTAGAAAACGTCATATTCATTCACTGGCCAAAAAAGGGCCCAACGCAACAAAGCCTTTCTCTTACAGCTGTCACAAGTGTGTATATTCCTGTAACTCGAGCTGCTACGTGCAGCCATGTGCTATGTATTTGTATGTATATTGAGCTGTGTTAGTGGCGTACATGCATTCGTGTGGCAATGTGTTTTGCTTTTTATTTGTCGTGTTTGTTATTTACATTGTGGTCAGTAGGATTTGAAAGCAGCCTAGGAGCAATTGTCTAGTAAAGTAGTCTAGGAGCAGTTATCTAGTAATAGGAGCAGTTGGGAGGATTGTAACTGCCATTGTTGTTATTGTTGTCATGTTATTGCATGCAGAAAAAGAAAGGAAAAGGAAAAGGTCCTATATTTCCAAAAATTTCAAGACTCTAGAGTTCAGAGAGATAATAGGGTTCTCTCTAAAACTGAGCTCTAACCAAGAAATCATTCTATTCTTGCATAACGAGCATTAAAATTCCTTTCCAATTCAATCCTTTAACACTGCACTAGCCAAGTGTAGGGGAGAGATGTTGCATGTATCCAAAACCTCACCCTTCCATTTTGCGAAGAAGTTATTTCAGCACCTCAAACCTGTGATTTTTCAGTGACCACGGAAGCTACATGAACAATTACACCTAGGCTCATTATCATATTCTTGTACTAGCCTATGATCTAGTAAGAAAAATTTCGAGATAATCAGTCTAGGTAAAAAACAAGCTAAAGACTTCCATAACAACAAAAAAGTTTTTGGCAGAACAAAAAAAATAATATTAGAAGCGGTCTAGGAGTAGTTGTTTAGTGAAAGCAGTGTAGAAGCAGTCATTCAGTAAGAGTGAAGATAGGAGAAGCATTTAGGGGGATTATAACTGTCATTTGTGTTATGTTTTTTTATACAGAAAAAGAATGGAAAAGAAAAGATCTTGTTTTCCCAAAAAGGATATTTCAAATTTATTTTTTGAAGAGACATGGGGTTCTCTCTTTAATTGATTCCTAAATAAAGATCATAGGGTTTTCTCTCTAATCAAGCACTATTAAAAGGGATCATCGGATAATTTCTTAACAAGCCCAAAAAATTTACTCAAATTCAATCTTGTAACAGGTTCATACCTAGAAATAATATTTCTAGAGACAATACATTGTCATGAACATATATTATTATTGAACTTTTTATGCACATTGATGAAGTATCCAAAAGAAATTATAAGCCAAGAGGCATGGAGACCTCACTTGGACTCAAATACAGGATTCAGCATGGGTATGGCTACATCATTTGGAAAAACTGAAGGAGACAGGAATTTAACTGAAAAGAATTCTTATGGTCTTCTAGTAGCCTAACAAAGAATAGCACCTATTCCCCAGGGCTTCCCAAACAAAAGCCTAATAGTAGCCACATTGTCTTTGTGCAGGTGCAAGTCATCTTTTATTTTGGTATTACCTATCCACTAGTCATACCATTACTTGTCTCCGCCGTTGATATTTCCACCAATACGTCCACTTCCATTTTGATGCATCTAACACAGATTGCATACCCTTAGTCATGGCATATCACTTTGACACATGTAGTGCATGTAATACCAAATTCAAGTAACATAGATGCAGATGTAGAAATCACCATTACCAAGTTAACAAGATGGCCGAAAACTTGAAAATGGTCCCTCATGTTTTTATGAAAGCTCAATGTGATCCAACAACATAAGTTTGTTCAGTTGGGTCCTTGAACACATCAATTTATTAAATTAGTCCCTAAAACTGTCCAAAAACCATAGATTGAAAATTTGGATGACCCCCAAAGATAACACAGTAACTCCAAGGACTGGCAATCAAACACTCCTCATAGTACCATTTCACTGAGCTCCTGTGTTATCCTCGAAAACCATCCAGCTTCACATTGTTTTATATATTTTGGATAGATTAGAGGCCTATGTGATCCATTTAGCCTATAAACCTGTTTGACCCACTTAAAATAATTTGACCATGGAGGCAATTTTCAGTATTAATACATGCAGACTACTCTGCATGTTTCATTTGCTGGTGCAGTTGCTCTGCCAATGGTACAGGTGGTCACCTTTTGTATTAGGGAGGGAGGGAGGGATGGGTAGCAGGGGGGAAACTTAGAAGAAGAAGAAATGATGGGCCCTTTACTACTGAACCTCATCCTCACCGACCTCCATTTATATATTAGATTATTAAGTTCCAAATATGTGCAAGCAGGATATGTTCACTTAAAATAGCTTGTCACACTTTAGGCAATCTTAAACTAAAAGTCAATCATCTCAAATATTCAAAAAGCTGGAAATTTTTTCCACTTTGCATCCTAATTCTAAGATCATTTCATTTCAAATGATGCTCCTTAACTGATACGATTCCTAGAGTTCAAGCCCTTATAATTAATGTTTATAACAGAAAAACAAAGGGAGGTGAGGGTAGCTCGGGTGGTAATTTACCACCCCTCTTCTAATGTTACAGTTAGTTGAGTATGAGAGTGTGCATGTGTGGGGTGTGTGTGTGTGTGTGTGAATAAGACTGGTTTGGGTATGGTGTGAGTTATTGGGTGTTCGGGCGTGGTGTGAGTCATTTTTACTTGCACGTCGTGTGGAGAATTTTTGGGTATAATGCAGAAATGTGTGTGTGCACATTGAATAAATGGAAATAAGGTTGGATTGCTGAGGTGGCATGGATATATTAGACAGTTCTTGCATCAAAGGCTGAGATTTAAGGGAGAGATCCAAGGTGGCCACATCTATCAGGGGGGTGCTAATATTAGGAGACCAAGTTGTTAAAGGGAATATTCCTTTCTACTCATGCTATTCACATCAGAAAGTAGGAGCTGAGCTTCAAGCTCAGGATTTCTTCCTTATTCCTCTTGCTGAGTATTAACTCAGGTACCCACTTACTATTCTCCATTAAAATTCAGCTATACAGAACTCATTTAAGACAGATACATATTATTAACAAGGATATTTCTAATTCCAAGCTTAGCATAAATCATCAAAATCCGAATCTTCATAGCTTTAACTGATAAATAGAGGCTCAGTTCAGTTCAATCATGCCCATACATGCTTTGCACCGTGTAAAATGTGCACAAAGTAAATAGGCCACACTAAGTAAGAGATGATCCAAAGGAAACAAACAGCAAAAGCATTCAGTTCATGAATTCTTGTATGAAAAAATTTAGCAGCATTGAGTAAATACCTGTCTTCCCCAACACAGTATATCCATTCTCCTTTTGGAGATACACTAGCTGCAACAAAATCTCCACCTTCTCTTTTACCAGATGAGAAACTCTTCACTACCTACAAGCGAGGCAGTTTGCTCTCAACTAGACTTCAGTGGGAGTAACAGGAAAAGTAAATTGAAGCATTGAGAAAAATAGCCATGCCTTCATAACTAAATTATGTTTATCTATATCCAAATGGACATATCTGCATCCTCATCATCAAATCTTACCACACTTCTCAGATTCTTTTACAAAGTAATTATCCAGGATAAAAACTTCCACCAACCAGATATAGCTCAATCAATATTAATGACATAAAACATGCACAAATCAACAGCCCCACAAGTGTAGGAAGATTTTCTATCTAAAATAAACAAACAATTAAAGTGATCTTCATTAAATAGTTTGCTTTTCTGCTCTGGTATGTTCCTTGATATTTTACATTTTTAAATTTTAAAGAAAAACAATTGTACAATTACAGGGCCTCTCTCCTTGCACATAAAGCAACCAAACATCTAAATTATGTACTTTGACATTTAAAAAACAAAGCAACTAAGGTGCTCTCCTACTGTTTGCGTTGATAATAAGAATCGAACCTTTTCTCATATCTGTTCTTTAGCTTAACAAACTTCACATGTTCTATTGATTCAACAAATGTCTTCCCCTATGAAATTATAATATTAATTAATCTACTGTGTTAATGTTGGATGACACCATGCAAGGAAATATTATGATTGTTTTTAGGTAAACCAAATAACATCCTTTTGGTAATTAGCATCGTGATCTTAGTTATGCCTTCAATTTAAGAAATGTAGTAAGTTCGTATCCTATGGCTATAAGAGACAGGAACAGAAGAAATAGGAGGCAGCCTAACAAAGATTGAGTCATTTGCTAACAATATAGAATATCTTGATAACCCCACTTAGCAGGGATCTAAAAACTACTTTGAGCTTAAGCATTCATTGAAGCACTAGTAGAAAGAAAACAGGGGAGGGGGTATAAAAAAAAATAAATGCATTCACTGGGTTGGCATGGCAGCATCACTTAACAAGTATCTTGATAACAAGTAGGACAACCTGTAAGTCAGATACAGATTCTTCTCTTGCCCCCAGAAAAGGGAACGAATTAACAGTGGAATGTAAAACAAGTGAAAAAAAAACTTGTTATCCTTGTCTTGACATGTCAATAATCTTATTTTTCATAAATAGTAGATTATAAGAAATTACATATCTTTCAGGTGGTTATGCTCCATTTCTGTTATCAGAATTCATGATGCATCTCTTGACAAACTTTGATTTATCTGTTGTAGTTTATTTATGCATACACAACAATTTGCATGTTTTTCCCTGTTGAAAAATAATAAGCACTTCTTGTTCACTTTTCCACTATTATATTATATTCTGTAATGCAAGAGATAACATTCTTACAATGCAGACTGTGAGTTGCATGCATGGATATAATTTGACAAAAATTTTCTTAATGAAGTAATCACCTGCCCTTGAAGTGTCATTATATATATTGACGATGTCTTATTACAGACAACAATGTGATCAGTATTCTTTGGGAAGATATGAATGGAATTAACTGAAGCATCTCCACCCTGGACATCAGGAAGAAGCAATATAATGTAAACATCAAGCTCAATGTTTCGTAATAAGATAAAGATAAAACAAAAATGCAGCAATGCCTTGTTACTTACCCTCAATGGAGGTGGTGGCTTAAAAGTTTGGAGGCAGTCTGCTGTCTTGACATCCCAAACCTATTAAGTGAAGGATCATAAATTTTCCACTTCAAAAAAGTTTCGTTTATAACCTAAGATTCAGTACGAATACCTTCACTGTACAATCACTGGAGGCTGTAATAACACGAGTTCCATCATTTGTAAAGATTGCATCATTTACATAAGATGTGTGTCCTCGGAATTCTTTCAAGAGCTTTCCTGATTTAAGGCCATGGATTCTACATCAAGGACGTTAAAAAAATAATGATCAGAAATTATATTCCAAGTAGAAGAATATGAGGACTGTTTGCCAATCAGGAGCAAAAGAGATCTTGCCAAAGAGACCTGGCTGTGCTGTCAAAGGAAGTGCTGAGTAACTGACTCCCATCACGAGAGAATACAAGACTTGTGACACCCTGAGAATGTGCACGCTCAAGTCTACGCAAACACTGACCAGTCCTAATGCGCCAAACCTGAAACATTATTAATACAGAACACAAACATTCTTAACGTCCGCAAATCAGACTGAATTTGAGCATTCATGAAAACACTAGCTTACGGTAATAGCATACAAGTTTGTGTTAAAATTCTGATACTTGCACAAGTGCTCTTTATAGTTTACATAAAATATGCATGCAAGTCGAAAGCACGGAGAAGTACAAAGTTTAGCTCTAAATTTCATAATCACAACACCATATGTGCCCTTTTTTCAACAGCAAAAGTTTGACCATCATCAAATGTTAATCTGCATGTTAGAAAGCAAGTGTTTCTAATTTATTTGTCTAGTTATATTTGATTAATTACCAAAATTTAATTTATATTCAATAACTTCTTATCAGTAGCTCATGTACCAAAGAAGATTACAAGAAATTAAGAAGCAAAAAACAAAAGAAGGAACAAATGAAAGAAAAAAAGGAAAGGAAAAAAAAAGGGAATTAGAGAGACTGAAAAAGAAACAAAGAAGAGGGAAAATGCAGAAACGCTAATGTTGTCCCATATGAAATTAGACAATGTTGGCACCATTGGCAAGTTAAAAAGCACAACTATTTTGGTAATTGTATGTATGTATTATAATCGAAATAGAGAGCAGAGGCTTCAGGTTAGAAAAAAAGAAACCTAGTGGTTAAAAAGTACATCTTTCATGTAATATTTGTACATGACCACATTGGTACTTTATTTATCGTTACAGTAGAGCTGTGGATTTTACAAAACTTACAAAAGGAATCCTAGCCATGAACCTACATTTTACTGCTTGCTTGCAATATAAAACTTGTGAGTTTTCACTACTAAAAGTGTGTATGCCCACTATTTCTAGATGCTGTTAAAAGACAAAGGAAAAACAAAATATTAAATAATGATGCAGTCTTAGAAAATGGAGCCTCTAATCCTTCGATTATCACTTCTTTGTTTTAAGCCAATGCACTACAATATACAAACAGGAATACATTTGATCTCTACTTTGATTGTTATGGCTTTGGAACTTGACCTGGGCAAGATAAGATATAATTTTGAGCATTTATCCAAAGATATTTCTTCCATCTTATGCATCATAGATCATCAGGAGATCTCTAACTTAGTTTGAGCATATTGACTATACAATAAACTATGAATAGAGCATCCATAACAAACAAGGTTCCAACTGTAAGAATAAGAATATACGAATTTTATTTGCTAGATTGTTGAACACCAGCAACATAAGAAATGATAGATATATCCCTATGATCAAACAGTTAAATTATACATACTTTAATCTTTCCATCTTGGGATCCCGAGGCAAGCATTTCAGAGTCTCTGCTAAAGTCAACACAGAGGACAGGATCGTCATGCATCATGAAAGTTTCCTGCAAAAATCTAAGAACATAAGCAAATAAATAAGGGATACATGTCTGTACAGAAGCAAGAGACTTCAATGTAGATTGATCTTGTATTCAAGTTCAGCTCAATTACAGTTGAATAAAGACCAAAAAATGAGAACTAAAACAATAACAAATACATTGAAATTATAAAGATGAACACAGGCATGATGTAAAGCCAGATGAACAACAGAATCTATATGGGCAGTAAGAACAAGAGAATGTTGCTGATGTAAAATTTCTAATCTCTGTCATGTCTGTAAGTGTTGCATGAAAAGCTTTCAAACAAATTAGAGTAAATAGTTAGAAATATTACTTACCTAGAATCATATCCTAAATGCACTTTGTGTCACAATCCAAGAGTTTGAGAGCGAGTTAGGGTGTTCAACTTAGGTGTATTGTGTAGCAAGTGGCGTCTACAAGCAGTTTGTTTATAGAATGGAGTATTCTCCGAAGACGAGTTTAACCTCTTGTGAGCAAACTGGTTAGAAATTGATACCGCTTTTCTGATAATAACTATAGCAAGCCAAAACCAATTGTGATATCGAGCCTCTCAAAACATACGAGAGCCTACAACAATACCAAAGGACACTCCTTGAGAGGGATGGGTTTAAAACAGTCCTGGGGTAAACAAGAAGAGAAGACTAGCTCGCCATCTAAAATATAAGTAAATATGTGAAAGAATGGATGGTTAAGTGATCCACGAGCACTTTACAGAAGTCGAACCTCTCGTACCGTGAAAAGTGGTATCAAAATGGTTTCATTCTAACTTTCATCAAGCCACCTAAATATTACTCCATGTGTCTAATGAGTGGATAGTTCTTATTAACTTGAAAAGGCTCGTGTGAGTTAAGTTCAAAGAAAGGGCCACTAGAGAAAGATACTGTTGTAAGAAGGGCGATTGTATCGCAAGTCCCAACTTATGTGGATGTTAAGCTCAAAGGAATAGCTACCAAAATAAAGACATTGTTATAGAGGACAGTTATGTCACAAGTTGGCTTGAAACAAGATCTGCTCAAATATTTTATTAGCACACATGAGTGTGCTACCCTATCGTTAGGCAATTCAACAAAAGACGATCTCAAAGGACGAAAGGATATGTGAGGGCGAGAAGAAGCCTATGGAGACCCAATATCCTAGTGGAGATGATCTTAGGTGAAGTTTAACAAAGGGTGAAGGAGGGTTGGCAATCTTTTGAAGCAGGTAGTAGCAACAGTTTGATCTTACGACAAGGGTGTCATGAATTTAAGTGGGGAAAGATGTCACAATCCAAAGTTTGAAGGTAAGTAAGGATGTTCAACTTAGGCGTATTGTGTAGCGAGTAGTGTCGACAGGCAATTTATTTGTAAGATGAAGTACTCTCTAAAGACGGATTTAACCTCCCATAAGCAAATTGGTTGAGAGTTGATGTTATGATGATCATGACAGGTCGAAACCAATTGTGATGTTGAGCCTTTTAAAACACGCAAGAAGCTATAACAATGCCAAAGAGCTCTCTTAAAAAGGATGGACTTAGAACAGTTTTGGGACAAACAGGAAGAGAAGGCTAACTCGCTATCTAGATTATAAATAAATGTGTGAAAAAATGGATGGTTGAGTATCGTGCAGGCACTTTATGGGACTTGAACCTCCCATCCCATGACACTTGGCATCTTACAGGATGATGAAAAGAAGGAAAATAAATGCATCGAGTATTCAATATAACACCTCAAATCAAATATAAATCTATTAATTTAGGTCCAATCTCTTACTGAATTTTTTTTTCCTTCTTTTGCCCCCCACTTTGGGGGTATTTCTGATGAAACAGGTCGGCTGGGGGGTTAGGCTCAATGAATTTTACTTATTAAAAAAAAAAAAAAAAAAAAAATCTGACTTTCCTTGATGTTCATCTTTGTATCCTATAAAGATCTTCTTCAAGAAATAGGCTAATGTAATAAAAAGGAACTCACATCAGCCTGATACTGGAGATCCTTCTTGAGCTTCCCACTCAAGTAATCCCAGACCTGAAAAGCATTGGAAAAATTTAAATATTTCCAGAAGCAGCATTTATCCAAGTGTCTACAACATTTATCTGCATTAATTAAATATGCCTATTGCATTTACCTCAATGAATCCATCAACAGAACAAGAGACAAGAAACTGTCCGTCTGGTGAGAATCTAGCACATTCTGCATGACTTTTTGTTCCAAACTGCAGTCAAAAGTACCCCCAGATATTGTATCAGAGATACAGCAAGACGTACAGAGACTTCCACTTATGACCAAAAGAAAGGACGATGGATGTGGCACTTATGATAGGCACTTGGGTTTTTTTTTTTTTTTTTTTTTCCTCTTTGGAGAGTAAGGTGAGATATTTTTGTATTACAACAATAAAATGACTGAAGTACAAAAAATGGAGCACATTAAAAACCTAAAAGATCAAACTAGGAATTAAAATTTTTTTTTTGAAAAAAAAAAAAAAAGGAAGGGTGGGGTGATGCCAAGGTTGACAAAATGGCCATATGCTCTATAGCACTCCTAATGCAACTTTAAAAGGATAATACACTATATCAAAAGAAATATTCTCACATTTATTGCTACTGCACTTTTTATTCTAGTTCCTACTGTTTTTTTACTTACAATACATGTAAAAACAGTTAGTCAAAATGATTGATTGGAATCAAACTTGAGCCCCACATATACAAAATTACAAAAGGCAAGTCAAGATAGTTCTCAAAATAGCCTCTAAAAGGTATGTTGTTCACCAACATGACAACAATTTGTTTGTTAAAATCGCGATTCTACTCTTTACTTACATGTATAAAATCGGTAAAATCATATAAAACGTATAAAATAATAAGTTTATAAAATCATATATCAAAATTCATAATTCTATTAAAAGTTTATGTCCAAACAATTTTATATCTATTTTAACTAAGAAAAATATTATAAACGCATAAAATCGTATTATTGACTTACGATTTTAAAAACTATAAATGATTTCATATATAATAGTCAAATAATCATTTTACACGAGATGGAACATACTTGATCTAGTAGATCATTTTGACTATTTCGTTTAGGATTGAATAGTTTCTGAAGCTCCTCCATAGTACTATTATATTGTACCATTCTGTATTTTAATATTCAAGGGACACTAGGAATCATTAAAGCTGTGCCATTTTCCGCCAGTAGGACACAGACAACGAATTACTCACATTGCCACAGTTTCTCGTTCCATATAAGAGAAAAGCAACAAGAGAGGGAAACAAAATGCAAATCCTAGATACAAGAAGCTCCCTTTTAAGCAGCAAAGGAATATCAGCAAATCTATATCGAAGCAAGAGTTCCCATCAGCAAACAATTATGTCATAATAATTAAATGAGGGAGGACATTTTTGACCTATTGATGAGTGCAAGTGATTATTATTTAGGGCCACAAAATCATGTTGCTCCAACCTTTATAGTGTGTGATACTGTTGTAGGGTACATGTCATCAACATCTTGCTTCATCGCAGCTGTTCCTCGAAATAAATCAAACTGAGTTCCTGGAGGAAGTAACCCTGACAGAGGAAAAAAATAAAGTACACTAAGATTCAATTCTCATTCTGGAAAAATGAAAAGCTTACCACTTATGTTAATGAAAAATATGCTTTTTGTTTTAAAGAAAAACAAATTTTTTGGATAACAAACAATAGAAGCCTGAAGCATAAACCTACATTCTGAGAGAAAGTAAAGCTACGTTTTCTGTAGTTTAAGCCCAATATGCAGTTGCAGGGCAAGAGAGAGAACTGCACCTGAGCTTGCTTTAGTTGTCTGGTAGGCTTTTGACATAATTTATATTATAAAAAAAGAAAAGAAAAGGGAAAAAAAAAAGGAAGGCCTGGGGAGTTTACTCCATAGAATTGTCTACTCTTGATTTTGTTTTCAGAGAAACAATATATAAGGTCTTTCCTGATATTTGTACTTGGGGGCTTGGAATATGCACCATCCCCGTTGGTGACTCTTTCAATACCCATATCATTAAATTTGCTACTGAGTTACAAAAACTTTGTAAAGGCAGCTATCCATCATGTACACTCTATTTCGCATCAATCAATATAAATGTCAATATTTTTTTGGATAAGTAATATAAATGTCGATATTAACCAAAAAAAAAAAAAAGAAAAGAAAAAAAATACACTACATGTGGTTGAAGTAAACTGAACCACATTTCAAGTTAAACCATTTTGTTCTAATGAAATCCAACAAATAAAGCAAATCGCAGTAGGTATTATGCAGCATGGTGGAGAAACATACAAATTGTATACACAAGACTAAAAACTTTGTAAAGGCAGCTAACCATCATGTACACTCTATTTAGCATCAATCAATATAAATGTCGATATTTTTTTGGATAAGTAATATAAATGTCGACATTAACAAAAAAAAAAAAAAAAAAGAAAAAAAATACAATACATGTGGTTGAAGTAAACTGAACCACATTTCAAGTTAAACCATTTTGTTCTAATGAAATCCAACAAATAAAGCAAATCGCAGTAGGTATTATGCAGCATGGAGGAGAGACATACAAATTGTATACACAAGACTAAAAACTGAAACTGTATGTAGCTTTCTTCTGAAAGAATTAGGTGAATCAATGAAATCCAAAGAGAAAAGAAAAAGTACCCTGGTGTTGTTGCCATTTTAGAGCCTGACCAATTAGTGCCATTAATCTTGAAGGTGGGACTACAGTAACTTCTGCAGCAATAGCTTCCATATACCAAGAGGAGAAGAAAATACAAAAATATACACTGTTAAACATTTTACACAATAGCAAAATATTAGATTGAATCAAGTTTTAAAAAAAAAAAAAGGCACAGAAATTTTGTACACCTAGTCTTTGGTCATAATCTTTCTGAATATGATAAATCCTTGTTCAAATTTTCCTTGGTCAAAACTCATATATGCCCAAGTTAGTAGTAGATTCGATCAAGTTAACTTTTACTACCGAAAAACCTTTTTAAGTCAATAAAATGAACCTTATATAAAGTCATCCAAGAATGAAATGTGAGTGCAACATATCTATATGTAGGCAAACATAAGCTATACCAAAAATTCGAGAATACAAAATGAAAGGATTTTCATGGTAACTTCTAAGACTGGAATGGTTCAGAAAGAGAAGAAAACCTTGGGCAATCTGTGCACGGCACTTCTCTTTTGTTGAATCTTGATAAGCCTGTCAAAGATACAAACTTTCCACTCAATGCACATAATACTCGACATCCGAGTGAAGCTATATTTATATGAATCCAAGAAGCTGATTCTGGAAAAGTTCGTTTATCTGACAATTTAGGTTGCAAATGCAGCATTTTATACTTTAGTTACCATGCCACTTTCCTATAAAAAACAAGATGGGTGGAAATGCTCTTGCTCTATATTAGTCAAATATCAGTTTCATACCAGATAAAAACAGATCAGGCAACCCTCTCCCAAAAACTTATCAAGTACAATTATTCTTCTCCAATTGGGTTGGTTGACACAGGAACTTCTAAGACTAGTTGCCTAGAAGCCTTTGATGAATGATGGCAGAAATCCAATACCTGACAAGCATTCTTCCTTGCATTTTAGATATAGCTAATTCAAAGAGTCAAGTCTAACATTCTTTATAAATTATAGAGTTTTTGGGATTCAATAGAAAAGATAAAAATCTAAGTGGAAACCTGTCTCCTGAATTTTGGAAGCCAGGACACAAACAAGACATTCGGATGCCAGGATCTGATAATATATTAAATAAAAAACATCTTTCTGTGTATCCAAATCCACAGCTTATTTATTTAATGCCTGCCAACAAATGCATTATTCCTTGGTTTGCCAGCCAAATTACATCTTACCCAACCCTTCCTTCACCATACTATTATCGTTTCTGTTCATCAAGGGTATATATTGTATTTATATAGTGAAAGGAGAACCAGTTTTTTTCTAATAATTACATCAGGTACTAAGTACTAAAGGAGTCTATGGTAGAGCTTTCTGAGCCTGGCTAACCTGGTGTACCTTACTCAAAAACTTATACAAAAGATGTACATCAAGTACTATACAAACTGAATTGCCACGTTTTACTGAACTGTTCCAACCTCTCTCGTCTAGTAAACTCAAAAGAAGCAAAGGGAATATCTATATTGGACAATTAGTGTGCTTGTGCTTCAGCTGCTAAAATGTGTGGAGCAGGTATATATATGATTCCTAATAGGGACCATGAGAAGGTTGAGCATTTTGCATTTGGCAAGCAATGTCGGGTTGGCATCAATTTGGACAAGCATGAATGAGTTTGTGGATATCAGAATATCTCAAATAAAATCAAAGGACTAATTTCTGACACAAGCTCATAGGATTGTCTAGAGGAAATAAGTAGTTCCTGTTCTAGATAACCATCTACCCTTATTGGAAATTATCCAAAAATAAGATAAATAACAATCTTTCCTTGATGGATTTCCTATATTCTGTCAAAATCCAACACCCTTTTGACATTTTAAGCAGTGGCAATGCAACACGATGCTGTACAAAAATTTCAATAGTAACATTGATACAGATTGGTTACAAGCTATCAGGAAAGGTTCTAGTTGATTATAGGCATAGGATAGGCAAGATAACTATGTAATCAACAAGATGAGGTTCTAAATAGTCATTACCATAACAATTGCACCAAAGATAAAAGAAGAATATATTCATACTAGACAAAGAATATTGGCTAAGATATATCTGCAAAGCCTACACATCTAGGAGTTCAAAGTTAGATTGACCCCCAACCTCGTTTGGATCAAAGTATGTCCTGACAAGGAGATGTTCCAGACGCAGGTATCTTTCAGGTTGCTCCTGCTTCATGACACCCATTGCCTGAGTTTGCCTTAATATTGCCCGTGCAGTATCCAGCTCTCGGAGTTCAATCATTTCCAAAACAATCTAAGGAGAAGAAAAAATAGCAAGCATATTAGCCTAGAAGCATGCAATGATATCATTTGGTCACATGATAAAAAATGTTAGTCAGCAACACAAGAGAGGAGGGTTCAAAACCCACTATAGATACTTTTTGGGTTACTTATATAATGCAAGCTATTCTTACCCAATGCAAGACTATTATACTATGGTTCATGTACCCAAAGGTAACCAATCACAATACAGCCATGCCCCTTCTTTGTTATAAGAAAAAAATTTAAATAATAATAATAATAATAATAATAATGAGAAAAAGAAGAAGAAGAAGAAGAAGAGAGTTGAAAGGTTTCCCTTTCCACCAAAGTCCTTTAGAGCAAAAATCCATTTTCTTTGTCTTTCCCCCCTCTTTTTTCTTTTTTGACAGATACTTCCTTTAAGGCCCCCACTGTTTCCCCAAAAGACAAACCACATTAGCTTAAAGGGTCTTATTAATGAGTACTCCGGCAGAGCTTAAAAGGCTAAAAAGGCTTACTTTTTCCCTAGATTGCAAATCTTACAAGCTGGAGAGAAGGAGGGGGAAAAAAGAAAAAAAAAAACCCACCCACCAAGAACATGGAAATTTGAAAAAGTTCTTTTAGCCTCTTACAACTGCCCCAAGCAACCACTATCATACTCAAACCCCACCTTAGAACTGCTGTTTGCAAGACCAAGGTACAAAAGCACAATTGTTATATTCATACCAATATCCTTATGCATATGCTTGTTAACTTGTTTTTGCCTCCTCTCATATAGGCATTCAAATTCTCATGAAACAAGCTTCTTTGCAATCCTATGACTTTACAATTATCCATCCAGTTCATTTACTATTAAAATAGAAAGACACAACTATAACTGGATCTACTAACTCAAAACTTTCAAAGTGATTTTTTATGTAAGGTATAAAATCAACGAGGCATTGAATTGGGTGACTCTATGTTAAGTCCCCATACCATCCTTTCAAACCCATTTAATTAATTTCACAAGATGGGCAATAGTGAATTTCTAGCCCACTCATTCTAAAGGAGTGTGAAAGATAAAGAGATAAAGCCAGTAAAACATAAATAGACCTTAACTGGAAGAGCTAATCAAGTCATCTGTTGACCAAAGAGTTAAAGTAAAATACTAGATAGGTATTTCATCCCACCAACCCAAAATAAAAATAAAATAAACATTTGTTTTTTATTAAAAAATATGTAAAAGAAAGAAGAAGATGGGGAGAAGAAAGAAGAAGAAGATAACAATGAAGAGTGAAAAACCTTCCTATCAAGTTCTACATAACATTCTCCCTGTTGCTACATAAAAGAGGCAGAAGACTTGCAAAAGGGGATCAAATAATCTCATTGCTGAGCCACGTTCAGGATGTACCAACCAAAAGTCAATAAAAGAGAAATTCACCACAGTAACCGTAGTTATCACTGCATATCTGGTAAATTTTCCTAAAGATGCCAATGAAGATAACAGAGACATGAAGTGTATCCAACCATACTACAACACAATTCCTACATACAACAATCTTCTCAAATTTCTCCCCATCAGCTCCCTCGTATGTCCATAGTTCAAATTCAAGACTAATAGTAATTAATCATGCGTATCCTAAAACAACTAAGTGTTCAAAGAGAAGTACAACCCCCATTACATCCACTAGAGCATGTCACCAAGTGTTAATAACATTTTGATCCACATGCTGGCGTTAAGTTTGCCATAAAAGATATATATATATATTAAATAAATACTATCACATCGTGATGATGCCTATTTGCTCAGCATCTGGAGATAAGAGGGTCATATCTGCTATACATTCATTACTGGTTTATGGTAATTCGCTAATTCAAAGCCACGGCAACACAATAATTTCATCAAGTGTTGTACATGTTTGTATTACTGTTTAAACAGTTTACCTATAGGCACAGGATAAAACTTACAAGACCCATGTACTGGTTAAGCATGGATTGCACTATACAGGTAGCAGCAATACGTGTTTTAGTAGGTTTAACCGTCAGACATCATACAATTTGTCCTGAGGTTAATCCTCAGGGTTATACACTATATATCTTTGTGACACTTGGATAAGTTGAACCTAACCAAATCGCAGCAACACACGACCAAGAGCTAATCTTTTGTAATTATATATGAATAGCAATGTATAGCCTAATACAAGTAAAGCATTAGTACCTGCTCATACAGGTCTTCCAATTTATTCCTGGGAAGCTTAAGTTGAGCAACCTGAGGTAATATAGCATCCCACCTTCCACTGTTGATATCAGCGACAAAGGTCTCGATACTGTCGACCGTGTTAAGTGAAACCTGGCACTCACTTTGCAACGTCTGAAATGTCTGGTGCAAGGAATTCTCTTTGCAGAACTGAAGTACTATCTTTATTACACTGAAGAAGACATGTACACAATACATAAAGCCATGACACAAAGGGATTTAAAAAATAAAAATGGAACTAAGTTGCATTGCTTGTCAATATCGAGTCAAGAGAAAGTACGAATCATTAGGGTTCTAAGAGATAGTGAAATGACGACTTACTCTCGGGCTTCGATTTCTAGCATTGGCGCCGACATCTTCGCTTCGTGAGAGAGAGAGAGAGAGAGAGAGAGAGAGAGAGAGAGAGAGAGATGTGGAAACCCTAGAAGATAGCTGGACTTGGAAGTGGAGCCGACTGTCAAAGAGTATGCGTACGGAGAGAGAACTAGGGCTGCGACGGAGAGAGGGAGGAACGAAGGGGTGGGGGAAGAGGGACAAAAGGGAGTAAGATTTGGGATATTTCAAAATGTCTGTGGTCAATTTCTAAAATTTTATTAAACAATTAGTTCAAACTTCAACCGAATCTCATTCCTCCATTTTGTAATTTGGGCCACCACGTCCGGGAATAATTTCAATCCGAAGTAAATATTCCCAGTTAGTATTTCTTCTATTCTATTGCTTAATATGAAAGTCCATTTCGTCGTCATTAATATTATTACCCGACCTAAGCTAACGGGGGTGGAATAGTAACGTGGCACGATAGACACTAGTGGTGCAGTAAACTTACTTATTTACTTTTTTGCAAAAGCAATTCCAATATCAGCGTTATCATACATGGCATATTTTTCCACTTAACATATTCAACGATATATAATATATACAAATTTTCACATGGTCTTACCTCTAGCATTCTAACTGAGATATGCAATATAAAAACAACGGGTTTAAATAATAACTTACAACTTCACAAGAGAAAAATTCGGTTTTAATCCGATTTTTTATTTTACTTAATTTAATTTTTTGATTTTGAAAAAATGCTCGATACATAAGTTGCTCCATGATTATTTTTACTCATACAATGATTTCTAAAAAAAAACAAAAAGAATTTTTAAAATATCCTTAAAATTCATGTCAAAATGAGCTTTTTAAGTAGGTTTTACTATTAAAAAACTCACCGTGACAAGAACTTCAAGTATATTTTTTTTATATGATAAACTAATAATGATAAATTGTCAAAAAAATATCACTAATAAAAAAATGAAAACAAAATATTATTGCAATAGAATAAATACATTTTTTGTAGTTACTAACCTATTGCATTAGATAAAAAAAAAAAGTTGTTGCCAAAAGTTAAATTTGTTGTATTGAATTCCTCTGGAGAAGGAAAAGAAATACAAAAAAATTTACAAAATACGACATTTGAGAAAATTATCCTAGAAATATCATACTTAAAATAGTCTCTTAAAAAGAGGCGATTTCAGTACAAATTTTACATACCTTATATTTGATTTCAGTGTAAATTATTTCAATACACCTACATTTTACATTTTCATCTACCCTTCTGCTTTCAATTTAGTCAAGTTTATATACGATTGCAGCAGAAAACTGCATTACCTTAAATTTAGTGAAGCTCATGTAGGATTTTAATTAAAAACGTATTCAAAACGTGATATTTAGTAGACATTTAACTTTTTTTAGTCAATCAATCAAATTATATACATTGAACATAAGATTTATTATTTGATTTTAATGAGAACAAAATAAAAAAGTGTATAATTAAATATGTTGATTTTGATAAGAACAAAACAAAAAGTATATATCTAAACATGTTATTTTTTAAGAAAACAAAACAAAACAAGTAAATAATTAAACAAAGTATTATATGATTATATTAAGTTAATTAAATAAAATCAATTAATTCGCTCAATAATTAATTGTATAAATTATCTTCACAAGAAATTTAATCCTTTTAATGATAAACAAATGATCTTAGAATTAGATTACAAATTATAGTTGTTTGTTGTTGTTGGTTGTTAGTTGTTAAAAATATTTTTCAAGAGAGTTTTTTACTACTAGACTAAAGGTTTCAGAATACTACCAACTTGACGGTGAAGTAGCTTAGATAAAGAAATAAATTTGCTTCTGAACAAGGAATTGACTTACCGGTTCACTTGCCAGCGTTCATGCTGATGAAGTATTTTGTTACCGGCTTGTCGATAGTACAAGATACCGGCATGCCAGTAAGTCTGATCAAAGTAACCGTTGAAGCATTTAATACACAATAACAAGAAGAATTCAATGAGTTGATATAAAAACTTAACAACCCGACTAAAGGTAATTAAGATATGATATTCTACTGCAATTAAGATATGATATTCTACTCCAATTAAAAGACATTCTCTTACATTCTTAAGCTTATTTACTTCTTTTTGGTTTCTTGTACACTTATTTACTATCAAACAAAAGAAGACATAGTTATAGTGCTTAAAAGTCTCCACATTTGTAATCTTGAGAAAAAAAAATAATATACTTGAGTTAGTTAAGTGTAAAAAATATTGTATAAGTTCATGTAGCTCTTGAAGTATTGAGTTGTGAAATTAATAAAGTGAAGTGAAGTGAAGTCCTCAATTGGAGGCATTGTAAATCCATAAAGACTAGGAGGTGGTCTAAACTCTACGTTATAAATTAAAGTGAAGTCCTCAGCTGGAGAGGTATGAAACTAACTAGTAGGGGCCTTTCTGACAATAGTAGTGTGACACATAGGATCGTCGAAGCTTTCCCTAAGGAATGGCCTGTGGAACTTAAATCCAAGTGGTCCAAGAGATGCTGGCAGCAAGAAGTGTGAAGGAGAAGCATCATCACAAATCTCCATATCAGGCTGTCTAGGTCCTCAGCCCCTAACTCGATGACAACTACGTATCGCATGACCCCTACCTCTCCGTGGCTCATCTGATGGAGAGTCGTCTTTATCGACATCTGGACTGGTTAGAGCTAGGTTGCCTAAGTGGACCCCAATAATCCCCTAAATGAAGTCATTTACTCGATGCTACTCAAATAATATGTCCTCATATGACATGTGTGGTACTCTATGTATAAAGTCCGCTTATATTCCCAAAGCAAAAGTTTGATTTGCATATAAATTGGAAAATAAAAGTGTAAATGAAAATGCAATTGTACGTACCCTATACATCTAAGAAGCCCCAAACCAGCCAATATACCTACGGGTAACTTACCGATACCAAGGGATGTAGTTAGGATGTACACCAAGCGGTAGTCTAACTTAAGCTATCCAGTTTCGGCTATCCTCCCATTATGCTATCTAAGCTGCATGGTAGGTTACCCAATTTATATCTATTATGCTCCTTATGTCGATATCATGTAGGACACATCTTGTATCAGGGTACGCTAGGATCTCTTACATTCCGCCAAACTATTAAGCAACACAGTCAAGATAGTACATCTCTATGATGTGGAAGCATATGAGTGTTATACGAGCTAATCATATGTCACTCCCATATTGATAATAAGCTAACAATCTGGCTACATCATTGTAGTCGTATGGAATCTAAACAATCCGAATTGATGATCAATAATGAGGATGAAAAAAGTAACAATTACTAAATGAATAAGGAGAACGGTTTCGATAAATACTTACCCGCTCCTAACACTATCGATTGAATGCATCTCTATAGTGTCCAACCACATATGTAGGTAACTTAATCACATCAAATTCCATCCCCCATCGACTCAGAAGCGATTGATCATCGATAGCTGTTGTAATCCAGCGACATAAGGGGGCAATGTGTAGGAAATGCTCTCATGCCCGTACTTGCAAAATAACCAATGGACCACTAATCTCTCCTATATTAGCCCTAGAAGCCAGGCACAATTGGCAAAACAACCACACCAAGTAAGCTCCTCCCCATATGTATCACCTAGTTATAGAAAGGTTCGATAGGAAAGGGAGGAACATCAGGTATATGACATTATTAAACTTATCTAAGAACATCACACCCTTGATCAACTGCATAATATGTGTCTTTATGAAGCACTGCACTATCTTTTCGTTCACATCAAAGGTAAATCGGTGAAGTTGTCCTTTAACCATGACAACTTCAACCTAGCACCCTTTAAGGCACTCTCTGGTATGTGAATTCTTAATAGGCGGTGACATATCTAGGCTTACCCAATAGAAGCTGTTACTCTAGTAACTGCATCGCCATCGGCTGGTAGACCTATGTGCAAAGAGATATTCTATAGCATCACCATCATCTCGCTAGTGTGAAAGTGAAATGTATTTGTCTCCTCTCTCCATCGTTCAGCCAGGTTAGTCCTTAAGTACCAATCCAACTGTATAAGAAGAACTAAATGCGCACCAATGCAGCCTAACTGCTTTAGATACGATATCATACGTAAGTCTATCGGGATCTTCTGGCCATCCTAACACCTAAATATCACCTCACGTCTATGGTGCCTCAGCTAATAATTTTCCTATAACCAAGGAAGAAGAATTATTGTTACAATTAGTATAAGAAATGGAACAAATTGCAAATATTTTTCCATTTACTATTCCTTACCTGACTACCCCATACCAACTTAGATCTATGAGATGGTTGCAAGTGAAGTAATGACCTATCTATCGGTCCTGGATCCATCTACTCGTACAAGTAGAAAAGAGGAAAAAAAATCTATAAATTTACTAGAAAACTCATGTGATAAAAACAAAAGGTTAGAAAAAAATAACTACTTTTTAAATGTACCGCCATTTATATAATCAATCAATATTATCACGGGTTTTTTCACATTCAATAAGTGAATTACCAATGGATCCACTCAACGTTAGTTATCTTCCTCACTACAGGTATTTTCTCCTATTATGTTCATCCCCACTGCATGGTCCACAGATGTAAGTTAATGGTCTTTCTTAGGTATCCATCTCATTCTGGAATTGTTTATCATGTGGCCTACCTGGATTTCTAACCCTATATAACAATGTAATAGGATGCCATGTAGGATTATCAAGATATGACCAATTAGACTTATCGGTACAGGGCATGAAGGAACACGCGTATACACGTAGTTGATTTTGCATCGTGTACCAATACCTAATATATACAGTACAGTCCATGCTCATTTTTCCCATAACAGTTATAGTATGTGAGCACGGAATTTTATATGTTTATCACTTGTTGTAAGTACGCCATGTGGTCCTAAGGGCAACCATGTAGCTATTCTTTCCTTTTTGTTCGTACATCGTTGGTTTGGGCACTGTTATGACCTCGAATATTTACTTATTGTAATAAAAAAATCACAATCCAATAGCCATTGGTTACTTTGCACCACCTATCAAACTTTCTCTTCACAAATTTGGTCAATACTTTACTAATGCCCATTTGCTCTGCTAACTTGATCTTATATTTATTGAAGTAGTTGTTGTAGTTGTAAAAAGTTTTCTTAAGTAATGTTGCGACAAACAAGTTTCTAGCATCATGTAAAGCACTATTATAACTTTTTGCAATGTTAGTTGTCCCATGACCTAATCGAGCTCTATCATCATATGTCATTGTCCACATTTTAGGATATAGGTCTTTAAAGTAAGCTCTAGTATAAGGGCTCACAATCTTGGCCTTGTCATAGTAAGCGCAAAACTTTCAAGGTTACGATTGGTAAGTGACCTTCTTTACCATCTCTTTACAGTTTTTGTTCTTAACCCAAGTATTGAGGTTACTAGCAATGTATCGAATACATTATTGCCAAGGCTAACCCCTTGGCCATACTACATTCTTATCTTGTATTGTAGACTGGATACCAGCATAACGATCCGAAATCAAACATATATCAATACGATTTCTTATAACGTGCGTAAGCATACACGTTACGAACCAACTCTAGTTATCAAAACATTCTTCATCAACTAAGATGAAATTAAGTAGGATTATGTGATTCTGACCATCAACTCCTGTTGCAATCAGCAGTTTATGCTTGTACTTCCCATATAAGAATGTTTCGTCGATCGTAGCTATAGACCTATAATGTATAAATGCCTCAATGTACAGTCCAAATGCTTAGAAAACTCTATCGAAGAACATGTGCCCGACAGTATCACTGTTTCGCCATCTCCACTCCACTATAGTATCAAGATTAGCCTCTCAGATCGCATTTAGTAGATGTAGGAACACCATGTACAATTCTTCCCACTTACCATAAACCTGTTTTGCACTTCGCTTCCCTAATTCTCATGATGTGGACAGTATAATCGTATTGCTTACAAATAGCAACTGCAAGTGTTTTACCTTAACATTTGGTGACTCTTGAACATCCTTAATCAAAAAGTGAGATAGCATGTTTGAGTCTAATTTCGAGTGGTCTTAGCAAATTGTGGGATTGAGGCACATGTGTGGACCTATGAACTTAGTTATGGCAAAGCATCCTACGTGTTGCTTCTTAGAAGCTCGGAATCTCCATCTATAGCCATTTTCCCAATCAACACATCTAATAGACCATAATGTTGGTATGGACTCCTTCACAATGAAATCATGGTGGTCAATAACATGATGCAGCTTTATAGCTATCTGTAGATGTGTTTTACTCTTGAGTCGTATGCCCACCTTTAATTCATTGCTAAAGCTCAATTCATTACCACTTATATTATCATTAGCCACCAATCTATCTTTTACACTTAACGTATAGAAAGGCACAGGTTCCAACATCCCAACCGCATCTACAAATATTGATAACCCACGCCTACAATCATTTCGTCCACGTGACTCTTGTGCTTTTTCCTCTTCCTCCAACCAATATTCACTCGGGCTAACGTCTACATTATAATTTGTATCATCAAAATCTTCATCAATGTCGGCGAATACCAATTCATTCTCTACATCAGTATCTTTATTTTACTCGCCGGTGATCAAGACATTAGGTTCACTAGACATGCGATTATTACTCAATACTTTCTTCGGTAGGACCACTCAGGATTTGAATACCCCGATTTCAACTTATAGTCCAATATCATCTCTGTGACATCTGACGTCATTCTCAACTGCGATAGGAGCTATCGGTAGTGGATTCACTTCATGAATTTCAATATATATCTTCGCAACACTATTAACTCCATTATGACCCACTGAAGAAGCCATCAACTGTTACACATTATAATCATCGTTGATGGGGATGGCACAAAACATATCCTTGATCCCACATATGAAGGGGTATCTATGAATCAGCTCAATCTGGTGTGTTGTCATGTTAACCTGAAGCTAATCGATTACATATTATTTCAAACTTAGCCTCAAATGGAACTTTGACTACTGTTCTCAAGCGTCCGTCATACCATACTCCATTCTCTCCTTTCATAATATTTCCATCAACATAACAAACTAACCTCATATTATCCATTGTACACCTGTTTACCACATTAACTACATGAACTTTAGCATTCGTGTGTATAACTATTACTTTATGCTAGCAAACACCAATTTCTTTCCACAGCTAATATTAGTTAATGAGTCTTATTCCATAAAATATTAGAAAATAATAATATTTATATTATTTGTTATACCACTAATTTCTTTTTCATAGCCAATATTATGGAAGCTAATGGGTATAAATTATAACTAATTTCTTAGTAACATCATTATATATGCATTATAATTTACAATAATTAGTATAATTTTTTTTAAATAACATATCACATACTTAATACGAAATAAAACGACTATAAAATTATCAGTATACTACAATGTACCATCATGTATCAAGTTATAATATTATTTTTTTGAAAAACATATACTTAAAATGAATTAAAACAGGTAAAAATAATACATTTTCTTAGTAAAGTTTAAAATAACATATTATATACAAACATACACACTTATTAAGCCTGAATTTTTGGTTTCTTGGATTTAATTTGATTTCCTATTTTTTTGTTAATACTAAATCTTAACCTATTTAATATTAATCCTCAACTAAAAAAATTGAGAAATTCCGATTTTTATTAAAAAAATTTGGAGTCACCACCTAATTAAAGTCGAAAAAAGAAAAGAAACCATAATCAATTTGGTGGATTGACTACGATTTGGCTACTAATCTTCGATTTCAATTTAATACAAACAAAAAAAATCCAAATTTGGGGGCTAACCTATTAAATCCTAATAAATATTACTATTTATTTTCCGAAATTAAGATTATTCTTTTAAATTATTTTTTTAATATTTTTAATAAAAAAATAAAAGAAAATGAAAACCTAAATTTCTATAGATTTTAACATCACCCCGAAAATACTTACGTACCTACTAGTTGAGATTAGACGATCGTAGTTCTTTTTGAAAACTTTAGTGTATTAATTTATTTAATTTGAAAAAACCAACTGAGTTTACGTATTTAACTGATTTAATTTATCCAAATAAAAACTAAAGGGTTTTAATTCTCTAAGTCTTTTATTTTATAAAAAAAAAAAGCTCTCTAAAAGGCTTAAAATTTTAAAAAAATTATTATTAAATTTTATTTAAAAACAAGAAACAACTTTCTATGTGATGAATCTAAAAAAACCTAATCCTTCAAAAAAAAAAAAGAAAAACAATCTTAACAATTCTTAATCTAATACATATATGTATATAGCCATACTACTATTACTAAACAACTATCTACCTAATTAAATTAAAAGTTCCTTAAACTAATATGTTCACACATATATATATATACACACACACTATGTTAAATAACCAAAGATCTAAATAATAATAATAATCTAACATAATAAATAACTAAATAAATAATAAAAAATTTGACAAGGACCGAACCTGATTGTTGTTCGATGAAGGAATGGCCTATTGCTGCTATGGGGTGTTGGAACGAATGTGGGCGCTAATTGCTATTGGCACGGATGGAGCTTAGCGTATACGGAACAGCAATGGACTTTAATATAAGGCAAATGCACCTATCAGTTTTAATATAACGGATGTGAGTCCGAGTCGATCCCTCAAAGATTTCGAGTACTAATATTAACCTTAGCTTTATTATCTAACCGGAAAATTATGAAAGTTTGAATTAATTAAAAATACTAAAATTAGCAAACTAACTTAATTATAAGACTTGATTAAGCAATTGAAAAATCGATAAAATTAAGAATGACTTCAAGAAAGTAATAACGTATTTAAGAATTATTTCCCCTGGTGTTTAACATGTGACCACGTAAAATATATTCAATTAGATTTCTATTATTCTTGACCGGAGAGATTTACAATTAAAGTTAATATATTTCTCAAGCATATTAACCCTAATCCTAAATTATTTACCGGAATCTCTTCACTTAGTAATATAATTTAGAATTGCATTAATGTATGATGAATTCCCATATAAATAATTAACTTTCCGGAAGAAACATGTATCTTATCTCTAAGTATATATGTAATTCTCTCCAATTATGTAAATATCTAATTATACATGTAATTTCTCAATCAACATGCATAATATCATATATTGATATTCTAGAAATATCAATTAACAATTAAACGACATAATTGAATCAAACAAAGATAGAAACTTTATTGAGAATTATAAATCAACCCAAGAGTCACATGAAACCCTAGGTTCCATAATCCTAAATACATGAATCCTAAACTAACATAATGAAACTAAAAACGAGTTTCATAAAAAAACATAAAATAAAACATGAAAAACCCCTTTGATTGATGAAAAATCTCTCCGATCTTGAAGTTAGTGTTACTCTCGCCTTTTTCGTTTTCTTTACCAGACATGACCTAGGACATGACCGTGTCCTCGGGTCATGTAACTTTCTGCCCTTGGCTAATTTCCCTGCATGGACACAGCCTAGGGACATGGCCATGTTCCAAACTGTGTAACTTCATAACTTCTTCGTTTGAACTTCGAATTGAGTGAAACTTGATTCATTTTCTTCCTTTTCGATTCAAGAACGCGTTCAAACATTAAAATCAAAATTTTACTCAATTAAGTATCAATTTCTTTATAAAAAACAAAAATATGTTTAAAATCAAAGTTATCAAATTTTCCTATACTTGAGCATTTGCTTGTCCTCAAGCAAATAAATCAAAACAAAACTTTCGGGACAAGAAACGTTAAACAAAATTTATCACTATTTTAGGAAACCGGTGAACGAATACACTTGATTCGTAGAAAAGTAAAAAAAAAAAATCATTCTCGACTAACTTGCAATAATAAAGTCAACGAATTTTATCTAACCATATTCGAATGCTCCAATAATACTTAATACTAGAGTTTACTAGTTAATTTATGAAAATCAAAGTTTACCCGAGTCATTTAACCAAGGATTCTTAAACTAAAAATTGGATTTAACATCTCGCCAACCAAGAAAGAGTTATAAAAATTTTGTCCATTTAACTAAAGTGTATACAATTCTCTCTTCCAACTCACCAAGCACCATAATCTAAAACAAACACATTTTACATCCACTCATCCTCTGATTATCCCCCTAATTCATGCTTTTGTTGAGAGGTCTTTTAAATTTACCTTATTTAAGCACAATTGTGTTGGTAGCAGGAAAGAATCTCACTCTTCTGATGGACCAAGACTGATCCATACCAACTTATTCCTTATATTGATAGCGGGAAAGAACCTTGCTCTTCTGACGGACCTAAGCCGATCCATATCAATTTTCTTTTTCAATAGAATTGGCATTGGGACTCAATCTCGCTCTTCTAACGGACCAAGATGAATCCTTACTAATTTTTTCTATTCATACACTTGTTATTACTTTTGACCTCCAATCTTGTGATTTTTCAAGGGTTTCTCAAAAGAAGAATTTCATTTGTTTGTTTGCTAAAAATTATAGGACTCTTAAAAATTTCTAAGAAAAAGGTATACATAAAAGTAAATTTAAAAATAGTCATAACTAACTCTCAACTAGTGATGTTGCTCCAATCTCAAGTCTTAGAGTCTCAAGCTAAATAACTTGTAACTTTGCCTTCCAAAAATTTGACTAATTAATTCTAGTAAAGTATAATAAGATCAATAATGATCAAGATGACACAGTTAATTTGGCTCAACACTTGTTAATCACCTATTGCAAGTTAACTTAAAAATTAATTGGGTCAAATGGAAATAATTGGTATCCTAAACAGTAACAAATTCACATATATCCCTTCCCCATACTTAATAACGTACATTGTCCTCAATGTACGACTAAAAAAGCACAATAGCAAGATATCAAACAAGAAAAAACATCATAGGGAAAAAGCAAATACATGTATTAAAAAAGAAACTAATACTTTCCTGCCTTGAAGCATAAGATACTTTAGTGGAGAAAGAGTGGCTAGTAGCTCGACAATAGTGCCCTCATGATTAGAATATGATGTAACAGATGTGGACCTCCTTCAAATGATCTACTTTTCACGATTTTCCATTGATGACCTGAGAAGAAACATTGGATTGGGTTGGATTTGATGAAAAAATGTGTTGATGAAAAGTAAACCGTGAGGAGAAGAAGAAGAGAAGAGAAAAGAAATATGTATTGATATGTGGAAGTGTGTGAGAGAGTGTGTGTGTGTTGAAATAAATAGGGCCGTGTAACTTTCTGTTTGTTTTTTTTTCTTTTTGAATCATGAATTTAATTTAAAAATAAAGAAAACTTAAAGAAATAAAAATAATTAAACTAGAAAAATTAAAAAAAAAAACTAAAGAGAAGAATAAAAATGAAATTAAAAGGGAAAAGCCTATAACTAAAATTGAAACAAATAAAAGAAACAAAAAAAAAGCTAGATAAAAGAAAAATAAAATGAAATAAACTTAAAGAACTAAAGTGTAAGCAAAGTTAGACATGGGTTGCCTCCCAAGAAGCGCTATAGTTAACGTCGATAGCTCGACGGAATACGTCTTCAGCTCGACGGGATACGTCTTCTCATGATAGTTCTTCATCTAGATGGAGATAGGACTTCTCCTATATTTCGCTTTCGAACTCTCCATACAAGTGTAAATTTACCCTTCGGCCATCGACCTTGCCAATCCCATTTCATTGGTGCATAATTTCCATAGTTTCTCTTCTTATCATGCCACTTATCAAATTCATGTAGCCTAAACTTCTTCATTTTGTCTGCTTTTAGCTTAGATGCGGTTGTCGTTGGGAGTTTTGAACTTTTCACCACAAAGACATGTTCTAAAATGATTTCTTGACAGTTTTGGTTTCAAAATTGGTGGCTTCTCTTTGAAAGATTTTATCCTACAATCCTTTAGCTTGTGGAGTGGATCAATCCCCTTCTCGTCTACAATAGATTTATAAACTTCTATTTGAGCTGCCACTTCTGCACAATTGGGGTTAGTCACCAAATTTTCATCTCCCTTTTGCAAGCAATAGCTTAAGGAATCATTGGCAAGCGTTTCCTGCACACATGTAGATATAACGACATTAGTGGCATTAACATTGTGACTTATGTCCTCTGAGTCAAGAAATTTGTTCGTTCCCTCCGGAGTTTTAAAAACTATTTCATCGTCCCCGACCCATAATATCAACTTATGCTCACTAACATAAAAAACAGCCTTAGCAGTGGCTAGGAATGGTCGACCTAAAATGATTGGCACCTCAATATCTTCATCTATATCAAGTATAACAAAATCCACGGGAAAGATGAATTTGTCTACTTGCACTAAAACATCCTCTATGTTGCCTCTAGCGTATGTGATAGACCTATCGGCTAATTGAAGACTCATGTCCATTAGTTTAGGCTCTCTTAACCCTAGCTTTTTGAACAATTTATACGGCATCAAATTTATCCTAGCTCCTAAGTCTGCCAAATCATTATCTACCAATAAATTGCCAAGCATATAAGGAATAGTGAAACTCCCTAGATCTTTTAATTTTTGTGGCAGCCTTTTCTGGATAAGTGCCAAGCATTCCTCGTTCAATGTAACGGTTATAAGCTCCTCCAACTTCCTCTTGTTCAATAGAAGATCTTTTAAAAATTTCGCATACTTTGGCATCTACAAGATGACATCAACAAAAGGTAAGTTAATGTGTAATTGTTTGAAAATATCAAGCAATTTACCGAATTCCTTATTTTGATCAATGTAACTTTGCTTAAGGTTTTGCGGGTAAGGGATGGGAGGCTTGTACTCCTTCACTTTCGGTAATTCCATACTTTCTCTTGATCTTAGTGGCTTTGCATCTTCTTTACAGTTGATTTCCACTTCTTTCTTAACTATTTCCTCACCATCCCTCTTCTCCACTTGCAGTTTTCTACCATTTCTCAAGGTCACAGCATTAACATGTTCCTTAGGATTGACCTCAGTATTCCCTCAGAGTGTTCCCTGTGGTCTTTCAGAGATTAGCTTTGCAAGTTGACCAATTTGGTTCTCAAGATTACGATTGGAAGCCTCTTGATTTCTCAACGATGATTCAATGTTGGATAGTCGAGCCTCATTGCCTTGAATATATTTAGTGAGAAGTTCTTCCACACTGGACTTCTTTTCTTGAGGAAGAGGAGGTGGTAATGGTTTTTGAAACCCAGGTGGGCCAAAGTTAGTCTTCTGCTGGCTTTGGTTTTGATTTCCCCATGAGAAATTAGGGTGATTCCTCTATTCTGGATTATAAGTGTTACTGTAGGGGTTATTTTGTTGCTTGGGTAGATTTCCTAGATAATCTACCTGTTCCAATTGTTCTTGTGCTCCATACCCCTGCATACCAAAGTCACTTACATCCGATTGCACTTGTTGAGGTCCAACAGAGAGTGCATCAATCTTCTTACTCAATAGGTCCACTTTGGCTGCCAGAGCAGTGGTCGAATCCACATCATACATTCCCATAGCCTTTTGCTTGGCTCTGGTGTTTTTCCACTGATAATTGTTCATTGTTATTCATTCAATCAGGTTTTGTGCATGCTCAGGTGTCTTTGTATTCAAAGTACCCCCTGCGGATGCATCAATCATCTGTTTTGTAGATAAATTGAGACCATTATAGAAGGCCTAAATCTGCATCCATAGTGGAAGGCCATGATGTGGGCAGCTCCTGAGTAAGTCCTTGAATCGCTCCTAAGTATCATATAGAGTCTCCGCTTCTAATTAAGTAAAACAAGAAATATCATTCCGAAGTTTAACGGTCTTTGTAGATAGGAAATACTTCTCTAAAAATCTCTCTACCAATTCATTCCAAGTTGTGATTGAATTTCGTGTTAGAGAGTTCAACCACTGTTTTGCTCTACCCTTCAAGGAGAAAGGAAATAGCCGCAGTCGAATGGCATAATCCGTAGCTCTGTTGATTTTAAATGTATCACGAATCTCTAGAAAGCTAGAGATGTGAGCATTCGGATCTTCATCATGGAGACCGTTAAATTGAACATATTGTTGCACCATCTGTATGATGTTAGGTGCAATTTGGAAGTTATTAGCCCCGACGGTTGGCCTCACGATACTAGAGTTAACTCTAATAAGTGTAGGCCTTGAATAGTCGGACATGGTCCGATTTGCTTCATTACCATTGTTAGTCATGTGTGGTGAATCTTCTTGCTCAATGAATTGAGTGTTGTCCTCTTTACCCTTTTCCTTAATCTCAACAATTGACTCGTCTTCTATGGTAGCCATAATTTGTCTAGGTTGCACTTTCAAATTTTGAAGTGCAGTTCTCTCAATTTCAGGATCAAGTTCTACCAAATCTTCCCGGTTGCTTCGATCATGCACTGCAAGGGCAAGAAATATAGAATCAAATGCAGCTCTAGATAATAAAAATAAACAATCAAAACAAAAGAGAAAAAAAAAATGGCCAAAGTAATAAAGCAACTAGTGTTCTTAATATCGAAAATCCCCGGCAGCGGCGCCAAGAACTTGATATCAGGCAAGTACACCTATCAGTTTTAATATAGCGGATGTGAGTCCGAGTCATCCCTCAGAGACTTCGACTATTAATATTAACCTTAACTTTATTATTTAACCAGAAAATTATGGTGAGTTGAATGAATAAAAAATATTGAAATTAACAAACTAAACTAATTATGGGACTTGATTAAGCAAATTAGAAATCAATAAAACTAAGAACGACTTCAAATATGCAATAACGTATTTAGGAATTATTTCCTCTAGTGTTTAACATGTAACCGCTTAAAATATATTTAATTCAATTTCTATTATTCTTGACCGGAGGGATTCATAAATAAAGTTAATATCTTTCTTAAGCATATTAACCCTAATCCTAAATTATTTATCGGAATCTCTTCACTTAGTAATATAATTTAGAATTGCATTAATGTATAATGAATTCCCACACAAATAATTAACTTTCCGAAAGAAATATGTATCTTATCTCTAAGTATACATGTAATTCTCTCCAATTATGTAAAGATCTAATTATATATGTAATTTCTCAATCAACATGCATAATATCATATATTGATATTTTAGAAATATTAATTAACAATTAAACAACATAATTGAATCAAGCAAAGATAAAAACTTTATTGAAATTTATAAATCAACCCAAGAGTCATATGAAACCCTATGTTTCGTAATCCTAAATACACGAATTTTAAGCTATCATAATGAGACTAAAAACGAGTTCCATAAAAAACATAAAATAAAACATGAAAAAACCCTGTAATTGATGGAAAATCTCTCCAATCTTGAAGTCGGTATTATTCTCGCCTTTTTCTTCTCCTTCTTCTCAAGTCTCTTGTCTTCTCTAATGTCTCTTATGTAATTTTAAACCCTAATATGTCTTTTTATATTGTATTATAGGGTTTTTGTTTTCTTTACCAGACACAACCTAGGACATGACCGTATCCCCAGGTCGTATAACTTTCTGCCCCTAGCCAATTTCCCTATATGGACATAACCTGGGGACATGGTCATGTCCCAGACTCTGTAACTTTAAAACTTCATAATTTCTTCGTTTGAACTTCGAATTGAGTAAAACTTGATTCCTTTTCTTCGTTTTCAATCCAAGAACGCGTTCAAACCTTGAAATCAAAATTTTACTCAATGAAGTATCTATTTCTTTAAAGGAAACAAAAAATGTAAGTGAAATACTATAAAATCACCATGTGAAATATATTTAATATCCAAGTTATCAGAACAACGGTAGACGTCATATACTGTTGCATATGTAGCGGCGTGGGTAGAAAACCGCAATTATAGGCATGTGTTGGCTATCATGGTGCGAATCAGTATTCGTGTAGTGGACTGTGCAGCATGGCATGGACGTGGAGTGTGCTGTAGTAGACTTATGAATGACTGGAATGTTACGGGTAGTTGACTGGTGGAGGAGCTTGTGGCAAAGTGGATTGTGTAATGGCTTGAAGCTGTTGCAGTGAGTTATGCGTGAGTTCGTATGCGATGCAAGGACAGTAGTGATCGGTAGAAGTGTGGCTATGAAATGCGGCTTTGGTCCATGCTGTGATTCGGTAGAGTATTAGAGTAGTGTAGTACACATGGCGTGTAGATCTACTAAGGGGCTACTGTTGTAAATTTAAGCAAGGCTAATCATTGGGGTTGGGGGGGGGGGGTTAAATTTTGGTTAATACGTATCTGCCGTCACTTGCTATAGACATTAGGGTTGATTTTATGCTTGGTTGCTGCTGCTGTTGTGAGTGAAGGTATGACAATGAATATGCATAATGATATGCTGGAGCATCGGTAATGTTTGGGTTAGGTCAGATAGGTGTTGTAAGCTGTGAGTCTTTTCATGACAGTCGCTGTATGTAAGGTGTAAGGGATTGGTCGAGAAAGGGTGCTTGGGCGTATTGGCTTTGGGTCTGTTGCAAGTGAAGCTTAAGGCGTACAATCGTAGAGTCAAGCAAGTATGGCTTCGTGACAGTAATTCCAGCGTGCATTGGTCGTATGCTCATTAGTAGATGTTGGTTGCAACTGTTGCGCTTGGAGAATGAAGTTTGGATGTTGTGGACTAGATTAAGTCATTGGGTTGGGGATAAAGAACTAGTTTAGTGGAAGTTTTTTGGGTGAGTCTATCATCCTCCCTTTTTTATGACACGCGATCGATATTTATAAAACCCGAAATAAGGTCTTAAATCATATAAAATCGTATCTATTCTATTGATCCTAATCTGATTTGATAAAGATTAAATTAAATTTAAATTGTTTATATCAATTTAAACTCGATTTGATGAAAATCAAACTAGATTTAAATATTTTATAATGATTTAAATTTGATTTAATATAAATCAAATTAGATTTGAATCTCACAAAAGATTAAAAGATTTAGATTTGAAACTCATTCACTTAACCGATTTTAGCAAAATGAAAGATTGAAAAATAAAAGGCACATAAGTACCTAGCAAGATTCAATCTCAAGATTGTTAGTTAATACCAAATGCCAAGCTCATGTACTTATCCGTTAAGCTATTGACCTATGCCTCAATATTTAGTATAATCAAATTGTACTTAAACTACGCGACTCTCTAAAACTATTTAAATCGGACCAAAACTAAACTAATTGACCCTAAAATTATTTATTTTATAAAAATTTAAAAATCTTTATAATTTTTTATTTTCTCATTTTTTTATATTTTCATCATTTTTCAATTTTTATTATTTATATATTTTTTTATTACTTTTTATTTTAGAATTAAGACCTTAAAAAAAAATTAGAACTACGGGAGGGCAAAAATTAGGTATCTACAACACTTATCACATAATTTATTAGAATCCAACAATGTACCACTATGCATTAAGTCATAACACTATTTCTTTATAAAATATATGCTTAAAATGAATCCAAATAAATAAAAATCATACATTTTCCTATTTTGATGTCTAGAGAGAGAAAATGATGACAGCACATCGATTGTCTCTCCATTTCCAAAAAACTTTCTACGATATTGACCTATATCACATAATTACTTTGATTTTATGATTGATTTGTAAAAAAATGAACCTAAAGTGCTAATTTGGTAATGGATTTTCTTGGATGATTGAAGAGAGAGAGAGAATATTTAAGAAATTAAGCATGTATAATGGGGAAAAAGAAGGGGTGGGGGATTTATATATCTGTAGAAATTGCTTTTTGAAGAAGCAATTTCAAATACTGTATTTTTGTAATAATTTTCTCAAATGTCATATTTTTATAATTTTTTTTTGTATTTTTTTTCCTTTTCCCTGATATAAAAACCAAATGCCAAGTTAGAATACTCCACATAAACAAACTAAAATGGGGATTATATCATCAATTATCTTTCATTTCTTTATATAAAGTTAAAACTGAAAATAAAACGAAGAACGCACACTCTCTCTCCATCTTCGGGTGTTACACAGCTATCCTTCTCTCCCTATTCTTATGGTTTATTTAGTTAGAGGTAATAGAATAGATAGAAAATAAAAAAAGTTATGCTTTGAGAATGACTATTGCTAGTAATAGGTTAAGACATTCTATTCTAATGTTTACTTCAAGTAATTTTTTTTTTTTTTTGTAAAAAAATACTTATTTCGGTATTTACTTTATTTTGTTAACTGCAGTATTAAGTTAGGAATACAAACAAAATTACCAACTTGCCCCAATTGAGTCATTTTGGAAAATAAGTAAAATTTATTTAATCATTTTAATGAGGTTGAATTATCGTAATATTGGAATTTTTTATTCTCTATCTCTTTGTAGGTAATATCTATTCTTGATGTAATTGGAATATAAAAGTCTTAAGAATTTTAATTCCCTCCCCATTTTTTTTTAATAAACAAGGTAATAGATTATTAAGCAAGAATAATTAATCTATTCTCAATTTGTTACCTCGAAGTAGATGGCTCGCTATTGTGAAAAAATCTCCATTGAAGACTTAAAAATGAAAAAGATCAAATTTCCTTTCAACACTATTTTTGTCTTTCAAATCCTTAGTTTACTCATCATAGGAATTTGTTTCTATAAGTTGAAGAATTCCTTTGCTAGGTGGTGTTGTGTGGTTGGCTTATCGTGTGGATTGTTATGGTCCATTTCATTTGTCATTTCTATATTATCAAAAGGTTATGCACCCTGAACTCTAAATTAAAAATCTAAAAAAATTTGGCTTAGATCCTCTTCTACGCATATAATGCCTAATTAGAGAATTACAAGGATTTGATTAGTATTTATTATTGTTGTTGATTTTGTTTATCAATATATCAATTCTATTGTAAATTATGGAATTATGACTTTAGTGATTTGAGATTAGGAAATAGAATGATCTTGTTCGTAAATTGATACTTAACAGTGTTTAGAAGTTATGAAGGATAGTCTTACATGCTTGATAGTAGTTTTGGGCTTAGGATGTCAAATGGAGGTGCTCTAGAATGAATCCCCACCAAACAAGGACAAATTTCGTTGAGGAACAAGAAGTTGGGTTGACCTCATCATAATGTGGTTGGCTACCTTAACAATATAGCAATGGTGTGCCAAAGGTGGTCAAACCTCATTAGGCCAAGAAAGACTTGATCGACTATTTTGCATTATCATTAGAGCTGTATGAACGGGTTAAAATAGGCCATTTTATCCTGACTATTGATGAGTAAAGCTTAGAAAGGTTGGTTTGCTTTATCCAGTTTTAATAAACATGTCAGAATTTTTTAGCTCTACTTAACTCTTTTGATGGATTATATTATAGGTCAACTTACTAACCTACTAAAAAATAACAATACTTTTCAAATAATTTCACATAATACATAATTGATCAACTATAAAACTATATTCTATCTATTTTTGGATAATTTAAAATGATTGATGGAGTTAATTGATCAAGTGGTTAGGTGATTTAAACCGTAAGTTGACTAGCTTTAATCTATTTAGTGAATAACTTAAGCACCAACCTATTCTAACTTGTTGAAAGACATAGATAAGCGAATTAAATGGTTTAACATGGCCTTTAACGACTTAGCTCACTCTAACCTTTGGTTAAACAAGCCAAGCCATAAAACTTATTAATAAACAAGTTGAATAAATCAACCCCAGCTTAGTTTTAGCCAAATGGTCTAGCACATTGGCCTAACCTATTTGTATAGCTATGCTCGTCGTTGACTATATTGGTCCCTTTTTAGGTTTTTAGGGCTCGAAATGAGATTTTCAAGTATATAGGGTCTAATTTTGATATTTTGTGTTTGAACATTAATCTTTCATGAAAATTAGAAAATTATAAAAGTTCACGAGTAAGTTCCTAGTTGGTAAGTAAGATGCTATTTTTTATATGTTTGTGTATATAGGATTAGAATGATGAATTTAAAACCATTCAACCTATGTAATGCTTGTGCTCGTGAGATTAGTAGCTATTTTATATGGCCAAGTCATGGACTAGGTATTAAACAGTTATTAGGGATCAAACATGATAAAGTGGCATATAGTTAAGCAATGATGCCACCTCCATGGATGCATAGTTTGTCAATATAGCAAACTCAAGGCTAATATATTTTTTTGATTAAAATATGGCATGAAGTAGTCGATGGTTACAATAGTGGTATGAGACATTACCGTGGATGTCTAGTTAATGGTAGATATGAGTAATGAATCTAATATGAGACAATTTCTACTACTGTGGTTTTAGATGTCATCGACTACCACAGGATTAGGGTTTCTTCTACCTAAGACATTGAGTTGTTATGCTTGCAACCTCTCCGTTAAATGAAATACCTAACATGGTTTATATATTTGTATTAGCTATTGCATTAGTGTAATTACTTAGGCATACATGTTGTATGATATGTATGTATGTTTTACAAGTGTTTCCTTACTAGGCTTTGCATCTTCCTAATGTTAGTGATTGTATTTTAAGGGGCAAATAATCAAATGTTCATAGCCATGATAGTTGTGATCATAACTTATAAAGTGGAGAAGCGAATGACGATACACTGAACTATCATAATTATTGAATGAACCATTTTTTTTTCTCCAACTGCTATCATATTATAATTTTACAGGAGAGGTGAATCAAATGTGGTTTATCACACTAGAAGATCAGCGCTCATACCACTAATTTATAGTGCTATGGAGTTATTTTAATAGTTATTATTAGATATTTTGTTATATGTTTTAAATATTTAAGCTTTCCCTTTTAGCTAAGATGTTTTATGTTTTGTATGACTAATGAGACATTGGAAGTTATATATAGGAATGTCTTTTATACCTATATCCTATAGTCCGTAAGAAATAGGAATCTATGACCTTATATGTTGCATATCTTATATACAATATATTGTATGGTTTGTAAAAAATAGGAATCTATAACCTTACCCGCGCCAGTCATGTTGTAGGAATAACCTATGAAATTATCGCATCTCAAAGGTCTCAGTTGTCTAGCAAATAGAAAAGGGAAAAAAACAAAGGGGTTATTTTACAAAGAAGGGCGCTTTGTTAATTTAAATAAGCAAACAAATGGAAGGAAACAACAATTATCTGCTTGTAAGCGGGTGGAATTCGTAGCTGTCTACTCATTCACGTTTTTCATATAAAGTATATAATAAATTTGAGAGAAATGACCGTTCTATACTTTACACCTCTAAAGTTAAAAATGTTAAAAGAAAAAGGAATTATTAGTTACGCACGTCTTCATAATTTAAATTGTAAAAAGCAATTGGAAGTTTTTATGTATCGTGATCTAAAACTTGAAAGATGGGGTGTGGAGGGAGAAGAGAGAGAGAAATGAAAAATATATAAGCTAACCTTTAATTTTGTAGTTGTTTTTTGAACCTCTATACATTGAACTGTTCCCTTGCCAAAATGAAAACTAGGAAAGAAACAACTAAATGCCCCGTAGGCAATATTAAACTTTGGGGGGAAAAAAATTAGACTGCAACATAAGCTTTTAGAAAAGATTTTATACTCCATTAATTAATTAAGATTAGGTGCATAATCGCATTGAATATGAATAAAAGATTACAAAATAGTCATACTCATAACTAAATCCATTTCTATTGTTAAGGAAATCCACTAAGAGGGAAACTAACTTTTTTGTTTAATTTTTTCATTCGTGATTATCTTCATCTACATTGAGTCAACTCTACTCTTGAGCTATTTGAATTTGGCTTAATATTTTGATTTGGTAATAGTCAAGTGGAGCTCACGCTCATACTTGAACTTAAATTACTCAAGCAGTTTGTTGTATGAAATTCAAACTTCATACACTCGATTTGACTGGTTTGTAAGCTTATTCGAACTTATACATGATTTGATTCGAGTCGATTTAGTTTAATAATCAAATCGAATCAAACTAAATCACATTTGAGATGATTCAGTTCAAACCCTTAATGGATCTAATCATTTTTGATGGTTCAAAGAACTAAACTAAACCATTTTAAAAATTGTGTGGTTCGATTAGATTCGAGCCACCTAAAACACCTTGTTTTAGTTGATGTAACTAATAGTGAATTGAGTATTCAATCAAGCATTTATATTCAAATGGAGAAACATTATGCAAGAATTAAAACCACATAATACCAAGCATTTATATTCAAATGGAGAAACATTATGCAAGAATTAAAACCACATAATACTATGTCACAGTGACATTGAATCTTATGTTATACTAATCGGTTTAGTTCGGTTTTATGATAGGCCCCAAATGACCATGAGTTGAGCTTTAAGTGTTATTCAAGCTTGAGTTGGAGTTGAATATATATATATTACTATTATTTTAACTAAAAAGTTTTAGTTTAAAAAAATCAAGTCTAAACAAGTTTAATTGAGTTGATTCCAAGTTGGCATAGTGTCATTTCGACTAAACTTATTCATAGCTCTAATCAATACTATAAAAACAATGGGTATAACCCCCTACCGCAAGGCATTTCCGAACACCTTACATAAGGTTGCTAGGACATGGTTCAATTAGTTGCCCATCAAACGTAATCACATGCTTTGAGGAGCACGCTGCTCATTAATTTAAGTTACACTTCATGGTGAGCAAGCCGCAGAGAAGGACACTTCTACGCTTTGCCTCATCAAGCAGAAGCATGAAGAGTCCTTGCGAAACTACATAGCTCGCTTCTTCATTGTCATTCTTGAAATCCTCAATCTTGACAAGGTGTTTCCCTGAATGCAACCGCACCAAGTTGTTGGGGAATTTTTCAGGCCCATAGCAAAAACAACGCCGGAAATCTCGATGAGTTCTAGGAAAAGGCGAAGAAGCATATTATCTAAGAGGATAATATATGAGCAAGAAGGGAGACTGACCACAAGAGATCGGACAAAAAAAAAAAAAAAAGGATAAGGGCTTGAAGATTATGGAAGTTCATGAGTAAGTTCCCGGTAAGTGAGATGCTATTTTTGGTTGTTTGTGCCTATAGGATTAATGGATTTAAAACCATTCAACTTATACCTGTTTGTGCTCGTGAGGCTAGTAGCCATTTCATGTGGTAGGTTATGGACTAGGTATCATCGGTTATTAGGGATCAAACATTAGTACACAGTGGCTTATAGTTAGGTAACAATGCCCTATAAGGAACTCGAGGCTAATAAAGTCATGAAATTTGGGACGAAGTTCTAGATGGTCACAATAGTGGTATGGTATATTATTGTGGATGTCTAGTTAATGGATGATAGGGGCAATAAATCCAATCATGGTTTTGGATATTACTGGATACCACGTGATTTGGGGATCTTCTACCTAGCACACTTGGTTATTATACTTGCAAACTCTCACTTAAATAAAATATCTAATATGGATTTTATACGATATTTGTATTAGTTGTTGCATCAGTGCAATTGCTTAGGCATTTATGTAGTATTATATTTGTATGTGCTTTATAAGTCTTTACTTGCTAGGCTTCGCATCTTCGTAATGCTTGTGATTGCATTTTTAAGTGTAGATAACTTTTAAGATGTTGATAGCTATGATAGTCTGGATCATAACTTATAAAGAGGAGGAGGTGAGAATTTATTGGACCATCATAGCTGTTGGATGAATTTTTTTTTTCCTCAATTACTATCATATTATGATTTAGGGGGAGAGTAAAATCGAACATGGTCCATCTTCTCAAAAGATTGGTAGTCATGCCACCATCCCGAGACTATTGTAGCGGCTTTATATGGATGAACCTAATTGAAGTTTATTTCAATAATTACTATTAGATATTTTGTTATATGAGGAGAAATTATGAGTGTTTTAAACATTTAGGCTTTCCTTTTAGCCAAGATTTTATATGTTTAGCTCATGAAATGGCCAATCACTAATGAGAGTCTCGAAGTTATATATATGAATTTTCCTTATGCATATATTCTATGGTTTGTAAGAATTAGGAATATATAATCTTATATTTTTCACATCTTTTATACACATATTATATGCCTGGCAAGAAATATAAATCCATAACCTTATGTACCTGTCATGTTGTAGGAATTAACAATGAAATCATCGCATCCTGATGGTGTCAGTTGTGTAGCAAATAGAAAAGGAAAAAGACAAGGGCACTTTGTTAACTTCGATAGGCAAGCAAGTGGAAAGAGATGACAATTATCTGCTTGCAAGTTGGCGGAATTCGTAGCTGTCTATTCATTCACATTTTTAATATATAGTACAAAATATATAATAAATTTGAGGGAAATGAACAGTCTGTACTCAACTCTAAAGTTAAACATGTTAAAAGAAAAAAGAATTATTAGTAACATATGTCTTCATAATTTAAAATCGGAAAAAGCAATTGGAAGTTTTTAAATATCATGATCTAAAACTCGAAAGATAAGGGGTAAAAAAAAAGAGAGAGAGAGAGAGAGAGATGCAAAAAATATAAGTTAGCCTTTAATTTTCTGATTGCTTTACGTTTTCTCGAGCCTCCATCCCATGGAATGCCGCCTTGCCAAAATGGAAACTAGGAAAGCAGCAACTAAATGCCCAGTAAGGCAATATTACATTTTGGGGTAAAAAGCCATAAATTAGACTGCAATATAAGCTGTTGGGGAAAATTTGATACTCCATTAATTACTAATGATTTTATACATAATCACATTGAATGTGAATAAAAGATTACAAAATAATCATACTAATAACTAAATCAGTTTCCTTTTTTACAAATCCACCAGGAGGGAAACTAACTTTTTAGTTTAATTTTTTCATCATTGACTGTCTTCATCTACAATAAGGGTATTAAGTTAACTACTTGAATTTAGCTTTATATTTCCTTTAAATCAATTTGGTAATGATTAGGTCAAACTCAAATTCAAACTACTTAAAGTAATTTATTGTATCAAACTCAAAACTTCATATACTTGATTTGGCCAGCATGTGAACCTGATCGAGCTTAGGTGTTCATGATTTGGTTAAATTCCCCTGAATTGAAACCACGTTTAAAATAATTCAATTCAAACCCTTAAATAAACCAATTCGCTTTTAGTGATATGCAGTTCTAAATGCAGTTTGGTTTGACCCGGCTTGAGTTGATTTGAACCGCTTAAAACACCTTGTTCTAGTTAATAATAATAACAGTGACTTAAGTATTCAACCAGATATTGATATTCAAATGGAAGAATATTACCCAAGAATCAAAGGCATGTAACACTGTCACGGTGACCTTGCATCTCATATAATTCTAGTCAGTTCAGTTTGGTTTGATGAACAACTACAATCATCTTGAGCCGAGCGTAAGTATTAATCGAATTCAAGTTGAAGTTGAATTTAGACATTAATATTATTTTAACTAGAAAATTTTTGTATAAAAAATTAAGTCTTAACAAGCTTAATTAGGTCAAACTCGAATTAGGCATAATGTTATTTCAACTAAACTTTTTTGTTTTTGCCAACAGCTAAACTTGTTTAAAGCTCTAATCTATACTAAGAAAACAACAGGTATAGCCCTCTATCGTAGCCATTTATCATTCTACTATGATGCAAGTTAGTATGGTGGTATAGAGTTGCCAACTCAACTAAACCCAATATTTTCAGGACTAAGAGCAAGCTAGTTGCGGTTTTGATTTTAATACCTAACAGCACATTTGGTTATCGAAATAGAAGGGACCAAATAAAAACGTAATAACTGTTACTACATTTGTTGCGCTAAAACAATACATTTAACAAAACACAAATATGTGTACGACGCTGCTTGACAACCTAGCCCCTTAATACCTACAAAACCTAGTTCCAACTGCCATCTTACATGGACCACACCTCACTTGATTTATTGTACCCAACCACCGTTGTAGCTCTATCGTTCAAGTGGTTTGAAAGTGTTTAAAAAGGTCATGTGTTTAAAGCGACATGGTCTAGCGATTGTAATTGAATAGTTTTGAGTTACATAGGTAAAAAGGTTGGTTTATTAAGTTTAAATCACGTGGGCTCCATCAGTTGTGCTCAAATGTTTAGGTCAGCACGGATTTAGGTTTTGATGGTTTCATCTAGGGGGTTCTATGATGGCTATATTGAGGTGGCTCACTTCATAGATTGACTAATGGACTTCCAGGTATTTTGCATTTCCATGAGCATGATTATTAACCTTCTAGCTAAATCAGGCTCATGAAAATGCAAGATACCTGAGCTACCTAAACCCTTGATTATATAGTTATATAAGCCAATTTCTCCCCATACAATAGCACCAAAATGGGGTCCATAGGACAAGAAGAACCCTACACCAGCTGAGATCTGGATTCTAAATAACCCTTTCCTTTATTTCATTTATCAAACTATGAACAAATCAGGTGGAATAGGTGGGAGGGGCCAAAAATTCTCATTATTTTGGTTAGGAGAATTGGACTACTATCCTACTACCATGACCGCCATTGCCAATGCCTTTTATGGAAAAAATGGTTCGTGGTGGCATGCCTCACTAGCATTAGTATTGTGCAAAATAAAAAATAACATAGTTTATCAATGCAAGGTAACAGCAAAAGTTTCAAGATGTGCTATAGGATTGAATTGATCTTATTCCACTTTTAGGATTCCCTACACAATTTCCCCATCACTAGTAGATGAAGGATATGCTTAGAAGCTAATTCTTGTTCTGTGTGTTTCAAAAAATTATGTAAACCATCACCATCCAAGCAACTAATAGTCCATTCATAAAAACAAGAGAAAATGCACTAAAATTCAATGCTCCGTCTAGGACATGGCACTTGACATACCAAAAATGATAGACACATTCTTCCCTAAAGATCTGATGCTCTACAGAGGTAATATAAACAATGCAACATACATCCCAGCAGACAATAAGCTCAGACCAGAGAAATGCAAGCGGAAAAATGGAAGGACCATATGCAAATTGAAGGGAAAATTTTGACATTAATACTATCCAGAGCATGCAAATTGAAAGGAAAAAATCGAGTGGCAACCTTGCATACAATGATACTTCATAGTATCCTTGATGATTTTATACACAAGCAGATCACCCGATCATGTCTTATTTGTTACAAGTGTGATTGCAAGAAAATGAAAATTAGACTTTCGAAAAATGCTGCTGACACTTCATGAAGTGAAGGCAAACATCTTCTTTTCACTATATAGGAAATAAAACCTTCCTCACAATCATGATCGTCCCAATGACGATCCAACACGAAAATGGCCAAAACCAGAATTGCACCGGTTCGTAACATTCTTATGCATCAAAAGTTTAGAACATCATGATATGTGAAAGCGCAAAGATTACTAAAAATCAACAAGCAATTCTGCAAATGAACCGTGTATGCCAAGCAGCAAACATCTTATAAATAAAATTCAAACTCAGGAACATTCTACAAAATTACTCCTCCAGATTTAGGAATCAGGTTTCAAATTGTAGAATTAAAACCAATTTGTTCAAATCTGGAGAAGTACAATCCAGTTGATTCCAATTTGAAATCTAAAACAAACTCAAAACCCTAGCTTGGTTCTGCGCCAGTGCCTTCGCTTAGCATTGTACCTACACGTGAATGGTTCTACTATTAACCCTAGAAATTCATTTTCTAAATGATATAAACTCATCAATTAATTTTGAGAAAATGAAAGAACCTGATGGTGTTATCCGTCCTAAGACGAATCCAGTGAGGAATAGGCCTATTTTGCCTCATCTTCTTCGCCAACTTCTTCTTAATCATGAAAGTCTTGTGCGACGGCTACAATTCCAATCAAATTAAAACCACGTAACCATGGATAAGTCAGTGATTACACTGCCCAAAAAAGTTGATAAAGCGTAACGAGAACGATCGGCTGCTACTTAGCACTTACCATCTTTCAGTTCTGCTCAAAGATCGACGAAACCCTAACCGAGTCCTCTCCAGTCACCACCACTGCAAAACCGTAACCCTAATCGTTTAAATGCACGACCTTTTACAATCATTTAATTTAGCCCATGGGCTAGAGTTGGAGTAATTCTTGGGCCTTTATTGAAATAAAAGGCCAGCCACACCAAGAAATGCCCACGCTCCGAAGCCACGGTCTCCTTTACTCCCCCAACCCCGCGCCCAGCACCCCCCCCCCCCCCCCCCCCCCCCCCCCCCCCCCCCTCCTTCCTCCTTTTTGCTCCTCTCCTGTTGTTTTATTTTATTTAGGAAAAGTCAATATATCCTTAAGAATTCCTACTCGTGTAATAAATTCCTTTTTTTTTTCCTAGGAAAAAAGACTCAATACATATCAAGTGTATATATAAATGGTGGATAATTCAATACATGACAATATAAATGGTATTTTTTTTAAAAATATGCACTACTTGTATTACACATTCATAAACCATTAGAAGTTGCATATTATGTGTACATCCACATGTTGTGTTATGCCCTAAATTAGAGAATTGTAATAATTTCGTCGTGTAAACCAACCTATGCTAAAAGTTAGCTGCCTTAACTACTAAAGTAAGTATAGCTCATACGAGGTGTTTCACCACTCTGCTGTTTGAAAATACCCTATTCAATACTTGGTGGGAATTCACTTATGGTGTAACTTTTAAAAATATATTTTTCCAACTTAAATTTAGAGTAAAAATCAAATTAAAGGTTGTACGAAAAATAAAACCTTGTATTTGATAAAAATTCCAAAAAACTACATTGTTATGAAAAGATATAATGGCTACTAAAATTTCACTAAAATCCATAGGCTGACAAAGTATGGAATAAATTTTATTAACTGAAAATTAAGGGTCACCTAAAGAGACCCTATTAGTTTTCTTAAAAGTTAGTACAATTTATAAACCGAATAGAAATATAATAAGATAATCTTGAATCTCACTCCTTGACCTCGTTCTTTAGCTTTCTGAAAGTTAGAGTAGTATTGGTGAGCCTACTAGGGAAACATGCAAAATAACTATAGAGGAATGAGCGATAATTTACTCGGTAAGTGAGATGCAGACAATATTACATATTTAATACATATCAATCAGGGTTATCAAGTAACTTTAGTTAGATATAGTGTACATGAGATTAGAGAAATTACATTTATTTTAATCTAGGTTCCAAAGAGTTTAACACCGCGCACTCACAAATTTAGTCACTAAACCAAGGCTTATACAATAAAGAACACACTCTGTCCAATGCTACCTTCAAACCACTGACCCTAACTTAGTTGTGATCTCCTCTCTTGTGACTTAATTCGACTTAGGGTAGGAAGAGGATCATTTCTGCTATCCTCAACAAACTTTTTAGTTGTTTCTCTTAGTGGGTTGCAATGCAAATTCGATTGGTAGTTAAGTCAAGTTTGTGTTAGATTACTTTTGAGGTGATTAAGCAAATTCAAACAGTTCAACACATGTAATATTATAAAATAACCAACACATCAATCTAACACTCAAATAGTACAATAGTATTTAAGCACACATTTTGCATGCGTATAAGCAATTAACTTATAACCACAAACAAGACATATATTAAAGTTCCAAATATTCTTAAATAATACTTTAAAGTATGATGAAACACTAATCCTGCATACTTAAATATTGATGCTCATTCTCTTCGTGTATCGTTTTTGTCTTGTCTTTCTTTATTATTTCTAAAATTTAATATAACGTCTTTAGTTTATGTTCAATATGTAACATATGTGCTCATCATGGATATTTAAGTACATTTTCAATTGCCTTAGGTAAAATTTTCTAAAGTGTTTACTAAATATTAGTTAAATAGGATGCCTTTTGTCTAAGTGGCTTCTAACTCATGTTCTGACTTTGATAAATAAATGTAATTCATATACAAATTATTAGTTGATTTACTATCGAACTCTTGGTATAGTCAAGAGTATCCAATACCAAACAACATTCTGACCTTGTTTCTAACGATGTTTTTAACCTTCAGTCTAAAGTTAAATTCTTATTTAGGAAGCTTCTGACTTACAACTTGTCTTAAGAAGTAGCATAGAGTTCAAATATAAGCCACTTTTTGATGCAGATTCCATTTTTCTAGTATATTTAACATATTTACTCTGGATCACATTCTGACATACTTTCTAACATAGTTTCTGACTTTACTACTAGTAGTATATTTAACTATTTCACATATACTCCACTTGGCCAGCATTTCCAAAAACCCTGCATAACTAGTAAGTATCGGTTAATATTTCAATCATTCACTTTCCTTTTTCATCATACTATTCATTAGTAAATTAAATACTTGAAAAGTCTAACCTTAAATCATTAAATACTCACTTTCACTTAAAAATCATTATTCCTAAATTCATATTAAATCACTTCTAGCCATTGCATGTAGATAATTATAAATTAAAATATGGCTTTTATAGAGACTTTATTAAGCTCCTTGAAAAACAATTCGTTCAGTGCACTAATTTGAAAGATCGTAAAATTACCTAAAATTTGACGACCTAATTTTGAAAATTTAACTACAAAGCATCAAAGTTAAATATCTTGGGAGAATAACCACAAAATTTCAAATTGAAACTATATGAATTGATCTTTCAAAATCTTGATAAAAAATTATTACGCGAGGCATTTTTCTTAAGAACTCCATATCTACACTCAAAATTTTGAAAATCTAATTGAAGATTTGAATTCCTCATGCAAAAATATGTAGTGAAACCAAATTTCAAAATTTTTGAAATTCGTTTGCTATTTTTCCTAAATTTTTGTTAAAATTGAGGAAAATGAGTACTCACCGGGAATACAAAGCTCCAACTACTATGGGAGAAGCGGGTTTGTTAGTCAATCTAATCGACAGCCACTTTTTCAAGCCACCATCTTGTTTTACTTTTAGTTAGTCATCTTTTTTAGAATCTCGCAAATCCCTCCCCCTTTTACACACTACTTTTTTCTAATTTCGTTTCCTCATTTTCTCTCTTTAATTTCTCACTCTAAAAATATTTCAAACCTTGCAACTAACTAAGCTTTGTCTAGAATGATGGTCTCATTTTTTTATAGCCTTCTTTGATTTATTTTTTATTTTTCTAACCTAAGGATACATAGAAAAGTGGAGATTGAGGTGTTCAAAATTTAGTGTCCTTCCTCTTTATGCATATTAGGTTGTTGCCATGCTTAAAATGAAGTCTTTCAATTGCATAATATTTTTTTAATCATTTTTCCCTTTTTGAGTAATTTATTTAGTGAATTTTACTTAATTTCGAGTACATATATTTATATAATAATTATTCTTGATGTATATAAATATCTTTTATATATTATTTTATATACAACGTTAATTATATTACTTCTATAATTCATCTATAAATGTTCTTTAATTTTCGAAACTTAATTCACATATAGTAATATGATAAATTGTTACTATTTTAGTTATATTTTTAATATTTTATTATATTGTCAAATTCCGAGCTTACGAAAATTCCTTAATTAATATCACGAAATCCCTTATAAGTTTTTGGCTTAATGGAGTTACCTTTTCGATCCTTAATTAGTTACTGAATCTAGTCGTGCTAATACAAGTATCACATGTTGTGTATTACCTATTAAACTCATTTTTCTTATGATGTATGTTATACTTAAAATATAGATTATGTTTTACCATTATTGACTTTCATATCACATATTAGCGAGATCATGCATCCAAGATATATACTTAAAAATCATAATAAAGTCTTTTAAATGAAAATATAAACTTATTAAATATAAAATGTCTAAAGGTGATCGTTATGTTAGCATACCAAAAGAATAAGCGTTGGATAAGGAGATCGGGGTTTTACAAAACTAAGGTAGTTATTTTAACTTATAAGTGTGCTGAAAAATTGCTTATTTCAAATATATATATATATATATATTTTGCCATGTAATAGCCCTATTTGATAAAATTAAAAGTGAAATGATTTTTATAGTTGCCTAATATATAAAAAATGTTTGAGTGTATAGATACTATGCTTCATCTTAGTTGCTTAACCCGTATTCAATAGATCTTTCACTTTTATACCTTATGTTATGTCTACTGTTAGCTGTCATCCTATGTCTTAAATTTTTTTTAAGATTGAATTTGGTTATACAATTAGGATCTACAAACTTTGCAAATACTAACCCGTGCTATTTCACTTGATTAATGAAGATTTTTAAATGGGGTGCATAACATTGATTGATAAAAAAAAGTATTACAAGCTATAAAAGTGGATAAAGATGTTAAAAACTAGATATATGATCGATAAAAATATAGCACACGTTATTAACGTGAAAACAAATTGCTAATAATATGTGCTATGTGTATGCAAAAATGTCATTAAGTTATAACAAAAGTTAAAGAAAAGTATGCTTGAATGCATGTTATGAAATGCTACTTTACCTTCTTTTTTATTTATTTTATTTTTTTTACATAACTGAGCTTGCCAACTAGCAGAGAATTAATGGATGATACACATTATATATTATGCATATATGGTATGTAAATACCAATAAGATATTAATATGTATAATGTGTGTGAATCAAGTGTAGTAATTAATTTGATAATTATTCTTTCTATTATAATTCATATCAATATCCTATTGGTATTTACAAACCACGTGATATATATAGTATATTTATTAAATCTTTTTCCCATCTAGCAAGCTGCATCATGCATAGTTTTGTAGTTTTTAAAGTTGTTATTAGAAATCACATGATAGGTTTTCATTTCAAATTTATCAAACTTGTAACGGTAAGGTAAAGCATACAATTTGTATCCGCCCTAATATATTATTGGTAATAAGTTCTATGTAACTCATAATTTCTTGATATATGCATGTTTATGAACCTAATATGTATAATATAACTTATAAATATGATTTACTTTCACACAGTGGAAATTTAACCATGTTGCATAACTTATAACTACTATTTTAAGCTAAAGTTGGGTTAGATAGTCAAATCCATTTAGCTTTAGTTTAAGCCTATATGATTTGTTTATTGTATTTGATCTTGGTTTATCTATTATCAAAACTTAATACATTTATATTAATTATACTTTAAAAAATAACATTTAAACTTACAAAAGGTTAAAAAAAAAAGAAAAAGCTTATAGACTTCACAAAGTACTTGAAGCTTGTAAATTTTATAGTGTAGTTTTTTTTTTTTTTTTAGGATGGTTCTAAGGGGTCATAGAGCAAGTTAGATTCCAATTGTTGAAACATATACCAAAATAGCAGGGTACATGGTAGTATTCCTTAATCTGCCCACACTATATTTTAGTACCCTAATACGCTTCATAAAACTAATATATTTTGTCTTCTTTGTATAGGTGTAGTAGTTAAATTCAATTCAGTATTTTTCTATAAACTTTTGTTTTGCATCTTTTTAATAAATAGATCAAAACCTATACTTAGCTACAATAATCTAAATTAGATAACTATCATACATTCTAATGCGTTTAAAAATAATTTAAGACCAAGGACAATGTGGTAAATTTCCCCTTGACCTCTTCTTATATATAAAGCCTCTGAAACCCTGATCACTCAAGGAGAATTCTCTCTCCCTCTCTCTCTAAATCTTACTAATGCTACCCCCATCTTGTATGACACATTGTGCTCTTCTTGTTATTTCCCCAGCTATTGATAAGGAAAGACAATGAACCCTTTCTTCTTCCACTTTCTATGTTTGAAAGTTATTGAGCCATATTTTGGTTTTTCTTAATTTAATTGATATTAAGTTCGGCTCACTTAATATAGATTACTCGATATTAACTTAAGGAGAAACATTTTTCTTTGAAAAAAATGTTTAATAAAAATATTTTAAAAAAATAATTCGTAGTTGCCAACCGGTAAAGCTGGTAAAAAAATGAAATTAGGGTTTTTGAGTAGGAAAATCCTAATTTAGTTATTAGTATATGAATTTTCTAAAAAATTAATTTTTCAAAAAATTTAACCAAAAAAATATGAATTCGAGAGCTAGCCTATTAAGACTAATTCATTATGTAAAAATTAAAAAAACAACTAATGAGTCTTTATTTTTATAATTTTTCAGAAAAATGAGAAAGTATTGAAAGGATGTGAAAATGTATAAAATGAATATTTTATTAAGAAATTTCCCTAAAAAATTGAAAAGAAAATAAAATATTTTACAAATTTTGTAGTTGCCCTAAAGATATTTATGTATCTACTAATCAAGATCAAATTGATTATAATTTTCGTTTTTAGAGAAACTTTAGTAGATTGACAAATTTTATTTATAAAAATGGGTTAGGTTTACTTTTTTTTTACCAATTTATTTTTATTAAGAAAAACTCCATAAAAAACCATTAATTTTTATTGTCTAATCTTGAAAAACCTTAACTTAAAAAAAAAATTCAAATTTTTATTTGGAGAAAAACCTTTTTCATGTAATAAATTTTTTTACAAAAACCCTAAAGGGTTTAAATGTAATTTTTCATAAAATATGCAATTAATGTTGAAAACATACATAAGATGCCTAAACTATGGAAATATGGTTAAACTTTGGAAAAGATGCTTAAATCGTATAAAAAATGTCTAAATCGTAGAAAAGATATCTAAATTGTGAAAAAAAAAACCCAAACCATAAAATAGATAATATGCATGGATATAGAAGATATGTAACTTTTCTAAAATATTTAATTGTTTTTAAAAAATATGTAATTTTTCTAAAAAGTGTGATAACCTTAAAAATGCAATTTTCTAAAAATGTAATCCTTGAGAGAATGTAACATATTAAAAAACATGATTTATTAATGAATATGCAAGTCATGTACAAAATATTATTTCATGAGAATTAATATAAGGACCCAACTTAATACAAAAGCAGGTTGGATCAGGGGCAAAGGCCGAGTACCTACGGTTTTGGTTGGTTTGATTGAATCTAAGTCGGGTCAAGCTCCAATCATTAAAGTAACAACCAATCCAACTTCATGTGAGAACTTCAAGATGCTGAATTAAACGAGTGATTCAATTTTTGTGACGAAGTTAGTAGTAAAACTTTGTTTGGTGTACTTGCCTTGGCTTGTTATGGTGGTTTAGATGATTTTTGTAGTGTTTAGTGGTGATGGTTTGGGCTTGGGTTGTGTTTGAGTAAGGCATTGGGTTAGGAGTAGTTGGCTGTATTTGTGACATACATGTGATGGTTGTGTAAGTGCTGGCCATGTACTATGGTGTTCTATGTGCAAGTAGAGTGTCTTTTACAGTTGAGAAAGAAAGCATCAACGATTGGGCATTAGTGACTAGAGATTGAGTATGTGGGGGTCGAAAGTGGGTATATGAATGAAGGTGGGGTTATACATGATGCTATGCACATATTTGATAAAGTGACTGCTGTTGGTGTCGAGGTGAAAGAGGGCTGATGATTTTAGGGATTGTTGCATAAGGTGAGGATGAAGTTTAGCCGAGATCCCCAATTTTATTATCCAAGCTTCCTTCATAGATTTTTAAACCAAATCTCCATTGAAGCTTCAAATTAATCCATATCTTCTATGGTTGTATCAAAAAGATAATTAATCTTCATCAAATATCGTTTAAGTAGATATTGGCTAAAATCTTTTATAGATTGATAGTTTTGATAATCATTTAGTAAGATTTTAATCAAATCCGTATAAAAACAGTAAAGATTTGTTGTTGGAATTGAGTTCCAAAAGTTTTCTTTTGTTTTCTTCCATTTTCCCCTTGTTTCTCGACTAAGAAAGAGAGAGAGGGGGAGGAAAAAAAAAATATTGAGGGTTATGTGCCACACACACGTCACGTGTGTAAACCCCAAGTGTGTCCAATGAGTTTTGAACCCAGACCTATTATAATTCATGCACATAGCTTACTAACTCAATTTAGCTTTTCCATGTTTGTTGATGCAATCCAATTTAATTTAAACACCTTTTATTAAGCCCAACTTTATTTTGGCCTTTCAATTCTAAACCTAATTCGACCAAAATTATTTTAAAAAGACCTTAACCTATCTATATAGCTTAAAACATACATGCTAAATATTTCAACACAATTTTTTTAGATTTAAAAAATTTGAACCTTAATTTTAGTTAGTGCAGTTAAAATATTTTTTAAATTGGACCAAAATTCATTTATGAACTCAAATGTTTTATTGGACTTTTTAAAAAAAATATTTTTCTAATGAAACTCGAAAGACTTTAAATTTACTATATCACATATATATTTTTAACTATTGCTTGATTTCACCCTAAAGACTAATTGACTTGACTCGAACACTTTTGACACTTTTTTTTTTAGTTTTTTTTTTTTTAATTTTTTTTCAATTTTCTAATTTTTCTTTTTAAATCTGGCAAAAAAAAAAAATTGAAATAAAAGGGTGGCAAAAATATAATGTCTACAGCTACTCATTTTTATAGTAATGTTTGAATAAAACTTTGTTGCAAAGATAAAAGACATGCTCATTTTTGTCGAATCCTGGCTTAAATTAACAAGGTGAGGAATACTAACTTGAATAGTCAATTAAGTAATATCACGTCTTGAAAGGACGAGTTAAAATGATATTGATTTAAAATATTGACTTGAAAAGTCGGGGCAAAATGATATAGGGCTCATCTTGAAAAGATAGGATAAAAGGATAAATGGCTTGTCTTAAAAGGGCGGGGCAAAAAGGTTAAGGAGCCATCTTAAAAGGATGAGGCAAAAGGATAAAGAGGCCTGTCTTGAAAGGATGTGGCATAAGGATAAAGGTAGGCATTATGCCAAAAAAAATTAATGTTCTTAAAAGAAAAATTGGCTTCTCGAAATGATGGATCTTTTTTAAGAAGAAAACTTAACAAAAGGGTTTGAAGGTATGACTAATCGTTTTTTTTTTCCCTAGATAATTGATGTAAGATGACAAAAATTCTGATACTGAAATTTTCTATATTTTAAACATTGGATAACATAGGTTCTCAAAATTCAATGGATAGCTTAAGCTTTATGATGACAAAGGCTCCTAAATAATCTTTTCGTAGGATGGACGGAGCTCCTAAATGTTCTCACAGTGTAAGATGATTAAAGTTCTTGAACTGAAGATGACTAAGACTCTTAAATTATAAGATAATCAAAGCTCCTTAAGAATGGCTAAGATTCCTTAATAAGAAAACCAAAGTTCCTAAATTCAAAGATGACTAAAGTTCTTGAATCATCAAATAACCAAAGTTCTTAAGATAAGGATAACTAAGGTGCCTATTAAGATGAGCAAAGTTTCGAAATGGTCAATAAGGTTTCTATAATTTCGTAGAGGGATTAATGAATTTCCTAACTTGTCGATGACTAAAGTTCACATTGCAAAATTCTTAAATTTTTCACTTTTTAAATCTCAAAAGAAAAACTGGTGCTTTTATTCAAAAATTGTTAATCTTTTTCTTGCTAACAATTAACGAAATTATACTAACTTTGAATGTTACAAATAAGTGGCATGTTCATTCTTTTGACTCATTGGCCATTCATTCTTCATCTTTAATTGCTTGTCCACTATGATGAGGAAATAGGGAAAAAACTTCAACCGAATACCTTGTTTTTCTTGTTATAGGGAATTCCCATTCAATTTTGGAGTGAAGTGTGAAGTGCTTTCCTTGCCCTTAGGGCGAAGTGCTTCCCTTACCGCTAGGGCATGCTTGACTTTCGCATTCATAAGTTTCATACTAGGGAAAGTATCTCGATTATTTAAACAATTTAGTCTAAGAGGACTTCCTTAGACTCTCAAATGGCTTGTTCTTACTCCTGATTATGGTTCCAAAATTTATGGTTAATCTTGTAAGTGATACATTTTCATTGATCTAATAGGTCTTTTTCTTAGGGTTATAACGTAGGCTTTTGGTCATTAGCTTAAAAAAAAGGGATATTAATGTATTGGCCAATTTTGAAAAAATTAATATCTCAACTTGGGTTTACAAGTCAAGAACCTTAAAGACAAACGCTAAGATGGGCTTACCCCAGTTTCACAAGCAATCATTGCTTAAAATAAATCAATTTCTTTAGCTAAAAGAGTTACATTAAGGGTGGTATAGTAGGTGAGACCATAGAATTAGAGTTTCATCCCTTTGGGCTCGGAATCTCTTGCTCAGGTTTGTGCTCTGAAGAATACTAGAAAAGCTCAAATACTTTATCTTAGAATTCATGGGCTCAATTTTTCTAGGATACTTGAGCCTTAGGATCTTTAGGAGTTTTCGACCGCCCTTAGGATGTGATCACCTTTCTTCTTATTTCTTCTTTCTTTCTTTTTTTCTCTTTTTATCTTTTACTTTTTATTTCTTTATTTCTTTTTTTTTTCAAGGTGACCACTCTCCATATACCTAAGTTTCTGTTTGAGCAAATTCAAAGCCCTAAAACTAAGAGTTTGAAGTGTATAAGCCTAGTGAAGTGTATATAAGCTAAAGTGTTTAGAGAATCCATGGGCTTCAATAAAGCATGTTAACCTGAGCGAAGTATATATGATTTAAAGCTCTTACTCCCTTTCAAAGAAATTGAGTTATCTATGACAATGATTACTCATGAATTAGTGCAACTAAGGTAAGCATTAGTTAGTATATTCCTTTTCTCCAAACTTAAGGCCGTTAACCTCCTGATTGCCCCTATGTGGGGTGGTTCTTGGTAGGGCTAATTTTAAAAAAAACTTCCCTTAAAGGCTCAAAGGGGATAACAAAGGATAAAAGTATTTAGGGTAGTGAAATGAATGCTTATTGTCCTTTCAACTTGCATACTACATTCAAGAGAGATCTCTTTTAAGGAATAAGTTTTATCCTCACTTTCATATCTCTCAGCTCTCATTTGTTTTAAGGTTGGTGTTTAGGATTAGAGCTTGCCTTTTATTATTCTAAACTCTTCAAATAATGAAATACTTTCATTAGTTCAAGAATGAAGCATTTTTTGTGTTTGTTTGCTCTCATCCATCCCAATATCATTTGATAAGAGAAGATATTTTGTAATGCCTTAACGGGTTACATGCCCTTCTACTTTAAAAGATTACCACATTTGTGCCCCCCTAGCTCAAGCTTATTATGATTATTGGTGAAATCATTCATAGTGGAGATAAACTTTATGATTTGTTTCAAGGTTAGAGTGGGTGGGCTAGTTTTGTAGAGTAAGTATTTAAGTCCTAAGGATTGGTGTATGGACAAAGTTCTAAGGAAGTCAATAGGCCACATGTTTGGGTTTTTCTTGGCTTGACATAGGTTGAAATTGGTGAGGAGGTATGTTGTTTGTGTTTAGACTTTTGTGTCTAAGGTTTTTAAAACAATCTGGTAATGGGCTTCTCTTTAAGAATTGTGTTTGGCTTGAGCTTTTCCTAGAGATGGGCTATGTCTCCACCATTTTCATTTATCAATTTCCAATGTGCTTTCCCCTTCTTCCCCTCAGTATTATGTTTAACTCATAGGCCACACAATGCTTTGGGCTCTGAATGAGTGATTGTCAGGATTAGGCTTGGGCCGGAGAAGTTGTTCTTATTTGTCTTAGCTTAAAAAATGAATGGCTATGAGCTTCAGCAATGGTCCTAACTGCTTAAAATTAATAACTCAAAATTTGTAAAACCTGTACTCGTTAGCAAACTTTTTTTCCTTTGAAAAATTTCATGACTTTTTTTGGCAAACTTTATTCAAAAGGCATTTGAAAACACTTATATTATGAAAATTGATTTTATAAATAGAGTTACCGACATCTCTTAACTTATTGGAATGGTTGAAAAAGTTACAAAGTTGACGAGAAGGAGTGGTTATTTTTCAAAGTTGACAACCAAGGGTAATGACCTATTTACAAGTAAAAACTCTTGAAAACCCTAAAGGATGCTAAAGAGAACCTATGCTATAAGTGATTGAATTGCTAACATTGCCTAAAGAATAGAAAAACCTAATTACAAGACGACACAATGAGGACGACAAAGCTACAAAAGGACAACTGACGATTAAAGGGTGATAATTTTACCATAGGGGTGCTTAATATTGTAAAAACATAAGCGAAGGACAATTTAGGGATAATAGTTATTTATAGATTATGGGTAACAAATATTCACAACTCTAAGGATTTTATTTATTCTTTTTAAATTTACATGAAAATATGTTATTGTACAAGAAAATTTTCAATAGAAATAAGCAATAGCAAACAATAAAGTAACAAAAATAAACAAATAATTAACATATAGTAAAAGAACACATACGTAAATTCTAGGCTAGCGACTGGATAATAGTATAATAATCAATTAAAAAAATTATAGAGTTACAACTTTATTAAAATTAATTGAGTATAAATAGGCTAGACCCTATTGGGTTTATAATTTTTCCATGAGTATAGACATGGACAAAGCACGGAGAAAATTTTACAAAAGCAAAATATCTTTTAATAGTTTACAAGGTGAATTTTTTTTTAACATGGAAAAAAAAAATTACATGGAAAAAATTGTACAACCATCATGTTACATGAAAAAATAATAAAATTGCAACTCCTTGCCCTTGATTATTTTATTTATTTTTTGAAAAACATCACACCCTCCTCACTTATTAGCCCTAAGAAAATTTAACGTAGTTTAATGAATTTCATATCGACTTTTTGTTGCACAACTTTTACTTGTGAAAAAAAAAACTATGATACAGAAGAAAAAAATGGCATAGGACATATATTTTACTTAACTATGGTACATGTATTACAAGATAATACAAGCAACAATATATATAGCATGAGAAAAAAACATATAGACACAAAGAAAACAACATATATAAAATATAAACTAATGCAATATGCCACATGCATATGCAATGCAATAGGGGTTGGTAATTAATAATTTATAGGAACGAAATTATCATAAACTCATGGTCAATTCCCAGCACATATATGAGTGTATGAATTTCTTAAAATAATTTTTTTTAAAATAATGCTCATAGACACTTATATATAAGTGCATTTATTTATTTAATTTTTGAAAATAGGGGCTTAATTGGCTACGGGTTATAATAATTTTTTAGTTCCCATAATTTAAAAATTACTAATCCCATTTTTGTTTAAGATGATGTAAGAGGGTGTGATCTATGGGTCTCTACTCTATAACCTCAGGCCTTCTAAAGGAAGGCTTAGTGGGCTATATCGAAGCATGAGTAAGCTTGCTTATCACTACCAAGTGAGGATAAAGACTTTAGCAATTTGAGGGTTACACAATGGCAACCCATCCTAGGTTGCTAAAGTGGCCAGGTCCAACCACATCTAAGTATACGGATATAATTCTTAAAAAATAACCCCTAAATTACCCAAACATTAAGCCTATTGGACTAATTTTTTTAATGGACCTACATTAATGAAACCTAGATAGGACAATTATATACAATAATATCAATAAAAATAAAAGATAAAACTTAAGGCCCATTAATTAATTTTTCTTAATTCTTATATGGCTAACCTACTAAGCTTCCATAGTGGAGTTTTCAATTCTATTAAGCTCTATTTCGGTTTTTCTTAATTTAATTTATATTAAGTTCAGCCTATTTAATATAGGTTACTTAACATTAAATTAAGGAGAAATATTTTTCTTTGAAAAAATGTTTAATAAAAATATTTTTAAAAATAATTCAGAGTTATTAACTAGTAAAACTAATAAAAAAATGAAATTAAGGTTTTTGGGTAGGAAAACCATAATTTAGCCACTAGTCTATGGATTTTCTAAAAAAAAAAAAAATTTCAAAATATTTAACTAGAAAATCTAATTTCGAGGGCTAACCTATTAATACTAAGTTACTATATAGAAATTAAAAAGACAATTAATGGGTCTTTATTTTTATAATTTTTCAAAAAAATGAGAAAGCATTGAAAGGTTATGAAAAAGTATACAAATGAATTTATTATTATTTTTTATTACTAAATTTCCCTAAAAAATGAAAATAAAATAAAATATTTTACAAATTTTATGGTTACTTTAAAGGTGCTTACATATTAGCCAATTGGGATTTTAGAAAAATCTTTAGTAGATTGAGAACTTTTATTCATGAAAATAGGTTAGTTTTTTGTTTTTTAACTAATCTATTTTTATTAAGAAAAATCCTAAAAAACCCTTAATTTTTATTATTCAATTTTGAAAAGCCCTAATTAAAAAAAAAAACATAAATGCAGATTTTTTATGTGATAAATTTTTTTACAAAAATTCTAAAATGTAAATTTTCGTGAAATATACAATTAATGTTAAAGACATGCCTAAGATGTTTAAACTATGAAAACTATGTCTAAACTATAGAAAAAAAGCATAAACTATAAAAAAGATGTCTAAACTATGGAAAAGATGCTTGAATAATGGGATGCTTGCTTAAGATTTTTATTTTATAAAAAACTAATTATGTGACAAAATTACATTTTCCTAGAAATCATTAAAATGCCTAATTTACAAAATATGCAATTTTAATGAAAATGCAACCCTATTTAAATTTTCTAAGATATGCAAACTTGATGCAATTTTTTTATCGTAAAGATATGAATATTGAGAAAAATATGCCATTGTACCATTAAAATGAAATTTGCAATTTTTGATAAAAAAATATGTGACTTTTTTAAAGGAAAAAGTATAAAAAATTCTTAACGTTTTATGTTTTTACGAATCAGTCTTTAACCTTTCATTTAGTCCATTTTAGTCCTCAATGTTTTCAAGTAGTATCAAATAAGTTTTTCTGTTAACTTTGTTAAATTTTCCATTACTATGAACACGTGTCAGCATATAATTAGTCCGATTGAGTGTAAAAAAATCTCTAACGTTTATATATATATACGAATAAGTTTTTAACGTTTATCTGTATATACGAATCAGTCCTTAACCTTTTTCATTTAATTCATTTAGTCTTCAACGTGTTTACACAGAACGAAAAAACTAACGAAGAGACTTTTTTTGCAAATTTATTAAAACGTTAAGGACTAAAATGAATTAAATGAAATGTTAAGGATTGATTCGTATATATAGGTAAACGTTAGGGATTTTCTTGTATTTTCCCCATTTTCTAAAATATGTAATTTTTTTTAAAGAATATGTAATTTTTCTAAAAAGTATGTGATAACCTTAAAGATGCAATTTTCTAAAAATGTAATCCTTACGAGAATGCAATGTATTAAAAAAAAAATGTGATTTATTGATGAATATGTAAGTCATGTATAAATGATTATTTCATGAGAATTAATACAAGGACCTAACTTAATACAAAAGCGGGTTAGATCAGTGGGAAAGGCCAAGTATACATGGTTTGGATTGGTTTGATTGAATCTGAGTTCGGTCAAGCTCTAATCACCAAAATAGCAGCCAACACAAGTTTGAGTGAAAACTTATAGATGTCGAATTGAACAGGTGATTCAATTTTTGTGACAAAGTTAGTAGTAAAACTTTGTTTAGTGTACTCAACTCTACTTATGGTAGTGGTTTGGGCTTGGGTTGCATTTGAGCACAGTGCCTGGTTTGGAGTGGTCAGCTGTAGTTGTAGCATGCATGTGATGGTTGTGTAAGTGTTGGTCGTATGCTATGGTGTTCTGTGTATGAGTGGAGTGGGTTTAACAATAGAGAAAGAGGGCATCAGCGGTTGGGCGTTAGTGACTAGAGATGAAGTGTGTATGGGTCAAAAGTAGGTATATAGATGAAGGTAGGGTTGTGTGTAACGCTGTGCACATATGTGGAGAGAGTGACTGTTGTTGGTGTCGGGGTGAGAGAGGGTTGATGATGTTAAGGATTGTTGCATAAGGTGAAGATGAAGTTCAGCTAGGATCCTCAATTTTATTATCTAAGCTTCCTTCATAGATTTTCAAACCAAATCTCCATTGAAGCTTCAAATCAATCCATATCTTCTATGGCCGTATCAAAAAGATGATTAATCTTTATCAAATCTCGATTAAGTAGATATTAGTTAAAATCTTTTATAGATTGATACTTTTGATAATCATTTAGTAAGATTTTAATCAAATCCATATACAAATGGTAAAGATTTGATAAAATTTGTTGTTGAAATTGGGTTCTAAAAGTTTTCTTTTCTTCCATTTTCCCTTTGTTTCTTAGCTAAGAAAGAGAGAGAGGGGGGTGAAAAGAAAAATATTTAGGGTCATGTGCTATGCACATGTCGCATGTGCAGATCTTACGTGTATCCAATGAGTTTTGAACCCTTAACCTATTATAATTCGTGCACATGCCTTATTAGCTCAACTGAGCTTTTCCTTGTTTATTAGTGCAATCTAATTTAATTTAAACACCTTTTGTTAAGCCTAACTTTATTTTGGCCTTTCAATCCTAAGCCCAATTCAAACAAAATTATTTTAAAAAGACGCTAACTTACTTATATAACCTAAAATATACATGCTAAATATTTTAACATCATTTTTTAAAATTTAATAAATTTGAGTCTTAATTTTAGTTAGTCCAGTTAAAATAATTTTTAAATTAGACTTAAATCCTTTTATGAACTCAAATGTTTTACTGGACTATTTAAAAAAATATTTTTCTAATGAAACCTAAAAGATTTTAAATTTACTAAATCGCATGTACATTTTCAATTATTGCTTGATTTGACCTTAAAAGATTAATTGACTCGACTCAAACACCTTTGACAATTTTAAATTTTTTTTTCAATTTTCAATTTATTTTTATTTTTCAAAACCTGACCCTAAAAAAAAATTGAAATAAAAGGGTGGCAAAAATGAGATATCTATAATAGTCACGTCATCAACAAATTTAACATGAACCCTTCTTGATATAATTAACAAATTTAACATGAAGCCCTTCCTATTGAAAGGTTAGAGTTGTACGGGGGAAAATTTAGAGTAAAGGCAAAAGAAAGGTAAGAGAAGTTTTCTCTAATTGATTTTAATCTTGATAGTAGGTTACAACCATTACTATATTACATTGAAAGTGCAATTCAAAAAGGGGAAGTGATTGGAGAATAATCAAGCAATGAAACATTAGGATCCACCAAGCCACACTAAGGCAAACCCTTAAACCATTATTCCTTAGAAGGCTAAATCTTAATAAGTAATGAACTAAACTATGAACTACAACTCCCTTAAGAAATCGATCATAACTAGATTATAAAATGATAAAATGGTAAGTTTATTATTTAACAAATAGTATTTCAATATTGAAATCTAATAACTCAATCTAAATTGAATTTCAGGCAAAAGTTTAGATTTTTGACACCAAAGGAAGCTAATATTTAATTAAGGTCTTAATAGAGTCTACTTAAGGCATAAGCCTAATCGACCCATATTATCCTATAAATAATTCTTTATATGTTTAATAATCCTAAACTTGTTGTCGAGCTTGGTTTTTCACCCGCTTGATTCTTTTTATAAAATTAGGTTTTTTCTAAATTGATCGGTACTAAATCTTACCCGTTTAATACTGACCCTCGATTGAGATTTAAAGAAACAATTTTTTTTTTCAATTTGAAATATATCGGAGTCACCACCCGACCGGAGTCGGGAAAAAGGGTTAAGTTATAACCAATTGGGTGGATTGGTTATAACTTAGTTACTGGTCTATCGATTAAAAAATTAATTTATAAAACGGCTTTTTTGAAAACTAGAGATTTAGGTCTAAAGGCTAATTTATTAAACCTTAAATGAATACCACTTTCTAACTTTCAAAATTTAACTTCGCTTTTCAACTATATCCTTTTTAATTTCTAAAATGGCTAATTATAATACACATGACTAAATTAATCAATGTACATAAACATTTAAAAATGGAAAAAATTAAAACTTTCCATATTTTAAGTGACTCCGTACTTATATATGGGTGCCTACATACCTGCTATTCGATATTAGACTTTTGTAGTTTGTTCACCAAAAAGATAGCAGGTTGATTAATTTTAATTTTTGAAAAAAGCTGGGTTTACGTTTTTACCCATTTTGATTTATTTGAGAAAATTTCCAAAGGATCTTAAGTTGGTTTATTTTGGAAAACCTAAAGTGCCTTAATTTGGAAACGATCCATTTTATTTTTATTTATTGTTGAAAAAAATATGTTTTTCTAGGTGGTAAAACATTTTTCTTTATGATATATATTTATTATTATTATTTTTGTATTTTTATATATTTTAATCATTTTTTATTGTTTTTATTACTTATCTTTTTTTTTGTTAAAATGTAAAAATAACTAAAACAAAATAATATACTTCCTCTTCTTCTTTTTTTTTTTATTTTTTCTTTTTTTTCTTCCTTTTTGGTTTTTCTTCTCTTTTTTCTTTTTTCCTTTTTCCGTCTTTCTTTTTCTTTTTATTAATTACAATTATAAAGCATTACGCCATAAAAATAGATTACAGTAAGAAAAAGAAAAAAAAAATTAAAATAAACAAAAGACAAAACAAAAGAGGGGCTAGACTAAAACTGAAGGGAAGAGGTACGGGTTGGATCCTCAAGTTAGAGTCGGGTTGGATTCGGAGCGGTGTCGGGTTAGGATTGCATTGGAGTTGCGTTTAAACCGGGTCGAATTCGAGTCGCTTCTTACAACTAATGCAGTGCGACGAAGGCTGTTTCAATAGGTTTTCAAAAGGGGTGAATATGGTTTTGTATCAAAGTTATTGGAATTTAGGGGGTATTTTCAATGCCACCGTGTTTGGGGGTCGTCTGGTCATGTTCGCAGCATTGGTGGTGGTTGTATGGTGAGCAGTGGGTTGAGAGGGTGTATTGGTCTGATAGCGTAGTTGGGGATTGAGAGGTGTTGGTGAGTCTAGTCGTACGTGTATGGGGGGCAGTTATATGATAGTGGTGTGGTTGTACGCGTGTGGGGGGCGATCATACGACGATGGTGCAGTCAAGTGGCTGTGGGCCGTACGGCGGTGATGATGTGTAGTCGTAGGAGAGAGAAAGGGCTGTCACGAGCTTGAGGGTGTATTCAGAGGCTTAGGATGTCGTGTTGGTTGGGGTGGTCGTGTGATAGTGGGTTGGTGTGTTCATGTGTCGTGGAGCTCGTTTGGTTTCGTATTAGGGGGTTTGGCATTGTGTGCGTACGTGCACTGTACGGTAGGATGTCTGACTGTGTCGGGTATGTAATGTGCGCGAGAGAGAGGAGGTCGAGAGTGAGGTGTTTAGTTGCGTTGGATATGTGATGTGCATGAGAAACAGGAGGTCGAGAGTGTTGTATCGCATGGGAGAGAGCGAAGGTCAAGAGTGGTGTGTCATGTGGGAGAGAGAGAGAAAGCAGCTAAATTAGAGAGAGAGAGAGAGTCGAGTAAGAGTGCAGTGAGAGGGAGAGAGAGAGTATAGTGGCAAGAGGGGTAATCGAAAATTGGGGAGAGAGAGAGTGGGTCCTCCTTTGTGCATGTGTTTTTTAAACAAAATCTCCCCTCTTAGTTTTGAATGTCCCCTAATTCAGTACGGGCGCCCCCTTTTATATTGTTCAAATGTTTTTTTTTTTTTTAAAAATAAAGTGAAAGGAAGAAGAGGAAAGAGGAGAAAAAAAAAGGGAGGAAAGAACGTGTGTTTTCTAAGTGAATCATAAGATGCCACATATCAATTTTAGACCTGTGGCCCAATGACGGCTTGACATGTAGCTAGACATAGAGTTCAAGAGAACTTGATAAGAAACCAACTTTTATAACTCCAATGGGTTTCAAACCCTTGTCCTTTAGCTTATTCCATACGCTTAGTCCATGTATTTTACCATTAGGTTATTGGCCTATATCTTATCCATATGTGCAATTGCATATATGGACTTGGTCAGCTTGGGCTTAATTTAAATCCAAGTTTAAGTCTAACGATCTTTTATTTTAAGTCTAATTAAATTAAATTTAATCTATCCAAGCAACTTAAAAATTTTTTATTTTCTAAATTCCTTATTTTATTTTATTATTTTTGTGACTTTTCCAATTTCTTATTATTATCTTTTATTTTTTCTAAATTTCTTATTTTTTGTGCTTTTTCCTATTTTCCTATTTTTTTTTATATTTTTCTAGAATTCCTATTTTTCTAAATTTCTTCATTTTTTGGGATTTTTTTTTAATTTTCTATTTTTTGAACTTTTTCTAATTTTGGACCCTATAACCTAATTTGAAAAATGAAAAGGGGAGGGGGGGTGGTTGTAAAAATTAGGTGCCTACACTTGTTTCCTTGAAGCTCCTTACACTTACTCATTTATATGAGCTCTTATCAAAACCTTCGTTTAAGTATTTTCGAGCTCATTTCTACTCAATTGAATTTCTCATATACTTTCTAAGTATTCCATTTGATTATTATGTGCAATACAGTAATTTACTTCTCACTTTTGCATTCGACTCTTGATTTTGATATTAGTAGTTTAAGGTTCATAAGTCTTATGAAATTTGCCCCTATAATATTGAGTTTTGTTGTTGAGATTATCGCATTCTAAAACACCATGCTTCTTTTGTGCCAAGTTCATTTCAATATCAGGACATAGTTGTTAACTTTCATTGAGTTCCTATACTCAATTGTTGCCTCCCAACATAGTATGTGATCATTAAGCCTAATTATATCACATTTCCTTATTGCATAATCATATCTGTAGTAAGCCCAAAGCAACTATCACTTATCATATTTAGTTTAACCCAGCTATCCCACATAATCTCACATATGTACCAATAACATATATCGATACTCCTATCCCTTTCCCTAACATGCTCTTATCCTTTTCTCAAATTAAATTGTGGTTGGTTAGACCCTAAACATATTCTAGATGTACAATGTAACGGTTGTCTCTTGAGACCATCTTAACTTTACTTTCAAACCATGTGAGCCCCGCAAATTAGCGTTTTAGGTAATAAATCAATTTAAATATTATAGGGAATTATCCTAACTCAATGGAGTCGATAAATTAAAAATAATTAAAATTTTAAATTCGAACATAATACGAAAGATAAAAACCTTAAAATTTTGCTCGAAACCTAAATCGTATACAAAAACCCTAAATTTGATATATATGCAAATACCCAAAATCGAACCTGAACTTGACTAAAACTCTAAAACTATAACTTTAAACTTATAAAATGAATAATTATAACTTAATAGTAATATAACCATAGTCGATTGCAATTATCGACTAAATTGTATAATCTTGTATAAACCTTAATGAAAATATTGAAATAACTCGTAAATATTATAAATGTAACGAGTAATAATTAAATTAATAAATTTGCATAAAATGTCAATATTATTTTATAAATACTAAATATATAATTTTTGTGTTTGGAAAAATTAAATATTTTATCTTATTTTTCCTTTTTCCTCTCCCTATTTTTTTTCTTTCTTTCCTTGCTACCACGTTGAAGGCAGCAGCCCTTGTGCTTCCATCTCCCTTCCAGGTGTTGTCATTTAAGAAGAAAAAAAAAAAAATAAGAACCATCATTACATTGCTCCATCTAATTATTAACAATCTAGCTTAGGATTTGTTTTCTTTATTTCTTCTTATCTTCTTAAATTTACTTACCCTTGCTCAAGAAAAGCTAACGCTTGGAACTTAAAAAAAAAAAACACACACATACATACACGCACACAAAAATTAACAAACACTTTAAGAAGAAGAAGAAGAAGGAAAAAGGATTCTTGTCATTTAATTTATTAAAGGAATTAGGTAGGTACTTTTATTTATTTTTATACATATATGTATTCTATAACATGTATATGTATACTAAGTATTTTATTTATTTATTTACATGTACATATATGTATGCATGGATATATATTATACCTAGTATTTTTATTATATAGTATGTGTACGTAGGTGTATATAATATATATATATATATATATATACTATGTATTTCCTTACTTAAGTGTATATACATATGTATACGTGATTATTTATATATATATACATAGTATTTTTATTATATGATATATGTATGTATGCATAAATATATATATATATATGTATGTACCTAGTATTTTTATTATCTAGTATATATATGTATACATGTATAGTATTTATATATATATATACTTAGTATTTTTACTATAAAGTATAATATATGCATATTTAGATTATTTATACATATATATATTTGGATGTGATGATTAAGTGAATGTATTTAGGTATAATATCATTTATCTTACATATTTTCATATATATATAAATATGTAATAAAACCTTACATGTACATATGTATATAAAGTATAAATATGTGTATATTATATTTATATATATAGTATATAATATATAATTAAGGTTAAGATAATTTAATACATAAAGTATAATATATGTATAAATGTACGTATATGAATAGTATCATATATGTAGAAATACGAGTATATTTAAACAGTACTTATATAATATGCTATAATATTAATTTAATAAATAAAGTAATTTAATAGATATATATATATATATGTATGTATTACAATATTAGGAGAAAGTAGAATAAATAAGTAATTTAGAAATTTTAATAAAATATAGTAATAAATAATAATATATAATTATACCGTAAAATATAAGAAATAAGAAAATAATAAAAAATTATGAAAAAATAAAAGGGTGACATGTGGCACTCCCATACATTGCCATGTTATCACTTATATATAAATTAAGTAATTATCGTAATTAATAACAATAATAAATAATTAATTAATTAGAAAAATAATAAAGTAGAAAAAATTAAATTAATAAATATTAAACCCTAAAAATAAGTAGAAATAAGTAATCATAGTAAAATAGACCCAAAATAAGAAAATTAGAAATTTTACGATACAAACAATTATTAAGTCATAATTATACTAAGAAAAGCCTAAATTGATATTTTATAACTATTTAAGTCAAAATAATGAACTTTGTGATATTTTTACATCATAGTCAAAACCGTAGGTTACAACGTTCAAAACAACCCCATTACGAGAAAGTACGCTCGAAAACGATCGAATTAGACTATAAGTTCATAAGAATCCGAACAAAATTGAAAAAGTTATATGCGATTGAAATTTAAGATAATCTAAGTAGAAGATTTAAGTTAATCTATATTTATATCATACTTGGGTTATAGTGAGAAAATAGACAAATAATAATAGATATTTAGTTCATAAGGAAACCTAGTTTTTCAGAGCACTTATAAGCTTTTTTATCCTTTAGGTATTCGATTATCGAGTTTAGGAATTCTCAAAAGTCAGGAAAGTAAGCATAACCTAAGTGAGGGAGTTCTTTTGATTTGCTATCTGCTTGTTACTTGTTATTTGTTATTGTATGATGATTGTTTAATTGAATGCTTGATTGCTTTGTGTATTATCATCCATGTGATCATTTTCTTAAATTGGTAAATATAACTACTCAACTAAAATAACTAGTTATGTCTATCACATGTTTATAACCTAATTGGTATATTAATAGAGTGTGTTAGCTTTGCAGATTTTTGAGAAAATTATTTTTGATAAATGTTTTTCCAATCTTAAATATATTTTATATAATTTCTGCGAGGGCTCGTAGTATCCGAGAATGATATTTTATCGTTAAGGTAAAACTAGCATAATGTTTCTAATTGATTGCGAGAGGACTTGCTATTTGTACCCATAGGGCCTTAGATATTTGTTGATAGTGAGACGGACTTGCTAATTGTGCTCGAGAAGCCTTTGATATGTTTGGTAGGTGGCCCTAGTTGGAGTCTACCTATATTGATTGTTGATTCTCGAACTAGGGTAACATTTGAGTAACATCTGGTAGGATGTTGTCCCCAAGCAGCCTCATGCAATTAAGGTGAGGTGCTCCATGCAGGTAAGTATAGAGGAAAAATCGACGTGTAGGTCTCTTAGACTTCATTCTTTATATGCTTAATAATTCTAATCTCGTCTCCTTAGAAGTCCTTGCATGTACTTAATAATTCTAGCTCATACATATTAACTTTCACCCTAGCATTCTTGAGCTTAGTTTTATTCCTTAAGTGAATTTCTCATAATTATTCTTAATACTATTTCATTTTCTCTTGTAATATTACACTCCTCAAATTTTGATGTTAGCATCTTAGGGATTAGGAGTATTACAAGATAATTGCAATATTTCAAGAGTGGGGTTTAGGAAATACATGATAGGTTAGGTAGGGATCCTATATCATAATCATATGTTTTTATCGTGTATCGTATTTTCTTCCCATAACTGTTACGCCTCGAAGTCGCAGAGTCGCAATAGTCCTGCTGTGTAAACCATTCTATGATAGTAACTGGCCTCACAGTGCCTACCATAGACATGACCTACACAAGGCGTCGACGACTCCTCGCTTTGAAGTAAACAGTCCGATTAACAATTAAACTACAATTATGATAAATAGTGCAAATTTCTAATAACATGTACAATATTATATTATATATATATGTCCACAGAGCTTCCCAGGAAGTTTTATATAACATAACAGTTTACTAGATTACAGAATAACTACCAGTCTTTCATTCTTAATTACATGGTCACTCTAGTTAAACACTATACTAAGTAACTTGATCCTTACACCCCTGGCTTCCAACGGACTAACCTCTGGGTAATTGTAGGGCGGCATAGTGCTTTGAGTGTTCAGAAATCAGAACCTGCAAATGATCTATAAGGGTATAAGCAACTACAGCTCAGTAAGTTGAATTAGAGACTCATGAATGCATACAAGTACAAACAGGGTTATTAAACAATTATTTTCATGAAATGCAACAATCAAGTGTCATCGCACAACGTAGTCCGGTCCGTTGTGAAATCAGAGAAATTTCACCCGCTCTAATTCGGGTTGAGGAGTTCTATGTTATGCAGCAGCTCACAACCAAACCCAGGCTTGTACAATGGAGACCTCGCTCCTCCCGTGACTACCTTCGAACTATTGACTTCATCCTCGCCGCGACCTCCTCTCTTGTCACTTAGTTCGACTAAGGATGAAGAAGGGACCATTTTGCAATCCTATGCTATCCCTTTCGAAGGGGTCGGTATTTGTTTGGAGAATCTTATAATCCCCTAACGGGTTGCAATGCATGACATTATTAATTATTTGGGGTCGACTAATATTAAATTCCGTTTAGGGTGTTCAAACAATTTCATACCAATTCAATCAGTCACAAAATCAATCACAATACAAATTCAGCACGAATTTAGATACATCAAACACATGCGTAAACTACTTACAATCACAATCATATACAAGCCTAAGTCTCCGAGTACTGCAAAACTAGTACTCTATTACAATAGGCGATAACCCAACTTACTTGGATTTACTCGATCGCTTGATCCTTTAATCGCAAGCTGATTTTATCTCTAGATGTCCTATAATACAAATAGGTCTTCTTAGTACTTAAAATTTACGGTTTCATATTCTAAGTTATATTTTAATTCATTTTTGTCAGTGTATGCCCATTACGTCCTAATGATTCGTGTACTCTATTTTGGTATTCAAATCCTAAATGAGGTTTTAAACTTTGATTTCTAAGCCTGAAATATGCTCGAATCCTAATGTGAAATTAATCACATTAAGCTCGAGTATCCAAATATCCTAATGGGTCGTAATTTGGTATTCTAATCTATTTGGTACACGCTAACCCTAATCGCGGTATCGGATTTATTTCCAATGTATAAAAATCTTACATTTTGAGACTTTTTCTTAAGATTAATTGTTATTTTCAGATTTATTATTTTTCTGATTTATATTATAATATTATCTAAATAACTCATATTTTTTAGATTTATTAATTTACAATATCACATTTTACTAATTTCTTATATTACTTGCCTAATTTCCCTAATTAACCATACTTAATACCTAAAGGCTAGGATTGGAGTTCCACTTCAGAGATTAACATCCTTAAACTTATAATTAATATCCTAATCAATAATTAACATCCTAATCACCTAATTAACCCTAAATCACCCAATTTTCCCATCATTATAAGGCTAAAAATTAACCTAAAAATTTCAAAAATTAATTTAAAAAAAATGGCTTCATAGCATTGTTCTACATCATATGAAAATCCTACAGAAAAATTTTGAACTCCAAACTACACCTTTAAGCATATTTATTTTCCGGTTTAGTCATGCTCGGTTTTGAGCAATTTGTTAGAGACCTTATAATTACAGATTTAATTAAACTAAATCACTATTTTTCCCTTAATCTACATACAATAAAACCTCAGTATAACAAGTTTCATAATTTTCTGGGCAAAATAACTAATTTTACAAAATTATTCAAAATCGGGTCATTGAAGAGACTAACCGGTCCAAAGCTTTCTGGTTGTCCAAGCCCAGTCCAAGGTTGTCGGCCGGTCCAGGCGGTGGTTCTAGTGTAGGGTGGTGGTGGTGGTGGTGGTTCGGTCCCAGGTGGTGGTGAGTGGTTCGTTTGGTTTACTTGCCTAATTTGCACAGTTTTTTTTTTTTTGATTTTCTCTCTATTTTTTCAGTGTTTCGATTTTTCTCAGATCCTAAACTAACCAAATGACTTATGGAATTTTTTCCCCTATTTATAGACAATTTTAGCAATTAATGTGTATTAATTTGACAAGATTTTTGTCCATTCCCTAAGTTTTTGGCTTTTAGGTTGTCTAAATTTGATTAGTTAATTTTTCTTTTTCTGGTTTGAAGCTGCCACAACCTGATCTTAGTTCAGCTTATCATCCTCTGATTTTTTCTGATTTTTTTATAATTATTTTATAATTTTCTTTAATTATTTGTTTAGTTTTTGGCCAATTTAGGTAATTACGCGTATTTTTATCTACACGTAAATACATGTGGTGTACACGTGAACATTCCTAATTATTATTTTGGTCATTCTAAAATTTTTAGTATACATATAATCTATCTCTAGTAATTTATTAGTTATTTCATTACACTTTTCGCATTTTCGGTAATTAATACCGATTATGCTTAAAATTTGAAAATTTTATAGTCTCTTATTTTATTACTTATTTTCTTAAATTCAAGTTTACGGGGTCAGTTTTACTAATATCCCTCTCAATAATTATAATTTGGGTTTGATCGGATCCTTTAACCGATCGCCCTAAACCTTGGGTTCTAAGTTCAACCCTACAGTTACTTGGCTTGGCTTTAGGGCTTACAATAACTATGCTCAAAATCGAGTTGACTATTGTCTTCTCATGCCGTATTAGCAATTGCTAGTCATATATTGATCATTGATTATCCCCTTGTCAAAATGAAAAGTATGAAAGCAATGACTAAATCCTTAGTATGGCAACAATAAATTGTAAAAAGAGAAAAGGTAGCCATAAGATAAATTGCAATGATAAAATTTTATAAAAGATTTGATGCTTGATTACTTATTTCGAAAGTTGCACATAATTACATTGAAAATGAATAACAATTGTGAAAATAAAAATCATTCTTATAACTTAATATGTTTTCTTTTATAAATCCACTTGGAGAGAAGCTTTTTCTTTTCTTTTCATTTTAATCTTTTAACACCTAATTACCTTCACTTATCTTTGATGCATAATTGATTCAAACTTACTCTAGAGCTATTTGAATTTAACTTGATATTACTTTAGTCTGATGTGATAACAATAAAGTTGAATTCTAACTCTAGTTATTTGAGTAATTTCTTGGACCAAGCTTGATTTATGTTATATTTAACCCGATTAGTTTATGAATTTAATTAAGCCCAAGTTGAGCTTAGATGTGAGAACAATTTGAATCAAGTTATAATATTATTTAGGTTAGAAGAAAAATATTGTTGTTAACCGAATTTAATTACAAATTATTGGAACCTCACCTGATATTTATTTGATCCAATTTAATAATAGTCAAATTAAGCTTGAGTTTAAATTACTTCAATAGTTAATCAAGTAATGCTCGAGTTTCATAATATTTAGTTTAACTATCTCGTAAGCTTGTTTAAGTTTAAGCCAAGCTTAGTGCTTGACAAAAGCAGGTCAATGTTATTTTGATTAAAGGAAAAATATTTTAATTTTCTATGAAAATTAAGCTCAAATAAGCTTCATCGAGTTAGATTTAGGCTCGAGCAATACTTGCTCAACTTAGGTTTTTTAAGGTGGTATAAGTGGAATGGGTTCAATTAATAATATTCCTTTTTGTAGGATTTGCTCTACAATTTCTACATTAGTCAATGAAGGATGTCCTTGAAGCTACTTAATTTGTGTATGATTTAAGAAATATCCGCTAGCCATAACAAATCAAGTCAGTTGAGTATATACTTAAAAGAGTTGATTCATCTCTTAAAAATAGAGTTTGAAGGCCTCGTAATACTTAATGGAAAGGCAATATTCAGACTAACACTTCCCATAATAAGAAGCTCATAACTTAAAGACCATCTTCTTCATTGCTTTAGCATAAAAAGCAATGTTGAGTTGATGAGCATTAATATAAGCCTTAAAATGTGAACCATCATCATCCAGACAACAAATTGTCTAACCATAAAAAATAAGAGAAGACAAACTTCTTTGCTAGAATTTCAATGCTCTATCATAAAAAACATGACACTCAAGATATCGTATTTAGTCAAGCTAAACCAATATTATGCAAAGTTAACAAAGACCATCTCCTTGATAAGCAACACTAAGGTGGATGGACACAAAAAATAACAAACATATTCTTCTTCAACATGTTGAGAATAGAATAATAGTGTTAGCCCCCTAAAAAAAAAAGAACAAAATAACAGTGAACAATTAATAATAAAGTGTATCATATGTCCATTAATAAGTACCAGATGAACAAATTTAAAGATAGGTAGAACGGTAGGTAAATGTAGTTTCAACATAGTAGTTTACTATTGTTTTTATGAATATCCATTTTCACCCATACACATAAGAAGAAGAAGAAGAAGAAAAAGAAACTAGTTTATGTTTTTAACTTTACCCATCTAATTGTTCCATTAGTTGCTTGGAATTTCTATGTGAACAATATTGTTTATGATTAGGAGAAGTAGGGTATAGGCCTAACGCGGACTACGACCGGCAATTACTGATACGAACCCATAACAAGAGACACAACATACATGATCATAAGCATGATTATAGAAAGAAAATATGTTATACGATAAGAAGACACAATTATGACTTGATTATGACATGACTACATTGTAATTTAATTAATTGTAATCTTTATTTAGTTTCATGTGTTTTTAATATTAACATGATTTGGATATGAAGTAGGAACACTGATATGACCCTTTAACATGAATTGCCAACCTTAACGACGACCCTATTATTCATATAAATTTTTTATTAAGGTACCACAAGAAGTAGATGCAAGCGATAAAGATAAGCAAAACTAGGCTTGCTACATTAAGCGAGGACAAAAGAATCATTAGAACCATAAGGATCTTCTTGAGTGCTACGACTACCTCCATTCTTAGAGCTACATACTCACTTTAAAAAATGCACCACAATTTACGTTTGCATTTGAAATGGCAAAGATAATCAAGGCCATAACAATAGGAAAAAAAAAAAAATCATGTTTGCAAAAGAAAAGGAAAAATCTTTTAGTATATAGTGCAAGAAGGAAATGTAGGCACTTTACATTGGGAATCCTATTTAATTATGGGGAGAAGTGAATACTATTAAGCGAAGAAAACGTTTTAAATTCAGATACATATGAGAAAAAAAATTCTTGTCATAATTTGTAATGCCCATGAAAATTGAAGAAAATGTTTTCAAAAACGATGGTGTTCTTGTAATTCTTATAATAGGCTTAAACCCTCCTTTAACCTTAAAACCCATCTGCCTCATCTTTCTCTTGAACCTTAATCTTTCATTTAGCCATCCTAACCTTACTCCTTTTTCTTCTCTTAAATCTCTCCGAAAACCTCAACTTGAGTAAGTTCTTGAGCCATCATTTTCTCAAGGAAAATTTACAATATTCATAGTTCTAAGGTAAGTTGAGCTCTTAGATTCCATTTTTGAGCTTTTTTAGGCTAAAAACTTTCATTTTAATGGGTTTTTCTAGGCAAAGTCTTGAAATTTGAAGTTGGAACAATTGTTTGTGTAGCTTTTTGGTGGAAATTTGTTGTAATATTGGTTTTTCAAGTAAGTCCTTGCATTTCACTTTGTTTACTTTAAGTTTTAGTTGGGTATGATTGAAGTTAGAGTTGTAAGTTGTTGTTGAGTTAAAACTTGAGGTTTATGAGTGGAGTTTTCTAGTAATTTTGAAGTGGTGTGATGCTTAAATGAAAGTAGAGGTATTTTAGATTGATTTGAGTTGAAATTTGTAGTTTAATTAAGTTGAAATTTGTAGTTTAATTGAGTTAAAAATTTGTTTTATTGTTGGATTGAAAAGTCTTTAAGGTGTACTTAGGGTTGGGTTAAAGAATAGAAGGGCAAGGAGTGGGTTTGGAGTGCTTCCAAAGATAAAATTTTTGCGTCATTGTGGGAAACAACTTGTGACATGGTTGTGTCATCGACCATATCCCTTATTGTGTCCAAATGGTCAAAAGGTGACACGACTATTGATATGGTAATGTCATTAACCATGTCCAATAGAAGGGAAGGATGCTAGAAATGAACACGACCAAGTGACATGGTCACGTCACTGACCATGTTAAGTTGTCAACTTCATTGTAATCCTTTTTCATTGTTTTTCTTAACCAATCTTAATCAAATTTTTTCCTAACCTTAATTTTCAGTTCCACCTAACTTTCTTTTGTAAAAGCTCCAATGTTTACCTAGTATTTTTAAGTTCTTTTAGTTAATTTAACCTTTTTGATTACTTTTAACAAATGTCATTTTAACCAATTTTAATGAACTATCATTTATTTTACAAATTAATTACAATAATTAATATCTTTTAAGCTATAATCCTTCTAAATTTCACTTGTTTCTTCAAGTTTTTTGTTCTTCTCCCAAATGTTTCCTTTAACCTATTCTTGATTAAAGTTTTGAACTTTACATTGAACCTTAGTTGTAGCACCCTTAGGAGTTAGGGTTGAGTTTAGAAGGTTGTATCTGAATTCAAGTTGGGAGCTTTAAGCTAAGAGTGTTATATTGAATTGGACTGATGATGGATTAAGAAAGGCTTGTTATTCTAATTGTCAAGTTCTTTGTTTAAATTCCTTCGGGACTTATAGTTTGCTTACTCAATTTTCTAGGTACATAGTGCATGCATGTTGTTTGTACGTATTAAGATAGAATGAAACTAGAATAATTCATATCCAACCTAATAACCATGTTTTGTTGATTATGCTTTCCTAGCTTGTCCTTATATATAGGGAACCAAAGTTGATCTTTATATGAACTCATACTTTAAGATGACGTAAATAAATCTAGGTATATCATGGTTCTCAATTCATAGGTGTTGTGGTCTCAACATGATCGACACCATCATATGTATGTAGTAAACTAAAAGATTTATATTGTATTCTATTTACCTATAAGTATAAGAGATTATGGTATGGCGGGATTATGAGTATCCCTTATTAGTTGCTAGCCTAAATTCAAGATAATAACTTACTATTTGTGTTATTCTTGTGATATTACTTACACTAATGTATATGTATGATTGTTTGGCATCCGTTTGTGTTTGTGCACTATATACTGAGCTTTAGCTTATTTTTTTTTTTATTTCTTTTATAGTTAAAGGAGTTATGATGTACATTCGTTGCTTACATTGTATTTGGAGGCTTTGGATATCAAGATGTGAAGAGAGACGCTTAGTATTATATTATGTTGATGATGTCGAAAGCTTAAGGAGATGAGATTATTGGTGTTGAGTAGTTATGCTGAGATAATTAGTTCTATAACATGATGATGAAGTTGACAATTTATGGGGATACTAGAAATGGCATAGCTTAGGTTTGTTGAGACATTTTGTTGTTAAAGAAGCTATTAATTTTGTTTTTAGTTTTAGTCATAGTGGATTGACTCACTTGTAAGTCTTTTTTTTTTCTTGTACTTGGAGAATTGTACATTATAAAGTCTGCAAATTTAGCTATTTGAGAGTAAAATTGAACTCTAATACTGTAGATAAATTTATGAGTCGATAAGGTTGAATAAAATAAAATTTTTATTAAACTATGAAATTGAATATATTATACGAAATAAAAAAAAACCTAAATAATGTACATAAACCTTAAATCCTATGTACACGTAAATACCCAAAATTAAACCTGAAATTGACAAAAAAATCCTAAAACTATAACATTAAGCTTATTAAATGAATACATATAACCTAATAATAATAATACCCTAAGTCGAATATAATTATCGACTAATATGCATAATCGCATAAAATCATTAATGAATATGCCGAGATAACTTTTAAATATTATAAACGTAATGGGTAACAATTTAATTAATAAATTTTATAAAATTTCAATATTATTTCATACTTACTAAATTTATATATATTATTTATTTAGAAAAATCTAATATTTTTATTTTTCCCTTTTCTTCTTTTCTCTTTCTTTTCCTTTTTTTTTTTATTTCCCTATGTTTTTCCTCTTCCTCCACATTGAAATTTTGGAGCATTCTCGATGGACACTTGTATGGTTAATTTTTTTTAACCATATGTTCATTATGTGTAACCAACAAAGCTATTAGAAAAACTTATAGTCATATAACATTAATAACAAACTTACCTTTCCCTTTTATTTTCTTTTACTCACTATATTTTCTTTCTTTGGTTTCTATTGCTAAGTCCCATGTTTGTTGGAAGAAGAAAAACAAAAACACACATACTTTTTCAAAGCACAAAAACAAAACCCCACATATCCTTTCCCATCTCCAAATCGTAAAGCTTCTAATTTTTTTTTTATTTTTCTTTTATTTTCTTTTGTTCCTAAAACATCATTAAACAAATCAAGAGGAAGAAGGAGGAGCTTTGCCATCTTTATTTCTCAAATTACTAAGGAGATAGATGGGTAGTATGTATAGTATATGTCTATTTTGTATTAATTAATTTTATGTATTCTTTTACATACATATATATCTTGTAGAATTTACATGTATTATGAAGTCATGTAATAGAAATATTCGTAATATTGGTATTTCATTGTGAATATATGTTCATATATGTATAGGTACTAAAGTATATTCATATGTATATACATGTTATATTGAATTCTACAAAATATTTAGGTATAAGAAATTTGTGTATATGTACATATGTTCATGCACATATAATAATATATATATTATGTATTATCCTTACTTATATATATATATATATACACACATATAAGCATGTAGCTGAAAATATGTATATATATTTAGAAAATACAAAAATACTAGTATAATATAGTATACGTATAATAGAGTGTATATATTCGGTATGTATATGTGTATACCATAGTATATATATATATATATTGTATAGATTATATAGATATATATAGACGTGAAGCTATATGTATATATATATATATATTTTTATATGATCGTATATAGATATTAAGTAATTTCTATAGATATATATGTAATTATGGATGTATATGTATAAAATACAAAAATACAGTTACGTATATATATACTCGTATGTATAGCATATGTAGTATATTTATAATTAGATTATCATATTACATTAGTGTACATATACATATAAAATATGTATATTAATAGTATAGTGTATATAGATATACGGTTGTACTTAAGTAATACTACATAGTATACTATAATAATAGATTAATAAATAAAGTAAAGCAATATATATATATATATATATATATATGAACATATGCTGCAGAATCCAAGAAAATGGAAAATAAATAATTTACCAAATTTAATAAAATATAATTATATACATGACATGTAAAAATATAAAAAAATAGGAAAAATATTGAAATTATACAAAAAAAATACGGAGATGACACGTGGCGTTTTCCTTTGTTGCCATGTTAATAATTAATTTAATATAATCAAATTTGTAATTAAAAATAATAATAAAATAATCAAGTAATTGGAAAATTATTAAAATAGTAAAAATGAATTAAATAGGTATTAACCCTTAAAAATGGAAAAATACATAAATTATAATGAAATAAACTAAAAAAAATAAGAAAATTACAAAATATAAGAATTAGACATTTATTAAATTGATAATATACAAAGAAAAGCTTAAAATAATAATTTATAATTATTTAAGTCAAAATAATACAATTTGTCATATCTTTACACTATAATGAAAAATGCAGGTTATAACGCCCAAAATGGACTTTATTACGAAAAAGTACATCCGAGAATGATAAAGATGGACCATAAATTCATAAAAATTGGAGTTAAAACGAAAAAGTTATACGCGATTGAAAATTTAAGATAAACCGCGAAAAATAAATAGAAAATTTAAGTTAAACTATATTTATACTATATTTGAGTTATAGTGAAAAATTAGGTAAATAGTTATAGATATTTAGTTAATTAGAAAACTTAGTTTTTCAGAATATTCATAAACTTTATTATCTTTTAGATACTCGATTATTGAGAACTAGAAATCCCAAAAGCTAGGATAGTGAGTATTAACCCAAGTAAGGGAATTTTGATAATTTATTATTTGCTTGCTGCTTGATGCTGTATGATGTTTGTGGATTGATACTGATTGTTTGTTGAATGGCTGATTGCTTTACGTGCTATCATTTGTGTGATCACCTTCTTAAATTGGTAAATATAACTATTTGATTAAAATAACCAGTTATATTTGTTGCATGTCTATGACCCAATTGGTATATTAATAGAGAGTGCTAGCTTTGCAGATTTTTGAGAAAAGTATTTTTAGAAATGTTCTTCCAATCTTAAATATATTTTGTAAGATTTTTGTGAGGGCTCGTAGTGCCCTTGTATGATATTTTTATTGTTAAAGCAACATTAGCATAGTATTTCCAATTAATTGTGAGAGGACTCACATATTTGTATCTGTAGAGTCTTAGATATATTTTGATAGCGAGAAGACTCATTTTGTGTGCTTGATGGGCCTTGGATATGTTTGGTGGATGGCCCTAATTGGGGTCCACCTGTATTGATTTCCATTTTTCTACTAAGGTAATAGTCGAGTGTCATCTAGAGAGACAGTATCCCCAAGTAGCCTTATGTAGTTAAGGTAAGGCGCTTTGTACAGGTAAGTACAGAGGATAATTGATGTATAGACGACGTAAATCTATATCTTCCATCGTTTTGGACATTATGGATGTGTTGTTTGCATTTACTGCGTATGTATTCATTTCACTTATAGATAGATTGCATATGTGTTAATAATGTTTGATAACTTGCTTGAAAGGTAGTAGTGAGGAATGAACTCAGAGAGCCGTAGTTTGCTCATTCTCCTATAGTTTCTTTTGTAGGTTCCTTTAAGTAGGGATTAAGATAATCTTGGAGCAGACTACAAATTGGAGATAGGTTTGATAATGTTAGAGTTGATTGAAATGTATATAGTCGGTACTAAAACAATTTATCTAGAAAATATTTATATGATAGGATTATATATAATATAGTATTTCTTGTAAATTATTAAGTTCTTTTACCTTATCTTAGTATTTGATGGGGGATATCGGGTATCCATAGTCACTTCTATTTTATAGTAAGTTATTAATTAAAAATCGAAAACCTTAATGACTAATGGTTTATAATCTTATAATCTCTGACTTGCAAAGCGGTTTTTGTATCATAGGTACACAAGTGATACGAAAATTTTAGGCTATCCTACTAAGTCCCTCTTAGGGTTATGACTTACATCCTATACTATTGATAGGTTTTACAAGTGAATTGGAGGGTACGATAATGGTTTAGAGCCTTAATGTATCATCAGAAACTAGAAACACATGGTGAGTTGTAGCGCCCTTAGGTTCTGGGGCGTTACAACTTAAGTGGTCTCAAAGTTTAGGTTAGTTAATCTTTAGAGAATTTAGGATGGTAGATCTTAAAAAGACTTAAGATGATGGATCATTTAACAACTTAAGTAATGGATCATAAAATGTTTTAGGTTGATTGATTATTGAAAGACTTAAGTTGATTGATCATAGATGAACTTAAGTTGATTAATTTTAGAAAGCTTAGATAAAAGATCAATAAGACAATGGGTAGTAGAGAGAGGTAATGATGGGAATCAAGCTATGGGTCTTTTGACTCGTAGTTAAGCTCAAGGACTAAAGGGGCTGACACGACGAATTCTTATGTTCTAACCAACTCCTGCCAAGGCTGAGTACTTTCTTGTCGAGTCATCTTTAATGCTGTGCTGTATGACTGCCCATTATTTTATGTTATGTTGAGTTGATGATTACTTTAATGTCGAGCTGACCAATTATTCGGCATCATCTTTGCCAAAAAGCCGAGATACAAGGAATTTGGACTCATTAGGCCATCCCTGCTTGGACAAGCCCACGTGTTCGTACTTTTTATCCATATCTCCTAACAACTTTGCCAATGCAACATTGTTACGTGTATAGTATCGAATGTAGAATCTGTAGCACCAATGATTGTTTTTCTTATATATTTATTTTTGCTCTTTTGTATCGTATACATTGCTTTTTTAGGAAATGCCCTTATTGTCTTTTCTCTTTTAAGTAAGTTGCCCTAACTTACTAGTATAAATACCTTTGTACTTGTAGTTGTAATTTATCAGTTTACCTTCAATACACTTGAGTACTTTCTTCCTTGCATAGATACTGTTTGTTTACTCTCAGCATCATTTTTATCTTTTCCCTTAAGCAAGGTTAGACGATGAGTAACCTCAATGGACCAATTCATGTGTCATGTTGAATTGTGCCATGAGTCCTTGGAAGTTTCATTGGTGCGTAATATTTTCTATAGTTGTTCATGGGTTTTTGCTTACTGTTTCATTCGTCTTTGTCACTCTTTTTGTACCTTTCTTCATTAATCCTTTTCAAGCTATCTACAAGCATGGACCCACCTAGCGACTGGCCTTGTCTATTCTTGGCCACGGTTCATAACATCTTGATATTAGAGCGGAGGTTTTATGAGAGCTATTAGTTCTCCTTGAGTTCTATTATATTCTATTTTGTGTGTGTGAAACAGATTAAGCTACTATGTTCATTTGACTACTGTGATATTAGCTATTCACTTTTTGAATCGTTTATTTGAATTTTGAATTTGTGAGGAAAAATGATAGACCTAAATATGAATGTTGGTACTGGTGATAACAGTGGAGTTGTCCACCGTGGATGACAATCTCAGGGAACTCCCAGAAGCACTGACGAAAGACTTGATGAGATAGCTAACCTCTTGGTAGATGCCTTGTCTTACCGACTCACTAAGGCCACACAAAATGCTCCATAAGCTATTCAACCTATTAGAGGTTAGAACTCAGCTTGACCAGTTCGAGGCGGAGGACTTGGCGGAAGAGGAAGGCGAATGATAGACCTGGGAGAGCTTGAGGAGGAGGAAGAAGAGTATTTTGAAGAGGAGCGTGAATGAGTCCACAGAGCATCCGATCATGTGAAGTTTTGGATTCCAAGTTTTAATGGATTTGGGAATGCTGATGAGCATCTGGATTGGGAAGAGAAGGTGGAGTGCGTATTTGATTACTATCAATATGAAGATTATAAGAAAGCGAGGACTGCTGCTGTTGAATTCTCTGGATATGCTGTTATGTGGTGGAAGAATTTTCAGGTCATGAAAAGAAGAGAGGGGTACTGAGAGATTAACACTTGGCTCGAGATGAAGAAAGTGCTCAGAAATAGATTCTTGTCGGAAACGTATCTCCAAGATACTTTCACTTAACTTCAAGAGCTAAGACAAGGAGGCCGAACTGTTGATGAGTATGTTTAAGGATTCCAAATGCTTATGATAAGATGTAAAGTGGAGGAACCACCAACCTGAATAGTCTCAAGGTTTATTACTAGATTGAAAGGAGACATTTGAGACATTGTAGAGCTCCAATGATTTGATGCAATGGACGAAGTTGTTAGGATTGCTTAGCGAGTGGATAGGCAAAGAAGGAGCTGAATAACGACTAGAATGCCGATTAGCTGACCAGGTCAAGCAGGTCACCGAACCCAGTCAAGTACCGAGCCAAGCAAAAGAGTTGACGTCAAAGTTGAGCAGAAAGGCTGACTTAAAGATGTAGTACTGACTTGAACGTATGAAAAGGGGTAAGGGTCTGGCAGGAAGACCATCTAGATCAAGTGCTTTAAGTGTCAAGGGTTCATACATATGGCTGCTTAGTACTCGAATCGAAAGACAATGGTCATTAAGGGAGACATTCTGAAGTTAGAAGTAGAGAGTATGGATGAGGAACTCGAGGAGGAGGAGGTTCTTATTGAGAAAGAAAACACTGAGAAAGAACTGATTGAGGATAATGTGTTTCCCGAAGACTTAAACCAATTACTCATGGTTGTTTGGTGCATTATGAGTGTAGAACCCTCATGAGAGGAGGGGCAGAGAAAGAATTTGTTTCATACTACTTGTTAGGTAAATAATCGGATGTGTGCTCTCACTGTGGATCGTGGAAGTTGCACCAATGTAACATTGGCCAATCTTGTTTCAAAACTGAAGTTGTCGACTGTTGCACATCCTAAGCCATATAAGTTGCATTGGTTGAGTAAGAAAGGAGCATTACATGTCACTCGGCAAATACTACTGTTGATCACTATAGGGAATTACTTTGACCAGATCCTCTATGACATACTGCCTATGTACCCTTCCCACGTGTTGCTGGGTAGGCCGTGGTTGTTTGACAGGAGAGTAATGCATGACGACTACAGGAACACGTATATGTTCGAGAAGGATGACTGGAAGATCACGTTGAATCTAATGCCACCGAGAAGTTAACAAGTTATAGACAAAATTTGCTCGTAGGTCGAAGAAGGCTCTAGAAATGAGTAGAGCTGAGCTTTGAGAGGCCATCAATGTTGATGAGTTGACCTTATTGTTGGTCAGGCGGCTATTGGAAGTGAAGTAGCAGGGTGAGCTTCCTTAGGAAATTAAGGAGTTGCTAGATGACTATGCCAACCTATTCCTAGAACAGTTACTTGCAGGATTCCCCCCAATATGAGGTATAGAGCACTGTATTGACTTAGTGCTTGGCGCTGCATTACCGAATAAGTTAGCTTATTGGATGAATCCCGAATAGGCTTTTGAACTCTAACATCAAGTTAATGAGTTGCTAGAGAGAGGTTATGTGGGAGAAAGTCTTAACCCTTGTGCAGTGCCTACACTTCTAGTGTCGAAGGAAGATGAAACCTAGCGGATGTATGTTGACAGCTGAGCCGTAAACAAAATTACGATCAAATATAGGTATCTAATCCCGAGGCTAGAAGACATGTTGGATGAGTTGAGTGGAGTTAAGATTTTTAGCAAGATTGATCTTAAGTCTGGCTACCATCAAATCCACATGAGGTCAAGAGACAAGTAGAAGACTGCATTCAAGACTCGATATAGGCTTTATGAGTAGATGGTCATGCCCTTCAGCTTGTCAAATGCTTCGAGTACTTTTATGAGACTTATGAACCATGTGCTGTGACATCTCATAGAAAAGTGTGTCATGGTGTACTTTGACGACATCCTGGTCTACAGTGCCGATATGTTGAGTCATTGTGAACATCTTAGATCTGTCTTGGATATCCTTTGTGCCAAGAGACTATTCAACAACTTGAAGAAGTGTTGCTTCTGTCAGGAGGAAGTGTATTCTTGGGGTATGTAGTCAGTGGAGAAGGTTTGCAAGTCGATGATGAGAAGACCAAAGCAATTGTTGAGTGGCTGACTCTTACTACTTGTGCTGACGTAAGAAGTTTTCATGGATTGACTTCGTTTTACAAAAGGTTTATCAAGAATTTCAGTACTATCACCACACTACTTACCGAGCTTACAAAGAAGAACACCGACTTTTGATGGGGAGAAAGGGAGGAGAGGAGTTTGGTTGACGTAAAAGAAAGATTGACCTCCTCCCCAATGTTAGTATTACCCGACTTCGACGAAATTTTTGAGCTGAAATGCGATGCATTGGGTATTGGAATAGGCACTGTCTTGATGTAGGAAGGCTGATCAATTGCCTTCTACAGTGAAAAGTTTCGGGGACCATAGCTAAATTACTCTGTGTTTGACAAGGAATTTTTGGCACTAATCCAAGCATTACAAGAGTGGCAACATTACTTACTGTCGAGAGAATTTGTCACATATACTGACCATGAATCATTGAGGTACCTTTGAAATTAGACTAAGTTGTTGAAGCGATAAGCGAGGTGGGTTGAATTCCTTAAGGAGTTCAATTTAATAATAAAGTACAAGTAAGGAAAGAGCAACGTAGTTGTAGATGATCTTTTGAGGAGGCATGCGCTCTTATTAGAACTGTAGACTAAGCTGTTTGGTTTTGCGAGTGTTAAAGAACAGTACTCTGAAGATCCATACTTTAGACCAATAATTTCGCGATGCATGGATGGGAGGACGATGGACAAGTATTATGTAGAGGATGGTTATTTATTCCGAAGGGGAAAATTGTGTGTGTCGACTTGTTCCTTACGGAAATTATTAATCGGGGAAGCCCATAGTGGAGGACTCTTTAGACACTTTGGAGAGAGGAGGACTTATGAACTATTGAATGACCGATTCTTTTGGTTGAAAATGTGAAGAGATGTGTATCAAGTTGTCAAAAGCTATGTTATGTGCAAGAAGGCCAAGTGCCGAGCTGAACAAGGGAAAGCAATGCCCCTACCAGTTCCAACAAGGCTATAGACTGAACTGAGTATGGACTTTGTTCTCTGACTACCGTGAACTGCTCGAGGTAAAGATTCTATAATGGTTGTTGTGAATTGGTTCAGTAAGATGGTACATTTTATGCCCTGCACCAAAACTAACACCTCGGCTATTGCTTCTCTTTTCTTACAAGAAATTATGCGGATACACGGTATGCCGAGAAGTGTAGTCTTCAACAGAGACCCAAAGTTGTTGAGCTATTTCCGGAGAACCCAGTGGCATTGGCTGGGAACTAAATTACTCTTCAGTACCTCATTTCACTCCCAAATAGCTAAACAAAGGTGGCTAATCGTATTTTAGGGTCACTACTCCGAGCTGTAGTAGGCAAGAACTTGGTTGATTGGGACGTCTGCTTGCCAGTGGTCGAGTTAGCCTATAACTGAATCATACATGATATCGCTAAGCAGATTCCCTTTGAGGTGGTCTCTAGATTTATTCCCAAGTTGCCCTTCGACCATGCCTTTATACCAGCATTCGTGCAAGAGGACCCTAACGCCTCGGCTTAAGTACAACTCTTTACTACATCTATGACAAGATCACTTGGCACATTGATCAAGCTTCTAGAAGAATGTGAGAAAAGACCAAGGGTTTATTGGCCAAACAATTTCAACCGGGATATTTAGTATGGCTATACCTTAGCAAAGAACGGTTCCTGAACAAGAGGAAGAACAAATTATCTACAAGAGTGGAGAGGCCTTTCAGAATTCTCTAGAAAATCAATGATAATGGGGTTTTTGATGCCTGAGGACTATGGGGTTTTTCATGCCTTCAACATCGCCAACCTCGGTCCATATTACCCTGACGGAGAACTGAGCAAACATCATTTGGATTTGATCTCAAATCCAAAACAACCCAGAAGGAGTGATGAGAATTAAGTTACGACGAATCCTTACTTTCCAACCAACCCCTACTGAGGTTGAGTACTTCTTTACTAAGTCACCTTTAATGCTGTACCTATGACCACCCATTATTTTGTGTTATGTTGAGTTAATGATTACTCTAATGCTAAGCCAACCAATCACTTGACATCATCATTGCTGAGAAGTCGAGATATAGAGAATTCGGATTGACTAGGCTATCCTTGCTTTGACATGTCCATGTGTCCATACTTTTTGTTTGTATTTCCTAACAACCTCGCCAATGCAGCATCACCACATATATAGTATCGTATGAGGAATCTGTAGCACTAATGATTGTTTTCCTTGTATATTCATTTTTGCCCTTTTGTATCATTTACATTACTTCTTTAGGAAATTTTCTTATTATCTTTTCCCTCTTAGGCAAGTTGCCCTAACTTACGGGTATAAATACCCTTGTACTTGTAGTTGTAACTTATTAGATTATCTTCAATATACTTGAGTACTTTCTTCTTTACGTAAACACTGCTTGCTCTTATTCTTTCCCTTAAGCAAGGTTAGGTGGCGAGTAACCTCATTGGACCAATTTGTACGTCATATCGAATTGTGTTATGAGTCCTCAAAAGTTCCATTAGTGCATCATATTCTTTGGAGTTGTTCATGGGTTTTTGCTTATTGTTTCATTCATCTTTATCACTCTTTTTGTACCTTTCCCCATTGACCCTTTTCGAGCTTTCTACAAGCTTGGACCCATCTAGCGACTGACCTTATCTGTTCTTGGTTACGGTTCACAACAGGTAAAACTTAAGTTTGACTTGAGTAAGAGAGTGAGTAATTATCCTAGTCCTTGTACTCGATGTCTAATCTTTACCTTTCATTCTTACTTTCTGCTTGACTTATCTTTTTACTTTTCTTTGCTACCTTGATTCCATACTTGCGTATTTGTTCCAGTTACCCGTTTCTCTTTACTATTGTTTCCTTTTAATCCTTTCTTATCCTATTGTGCTCTAGTATCCTAAGTGCGATATGTGGAGATTGGTATGGAGGTAGATTAGGAATGAAGCTAGAGCTGGTTAAGCTTGTCCCTTTTAATATGCTTGAATTAACTTCATAAATTTAAGAATATGCATAAAGTACATAAGGAAAGCTTAACCAAAGGAATAACTGTTATCAGGGATAGAGAAACAAATTCCAAAACGTATCTTTACAAGACTGTTCACCAAACCTTACATGGTGAGTAGTGATGCCTAAAAAATAGTAATTACTTAAAGAAGAGTATATGTGTAGTTAATAATAGAAGGCTGTAAATGAGGAGCAACAATATGGGATAGAAGGCTAAACTAAGAAGCATAATTTAAAAGATAGGTCAATCCTAGGATAGGTGACCTCCTGTCAAATTGCAACACTAAGGGACAAAATCATGCAGCATTTCACGCCAAAATAAATAATACCTTAGTAGGAGGAGTTCTACTTAGGTTGTTACAAGTAATATCAAAGCAGTATACTAGTTTAAAGGGAGGAGTCCTTGCCTGGTATGGTCTTGTACTGGTGTAGCAAAACTGATGAGAACATCAGTTTTATACAGGGGGTAAATTGTAGTTCTTCTTAAATGCTAAGTGACAGATCTCTAAACATCGAGGCACCTTTTGGAGTAGTGACTCGGAGTTTGTTGGAATTTTAGAGTTAAGCATACTCGGGCTAGGTAAATACCAAGATTGGTAACCTCTTAGGAAGTTGCTGCATTGAGGGACAAGAGAAAGCTTAACATGTGTATGCTTATGGCAAGATGGATGAATGAGTCTTTTTATTTTGTCAAGTTGGTCTTGTTTGAGTCAGTAAAGGTCATGTCAAATTTGTTAGCCTGGGTTGAATCCAATTGTTAGTCAAGTTAATGATGTGGTGACATTTATTGGCCTTGTTATATGTGTACTTATGTTGAATTGTAAAATGTAAACATTCTAAAACATAAATAATAAAATGAGTATTGAGAACAACAATATCACATAGAATTACTGAATTAGCTAAATGGTTTGTTGTGACAAGTAAGTGCACCTACCTAAGTTATGGTATAGTTAAATGGATGTAAGTTCGATTATCAATCCCACAGGGAACCATGAATGTAATAACCCTAGATTACTAGCAACTTACCCTAAATTATCAATTATCAAACTTAACAATTTAGAATGATTTTGATTAAAAGGTGAAGATAAATGAGGGATGATAGATAAAATAAAAACAATATCATAAGCAAAATCAAATAAAATAAACTAGTATGATTTCATCAAATTAAAGAACACATAATCCTTAGCAAATCGTTGTTATTTACTAACTAGTTCTATGTAACTTTTAATGTCAATTACTCATCAGACAATAAAGATGCCTAATCTGAGTTAAGCGAACTTATGTTTTTAGCTAATTCCTAACCATGAAACCATTTTAATAGAGTTGCTTATGAATAGAGTATAAGAAAATTGCACTAAGATCTTTGATTCCGGTATTAGGTTGCCTTAAGCTAGAGAAATCAAACTATTAAACGTTTTAGTTAGCTTTGGTTCCTTCTAATTACACAAGACTATTTAATAAAGGACTCATGTACTCAATAGCAAACTCAAACATCAGATTAATAACTTGGGGTAATATTAATTCGATGATGATATGCATAGTGTAATTAGATCTTCAAAGATAATATCATATATTGAATAAAATAAATATTGTAATAGAAACTAGGATTCAATAATGATTCACTAAGAATAATTAAAATAACAATATGATGAGATAAAATAATCAAAAGATAAGAAATCTCTAATATAATTCTACTCTATAATTCTTCTCAGGGGAACTCTCTTTGTAAACTTAGGCCTAAACATCTATTTAGAAGAGTTAAACCTACATTTACAAAGAAAATTACTCTATAATTCTTCCCGAGGGGGCTCTCTCTACAAATGTAGGCCTAAACATCTGTTTATAAGAGTTGGACTTACATTTATAAAGAAAACCTGACAAAATTAAAAGATTCATTAATCATGGCATGTCCATACCCAAAGTTGTAGCCATGGTGATGGGTCATATTCTTATACTTAGTTTAAAATCTTTAAAATTCAATGGAAATAAATGACGAAGAGTATGGTCATAGATCACAAACGTGGTCTTCAACCATATTCTCTTATAGACTTCATTTCTTACTTGAAATTCTTCCACTCTAAATCCTTGATCAATGTTTGTTGTTCTAATATTCTCCAAAACTTGATAAAAGTTTTCAAAAAATTCACCATATGCCTTTAAGGTGTATAAAAATTAAACAAATTAAGCTTTAAATCATAATGTAATAAACTAACTTAATATACAAAATCACACAAACTTAAGCTAAGATACGTATGCTAATTATGTGTTATCACTAAATATCATTACATGAGTTAAGAAGTACATAAGTTATGAATGATAATCATAATCACCTCCTAAATTACTTAATAATATTGATTTGAGGTCAAGTGAAAGTGGAAGTAGTAAATGTTCTAAGAATGGAGTACACTATAAAAAATAGGAAGTATAGGACTTGAGAGCTTTTGAAGTTTGAGAGCTTTTGAAATTAGTTATGGTTGAAGTTGATTGATGAGTAAGGTATGAGGTGATCTCTAATAAGAATCAATCTAAGGGTATGTTGTGTATTAATGAGATATTTGATTAGATTTATGGAGACCATTGTTGAGAATTCTTCGATGGTTGATGGTCTTACATAAGTTGAAACTTAGTGAATCTTTATATCGTGTTTTGTTACTATATGAGGTTGGCCTAAAGCTTTGATTTGAGAATTGTTGCCTTTTAGATGATGGAATCTTTTGGATTATTATTATTGAATTTGTTTTAGATAAGAGATGTATGCATTATTCGACTTAGAATTGTAGGTTTGATCAAGGACTCTTGAGGATCAATAATTAGTGTCTCTTGTTACTGAATAGTGTTTTTGATCTATAAGAGTTAGAGATTTGTATTGAAGATAATGAATATTACAATGAAAAGGTTATAATCAGTATGTTGACGAGAAGTGTGCTGATGTCTTGGTTGCTAAAACAGGGGTTACAAGTGTTATAACCGGGTTGTAAATAAATGTGAAGTGGATTAAATGGTCAAGTAATGAAAAAGGAAATGCCTTATTACCTTGAAGATAAGAGGGTGAATATACGTAATAAAAGAACTATGAGGTAATATAATAATGGCAAATGAAAGCTGTAAAACTCAAGATTTATGTAGAAGCTTCTTAAAAATATGATTATCAAATAGTAGATCTTTAAGAGGTGGATTACTAAATATGTAAAGTATAGTGAAAGGAGTAAACCTAATTTGGGAGCTTAAGGAAAAATAAGGAGAAGTTAAGTGAGAATCATTATAACAATTGGGTGACCTTCGAGGGTGAAAGTCATTTTAAGGGGGTAGGATGTAATGCCTAGAAAAATTCAAGAAAAAGTTTTCAGAATGGATGACATTTTTGTAATTCTATTAATAAGCTTAAACCTTCCTTTTACCCTAAAAATTATTTGTCTCATCTGATGACATTTTTGTAATTCTTTTAATAGGCTTATACCCTCCTTTAATCTTAAAACCCATCTACCTCATCTTTCTCTTAAACCTTAATCTCTCATTTAGCCATCCTAACGTTACTCCTTTCTTCTTCTCTTAAGCCTCTCTAAAACATTAGTTAGAGGAAGCTCTTGAGCCATCATTTCTTAAGGAAAATTCGAAATAATCACAATTCTAAGATAAGTCAAGCTTCTATACTCATTTCTAAGCTTTTATAGGCCAAAAACCTCCATTTCAATTGGTATTCTAGCTAAAATCTTCAAATTCAAATTTGGGTTCTTTGTTTGTAGAGCTTTTTGGTGGAAATTTGTTGTAATATTAGTTCTTCCAAGTGTTTACTCCACTTTAAGTAAGTTCCTCTTACATTTTACTTTGTTTGCTTCAAGTTTTAGTTAGGTATGATTGAAGTTGGAGTTGTGAGTTGTCATTGAGCTGAAACTTAGGGTTCTTGATTGAGTTTTTAGTAATTCTGGAGTTGTGTAAAGTTAAATGAAAGTAGAGTGTTTTGCGTTTATTTAAGTAGAAATTTGTAATTTGGTTGGATTTAAAAATGTGTTTTACTATTAGGTTGAAAAGTTTTTGAGGTGTACGTTAGGTTGGGTTGAAGAATGGTAGGAAAGGAGTGGGTTTGGAGTGCTTTTGAAGGTGGAACTCTTGCTTTGTTAGGGGGACATGACCTATGACCCAATTGTATCGTAGACCATGTCCCTCCGTATGTCCAAATGGTCAGAAAATGATAAAACCAACGATATGGTTATGTTACTGACTGTATCCGTTAGAAGGGAAGGATGACTAGAGATTGATACGACTAAGTGACATGGTCATGTTGCTCACCATTCTTGAGTTGTGAACTTTGTGTATAATCCTTTCTTATTGCTTTTCTTGACCAGTCTTAATTAAATCTTTTCCTAACCTTAATCTTGAGTCTTGCCTAGCTTTCTTTCACAAAAGCTTCAACGTTTACCTAAGATTATTGAGTTCTTTAAGTTAATTTAACCTTTTTACTCCTGAATGTCATTTTGAGCAACTTTAATGAACTATCACTTTATTTTACAAATACAATAACTAGTATCTTTTCAGCTATACCCCTTCTAAATTTCACTTTCTTTAAGTTTTCAATTCTTCTTCACTTATTCTTAATTAAAGTTTCAAAATTTACACTCAACCTTAGTTATAGTACCCTTAAGAGTTAAGGTTGAGTTTAAAGGGTCGTAGCCAAAATCAAGTCAGGAGTTTGAATTTAGGAGCATTATATTGAATTGGATTGATAATGGATTAAGGAAGGCTTGTTATTCTAATTGTCAAGTTCTTGATCTGGATTCCTAGATGAGTATGATTTTAGACTATGAGCTTTGGATTGAGGCCTTGTAATTTGTTTACTTAGCTTTCCAAGCATGTAGTGCATGCCCGTTGGTTGTATGTATTAGGATAGAATGAAATTGGACTAATTCAAATCTGACCTACTAACCATGTTTTGTTGATTGTGCTTTCCTTGCCTATCCTCATGTATAAGGGGCTAATGCTGATCTTCATGTGAGGATTTACTAGTTGACTAACATGTTGAGAAGATGCATGCTAATGAGGTTTACTAGTGGAATAGTGTATAGGGGGCTAATGCTTTGGATCATTCTTTTATTTCTTTTACAGTTGAAGGAATTAAGATGAAGTTTGATGCTTACATTATGTTTGGGGCTTTTGATATCAAGATGGAAAGAGAGAGGCATAGTATTGTATTATGTTGATGTTGTAGAGAGTTTAACGTAATGAGATTAGTGGTGTTGAGTAGTTATGCTGAGGTAATTAGTTCTATAACATGATGACGTTGACAATCTACAGAGATATGAGAAATGGCATGGATTAGGTTTGTTGATAGATTTTGTTGTTAAAGAAGCTAATAGTTTTGTTTTTAGTTTCAGTCATAGTTAGATTAAATCAACTATGAGTCTTTTGTTTTGTAGTACTTGGGGAATTATACATTCTATACTGTTGACAGGTTTTATAGGTGAATTAGAGAATGCAATAATGATTTAATGCCTTAATGTGTCATTAAGAATTAGGGACATGTAGTGGGTTATGGCATCCTTAGGTTCTGTAGAATTACTTCATTTCCCGTTTACGATATTGTTTTTACCTTTTAAAGTCTAAATTTTCAATCCTAGTTAGAAATCAATGGAATACACCACTATCCCATTGTCGGGAAATTTAACTAAAGATTTAATGGAGTGATATCTTTCTATACTATAGTTTAGTAACTATTACAACCAAAATTTAAGTGATGAATAATATAAAGATGCCTATTATATTAAAACCTAAGATGCCATAGTTTCAGGGAAAAACTATATGTATGAAGGATTAAATGTGAGACCCCTCAAATTAACAATTAAGAAATTAGCATCTAAACTCTAGGATGACTATAAAAGTTGTCTATATAAGCTCATGGTTGGCAATAAAGCCATTGAACTTAATTGAAGTAACCTTGTAAAACTTAAAATCTCAAAAAAATCATTACAACAATTCTTCCTTATCGGGACATGTAATTGTATCCTATATGATAACTAATTAGGATAGTTTAGCTATTGTTTTATCTCCTCAATCGACTCCTCCCTCTTAGACAGATTCTCCTTTAGTTCTATCTTTGGGGTGAAGACTACCTTTCTTTTTAATGCCTTCACATGCAAGTCCTAGGATAGCTCTTGATCACCCTTGTGCACGCGTACTTTGATTAGTATTGTATACTTAGCTTTTAGGTGGATTGGAGATGTGATCATGCGAAAGGCAGTTAGGTTCGGTTTCTCTAAAATCACGTTAAAAGGGTATTGGCAATATACTACCACAAACTTAATAGGTAGCTTCACAATGTTTTTGTCATCTCCTAGTTCCATATTAAGGGTTACGATACCCTTGGGTTAGATAGATTAGTTGTTGAAGCCTATGAGCTTGTGATGATAGGGCTTCAACTTATACAATAGTTTGTTCTCATCTGGTCATATACGTACCTAAACAAGATGTCTAATAAACTTCTTGTGTCTATAATTACCTTCAATATGTCAATTTCACGATTTAAGTTGAAATTACTTAGGCATCCTGGTGAGTATTTTTAATCTCATTGAGGTCTTCTTCAAAAAAGGAGATAGAGATATTGACCTTTACCTTCTTTTCTTGCTGGATTAATACCTACTGATCAGTTAGGGCATTAGCTAAGCTATTAGAGGTTGGTCGGCTCTTGGGATTGGGGCCTTTGGTGATGGTATTGTTGAGGGCTTTACTATTATGGAGATTATTGTTGTTTTCATTTTCCTCTTGATCTTCTTCAGCTCACTATTGCAGAGGAAGGCAATTTACACAATTATTGGGGTTAACTATGTACTCTTTAAAGTAGTTGCGTCAGTAGCATTTTTTTGGGTATTCTACAGTTGACAGCATTGTTCAGTATTGTAACTCTAGTCTCAATGGTAGTCGCAGTGCTTGTTTGAGTCTTTATGATATGGATTGGAGCGAAGTTATCACAAGAGCTTACTGTGGTTAAAGGGAAGTGGGTCCTTTAAGGTATCCAAGAAATGGGAAAAAGAGGTATGGTCATAGTAGCCCAGTGAAGCTGCTCGATGAATATTATCACTAAAGAACATCATACAACTTAGTCTTTGACTTGATATGATGCATAAGTAAGGGATCTGAAGTCCATTGGCCACCAATCTTGAGCTACCAATAAGATCAGATAAGGGTGTAAGGTTGCATAACTTGGAGAATATTCATTAAAAACAACAAGATGATTCCAACTATAAGAAGAAGGGATGATTAATAGTAAGTTCTTAGGGTAACACAAGAGTATATGAAATTATAAAAGGGTAATATGTAAATAAGGAAACTTAGCACATACCTAAAAGCATAAAAAGACAAAGAAGACAAAAGAGAATTTAGTACAATGTCAGAAAAGAGAAGACATGTTATGCTATTGTTGGTTCCATACTTGGGCATAGAGGATCCCTAAAACTGAGCTGTTCTAAAGTGAGACCAAGTTGGCAAGGAATGGCTTATACTTTGTTAGGGGAGCTTTCAGTAAAGGATGACTGGATTGGCAACTGAAGCTCTTAGTTAGGGGCCATGGGGTTAGGGAGGTCGACTACACGGGATAGTGCTTGGAGCTTGGAATTAGGACTTTCAATTGTAGAGAGAAGAGTGCAACTAAGTTGATCATTAAAGGAATTGAGCCATAGGTTGTCTTAGTAAGAGAGCTCATCCTCGGCTAGTTGTAAGGTTGGTATTCATCTGACCAAGCCTTAAAGACCTTAGAGGTAAGCTTGGGTTAGAGGCCTCAAGATCTACAGTTAATCAGCTCCCTAAAGGTGTTGAAGATTTGCCCTCAAATCTTATTCAGACTCTTCTTCGAGTACATAAGGCGTCAGGTCTACAACATTAAAGGTCGACAACATTCCATATCCCTTGAGTGGCTCAATCTCATATCCATTATCATTGATCCATCGAAGAACCTTAAAGGGACCGTTTTGATCTTGGAGTAAGCTTGCTTGTCCTCCTATATAGAAATTGTTCGTTATTGAGATGGACACAAACTAGATCTACTAGATTGTATACAATATCTTCTAACCTCTATTATCTTGCTCTTGTTGTTGGGCTACCGTCATAGTTAACTACTTGGTGATTCTCAAATGCAATTTCCAGAACTCTTTGATATGCTGTAACCGAGTTTTACTTTCTCCTTTCAAGGTCAAGCCAACGATCATATCCAGTGGTAAGTTTAGGTTAAGCCTACATATGAACTTAAAGGGGTACCTTCCAATTAAGCTGGGGGTAGAGTGATTGTAAGCGAACTTAATGATAGGTAGGAATAAACCTCAATCACGTAGATTCTTCCCAATAGTGGCTTGAAGTTGACTCTTAATATCTTATTCACAATCTCAATTTGGCCGTCAATTTGGGGGTGGAAGGAAGTACTAAACATCAACTGGGTGCCAAGCTTCTTCCATAAGCTCCTCTAAAAGAAGCTTGTAAACTTGTATCTCGGTTAGATGCAATGCTTTTGGGAATGTCATGAGGTCATATTACTTCCTGCAAAAAGAGGTTAACAATAGATGAAGCATCATTAGTCTTCTGGCAGGTAATGAAATGGCTCATCTTGTTGAACCAATTGATCACCAGCATAATAAAATCATGCTTTTGAGCTATTTGAGGTAGTCTAAGCATGAAGTTTAAGCTCAAGTTAGTCCAAGGCCATTTAGGCACAAGTAGAGGTGTATACTATTCATATGGCTCCTTTGGACCTTTCGCATGTTTACATACCTTACACCACTGTAACATTTTATGAATGTTCATCATCCTGGCCAATAGAATTGCTCTTTCAATAGTTCATGTGGTCTCTTTTCCCTAAAATGACCAACTAGGCCTCTTACATGAGCTTCCTAAGTTAAAACCTCTCTTGTCGAGTTGTTCAGTGCATATACATGTGTTCCTTTCATGAGAAACCCTTAGTTCAAGTATAACCCATCTACAACACTTACATACTTTCATTTGATCCTTATGGTTTGAAGTAAGTATCTTGTTCGTGTTGGTTGGGGAGAGTACTAAAAGCTAAGTATTTGAGCTTATAAGGTCGTGATAAGTACATGTTGACGTGATGAAGCATCAGCCACATTTTTAGAACTTCCCTTCTTGTATTTTATCACATAAGAGAGAGTCTTTAGAAACTCTATCCACTTAGCATGACGTTGTAAGAGCTTCTATTAACCTTGTAAATACTTAGTGGACTCATGGTTCATATAAGTAATGAACTCCTGAGATAGTAGGTAATGTTGTTAGTTTTGAAGAGCTCGAATAAGAGCATAGAACTCGTTTTCAAATGTTGAATAATTCAATGTAGTACCGTTAGGCTTCTTATTGAAGTGTGCAACAGGTTGATGCCTATAATAAAATGGCACTAATTCCTACTTGACGTTAGGTAAGCATACATATCAAATTTGTAGTAAGTAGATTAAGTCTAAGTGTTGATCCTTTAGGAACTTTGACTAATAATACTTACTAGATGTCTATTATTTAACCTATAAATTCGAGTTTGAGAATTTAAAGAATCTAAAATTAATTACAACAAATAATAAATTATCACAAATTAAGAATTGTTTAAGAACTAAGCAAGAAAGCTATTAAATTATAAACTACTTCAAGATTTGCAAACCATATCTAGATCTTTGCTTTCCCTAAATCTAACATGTCATTTCTTTTAAAGATAATCTAATTTATTCTTTAATATTTCTTGATTGGAAGAATTCTTTACTAAATTTATTCACTTTTTCAAACTAATTAACCCTAATGTTAAGATTGCCTATTGGAATCTCTTCTAAATAGTATGACTTAAGATTGCATTATTGCACAACGAATTCTTCACTATATAATTCAAAATTTCAAAAAGATCTTGTAAATTATCTCTAATCTTGCAACAATCTTCATCAATTATGCATAGATCTAATCTTATAAGAAATCTCTTGATTCTCTTATAAGATATCAAATTCTAGATTATCACCTATGGAAATAACAATCTAAATTATGAAGTATACATAGTTGAATTAAGAAAAGAACAAAAAATTAATTAGATCTAATAAAAATCATGTTACACGAGTAGATTTAGGTTTCACAAGGCCTAGATACTAGAGATTTGCTTTCTACACATCATAAAATAATAATCTATAATCAAAGAATAGAGAAAAATAAAAAAAAGAATCATGAAATCTAATAAAAATTGAATCTTGAAGTCGTCTTTGTGTTTTACTCTTTTAAGTGTTCTTGGCTTGAAAAAATCTCCAAAATTTGTCTAATATTTCTCTTGTGAAAACCCTAAAGCGGCTTCATATAGATGTTATAAAAAAACACAATTGTTGCAAAACATATAATTAGGGAGACGACCATGTCTCCTGGTCATGTACTTAATTGTGAATGGCTTCTTTTCCCTTTTTTTTTTTTTAAAAATCTAGAAACGATACGACCAAGGACATGATTGTGTCCCTAGGTCATGTAGTGGGGTGTAGTCAATGAAAATTTGGTCTAAAATTGCTTGGAAATGACATAGCCATGTTACTTGGTTATATCAATCTTTAAACCTTCATAACTTGCTTATTTTAGTTTTGAATTAAGTGTAACTTGTTTTCATCTTTTTGTTTTCTTGCGTAGATTGTGTTAAAGCCCCCCCCCCCCCCCCAAAAAAAAAATACTCAATTAAATATCATTTTTTAAAAATAAACTCAAATTTTTTCAAAGGAAAATCATAAAAAATCACTAGATAAAATATAATCAATTTAGAGCTTATCATCACTCTAGAAGCATCACACTGTAGTTCAAAGACCTTATCAAAGTCGAGAAATGCTAGTATAAGGGCGAAAGTCAACTTGGACTTAATCGCCTTAAAACTCTTTTGAGCTTTTTCCAACCATTTAAACTAAGAGTTTTCTTCGTTAGCTTGGTTATGGGTATGGTTATTGAATTGAAGTTTTTGATAGACCATTGGTAAAGTGAAGCTAGCCTATGAAAACTTCTAACGTCTGCATCATAAGTTAGTGTTGGCCTATCAAGAATAGCTTTGACCTTCTCGTTTTTTACTTGAATACCTCCATTAGACACAATAGACCAAAGAAATATAACTTCCCTTGGTAGATTATACACTTCTTTAGATTGCCGAACAATTGTTTAGCTTGGAGGATATCAACACAACGTGTACATGCTTAACATGAGATGGAAGATTGATACTATACATAAAGATGTCATCAAAGTAAACTACAATGCGCTTACCAATCAATGATCTCAATACATGGTTCATGAGTCTCATGAAAGTGCTTAGTGCATTTATAAGCTCAAACGGCATAGCCAACCACTCCAAGAGATCATCTTTAGTTTTGAAAGTTGTCTTTTATTTGTCATCCAGCCTCATATGAATCCGATGATAGCTACTATTCAAATCAACTTTTGAAAGATCCGTGTACCATGGAGGCCGTCTAACATGTCTTCGAATTAAGGTATCAGATATCGGTACTTGGCAATGATCTTATTGATAGTTCAACTATCAATATACATATGCATGACCCATCCTTCTTCAGCATTAGTACAACACATGGCCTAATGCTTTCTTGAACATGTCTTCAGTGAATTAACTCGTTGACTTATTTCTTAAGCTTAGTTACTTGCTTTAGGTCAAGCTTATAAGCAAGTCGATTTGGCAAAGCTGTTGTAGGTTGGAGGTTGATATAATGCTTAATGCCTTTAATGGGCAGCAATCCTTTGGGTAGTTCTTTAAGGAACGGGTTGATATACTCTTGAAGGAGTGCTTGTACCTCAACTGGCAGTGCTTCGATGTCTTTTAGTTCCAATAACCTTGTGACCAACAAAAGTGTATATTCTTCAAACTTGACCTCTTTGGAGGATTTAGCTTTGGAGACACTAAGGACTTCTTTAGAGACTTGGAGATCTAAGATTGCACATCTTAAACCTCTCTTGGACTCATTGGAGTAAGTATGATCTTCTTTCCATTCTTCTAGAACATGTAGGTACTTTAGTACTACTCATGGATTACATTCAAATCAAATAACCAAGGTTAGCTAAGAAGTTTGTGGAAAGCATACATGGGTGGGGCATCGTACATCACTTCATCCTTATATCTATCTTTGATAGAGATCGGTACTTTAACCTCTTCAGTAACTCGAAGTCCACCTTTCTCATTCAACCAATGTATCTTATAAGGTTAGGGATATGGGGAGGTTAGCAGCTTCAAAGAACTTACTACTCCTTGTATGGCCACATTAGTAAAACTTCCTTCATTTATGATGGGTACACATAAGCTGCCATTTACCTTACAATTTGTATGGAAAAGGTTCTCTCTTGGTTTACTCTCATCGGCAATTGTAGCATTAAGAATACTCCTGAAGACCATGAGATATTTCCTAAGCTTAAGTTAGACCAGGGCATTTGAATCCTTTAGGAATTCGTTTAGCAAATATTCAACATCTACCTCCTCTTTGCTTTCATTAACATTCTCTACCTCAAATTGCGGTTCTTTTCCTTTTATAGTCATTACTTGATGGATAGGACATTAATTAGCTATATGTCCAAAACTAAGGCACTCAAAGCACTTGATCTCTCTAGTCTTCTATACTAGGCTCTAACTTGAGTCCTTCTTAACTTTAGATTCATGTACTTTGGCCTTCCCTTTGCCATCATTAGGTTGTTTAGAGGTTAGATTATGTTAGTCCATCCTTGAACTGTAAGGTGGTTGGCCAATACTTGGTTTGCTTAGAGTGACAAGTCAGTTTATGAGAACTTAGCTAATTTGACTAAGCCTCCATCTCTTAACTTTCTAGGCAATATGCATAGCCTCACCCACTGTACGAATTCTTTGTACCTCTACTATGTTTTTGATTTCATACCATTGCCTAGACATGAATTTAGCAATGGTTATGGCTTTAGGCTCCTTTACATTACAATAGATCATTCTCGCTTAAAGTTCTTGATGTATTCATCTACAATTCGGATGTCTTGCTTAAGCTCTTGGAGGTGCTTAAAAGTGTCTTGCTCATAATGCTTAGGAATGAATATGTTCCTTAAGACATGTTTCATTTTATGCTAAGTCCTGACTTCTTGTTGGTTTGCCGATGTATGGCTTAGACCTTTTTCCACCTCGTGGCTGCGTACCATGAGAATTCCAAGGTAGCTAATTGAATCCTAATAACATCTTCGTAGTCATAGTAGTCGAATAACTTCTTAAACTTCACCTCTAATCTAAATATTCATCAACATTGCTGGTATTAGAGAAGCTTGGAATTTGTACCTTAATGTTCTCCATTCCTCTAAGAGCTTAAGCATCTTACTCATCGAAGTCATGGAAATAATGTATGCTTGAATTTTGCATTGTACTCGCGCTTCAACTTGGACATTTTGAGCGGGTAGCGTATTCATGGCAACATTAGCTTGAATTCCTACCTTGCAAACTCTATGCTTATCTCTTATATCATAGCCATATTAAAAAATTCCCACATTAGGTCAAGCTTCCATAACCCTTTAAACTGTAATATCTAGGTTAGTCATAATGGTGGTCATATTTTGCATATAATCCTCTATTGATCATAGAATTTGTTGGCCAAGGCAACCGTGTGCAAGTGCATCACTCTTTACATCTCCTATTTTTCCCTATATACTTGGGTTTAACATTTTGATGATTCCATAACCCTACAACAACTATGTCTTCATATAGGATGTAAACCGGGAATATTATACTCCAAAATTGCTCTAGCAGCATTACAACACCTTGCTTTGTTCTTGAGTAAGAAAACAAAGTACAATGGAGCACACAATACTGCATAGTACTTGTAGTACCACTTCAAAACTACAACACTATTACAATCCCTTTCGATTGTAACCTCAAGCTTTAGTACCAGGTAAGAAATTATGATGTGCCTTGAGGTTAAGTTATTACAAGGGCTTATTGTAGTTAAAGGGAAGTGGTTCCTTCAAGGCATTGGAGAAATGGGAAAAAGGGGTTTGGTCATAATAGTTTCGTCAAATTGCTCCATGGATATTACTTACCGGGGAACACCACATAACTTAGTCTCTGACATGATATGATGTACAAGTTAAAGAGCTAAGGTCTACTTGCCACTAATCTTGAGCTACAAACAAGACTAGATAAGAGTATAAAGATGTGTAACTTAGAGAAGATTTTTCTCATAAGAAACAAGAAGAATATTCATTAAAAACAGAAAGATGATCTTGGTTACAAGAAGAAAGGACTATTTGTAATAAGTCCTTAGGGCAACATAAGAGAGCGTAAAATTACAAATGGGGGTAAATAAGGTAAAGAAGACAAACAAGAATATAGTACAATGTCAAAAAGGAGAAGACATGTATCGTGTTGTTGTTGGTTTTATACTTAGGTATGGAATATCTTCGAAACCGAGTTGTTTTGGAGCAAGAGCAAAAAGGCTTGAACTTCATTAGGGTAGCTTTTAGCAGAGGATGATTGGGTTGGCAACTAAAGTTCTTAGGTAGGGAACTTAGGGTTAGGGAGGTTAGCTACGAGGAATAGTGCTAGGAGCTCAACATCAAGGCTTTTAACTATAGAGAGCAAAGTCCAGCTAAGCTAATCATGTAAGGAATTGAGCTAGAAGATGTCCTAGTACGAGAGCTCATCCTTAGTTGGTTGTAAGGTTAGCATTCTATGATCATGCCTTGAAGACCACAGTCTCAAAGGTGAGTTCAGGGAAAAGGCCCTAAGATCGATAGTTCATCACTCTGTGATTGGGATCGCCCCTTATGTTCTCAAGGTAGGGGGGATCCGTCTACCATTGACCTTCATAAATATATCCCATAGAGGTTTATTTAGAGGGATATGTTAAACATAGGTCAATATGGGTATAAAGCACTTCCAATCTTTTAAGTTACACTCATTGTCTCTGGAGGAGCCCTTGGATCCTATATGATCCTTTATTGAGCCTCTCTTTTTCCTTCTTCTTATCCAAACTCTCCTCTTAGGCTTTGTATCTTATGCAGATGTTATCTTCCTGATCCACAGATTTCTTAGCTTTTTTCAAGAACTTAACCATCATCTTGTCCTTGCTCTTATAAAAGGACCTAAAGAAATCCTTTGAGGGCTTCACGCCATGAGCAGTAGTGTTTACGACTAGCCTTTCGTCGAGTTAGGGGATCTCCATTGCGGTAGCTTTAAAGCAAGACACATAATCCATAAGTGTCTCATCTTGCTTTTGATGGATTAGGTACAAGGAAGACATATCTTTAGATGGAGGCTTGCTCGCTTGAAAGTGTTGACTAAATCGATGTGTAAACTTATTGAAGCAAGAGATGGAGTTGTTTGGGAGATGATTGAACCATGCCCGAGCTACTTTCCATAGAGTACTGAAGAAAGCCTTGCATATGATTGCATCACCAAGACTATGTAAGTTTATTATTGTTTGGAAGTGAAGCAAGTGATAATCTGGATTGTTGGTATCATTGAATTGGTCCAACGCATTGGGTAGAAGAACTTCTTCTTGCATTACCTTATTGAAAGGGGGTTTTGTTGCTAAAGGCTTAGGTAGCAACATCAGTTCCTTATTACTTCTTTACTTCTTAGAAATCCTCATTACCATTTCTCTCAACTTATTAATGTTTGCATTATTCACGAGGTATTTAGATTGAGCTACTGATTGCTTAGGCCTTTTATTGTATGTAGCTACCTTAAGTTGGTTACACGAAATGATAGATCACTATGTTTTATCATGGTGATTTGCTACTCACTCTTTTTTAGCAAGGGCACAATTGTAATCAGCTATTGATTGCGCCTACTAAACTCTAGCTTGTGGCAATGGTAGTGGCTTACGGCTCCTCTCTTGCCTTGGTAGTGAAGGGTCACGGCCCTTCACACCTTCAAGTTGATGGATGGAAGCATCTATTGGAGCCATGTTAGTTGCTTTGCTCAATTTTTTTATCTCAAAGACTATGGCTTACAATTCTTCATTTTAGGCCTTGAGCAATCCACTTTACCTCTTAATTGTAGCATTCTTTGCCACTAAGTCCCGGCACATTTTCTTTAAATTTGTAAATTGTTGTGGATCAATAGCATATGGGTTTTAGTTATTTGTGCCGATGTTTACAGGTTAGCCACTAGCAACATTAGTAGTTTTGTTATTGTTTCTTATTCTTGGCCATGCTATTAGAAAAGTGTGAGTTACTGGAATTCATTTCCTATAGACGGCACCATTGTCGTCTTGAGACTTATGCCTATAGAGTTTGGATATGAATAGGTCAATGCACTCAATTACTTGGGCCTAGAAAAGAGAAAGAGGGGTGAATGAATAGTCAAAAGGTTGTCTGACGAGACCATTTCAATGCTTAAATTAGAAGCTTGTAGGAGCAACGTATTAGCAAGATGGCAAAAGAGTAAGTGTAGATGATCCCTCAGTGATGAGGATCTACTTATATTTATAATAGTGGAGGGCAAGATAAATCTAACAAGTAGATATATATGAACCTCCTTTAAAAGTGAAGGTGTATCTTCCATTGGTTGGGGAAATCCATAAATATCTAGAGATGAGGTGACGTTTAGCTAGTCTTCCATTCCTAGTCGGCATGTCTCTTAAGCGTGCTTCTGTCCTTAATTGAGCCCTCCTAGCAAGTCCTTCGATCTAATGGAGATTTCAGAGTAGGTGCCGTAGGAGGGGTATTGCATTCTAACTGTAAGGCCTAAGTTATAGATAGCCTAGATTAATACGAATATCTCGATTGGATATTAAGAGGAGCTTCTTATAGGTTAGACATGGGCCTAAACAGGTTAGCCCATGTAACTAGTAAGTGAGTATAGGCCTTAAGGGGCCCATACCTAAAATAGCTTATAAACAAATGGCTAGCGTAGCACTGAGTGGATGGTAAGACTGTTGCCATTCGGATGGCTTCTATTTGGTGGTTCGATGCCAACTACAACCCTACACTTCTTCTAATTTCCAATAGGATTAATAACCTATTGCTTAGGTTTTGAACTCAGGCCTTAATCGCTATCACGAAATCTTATGACACTTATTAGATATGACATTTTTCATTATTGAATAATTTTGTGAGATGTTGAGTCTTTCTATTAAATATTGAAAACCCTATTTTCTTTATTCACAAGCTTTTATAATTAATATGTAACATTATTTAGAATTCCATACATAAGATAGTGCATAATATATATTCTTGATTTGTCCATATCCTTTCATTTAACAAGAGTTTGATTTGAGAATAGTGTGTAATATGTATTCTTAGTTTTGTCTAGATCTTTTTCTTTATTTGTTATTAACCACACAAAAACCCTTAAATAGCCTCTCTACTGTCAATTTCATAAGAATCCTAAACACAAATTATTGAGTTTTGTTGATCGATCAAAATTCTGGTTGAGGTACCAATCGGTTTGTACCAGAAGCTTTGGAAAATTAGGATCCTGAGAGCCGAGAGGATTATGGAATAAGATTGATAATTAGATTTGATCCTAAGCTTAACAAGATGTTGAAATGCGTGGGAGGCGTCTAGGAGCATCAAGATTTGGTCTAAGTGTTGATGCGCATGAGTCTAATTGTAACGGGAGCTTTGTAGGACCCTTCCAAGTTACTTCGTTTGCAAGTTCTAACAAAAACGTTCGCATAAAGTTGAATGAATGGTTAGAAACTCTGACTATATGGACGTCAGTCGAGTGTCGTCTTACAAAATTTTGATTAAAGTAGTGCACTGTTTAAAATGTCCTTCCTTTGAGATCATTCGAACATGATTTGAAACTAATGACAAAGTCTCAAATTGCGGAAGGCAGCAATTTCGGAGAGTTGCAAGAGTATCGTTTAAAGTTGTGGCTTTTGGTGTAGGTGTTCCAGTTATTTGAAATCAGTAAATAGTATGCTCCAAAGAATTTGTCCATTAGCAACTCAATTTTTCTTAAAACTTCTAGCAAACTGCGTTTGTAGATGCAAATAATAATCTTGAAAGATAACGGTTACGCTAATCATCGTCGGATTTTCCATTCTTAAACCCGATTTGCATGTCTTTATTGTCCATCATTTGGTAGCCATATATATTTTCATATTATTTCCAGCAACATTTATGTATGTAAATCATTCATTTTTTAATAGAGTCAAAACATGACTTACTACAACCTAGCCGCTTGACTACGTTATAAGTGCAATTGAATTGAGTCCATATAAAGCTTTCAGGATCCTCCACAGCAAGACATAACTGCTACATTATTCCTTCATCCCATGCCCTAGTCTTTCACCAAAATATGCACCTTGTCAGGTACCCAGATGTGATATATTCGCTACTTTCCCATTTCATTTCTGATGAGGCTTCCACTCACATTTCGTCATCTTTTCCATGTCAAGACAAGAAACCTAAGTGTCCTCTTTGTCACACACCGAGCTATATGTTTTCACTTATTTGGGAAACCCCATCATGCGACTGTTACTAGACATTTCATGGGGAATATGCGCATAAGCAGTTGTTGGAAAAATGAGAAATACCCAGCAAATTGCAATTGATGGTCGCCTAGGTCCACGTGGTGAGGTTTATTGTACCGATGACAATACATCTAACTTTCTATATGTTTAGTGCAACTGTGTACTAGCTGTGCTAGAGCTAGAAGTACTTTTCCAGTTTCCACTGGGCCACCGGACGACTTAAATGCTACACCTACCGGGAGAACTTCGTTTAAGGTTGCAAGCAGATGGGTTACCTAATAGTACCATACCCACCGATATCTGATAGGGTAGTTCCTTGAGATGAATCTCGGGAATATATTTTTATACCTTATACGTTCCAGATGAGTTCCGGAAAAAAGAAACTGAACTTACAGTATTTTTCAGTTTTTAATTAAAAAACTATACATATTTCCCTTAAAAATACCTAGATAATGATTTTAAAGAGTTCATGTTAATTTGTTTTGTGTTGTTTTCTAACTCATTTAGTTCTGAAGAATACTTATAATTGTGCACAAAAATATGAATCTTGACGTATTTAGATCAAATTGGATTAGCTAGTTTGTCGAGTTTCGGGTAGATGTATCAAGTACCGTACAATGCTATTGGCAGGGTTTCGGACACATGTTAAGCCTATAGAAACTCATTTGGTTACATCCGTAGTTAGGAGTATCATTTGTTGGATTTTAAGTAAAGTTGTAATCATATTAGTGAGTTTTTCTTTATACTCTTGTCTTAACAAGTTTGTGCCTTAAAACCTATTGTCACACGATATAATGTGCTTAAAAACCTAAATAAGTAATTTGGGGTACAATGGATATTCATGGACGTTAGAAAAATATTATACAATTATAAATTATATAAAAAAAATTATCAAAATACCATTACTATATTAAATATTGAAAATACAATATTTATTATTTGTATCGAAGATGTGATATTAATATTTGTATAACGTAAGTGTAAATTATACTAATATCGCATCTTCAAAATGGTAAACGCGCAAATTTCTAACTCTTTTTAAAAAGGGTAAATCTTATATATAGCACTTGAATTTGACCTATTTTTGTAATTAATTATCCAAAATTTAAAGTTATCAATTTGTTACCTGAATTTTGTCCATTTCTACAATTACCTATGCAAACTTTATAATTTTTGTAATTAACGATCTTAACTTTATCCATTTTTACAATTACCTATCTAAGCTTTACAATTTCTGTAATTGACTATACGAACTTTTCTCATTTTATTTTTTGCTATTAACTACTAGACTAGGTACTATAAATGATCTTAGAAAAATTTGTAGATAACAAATACACTTTTAAATTTCAGATAATTAATTGCAAAAATAGAAAAAAATTCAACCATCAAATATAATATTTATCATTTAATAAAAGTGCCTTATGTTTGATTCAAACTTGTTTATTGATTAAAATGCATTTGATAAATCCTTGATAGTTATCAAATATATTAAAAAAATTACTAAGGTATAAAAGCCTTTAGGAAATTAACATCCACAAAAATAAGTCACTTAAACCCTCAGACATAGTGCAATAAATAAAATTCTTAAACCAAATAGTGTAATTAAACATAATAATTTAAATAATGCATTTGCTTCATCACATTATTACAATAAATTGAGCCATGACATACTTAGATACTAGCGTCCAATATTTAAATTGACAACATCCTTTGTTAGCTCTTCAACAAATATCCCTAAAGAGTTCGCATGGATAGAATATGAATATGGTGCTAAAAATATTAGTGAGAATAATTTTTCATCATTTTCATTTTTTCTAGTACTTGTACATCACCAAAGCCTAGCAGTGTTCTAAAACGGTCATCAGAATCCAAAAGGTACGTGTAAATTGTTTAAATATACTAGGCAAAAGTAACTTTTTCCATACCAAACGTTTGGACCGAAGATTTGTAAATGCATAAGGAAAATGGGTGTGGGATAAGCTTTTCGGAAAAATGGGTATGGCATTATGAGAAAGATAAGATCACCTTTTTGTATGGATATAGAGATACAAAATATTTTAAATTGGAGTTCTTATATTATATCAAATGATATCATAAATAAAACTCACAACATAATTAAATATGTGATTATACAAGACATAATGATCTGATGCTATAAGTAAGGACAGTCCATCAAAAGCAAAACTGATAATTCCCCTAAACTTCCACTTTGAAACATTGTTTCTTGAAATATAAATTTATATGGAGATACAAGATAAGGCATCTAACTATCATACAAGATCCTTATAGAGTTATGTTAGAACTTAGTTTGAGAATTTAGAAAAATGTTGGAAATAAACCTTAATCTTAAATGGGCTCACAAATTTGTGAATAAATTTATGTATTAGATTTTTCGAACTTGGAAATGCTGATTAACGAGGGTCTAACCCGTTTATAATTATATTAGAGATTTTTTGTGTATCTAAATCTTTTTGGTTAACCGCATGCGTCGGATTTCACAACTGTATTATATATGATCGTGTAATTTTGCTTCGCCGAGACGAGTAGATCCCGTATTAATGTTATGCGCAAGACTTAAGAGATTAATAGAATTTGATATTTATTAATTGAGGAATTTCATGTATTTAGGGTTTCCAAAAGAAAAGGGTATGATTAATTCTTAGAAGGATGTTACACACCATATAAAACTAACCTAGGTTTAATCTCCGGCCGATATTACGCACAAATATAAGAAACCAAGTATGGAATTGATAAGAATGGGAAAAGAAGCAAGTTACACACCATATAAAACTAACCTAACGTTTAATGATTTTATTCAAAAGCAAATAAGGGTCTATATTGGCCTTTATTTGTGCAAGGGCATAAATGTAAGATAGTGAACACGAAATAAGGGTTTAACTGGTAACCTTCAAAGTTTAGAAATCACCTAACAAAAAATAAATAAAAATCAAATAGCACTAAATTGAAAACAAAACCCTACGTAATAGGAGTCCATGCAGAGAGCCACAAAGTGCAAATTAGTATGAATTAGAAAAGTCTTCAAATAAATCTGGTCGTCCTCTGAGCAATCACCCACAAAAATCCGCGAGATAAATTCTGTATCCATTAGCCTTAGCTCTAGTAATAGGACCAACAGGCTTATGAACCCTATCGATTGCTTTGTGTCTCAGTCATTCATTTTTTAATTTCTTTCCTATATAAGATCAACCTCTCACTCTCATCAAGTTAAACTATAAAATTGTGAATGATGTGATTAATCAATGCTTAAAAAAGGTATTTATGAATTTCTAAAATGATTAGCTTATTTTAGCTTACATACACAAATTTATATGTATCTATCTCATCTTTATTTATATTTAAATTGAACTTTTATTTCTTAGTCATTCCTAACTTCAAACAAAGGCAGATATTTAAACAAGCAACTACATATAAGGAAATAATTTTGTTAAAAATTTTACGCTTAGAAAAGTTAAAATTTATAGGAAATAAATAGGATAAAATATTAAAAGTTTAACTAAATCCAAAGATATAATTAAAAAGTGAAGTGGTGCTTCTTTAATACAATATTTATATATTTTTTTTTCATTTTTTATTAAATACTGTTTCGTCAAAAGGGATTAAATTGCATAGCGAAGTCAACCACTTTTCATAGTAGGGTGTTTTGACAAATTTAATTACTTGAATCTTTGGACGTGTAACATTCAACCATCCTTCACAATGGTCGCCAGTTCACCTAGATCGAACCATTCTAGACTTTGAAATTTGGCCTTTTCAATTTTGTCATTGTCGTGGGTTCTTTTGCTTGTATCAGCATTCACTGAACACTATGAAAAGACACATGACTTGTTCACTTAGAAAGAACGGTTTTATTATGCGATTTAATTGGATTTCTATCTAAGAATTAAGAATTGGGATTTGATAGGAATCTCTATTAACTAAAAATTAAGTAATAAAAATTCCTTTTTCAAACCTAAGAATTATGATTCAGTGACCTTAAGACATAGGTACCCTTGCCCTTCTCCATCACTATGCATTTAGTCTACCACCACAAAGACTACCGACACCGACACACCAACACCACTACTACTACTATAGGCAGTAGAGATACTACCACCACACTTAGCATTCATGATTTGTTCTCTCTCTCTCTCTAAATCACTCATGATCTGTCCTCCCTTTTCAAAGTGGGTAGCATGTGGTCTTGGTCGGTGGTGTTGCAATTGTCGAATCACTCACTATTTATCCTCACTCACCATTTGTCCTCCCTCATTGAATTACTCTCTCTCTCTCTCTCTCTCTCTCTCTATTTTGTGTGATGTTGCCACTATATCAAAATTGGCCTTCGATTACGTTTAACAAACGTAGCTAAGTATTAAATAAACGTGATAAAAACATATTAGCTAAATTTAATAAATGTAGCCTTATAATGTAGCAAAAGGTATGTAGTAGAAAGTTTTGCTACTTTTCAAAATACAAGAGTGTAATGGTGGAAAACATGGCAAAATGGAGAGATAAGCTATCAAGTTTAGACATAGCTAAAAGGTAAATACATAAATATATAATTATAGCATGTTACATTTATACATGGCTTATAGTGTAGGTTCTACTACATTTATACGTAACTAAAAGTTAAATACATAAGTATACATAAGTAATATGCCACATTTAAATGTGACCTATAATGTAAACATCTTCAAATTTACACTATAATTCACATATAAACATAACAGGTTATATTAAGTATATCTCGTTTATGATTTTTTATGTTTATTTGTGGTTTATAGTACAAGTTTAACTACATTTTCACATAGCAAAAGGTAATGGATATGTTTGCTCATATGATTTGCTATGTTTAAATGTAGTTAAAATTGAGTTATAGGCTACATGTAAACATGACAATGTTTGTTAAAATCATGATAAATCATCTATTATTTGTCAGGATTATTATCATTTATACCTATTATTTCAAACATTCCTGATTAATCCGTAATTTACATCTATCATTTTACTACATCTATTTAACCATAAAGCTTTTCAATCATATATGTTTAACTTATAATTTACACTTGTAATATCAATCATACAATTGAATAATTTGTAAATTTGTCTCGTTTCACCATAAGTAGCATTTCAACTGCAAATATTAACAATTGACAAAAAGTTCATAAAATTTCATTCAATACTAACAATATATCTTTACACAATCACGACAATATATCCATATCCATACCATAAAAAATTATAAATTAAAATGTTATTGAAAATTCATTATATCTAATCTTAAACATTATATAAGTACTTATTTATAAATCTATATTCTTAATTTTTCTTATCTCTTCTTGCATCACCATCCTTTTCATTGTTGCTTACATGTGGATGTCCTATTACACTATATGTAGAGCAATAGTAAAAAGCAATTGTAATTTTATTTTAAAAAAGGGACAAAAAAAAAACTAAAAAAGAAAATATTTTTAATAACTTACTTAAATTGCTGTGAAAATCAATGATGGGTTGTTAGATAAGTTGAGTAAGCTAAAATTGTTATAAAATAATTTATACTAAGTTAATGGCTTAAGAAAGCCACCAATCTTGAGGAACAAATACTTATAGCAGTATTGCACATTCGCACTCATTCTATCTTATGATAGAGAATTCCTAAATGTAAGCATATAAAAAAAATGACGAACTTTCATTTTAAGTTGAAATTAATAGTATATGGCAAGCTTAGATTAATAAACCTCATTTTCTACATGATCAAATACACTTACAAACATTTGTCTTCTATCATTTAATAGTAAGTAAACATACCCTCAACTAAACATAAGCACATACACTTGAAACATCACTTACACATCTTGCTGCACTGAATACATGTGCGCACATAGTAACTCACTCGATTACATATTCATAAGCATGAAATAGATACAGAACACACTGGCTACAACACATGACACATTATGCAAACCACTTAGCCCGTATTATTTATGTAATTAATTAAAATAAAAGACATTCATAAGTGTGTATTCATTAAGAAAGAGAGACCCACAAATTATGACGACAGTTAATTAGAAACCTTAAAAGTTTGACTGGTATTTGTATAGGTTGGCTTGACTTCATATAGAAGATGTATCCCAAAATAAGTTTCCCAAAATTTGAGTCACTTGTAATAGGATAATCTCCCATCGAACATGATCATCTACTAATACATCTTCATACTAATCTAAACTACCAATTAGAATAATTGCTCTAAATAAAATATTAATACTAATCTTAATTGTAATAGACATTAAAAGGATATATATTATTTTTCCATGAACCAAAGGCACTCATGTTCATTATAAATATTGAATATTAAGGAAATAATAAAAGAGGTGTTAGCATTATGTAATATGAAGAAATAAAATGTTTATAGTAGAAACTTATGACATTTAAATTTGGGCATAATTAAGCATGAGAATTTCAATTTATAACTTCTACCAAATCTAATTCAGCAACAAAAGTTGAAAACCTACTAATATCAAAAGGAAATAAAAACCAAACTATACATTATAGATTACAGAAATACATTAAAATAATCATGACCGGCTATTTGAAATGAAACATTAACACTAAAATTAAACCCTTTTCATGTTTTTCGTAAAAGAAACAAACTTTATCATGTCCACATCTAAGAGCTCAAAATATAAGTACTAAGCAATTTTTTTTTTCTCATAAGGTTATTTTATTATTAATTTCTCAAACCAAATAATTCTCTACTTAATCATTTCTTTGAGATTAAGATATAACTATCCATGAATAATAAGTAGAAAAGTGGATTATTCAAAATGTAGTGAGTGAATTAGCTAATTGTCAAATAATATCGAATTTCTTAATATATTTTAAACATGAAAGTGAAATAATATGGGATTCATAGATTTCTATAAATGCCAGGAGATTAAGAGTGTAGTTGTGACTGTTAATCTAACAGTTTGAGTTTTGACAATTAAAGTTTACATGCAAGAAAGCCATCATAAAGAATAGTCACCAATGATACGAAAACAAGCTTAATCTATGTCTTAAGTTAGTATTTACTCCTTCCATTGATCGAAATTCCAATTATTATATAACCCCTTTAAGTATCTTAAATTTTTATCATATGTGAAAATATGATTTTTCAATTCATATTGTAATTTAGTTATGAATAGTCACAAATTAACATAAAGGCATGATGCCCATATTATTTGAGAATATATTTTTGAATACTTAACAAAGAATACAAATTGCAAAGCTATAAAAGTAGAAATGTAGTTTAAAAATTTATACAATTAGGGCTTATTTGAAATACGAATTTCATAGCCGCTTAAAAAGAATATTTTCACTAAAAATTTTGTCCTTACTCAAATTAACACTAAACATATATACACATAAAAAATAAAAAATAAAATAAAAAACCATAAGAAATAAACTTATTTCACAAATATATACAACTTTATTGAAAATAAGGCAAGAACCAACAAATTCACAAAACCACAGATAATAGCAACAAAGTAAGAGAGAGAGAGAGAGAAAGTACTTATAGTGATTGGCATTAATTATTCTATTATACATTAAAATGCCATATTATGTGTGGGTAAGAGAGATAGGAGAAGGGGAGTGGGGTTAAGGATGTTAAGGTTGGGTTGTACCTAGTGGATGACTTTTAATTGCTCCAGCTAGAGTATGAAGAGGTTACAAGTGGTTAGGAAAGTGATAGAGCTTTACGGTTTTAAAGTAAAGCATGCATATGGGAGAAGGAGAAAAAGGGGCAGATAGGTTAATAAGATTCTATGAATTAATTTTAAATCTAGGTTTTTTTTTTCCCTTCTGGAATCTTAGGGGTTAAAAATTTTAAGATTCAGTATTATGCCTTCATGAATCAAATTATTGATTATCTACTCCATTTTTTTTATTGATTAAATTATGCTAACATTTCTTATCCTCATTATAATTATAATATTCGTAACCAGTGTCATTATAGCAATATTCAGTATTATCCTTATAATCTATACCTGTAACTAAAAAAATAAAAAAACAAAGTCCCCAAAGCCTGAAGGGTGAGCTATGCCCAATATGGAATACTACAAGCACATACACATGGTCAAGCGATAATAGTACACATACATAAACAAGTATCATTAAATATGCAATACGTACTAGTTGTTATCTTTATTAACAAGTCCATCAAACATCATAGTCTTGGCATTCCAAGACTTAGGGTAACTCATGACTCCTACATAAATAAATATATAAATACTATATAAGTATTAGTGTTGGGTCCCTCCTAATTACTTAAGTGCTAAAAACTATCTTAGATCTACTTGGGTCCTTTCAGTGCAAGACTCGACTAAGGACAACATCGCGTAAAGATCACCAGATGCCTCACTAACACTACTAGACTTGATTAGTGGGTGGTTGAAGCTAAGTATAAACAACAAATAGTTAAGTCCGAGTTTCATTTAAGTTTGGTTAATGTACGCTACGAAACCTTTAGCACCTATTCAAAATATAAATGCTATCTTAGAATTTAATAAATTTCACAACCTAATACTTCTTTCTCCTTAACTCTACCCTCTTCTCTATACTCTGACTTTCAAAACTGCACTCCATTTATCTTTTCAATATACCCCTAATATAAGCATACACACGGTATATACACTGATAACATACATACATACTCATCTTTACACCGATTGCACACATACTTAACCTCATGCCACACCTGACGTACACACAAACACATACTTCACACATACGTTGCCCAATACTAACACATTACATCCACAGTATGCCATTTACATGCATACAATGTACACTGACACCAAAATTCATGTGCATATACGTTGCACACCGTCATACGATCACAATCACACACACAATCACCCATACTACATGGTGCACAGAAATTCCACTATATACACACAACCACTGAAAAGCGAAAAGAAAAGCACTTATAAAAATAATGCAAAGGCTTGACTTACTCTTGGTTTCCTAGTGTACTAATACTCTCACTGGTGATTCCCATGATACTCTAAAAATACGTGGTTTTCTTGAGATTCCATTATTTAGATAAGAGAAAAATCAATTTCTTCAAGGAACAAGTGATTACTTACCTGGTTTCGAATTTTCTTTGCAAAAACTCACTTTATGCTTTGATTTCTACCTTTCAACTGCTTGAATCCGTACTTATAGGTAGTCTTGGGATTTCTCCTTTAAGTTTTCTAGTAGGGCATACAATAAGAATTGTATGAAATGGTGGGGGAAGAAAATAACGTAGGGGAGAGATATGGGTTTGAGCATTTCCCTTAGATAAGTTTACCTTTGGTACTTAAAGCTTATTTACATGTCATACCGATGTCTAAATATAATGGATTACTTATTTCCTTTAATTCCCTTAAATTAATTATTATTATTATTATTATTATTATTATTATTATTATTACATATCCTTCTTCTTCTTTTTTTTTTTTTTTAAGTTTGGGTTTTACAAAATTATCTTTCATACAAAAAAATTACTTTACTAGCAAATTAAATTGTAAAATTGCAAATTGAGCATGCATCTTCTTTTTTTTTCTTCTTCTTCTTAATTTGTGGCTCTAAATACATTTTTCTATTACAAAGTACAAGTTAAGAGTTTATTTTTGAATTGGAAATACATCTTAGTATACGATCTTTTATAAATTAAAAATAAGAAGCACTCATTTATATTAGTAAAACCATAGACTATAATGTGTGCATTAATATATATATATACATGTATATATATATATATATAGCACATCAAGTTAATAAATTTAAAATAAAGAGAATGAGATCATAAGATTGAGATAATAATGGGTGGCTAAACACCTGATATGTTTTATGTTTTATCTTCTCAAACTCAAACTCAAACAATCTCTCTCTTAATGTATTCAAGATTTATTTTAACTAGTTAAAGCTCCATAATATCTGCATATTTTAATTTAAAAAATATATAATTATAAATAATAACTGCACTTGAAAGGATAACACAATTAACATATTATTAACGTAACTATTAGTTTTATATGACCATTGAAAGTTTTTCAATATCTATAAATATAAAAATGTGTAACCTATAAAAACTAAAAGTTGTTAATAGTTGAAAGGTAATATTAAAAAAAAATACTAGTTCCTAGAACATATATTATGATAAATATTAGTTTCCTAACATGCATATTTATATCTATGGAGTACTATTAGATATATTAGACATCTAATGACAATTATGTTACAAAATTAAGGTTTGAATCTTGTCCAACTTGATGATGGGAGACTATTGTGTCTATCCCGATAAGAGACTAGTGTTAATACCATAAGTAATAATTGCTTTGGAAAATCATATAAGTAATATTTATAAATAAAAAATTGTTTGGTAATTTTATTTGTATGATAGTTGCTAACAATAAATGTTCTTATATGATCACATCTTCTATTTTAGAATCCATATCTTTCTGTAACATTTATATCTCCAAGTTTATTGAAAAGCAATTAAATCATGTGTTATAATAATCTAATTTAAAGATATTCAATGATAAATTAGAAACTTTTTTAGTAAGAAATCAAATTTATTCTCTCTTTTTTCCTTTTCATATAATAGGAAACATCTTCTATTTTAGACTCTGCATCTTCTCTAATAGGAGATATCTTCTATTTTAGACTACACATTGTTCAATCACAATTATATCCCCATATTTATTAAAAATCAATTAAACCATGAGTTGTAATAATTCAATTTAAAGATATTCAATGATAAAATGGAAACTTCTTATATAATGGTAAATTAGTAGTATTGCAAAGGGCAAAACAAGAAACTTCTTTAATAGGAAGCTTAATCTATTTTCTCCTTTTTTTTTCTCATATAATATCATTTTTTAACATATGCTCTCAAGTCAATCTTTGGTGAAGCCCTTATTTATATTGTATGCCCTGTTATGTTTTGAAATTGGGAATAGTTATCTGATATAGTGTTTGCTAACCATAAAAAGAAATCTTGGGCATTGCCAAAGGATCCTAAAAGGTGCATTGTAGCATTTTAAGGATATAATATATGTTTGAAGCACTTGTGTCTATGTCTTAAAATTTCATGTCTTAAAAAAGAGTCAAAATAGCGAGTAGTTATAAATTAGCAACCGTAAAAGTCTTGAAGGATTATTGGGTAAATTAATAAGTTAAATGAAAATGTAGACATCAAAAGATACCAAAAGTTAGTTACAAAAGCTCTTAGAGCTTAAATAATATAGATAATAGATGTGATACCATAAACAAGTAAATATAATATATTTCATATTTGACTACAAACGTTGCCAATAATGTATTTTTTGCACATTTAATAAACATGGCTGAACAATACCAAAATTGGCTACATTTACAAAATTTACAAACATTGCCCAAGGTCAAAATTCTTGTAATATGCAGTTGTGTTAGTGATGAGTGGTCGATGGTATACGAGTGAGTGGTGTTAGGTCAAATTTGTTGGCTATTGAAGTTGGTAGCATGTGGTGTTGGCTGGTGGTGTTGCAGTTGTTGAATTAATTACAATTTGTACTCACTTACAATTTGTCTTTCCTTGTTGAATCAATTACGATTTTCTCTCTCTCTCTCTCTTGTTGACCTATTCTTTTTCTCTCTATTTTGTGGTGTCGCAGTTGTGTTGTTGGTAGTGAGTAGTCGGTAGTGCACGGATGAGTGGTGTGTAGGTCAGATTTGTTGCTGTTGAAATGGGTAGCATGTGGTTTTGGCTAAGGTATTTTGATCATTTTAAGTGAATTACATATATGTCTCTTTTACCCAAGTAAATAATGTAATTAGCTATTATGGATCGATTCCATTCTCTTGGAATGGTGATTACGTGCTTATTTGATTCAATGAAATGAACGAGCCAATAGTGTCTCATGAATGTATCTTCGATGATAGTTTATACATATACGAGTGTCGGTGACGGTAAACAAATCTAAGTAAATGTGTGCTTTGTTTCATAGAAAATCTTTTTCTTTATATTTTTGGGATTTTCAAATATTCATTATGATAAAAAACTTTAAAATTATCATATATTAAATAGTAATATTAAAAGTCTAATATTATCGGTTGTTTTTAGCATTAGCTAATGATAGGATAAAAATCACTACCAATGACGATTGGTGATGGTTAAGCATTACTAAAATTTATCAATTAGAAATGGCAAAATAGTCTCCATTTTCAAGATGTAGGAATCATTTTTACTCGTTTTTTCACAAGTATTTCTCGCAATTGCTAACTTGCACCACTAGCGGTCATCCATTGCTGTTGCCTTCCATCATTATTTATCGGTACAAGTTATCTGCAATTTTTTAACACAATTAAGATAATATCTAATAAATGCAAAACTTTGATTGAAGTAAATATATATATAAAAAAAAAACTTCACCTAACAAACGCACCGTATATTCCTTACGGATTTGCATTTAATTGTCATCTATTAAGTAGATGATTTTTCCTTCGTAAGTTCCATGACTTTAGGACCTTGAATTTTCTTTGTTTCTAAAATATGTTTAAAATTTAATTTATTATATTGCTAATCAATGAATTCTATTGAAAAGGCTGCACGCAACGAACCTACAATAAGCTTCGTTTTGGTGGTAGGAAAACACTCTCGGAAACGTTCGTCATCAATTATACCTCAAGATCGTTCACTTTTCTTTGCTCCATTTTATTGCTTTCTGCAACCATGTAAACACCAATTTGCCCAATTCGATATATCACAAGTATAGCAATAAAGCAATAGTGAAGTTTCCTCATTTACCCTAAAAATTTCACTAGCAGTTGTGTCTCCAACCTTTCTAAAAGCACTTAGTAAAATAAATGAAGCATACGACCAGCTAATATAAATACAAGCATTTCTAATTTATATAAAAATTAATGAAGTAAATCTAAAAGATCTCAACGTGATGCTGGGATATCATCTTGGAGGTGCAAGAGTTTGAAACATTAAATAACTCATATCCGTAAAGCATTCAGGGTAGCCTACATAATGAATTAATGGGAGTTAAAAATCATCATTCGAACTGCCAACAGAAGTGACTAGTATTTTATTAGTTGTTAAAGATGTTTTTCGACCGTTAATTATTCCCATAAGTTACTATCGAATCCTATAAGAAGTCCACCGATGCATCGAAATGCAAGGGGAGCCATCAGAGGACACTGAACACTCTGAATATTTGTAAGTTCATGAGTGATAATGCATGTAAATAACCAAGATAACACTCAAAAAATGTAAATCCATTCCCATGCATTCCGACATTAATGACGTTGTTAAACCTAATAATAGAAAAAATCTTATTCCTGAAAAGCTGAACCGTAGAAAACGAGACCGAATCCGGACACCTAAAACTAGATAAAGCATAGATCAATGATCAAATCAAACTAGGATCTCACCTACAAATTACCAAGCCTGAGTTCCAAATCCAAATTACTCTCACTTGCCTCCTTTTCAAACCCCATCTTTAGGTCCAATTTATCGTATTTTCCCCTTCTTCCGATCTCATCTTTTATAAGAGGGTGTTTACCTTGTTCTGGGGCAACATTTCGGCTTCCTTCATCAATTCGATTCCAATGATCCATGGGGGATAATAAAGTTGAAGATGAAGATGATGGTGGGGACGAGCAATGCCTGATAGGGTTTGGTTCAGATGAGGCTTTAGGGTTATGAAATGGCAAGATCCATGAAGGTAATTGCCTAAGCCTTGCTCTCTCTCTCCTGTGGACGTTCATGTGACCACCAAGTGCTTGAGCAGACTTGAATTCTCTCCTGCAAAAGCTGCATGTGTAATTCTTGCGGGAAGCTGGCCTTTGGAACAACTCACTGATATCATTATCCTTGAACATAGGTTTTTTGTTCTTCCATTCTTCTTCAACCAAGCTGCTGCTTGAATACTTCAGGAACTTCATCTCCATAGTTGTTCGATTTCGTGGTTCACCTAATAATACCTGAAAAGAAGATGAGAAGAATCGGCTAATTTATTACCTGTTATCCTATGTATGGGAAAATGATACACGAGTACCCTATACACCTGTTTGAATGAGTGTAATTACTATACACCTGATTAAATACACTATAATAATAATAATAGTAGGTATTTTGAAAAAAATTCATTATATATGTTTTCACATATTAAAATTTTATTTATGTTTACATGTTATTAATTCATCCATGCCATGTAATAGTAACATTCAAAATCTTTTGTAAGCACATCCTTTTAAGTTTTGAGAAAAGACTTAGTAGATAATATACGTTATATGTTATATATATATATGTGATAAGTAAATATTAATAAAATATCAACATATATGACATATACAATTGATTTAGAATTTAACCCCTTTCATTATTATTCCTGTCAATATTTAGTTAGTATTTATAGACCAATTATACATAATGAGTGACATAAAATATCAATTGAATATGCTTTCCAAGATGTCTAACTTTTAAAATTATCCTTAAGCTGTCTAGACATTAAAGAATGTGGGGATTCTTTTTACTCTCCAATAATTTTACTTAGACTAAATATATTTGGATCCTTTAAAATTACTCTCTTTAAAATTTTTATAAGTTTATCACTTTAAGATATAATGCCATGAGTAACCAATAGCCGAGATTAGATAAAATAAGATAACATCATGATGAGGTCACAAAATATTTAAAAATGAGATTTACTTCCTAAATTGCTTTAGAGATCTATTTCCTAGACTTGATGAGGCTTTTCAACTTTAGTTTGCCATAATAATGGTTGGACAATTAGTCACCTCATACTTAAAATGAGAAGAATTTAGGGACTGCCATCGAAGTTTTTACAAATAATAAATGGATACCCAAAATATGGATGTTATAAAAACATTTACGGTACTTTTTCTTTTCTTATTATAAATTTATGAATTTCAGCATATTGATGAGCTGAGAGTGATGTTACAAATAACTGATATAAGTTACTTTATCACAATATTTTGCAAGCTAATAAGAGTTTTACCAATTTTGACTAATTTTACATTATTTAAAATAAAATTATTATATTTTACAGTATTTTACAAACCAAAATAAATTAAAAAGAAAGGAGCAAAAAAACTCCTTAAACTTCTTCTTCTTGCTAAACTCTAGAACCTTCTTGCACTTTTATTAGTGGAGATTTTCCTTATACTAACTTCTTGCATTTAAAAGTCCTCTTAAGTGTGTCTAAAAAGTGTTATCCAAGATTTGGTACTTCCTCCTTTTATGCTTCACAGTAATTAAAAAAAAAAAAGCTTTAGAGCATAAGATAAGTGTAAACCTAAAGAAATTAAACTTCTTTTTCTTGCTAAACCCTAGAACCCTCTTGCACTTTTATTAGTAGAGATTTGCTTTATATTACCTTCTTGCATCTAAAAGTCCTCTTGAGTGTATCTGAAAAGTGTTATCCAAGATTTGGTATTTGCTCCTTTTATACTTCACAGTAATTTAAAAAAAAAAAAAAAATTTTAGAGCATAAGATAAGTGTAAACCCCAAGAAATTAAACTTCTTCTTGCTAAACCCTAGAACCCTCTTGTACTTTTATTAGTAGAGATTTTCCTTATACTACCTTCTTGTGTCTAAAAGTCCTCTTGAGTGTATCTAAAAAATGTTATCTAAGATTTGGTACTTCCTCCTTTTATACCTTACAGTAATTTAAAAAAAAAAAGTTTTAGAGCATAGGATAAGTGTAAACCCCAAGAAATTTTAGTATAAGTCTCAATTTGCTAGGATAAATTTAAAGATATATTCGAGATGAACTAAAATTGCTATGAAAGATTTGAGAGATATTATCAAATTCGTTAATGACTCTAAAATTTTTAATAGGACACTATCACATTCATTCATAAAAGCCATCAAAAGCTATTATATAAGATTAAGGAAGAGTTGGTCAACTTAAACAACCTTAGATCAAACTTGTTGGCAAAAGTCTATCCTAACTTGTTAAATAAGTTAAGCTTAGAGATAACATTGATTTGCTATGCAAGAAGAATGAGGTAAGAAAGGATGATGCCATCATTACGCAACCTTTGGTAAAAGAAAACCTACATTGAAAGAGATATTTTTTTAGAAACTTAGAAGCCAATTCCAATAAGCAACCTTAATTCCAAGACAATTACATTTAGTTGAAAGGTGACTTAATAAGTTCCTTAAGCTTATGAACACCTATGAATGATTGGATAAGAAGGAGTCAAAGTTGTCAAACCTAGGTCAATAGTTGTGGCTAAGATAAGGAAGTGGAAGAAAATGACATCTTCATGACTATGGACCAATTATATGACCATTTTAGTTGGAAATTAACTAAACTATCTTGCTACAAGCTAAGTGTTTAAGTTTCTATCACTTTTAATTCCAACTAAATCCTAAGGAATTGAGAACCCTAAAGTTGTACCATAATTTTTCTCTTAAACATTGTTGATCAACATGTAAGACAATGGAATGAATACCAATAATGGTAGGTGGCGTAAACCATGACAAGGAAATTCCATTTGATCTCTTCTAAATGTCCTTTTCATAAGCCTCCATTATTGTATCACTTTTCCCTAATAATTTTATCCACTAATTTCATTGCATAGGTATGCACAAAAGGAATATGAGTAAGAGTTTTAGGCAAATAAGCAACTATCATTGGAGTTTTATTTCTTCAAGTAAATTCCAAACACCATCCTCTTATAAGAATCAAGTGGACAAATCCATGCCTAATAATAACATAGATTTTTGCGTCTGAATATTTATGATATATACTTATCTTGGAACTTTTATGAAGTCCTTATGACTTTTGGATATATGGAAAACTTTGATAAACCATTGACTCATTTACCATATCACTCTTAAACATATTGGACTTATTTGATATATGGACATGTTATTTACATTAACTATTTGGACTATAACGATTGGACCTATTATGAGGATTAGAAACCCGAATACAAGGACAAATAGGACTTTGGATATGAGACAAGAACGATTTAGACAAGACATAAATTAACTAAAGGAGTTCATTAAACTATAAGACATAACAAATAAAGAAAATCTCATACGTATATTTAGTATTTACTTCTTATTGTGTTCTTTTAAGTGTTCAAAACTCTAAGCTACCTGAAGACTATTACCATAAGTAATAGGAAATGGCTAGGTGAGTATCTACGATGAGTATCACTTACTTATGATTGTAGTTAGTGGCACTTTAAATATAAATATCAATTGGCTTTGTATTGGTGTATCAGGGAAATTCTTGTGCTTGATCTGAATGAATTACTTATGTAGGTGTTATAAATTATCCCACCTAATATAGTAGATGATTGTGATGTGATGTACTCTTATGTGAGTGTTTGATAATTTGGTTGATCACTTATAAATCAATCTTAAGCATATCGTAACTTAAGTATAAAATAGTCATGCATAGCGTACTGCATAATCCTACTTTCTGCCACCACTATCACGTAGGGAATGGAGAGGTAAAAACACTCCCCGTTCTTTATAAATTAAGTAGCTTTGAGGATGGTTGTGTATTGGATGGGGTTGTTTCATTCTTCTATTTCGGGTTTACATACATTTAGAGGCAAATCAAGGATTTGATCAGTCCCTAATCATTTGGCTATCAATGAAGGTGTTCATTTCTCAACTATACTTTGTTTAGGCCTTCTAAGGACCAATAAAAAAAAAATTCTTCTCTTGTGACTTATATGTAAGCCATAGTGAATATATCATTTGATTGCCTTAACTAATCGAAAGATCCATCTTTCCAAGATTATGTTGGTTCTAGAATGAACATATTTCATTTAGTTCTCCTAGGATATCGAGGGATTGGTTCTCTCTTGGGATGAAAATGTTACCTATTTAGTTTTCTTAAGACCGATCAAGGGGCATCTTCTATTTATCACTATGTTATCATGGGTAATTTATGGGTTGACAATATAGTTCTATAGCATTTGTGTTATAGTGGCCAAGGATGATATGCCAAGAGACATTTATGTATATTTGGATGCCAAGACATTAGTGGAACTATGAATCTTCAACCTATGGTTAAAGGAGGGAATACACCTTAGACTGCATGTCGGATACCAATTAGCCACATGTATTGTTACATATGTTTGATTGATTGATTGCATTGCATATGTTTTAAAACTTGCTTGATTTGTTTGAAAGGTGATATGAGTTGATATCTCACTAAGTTGGATATAGCTCACACTCTAACAGTTCCTTTTACAGGTTTTCTGAAATCTAACAGTGGGTTAGGATTATAGTGAAAGAGTATTTCCCTAAATTAGTCTTAAAGGATAAGTTTAAAATAGTATCGGTGGAGCTTATGTTAGCTTATAAGGCGAAATTTTCAACACTTGTATACTCTTTTAAATCAAACTTCCTATCTTCTTTAAACTTTGTTTTAATCTTGTGAATTTTAACCAAATTTGACAACCTAATCTTATTATTTGGTAAAGGATTCTGATTCTCTATGGTTTTAGTGAACTATAGAATGTAGGAAGTTATAGTAAATGAACTATATGTATTATAATACACACATATTTAATTAGAGTCTTGCAATCTCTAACTTATAAGATAATCTTTATATTACGAGTGCACATGTGATATGACAATTTTAGGATAATCTTACTAAGCTTCTCTTTAAGGTCATGACAGAAGTGATATTAAAGCTTTAAGTTGTCAAAGATATGAGAAACCTACCAAATAGTGAGATGGGATAAAACAGGGGTAGAATATTTTGTTCTAATGTTAAAAGACTTATTATTCCACACGAGTCAGTTGTACCCTAACTCTCACTCTAATCCCTCTCAACATACTTTTGATAAACTACTATCAATGCCCCTTAAGCTTCTCAAATTATACATCATTCAATTCTACAAATAATGTAGTAACATAACAAATAATTTATTACTACTTGACTCTATGGTTCTTAACAACTCATTAGTCTTTACAATCATTATGATGAGAGCATGATAATCAATCGTCTAAACTTGATGATTACCATCTAAATATGTGATATAATCATAAGAACTAAATCCACCTTTATCAACTAACATTCGCCAGTCTCTCCCATATCATCCATAACACTACCATCTTAACCACTACCAACAATAACGTTAGAAATTATATCATTAAAACCACTACAATTATGACTTCCTTAATTATTAAATATCATTTTCCTTACTACAGTAGTAGTAATACAAATTTCCACTTATCCTCTAATACTCCTAATAACCTAACATTTACAAGATAATTCACTCAATACATATAAGCATTTCATATAATTTCACCAGAAACATAGAACGGTACTTAATTAGTCTATCTCAAGACAACTCCTACAATTAAACTTTACAATCAATAAGCTCTTCACTATCTATCATCGTCACCAAACATAAACAAATCAATGGTTCAGAATTCAAAAAGTAAGCACGACATAAGTTAGATTAGCCTTACCTATTACTCTGTATTGCTTTATACCATATATGATCTCATACAGATATAACTTATATATAATCTTATAAGTATAAGTCTTTTATGTCTTGCTTAATTTCCCCAACTCTTAATGTTCTTAAAGTGTTCTAATTCTTTTTAGTTATCATGTTGCAAAGTTAGTTTAAAAGAGTTGCACTTTCAGCAGATTATTGAGAACCATACTTTGATACCACTTAGAATCGTTACGCTCCAATCCAAGAGTCGTAACAACCACGTCGTGTAAACTAAACTAAGTTAGACACTAGCCACCCTAGCCGCTAACTTAGGTATAGTTTACACCAAGTGTTCACCATTCCACCATTTGGAAGCATCCAATTGAGTATTTGATAAATATCAACTATGATGTAACTTTTCAAAATAGCTTCTAACAATAATTTTATGACTTAAATATCTAAGAAAAATCGAGTTTTATAAATCGTATAAAGAATTAAATCTTGAATTTGATCAAAAGTTTCAAGAAATACTTTGTTACAAAAAGATAAAGCGATCACTAAAGTTTTATTAAAATCTACAGGTTTAGAGAGCATGGAATAAATCTTCTTAGGTGAAAACTAGGGGGTCACTAGAAAAGACCCTATTAGTTTTCTTAAAGGTTAGTACAATCGATAAACAAAAGAGAAATCTAACCAATTAGTCTTGAATCCCAGTCCTAGACCCCTTTCTCTAATCATTTAAGACTTGTAGTGTCACTTGGAAAATCTACCAGAATCTTACAAAATAGCTAGAGAGGATTGAGTGACAACTTGCTTAGTAAGTGGGATAGAGACAATAGCACATATTTGACATAATGTAACTAGGGTTTTTAAGCAAGTTTAGTTAGATGCTATGCATATACAAGTAAGTGCCATCGCATAATATTATATGACTTGTTGTAAAATCAAAGAAATTGCACCTACTCTAATACGGGTTGAGGAATTTGACAATGCTCACTTCATGAATCAAAACCAAACTAGGGCTTGTGTAATGGAGAATATGCTCTACCTAAGACTTCACTTTGAACTATGGTCTTTAGCCTTGCCACGACCTCATCTCTTATCACTTAGTTTGACTAAGGGTAGGGAGAGAATCATTTCAACTATCCTCATTGAAGGTTCTGTGTTTAGCTAGAGAAACCTAGTCATTACCTTTAGCAGGTTGCGATGCAAGTTTGGTTAGAAGTTAGATCGAGTTTTATGTAGATTACTTTTTAGGTGATCAAGCAATTCCAAACAATTCAAAGCAAGCAATATCATAAGTAATTAATACATACAGTCCAACACTTCATAACAATAATACAATATCTAAGCACATATGCTTCACATGCATTGGCCATAACCTTACAATCACAAGTAAGACACATAGTAAGGCATCCAAATATTCTTAAGTAATACTTCAAAGTGCGGTCAAGCATAGATCCCACTTACCTAAAGCTCCATTACTCGCTAATTAAGGCTGCTAACTTATCCTTGCTGGGAATCCCTCAATATTTATCTCGATGTAGTGCTTTATTCTACATATAAATTATGAAATATTGCTAATTTACTAGTCTATATACGAATTAAGTTGGTTAGTCTCTAGTTTATTATCTTATACCCTAAGTATTGGAAGTTTAGAATGATGTGAGTTTATTTCACCTTTGTTACCTTTTGAGCTATTCCTTGAGTTAAGATACCCTTAAAGTATTTAAGTAGAGAAGCTTTTGAGTTACTATCTGAACCACATAGGCTTTGAAATTCATCGTAGATTTAGCCTCTAAGTCAATCTTTAAGGTTGGTACATCTCCAAGATTTTTCAATAAGTACCATTTGAGCTAAGTTTTGAGTCAAGTCACCTTTAATGCTCTTAAACTGGAAAACTTATGAGTTATCCCTTGATCTATATTAGAGTTATGGTTTTAACAAGATTAACCTCTAAATCATCATTTGAGTTTGGTAAATACCCAAGATTTTCAATGAATACCCTCTACTATAGCTTCTAATTGTTCACAAATTTGTAGTTACCTTAAATTCTCTCTTTGAGTTACCTTTTGAATAAGTTGTTGAGTCTACTAAAACTTAAATTTCTCAACAAAAGACCCTCTAAACTATTTTCTGAGTTCAAGCAGCTTTAAATTTCTTCAAAGTTTGCCCTTTGACTTAGCCTTTGAGCTTCCCTTGACTATACTTCCCTCCAAAATATGCCTCTGACTTAACTTTTGAGCCAGGACCTTGTAGAATACTTATCTTCCATTTCCTCTGAATTATCTTCTGCTCTTAACTAACTTCTTCTAGTTAATTGATTTGCTCACCTTTCCCCTAAGTTCCAGTTTTAGGGACCTACTTTTACACTTCATTTAATGTTCCTTTACTTCATTACTCCCCTGAATCCTCATCTAACATATCACCACTCAACAATTTTCAATTCTCGTACTACCCAATTTTACATATAAGTAGCATATCCTTGATTTTCTTAACTTCTTCCAATAAAAATTCCTTCCAATAATATCCATATATTGTAAAATACGTTAAGAATTAATGAAACTTAGAATCCAAGTGGGTATAAGGAAGATCCCATCAATTTTATTAAAAATGCCATTTTAGTTAAAATTTCGGGGCTAAAAAAAATGAAAAATATAGAAAATAGTTTTGTTGAAAATCTTTACATAGTAATGTAATATAAGTATAATGTAGTTTATAGAAAAATTTTGAGGTCAAAACTAGGTCAATTAACTCATTTATTTCGATTTCGAAAATAGCTCGATTTCATCGATTTCTTAAGGAAATTTACTGTAGCTTCTAAATTTTTACAAAAAAATATTTTTCCTAAATTTTACTCATAAAAATATGAAATAATAAAATTTTCCAAATTTTTCTAGTTGCTTTTAATATTTTTATTGAATTTTGTAAAATTGAATGAAATGAGACCTTTACCAGAATTTTAAACTCCAGCTACCAATAGTGCCTACCTGTTTGTCGGTTAGCTTGGGTGTGGGCCACTCCTTATGATAGTAGGGTTGGTCTACATCCAGCAACTGCTTATACCCATGAACTTCCAATTGCTCATATTTAAACTTGATTTCGTAGAATTTTCAAAGTTTATTTCTTCAATCCTTTAAACCCATTATTATTTTTCCTAAATCTTGCTTTGCAAGTAGAATGGTCATGTGGTGATTTTTAGAATTTTTTATAGCATTTAGATGTGTTAAGAAAATTTCTCTCTCCTCCCTTCACAATTTTGTCTTATAAACCTAATGAAAATTGCACAATAATCCTTATCTAATCCCTTCCACTTATCTAACATAGCTCTATACACTCATACTAGCAAAACCAGTTGCCCACTATTTTTTATTAATTTCTTATATTTTCATAGCTTATTTTAGCTTAATTTATATTAAATCGAGTATTTTAGATAATTACAAGTATATAATTACACACAATAATTGCACGTAGGGTATATACATATATTCTATATATTATTTTATGTCATGTAATATTTTTATTACATATATAATTTATCTCTAAAAGTTTACGAGCTAACGAAACTTATTCAATGTGATTATGATAATTATTAAATAGTATAGTAAAATTTTAATGTTTTAGATTTATTATTATTTTATTATATTATCAAGATCGGAGTTCATGGCATCTCATTAACTAGGGTCTTGAACTTACTCATAAACTTTTAAGTTAATTAGGTTAGTTTCACCAACATTCTAAACTGCTTGCTACATTGACAAGAGTACAAGGCTTACATAAAGGAAGGCATTGCCTTAAAGATTGTGTAGAATAAAGGACCAAATGCTACTTTTTTGGGGTTAGTGATAATGGAATTATTGATTATCTAAAGAAAGCCACTACCACATGCTTAAACAGGTGGGACATTTTTCAAATAGCTGTCATACCTAACAAAAACCGAACTCATCATTGTATGTTCATTTACACGTACTATAGAAGTAACTACGAATTATAATGAAGCTAGGTCAAGCAATAGAGGAAATCGTCTTACCGATTTAACTATACCTAGTAGAGTATACAGTCTCAAAGGAATATGGAAAGTTGCCTATGCGGACAAGTATGAAGGCGAAGTTTTTACTTTGGACACATATGAGTAGGGGAGCAACGAGTTAGTTACAAGAAGTGTCATAATATACAACATTCCCATATTCCTTATTCAATGCCTTAACTGCACATTTCTATAAAAGTCTTAGATCAAATAGGGATACTTATAACAACTCTAGCCTTTAACTTTGGAATAAAAAGAACCTGTTGGAATTACCATCGTAAAGAGTCCTATCAAGATTTTTGATCAAGAGATAAGTGATAATACTTGCAATGAATAAGTATAAGGCATTGCTAAGAATAAGTTGGATGTTGGTAGTATAAGTTACAATTGACTATCAAAAGGCGTTAACATTTAATGCTTTGTATTTGTAGGAGAAATGGCTTACTCAACTCATAAGGAATTTTCTTTAGTAGACGTAATTACTAGCAGAGAGCTCCCGACATGGAATAGGTGCTTATTAAGAAAAAAAAAAAAAACTATGGTCCAAATTTTACCATAAGTAATATTATAAATGGATATATAGATTTATTTTTGATGGAATTATTAGGATTGTCATCTAAGCAAGAAATAGATTTTTCTATTCACTTGGAGCCTAGTAAGAAACAAATTAAAAAAAAAAAAACCTATAATGGGACCCACTATATCAAAGGATCTTGAGAAGTAATTACAATAATTATTATATCAAGGATTTATATATGCAAGTGCATCTCCCTAAGGGAAAACTTGTACTATTTGGATGGATACATGAGACTTTGTCAAATGAAGTAAAAATAAGTATTTGTTGTCGTGCATTGACACTTTTTATAAGGAGTAAGTGTTTTCACTTATATTGATCTTAGAATAGGATATCGGCAATTGCAAATCAAGCTTAAAGGATTATACGATACGGTAATTATGAGTTTTGGAAATACCTTTTTGATTAGCTAATACTTTAGTAGCATTCATGGATTTGATGAATAGAATATTCCGATCCTTGTTGAATAAGTCTATATTTGTTTTGCAGCACTTGAACAACATGAGGAACATTCGAGATTAGTATTACAAATGTTAGTGAAGCATAAGTTGTGCACTAAACTATCTAATTATGATTTCTAGTTTAAGAAAATTTCTTTTCTAGGATAAAAATTTTAGAATTTTTGTAGATCTTAAAAAGGTTAAAGCTATTGTAGAATAGAAAAGTCTAAAAATAGTAACTAAGGTGAGAAGTTTTCTAGTTCTTGTTGAGTATTACAAGAAGTTTGTCAAAGACTATTCTAAGATTGCAAAGAATTAAAAATTTGTTTAGGATGAAAAGAGGGAATAAAGTTTTCAAGAGTTGAAACAATGCTTGGTTTTAACATCAATTTTAGTATTGCTTAACAGCAACTAACTTTTTACTATTTATAATTATGCTTCACAAAATAATTAAGATGTGTATTAATGCAGAATGATAAAGTGATTAAGATCTCATGAGCAAAATTATTCAACTCATGATATTAGAATTTGCTACTATTGCATTTGCCTTAAAGATCTGAAACATTAACTATATGATTGGAGATGTGAGATACATAAGCATTTGTTCATACAAAAGGGATTGAATATGAGGAAGCTACGATAGTTGGAAATGACTAAGGATTATGATTTGAAAAAAAATTATTATTCTGAAAAGGCAAATGCAGAAGTTAGTGCATTAAGTTGAAAGAATTATGCAAAAGTATGTTCCTTAGTTACAAATCAATATGAACTTATCAAAGAATTTGAGAGATTAAATTTAGAACTTAGTTAGCATGATCCAGAAGTAGAATTGGTAAATGTATTGGTTGAGCCAACCCAAGTAAGTAAATAAAAGGAAACAAGAAGAGGATCTATGAGAACATGTTGTTAAGTAAGAAAAGCAACAAGGTAAGTACCTAGATTTTGGAATCTACAAAGATGAATCACTCTGGAAAAATAGAAGATTTGTGTATTTTGAGTGATATAAAACTTCAAAAGGAGACAATAGAAGGAGCACAAAATGGATGAAAGAGTTAGGAAGTTCTTAAGAGATGAACTTTGGAATTTAAAGTTGGTGACCTTGTATATCTGGAAGTAAGCCAATAAATAGTATCTATCGAGTAATAGCTTAGGGAGAAATAAGTCCTTATTAGGCCATTTGAAATATCAGAGAAAGTTGGGAACCTAGTATATTGGTTAGTTTTGTGCATAAATTTATCGATCATACATGATGTATTCTATGTCTCAGTTTTGTGAAAGCATATATTAGACCCGAATCACATCACAGAGTGGAAACCTATATGTTTAAGGGAAAATCTAGTGTGCAAAGAACATTCGATAAAAAATTCAAATAGAAAAACTTAGAAACAAGGAGATTTGCCATGTAAAGGTGCTATGGAAGAATCATGAAAAGAAGAAACTACATGGGAAGCAAAAGATGAAAATGAAACACACAAATCCACATCTTCTCAATAAACCAAGTATGAGCATAAGTTTTGAGAACAAAACTTATTTAAGGAGAGAAAGGGGTAGGTAGGAGGAACAAATGTAAACCTTGATAAAATTTGGTATAAGTCTCGAAATCACTAGGATAAATTTAGAGATATATTCACGATAAACTAAAATCGCTATGAGAGATTTGAGAAATATTATTAGAATTAGTTAGTGTATCTAAAATTTTTGGCAAGATACTATCATATTTATTCATAAAAACCATCAAAAGCCATTATATAAGAATACATAAAAGTTGGTCAACTTAAGTAACCTTTGGTCAAACTTAGTTGCTAAAGTCTATATAAACTTGTTAAATAAGCCAAGTTCAGAGATAAAATTGACTTTCTTATGCAAGAAGAATGAGGTAAGAAAGGATGATGTCTTCATTTAGCAAACTTCTGGTCAAAGAAAGTCTACATTGAAAGAGATGCTTTTCTAGAAACTTAAAAGCCAATTCCAGCAAGTAACTTCAATTCTAAGACAATGAAATTTAATAAAAAGATGGTCTAACAAATTCCTTAAGCTTATGAACATCTATGGATGATTGGACAAGGAGTCAAAGTTGGTAAACCTAGGTCAACAATCAACCGTATTTGTTTCGGAAAATATGCTTTTCAGGCACTTGAACCGGCTTGGATCACGAGACAAATCGAAGCGGGTCGACGAGCAATGACACGAAATGTACGGCGTGGTGGAAAAATATGGGTACGTATATTTCCCGACAAACCCGTTACGGTAAGACCTACGGAAACAAGTATGGGCTCGGGTAAGGGATCTCCCGAATATTGGGTAGCCGTTGTTAAACCCGGTAGAATACTTTATGAAATGGGAGGAGTAGCAGAAAATATAGCCAAAAGGGCTATCTTAATCGCGGCGTCTAAAATGCCTATACGAACTCAATTCATTATTTCGGGATAGGAACGTGTAACAAAGGGCGAAGTAAAAAAAAAAAAAAGAAATATTTTTTGGACAAAAAAAAAGGAAACCTGCAATTGTTTCTAAGATAAGGAAGTAGAAGAAAGTGACATCTTCATGACCATAGACTAATTATATGACCACTTTAGTTGGAAACTAACTAAACTATCTAACTACTAGCTAAGTGTTTAAGTTACTATCCCTTCTAATTCCAACTAAATCCTAAGGAATTGAGAACCTTAAAGTTGTACCATAATTTTTCTCTTAAATATTGCTGATCAACATTTAAGACAATGGAATGAATGCTAATAATGGTAGGTAGCATGAACCATAAGAGGAGAATTCCATTTGATCTCTTCCAAATGTCATTTTCACAAGCTTCCATTATTATACTAAACTCCTTCTTCTTATCTCTATATAAAGGTCACTTTCACTTATCTCCATTATTGTCCCATAAGTTATCCATATGAGTAAGCATAAAAGCAACATGGGGAAGACATATGGTCAAAATAAGAGCTTTGTTTCTTTAAGCAATCTCCAACTCCATTATTATCCTATAAGATATCCTTACATGCATGCATGAAAGGGATGTGAAGATAAAGTAAATGCCAAATTTCCAACTAACTAAATAGATTGCCAATCTATTATTAAATCTATTTCCTTAACTACTATAAATAAGACCACAGCTCCAATTTGGGACTATCTCTTGTCTATACTTTCCACTGCATCTATCCCTTTCATACTATCTTTATCCCAACATTATAAGCAACATTCTTCTCAATCTCCGAATCTCCAACGTCACTTCAAGCATAATAAGGTTGTTTTTCAATTTCAAAAGAAACTTCAAACAAAAAAGGCTAGCAACACTCTCGAACAATCTATCTTTGATTTGATAAAACCCTTCTCAAGTCAAAAGATTATTCTACCTATCATTATCAAAAAGTTTTCCAGGATTCCTAAACAATTTAAGAAGTACTTTTAGCAAAACTATTTTATAAAATTTTCAAGTCTTATAAGTTTGATTTCATTTTTACAATCTTTCTCTAAATATCTTTTCAAATCGAGCATATGACGAACCAAAAACTTTTTACTTAGTTCTCCAGTTTAAATAAGTTTTAATCCCATATTTGTCAACTACTTTTCAAATAAGAGTTTATGATAAGCTGAATGCCTTTCTTATCTTAAAGTTGTACAAAACCAATACTTTTAGTGAAATCCCATTTACTTGAAAACCCATTTGAATCTTATATATATTTAAAAGTCTCTTAAGAGTTTTAGAGTTGAAGACCATATTTTCTAAAAAAGGAGATCTTTACTAAAGTCATCTTTATTTCACTATCAAACCTAACCTATAAGACTGTCTAAAGTAGGCAAACAAAAAGATTACACTTTCCTTTCAAAACAACCTAATATGAAACTCATAATAATCAAGTGGATAAATCTATGCTTGATTATATAACACCAAAGTTTCATGTCCAAATCTTTATGACATATACTTATCTTAGGACATTTATGAAGTCCTTATGACTTTTGGACACATGGACAACTTTGATATACCATTGATGTATTTATTATATGACTCTTAGACATATTAAACCCATTAAACATATGAACATATTCTTTATCTTGACTATTCGGACCATAACAATTGGACGTATTACAAGGACTAGAAACCTGAACACAAGGACAAATTGTACTTTGGACATGAAACAAGAACGGTTCAGAGAAGACACAAATTAACTAAAAAAGTTCATTAAACTAAATGACCATAACAAACAAGCAAAATCTCATTTGTATATCTAATATTTGCTTCTTATTATGTTCTTTTAAGTGTTTCCAACTCCGAGCCACCTGAAGACTATTACGACGAGTAATAAGAAATGGCCAGGTGAGTATCTATGATGAGTATCACTTACTTGTGGTTGTAGTTAATAGCACTTCAAATATTTATATCAATTGGCTTTGTGTTAGGGTATCGAAGAAATGCTTGTGCTTGATGTGAATGAATTGTTTTTGTAGATATTATATATTATCCCACCTAATATATTTGATGATTGTGATGTGATGTACTTTTATGTGTACAAGTCTCTAAAATCGCATTTAGGGCAACTGTACTCGAACTTAGGGCCTTTGGGAAAACTTATCCAATTAAGCCCAAATTTTACAATTAAGATAGCAAAGTTAGTTAAAGCAACCTAATGAAGTTAGATTGTAAGAATAATGACCCAAAATTCCAATTTTAGCCTCATAAGTATATATATATATATATATATATAAAATATAGCGAAAAACTCATCAAACTCCCTAAAATCGAGCTTGAAATATGATGAGGATTTAAAGATAAGTTAATTAAGATACAAAAGGAAATAATATAGCATAATATACTATATGAATATACATGTATTTTTATGAATATACCAAGTATATATAAAAATTATACTCATAAATTAACCTAAAATTATATAATTATATATAATATGTGATGAACTCATAAAAATAAATAAGAAATACATCTTAAAAATAAAATCTATCCTAGAAACATGATTATATGCATGTAATTACTCATTATAAATAATATATATATAAAAGATATATACCTGTATAGTAATAAAATTACCAAATTATACTAAAAGATCAATCAAACATCATCCAAATCTATTGGGAATTGCTGGACATCATTGTAACATGTTGTAAAAATTAGGAGTAGCTGAATCAAAAGTAAAATAAGGGAATTGACCCACCTCATGCATAGAATTAGGACAAAAAGTAAAAGGAAAAGAAGGAAAAAAGAAAGAAAAATTCTTAGTCGGTTGGAAACACTATAAATAAAAACCCTAACTCCATTTCACAAATTTAGGAACCTAGATTACACAAAGAAAAAATTCAGAAAAAACAAAGTAGGGATTGAACCTAGGCTTGTTCCCTAACCATCCAATAATGTGTTGTGAAACCCTAGTAAAGCCACCATCGTTTAGCTCCACCAACAACCCCCCTACTTGTTACTAGCCATCAGAGCTCCGATGAATAGATGTTTTAAAATTTTGCCTTATTTTTCCTTTATTTTCTAAAAATATTAAAATACTTTAGAAAATTATGAAAAAATTTATTTTTAGGTTATTTTAGATATACTTTCATGTTTTATTTTTATAAAATTATGAATATTTTATATACTTGTTTAAATAAGTTACCATTCATTTGAAATTTGAAATTCAAAATAAATGTATTAAATGATGTTGTTTTTAGCTCAAAATTTTTATTTAGAATACATATTATATATAGTTAATTATTATGTAGCCCAATTTTTTATACATATATTTTTAATAATTATTGTATATTTTGACCATAAAAATGGCTAAAAAATAGGGTAAACTAGGTTAAATTACGAACTAGGACACGTTTTTAGTAACAATAGACTAAAATGTGATAAATATTGAAATAAAACTCGTAAAAATACATGTTAATAAGGTTTAGTTAGAATGGAATTTTGTCATGTTTGGTATTATTATACGACACAGGTTAGGGTATATGCATATTAGGGTTAGAAATTATAGGTATTATTAAGCTATTTTAGGAAGTTATGTAAAATATAGCTTATTTATATTATGTGAATATAATATGATAAAGCTTGTTGTAGGAATATATAAGTATAATGGAAAACTAGAAATACCATTTACAAGTCATCTCTTGAAATAAAATCGGTAGTACGTATTGTCAGGCTTATATGAACTTAATGACATCACTTTTACTAAAATTGGATAATTTTAAGTAATATAACCCATATCTTTATAATATTACGAGAATTTACATATTACAATAATCTTATCGTAATTGAATCATAAATTGATTGATTAAAAGTACATTTCGATACAATTGAAACGATATGTTATAAATAATAATTTAAATACGTATATTATTGATACTTAATACTTTAACATAACTTACATAATAAGACTATATTTCATTATATAAGAAAAATAATAATATACTTTAGATATTTATATTTAATAAAAGAATAGATAAAGCCTTAACGTTTTCATAACATTTACGAAAACTAAATCTGAGTTTTGTGTATATAGGGTCTCCTAGTGAGCAAAACGTTGACGATATAAGCTTTTCGTAGTAAGCGTCAAAATAGGTAAGTTCAGATTATAGCTTTATCATTTGTTTAGATACTATATTAAAGTATCTAGAAGCTTAAGAGTACTTTTGTTTATGATTGTAAATTAGTTATTTGTGTGTATGCCATGTATGTGATTAGTATTCTATTTGTGACAGGGATTGAACTCTTTGGCATGCTGTTCTGCATGATTTCATAGTTTTGTATTAGGTGAACTTGTCTGACTACCCCTAAATGGAACTGATATCATTTTGATTGCTAAGGTAATTAAACATACATAGCAACCGTTAGGAGACCAGTTAAGAGTGTCAGACCAAATACTGAGTCTTTTCGATGGGGATAGTTGAAATGGTCATTTTCTTATCCTTAGTCGAATTGAGTAACAGGCAAGGAGGTCACAGCAAAGGTAAGGGCCATGGTTCAAAGGTGGTTATGGGAGTAGGATGTTCTCTATTGTATAAGCCCAAGTTTCGTTTGATTTTGAGTCACAATAAACTCTTCAATATGGGTTAAAGTAGATAAAATTTCTTTGACCTTACAATGGACCAAATAACATTGTACGATGTTTTAAGTGATTAATTGCATTACATGTCATTATAATTAATAACCTTGCTCATGATTATATGGTACTCTTTTGACTCCGTCTTATAAACTGAGCTAGTTGTGCTCACATCCCTATAGACTTTTTTGTAGGTGAGGAGAGAAAGTATAATATCACCACTTCTAGATTAATACGCAATTAGTTGAGGGTGAAAGTATAAGATGAATAGATGTTATTGCATATAATAATAGTATAAGATGTATAGATATTATTACTTATAATATATCACTTTCCTAACCAATTGCGCACTAACTTGAGGGTAGTGATATCTGTACATCTTGTACTTTCACTCATCACCTACAAAAGAGTTTGAAGGGATGTGAGTATAACTAACTTAGTAAGTGTGACAGAGTTAGAAGAGTACCATACAATCATAAGCAAGATTATTAATTATAATAACTTGCAATGCAATGCAATCAATCACTTAAGACATTGTACAAATTATTCGGTCCATTGTAAGGTTAAAAAAATTACATTTGCTCTAACCCAAATTGAGGAGTTTATTATGACTCAAAATCAGACCAAACCTGAGCTTGTGTAATGGAGAATACCCTCTTCTTGTGACTACCTTCGAACTACGGCCCTCACCCTTGCCACGACCTCTTTGCTTATCACTTAGTTCAACTAAAGATAGGGAAAGAACCATTTCAGCTATTTTTATTGAAGAGAGTTGATATTTGGTCTGAAACTCTTAACCATTTCCCAAACAGTTGCTATGCATGTTCAGTTACGTTAGCAATCAAATCAATATTAGTTCCGTTTAAAGGTAGCTAGACAAGTTCATACAATATAAAACTATGAAATCATGTAGAATAGTATGCTAAGGAGTTCAACTCCTATCACAAACAAAATATCAATCATACATATGGTATGCGCATAGGCAACTAATTTACAATTACAAGCAAAAATATTCTCAAGCCTCTAGATGCTTTAATATGATATCTCAATAAGTAGTAAAGCCACGATCCCAACTTACCTATTCTAACTCTTACTATGGAAGGCTTGTATCATCGATGTTCTGCTCACTAGGAGACCCTATATATATACAAAACCTAGATTTAGTTTTCATAAAAGTTATGAAAACATTAGGGTTTTATCTATTCTTTTATTTCATTTCGAAGTTATATATACATATATTGTCGATCTTGGTTTTTCCTCTTGGTTTTTATAAATAATTTTTCTTTAAACAAATCATTATTAAACCTTACCCGTTTAATATAAACCTTCGACTAGAGTTTAAAAAAATAAAAACCGTTCTTTTAACTTTGAAAACATTTTGGGGTTACTACTTCATTGGAGTTAGGAAAAAGAGTTAAGTTATAACAAATTGGGTGAATTGATTATAACTTAACTGTTGATCTTTCGATAATATAGATTTTTCGTTAAAACGATTTTGGAAAACTAAGATTTGGATTCGGGGGCTAATTTTTAAATCATAAATGGATAGTACTTTTAATCTTTTCGAATTTAAATTTATTTTTCAACATACCCTTATAATGACATTTATTTATAAGCTATAATTGAAATTATGTTTATTTACAAAAAATTGGATTTAAAGAATTAACTACTAAAAGGGGAAAAATAAAATTTTCCATTTTTTAAGTCGCCTCGTATGTACAGGCGCTTATGAACTTATTATTCGCGATCATACTTAAGAAGTTTGTTTCGAAAATATTAGTAGGTTAGTATATTTTAAATTTGGAAAGTGGTCGAGTTTACGTCTCTTAGCTATTTTATTTTATTTAAGAAAAAAACCTTAAAGAAAATGATCCTAATTTAGTGATTTTATTTTTGGAAAAATTCTAAAATATCCCAATTTTTGAATTTTTTTTATTTTTATTTATTTGGAAAAAAAATTTCTAGGTGATAAAACTTTTTAGAAAAATCTTAAAATACCTCAATACAACTTTCTATAAAATATGCAATTACCATAACTAATATGCCAAATTATAGAAAAAAAGCTTAAATATAGAAAATAAGCCTAAATAATAGAAAAAATACCTAAATATAGAAAAAAAGCCCAAGTCATGGAAAATAAGCCCAATTATATAAAAGATGTTTGAATCATAGAAAAGATATATGGATTATAGAAAACATGCCTAAAGAATTTATTTATTTATTGAAAAAAATATTTTTCTAAGTGAGAGATCATCTTTATTTTTCATTATTATTTTTTTAATTTTTAATTTTTATTGTATATTTTTTACTAAAACATAAAAATAAGTAAATCAAACAAACTAGGCCTTTTCCTTCTTTTTTTTTTCTTTTTTCTTTTTACAATTGTAAATAGAATACAATCATAACAATAACAACAACAACAACAAAAGGAAAAAAATGGTACGATATTACAAAAAAAATAAATAAAATAAAGAAAACAAAATATAGAGAACAAAACATAAATAAAAACTAAAGTAGAGCCAGACTAAGTTGGAGTTTGGACGAATCCTAGAAAAAGGAGCTGTGTAGAGAGAGAGAATGGTGTTATGAATGGATTTAAGTGATTGTGAGTGATGAGTTAATGTTTTATAGTGAAATGAAATCCACTATTTATAGGTATTATAGTCAAGTTAAGGATGAAAAATATTAAATGCAATTTGATTTTCTTTTTTGTTTAGGTTAGGTGAACTTGAATAATATGTGATACTAAATACAACGTTGCACGTATAGGAATTTGTCATAGTATGTCCAACGCAAATAGGAGTGTGCCTACCACACTTAGAAGTCAGTTAGTAAATGATGTGGTAAGTGAGAAAAGAAAATAAAAGATGCATTTTGTACTTTCCATGAATTGAACTTAAGATCTCCTAGTCATACTAAGTCATATGTAATATTAAATTTGAGTGTTTATCCAAATGAGCTGTTGGTTTTTTCTTATTCAATTGTACATATGAATTACGTCAACCTAGGCCAAATTCAAATCTAAGCCCAAACCCAATGACCCTTTTTTTATTTTATTATATTCTACTAAATTATCTAAAAGATTTATATTTTTATAAATATTTTATTTTTTGTATTTTTCTAAATTTCTTATTTTTAGGGGTTTTTTTCTTTTTTCTTTTTTCATTTTTCCTAATTTAGAACCCTATTCTAAAAATTTTGAAAAATAAATAGAGTAAAAATGGAGTGTCTGCAAATATATATATCTAAAGTATATTATTATTTTCCTTATATATAATGATTATTACCACTAATGGCTCTTATAATGTCTCCTATCATGATATTAAAGCTGATACTACCTAAGTATAATTGTATTTTGCTTTCTTTTTTTCAAAAGGGTTTGATGTATATATTTGATGACAGGGTTTAATGTATTTTATTTGTTAAAGTGAACATTTATGCCCTATTGGCTCAATTATGTTGGAAAGCTTTGAATTAAATTAAGTTCTAAATTTCAATATCTAATTTCATATTTGTAAACTCAATTTTACAATTTTGTGAAATAATTTCTTTGGTTTTAGAATTGCCCAAGTGAATATATTCAAGTAGCTTTTTTAATTGTAGTTTTAGTTAAGCAGTGTATGGTTACAAGTGTTATGGTGCTGCTCTTTCGATTGATTACGTAATGTTGTAAGACTTCAAATCTTCTTTACTTTTACGTATAGTTATGTAACTATTTTGATAGGGATGCTAAAAGTTAGGTGGAAAGGTTTCTTTATGTTTGTGCCTTCCTAGTGTTATGCATCCTCATAATAGAATGGTTTGATGGTTGAATAAAGTTTTTATAATTTCTTGTTTGGTTGTTATATATGTGGATCCATTAATCTTTATATGTTAGTGCAAATAAGATGGATTATGGTATGAATAAATACGATTATATTATAACTTAATCATTTGTGGCCTTTATTCAATTTCACATTCTTTTGTTAGAAGAGTTATGGTGTTTCTCTTCTAATTAATTGAGTAATGTTATAAAACTTTTGATCTTCTTTACTTTCATGTGCAATTCTATAACTCGCTCTTTAGTCCTAGCTCTTCCTAAGCACGTAATAGCTTGACATGGAACCTTGAGAGCTTATCCATGTGTTATTACTTCTTGTTAAGCCATCATTGATGAGGGTAGAGGAGCAAGTGTTGATAAGAGTTTTTAAACATGGGGCACTAGGCCTAAACTGACTTGCCTAAGACAATTAAGCCGCTTCAGTGAACTACGGATGAAGTATTTGAAAGCTTTATTATTATGCCCTAAAACTTAAAGAATAATGATAGCCTGCTATGTATAATACTTAAGCATTATACGTTGAGGCTTTTCATATAAAGAGTGAGTTTCTAAACCAATTTTAATTCTTTAAATCATTCATTACTTTTGTAAAACATTTTGAGAATGGTTTTTTAAGTCCACTTTATTAGAAAATGATCAATGATATAAGGCAAAGATTTTATAAAACTTTTTGAATCTAAAGTTTACAAACTTTATGAAGTCTTCTTACAAAAGAAGTAAAAGTTTTATTTGGAACTCCTCAACTAATGTTATTGCATTCCTTATAGATATTGGAGAATACATATGTAGATCACACATCATCAATAACACCTAAAAATGGCAAGGATAGGAATGAGCCACTAGAACTCAACATGAAACAACCACAAACACATTCCCGCATATCATGCACACCTATTTTAATAAAGCAACTAGGACTCATTTGATATATTCAATTTAAGCATAAATGAGCAATATGAGAATACTCATGACTTTAGATACTATGAGGAACAATAGGGTTTTATTGATATATTCAATTTAAGCGTAAACAAGCAATAAGACAATACTCATGACTTCAGATACTCTAGGGAATAATAAGGTTCTAACCTTATCAAAGCAAGCATTAAGGGAACTTGACGAGCATATTCAACTACCGTGTTTGACTTAAAATGGCTTGAAATGATTTAAGAAGATTTAAAGGATTCAAATATCAAGGAGTTTCCCAACGATTCATCAAGCCACCGACTCACATGCCATCGATACTGTACAGTCCATCAAATCCTATACCTCCAAACTACTCCTAACATCACTTTGCTTTGCTTCTAAAAGTGTTTGACATTTTTCACTCTATTAGTAAAATGATTCAACCTAATGATACTTTTGCTCCCTTAAGACCATGGCAAGACGTAACCAGCATACAATTACAATTTAAGCCAAGTTTATGTATTGGTCCATCTTATCCTATTTCTAATACGCAGCATGTAAGGTCATCTTGTACCTAAAGATATCACCATCAAGAACCATCAATTGAAGCCATCTCCAAAATTGCTCATCAAGATAAGTCAATTTCTAAACTCATACGCAAAGAAAAAATAAAAGTTATGATGGGCTTATAAAAATTAAAGGCTTTCATTTAATTGTTAATTATAGATTAAGCCTACCATTTAGGCCTAACAAGCTTTACTTAGCATGATTATTAAGTTGACCCATCAAACTTGTAAGCCCATTTAGCATTCTACTAAACTGACCAACAATATTAGGCAAGTTGATTAGTCTAATTAATATTATAGTTCTTCACATAGCCTTATTATACAATCTTATACTTAATTGATTAACTTCTCGGTTTTATTAATTGAACTGTTTTATAAGACGATAAACCAATTGAAGGAATGATAGACTTCGCTTGGGATTATCTTAGGATCCAATTTAATCATAAGGGATTCAATTTTAATTCTAATCAATTAAGACATCTTATTAATTAATTTAAATCATCTAAGTTGGAAATTTGCTTAGTTGAATTGATTAGAAAAAAAAAAAAAAAGAGAAAGGGGTCTAGTTTAGGTGAACGGGGCTTGAATTGATTTGATTTTCAAGGGGAAGCTAGTTATAATTATTTTATTAATTATAAGCCACATTATTTAATTATTATATTTATTATAGAATTAGCTTAATACAATCTCATGCCTAATATAAACTTCCTAGATATTACCATAACTCCATTATATGCACGAAACAAACTCATAGATCAAAGTGTTCCTATTATGATTTTGATTCAAATCCTTAAATACATATAGGGAAAAATTGAGTTTAAATTTGATAATCCGGTATGCAGATTTGAAATCTATAGATCAAAATTTATTTAATTCATCTTTTATCTCAAATTATTTGAAAAACACATTTTTTTTTATTATTTTCATGGGCTAAGATAGATTAAGGTGTTTTAGCAAGAATACATTGAATATCATAATCAACAATTGAAGAATATAAAGAACACCTTGAATACACCTCCAATCATTCAATTCCACATCACATTGCATCAGTACACTAACCTTTATCAATAAGCAATATTGAATCATTAAGAATCAAAACTTAAACTTAAACACAGTCTTAGCATAATATCTTCATTTGAGCCTTCATAATCATCCATTAAAGCATTCAACTTTTCTAGAAAATTAATTCGTACATCAACATTACTAGACAGCACAATTTAAGCCTATAACTTACTTTATTCATCATTAGATCAAACCCATCTTCTTCCTTACTTTAATTTATCATTTATACTCCAATACATACTTCTAATAACTTGAAATTTCTAAATTTCTGATAACATGGAATTATCTAAACCTCAAATTAATTATCAAAGTTTCATCTTTCTCACATCAAATAAATACCTATTTAACTCTAGCCTTCATTAATTCTTGATTACCATTCTAACACTCAAAGAAATTGAAATTAACCATGAAACCCTTAATTTCCAACAAATACCCATTTCTCTAATTTATCATTTACATCATCAAGATTTTAACTTTATCATTCCAATTTATCTCTTATTTATTAATTAACATGTATACTTATTAATTAGCGATTCTATTACTTTAATAACATTAAATTCCTCAAATCAAGACCCATATCATGCCTACACATCTTCATACTATTTTTTTTTTTATCATTTCTCTATCATCGATTCTATTTTTATACATCTAACATCACCAATGAATCCACCAATTAATAAATTACCACCAGTTAATAAAAAATCAATAAGAGAACACCAAGAACGCTATCAAGACCCGCTATCAATTGCCAATTTTCTAATCACTATAAAATAGCATCATTAAACTCAAATTTCAATTTATCAAACATATCATAGATATGCTTAATTACCTAATCTCAAAGGATTAAACAAATCAAATTCCAATATCTAGATATAACCATACACCACTCATGTATACATACTTGCATACAAATCTTATATCTCAAGCTATCAAACATTAAATTAACACTTACCTTGTTAAAAAGTTCCTTCTTCAATCTTCTAAAATGTTCAAAACTCCAATGAAGCTTTCATGCACCCAAATAATTCAACTCTCAATTATGTTTTGGTAACACTACAATTAAGACCTATTACTTTTTTGAAACTTGTAAATTGGAGAATACTTGATAACATATATGAGAATTAAATGAAGACATTAGGATTGAAATCTAACTTACCACTTCAAGCTTTACGTAAGCCATATTTCAACCTCTAATGCTTTCTCTTCACTTATTCAATCTTAATTCCTCTAATGAATGTTCAATTAAAATTACATTTGATAGAATTCTTAAATCCCAACTAAAACTCCAAAATTAAGTAGATAACTTTCTAATTGGAACTTTGTTCTTGGTTAACTCCTTTATGATTGCATACATCAATACCTAATCTTTCAATTGTACCTTGCAAAATGGAAAAACCCACTTAAAATTCTTTGGATTCTATGTAAACTAAAGGAGAGGAGAAGGAGGAGGAGGTTACCATGATTTTTAATTCAAAAGGCTTGATTTTCTCTCTCCTGTAACCTCTCAAGCTTATATAGGTTCTCTGATCCTCCTTTTAAGTCCTTGATTTTCTATCTTAACTATTCTAGACATATTTTAAAGGCATTTTCTTTATACATGTATGGACATGTTGAGAAATTGAAAATTAATGTTAAGACATACCAATTTATAATTCCATTTACTATTATGCCCCTAAGTAATTTACATAACTTATGGATATTTTAGTAAATTGGCTTTAGAAATTAATTTGAGACTTAAGAAAAATTAACTTAATCATGAAAATCATTTCAATTGCTAGAAAAATATTTTTAAAATATATAAAAGGACAATTCACATAAATGCCCAAACTTAATTATTTATAAGCTAAGTTATTTTAGTAAATTAATTTCCTTACCTTTTTTATAATAAAAAAATGATAACAATTTTAAATTATTCTTTGCCTTTGAATTCAAATGTCTTTGAATTGCCTTCTAAATTTGAGGTGTTTTACCTCAAGATCATAATGAGTCATTGACCACATGCCTAACTTAACAAATTGAAGACCCTTGAGCCCTTAGATGCAAGCCTTTTGGCCCAGGTCGGTTATAGTAGTCCAAACTTCTTTAATATGCATCACATGACAAGCAAAGTTATACATCCTATAAAATCTAGAATAGATATCAAGAGGTTAATACTCTTTCAAAAATAGCTCAACTCCATCTTATGAGGCCTTTAAGTAAGGGATCTTTACTCTCTATAAATATTCCATTTTTTTCCAACACCGTCGCGTTGACTTGGATATTAAAGTGATCATGCGTGCCAAAGCACCTTCCTGCATCCCCTTTAGCTTAATGTTCTTCTTTTACAAGGAACTCATCCTCCGTAAAGAACACAAAATCAATAATTTCACAATTAATAAATTCTATGTGTTTGGATAAAAGAAATATAACCTAAAAAATTACATGAATCATCTAACAATTACGTAAAAAAACAAAAAACGAAATACACTTACTATACTTCAACTTGTGCTCTTTTTTTTTTTTCTTTTTTTTTTTTTTGCATTCTCCTCATTATCTTATTTATATGTTTTGCTAAGTCTTTTTTTTTTCCTATTTGATAGTAGTAGTTGTTTAATTTTCATACTTATTTCTTTCATCCACTTCTTTCAATTTGCAAACATACTTCTAAAGTAACAAATTGTCTAAGGCTTGTTAAAACTCACACGTTTCTATTTTCTTATTCAAGTTTTTACAAAGAAAAACACAGTGGGTTTGGATTTTTAGAGTTAAGCCAATCATTATTGCGAATATGGTTCCTATTTTCTCTTTTTGAATACTGGATTGAATCTTTTTTTATTAAGAATAATAAGAATTTTAGTGTTTAATTTCATACTTTTAGTCTTTTTCCAATATTATTGTTAAAATATGAAAACCTAATATTAATAAGGGTAAATAACAAAAAAATGACATGTGTCATTGAGGTTTTACAAATAGATGAACTAAGTTCTTATTTTTAACAAATACATGACGTAGGTTTCTTAATTTTATATTAATTATAATAAGGACATGTGGGGTTTTTCTATTGGTTGATAGAATTAATTATTAAATGATATAAATAAATTGCCACACCTTGAATACTATGTAGCATGGAAATCTACTACATGTACTATTAAGTAGTCTACGCAAGGTGCCTTAACTATGTGAGTTTCTTACCCAGTTTTAATTTAAAAAATCCTTGAATTTGATTCAGATTCATAAAATGATTCCAAGAGTTAAAAGACTTGAAAAAATTTAGGTAAAATTCCACCTATAATTTGAACAAAATCTAGAGAAAACCTATTAAAATGGTATATATATACATATATATATATATATACCTATACATGTGTGCACACACATACATATGAATAATTATATCTAGAAAACAATGAGGCCATAAGGACACCATTAACTGTATGAGCTCATATGTCTTAAAATATGATAAGAAAGCTCATACCCATCTCAGGTTACAACAGTTTGAGTTAAAGAGAGTTTTATTAGCTCATCAATTACGAACCGATATTAAGTTTTTCTAAAATAGTTTTAAGTTATATAGTCGCCCTATTAAAAAGAAAAAGACAAAGTAAATATAGTCATAGTCTTCATCACCCTCAACAAAATCAATTTCCTTTACCTCTTCTCCATTGTCAACCCCATACCTAGTCGAGTCATAAGCAGAATCAATATAAATATCCTTACCTGAAGAAGATAAGATAAGAGCTTTACAGGACTTTGTACGCAACAACCACAAACACATGTGATATGAGGCACCAGGAACCTTAAAAAAAGGTATTTGGATGATAACATATATATATATATATATTTGTATATTAAAATTGCCATTGAGTTATTAATTATGCAATAAAAGACTAAGAATTGTAAAGAAAAATGAAGTTGATCAAAAGTAAGAAAAAGAAATTCAACTTCTTAAAGAAAAGAAAAAATCAAAAGCAATGATAAAAGAATAGAAGCTATAGGAATCATTGAGACACATAAGCTAATTAGACTCAAGACGGAAAAAAAAAAAAAACTCAGAATGAAGAACAAATAATCAAAACTAAATAAGAGAAGAATAGAACTTAAAATATCAATGTTTCATTTATCAAAGCTAAACAAAGTAGAAGAAACATTATTCTAAAGATTAAGGAAGAAAAAATAAAGTATGATAAAAAGAAAGGACAAAATCAGAAGACAAAGAACAAGTTAAAAGAACAAAAAAATTCAAAATTACAAAAGGCTTAAGCAGAAGCAAGACAAGAAATATTTTACAAGTTAAGACCTTGCAATACCATAGAGATATATTTGGACAATGTATCTAATCTAGTCTAAGTGATATTTGAACAGTATCGAGAACTACAAATCAATGATTATTGGAAAGATTAACAAATCAAGAAGACTAGAAAAGGAAAAAATCTCAAATACAAGCATTTGATAGTCGAGCATATATGAAAAGACTATAAGCAACGAAGATTACAAAGATTTAAGGAATAATGACTTTACAATAGCTATTACCAAAGAAAGATCAATCGAATGTTGGAGTTACAACTATTTAAATAGCTCAAGATGAACAATGAGAAGAGAAGAGAAGAAGAAAAGAAACTTTTGAACAGACAAAAAAGAATACGAGCTGCACAAATTTCTAAGAAAGAGCCAATATATGTTTGCATGATCATTAGCATTTTAGAAAAGTTCTTGTGATATTTAAGTGAAAAAGTACAATCTATTGTTGATTGAGAGTATTGTGTTAAAGTGTGATGAAATTGACCATAAATCCATAAAGGAGTTACTAATCTCTTTAACAATTATGGAGTACCATTTGAGAGAACTTATGAGGGAAACTTTGTGAAGTTACAATTACTTCTAAGATAAGAAGTTGGGAGGAAAGGAAAAGTTGTGGAAACTGTTGATTTTATTATAAAAGTTTCTTTTAGATAATGGAACTTAAGTATAGACTATCTATTCCCCAATTGCAATTTGAAAGAGTGGACTAATGCACAAAGTAGAACCACTTTATATTGCTGCCTAATTTTCTAATCCCTATTTATTTAATTTTTAGTAATTCATTTATTGATTTATTCCATCATTTGATAACTTAAGCTAATCGTAATCAACATAATTAAGCTCATTATATGAACTGAATAATTGATTCAAAGACATCATTAAGTTATTGATTAGTTATCTAATAAATAGAAGCTAAGTTGAAAGATCAACTTACAAGTTAAGAAGCTTTCACACACAAATCATGAGTGATCTTAAATGTTAAGAAATAAAAAATGGTTAGGACTTAAAATTTTTGTGTAACAATTAATTCAAGCCCTCCTTTCCCCTTCTTTTCTTAATTGTTAACTAAGACCAACACACAAGCCTAGTCTTATGCAACGAGTAGGATTCGTTGATAATATTAAATTAAAGTGTATCAACATAACAATAAGCGTAGAGTACTTATGACTCCTATAAGTAGGGGACTCAGGCAGTTTGATCCCATATAAGGTTATCGAGGGTAGTTTAGAATAATCAATCTCCATAGCGAACTGAAAACAAAAGAAATCTTGTATAAGAGTCATAATTGTTATCCCGTTGCCACCATTATGCATTAGTCACCGCTACGCCAATACTGTTCTTTCTTATCAACTACTTGCTGACCTACCCCTAATGTGGCCAAAGCATGTGGGAACTACCGTATTCCAAACTAGGTCTAAGGGTGTTGTTTCTTAGATTGAATGATGAAACACACACAACAATCAATTTATTAGGATGAGTTTATATATTAGTTAAGTTATTTAAAGTTTAATTCATACATTAGTCCAATTATTTAAAATCTATCTTAACAAGCAATGACCATCGCTTACTTATATTGATGAGCCTAGTTTAAGAGATTAAAGGGTGGGACAAAAACCAACCTGTATCTATTAAAATTAGAGTAAAATATATTAGCTTTAACCTTACAAATATAAGAAATTCTTACTCAATTATGGAGATTCCAAATTGATCCTTAGACAGGGTAATGAACCTATTTTAGGTGAACTAAATATTGAGGTGAATCAATTTCGATGTCTCGAGAACCCTTACACCTTTTACTCAAAGCTTAGTCCTTTATTCTAAGTTTTTCCTTTAATCCTTCTATTACTCAAATTCATCTTTGTCTTGTTGTCAAGTAAGGTTTTTTATAATGTATGAACTTTGTTACTTCTATAACTACTAGTGCCTTATCCTAATTAGGTACTGTGCTAAAACTTTTAGGAAGAAAAATAATTTTTAGCTTTGTGACATTTAGGATATACAAGTCATAAGATTTAGTCAACTCTACAAAATTTATACATGAGAATGTATTGCCTAATTGTCTTTATTATCAACATTTAAATGTTTAAGCTTCAAAATATCATTCCATACTCTAACCACGTCAACTTCCAAATTTTATTTTCAAAGAGAAGTAATGGTTTTATTGGCCAAAAATGAAAAAAAAAAGTAATGGTTTGATTAAAGAGTCTCTAATTGTTAACTTTACTACTAGTCAATATTTGTTAATCTCCAATTAATTCAACTTTATGTAATCAAAGCTATCAATTTTTCCCAAACATCCATGATATCTCCACAAGAGGTCGATATCTATTATTTGCATTCTCTTAACTAATATATTCAATCATCCATTAAATTAAACTAGTTTTTTTTAATTATTCATATAACAAGACTTTCCAAACATAACTTTTGATATCCACAACAACGTATATTATCTTTAAGTATCTTTTAACATTTCAACTTTATATTGTCAATATTACTAACCATATAGCCTCAGTATTATGCCATTATTAAGGATGGTTCCTTCATATGATACATCATCAATTTTATTTTTTATACAATACGATTTAGTCATCAATCATGTAGTTCTAACCTTTACATAATTAAATCCATTCATTTATTTAGTGCCCAACCATCAACATTCCAAACTTTCCATTATGACAAGCATCTTTAATTTATACCAAGTAATAACCCCTTACAAGAGACAATTAGTGAGCACTTAAAAACACAAAATAGATACCTTTTTAGAGTCCTAGTTACATGCCTCTAGTAAAATGCAAACTTTATTTCATCTATATAAATGTACACAATCACTACATTCCAAGTACTCATCAAATAATGTACTATCGGATAACATCTATCATTAACTCAACACAAGTATAGAATCTATCTTGATCAATCCTATTTTTAACACACCTAAAGCAAGCATAAGCTTTGAATACCTCTTCATTTCATCTCCCATAACACCTATTTATCAACAAACAAGATAACACTTCAATTAGACCATTATCCCAACTACTTGTCTTCATGTTTCCACACAAAACCAAGAGAGAACTCTTACATCTTGAAATGGAAAGGAAAGCGAACTGCCCTTGTTGCAATGGTCACACTGTCCTTAGATCCAAGATCATTTTTTCTTGAAGATTATAATTTCTAAAGATTAGTAAAGTTCTCACTTTATTTTAGCTTTTAAATCATTGAATGAATTAGAAAATTCACCTTTTAAGCTCAGATGTCTTCAATGGTAGCACATTACTCTAAGCTTCAAGCTCCCATTCTTGATTTTCTAGAGAAAACATGTTGGGTTCTTATTTTTTTTTTCCCTTACTTCCTCTAACTGTTTTATTTACGAACGTAACCCCACTATTTTAAGGGTCCAACATCCTGATCTTTGGTTATTATGACTCTCCGTATCTACTTCTAATTCATCTTAAGATTAAACTTGCCTTAATAATTTGATAAAATTAATCTCCATTGAAATATGTGGTAGAATTTTCGAGGTAGAGCAAGATGGGTATTTTGAGAAATTTACTCCTATTTTCCAAAATTTATCCACTTATCATGACTTAAAATTTAATTAAAACATTGTATCATAATTTAATTATGTAGGGTGTTTCATAAAATAATATGAATACATTTCCATAAAATATAAGGAAAAATGGCATGAAAAAAAATAGTTAACTAAAATATTTTTCGGCTACCTTAATATCGAGGGGAATTGACCTCTAGTGTGGGGGTAGCCTTAGGTGGTGGGTAGCTGTCAATCACCATATGTAGCTCATAACAGACAACTATGTTTGGTAATTTTTCAGCTATTCGAAGGCAGGGGGTAGCTAGCGACCACTGTAGGGAGCTACACAACCACCTTCCATCCTCATCACATGTAATGTAAGTTGGCTACACCCCAACCTTGAGATGATTGGAGAATGTTTTTATTGCCTTTTTCTATGTTGGTTTTCTTTGTTTCAAATTCCTCTACTTTCATTAAAAGGTATTCATATTATTTGGTTTGAATGATTTAATACTTATTTGCATCATCCACAAGAAAAGCATGACACATCCTTATATATAATTAATATAAAAGCAAGAAACTTAGATAATTTATTTGTCAAAGATAAAAACCTATGTCACTTATTTAGAAGAACTCAATAACACAAGTCACATTTTGTAATTTACCCCATTATTAATTTTTACTCATTTTTAAGCAGTGATTGTCGAAGTGGAGTCCAATGTGAAGAAAAAAAAAAAAGGAATTCAAGGCTTTAAATGTCACTAAAAGGAATACCTAAACGTTTATAGGTTAACACCTCAGTATATTAAGGATGGAATCATTATTTCAAAACCATAAGGTAAAAATGATGTATTATGTTGATCTACTTTTTTCTTTTCTATTTTCTTTTTGTGCATGTTGTTAGACGTCAACAAGACCAACAACAAAAACAACAACCAAAGAATGGCTACTGATACACATGCACATAATACACACACATAGAAGAATTTATTCACTTTCAATCACTCATTTTACTTTGCATTATTTTTGAGCTTTTGGTTGTTACACAAAAAACACACACATTGTATCTTGCACTTTACACTTTTCACTGCACACATACTTGTTTTCTGTTCATATATCCACTATACACACTCATAAACCTTTATATCCTTTCCTTAGAGTATCACACACACCCTTCTACACACACAATTTTTCTTGCTATTTATGTAATTGTATTCACACCTAAACAACTTAATTACCTTCTATTTTCATCCAATATTGACCAATTAGAATCAAACACTACAATACCCCCCCTAATGCTGATTGGTTTTCATCAAATTACAAGACCTTAATCGAAACATGAACCTTAAGTTCTTAAATGTATCTTTTCTCAAAGGCTTGGTTAGGATATCAACTAGTTTTTCTTCAATTTTACAGTATTTAAGTGCCAGCTTCTCTTTATTGACCTGATCTTGCAAGAAATGAAACAGAGTCTCAATATGTTTACTTCTACCATGTGTAGTTGAATGTTGAGCCAAGTTAATTGCTGATTTGTTGTCAATCCTTAACACTATTGGACACTTCACTTGAATCTTCATCTGATCCATCAACATTTGTAACCTGGAAAATTCACACGCAATAGTAGATGCAGCAACATACTCAGCTTCACACGAGGATAGTGCAACAATCTACTATTTCTTCGAGCTCCATTGAAATGTTGAATTACTTAGTTGAAATAAGCACCCTGTTGTGCTCTTTCTATCGGATTTATCTCTACACCAATTTGAATCAAAATACCCTATCAAAACATCCATTTTTTCATTTATGTCTTCAAATCTTTAAAATAGCAAACCATAATCCATAGTCCCCTTAATGTATCTTAAAACTCTTTTAGTATCTACCAAATATAACCATCTAGAATTTTCCATAAATTTACTTAAAACACCTACTTCATATGCAATGCCCGGTTTGCTGTTGCATGAGTATCTCAATGATCCAACTATTTGCATGTACATAGTTAAATCAACCAATGCATCACTAACATCTCAAATCAGTTTTACACTGCTGTTAATTGGTGTTAAAACTTCATTACAATGAAGCATATTAAATCTTCTTAGAATGTCCTTCACATACTTTGACTGATGTAACAATAAACCTTTTTCAACTTCAGTAAACTCCAAACCAAGAAAATAAGATAGCCTACCAAGATTTGACATTTCAAATTCTAATTTCATAACCTCCTTAAAAGTGGTTATGTCATGCTCATTCCCTCTAGTAACTAGTAAATCATCAACATACAAACGTACTATCATCAAATCACTTTCATTCTTTTTAACATAAACTCCATACTCACTACTATACTTATTAAACCTATGCTATGTAAGAAATGCACCAATTCTCTTATTCCAGGCCTAGGGTGCTTACCTTAAACCATAAAGAGCTTTCCAAAGCTTGTATACTTTCTCCTCGCTACCTTTAACTACAAAGCTAAGTGGTTGTACAATACAAACCTCTTCCTCCAAAGGACCATTTAAAAATGTTGATTTCACATCCATATGATAGATAGACCAAGACTTCAAAGTTGCAAATGCAACAACAAGTCTAATAGTCTCTATTCTTGCAATTGGAGAAAACACTTCTTACAAGTCAAGAACAGGTTTTTGCAAAAAAAAACTTTTGCTACCAACCTTGCTTTATATTTTAAAATAGTTCCATCTGGCTTCATTTTCACCCTGAACACCCATTTAGCATCAATAGGCTTCTTATACTTTGGCAAAGTCATTAATTCCCATGTCCGATTTCTTTCAATAGCTTGTAACTCCTCTTGCATTGCTGCGATCCACTTTGAATCGCTGCGATCCACTTTGAATCATTCATAGCTTGTTCAAAAGTCACTGGTTCAACATCTGCAAATAAAGCCATGTGAACTAAATCACCCTCTTCCATGATGGCACTGTTGGGAAACATTTCATAATCATCCAGTCTTCTTAACCTCTGGCGTAATCTTTGTTGTCTGTGCTCAATTTACTGATCAGCGTTGTTCCTTCCATACTCAGGTGATGTTTCATGTGTTTCTTCACCTTTACTCAAATGTATATCCCTCAACTACATTGAACTGTCTAATACATTACTTTTCCATTGCCACGAATTTCCTACATAAAAAACAACATCTCTGCTTATGAACACTTTCTTAGTAAGAGGATTGTACACCTTATACGCACCAGTTGGATGATAGCAAAGAAGAAGAGCATACATACTTTTATCATCCAATTTCTTTCTCTTCTCATCAGCCATGTGACTAAAACATATGCTACTAAATACTCTTAAATGCTGTATGCTCGGTTTCTTACCTAACCATGCCTCCTCTGGAGTTTTATCAATCAACTTCTTATTTGGACATCTGTTAAGAACATATGTTGCTGTTGTTACTGCTTCTCCCCAAAAGTGCTTAAGCACATTCCTTGTTCTTAACATACTACGCACCACATTCATCAAGGTCTTATTTCTTCTGTGGTGTATAAGGTCCTGTCACCTCATGCATGACACCATTATCTTCACAAAAAATCTTAAACTCTATTGAAGTATACTCTCCTCCACCATCGGTTCTCAAGGTCTTAATTGTCCTCTTACTTTACTTCTCAACATAAGCCTTAAATTTCTTACGAACTTCATAAACTTCACTCTTATTTTGGATCAAATATACCTACAATTGTCTACTAAAGTCATCTATAAATGTAACAAAGTATTCATTACCTCCAAGAGAGGAAGGATTGATTGGTCTACACACATCAAAGTACACTACTTCAAGCAAATTTAAAGCCCTTAGTGATGTCTCTTGTTTGAATCGACCCCTTATTTGTTGACCCAGCAAGCATTCTTCACACGCCCTATCTTGTATCCGAATATGAGGTAAACCATCCACCATACTGACATTCTTTAGTTAACTTAGACTTCGAAAGTTCAAATGACAAAGTCGTTGATGCTAAATCCAACTCGTTTCATCTACAACAGTTGCCAAACACTTACCAACACTTGTTTAAATATCAATTTTGAATGTTCTATTCTTGGTAAGAGGGGACTTCAAGATCACTTTGTCTTTATTATCCTACACAATCAACAACTTATCTCATAACTCTATGTTATAACCCTTTTCCAACAATTGTCCGAAACTTAGTAGATTATTTTTCATCTTAGGCACATATAACACCTCAAAGATGTATGGGTATTCTCCATTCTTTGGTTGAATTAGAATCTTCCCAAGTCCTTTAGCCATTACCACACCGCTATCAACAAACTTAACTTTGCTTCTAATTCATTCATCAAGATCAATAAACCACTCTCTATTTCCCGACATATGATTAGAACACCCGGTATCAAGATACTAAGAATTAGCAGTTGTGGTATCGTATTTAGTAGTCACCATTAGGAGTACATGATTAGACTCTCCTTCATCCTGTTGTGCATATGCAACAGCCTCATCATGATTCTTTTAAGGCACCTTTTGTCCCCTACACTCATCAGCAAAGTGGCCATATTTCTGACAATTATAACATTGTGTGTTTCTTTTATCAAATCCTCTTCTATCCCCTCGACTATGTGTACTTCCTTGCTTTGGGAAATTCGAGTTAAATTCAATACGATTTTGAGTATTACTTCCTATAGTATCTTGATTACGCACCTGAGCATTGTAACTTTTTCCTCCACGTCGAAATCTTCCTCTACCTTTGGTTCTCTTATTTCTTGAAAAATTTGGAATGCCTTTCTTTATCTAGGCGTGTAATGCTTGTTCAATTGTCTTTTCAAGACCTCTTTCATTCATTCTCTGCTTGTAGGCTTCTAAGGAGCTCTAAAGTTCTTCCAATTTCAACTCATTAAGGTCTTTAGACTACTTAATTGCTACAATAACATAGTCAAATCTTAGGGTTAAGGTTCGAAGGATCTTCTTGATCAGCATTACTTTTGTCATTGTCTCGCCATTGGACTTCATCTGGTTAGACAATAAAACAACCTTGGTGCAGTATTCACTAATACTATCCTTTGAATCCATTTGGAGTAACTTATATTGTCTCCTTAGCGTCTATAATCTGACTTACTTTAGCCTATCTGCTCCTTTATAACACTTTTCAAAAGTATCCCATGCTTCTTTAGATGTTTTAACTGTAGCAATCTTCTTGAAATTAGAGGAGTCTATGCACTGATGAATGTAGAAGAGAGTCTTGCAATCTTTCTTTTTCACATCATTGTACACTGCACATTGAGCGTTTGAAGGATCATTGCCCAATTCTTGTAGACTATTGTCAACAATTTTAGAAACTTCTTAGAGTCCAAAGATAACTTACATTTGAATGCACCATTTGTCATAGTTCTTGCTATCTAATACAAGAAGCAAAGCCGTAACATTACTCACACCACTTGACATGTCTTCTTGCACAAAGATCACAAAGAGTGATCAACTGTTCAGGATCTTGAACAAAAAAAGCTCTGATACCACTATTAGACATCAATATAAAACAATAATAGAAACAACAAACAAAGAATGGCTACTGATACATAAGCATACAATACATATGTACAAAAGAATTTATTCACTTTCAATCACTCATTTTACTATGCACTATTTTTGAGCTTTTGGTTGTTACATAGAAAACGCACACACACACACTATATCTTGCACTTTACACTTTTCACTGTACACACACTTGTTTTCTATTCATATATCCATTGCACACACTTACAGACCTTTATATCCTTTTCTTAAAGTCTGACACACACCTTTCTACACACATAAACTACTATGCTATTTATATAACTGTATTCACACCTAACCAACTTAACTACCTTCTGTTTTTATCTAACATCAACTAATCAAAATTAAATACTACAATATGTATTTGATTAATGATTAGAAAAACTAAACTATTAAATAAAACCTTGAAAAGAAAGTATGGGTTAGTTTAATATGATCATCCATAGTTTAGCTTTTATAAGCCTTTAATGTTTGGTTCAATGAACTTCATTCGATCAAAGTCCAAAGTTTCAAATATATCAACCATTTGACTTACCTTGGTTAGACAAAGTGGTACTTCCTATGACTATAGTTATCATCCTCCCTCAAATTTCTACTTTAGACCTTCAATCTATGATATACCTTATATTTAAGGACTTATGATGATTTTTTTTTTCATTTTTCCCTATAAAATTATTAACTAAAGTAAATAAAAGCCAATAAATTGGGTAAAACAAAAAAATTTGGACCATTTCCCTTGTGAGTCATCTTTATAAAGAGATTGAGACAATATTTTCTATATCATTCTAATTGTCTTGGTTAACTTCGAATAGGCAAAAGAATATTGACACCTATTTCAAGTAATGTTGCTTCAACAAATCAGACCAAATCCGTTCTAAGTAGATAGGGAGTAGGATGATTTGGTCCCTCATCTCTCACTTTGACCTAAAATTCCAATGTGGCCTAGTAAAGTTTTACCGTTGAATAGAAAGACTGGAGAGGAAATATTTGATCTAAAATTAGATATGGAGAAAACTTGTGATAGAGTAAATTGGAATTTTCTTTTCAAAATGTTAAAATAATGGTGACTTCTAGTAAAGTTTTAATATTACTAAATGGAAAGTTTTGTGGTCTTTCTTAGCCTTTTAGAGGTCTCAGATAAGAAGATCTATCGTCTACTCTACTCTTCATAATTTTCTTAGAACATTTATTAAGGGGTCTAGATGATCTAATGAAACACCATAAAACAACACAGTTCGATTGTACTACGAGAGTTCTTGTATCACACTTAGCATATGCCGATTATTATACCATATTCACGAATAAGCCTTTAAATTGATGCATCATTTATTTGATTTCTCGAGAAGTTATGAGTTGTTTTCAACTTAAAACTCAACAAACAAAAAAATGTTTTTCTGCGTTCGAAGTATCTATCTTAAGCCAAAGTGCATATAGTATGGCGTATAATAGTTGTCACTCATCTTACTTTTCTTTTACTTATTCTAATATGTCATATGCCGCTGCTAAACTGGTTTTAATTAAATTGATTGTGCACTCTCTATGTCATCACATCCTTCTTGTACTTCTACCTCTGAAGGAAGCAATGGATAAGATCATTCTTTAACTAGTTTTATGGAATCACAATTTAGAACAAAATTCCATCAATTGGTGAATTTGGAAGAAATTGTGTCATTCAATCGAGAGAGGACGCCTCGGAGTTAAGTGGGTTAAAGGTATTTGTAAGTCAATGAATATTACGCTTTGGCGGAATTTAAAATGTAAAATATCTAGTTTTCCTCGTTATATGATAATAAAATATGGTAAGAATTTGCATTATTTTCTCTTAGAGTAGAAAGTCAATTCTTTACCAATTTGGAAAAGACAATTACTTCAAGAGACACTTCGAGTTAATTTAATGGTGTTATGTATATTTGTATATATGTATCCGTGTGTTCTAAAAGATAACTAGTTTCCCATAAAAATTTCACAAGATGTGATCTCTGGAAATGGCATCTTGAAGTTAATGGAATTATGGTTTAATAGGGACAAGGATTTGGAACACCTATTATACCAATCAGTGCGTGAGTTTGAAAAGATCACACCTTATTTGACATATGCTTGTTGGTCTAGAAATTTTCACATAATAGACTGGTTTCGCAAAAATCAAAGCGTCAATTGGTTAGAGATTAGAGCCTGAAGGCCTTAATCTTTAGAAATATTTGGTTCCTAGTAATAATTCTACGCATTTTGCTTTACACTTTCAAGAGGAATAATATTCAACTGATAATGATGTTCCAAGTCGAATACAATAGTGTTAGCCTAATAACTTAAGGGCATATATGTAGATAACATGAAAACGATAAAATAAGATCAAAATTATTGAGATAACCGGTAGATCAATTGAGGGTATAACCACCAAATGGTTTACTTGCACTAAAGATGGGCATTTTGTGACAAGATCGACCAATGGGCATGGCGAAAGCACCATTAAGCAAGTTCATCTATTTAAACCACTGGCTTGATAGTAAGGATAAGCACTGGCTTAACGGTAGTGCTATTATAGCAGCTAATCTTCCTTGTTTCTCTTTTATCCTATGAACCAGCTTAATGATAGGGATGAGGACTGTCTTGGTGGTAAATCTTCAATGGTAGAACTTGTTTTCCCTCTATTATATGATCTACAGTTGAGTTACAATACTTGGAACCTAAACTTAGTTCCTTCTAATACATAATTACAGTCTAAATACTACTATAACAATGAAACTTAAAGGAATTAATTAACTTAAGTTCCTTAGGGTCAAGTTAATGGTTGAAAATCCACTTCATTAGGCTGGAGGACTACAACTCTTACCCTGGTAATAGAAACGAGAACTTAGTGCCCATCATCACCCCCTCCTTGAAGAAGATTTAACTTGAATCTTTGAAAGGGCAATCCTTCAAGGTCAAACATAACCCTATGAGACTCGAACAAAATTAACTAAAATTACTTAGCTACCTTAGACTTTGGCTCCAAATCACATGCCATATGTATACTCTGTACATTGCTTTATACATGCAACTTCCATAGCATCTTAGAATTAATATCCTAATCAATAACTTTCTTAATAGCTATTATACTACTCAAACTTGAGCATCTCAAAAGAACAAACCGTACATCCTATGGCCACAAACTTTCTAAACACATATTTACTTCTTTCCATTTGTAATGTATTTTATAAGATAATCCCATGTGAACAAACCAATTTGCCAATAATAATTCATAAAATTCCAGTATGGCAAAATGCCCATAAAGTTGCAAATGTATATCTAGCGCCCTATCACTCAAAATCAGAAGCATTCTCATTTATCAATTGACTACAATTGCATACCTAAGGAGCTGCTTCTAACAACATAAACATGCTAAAATAGCTTAAGGCCCTAAAAATGATCCTCAACCTCAATCACCTCCATGACCTCCTAATGATAAAAGAATTATAGTAGATAATTAGCTAACTCAAGCATACTAGATGACTTAATAGCTCTTATATAAGTTAACTCCTCAACTCTCTACTATTGTATTATCAATTTTCCACAATAACTCCAGAAGTGAGTACAATAATTCGAATACAAGTAGCCAATACCATGACTCCAATGATTATCTTATAGCTCTTCACTAGAAAATACAATTACGGCATCTAGTAACCTTACTAATACTCAATCCCATCAGTAGTCATAATAAAACATCTTGAAGGAAGGAAGGTAAATAGGGAAGTACCTGTGCTCACTAATAGTCCCAGGTGGAAGTATCAAGGCTATAAGGTAATAAATTTAGGGATATGGCTATAATTTAATTTGCTCCTCCTCATTCCTAAGTTTCTTATCTTGAAGCTTTGGATACCGAGCATTAAAGTGCTCATAATCTAAACAATTGAAACACTTCTTCTCAAATGGCTTCTTCTTTTAGTGCTCAATGATAGGAATCAAACAACTGGGCCTTTAACTAAAGCCTGAGCTCGAGGTCTTAAGGGGCTAATGAAGCAGATCATATTGTTATAACCAACCCTTACCAAAGCCAAGTTGATCCTTACTGCCAACCAACTCCTTACGCTGAGCTAAGTAACTTCTCTTCTATCAGTAATCAAGTGCTGATTCGAAATATGCTCCATTAACAAATAAGACATTTCACATGTCTACTTGACAATGACCATGCTGACCAACAACTCAGCAATACTAGTGCCAAGAACACCAAAGCATATCCACACCCTATCATTCGTGGTTTGCTTTTTTATCTCATTTACTTGTTCTAATTTTCATATTTCATTACCCTTGTCTTCAAACTTTCTACAAACTTAGACCTGCCCCAATACTGTCACCCTTGTTTGCTCTTAGTGTAGCATATTATTGTAGGTTTACTTCAAGACCATAAGGAATTAGTACATGACAATACTCTTGCTCTTCATTGCTTGACTCCCTTTTAGAGGTCTTTAATGCCTCTAATTGCTTTGATATATCAAAAAGAGTTAAGAGCATTGATTCATAGCATGAACGATATTTAGTTGTTGCTCTACGTTTTATACCCACTAGATGGCATCATCTAACTTTTCATACTGATAGGAAGCAACCTCTCTAGCTCTTGTAAAGTTTAATCCTTTTACAAATCTATTTATAGTACATATACGAGACTCATACCAATAATATTGTCTCAAGGAAGATTATATTCTTGAGCATATTCCTTAACACTTAGATTTACTTACTTCAGCTTAAATAGTCCACTTCCATATCCTTAACCATTTGCAATCAACATGTTAATGCTCTTAGTAAGTTTATGGTAAGACGGAATAAGTGTTCAAGGTTTGGTTCAAGGTAAAATGTGTTTGGGAATAGTGTTTGAGTAGTATATAGGTGAATGGAAGGGTTTGGGTGGGGTTTAGGGTTCAATGGTTCTTTGAGGAATTTTAGCAAACACTTGGTGGTTAGCCTAATATTTCCTTTCACAATCATACAACAAGGTTTCCTTTCCTCTACTATACCAAATTACAACAATACAATACTACTACAAATTGCAACACATTAAAAACTAATTTACAAACTCAACACAGCAAACAAACCAATCCTACACACAACTTTAACTATACAATACACAATAGGTATACTCCCATATTGAACTTGCACTTCGATACAATAATAAATATAATGTGCCCAAGAAGAAAACCGGTAGGACATCAATTATGGGCACTTGAACACTTAAAAATAGCAATCCTTAGTTTAAGGAGATTAAGGTTTTAGATATGAAGTGAAAGGGGTTTGAGTGAAGATCCTAATATATATGGCTCACTATAGGAATAATCACTCGCTTAGAATTATAATATGACTCATACAACATGAACAAGGATTTGCTTTCCGCAATTGTTAAATTGATAAGAATAGGTCTAAGGTGATACAGATACTATCGCAGATGGACATATGAGCAATGATATTATGCGAACTAAGGGTGAGTTTGAACCGTAAGATGGTCTAAAGGATAAACAGAAGTCAAAGTTTTGAGCAAGAGTTATCATATACTAATGATAGATATAACGTACTAATGCCTCACACAAGCTTGAGCTATATTTGATATGACGTAAAAGTGTAATAAAATATCACTTGCCGCTAGTCCATGCTCACAATGAGCTAGATAAGAGTTAAAGAGTAAGCAAAAACACTTAGCTTAGAATGGGGAAAATGTCTAAATTAGGATGATAATTGATATGTGGTTATTATAATAGGGACTATTTATATGTCCCAATTAGGGAAAGTCTTAGGTTCTTACAATTACAAAAAAGATCATATACTAGAATTGGAAAACAAATGTAACACAAGGGAAAAGTAGTAACAATAGAGAAATGGAATATTTTGGCAAGGACAATACGGTTACTAAAGGATGGGATATGTATTTGCTTCTCGATTTGGTGGTCCCAACAAGTTCCGAAAGCAAAGCTAAGCTAAGTTGGTCGAATTAGCATTAGGTTAGCAAACTAGCAACTTAGGAATTTGATAAGCGCTTTTCTAGATTATTAAGATTTTAGAGCTTAGCTTAGGTAAGTTAACTCAGCGTTGGGTTAGTGTAAGCTCAAACATTTGATAGATCATGTTATTAGGAGCCTAAACCTTGGTATTGATGAGAGTTGTTAGCTTCTGTGAGAATTTTCACCTTCTAAAAGATGGTAAATAGGTCAAAAGAGCTTAGGACACATATCAAGTCAACTTGAAGGAGTTCTTCTTCAAGGGTTAGGTCCATCTGGGTTACTTAGTATACTAAGGCAGCAAGTCCTCACGTTTGGGATCGTGCTATCAACCCTTGATTCCTGTTATAAGGAGTAAAAAATACTCTTAAGAGAAACAATATTCAATTGATAATAATGTTCCAGGTTGGATGCAAAAGTTTTAACCCAACAACTTAAGGGTGTATTTGTAAATAACATGAAAATATAAAATATAAAGAGATCTAATTAAGATAACCTATATGTTAGTTGGGGGTATAACCATCAGATTGTTTGCTTGCACTAGGGATGGGCATTTTGTGATAAGATGGGCCAAACGATATGGGGAAAGCACCATCAAGCTGATTCATGTATTTAAGCAACTAGCTTGATGGTAAGCATAAGTAGTGGCTTAACGGTAGCTCTACTATAGTAGTTGTTCTACGTTATTTCTCTTTTGTCAAATGAACTGACTTGACAGTAGTTCCATTGTAGCATCAACTTGTTTTCCTTCTCTTCTATGATTTTCACATAAGTTACAATACTTGGAACTTAAACCCAGTTCTTTGTGATACATAATTACAATCTAAATACTACTACAACTATGAAACATGAAGGATTTTAACTTGAGTTCATTAAGGTTAGGATGATGGTTGAAAATCCTCTTCATTGGACTTTGGAGGACTATAGATCTTACCTTAATGATAGATTTGGGAACTTGGTACTCATAAGCTTCCTAGCAAATTATGTCTAAATTGCCATATTGATTTGTTGCTAAGTACTATATTACTTAACTATCTAACTTATTAAATGAGTTTTTCGAAAGCGAAAGAACTAAAGAAACAAGTTAGTTCATAGAACGTTGTTTTAAATAGGAGAGCATGAGCCTTTTCTTACTTTTCAAGAAATTTTAGCACTAAAGGAGGATGGCACTTGGAGAATTTGCATTGACATTAGAACCACTAACCATATCACATTATAAATAACCTATACCTTAACATAACAATGCTAAAAATGATTTATACAGGTATTCTCCAAAGTAGATCAACAATGTAAATACTAAAACCTTCAAAACTAAAATGGGGATGTGTGAATAGATGACTATGCCTTTTGGATTATGCAACCCTTAGTACCTTCATAAGGTTATTGAACCAGTGCTACAGAAATTTCTTAGTAAGCTTATTGTAGTATATGTTGATGATATTGTCATATGTATTAAGAGTTGTTATAGTTAGTCAATCACATGCAACATGCACATTGGTTAACCTTAAAGAAGTCTTGATCTAATAACATATGAAGGATGACCTTAGAGAGAGACAAGGGAGGAGAAATAGACAAGCTCAATATCTCATGTGGACATGTGTGATAGTGGATCAAATATGATGTTCCTAATGTGTTGTTACTTATTCCTAATTATTGATGGTGTTTAATCTTCTGCAAAGAGATTTTGACAGCGTAACAACATCTATGTGAAGCTAGCCAATACTTTAAATGTTACAAATAAGAAGGAGAAGGCTCTTATACATATATATATTGGACCCTAATCTCAACCATCAAATGAAATTGAGATAGATGGAGCAAATGAGTTGTTAATGATGACCATTAAATCATGTGGACACTAATATTGAAGTCTCTCTAAACTTATAGACCATGAGCTTTAAGCTTTAGGCTAGGATCAGGCTCAAGCCTAACTCTTCTTAAGCTTATGAAAGGCTTACCCTCTTTTATTATATAAAAGAGCACATCTTTCAATATAAGTCTTTGAAAAGCCTATTAAGGCTAAAGGCGGCCCACACGGACTTAGAAGGACCTTTTTGGATTCATTTTTTATGCATGAGATATCTACGAAAGGTTGAGAGAAAAAAAAAATCTAGCGATCCTTATTTCAAGCCTACCAAACCAAGTCCAATTATCATGATAGTCTTCTACATCATATAAATGCCCTTATGTCATTTCTTTTCTATGTTAATCCCTAGTAATCCCTCATTTTATATGGATCATGAAACCTTAGCTAGACACTCTTTTGATCCTCAAATTGATGCTCCAAATTCACTTACCACCACTACTACTAATCATGATCGTGATCGTCTTCAAACTGGATTTGAAGCCCTTTGTCTGTGACACTAAACCTTGTAATCTAAATCTTCTTCCACAAAGCAAATTCAAATTGCCCTTTAATGCCAAAAAAACAAGATTTAATTGATGAATATGCTAACTTTTCGAGAATCATCAAGGCTTATTGGTTAAAAGAGACAAGTTTTATAAGAAAATTGAGGAGATTAAGGGTTTGTTGAGTAAAAGAAAAAAAGGAAGAGTACATGATAGGTGTATGGAGAATTGGAGGGAAATAAAGGGGCTTACCATTTAAGTTGACATTGTTAAGGTTTTAGATGGTTTACTGCATGTGGTTGTAATTGTTGGTCACTTGTCATCAATTAACTGTAAAGTAATGCAATAGCTACTTAAGGGGAAGGAAACAATGTAATAGTAGGGTTTTAAGAAATATAATCATATAATTTCATTTCAATCCTCTCTTATTCATCACCCATAAACAATGTATTAGCCATGTACTTGCTACTATATGTTACAATCTAATTAAATTGTACTTTAATCCTATATAATCCCATTTGATGGAAGTCAACTGGCTATAAAAGTTTAAAATATCTTTTCATACTTATTAATAATTTAGGATTATATATACCACTATCCCAATATATTTACTTAAAAAGTTGTGTATTCTTACCAATTCACTTAAGTTTAAATTTGTCAATTTCGCGGACACTATTTACTTTATAACAAGTCGTGTGAAGTATGCAAGAGTATTCAATATAGTTTAAAAATGGGCTTGACTTTCAATTTTAGATTTACAAATGTTTTTTTTTTTTTACCCCCTAAAAGCTTTACAAAGTTTAACATATACATTTTTCTTACTACGTTAAAAAGAGAGAGAGAAAGAGAGAGAGAAAGAGAGAAAGTTAATTACCAAAAATATTAACCATTTTTTCTTTCACCTTCGAAACCTGGCCTCAATTTTCACTTTTTAGATGTTTATGTTTTGTTACATTTAGAAACTCAAAGACAGATACAATGGATGTACATGGAACGAAAAAAAAGTTGGGATTCAATAGTTGTATTGTCCAATAAATTCTTTTTCCTCCACAAACTTTTCTCTCTAACATAGTTGTTTTTGGATTTTTTATTTTTTCCATGTCTCCACTACTAATTTTTAATGGTTAACTAAATCATAAATATAAGAAATATTATGAAGCATCCTTATTAAGTTAGTAATTTAGTTAAGTAATAAAATTCTTTAAGCTTGTATCGTTAGAAACCGCTTCCTGGTAGATAATTTCTCAATTTAGTAAATTTCAAGCAATCCCAGATTTATCCTAAAGTGTAACCTATGGTATAAAAGTCTAAATTAAGGTTGCAACTTTATTTTTTAAGACCCTTATTTTACATATACATTAAATAAATTAAATTTTATTTTACATATAAGGTATAAATATTTTATTAGTACTATATGTAACCAACTACACAAGATTCTGATTTGTTAAAGGATTTGATCGAGCCTAAATTATAAAGTAAAATTAAAAATATTAGTAAAAATAATTATCATAAGTTTGAATTTAAGAAAATAAGTAATAAAATAAAAGAATATAAAATTTTTAAATTTTAAGTATATTACTTGTTATTTAGCGAAAATGTGTAACATACGTTCCGATAATCAACGAATCACTGAAGATAAATTATATGCACACTATAAATAATAAAATAATTTAAATAATATTTAGGAGTATTTATTTATACCATATATAAATTTACATGTAGGTAGAAATATACGTAATTACTTAAAATACGTGAAATGTGTTAAAATAATGCTAAATAATTAAAGAAAAAATAAGGAATGATCAAGATTTGGGTCGTGATAGTTGAGAAAAAGAAGAAAAAATTCAGCCAATTAAATTAGAATAATAAAAAAAGGGTAAATTGAAAGAAGATAAAGCAATTGTCTAATCAAATTAATGCATAATAATTCCCTAAAACCTCTATAAATACCCCAAATTTTTTAGAAGCTCATTTTAGATGTCTAGAATTGTAGAAAATTAGAGAGAGATGAAATTGAGAAGAAATTAGGGTTTTTTACAAAAAAAATTATAAAAAACTATGCAATTGGGGCTTCTAAAGAGAACTAACACCCGACGAGCACCTGGGAGTGGACAACCACCATTACCACACGGTGGTGGCAGTGACCAGACTAGCCGATAAGGCCATGGCGGCCATCAGTAGCCAGAGCTACCTATATAGGTGAGTCCGATTTCCAACCCGTTTTTGTTTAATTTTGTAAAAATATTAAATATTCTTAGAAAATTATGAAATTTGGTATTTTGAGGTTTTCAAGTATGTAGATTTAGGAAAAAAATTTATTTTGATGATTTTGTGTTTAAAAATATATTATCCTTAAGAAACCATATAAACCCAAGCTTTGTTCAGATTAGAAATAAATGACCTTAGAAGTATAGTTTTGAGCTTAAAATTTCTATGTAAACTACTTAAGTGATATAGAATAGTGTCACGAAGTCCTTTTTCAAAAAATATTTTTTTTAAATTTAAATAATTTTTAGGCCTTAAAATAATGTTGAAAATGGGTGATTTAGGGCTAATTAAGTAATTAAATGGTTAATTACTAATTTAGTACATAATTATATGTTTTAAGACATTGAAATATGATGAAGTATGATACTTGTAGCATTTAGAGTGTTAGATATAATTATTAGGGTAATTATGTAGTAAATAAATAATAGGGAAAAATAGTAAATTTTAAGTTAATTTTGTAAATTAGGTAATTAGGTATAAAATCTGATTTGAGATGAATTTAGACATTTTGAAATATTCGTTGATGTTAAGAGATGGTTATTAGAGTGATAGAAATATTATATATGTATTATGTACATAATAGATAATAATACATAATATGCAATTATTGGAAATATAATAAATAGAAGATATTAGAATAAAAACTGATATTTTATAAATAATAAGAATATATAATAAATCTGATAGAAAACTTAAATTTAGGTAATTATATGAAAAAAATAAAAATTTCTCACATCAGGAGTAAATTCAGTACACTAATAAGGATTTAAGTATATCAAGTGAAATAAAATACTGATTAAAGATAATTATGGTATTTAGTATACTTGAAAATAATGTGATTAATTTCACATTATGGGTTGAAACAAGTTTTTAAGATTCGTATATAAAATTGTATTTAAAAACGAACTAGAGTCTAATTTAGATATCGATACGAAAACTGAACTAGAACTTAGCTCCGAATCGAGAATAATTGTAAAAAATTTGATAACCTAGATAATTGGACATATTAAATCCTAAACCAAAGATAACAATAAGTGTTATAAGATAAAATAAACCTATAACAATTATATGAAAACTAAGACAACGTTGGTATTATAGGAATCACTGGTGATAGACTGAACGAGTCTCACCTCGAGCGAGCAAGCGAAGAGTCGAGGTAAGTTGGGATTAACAAGTCGCTATATTTTAGAGGCTTGAGATTAAACTCGGTTGTACTTGTTAAATAGTTAGTTATGTGTATGTGCTTGATTATTAGTGATGCTATGATTTTGTTGTTATTCTGGCTTGTATTATATGAAATGATTGATCACCCTAAATTGGACTTAACAAATATATGACTTGTAACCATAAATCGAACCTACATAGCAACCCATTAGGGGAAACCTAAGATTCTTTGGCCAAATATTGACCCTTTCGAAAAAGATAGTGCTGGATAACATAATTAGTTCCTTCTTCATCCTTAATGGAACTCGGTAATTGGTGAAGAGGTCGCGGTAAGGGTGAAGTCAATGGTTTGAAGGTGATCGCGAGAGGAGCGGTGTCTCCATTGCACAAGCCTGGTTTAGTCATGAATTGTTGCATTAATAGCAACTCCTCAACCTGAGTTAGAATAGGCGCAATTTCTCTAGTCTCACGACAGGCCGAACAACGTTATGCGATGGCATTTGCTTGAACATGCATTGCACTTAATGATTTGATTGATAACCTTATTTGTGTTTGTGGTATAGTTTTAAGTCTCTGTCTTAACTTACTAAGCTGTAGTTACTTATATCCCTATAGCCGTTGTTGCAGGTGTAGCGATGAAGTGGCCTATAATCACCTTAACGCTAGCAACAGCTGGATTCTAGGGAGTAAGGAAATACATTTGAAGAATGGATATATATATATTACTAAGGTCTTAGCTTTTATTTGAAATATTTCATTTTCAAACAATGTATTATTTAGGAAGTTTAGGGCAATGAAACCCTATAAACATTATTTGAATACTTGAATCATAGTGTATATATATTTTCATACTTTCTTAAGTAAATAACTTATTTAATTTATGGACTGTTTACTTCAAAACAGGTTAGTTGTAGACGTCTTATATAAATTAGGTCTAAAATAGCGACTGTGAGGTCAGCTTCTATCCTATAATGATTTATAGGATAGGACTGTTACGACTCTACCGTTTTAGGGCATGATAATTCTTAGTCTATAACGACCTAGCTGAAACTCCTTCTACTAAGGTATTGCCCACTTTGGCGTGAAACGCCGTATGGTTTTATCCCCTTGTATAGCCGCTTCTCAAGAGGTTACCCATCTTGAGATTGCTCCAACATAAGCATGCTTAACTCCAGAGTTTCGACATACTCCGAGCCATTACATCAAAAAGCGCCTCGATGATTAGAGGTCCTCCTTCTAAGCATGTAAGGGGTATTACACTATATATATTACAATATTTTTATATATGACTTATTTTCTTAAATACTATATATTATTATTTTAATTAACTCTTTAATTTTATATTTCAAATATAAACTCACTCTATATTTTAAAATATTCTAGAATAATCTGGAAACTATCTTAAAACCCTACCCTTATCCCTATTCTAAATTCCCTGCGACATTTTCTTTCTCTTTTTTCCTTAGCTCACTTTCTCTCACCAAGCTATTCTCTCTCGGCTTGGTCTCTCTTCCCCTCATCTTCTCATCTCTTCCCCTTCATTATTGCATCATCCCCACCCCCCATGCTTTCTTAATCCTCTCGCTTGACAATCGACCTTAACCCCTGTACATTCTCCTTAATTCCCTCACCCCTCACCCCTGACCAATGCCCAAGCCCTTGACTCACCGAACCTACCCCCTTTCCTTTCCCTATCCCAAATCCCCATGCTTTGGAATTTCTTTTGATCCTCTAAACCCTAGTCTTCAGTCACATGAACCTAATTCTTTTCCACTTGTCGCTCTTTTTTTTTTTTTTTAATTCCAAGCTTTCAATGTCTTTACGGGGTTTGGTTTTTGTTCCCGTTCCCACACGTTTCGAGTTAATTCGATAAATTTTTATTAGTTAATTTTTTGGGAATATTATTATACAAAATATAATTTCTATATTTTTATTTGTAATAAGTTCATATCCGACATCGATTCATATCCACTCTTTGTTTCTGTCTTCGTTTTATTTCACGAGCCAAATCAAGTATTTTTCTCAGTATCGTATGTGTAGTATATAAACTTTTATTTTTATTTTTTATTTATTTTCCTAAATTATTGTGAAAAGTAATTATATGGTAGTACTCCATTCTTATTATAAATTGATTTATTTGTCGTAATCATCGTTTTAGTTTATATAAGAATTTTTTATTATGTTTTATGTGATAATATTGAATTATGTGTATATGTAAATTTGTAGCATTAGATTTATATTTCCTGATATATTTGATGTAGGACACTATTTTTTAACTTGATGTACAATTACGTTAATATCCGTATCATATATGTATTTCAAGTGTCGATTTGGTTTATAAAGATATTGTTTTACTATAGTTATGCCTCATTATTGATATTAATGGCATTACGATTTAAGTATTTTTATTACTATAGTTATTATAATTATAAATATATTATATTATTTGTAAAGTACGCTCGTTTTGGATTCTGAATATTAATGTCATTTCTTAGGTATTTCTATGAATTATAATATTATTTGATTAAGTATGTATTCTTTTATTTGTATATCGATTAGTAAAATTATATATTTTGACACTTTTATCATATGTTAACTTTATATTTTCTTTTATATATATATATATATTGTACTTTACGATTTAAAGTAACTAAATAATATTATATAAATATGTCAACTTTTTGGCTTTATCTTATTACATATTTATATTATCTCCAATTTCCATTCTTGATTCATGATTTGATTTGATTATTTTCATTCGAAACCTTTAAAGTGAAGTTAAAGTTTTACCAAGTAGTAGATAAATAGGTTCGCAAGTAACATTAGGTAGAACTTAGTGACTAAGTATTTGAAAGTTAACGTATATGCTTGTTTTCAAATAGATTCATGGTGGTTATTGAATTAGTCTCCTTGTTAAGGTCTTAGCTGTTGATTTAAGACTTATAAGTTGAGGAGTTTCAATTAATTGTTGAGAAGCTATCACAAGTACATGATGTTTGTTTGTATGGATGTGTTTACTAGGTTAGTAAGGAGCTAACCAAACTAATTTATATTCAACCTTAGAGAATAGTTTACTAGTTATACTTGACTTGCTTGCTCTAGCTACCTATAGTAACAGTTCCCTAAAGGAGTACCTATTGATCATATGTGAAGATTCTTTAGTAGACTTTCATATGGAATAACGTTGCTAGAATACTAAGGTTTTGACCTTTGGACTTTAGGTATGAAGAATTTAAAAGAAAACTTATATTATATTCACCTATATATGTGGAGAAGAATAAAGGTGTGGTAAGGTCATAAGTACACATGTATTGTATACTAGTTTGAATTAAAGATAATTAAACTAATGTTATAGTTGCATTAGAAGCATATGAATGTTTTAGGCTTAGTATTTATGTGTGTTTGTGTATTTGTATTAGGTTTTGACTCATTCCTTTATTTTTATAGTTGCAGGTTAATTCAATAAGTTGTGACAAGTATAGAAATTGTTATTATCGGATCGAAAAATAGAGACAGTTAATTTTGCATATTGTAAAGCATCGTGATTTAGTTGTTTAGTATACTTATGATTAAAGTGACTTACTTGTAAGTTACTGGAGTTATGTACCGAAAGAATTGTTGTTTTGTACATGATGAAAGGTTGTTGCAATTGATTATGGTAATTGTAGTTGATTTTAGAGTTTTAACGTGTTTTTGATTAACAAGGGCATATGGTAAATTATAATGTTTGGAGCATTACATATAAAATAAAAATACAGAAATGCAAAAAAAAAAAAAAGAATTTAATGGTTATACATCATCTATAAGTGACAAGATAAAAAAGGTCAGAGTATGTTGGCAGACTAGGATAAAATTAATTATCACGATAAGTTGCAAATGGTTAAATATTTTAAAGACTGTCAATCCCCCGAATGACATTCTCTTGATCAAAGGTTTCTATGCCGAACGGGGGACATTTATTATCTTAATTAAGTTCTGGCAAAAAAAAAAAATTCTCGTAATTGAGTAATCAACGAAATTATTAAAGGAAAAAGTAATCTACTAAATTCGTAAAGTATGTCCATAGAATACAAACTCAAATGATTATAAATATAATTACTGAGGTAAAACGCAATATAGAATACACAATTATGATATGGACTGACAAATTATTTACGATTCTATTTAACTTTACGTATTTTTTTCAACTAATACAATTTGATAAAGAGTTAAACATAAACTAATATGAATTGGGATAAGCATTTGCCAAACCCAGCTTTTATATTTCCTACGTATTCTTATTAATTACATATACATATAGACAGGTGAAATGAATTTTATGATTATATATTAATTTTTGTGCAGACTATGTATGTAATTGGTTAGAACAGCAAACATTTATCACACGAATTACGCCGTAACTTAATGACATATATAAGCGTTTCATTTTCCCCGAATTTCAAAATTCAGAATTTGAAAAACACGGTCTTGTTTTTCGTGTTCCTTGCTAACCGGTCAAGCATACGAAAACATGCCGAGCAAGTTCGGTTGAAACTTCAAATTTTGAAGTTAATTCGATTTCTTTTTTCTTTCTACTCGTATTATTTATTGTGTATATTTATTTATTAGATCTTATCTAATTTCTTTTTCATACTAAAATTATGTAAATTTATAGCATTGGATTTATATTTCCTGATATATTTGATATGGAACACTATTTTTTAACTTGATGTACAGTTTCGTTAATACCTATATCATATTCGTATTTCAAGTGTCGATTTGGTTTAATATGATACTGTTTTACTATAGTTATACCTCATTATTGATATTAATGGCATTATGATTTAAGTATTTTTATTACAATAGTTATTGTAATTATAAATATATTATATTATTTGTAAAGTACGCTCGTTTTGGATTTCGAATATTAATGTGTCATTTCTTATATATTTCTATGAATTATAATATTATTTGATTAAGTATGTATTCTTTTATTTATATATCGATTGGTAAAATTATATATTTTGATACTTTTATCATATGTCTACTTTATATTTTCTTTTATATATATATATATATATTGTACTTTACGATTTAAAGTAACTAAATAATATTATATAAATATGTCAATTTTTTGGCTTTATCTTATTACATATTTATATTATCTCCAATTTTCATTCTTAATTCATAATTTGATTTGATTATTTTCATTCAAAACCTTTAAACTGATAAGTTAAAATTTTATCAAGTAGTAGATAAATAGGTTCGCAAGTAACATTAGGTAGAACTTAATGACTAAGTATTTGAAGGTTAACATGTATACTTGTTTTTAAATAGATTCATAGTGGTTATTGAATTTCTCTCTTTGTTAAGGTCTTAGCTATTGATTCGAGACTTATAAGTTAAGGAGTTTCAATTAACTGTTGAGAAGCTATCGCAAGTACATGATATTTGTTTGTACGAATGTGTTTGCTAGGTTAGCAAGGAGCTAACTAGACCAATTTATATTCAACCTTAGAGAATAGTTTACTAGTTATACTTAACTCGCTCACTTTAGGTAACTACGGTGGTAGTTCCCTAGAGGAGCACCTGTTGATTATATGTGAAGATTTTCTAGTGGACTTTCATATGGAACAATACAGATAGAATACTAAGTTTTTGGTCTTTGGACTTTGGGTGTAAAGGATTTAAAGGAAAACTTATATTATATCCACCTTTATATATGGATAAGGATAAAGGTGTGGCAGGGTCATAAGTACACATGTATTGTATACTGGCTTAAATTAAAGATAATTAAACTAATGTTATAGCGACATTATATGCATACAAATGTTTTAGGCTTAGCATGCATGTGTGTTTGTGTACTTATATTGGGTTTCAACTTATTTATTTATTTTTATAGTTATAGGTTGATTCAATAAGCGGTGGAAATTGTTATTATCAAATCGAAAAAGAGAGACAGTTAATTTTGCATGTTGTAAAGGATCGTGATTTAGTTATCTAGTATATTTATGATTAAAGTGACTTGCCTGTAAGTTACTTGAGTTATGTACCGAAAGAATCATTGTTTTGTAAATGATGAAAGGTTGTTGCAATTGATTATGATGATTGTAGTTGATTTTAGAGTTTTAACGTATTTTTTATTAGCAGGGGCATATAGTAGGTTATAACACTTTCCGGTTCTCGAACGTTACATATAAAATAAAAATACAAACAAAAAAATTTGAAACGGTAATATATCATCTATAAGGGACAAGATGAAAAAGGTTGGAGCATGTTGGCAGACTATGACAAAATTAATTATCATGATAAGTTGCAAATGGTCAAATATTTTAAAGAATGTCAACCCACCAAATGACATTCTCTTGATGAAAGGTGGGCTCTTTTATGCCGAACAAGGGACATTTATTATTTTAATTAAGTTCTGGCAAAAAAAAAAAACAAAATTCTCGTAATTGAGTAATCAACGAAATTATTAAAGGAAAAAGTAATCTACCAAATTCGTAAAGTATGTCCATAGAATACAAACTCAAATGATTATAAATATAATTACTGAGGTAAAACGCAATATAGAATACACAATTATGATATGGACTAACAAATTATTTACGATTCTATTTAACTTTACGTATTTTTTTCAACTCATACAATTCGATAAAGAGTTAAACATAAACTAATATGAATTGGGATAAACATTTGCCAAACCCAGCTTTTATATTTCCTACGTATTCTCATCAATTACATATACATATAGACAGGTGAAATGAATTTTATAATTATATATTAATTTTTGTGCAGACTATGTATATATTTGGTTAGAACAGCAAACATTTATCACACGAATTACGCCCTAACTTAATGACATCTATAAGCTTTTCATTTTCCCCGAATTTCAAAATTCAGAATTTGAAAAACACGGTCTTGTTTTTCGTGTTCTTTGCTAACCGGTCAAGCATACGAAAACATGCCGAGCAAGTACGGTTGAAACTTCAAATTTTGAAGTTAATTCGATTTCTTTTTTCTTTCTACTCGTATTATTCATTGTGTATATTTATTTATTAAATCTCATCTAATTTCCTTTTCATACTAAAATTCTATTTCCATCTATTTTATTTCATTTTTCTATTCATTGTTTCCTATCTTATTTAATTGTTAATTTTAATTATTAGTTAATCATTTTCTATTTCAATTAGTTTCTCTATTTTATATAATAAGATAAACTAATTAAGTTATGTTCATAAATTAATCAAATTATATCTCTCAAGGCCTAGGCTGCACACTATCCTCAACCAAGACATGCACAGAGGCTGGTGCCTTAAAGCTGTGCGCTACCCATTGAGATGTCTCCAGTGAACTATCAAACCGAGGTGCTCATGTAAAATCTTTCTAGAGTCTCATATGCACAAAACATAATTGTTAAAAAATGGCGAGTAAACTGTATAGGTATATGAGTTTATAATTTTATAATATTTTTTTTTAATTTTTTTATAAAATTATAAATTTTAATACATAATTTTATTTTCACACATTTAGAGTTCCGGTGCAACGTCGCCCTACATTTCCAGTGACCGTATTAATCTCTCAGCTCTGCTTGGATTGTGTGACCCATTAACTAAGCCTTGCCCAAAACTCAAACTTATTTCAACGGAATGAATTACCTCACTAGTTTAGCTTTCAAAATGTTTTTTTTTTTAGATTCTAGTGAACAAGAATCATTTAATATTAGTGGATTTTTTTTATTGGGAAATGCACGTAACCGTCTAGGTTCCTAAAATGAAAGCAACATATTATTTGTCTGTAGATCAATATAATCATTTACAGTTATTGGCTACAGATTGCTTGTGATTCGAATTCGTCATCTTCAAGATCTCAAATTAGTCCAAATACTCCATGCATTATCATGTGACTGATTTTTTTCCCCCCTTTGTTAATCAGAATGATATGATTTAGTTCCTAGAAATCAGGAATATTGTCACATACTTTATATCATTTTCACTCATACCAAATGGCCAGAAACATCAACACTCCTAACTCCGAAAGTAGTGTTGAATTCTCTTTGAAAGCACCCTCGCTGCATGGGAACATAAAGGTCTAGGGTTAAAAAGATTACATGTGCTCGTCTAGAATGATGAATCAACATCAATAATGTAATTACATCTCGTATACGTTTTGACCAATTCAATTACAATGTACCCATGACTTCAGGTACCCGAACACATGGCTTAATTATGAGTAATGATAAATGGGGAAAAAAAAGAAGAAGCAGTTGTTGATAAAGTTTGTAAAAAATTTAAAATGAACCAATAATATTTTCTAAATAAGTAAGCAAATTCTTATTACACACATAAATCCCAATAAAGTTTTTCACAAGTTATTATTTTGGGATAATGTCAAATTTAATACTTGAACTTTCTTCAACTTTTCAAACAATTACCAAAAGTTATCGACTTGCTATCCAATTCAACTTTTCGATATCATTTATATTACTTTATTAACTCCATTAAATGTCATTAACATATGTAAAATTTTTTATCACTTACAATGTTTCACATGTCAAAAATAATATATTAAACTTCAAAATGACATATTCACGTACCAACTCAGATTTATCCTTAAAAAATAATAAAATGCTAATTAAACAAGGTATCTCATTAAGAAAATAGTTAAAGTTGAATAAACGAAACTAAAGGAAAAATTAAAAGAGAAAAGGATCTTATTCTTCTTCATGGAGGTCTTACAACCCACAAAATGCAAAAGATACGAAAACCTAACCCATAATAAACAAAAGAAGGAAAAAAAAAAATCTATTCTTCAAATACAAATTTTCAACACTGACCCATAATAAACATAAAACCTATCCTTCAAATCAACATTTCTCCATTACGATGCAATTTCACTTGTGACCCATTTTTGTGGTTTAACAAGGGACATCTTTCGTAATAAAAATCAAATACTGTACCTTTCCTTCAAACACAAAAATTGAAGACTAGAAATTTCACTGGAAGATGTTGAAAAACAAAAATGAAGAATGTTTATAAAAGTAACTGTGTTAAAATCTATTTTTAAAAGAATGATTCTATCCACTTTGTTTTGAACTTTCAGATGTGGGTTTTTAATTTTCTAGATCTGAAAAAATTTCTCCATTTTGATCAATTTTCTACCCAATTGGAAGCTACGAGTATCTTTTTCTTTCATTTTTCGATGTCTTAAATCTTCTTATAGCCCTTGATGCATTAAATTTGTCGAGTCTTTTATCACTTTTTAGTTTCCCCTTAACTTTTTCATGTATTTTGGAAGAAGGGGGATTTTGATTTTCACTTTAACCATCAAGGGGCTTCTCAAGCGTACTTTAACCAGTTGTTTATGGATAAAGTTTCCAGCTTTTGAAATTGTGGGTTGTCTACCATTGAAGAAGAAGAAGATTCATTGTGTTAAATTTATGTTTAGTTTAATCTATTCTGATTTAATTATTATTTTTTAATAAGATGCTTTTGTTGATTAGTATTTTACTTTAAAGTTGAATATGTTATTCTTTTGGCAAAAATACAAAGCTAAATGTGTTATTTATGACACATGGCATGTTCTAATTGGCAGAAAATTCCACATATGCTGGCGGCAATTAACAGAATTGGCCAAGGTAGTATAGATGAATTCGAAATGTTAGTTTGGATAGTAAATTCATATTTTAAAATTTTAGATAGTTAATTAAAAAATAAAATAAAATTTAGGTATTAAATCTGGTATTTCCTTTTTTAGTCAATCATATAGCTGGTAAGAATGAACTAGGCCATGACAATAGCAATCTAAATATCCACATCTCCTCAAAACCATTTAAAACAGCATCGCGGATCTCTAACCAATAAGCAATCTTGTCATTGTTCCATACACGCTCTTGTCAATCTAAGGACTCTTATTGCAAATAACATATGGGTAGAAAAGTAAAATATTGCGATAAGTAGGTCATTTAGTGATTTAAGATGATTCATAAATAAACCATGAGAGTCTGTTTTAATGGTTGAGACAAATATTCTTCTTGTTCGATTTTTATATAGAACGAGATAAGTGAACTATTCTCCTCTTGTGAATCATTACAGCAGGTGTAGATATGTTGCCTTTAAGTTGTCTAGGTACTTGCGAACCAATAAAACACGGATTTAAAAAAACAGTTTCACAAATACACATCAGAGATTCAACAACACGTTAAGAATATGAAATTTGGTTATGCGGATTTGGAAAAGCACTTGCCGAGAGGTAGTTCGCTATACAAATTCATGGTCATCGGGTAATTATTACCTTCATACTTTTCAACTTAATCGGGATAATACTTTTTTAATGGATGTTGAAGAATTTAACTAGAGAACATAGTACTATTCATTTTAATTTATGGGTTAAACAAATCGATTTTTATTTATTCTAAATTTTTTAAATAGACCAAGTTTATTTAATTTATTTTTTAAAATGAGTTAAAAACGTATTTACCTAAAGGCACTTAAAAAGCGAATTAAATAGATTGACTCATAAATTAAAATTTATCTGTATACCTTTAAATTTAACCTTCAATTTAACGTTTTAAGATCCTAATGAGTAGAAAATGGTTTTATTGTTTACAAATAAAGATTATCTATTCTCAAATATTGTCCCCACATCTGTCCTCTCTACTCGAAATAATGTATGAAACAAAAAAACGTGAGACCCGCATTTAATACATTTCGTATATGACAATGTTGTTAGAATAAATGTTGAAGGAGGCATCATTTGAGAATTAAAGCCTCCATCTTTTTGAATATTATTAGTACTTGCAAGGTCATGCATCAAGTTAACCATGTGTATGCTTGAAAAAAAAAAAAAAAAAAGAGTGAATATGATAGGAGATAATCACAATAACACATTAAATCAAGGTAATATGGATAAGAAATAAGAAGAGCGGGAATGTGTGAGGTTAAGGCTTTTTTAGTTTAAGAAGAATTATGCATTTATTATTTGTTTCAAATGCTTTTCTTACATGCCAATAGGATATATTTTGTTAAATAGATTGGCGATTATCACAGTAGGCTAAATGCTTATAATGATCTTACGGAATAAATGAGAGGATGTTAATATTATTTCATCCGAATCACTTTTAGAAAGATCATTGTGAAGTTACTCCAAATGCAAAAAGAGTATATCGATACTAAGAAGTCCGAACGACTTGTTGGACAAGTCAGGATGAAGTGATTCTAAATCCAAAAAGTGCCTATTAGAGATAAGTAGTTTGAACGATTTATTGAACAAACTCGAACGACTTATTCTAGAATTTATCAAAATGTTAGAACGACTCTATCTCAAACAATTATGCTGTTTCAATCATTTGGAATATCTTACTTCCTATTATATAGTCTAGATCAATCGATAACTGATCTAATCATAATTCAACACTTCAAATTCATTTACCCAAGAATTATGACTCTTGGAAGTGTTTTGGTGCATTGCAACGATGGAACTAGTTTCTATAGGGCACGTCTTTGGTTTGAGCAGACTACCCGCACAGACTTGTTCTCCCACTCTTTCTCTCATAAGATCTTTGTTAAAGCACCACCTATATTTAAATCTCATACGTAATTTAGTAACTTGAAAAACCTGTTATGCAAGTTTCTAGACTCAATTTTTTTTTTTTTTTGAAGGAATTCGTTGGCACTAAATAAATTTCTTAGTAATATCCGTGTGGAAGGCGTTAAATTCTCTGAGCAAAAACGATTTATATTCATCTGTATTCATCATTTCAGATATATATATATATGTATATTCATCTATTCTAAGCCAAATTATTTAATATATTTCGTGAAAACGAAATAATTCTTGTAAAAGTTTAGGACATGTTTTAATAAAATCAGGAAAGGTTAAAAAAAAAAAAGTTGAGATACTCAGCATGGGGGCAAGTATTCGGTCAACGTCTTCATTTTTCCAAAGAACCGCGTTTTATAATCGTTCGTTTCATGCCTCTCTTTTAAGGTCAAAGGCTACGAACGGAACTTCGCCTTCATAATGGCGAACATAGAGATGTGTCAAGAGTATGATATCACGTTAAGCTGTTCCTTACACGTCGTACTCGCTTATATGATGTTTTACCCGAGGCAGATTCACGAGGAAACTTAATCTGTTGTTATGAGTAATCGCAATTTTATCCCGAAATTATTAGTTAAGTGTACAAATATATTCTTTCAAACTTTGGAAGAAGAGATTTTACCTCCAAAAACTTTTAAAATTGTATATTTGCTTCCTCAAGTTATTTATATTTGGCAACAAAAAAAAAGTTATTTATAGTGCTCTAACTCCTACTAATTTAAGTGATAATTAAGAAGATAAATACATATTTTTACATGTTTTTAAAAATTTTGGATGAAAAGTAAAAGCACCTTTTAAATAGGTGTGTCGTCATTGATAAATCGTTGCGGGTAAATATATATATATATATATATATATATAACTTGTCTTTTCTTTGATCGACTAAACAATATTTACAAATTTCTAATATTTGACGGGTTCTAATTTCTCTTTTTCCCTTCTCATACTCTTTCGTTTACAAATCGGTCAAATATTCCTAGCACATAAGTCTAAACCATGTTATGGTATGGTCAAGAATCAACACACGACTAGCAGCAGCTTCAGACTTAGCAATTCCTACGTACTTGTGTTACTACCTATAAATATATGTGCCCTAGCTCCCTCAACATACCCCATCAGCATATCAATACAATATATATATATATATATATATATATTATTGCTATCTGGCTTTCACTACATAAAATACAAATGGGCGTTTTAAATGTAGTGGTTTGCATGGTTGTACTTCATGTTATGATAATTCAACCACAAGAAGCATGTAGGTTGCTAGGGCATAATGGAGTGATATCAACAAAGATGGATAGCTACAGTCTACAATTTTTGAAAAAAGGTCCGGTTAAACGGCCAGGCAATCCGTGCACCTATACTCCGGGCCAACCCGGTGGGCCATGCACCAAGCAGAGGACTTTTGTGAACCGTGCCATTCCACCACCAACAACATCGTCCGGTCACACTGTTCAAGCTGGAGGCGTCTCCCAACTCAAAATAGCTCACGGCTTCAGTAGCATAGGGAATCATATGAGTCATGAAGCTTAGAAATTTAATAAAGAAGATGGACAAATACATGATGGCCTCTCATTAGGAGAATCTAACAAATAATTCTATTTCCTTTTCTTTCCATTTCAATTTTTTGATAGATAGATAATATTTTGCTTCCATACTTAATCTATACTATAAGAGAGTATATATCACAAAATGACGTCTACATATGTCCCGTCTTACCTACTCCTTTCTTCTCATAGGTATTTGTAATGAAATGAAATAACTATCATGACAATAAAACCGTGCTATTGTGCCATCTTCATTATCTCTTGTCTTATTGCACTGTGATTTTTCGAAAGTATTTACATAAGAACTGGTTTTGAGGGTTTGCTTCCAATATGTTTGTTGAGATTAAATACAAGTGGTTTGCGCCCATGTTGTTTAATGTTGTATCTAATTGAGCGTATTGTCGATTGAGTTCTTTGGTCATACGAAATTGAGTGTATTAATATGCTACCTTATATATCAACCCAAATAAGAAAGTTCTAATGAGCAAATGCTAAACCTTGAGAGAAAAGTAAAGAACAAATTTAAAGCAAGCACCTGCAGTTGTACAAGTGCTAAGTTTGAGTAATAATGGTTGCTTATAGATATCAGATGGTGGTAGGACGTAGGGGGAAAAAATTATTAGGTGATTTTTTTTCATTGATTTTTAACAAATATCTAGAAATCAACATATTATTACATTTTCCTGCGTAGGACTAATAAATATCAATAAAAATATGTCAAAAGATAGATACAACCGGTTATATTTATCTTTTTAGTAAATAGTTTGTCATAATGGGCAATATTGGAGGGTTCCATACTTGTAATTGGAATCATTAGATAACTACAATAGAACTTGTGCCGCGCGAGGAACTTACAAGTTAAGAAGCACCTTATGGTACCTGTGCAAATATTTAATTGTAACGTATAATAAAAAGTTAATGAATACTCTTGATGCACTTGCTAATGGGGTAAACAAAGAAATATTATACATATCCACATACTTGGTTCTCTCTTTTAAATGTATGATTAGACTTATACGATAGTCGGTTCTAAATTGTAAACTGACTCAGAATCAGCTCGAGCCTATCTTAAGCCAGTCTAACAGTTCAAGTTTGGACCAATATCGAAAATAAAAAATATATATATATAAACAATATATATTATATTATATATATAATCCAAACATAATATATAATATACTATATATACTATATTATATAATATAACATCACATATTCATGATTACACATTCTTAATAAATTATTTTGAAATCGAAAAAAAAAAATTGAATCAAAAATAAATTTTTTATTCACAAGCAACAATATAAAGGTTTAAATTTAGTTGAAAAAAAAATCCCTAAATATTTCACAAATTATTTATAATAATTAAGAAAAATTAAAAAAAAAATATCTTATGGTTCGAAGGTCACTAAATAGGCGCGAACCTATCCCCTTAAGGATTGGATCTAATTCACTTTTTTGTTGGCCTGTGAATTAGCAATTCGAGATTGAACTAGCGATTCGAGACCGACCTAATCCGATGAACACCTCCATATGCGATTGATATTGAAAAGTACGATAAATTAATTCTTACAGCACCAACATGTAAAAATATTATCACATAAGGTATTATCATTCAATTTGATGACAAAGATAATGCTCGAGTATTGCCAGGGTTTTTATTCCCAAAATTAGCACTATTAGTGTAGGTTTTATATTGATTATAAATAAATCAAAACTATGAGATTTTATTTGGTGATTGTTTGAGTGGGTTGTTAAAAGTGAGTTAATTTTTTTTTTTTTATCGCCGTTAACTAGGTAGATAATTGTGAGTTGGGTAACTTAAATATTTGTCATATATAAATCTTTACATGCCCGCCTGCATACATACATATATATACATGTATACATATATATATATATAATTTTGAAAACTTTTGTTCAAGGAATACGTCCTTTATGGAGATGATGAAGCTCTAGCAATAGTTGTAATTTTTACAAAATATACGTAAGACAACACAATTCTTTGCAATACAAATTTTATGTGTATTTATCAAGGATATCTTATAAGCACTGTTCAGTTTTTCTTACTTGTAATAACAAAATGCAAGATAATTTGGAACTTGAAATGTATAGTACATAGGATACAGGTTCTACACTAAATTCCAAGGTGAGTGAGAAACAATATCATAAATCATACCTAGTAGTAGAGCGCTATGAAAAAATCAAAATCGGAATATGGCCAGGATCATCTAATAATCATCCCGCATCCTCCCTAATCACTCAATATCTTATACGGCCCACGATCCAGTAGGTTCCGATATACGCTTATAGTACTTAACAACAATTTTATTCCTAGTAGAGCGTTATAAGAAGTTCAAAATTGTACATTGAGAACAATTTTAGAATTTACCATACCTAAAACTGTAAACCGAAAATAAAAGGGGAAATGGATAATTTTCATTTACTTTTTTTAATTTCTCTCCATTTATCCATTTAAGATGTTGTCATGTATAAAAACTATTGAAATTATAAGAAACATGATAATATTATAATGATATCAAATGATATTTTAAAAATCTAAATAATTTCAGTTATTAATTTATAAATTAAAAAAAAATTGAAGAAATAGTAAATGAAAAGGATTCAAATAGTAAATGAAGCAATGATAAGCTTACGTTGGTCGGAATATATCTGTGAAAAGAAACATGCATCTTCATTGTTACCTTCCTCTGTTTTCACAAGTAAGAAGACTGCAAAAATAAAAATTCTACTGAGTGGAATTTCACTTGACGGGAATAGAAGTCAGTAACAATGACCTAGGTGATGGCTGATGAGAGATAAATGACCATTAGACATGGGCAAGGGGCAGACTGCCTTGAACCCCGGTACTGATCCCTCATTCCAGGTTCAAAGCCTAGACCAGCGCAAAGGACCCAATGGGATTGACGGTCTAGGCACGGCTCGCTATTGAAAGTCTGTGGGGCTGCCGGTCCTCATGGATATATCGATAAAAGCAAAAGGAAAGAGAAGGAAAAGTAAAATAAAATAAAATAAAATAAAAAATCATAGGTCCGACGGGTCATAAACTCGTGACTGAATCTATAAAACCTTGTATGTCTTGAGACCTATGACGGAACTGCTTAGGATATAAGATCATCTTGATATTGCCATTTCCCATTGGAGTAATAGAAATTTGTGAAATACGGTTTGAAAATTACATTTTAGGAATGTGATTTCACCATTTAACTATATTAAGCCACATCTTGGTAGAGAAAAATCTGAAAATTGCACAACCAACATGTAATTTAAAAATCACATCACAGTTATACGATTTCGAAATCGCATTACGAAGATACAATGTATGAAGATATCTTTGCATAGACATAGTTTGATAATTTTGTTGATGAGGTAATGTGATTTTAAAATCATATTTTAATTATGCAATTTCTAACTTCTTCCACTTCTTTCCATATCACGTGACCAAATATGGATGAAAAAGGAAATCACATTCTCAAAAAGCGATTTTACAATCTTATTTCACAAATTGGTTTCATCCAAACCCTTTTTCAAGAAATGATTTGCCTTCGAGGGGACAAACGCACCTATTACTCCTCAAACCTGGGATCTTGATGAATCCACCAAATAAGTCTAGGTTGAGGTTGGTGCATACTTCTATATCTAAAAATAATATACATGCTCTTTCACAAGAAATCGAGAAATGATTTAATAAGTAATACATGTCATATTTTATGTACATACAATGTATAGTATTAATATGATATTAATATACATACTCTATGTAAATTACATATCGTAATTAATTTGAAAATTATTCATTTTATTAATATTCATATTAACATCTTATTGGTATTTACATACTATATATACATAACACTTAACGTATAATACATACTAAATTCTTTTTCCAAGAAATCTTAATGCTTGTACTTTATATTAAAATGTGAACACAAGAAAATACAAAAGATCACCAAATTGTAGATACATTCTCTTAGATTTATTTCATTTATATCAGTTCCTCTATTTTGGAAAATTGTGATTTAGACCCCACAATCCTAAAAGGTATGGTTTCAAATTCCTGTGACCATTTTCCTGTTTGATTAAAATCACAAAATAAAAGATAACATTAAACATTCAAGTATTAAATAATAAAAGTAAAAGCTCTTACTTTTGTCAATAGTAATATATTTATTTAAGCGCATGTTTTCAAAAACTGAATATTTAAACACTCAGATTTTAAGGATAAAAATAACCCCACATAAAAAATAAAGATATTTATATGTAAGTCATACATGTTGACATAAATAATTTTACGCCTTTTTGCCATTGAAACAAATGTACAACTTGCCCAAACTTCAAAAAGCGAGCAGTACCGGCCGGCTTCCAGGAAGTTCTTTATATGAGCAAGTCCAACTCATTGAAATAACAGTAGCACATGCTCTCAGCCGAGAAAAAACTGATGAATTTTCGCTCTTAACCGTGTGGAAGATTTATTGGTATCTGGAAACTACCTCCTAAGTTCCACTTGAGAAAGTGATTGACCCTCGTCCCAGTCGAGCACGTGACTCTTGCTAGATGAAAGACGATTTTCTGTGATACGATATGGGTATGCAGCATGTTATACGATCTCGTTGATAAAATCATTTAGATAACTATAAAAGTTAATATAATAGAGATTTTAACAGTAAAACGATGATCCCATCCATGGAACCACATGATAACTCTCTCGAAGGACATAAACTAACCATGATATCTTGCTAAGTTGACCAAAACATCAATTGCGTCTACAATGGCCAAATAAAGTAAATGAATTATGAAATGCCACAAACGGGGAAATAGTCCGTCTTGAGGAAGACGTCAAGATCAAACAATGAAGAATAATAATGACAATAATAATAGTTATAGTAATACCAACAATAATAACAGAACGCTCCAAAATATATGAAACTGTCTGTTAAGAATATAATGATAAAGAGCATTACCGCAATGATAAGAGTACGTGGGATAAATCCTAAGCTCATATACATAAATGTAACGTGACGTACAACTAATAATAGTCATAACCAATAGAGAAAGAAGGAAGAGAGTGAGAGAGATAATTAAGGTACGTAATCAAAGGACAAAGGAAATGGTGTATTTCGTATATACACATATTAGCACATATACATGTGGGTGGTATGCCCAATCCACAACTTTCTTTCTTTATTGAGTCATAATGTGCCGTCATATCGCGTCTTTTTTTTCTTTTTGTACCGTGTCTTGTTGTTTTAAGTCGAGCCATGTCATCAATCCTCCTCATTGAATCCAAGTCTAGTAAAAGGTAAAGATTTGTCAGTTTCCCTCGTCTGAGCATCCACACTAAGTTGAATGAAAAGTCAGGTCTATAAGATCAAAGAAATAACATAACTAATGCTAAAATTAGTAACTATAAGATGAAAGAATACATAAATCAATGGTATAATAACTAAATAAGCAAATAATGGTACCTTACATAAAATAGTACATTAAAATAAGTAAACATATGTTCACAATATCTACTATGAATACTAGCAAAAGAGACAAAACGGTAATGACGATAAATATGAATAAGTAAATTCTCATAGAAAAAGGGGATAGCTTTTAAGTAAAAGTGAACCCCAGTGAAATGTGATATTAATATTGGAGTGGTGTAGTCATGAGGTTTGTCAAAATTGATCATGTTTGTGGCTGCATAGAAGGAGTTCAGACCTAAGATACCAATTTGAGGAGAAGATTCATAATAGTCTTCGGGAACATAGTGATCATGAAAAATGATTCACAGTCTAAACAAGGAAGAAATTTTGGAGAGTTGAATTGTAAATAAAAGAGTCGCGAAATAAATGAAAAGTAAGGATACGAGCTGGTTCTAATTAGATTTACACAAATCCCATGTAAGAGATGCAATTATTACTTAGTGGAGCTAAGATATTGCACATTAAAGTTTACAAGCTGATAGATCAAAAGATAGAAGGAATGTAATGTAGGTTAGCTCAAGAGGAACCTATGATAAAACAAAAGAGGCTTGAATAGCTTAAGGAAATAGACTGGAGTATTAGTAATGATAAAGGAAAGAAATCTTATTATGGATGCGAGTTAAGAAAAGTATAGGATATTGATCTAACAAGGAGAATACTAAGGAAGACATGCAATCAACCACACATCAACATCAGCCATCTAAGGTGTAGTTGGAAATGGAGTGTAAGGGTAGAGGTTCTTAAGGGCACACTTGAGTAGCCCTATTTGGCAATCAGTTACCAACCCTAATCCTTTGCTGGCACACCAACCTGCTCACCAAATCTAAGCAATCGAACATAAACTCCTATGTGGTGCTCTATTAACCTTTCAAGCCCCATGTCAACCACTTTGTTTTATATAAGGTCTTTTTAACTTCTTTTTCAAGTCTTAACCTCGATTAAGCTAAAAATCATACGGAGATTTAGGTTTATTTATCTATACTACAAATTAGGCATTTAATTAATGGAGTTATAATTTAAATCATGCATCGACTAGTAAGGAAATGAATATAATTACATTGAAAACCTTAAATCACCCATAGCTTGTGTTTAGCTAAGGCCAAAAAAATACAAGACATATTAGTGATTAACTAAGCACCCACCAACCAATAACTACAATATTTAAAGTGAAGCAGTGTGACACAGCTATGTGGTAATTAAGTCACTAACTTGTTCAATGAGTGTTAACTGGGATCATTATCGGGATATGAGTTGGTGTACTTAAAGAAAGTTGTAGTCTAGTCACATTGGCGATATAAAATGCTTGAATAGATTGTTACAATAAACCAATATTGGTAATGGCAGGTTCAATTGTATATCATCATATAATCTGTATTTGCTAAATATAGCACATTTATGGGGTATATCTGAATCTCTCCTACTTACCACAATTCTATCATAATCATTAATGTATTTATCAAAGAAACTTTCATGTACATGTAAAGAAAAGATCTCACATCATTATTCTAAATCTTAATTGCCTAATATGAGTTAAATACCTACTATATGTTGATCTCACGATTGTGTAAAAATTTCTTCCGTACTTCATTGGATCATCTTTATCTCGACCAAGCACTAGCTTTTAGATTCATAATGTAAGTTAAAAGATATCATTTGGTCATCATATTTTTATGGTATAGTATTGGATAAAAATTTCTTCTGTACTTCATTGGATCATCTTCATTTTGACCAAGCACCAACTTTTGGATTCATCATGGAAGTTAAAAGGTATCATTTGGTTATCATATTTTTGTGGTGTAGTACTGGATAAATTCTTTAATCCATGGTTTGATTCACACATTGGCTAAGGTCACTAAATAAAAGACTCTTGAGATATTGGATTAAAATTAAAAAATTATAATAAATACTTAGTGGCGCAAAAATCTATTTTATAATGTAGAATATATGTATTTGAAATTCTAAAAACAATCTTACGCCAAGCTCTCAAATCATACTACTATACTTTATTTTAATTTATAATATAAATAATTAAAGTTCTTTAATTTTTTCAACTACAAAAATCCATATTATGTACTACATAAACTGAATGTAATACAAGAGGATGTGCTATCATATTTCCCTTAAAGTGTGCTATTAAGTTCTTCTTATATTATCTAATTCCATAAACCAAATGCAATGTAAGAGATTCCAAGATATTCTTTTGAATGCCAACATAAGGTTTTAACTCTATATTCTTTTAGAATAAAAACACTTATATAGGACTTAAAATTCATCATGTCAGCAAACAATTGACAAATAGTAAATCATTTATGATATGTAGTAATCATTCAAGATAAATTTCATAATTATTATTGTCATATATTGTTATTGTGATGTAATGCCCTAATGTCAAGATGTCACAATCTACTATGTATCACTACCATCTAATGACATGTCAAGTATAAACATTTAACTAAAAAATCTAATATTCCTATAAAAGTCTCTAAATGATCTCATAAAATAAATTCTCTAAATAAAACAAGAATAACATCTAAATAAATTTATTAAATTCTTGAACAAGAAATTCTTAACATAAAGTAAATTCTAACTATCTTAGCTCAAGGTCATCCTCGAAATTGTAATGCTAATCGCTGCTCCACCTTCTTAGCAGTCTTGGTGAAAGTTTCCAAATTCAATAATCTTTGTAATTTTGACTTAAGTAGTTGCATATGAAAAATAATAAGGGATGAGCTTAAGCCTAGTACATAAAACTCCTAAACTTGTAAACAAGTATGCATGCCATGCATCACTCATAATTTCGCATGCAAAAATACAACAAAATAGCAACCAATCAATTTAATATCTTTTTTAGTCATCAAGCATCACAATTTGGAATCATTAGCAACTAACCCCAAATTTTGAGTAACTTGTGACTCTACTCATAGTTTGTAAGTTGAAACACTGGTAATGTGGCCCCCAATATAAACTGGTACTAAGACATTGGCACTACGGTCCCCAAATGGCTCCTAATGTAACTAGTACTGGAACACTAGTACTATGACCGTAAAGATAAACCTAATTTGCCTCAGATCATTTCTAGGGAGCTTTATTGGGGGCAACGTTGCCTAAGGATCTCAAGGTACTAGTTCAAGAATACTGGCCATATAATACATTAAGCTTAGATAAGCACAAGTAACAAGAAAAATTTATAATCTTTATAATAATTAGTCCAATTTATTTTAAACTAAACTACACAAACATAAGTAACACACAAGGGTAATATATACTTAGATCCCGTATGTTACGTAAAGTAAATAAAACTAACTTGTTTAAATCTCCACACTTGAAGGACAATAGAAAGTACATTTCTTTAAAACCTACTTTTATATTACTAGATCTCAGTTGTAATCTTATCTCACTATCTCTTTGTTGGTTCCTTAATTCTTTTTTATTTTATTAGTCTTACCTAGGGTTTAAACTTAGCTTTAGACTACCTAAGATGTTTAAATAGGGTTTAGATAAAGTTTAGAAAGGGAAAAGATGCATAAAAGAGATGAAAAAAGAGACTGGAAGGGATCATAGAGAGGATCATGACCATGCTTCTCATTAAGCTTAAGATACCTTATTCATGGTCTAAATCATAGCCATGCTTCTTCATTGTATACCTTTCATTCACAATTTCATGCTTATGATGCCAATCCATCATACCTGTGCTTCAATTCAAAATAACTCTTAATGGATTCATTAGGCATGTTCACAATTGTGCTTCATACTCATGCTTCACCTATGAGTTTTGTTACTCTTCTCCTTTGACTACAGCTTCTCAAATCCATCATAATCATAACCCCAATTCATCAAAAACCTTTTTGTTTTTTATACTATCAACCTTTAACAATAGAAAACACTCAAGTATGTTTTCCCAACTAACAAAAACAAGGAATGATAATGTCAATGATAGAGATTTGGAATTACATTAATGAATCTCTTGATTTTGATTTGCTAACAAACACCAATAGATCTTATTCTTCATACTCCCCTACAAAATCTTTAATATACAATCTCCAAATTTCCTCTCCAAAACAATAGATATGAAAAATACTTAAATGTGTCTCTATAACCACAATTAAATTTTCACTCAAGAATCAGTAAAAATATATATGCTTACCTTGATCCCCAAAAATTGTAACCAACAAACCTCTTTACTATGGTTTAAGATCCCTTCAATAAAGGGATATAATCAGATTTAAAATCCTAATTCTCTTAAGATCTCTCAATTCTTTTGAGAATAGGTTACTTATCGTTTGGATTCTTAAGAGTAACCCTACCTCCTTTACTTAAAGATCGACCCCTCCCTTCCTCCATGTGAAAAGAGCCTGTTTATGATATAAGTAGTAGTAAGAATGAGATGGTTTTAGGTTAAATGTTCATATAGCCAATGGGTACTTTCCTACTTTACCTTCACTACATTATGCTTAATTACCCCCATGCCCTTTCTTATAATCTATTTATCCTTTTTTATTTTCTTTCCTTCTTAAATAACCTCCTAATGTGCCTAAGGATCTTCAAAGGTTCGTCTGATTTAGGGGAAAGTTTACCCGTTCTCTTCTTAGGGAAATGCTTCTTCCTAAGGTGAACCTAGATAAGGTCTCCGAGGCTATAAACCACTTGTTTCCTTCCTTAACTTCCTTTCTCTATCAATGATCAAGGCGCATAACTTGCCATTCACTTAGTAATTCGTATGGAAGAGGTTATCCCTTTGCTCATTCTCATCAACTACAAAGCACTAAGAGATCTTTGAACAATAAAACAATACTCGGTACCACCCTCTTGAGGTATCTCGGCATTAAGGTTTTTCTAAAACTCTTCTAACATCTATTTAACCCCTATCTCTTCCTCTCCTTCGCTCGCACTCCCTACTTCCAATTAGGGCTTGTCTCCCTTTATAGTCATGACTCGGTAGTTCAGACATTAACTAGCCACATGTCTATAATCAAGACATTTAAAACATTTGATTTCTTGGGTCTTTCTTCCTAAGCTTTAACCTTGGTCTCTTCGGACCTCAAGTTCCTCGACCTTACCCTTACCTCAGCTTTCTTCTAGTCGGATCGACACTTGCCTTCGATGTTCTACCTCAGAACTGTTTGATGCCCAGTCATTCCTGAGTCAGCTCGGCATGCCACTCCTATTCGACAGCATAGGTTGGCTACTGGACATTCGACTAACTTGGTTTTGCCTCTACCTTTTGACTCTCTACGCTACCTTGATGGCTTCATCTAGAGTTATGTTACTAATCTCAGTACTTAGCCTAGAAATGAACGTTGTTATAGTTTGTGTCTCGAGTTCGTCAACATTACATCAGATTATAACCAACCGAAACTCTTAGACATAGTCTTATACGGATCTGTTACCTTATCTCATGTGTTAGAGACGTTGAAAAGTATCTTGTTCATAGTGTTTGGGAACAAACTTACTTCTCAGAACTCTCTTAATCTCATTCCATGTTCGAATTTTACGTCGAGCCCTTAGGTAAACATTCTATAACTTCTTCCACTACATTGTTGCATATCCAGAAAATTCCAACACAGCTACTTGAATATGGATAGCACTTCATAATCGCAAAAGTCAAATATCTTTTCCTCCCAATCCAGGAAGTCGTTAGCACTACCAGACCAATTGAAGCTCGGAACTTGTACTTTGAGGTGTTCGACGCCTTTAGGAGCTCTAAACTCATGCTCATCAATTGCAATGTACTGCTCCTCTTCCTCTTCATACTCCTCCACTTCATCTAACTTTAACCTTCTTCTCGCAACTCTATTGGCACAACGAGGTGGTGCTTGGTTTACAGGAAAGGCTTCTGGTGCACGTTCCCTCTCCACCTATCTCTTATCTCTCGATCCTGCTCAATAACTCAGTCATGCGACCCAGTCTCTAAGACTTTCTATACTGAGACAGCTAAATTGGCCACAATAGTGGCAAGATCTTATATCTACTCATTAGTAATACGTGGTATTTGTTAAGTAACTCAACCATGACCTTGAGTAACACTCTTGGCATCATTAATCTCTCCCTAAACACTAGGATTCGACATTCTCAAAAACAACACTTCAAAAAATACTCTTCACATAAGAAATCCTTATACACACACACACAAATATCATACAAACTGTAAAATTGCTCTGTTCTTCCAAACCAAAACAAGTATCTCGAATAGCAAATAAGTAGGGACTATCACCATACAGCTCTCGATCACAACCTCAAGCTCTAATACTAGGATTATATGATGTGCCTAGGAGCGTAGTTATCACCAGAACTTACTATAGCAGATTTGAACTAATGGGTCATTCAAAATATAAAAATAAAAAATAAAAAAAAAATTAGAGTAAGTAGGTTGACGAATTGATTAGAGTAGCTGACGTGAAGTTGCCTAAAGGACATGACTCACCTACGAACACAACACGACTTGACACTTTAGTTGATATGACTCATAAGTAAATGTCAAGGTCCATCCGCCATTTATCATGTGCTACTCGGCAAGATTACATAAGAGTATATGAAAAATGGACTTGGAGAGATTGTCTCACAAGAATAGTATATTCAATGTCTATGTGTTAAGTAAGATTATTTCGGCTTATAAGGAAAACAGACTATTTATAGTAAGTCCCTAGGATAACATTACAAATCAAGAAATTACAAAAAGACATACATAAAAAAGGAATCCTAATATATACGAAAAAGGCCAAAAGGGATAAATAATAAAAAGGAAAAAATAGTATAGTGTCAGAAGGAATGGACAAGTGACAGCGCAACATTGGTCCCATACAAAGATTCCCTACTCACAGCAAGTGATAGGAATCAAGATGTTACGGTAACAAGGAGGTCAAGACGAGAAGGGGGTGCCATGAGAATTGGTAGTAGGTCAAGAGAGAAATATTCGGCAGTACAAGAGTGTCTCATCACTCAACAAGAACCTCTTAGCAGCTAAAGGTCAAATCACTCGACAGAGGGCCCTCAGCTTGAGAATAGTCGGTATTGATACAATCGACAGAGTAGAGTATAGTATAACAACATGGAGCACTTAGAAAGTTCAGCCATCTGCCTTTTGCGTAAATTTTTTCATCAACGACAAGTTATCGAGAGAGAATTCTTAGGGTGAAGGATTAGAGGCCTCAAAGTTGTACGCGAGTAAGAAGACTAGTGGTCGACAGTTCATCACCTCCCAACTTTTCCAAAACTACCCCATTTTTTATTGTATAATTATTCAATTGTCATTCTCATTATTATTTTCCTTTAGTGAATTTTTGGGGTTTCACATATCCCCCTACCCTTACAAGAACTTTCATCCTTAAAAGGTTACCTAAATTACTAAAGGGCCCTTGATATCTTTTCTTGTTTCTTCCTTTAGCGTTATCTTATTCAATCAATGGCTCCACTGTCATGCCCTTAACTCGAGGAGTTATAATAACCCTGCCGTATAAACTAACCTAGGCTAGAAGTTACCCTCCTTAGATGCTAACATAGGTATAGCTCATACAATGCAAATGATAACTCAACCAGCTTTAAAGCAATCAGATAAGCACTTTTAATAAGTAAGATTTGTGGAGTAAAACTTTATAAAATATATTTATTTACATATCTAAAGATAGTGTAAATCCTTTTCATAGCCTTATATACATAAAAAGTTCCAAAGTTTTCAAAAGAATTGTACATCTCCATAGGAGGACTATGTTACATATTATAGATATATCAGCGAGCCAGCAAAGACTATAAGGTCTCCTAGGAAGACCTTATAATCTTACTACAAAAGAAAAACAAAAGTAACATGGGCTTTGATCTATTCATTAGACTTCAACACTTGACTTCCTAACCCATCAAAACTAACATACAGACAATTGTAATGAGACATCTTCAAGTACTACTCTACATTTGCAAAATAATCCATTAAGATGTGAGGTCAACTAGCTCAATATGAAAGGATGGAGTCGTAAGAGTACATTAACAAACATGGTTGTTTAATCATTAATTAAATGTAGATGTGATAAGCAAATAATAGATCATCACATAATGTTTAACCGGTCCATTGTAAAGTTAGAGAAATTTCGTCCACTCTAACCTGGATTTCAAGGAGTTTCAACACGACATTATCAAACTAAATCCTAGCTTATGTAATGAAGAACACTCTCCTCCTTAAACGATAATCAAACTATAGTTCCCAACCTTGTCATGACCCCTTCTCCTATCACTTAATTCGACTAAGGATGGAAAAAGAACCACTTCTGCTATCTGTCACGCTCTGAAACGATAAAGTCATAACAGTCCAACCGTGTAAACTATCCTAAGATAGAAGTTGGCCTTACAACCACTATCTTAGACCTGATCTACACAAGACGTCCACGCCTAACCCGCTTTGAACTAAACAGTTTATAATTTAAATAAATCATTTACCTAAGAAAGTGAGGAAATATATTAATACACTATAATTCAGTTATTGCAATTAAAGTTTACAATAATTCTCCATAATATATTTCCTAGTTATTACATTATTCAGAAATGAAAAGTAATTCTAAAATAAAATCTTAAACCTCAAAAATATGTGTTTATTCTTCAATGTTTTTCCTCACTCCCCAGGATCCAGTAATTGCTAGCTTCAGAGTAATTGTTTGCCGCTTCTTAACCAGCACCTGCATGACGTCTATAGGGATGTGAGCAACCACAACTCAGTAAGTTAAGATGGAGGACTTAAAAGTATACTATAAACACAATAAGGTTTTCAATCAACTTATTAGGTGCAATGCATGTGCAAGCAAATGCCATCGCACAACGTTGTCTGGTCCGTCGTGAGATTAGACAAATTGCGCCCACTCTAATCTGGGTTGAGGAGTTGCCATTAATGCAACAGCTCACGACTAAACCCAGGCTTGTGCAATGGAGACCGCACTCCTCCTGCGACTACCTTCTAACCATTGACTTCACTCTCGCCACGACCTCCTCACCTGTCACTTAGTTTGACTAAGGATGAAGAAGGGATCATTATGCAATCCTGCGCTATCCCTTTCGAAAGGGTTGGTATTTAGCCAGGGAGTCCTAAGTTCCCCTAATGGGTTGCCATGTAGGTCCAATTATGATTATAGGTCGTATATTTGATTAGGTCCAGTTTAAGTGATCAATCATTCCATACAATACAAGCCAGGACAACAAACAGAATCATAGCATCACTCATAATCAAGCACATGCACACATTCAACTATCTAACAAGCACAACCAAGCATAATCTTAAGCCTCCAAAATACAGCAACGTATAATCCCAACTTACCTCGACTCCTCGTTCACTCACTCGAGGTCTAACTTACTCAGGTCATCACCAATCTCCCTATAATACAAACGTAGTTTCAGTTTTTCATATAACTATTATAGGTTCATTTTATCCTATAACGCTTATTGTTATGTTTTGTTTAGGGTTTAATATGCCTAATTATCTAGGTCTTAAGTCTTTTACAATTATTCTAGGTTTGTGGTTAGGTTCGGGTTCGGTTTCCACATCGATTTCTAAATTAGGTTCTAGTTCGATTTCTAAGTATTATTTTATACTCGAATCCTAGAAATACGTTTCAACCCATAATGTGAAATTAATCACATTACTTTCCGATCTCCTAAATATCATCATTACCCTTAGTCAGTATTTTATTTTACCAGATACGCTTAAATCCGTATTAGTATACCGAATTCACTCCTGATGTGAAAAATTTTTACATTTTTCATATAATTACATAAATTCAAGTCTTCTGTAGGTTTATTTATATAATATCAATTTTTATCCTAATATTTTCTATTTATTATATTTCCAATAATTACATATTATGCATTATCACCTATTATGTATATAATACACTTCTAATATTTCTATCATTGTAATTACTATCTCTAAACATCAATTATAATTTCAAAATGTCTAAATTCATCCTAAAACATGTTTTACATCTAATTATCCTAATTTACAAAATTAATTTACAAAATTAACTTACAATTTACTATTTTTCCCTATTACTCATTTACTACATAATTAACCTAATAATTACATCTAACACCCTAAATGCTACAAGTATCATACTCCATCAGATTTCAACATCCTAAAACATATACTTATTCACTAAATCAGTAATTAACCATTTAATTACTTTATCAATCCTAAACTACCCATTTTATGCCTTATTTTAAGGCCTAAAAATTATCTAAAAATTTCGAAAATTAATTTTTGAAAACAGGCTTCATAGTACTGTTCTATATCATCTAAGTGGTCTACACAAAAATTTTCGTTCAAAACTACACTCCTAAGGTCATTTATTTATAAACCAAAACATGTTCAGTTTTGCATGATTTCTTAAGGACCATATTTTCATGAAAATAATATTTTTTCTAAAAACTACATACAAAAATATTCCATAATAACAAAATTCATAATTTTCTAATAATATTTACTATTTTTAACAAAATTATATAAAATCGGGCTAGAAATCGGACTCACCGATCTGGGTGTCTTCGGCCACCGCCAACCGCCATGACCTTGTCGGCAGGTCTGGGCACTACCACCACCGTATGGTAGTGGTCATCGTCCACTCCCAGCTGCTCGCTTGGTGTGGGTTCCTTTTAAAGGCCCTGATTGCATAGTTTTTCCTATTTTTTTTCTAACCCTAATTTTTCTCTCAATTTTCACTACTCCCTAATTTTCTCTGATTTCTAACTATCCAAATGAGCTTATGAATTTTTCTTGCTATTTATAGAGCTTTAGGGAAAGTATTGTGCATTAAATTGGACATGACATTGTCCAAATCCCTTAATTTTTGGCTTTTGAGTTATTCTAATTTAATTGGCTGATTTTTTATCTTATTTTTCTCAGCTGCCACGACCCAATTCTGAATTATTCCTTATTTTTCCTGATTTTTCCTTAATTAATTATGAATTTTCTTTAAGTATTTAGTATTATTTTAGCACATTTCGCGTATTTTAAGTAATTACGCGTATTTATACCTACATGTAAATTCATATATAGTAAAAATAAATATTCCTAAATATTATTTAGGTCATTTTATGATTTTTAGTATACATATAATTTATCTCTAGCGATTCATTAATTATCGGAATGCATTTTACGCATTTTCGATAAATAACGAGTTATATATTTAAAATTTGGAATTTTTATAGTCTTTTATTTTATTGCTTATTTTCTTAAATTCAAACTTACAGGATCATTTTTACTAATATTTCTAACTTTACTTATAATTTAGGCTTGATCGGATCTTTCAGTCGATCGAAATATTGAGTGACTGGTTGTGGGGCTTACACTATCCTTATCAAAGTATCAGTATTTAGTCTGACAACCTAATCGTTACCCCTATTGGGTTATCATGAATATCAAGTTAGATCTTAGTTAACTCAAGATTAGTTTAGATTATAAGGTGAGCAACCAAGTTCATACATACTAGACATGATATATTTAAGAAGAAAACAGCACTCAGAATCTAACTCTTGATCATCAATCCGTATCACAAGCACATATATAGCACACATACAAACAATCTAGCTACAATTACAGGCAAGCACTCTTAGTCCTCTAAGCATCCTGATATGATACTTCAATATGCCATGAAGCATCAATCCCAACTTATCTGTACCCACTGGTAATTACTCTTGACCGTTGCCTCATTGCTCTTCAATTGTCTCTAAAAATATATAATAGATTAGTTTTTAAACCTTAATTCATTTGCCATTAGTTGTTTTATACATTTTTGGGTTGTTTTACTATAAAATTTATAATTTATTTCTACTTAAAAATCATAATTTCTTGACCAAACACTAATTTTTATAAGTTACCCAAAACTACCAAATCCTCTAAGTTATGTTCTAAGTGGTTTCATAGTAGCTTTCTTTAGTTAGAAATCCTCCAAGTTACTCTCGAAGTTCCTCTCTAAGCTATACAAGGGTCATTTATTGTACTAATTTTATCTTTTAAGATAGCTTCAGAACTTCTCCAAGATAAGCTCCCTATTCAACAAGCCTCTAAGCTATCATTTGAATATGTTATTTTTAGAATTTTTTAGAAAATCAACCTCTGACCAAGCTTCTAAATCTTTTGTTTTTACATTAACTCAAAAATTTTGCTTCGAATCACTCTTTGAGTATCATTCTTGATGCATTTCTAAGGTCGAACACATGGAGATGCACCATAACGAAGTAAACAAAAAACAAATAGGGAAAAAGTTAGTAAAAACCGAACAGCTACTGAATGGATATGGCGGACCACTCAATCCCACTTAATCTTACTAGACCTATAATTTACCAAATATGATATACTAGTCCGAACTGAAGGATCACTCACCGCTACTCCTTGCTAAAGAGAATAGATAAGAGTTTAATGATAATGAGAATACTATGGTTGATTAACGTAAATAATTCTGTATTGATTAGTTAAATATCTGCATACAAGGAAGTGAGGGTTTGTATACCTATCTACTAGAATTACTTTATATGCATGAAAAGACGAAAGGGTATTCTACAATTAAGTTACATAACACAAGCTAAAAGGGGTAAAAGAGACAAAGAATATTCAGTAGAAAAAGAAAGAATCATTTTGGAAAGTAGTGTTCAAGAGATACGTGTTGCTTAGTGGTTGGACATTAGCAATATGATACAAAGTAGACAGAAATAGGAAAGCGTTGCAATCAGAGGTCGACCTAATCTGGATCGAGTCAAGAGCTAATCAATCTAGTAAAGAAGTTAGCTAAATTGGATTTAAACGCCTATAGTCAGTTGGGGGAGCTTGACTCGGCTAGTCCTGGGCTGTCTTTTGGAATAAGACTTCGCCGCTGGGTAAGAGCATGTCTGATACATGTAAGGATCCAATAGACAGGTTGGCAGGAAATCAATTCGATAAAGGGATCCTTGTCCTGGTTTTGGTTTCTAGCTAATATTCCCCACGCGAGTCCTTAAAGTCTTTTAGCTCGGCTATGAGTGATTAGTCTAAGGGCCTAATTCTCATCATTTACCTGGGTGTTAAAGAGATTTACCCTCAAATCTGAATGGTTTTTGCTTCTTCTTCTGGGGTGCAAATAGGCTCTTCTTCTATTGATTGGTGAGGGATCAGATTCGATACATTGAAGGTAGATTGCAGTTGATTTTCTTCAGGACTTTGAGCAGATCATCAGCTCTAGGAGATAGCTTATTATGTTTCAAGTGTGAGAATCGTTCTCAATAGAGATGTATCCATACTAAGTCTCTTGGGTAGAAATAAACAATTTGAAGGCCTCGACTACTAATTTCTTGCTATCTCTAATTAAACATGGTGATCTTCCTAGTTACTAACTGGTGTACCCCATGCAATTCTTGGGCTTGGTCAACTTCGAATTAACTCTTGTCAATAGTTGTTGGGGCACTAATCATATCTAGGGGAATAGCGGGGTTAAGGCCATAGACGACTTTGAATAGAGTCTTCCCAATAGTGCTATGGATAGTTCGGTTTTATGAGAACTCCACAATTGGTAAGCACAGATCTCAATCCCTCAAGTTCTTTCTTACAACAGATCTGAGTAGATTGCTAAGCGTCCTATTTACCACTTTAGTCTGGTTATCAATCTGTAGGCGGCTACTAAAGCTGAATAAAATTTTAGTGCCAAGTCTTGTCCAAAGAGTCTCCTAAAAATAGCTTAAAAATTTGTGTCCTGTTCTAAGACAATAGTCTTCAATACTCCATGTAGTCAAATAACCTCCTGCCAAAACAAATTAGCAATATATAAAGTATTGGTAGTCCGATGACATAAAATGAAGTGTGTCATCTTGCAGAAGCAATCCACTACAACAAATATAGAATCTTTCTCTCTAGATGTCTAGGGCAACCCTAAGACAAAGTCCATGTTAAGGTCTAATATGGGTTGTCGCAAATGAATATATGGAGCTAATATTACATGTAACCAACAGGGTGAGTTCGAGCTGCAAGATGGCTCAAAAAGTAAATGGTAGTCGAAGGTTGAGCAAGGGTTCCCGTGTATGGACGAAGGATATGATGCACCAATGCCTCATACAAGCTCAGGTTACACTTGATGTGATGCACAAGTATGGTTGAAGGTCACTCGCTACTAGTTTACGCTCAAATGGGTTAGATAAGAGTAGCTTAAGAGTAAGAGGGATATGTAGCTCGAGAGAGTAAAAGTTCAATGTATTCTTCATATGATGATGATGATATTACATTATGTGAGTATTTATAGTACTTAGTTAGGGTAAGTCCTAAATTACAAAAATTACATAAATGTACATAAATGGATCCCTACTTGCTAAGAAAAGGAGAATAATTTACAAGGAAAGCACATATTCGTACAAAAAGAATATCCACTATGGATGTTAAAAAGGACAGTACGAATGTCAAAAAGGATAGCGTGCATAAATTTCAATCAGTCTACACTTCTAACAACACTGTGAGCTAAGTAGGGGTAGGTTTCGATCAAGTCATTGTAACGTCAGCAATTCGATAGCTCGATAATTGATACTGGATTGGATTAGCTTAGGGGCAACTCATTTTTGGGGTTCGGCCTTGGATGGTTAGTTCCTATTTACTATCAACTTGGCAGCGACACTGTTTAGATTGCTGTATTCAAATTTGGCACTTAGATTAGTGCATAGCAGAGGTTTCAGTTCGGCAAGTCAATTGGTTACCTTAGAAACACCTTAGATTGTGTAGAGAGCAAAGTATCCTGGCAAATCGGACAAAGGTAAGTAGTGCTCCTTAGCACTTAACTCACCTCGGACAACTCGACAAACCACCTGAGAAAGCCCTTGTGCTCAAAAGCGCATGATCGGTCCTTGATCCCTATCATCTCCTTCAGGTTGTTTGAGATTTGGAATCAAATGTGGTTCGGCACTAAGTTACTCGTCTTCGAGAGTGTAAGGATAGAGGTAGATAATGTTGAAGGAGTTTAAGACTCCATATCCTTCAGGCAATTCAATCTTATAATCATCAAGGTTGATCTTTTCACGTACTTTGAAAGGTCTGTCGGCTCTAAGAGACAACTTACTCTTCCTCAAGTTTAGGAATTGTTCCTTGCTAAGGTATATCTAGACCAAATCACCTGGTTGAAATTCCCTCTTCCTACGTCCTCAGCTTTGCTTTCAAGCTTAATATTAGCTTAACCCAATTGCTCTATAACCTTCTGGCGCATGGCTTTGATGGCCTCAACTCTTTCAACGACTGGCTGGTCATCATCAAACATTGGCCGGGGTGCTTAGTCCAATGGCAGCTTGAGGTTGAACCCATAAGTGACCTTGAATGGAGACATTTTTGTTACATTGTAGGTGGTCCTCTTGTAAGCGAACTTAATAATTGGTAAGCATAGGTCCCAGTCAACCATGTTTTCTCCAACAATAATTTGTACCAAAGTTCCCACGATTCTGTTGACAACTTCGGTTTATCCATCGGTCTGTGGGTGACAAGACATATTATATAACAACTTAGTTCCCGTTTGCCTCCACAGCGTCCTCTAGAAGTGGCTCATAAACTTTGGGTCTCAGTTCGAAATAATAGTTCTAGCAAGAAAAGAAAAGAGATAGTTAAAGTGTCGTTAGTTTTAGAACAGGGCACGAAATGTGCCATCTTACTAAATCGATGCACAACTGCCATGATGGAGTCCTTCCTTCGGGACATCCTTGGCAATCCTAACATGAAGTCCATACTCAGTTCGGACGATGGTTTTGTCGGGATCGGTAAAGGTTGGTAGTATTCTTGTTCGGCTCGACTCTTTACCTTTTGGAAAGTTGCATACTTTTCCAATACGGATTGGATATCTCTCTTCATCCTTAGCCAAAGGATCTGAAGGATAGTACCTTATGAGTTTGGCACTAGCCAAAGTGTCCTATCAATCATCCTCCATGCACCTCGTGCATTAGTAGTTCTCTTATGGAACAGGTCAGGATACATAACCTTCTCTGCCTGAATAAGTATCCATCCTCCCTATAATAGTCATCCAATGTCTATCCGTCCTGACATTAGGCATAGATAGGACCAAAATCTGGATCTTCAACATACAAATTCTTTATGATTGAAAAACCAAGTAGCCTTGTTTATAGTTTGATTAGGAAGGTATGTCGTCTTGATAAGGCATCGACCACTATATTGTTTCTTCCATTCTTGTATTTTATGATATAAGAAAAACCCTCCATGAACTCGATCCACTTAGATTACCTCCGTGATAACTTTAGTTGGCTCTTTAGATATCTTAAGGATTTATGATTAGTGTAGGTCACAAATTCCTTTGACAGTAAATAGTGTTGCCATACTATCAGGGCTCGAATTAAGGAGTCAAACTCCTTTTCGTTGAAGTAAGCAATAGGTCGACCTTCTTGCATCAACATAACACCTATGCCTAGTCTAGATACATCACACTCTACCTCAAACACCTTGTCAAAGCTCAATAGAGCTAAGACGGGGGCTTTAGTTAGCCTCTCTTTCACTTCCTCAAAACCCATCCTCTCTTTCTCTCCCCATCTAAATTTAACATTCTTCTTTAACAGTTCGATAAGCAAGGTCACAATCATACTGAAATCCTTTATGAATCAGCGATAAAACAACTCTAGGCTGTGGAAACTTCTCACATCTGCAAAACAAGTTGGTTCAGGCCATTCTATGATTGCTCTTACCTTCTCATCATTGACTTGGATGCTACCTTCGCTCACAACAAAATCAAAGAAGATCACCTTAGAATGGAAAAAAGTCGCACTTCTTCATATTGGCGTAGAGTTGTTCAACTCGGAGTTTTGCAAACACTTGTTGGAGATGCTCTTTTTGAGTCTCCAGGTTAGGATTGTACATAAGAATTTCATCAAAATAAACTACGACAACCCTTTCCAATAATTCTCAAAGCACACGATTCATAAAGTGCATGAATGTGCTCGGTGCATTAGACAGTCCAGATGACATTACAAGCCATTCATGTAAACCGTGCCGTATCTTAAATGCAGTATTCCACTTATCACCTTCACGTATTCAAATATGATGGTACTCAGCTTTAAGGTCGATCTTTGAGAACACTCTTGCTCCACTTAATTTGTTTAACATGTCATTAAGCCTGGGTATGAGATAACTATACTTGATAGTGATTTGATTAATCATTTGGCTATCTACACACATCCTCCAAGAACCATCCTTTTTCAGTACTAATAAGGCCAGCACAGCATAGGGGCTTAAGGACTCGTACACATACCCCATCTTCAGTAGCTCATCTACTTACTTTTGCAGTTTAGCAGCTTATTTAAGATTTATCTTGTAAGTAAGCTTGTTTGGCAATGCAGCTCCTGGCTATAAGTCGATTACATGCTTGCCGCCTTGGTTTGGGGGCAGACTGTTCAGCAGCTCTTCCGGAAACAGATCAGCAAATTCCTCTAGTAACGTTTTTATTTCGGTCAATAACTCTTTCTCCCTGAATCTCATCTCCAAAATTTTTCGAACTAGTAGATAGGTCGGTCCCTCCATCTCCATTTCTCTTTTCAGTTCGGCTTGGGTCAATACCAAAGCCTCTTTCTTCAGGGTTAAGCTTAGTTGGGACTACATGACCTTTACCTACTCGGTAGTCAAGGGACATAATTTCAACCTTTTTTCCTTCATGCTCCACAAAATATGTGTTCCTCCTGCAGTCACATATAACTGCTCGATCAAACATTCATGGTCGTCCAAGTAGAACGTGGGACACACTCATAGGCAGCACATTACAAAGCACTTCATCTCAATATTTTCCAATGTAGATTGGCACGGACACTTATTTATTCACCTGTAAGGCTCCCTTATCGCTAAGCCAACAAAGCTTGTAAGGTCTCGGATAGGGTACAGTTGGCAATTTTAGCTGCTAAACCATAATTGCAGAGGTTATATTGGTGCAAATTCCACTATTAATTATAAAGGCATACAACAACTCATTCATCTTGTACTCGATATAAAAGAGATTTTCCCTTTACTTGTCTTTGGGTACAGGGCTGATGCTCATCATCCTCCTCAATACTAAAGTAGTAAGCAAAAAGTTTCCTTCCTCTCGGTAGATAACTTCCCCCTTGGATAGTCCAATCTGTTCATCCTCTTTCAACTCCTCAACTTCTTCATTAGTGCTATCGACCTCAACAGTCAGCACTTCGCCTTGAATCACTATTGTTCACCTTTTCGGACACTAAGTGGCCATGTGTCCAAATCCTTAACATTTAAAACAATTAATCTCACTCGTCTTTCTCCCTGAACTCTAGCACTTCTCAAACTTCCTTGGGGTTCCTTCTCCTCTGCTTAAGTAGCTGGAATAAGTTGAGTCTCAACAACCTTACTTGGATTTGTTCATACAGGTCTGCTTGAAACAGTTCGGTTATTGCCTAGTCAATTAACAAGTGGTCAGGATCTTCCTGTTCGACGCCTTTCTATCCTCTGGGTAGCTTAGAATACGTCATTAAGCGCTCTAATATCCAACGTTTTCAAGACATCCCCAATCTCATACTTCAATCCACCAATGAACCAAGATATAGTTTAATCCTCTAGCTCTATAACTTCACATCAGATCAATAACATTTGGAATTCCTTAACATAAGCATGTACACTCGATCTTCCTTGTCTTGATTCTTGCAATCATTTGAAGGTATCTTGCAGATACTAGCTCGGCACAAACCTCCTTTACATAACTCCCTTTATTTCATCCCAACTCTTAATCTCTTGTTCTCCTTCCCTTCTTTTGATGGCTTGCAAGTTCTTTCACCATAAAGCAGCATAACTAGTGAACTCCAACACTATAAGTCTTACCTTTGCATTATCGTGCACTTCGTGGCATTCAAAATGTTTTTCAATCTTATTTACCTAATCTAAGTAGTCCTCTGCATCACCACTTCCAAAAAAACTCGGAATACATATTCTCAATCCTTTGACTCTAAGGGCTTGCACATTTCTTTACTTAGGCTCGTAGTACTCCTCTGCCTCATCATCTCTTTCCACTTCCTCCTCAATCTCTTCAAGTGCTAGCCTTTGTCTAGCATCCCTACTAACTCCTTCAACTTAGGGTGGTCGAGCTAAGGCATTTACTCAGCTAAATTGTCGATTTCCTCACCCTTGTTATTCACATTTCCTAGTGGGGCTAGTTCTTGCTCATTTTCTATCTTCTTAAATAACAATCACTAAACTAGCTACCAAGTTGGTAAGCCTATCTAAGTGGTCACCTACTGATTAAGGTATAAAGCTTCTTTCCTATCCTTAGCCATGTCAAGTATCACTTTCTTGGTTTCCCAAAATTCATTGAACACTTGAGTCTGATATTGATGGATTCTTCACACTATAATTACACAACAAATGAATAGTCAACTACGCTCTATTTTTGCATATCGAAAACAGGGGAAAATAGAGCATAGAATAATTCTCAACTACTATACTCCAGGGTTAACAATAAAACCATTATCGCACGAAGCTAATATTACGTGTAACCAACAAGGTGAGTTCGAACCACGAGATGGCTCGAAAAGTAAATGGTAGTTGAAGATTAAGCAGGGGTTCTTGTGCACCAATGAAGGATATGATACACCAATGCCTCACACAAGCTCGGGTCACACTTAATATGACGCACAAGTATGGTTGGAGGTCATTCATCACTAGTCTACGCTCAAATAAGCTAGATAAGAGTAGCTTAATAATAATAAGGACACTTAGCTCGAGAGAGTAAAATTTCAGTGTATTCTCTATATGATGATGATGATATTACATTATGTGAGTATTTATAATACCTAGTTAGGGTAAGTCCTAAATTATAGAAATGTACATAAATGGATCCCTACTTGTTAAGAAAAGGAGAATAATTTACAGGAAAAGCATGATTTTATGCAAAAAGAATATCCACTATTAGAAAGGATAGCGAGTGTGTGTTTTAATCAATCTGCGCTTCTGACAACACTGTGAGCCGAGTAAGGGCGAGTTCTAATCAAGTCAGTGTAATGTTGGCAGTTTGGTAGGTTGGACAATTGGTACTGGATTAGATTGGCTTAGGGGCAACTCATTTTCAGGGTTGGCCTCGGATGGTCGGTTCTTATTTACAGTCAGCTCGGCATCGACACTATTTAGATTACTGTATTCAAATTTGGTGCTTAGACTAATGTATAGTGGAAGGTTCAATATGGTTCAACACGTCAACTAGTTACCTTGGAAACACCTTAGATTCTGTGGAGAGTAAAGTAGCTCGACAGATCAGACTGGGGTAAGCATTGCTCCTTAACGCTTAACTCACCTCGAACAGCTCAGTAAACCACTTAAGAAAGCCCTCAAGCTCAAGAGCATATGATCGATCCTTAATCCCTATCAAGGTGAGCCTAAGGTAAGGTTGGTGTTGGCAGCGATAACGGCAGGTACTCTCCATTAGGTTCTCTCTTCCCCTTACCATGCTTATACGCTTATACGCTTATACGCTTCTCAACTACTAACTACCTTATGGACATCCTTAGCCAAACCTAGCCAGTAAAAGTTCTCCTTCAACAAACTAGTGGTCTTAGTCTCCTCAAAGTGACTTGATAATCCGCTGCTATGAGCTTCCCTGATCAATAGTCTACACATGGAACAATCTAGTATGTACAACCTTCAGTCTTTGAATAGATAGCCTTCCTTAAGATACTATCCCTTGACAGCAATTTCGACCCTGCACTATTCTATGATAGGGCTGAAATGAGGATCATAAGCATAGTGCTCCATAATGAGTGAGAATCCTAATAATTATGCCTACAAATTGGTCAACAAGATCTGCCGTCGTGACAGAGTGTCGACAACCACATTCATGCTTCCCTTCTTGTGCCGGATGACGTACGAGAATCCTTCCATAAACTCCAATCACTTAGCTTACCTTTTGGAAAGTTTGTTCTGACTCCCTAGATGCTTTAGATACTCATGGTCTGTATAAATAATAAACTTTCGTAGCATCAAATAATGTTGCCAAATAGTAAGGGCATAGTAAAGAGAGTACAACTCTTTCTTGTACATAAAATACTTTAGGGCAAAACCACTAAGCTTCTCGCTATGGTAAGCGATGAGTCATCACTCCTATATCAAGACAGCACCAATTCCTACTCTCGATGCATTGCATTCCAACTCGAAGTGTTTGTCAAAATTTGGTAATGAAAGGACAGGTACTGAGGTGAGCTTCTCCTTGATCTCCCTAAAGCTTTTTTCAAATCGATCGTTCCACCTGAACCCTTCATTCTTCTTCGTCAGCTTAGTCAAGGAGGCAGTTATGGTACTAAAGTTTTTGATAAATCTCCTACAGAAAGAAGTTAGGCCATGAAAGCTTCAAATCTCAGTGACATTCTTTAGTGTTGGCTACTCAAGAGCAACTTAGATCTTCTCCTCATCTGCTTGAAGTCCTTCCCTTAATACTACAAACCCTAAAAAAATCACTTCTTTCTAGCAGAACATACACTTCTTCACATTTCCATACAACTTCTTAGTTCCCAAAATGTCAAATACTTCGCTAAGATGTTGAACATTGTTGTTCAGGTCATCACTATATACCAATATGTCATCAAAGTACATAACCACACATCTTCCAATTAGAGGCTACATTAAATGGTTCGTTAACCTCATAAATGTACTCAGCGTATTGGTAAGTCCAAATCGCATAATCAACCATTCGTAGAGTCCATGCTTAGTCTTGAAGGCAGTCTTCCATTCTTCACTCAACCTCATGCAAATTTAGTGGTAGCCACTTCGCAGATCAATCTTCAAAAATATCTTGGTGCCATGAAGCTCATCTAACATATCATTGAGCCTCCGTATCGGGTATCTGTACTTGAGATTAATTTAGTTGATTGCTCGGCTGTCGATGCACATATGCCATGAACCATGTTTCTTTAGAATGAGCAGAGCCGGTATAGCACAAGGAGTCATGCTCTCCCTTACATATCCTCACTCTATGAGTTTGTCCACCTATCTTTTTAGCTCGGTAGCCTACTCGGGATTTATCTTGTAGCAGGTCGATTTGGTAGGGTGACGCTTAGTTATAGGTCAATATAATGCTCAATGTCTCGGATTGGAGGCAGTTCTTCAAGGAACAGATTGGAAAACTCATTTAGTAAGCTTCAGATTTCATTAGGGATATCCTCCAAATCTCTCATTTCCAATAGCCTTCTAAGCAATAGGAACATAAGTTGTTTAGCTTTTTTAATAGCTCAAAGCTTTCTTCAACTTATCATTAAGGCTTTCTTCTTATTAACTCAGGTGAGCTGACTATTGGTTTCATTTACTTAGGACAAAGTCATGGGTTGCAACACAATCTTCCTTCCATCCTTAACAAAGGCACAGGTGCTTTTATACCTATCGTGAGTAACACGTCGACTGAACAACCAAGGTAGTCTAAGCAACAGATGTGAAGCTCTTATGGAGACGACATCACACACTGCTTCATCCCTATACATACTCCTAACACTGAATGGTATGATCACTTGTTCAGTTACATGCAAAGTATCCTTATCATGAAGCCAATACAGCTTGTTAGGTCGATGATGCTTTAAGGTCGATAGACCTAACATCTAGATAAAGGACTGTGCAATGACATTAGTATAAGTTCCCGCATCCACGATGATCGTGCACAATTGGCCTTTGATGATACACTTGGTATGGAGTAGATTCTCCCTTTGTTCCTCCTCAGAGTTCAGTAAGGAACTCAGTACTCATCTCAAGATTAAGGTCATCACTTCTCTTTGGTTAGCATAGATACAGGTCTCCTCTTCCCCTTCGGCTTCAGGTTTTCCAACATCTTCTTCTTTCTTGAGCTCGCTTTCGTCAATATTATCCACTACATCTTCTCAAAGCACCACAACGCATTGGTTCGAACACTTAGAGGCCATATGTCCAAAGCCAAAGCATTTAAAGCATTTTACCTCGCTAGTCTTTCGTCTGAATGTCTACCCTTTCTCATTTATCCTCAGGGTCGGCCTAACCTCGGCTCAACCTGATTGACCGGCTCGACCTAGCTGGCTTGCTTGACTATCATCAGATTAGTCATACCTATTCTCTACCCTATATGGCCTCCTTAGCTCAACTTGAACAAGTCGGCACAAAACTAGGGGTCAGGATAATGTTGGCCTAGGTCAACTCAGAACACTTCTCTTTAGCCTTTTAACTCTCTACATTATCTTGATTGCCTCTTCTAAGATATAAAACCTCTGTACTTCTACAATGTTGTGAACTCGTACTTGAGCCCACAAATGAACCTCGATACTGTATGAGCCCCGGGTTCTTCTACGTCAACCTAGATCATAAGCATGTAGAACTCTCTAACATAGTCACCAACAAATCGGCTTCCTTGATGAAGCTCCTACATCTTTGCAAACATATCTTGTAGGTAGGTCTTGGGTATAAATCTACCTCTTAACAACCTTTTCATCTCATCCTAAGTTCTAATACCTCATCTTCCATCTCTTGTTTTGGCTGCATTTAGATTTTTCCACCACATGGTGGCATACCCAATAAACTCTAGTACAGCAAGTTGAACTTTGACAACATCTGCATACCCATAACATTTAAACACTTTCTCGACTTTCTCTTCCCACTCTAAGTATTCATCTACATCTTTACTTCCACTAAAGGGCAGGATTTGAACCTTGACATTGTCTAGCCCTCGAGGGACTTAGAGTCCTCATCTTTATGCTTGGTAATAGTTAACTTCTTCTTCTTCCTCCCCAAATTCTTCAACATCTATTTCCTCATCATCTTCCCTAATCTCCTCCAACTCTATTCTTTGTTTAGCAGCTCAATTTGCTACTTTTCTAGCTCGTAGCGATCGAATTGGGCGATTAGTTTGATTGCCTTGGTCATTGTGTCTCTCAAGGGCGTTTTCTTGTAGCTTTTGGCATTGTATACCTTAGGGTTGTTGTTTATTAACTTGCATTGTTGTAACTAGACTCTCAACAAGGTTTGTGAATCTATTAGATTTGTCATCAACCAACCCTGGGTGCTACTACCATTATGACCATGACCAGTTTGAGCACCACTACCTGGTTACTAATAATACCCTGAACACTTGAATCTGACACAATACAGTACTTCTCAAATGGATTAACAACTCGTTAACAACTTTAATACCTAATAATCACTCAAGCAAAACAGTAGCAAACTTCTTCTATTTTCGTAATGAAAAACAAAGTAAGAGCAGAGTAATAATGAAACTACACTTACTTACACTTAAACACATTACAGTAGCCACTAATAGTAAGATAAACTAAAACTTCACCACAAATTTACACTCTCTCGTGGAATCGTGCTCTGATACCAACAAAGCTGATGCGTTTTTTAGGTCGGACATACAATGAGGCACTACAATGAAGCAAACAAAAAAACAAACAGGGAAAAAGTTAGCAAAGTCCAAGCAGCTACCAAATGGATGTAACGTACCACCTAATTCTACTTAGCCTATAATTCGCCGAATAAGATACACCGGTCCGAATTGAAGGGTCACTTGCCATTACTCCTTACTAAAAGGAATAGATAAGATTTGAACGATAATGAGAACACTATTGTTACTCAACGTGAATAATTTTGTATTAATTAGTTGATTGTCTACATCCAAGAAAGTGGGGGTTTATATACCTATTCACTAAGGTTACTTTACATGCATGAAAAGACAAGAGAGTATTCTATAATTAGGTTACATGAGAAATACTAAAAGAGGTAAAAGAGATAAAGAATATTCAGTATAGAAAAGAAAGAATCATTTTAGAAAGTTGTTTTCAGAAGATACGTATCACTTGGTGGCTAGATATTAGGAATATGACACAAAGTAGGTAGAAACAGGAAAGCGTTACAGTCAAAAGCCAACGAGATCTGGATCAGGTTGGGAGTCAATTAGTCTAATAAAGAAGTCAGATGTCTATGGTCAGTTGGGGGACCTCGGCTCGGCTCAAGTAATCCTGGGCTATCTTCTGGAATAAGACTTCGCTACTAGATAAGAGCATATCTGGCACATGTGAGGATCCGACAGACAGGTCAACATGAAATCAGTTCAGCATAAGGATCCCTATCTTAGCTTTGCTTTCTAGCTAGTTTTCTCCAAATGAGTCCTTAAAGTCCTTTAGCTCAGCTACGAGTGATTGGTCTAGGGGCTTGATTCCTATCAATTCTAGTGCAAAATTCATACACAAAACTTGAGAATCATCCTCTACCTTTAACTAATGTCTTATAATTGGCTAATTTATTCACTTTTCTTCCAAGTTACAATTATAGAATCAATTTAAAACAGCCAGTATCACTCCAAACAAACCTTCCTTAGCTTTATTAGTTCTTGACTCATTATACATTATATCATTGTTCATCAATTTATTGCTTTTAACAAAATAACCAATACTAACTTCACTTTTAAAACTCACCATCTTCCATAACTCCTCACTTTACTACTCGGTTCAACCACTCTAGAATAATGTAAGTACTTTAATAATGAATCAAGCTCAGAATCCAAAATGAGGTTATTAAAAGAAATATATTATTTTTTAGTAAAAACACTACTTTAGGCATAATTTGAGGCTCAAAAATCAAACAAAAATATAGAAAATAGTTTCACAAAAAACTTTCACATAATAATTTAATATTAACTTAAGATAGTTTATAGAAAAATTTTGAAGTGGAAATTACGTCATTAGCCATATTTATTTCGATATAAAAAATTATCTAGTTTCTCCGATTTCTTAGGGACGTAAATGATAACAAATAAATTTGTACAAAATAGTGTTTTTCCTAAATTCTATACATAAAAATATGTAGGAATAAATTTTCTCATAATTTTCTAATCGCATTTGATATTTTTACAAATTCATATTAAATCGAATGAAAAATATACACCTAGTGAAAAACCCAGCTCTGGCCACTCTTGTACCTACAACTCGAGTCGCTGGTTGCTCCTTATGGTAGGGTGGTCAGTTGAACTCTAGCTCCTCCTTACTCCTATGAACTACTAAACTAGCTAAACTGTGCTTCAATTTTGTTATTTTTTCTAATTTTAACTCTTTAATCTTCAAACCCTCACTCAATTTTTCTTAAAGCCCTCTTTACATGTACAATTGCTGGAGAGCGTTTTTTGGATTTTTAAGGTTCTAGATGCTCCAAATGATTAAGTTTCTCTCTCCTCAAACACAATTCTTTTAAATCCTAAGCTTAATGTGCGTGATAACTTGTTTTTTGTTCTTAACCAACTATTCCCTTTTGTTTTTTATATTTTTTGTTTATTTTTATTAATTTTCTTATGTTATTTTGGCTCAAAATGTGAATATTAGGGTATTTTAGCTAATTATATATACTTAAAAATTATACATGACATATATGTATATATTCCATATGTTATTTTATGTCTCATAATTATTTTATTTCATATATAATTTATCTCTAAAAGTTTACGAACTATTAAGTCTCTTTTACACAATTATGATAAATAATAAGTAATATAGTTAAATTATACTATTTTAGCTATATTATTATTATTTTATTATATTTTTAATATTCAAGTCTATGGGGCCTTCTTGACTAATGTCATGAGCCTACTCGCAAATTTTTAAGGTAATTGAGATAGTTTTATTGACACTCTAAATTTAACCCTTCAATTCCTATTTGCCGAGTATAGGGCTCACATCCACTATACCAAACATACATTATTACTCTTCTTCTTAACCTCTCCTCTTTCATTTCCACAATCTTAAGTAGCCTTTCTACAGTTCCTTTGAAGTCTCCAGAACTACTTCTTGTTCAGGGTCAACTATTAATTATGTACTGCTTCTAACTCTAATGGTAATTCCAACTTATATGTCATTTCCCCGATCTTCTCCACTACCTTTTATTGCTCGACATATCCTAAAATCAACTTTCCTCTTAGCCTAAATCTAACCATCCCTTTCTTTGGAAAGACTTTTAGAACACTTGATCACCAACTTAAAATTCTTAGGTCGCCATCTTTTGTTAAAACACTTGATCACTAACCTTAAATTCTTGGGTCACCGTCTTTTGTTAATGTAACTTTTCTAACAACGTTAGGCTATTAGCAACCTTTGTTTAATCAACTTCACCTTATCAACATTATCTTGTACCATTGAGGTCTTAAACCTTACCTTTCACGTACCTTATCCCAACTTTTATTGAAGCCAAAAGTATAAGCTCTCGGTGAGACTTCCTTTGACTTGCTTCTTAAACCTTATTATACTTAATTACTTTGCCACACTAGATCTTACTTGGTAACTTATCCTCTCAAATACCATTCATATCTGCCACTAGAGCTTCACAAACTTAATTCCTACTTACCATTTAGTCATCTTTACTCTCTCTATTGTCTCATTAAAACTTTTGCTTATCCTTAAGATTACCACTTAATGTACTATATCTTATAGCTTTTATCTCTTCAAAGTTGCCTACTTCAATTCATCTATGTCTTTATCCCAATCTATACTTCCTTTCCTTGAGTTACATATTTGCAATTGCTTTTCTCTTAACCTCAATAAACAAACTCCTCCATTTTAACATTTATTTAAGATTATTCCAACTTTCCAAACTACTTAGGTCTTCCTAGGTCCACTATAAGTTTTCTTGCCTAATACTTCCATAATTTTTTATTTACTATATGTAGCTCCATTGGACCATAATACACCCAATCACTTTTACTCTTAAGATATACCCCTTTTGTATTCAAACATCTATCCTATTATAAGATCTTTCCTAAATTCTACTTTTAGTCTTCCAAAATAAGTAGTCATATGTTATGCACAATCTCCTAAATGTGCAAAAGTCTCCTATCACTTAGGTTTCTCCTTTACCCCGTCTTTTACTAAACTAATTTGATTATGTTTTAACTATAATATTCCTATCATCTTACCTATAACTACTCTTCTTTTATATTGACACTTTTGTTGCATAGGTTTCTTATTTTATTTTGTATAAGGATTCAAGCTTATTTAAGTTCCTTCTCTAATTCCACCTGATTATAACTATTATTTCCCTAAAAATAGCATTTTTACATTCATGTCCTTTCAACTTCGATCTACTATTTTCCTTCTTTTTCCTCATTCCTTATATTTTACAGATCTTTTCTTAGATAGAAGGGTCTCTAAAGTCCTTTTCTATTCAGACTTTTAATCTTTAATTATATTCCTTAGATTTCCCTAAATTATTCTCAAATTTCTCTTGAAATCCTTTACTTAAAGACAAATCTTCTTCCGCTCATTCACTCCTAAACGCAAATTTTTACTGACTTTTTAATAGCCTCCTGATTTTGATTCACAAATTCTCCCTTTCAATGCTATAACTAGATTCCATTTTATATTACTCAATGTTTGTCCTTTACTTCCTACACACCACTTTACTTTAGTTATTAGGTAGAAGGAAAAATGTTACACCTTTATCTACTAACACTTTCTTTTTAATAAATACAATTACTTTTTTTTATTTTTATAACTTAAGTTTCTTAATATGTCGATTAATTATTTTAAGACTTACATTATTTCATTTATTTACTTCTTCGGTTTTCAATGTCTTTATCACTATTATTATTATTACTTTTCTTTGTTAAGGGTATTGTAGTAGATATTGAAGACATATGTCTAGTTGCCCAGAAATTTGTTTCATTTGTAATTAGTTATCCTTTGCTTATTTATTGGATTACACGTTAATTGATTTATTCATTATTCAATTTATTTTCATCTTATGATTATTTTCTTTTACTTTTTATTTTGGCATTATGAAACTAATATTCCATACCACCTTGTATAATTACTTAGACGAATAAAGTTGGAAAATCCAATTTTAACTAAGTTTAACATCACTAGAATATAACAAACGACTCAACAAGAAATTACACAACACGAGAAGAGGGGATAGGATAACTTACAAGACAAAAATAGATATTATTTGACATAAATCCAAAGTAAGAAGGAAACATGGACTCGCTATTCCATCTCATATGTATTTGTACTAAAATGCATATTACATATTCAGTTCCCTTCTTTTTCTCTTCTTTTTCTTTTCAATTAAGTATTTATGTTTTGGCTTCCCCATTGTTGATACCTCATTTTTGCCTCCTTCCCTTTTATAGTTTAGTATTTTGGAAAAACAAAAAATACAAAAATTTTTAGGAACAATTGAATTTCAAGAAAATGCAAGCCATAGGCCATTTTAATATCATTAGGTTGCTTTAAACGGGTTATTTGTTTTAGGGTCTTAAAATATTTAATCTTTAGTGTTGGTCTAAGTACCAAGTTCATTTAGTTAGTTAAATTAATTTTCATAAGGTTCAATTAAGACTTAATCTTATCTTAAAAATAGCTTTAGTCTTTTATTTATTTACCCTATTTTATTTATTTATTTCTTCTTCTTCTTTTCTTAAAAAAAAAAAGGTATAAAAGGGTTAGACCAAGTCTAAAGCCAGGTTCGTTTGAAATGAAAAAACGGCCAAGGGCCCTGTTTGAATATTGAACCTAAGAAGACAACAAGCACTTTTGTGAGACCTTATGGTTAAATACCCTACATGGATTGTGAGAGGTTATGATACTAGTTTATAAAGCTATAGTTGTGAATACCTTAACAACATAAACTTGAAACTTTTGAGCTAAGCAATTAAAATAGGCTCATTAGTGTTTATTGGCTTAGCTATTAATTGCTTTTGGCTCGAAGGGAATATAAATGGTATTAGAGCAGACCCTCGGCTAGTAAGCAGATAATTCAGGTTTAGCTCCAATTTAAAGAAGAAGTTCGAGGAAGACGGGGAGTGTCACCATGGTGTGATTCTAAGCACATTTCCAAGATGACCTATAAGTAAGGGTAGGCATGGTTTGGTTAATACAGTTCTCCTCCCCTTATTGAACCAAACCTAATGTAATGGTTCAATTTTTTTTTAAGTTGAACATAACCATACAATTCGATTCATAAAATTTTTTTAACCTAATTAAGAACAGCTAGGTTCAATTTGATTCGTGGTTCGAACCGTTTATGTCAAATTTTCATTAAACATTTTTATCTCCAATAAATATAAAATTTCAAATGAAATTTATTAACTTAATTTTAATAATTGACACAAAATTATGATAAAGAATAAATTTGATGAAATTTTATAAAGATTGATGGAAAAAATATAAAAAAAAGTATAAAATCATTGCAAGAATTTTTTTTATTTAACTCAATGATTTAGTTTGGCTCAAAACGGTATAGTTCAGTTCACTTCACTTCCCCAAACCGAACCATGAACCGTTTATACATAATAGAACCAAACTATAAACCAAACGATTTAAAAAAAAAAAAACAATTTTTCGATTTAGTTTGATTCGATTTACAATTTGTGGTTTTTTTGCTCAACCCTACCTATAAGTAGTAGGTGGCTTGAATCATACACAAAAAAGATAGAAGATTTAGGCCCAATTGTAAGGTCTTGCGACGAAAATGTCGCTTGTTTAAGGGGGGGAAGATTGTGAGACCCTATGTTAAGTATCCCACATGGATTTTTGAGAGGTTGTGATACTAGTTTATAAGGTTATGGTTGTGAAACTAGTTTATAAGACTATGGTTGTGAATACCTTGACAACACAAGCTTAAAACTTTTAAGCCAAGTGGTTCAAATGAGCCCATTAGTGTTTGTTAACTTAACTATTAATTGCTTTTTACCCAAGGGTGTTACAACTTTGCGTCTGCTTTTATTTTTCCCTTGGGTATGTGTAGCACATGTACCAGGCTAGGTACGTGCCCACATGAACGATACGTGCCTAACCTGCTTTCTTTCATTTTCCCCATGTTTCCTTCAAGTTCCCTTATTTTCCCCAACTACTTCATTACTTAAGACAACCTAGTGGCTCATGTTTAAGCTACCTTTTCAGATGGATTCCATACAATTCGTCCCAAATTAATGCTAAAATCGTATGTTAAGCAATGCCTAGTATTGAATTCAACCATTAATAGGTTCAATTCAAAAATATAATGGGTTAAATTATGAATCAAAAATTGAGAAAAAGAAAAAACTTAAATACATGTCATTGACTTGACCTTAATTTAAGCTCCTTAATGCAAATTGAAGCTTCCATTGACCATAGATGGTAAGATTGAACTCCATTAACACGTTTTGACCTAAAATTATACTTAAATATAACATTTTATGTTCAATCTGAATTAAATCGATCAAAACCCATTTAAGTTTGATCTTCAAATTTAATCAGTGCATTTGACTTACCAAGTTCATTCTAACACCGATTTGTATAAATAAGACCTAAACTTCACATCCTAACATCAAAAACACATTCATCATCACTCAAAACACTCATTCTCAAGTTTTCTCTCTCTAAGTTTAGCTCTCTATTTCTCTCTTTGGATTTTGGTTTTTTTTTAGTTAGTTCCAAGCTAAGTTACTGCTATTAGCAACACCAACCACTCAAATACAACCTAAAACCACCTCCACTTATGCTTGGAACAACCTTAGCCATTGTTTCCAAACAAATACCACTTCCCCTCTCTTGGCCTCTATTCGAGATCTTCAAAAACACCACTAATTCACTAAGGCACCATTACTAAACTCGGTTTTACCCATGAAAACATCACAAAAGTGCCAATCCCCATTCAAAATAGTGATCTAAAGCTACTACAAGGAGTGGTTTCAATTGCTACATCTTCTTCTTCTTAAGACCTAGTTCACGATCCATAGAAGCCATCAAACCTGACTGGACTTAGCTAATTTGTGACCAACTTGAATTGCCTAAACCGACCTACGACCACCATCAAGTTGGGTCTTTTTTTCATTTTTTTAAATAAAATAAAAAATAATAATAAAATAAAAAAAGGACTTTAGGTTTTAAAAACTTTAGTTTTTTTTTGTTGGTCGTTTCCTTTTTTTGAAGTTCTTTTCTTAGGAAATTTGTAAAAGAAAAGAAAAATAAAAAATATAATAATAAAAAAATCATCAAAATAATAATTTTCTCTTCTTTTCTCTTATCTTAAGCTTTCATTTTATTTTTCCTTTTCTTTTAAAATTCCTTCATTTTTTTTCTTCTTGGAAAATAAATAGAAAAATAATAAAAAAGAACACTTTTTCTCCCTTAGAAAAAAAAAATCTATTTTATAAAACAAAGATGTAATGAACTTTTATTCCAAAATTAAGACTTTTTTTCCCCTCTTTTAGAATTTTCAAAAATCATAACCCTTAAATTAGGAACTTTTTTTTTTTCCTTCTTAGAAATTTTCTAAAAGACTAAAATAAGGGAATTAAAATATAAACTCAATTGGTTTTCAAAATTAAAAAGAATCAATGCACTTAAATTTTTTGAATAAACTATGGAAAGTCTGATCCCTATTAGAGGATATGTAGACACCTATAAGGCAACTTAAAATAAGGAAACATTTCTATTTTCCCTTTTGTAGATAATTCATATTTACTATTTTTCTTCTTTTTGTGTGTAAATAAAATTAATTTTGTTTATTTATTTAGAATTATTCTTTCGTGCTAAAAGTAGTATTTTAGAAAAATGAATTTAAATTCGGAAGATTAAAGTAGTACCCGTTTAGGGTTTAATAGATTAGCCCTCCAACTAAAAATCTTTGGTTTTTTAAAATCATTTTCTTAAAAGTAATTTTCTCACATATTAGTTGCTAAGTTAGAATCAATTCACTCAATTGGTTCTAAATTAACTTTTTTTCTAACCTTGGTCGGGTGGCGACTCCAAATATTTTTTTAAAATAAGAAACCGGATTTTTCTTAATTCTTAGTCAAAGGTTAATATTAAATGGGTAAGGTATAATATTAATCAGACTAAGGGAAATAAAAAACAAAAAATCTATACTTGACAACTCGGCAACTCTACTTAGTATGTCAAGAAAGCTAGCCACTTAAACCTTCCAAAGTTAGATTTATTTTTTAAATTACCTAAGTTATATTATAGTTTATTTACATAATTTTTTTTTAAATAGCTATACTAACCCATTTATTGCAGTTAACTTATGAGGTTTATTGGGACGTTTTAAATACTTGAATTATGAAATGTATGGTAGAAACAGTCAAAACCGAGCCATCTTAGGACCCTAAGAGGGAGGCTATTGTGTAAGTTTTGGATGTTATGGGGTAACCACTTTCTTGGGTCAATTAGGCTACCCGACTCAAGTTTCGATGTAACTAAGGAACCATTTTTTTGAAAACTTGTAAGGTCATAGAACTTGAGAACCTTTATAACACACCCTTTTGCATGCATGAAACCTCTTTTCAAAGATTGACAAGAATCTATAATGTAGCAAACCTAACAAAAAAATTTAACAATTGTAGAGCCGTTGTAATTTTCTTATATTTTTTTTTCTTTGTAATTCTTCTTGTAGCATGTCTATCATGGATTTCCTTGTAAAGATTACATTTAAAGATTAGAATAATATTTTCTTTTGTAAAAATGGCTAACTATGTCCAAGATACTTTCAAGGAGATCTTTATCCACCTACTTCATGAGCCTCATAACTCACTAGAGAATTGGTTTCTACTCTTCAACCCAAATAAGTAGGAATTCATCAAGAGTGAAATTAGACTCATCCTATCCTTGTAGAGTCTCAATCCGAATATCACTCTGATACAAGCTTTGGTACATTTTTGGGAGCTCGAAGCTTTTGCCTTCCGTTTTCGCTCAAACTAACTAAGCCCAACAATAGAAGAATGCTCCTAGTTACTTTGGGCTCTAGCTATCAACAATGATGTTTATGTACCAAATCTTAAGGTTGATGCACCAAAAATTTTCAACATGCTACTGGGGGTAAGGAAGATAGAAATAAATCGAGTTCTAGTTAAGGGGAAAGCCCTTAAGATGAATGATATTATTATGTAGTTTCCCATTGAACTAAAATATCAGGAGAAACGAGACATCTTCTATGTGGATCTAGAAACTTAGCTCTGGCATAAGGTAAACGCTTATATTTTTGTGATATTTGGTGTCATTGTATTTCCAAATGGAGCACATCGTTTCCACTTTAGGGTAGCAGAATTGGTATCTCAATTCTTTGAAGGAAAGTCTTATATACCAGCCCTCCTGGCTAAGTAGATCCGTTCAATGAACCTTTGCAAGAATGAGAAGTTTAGGGATTTGAAAACCAACATAGCCCTACTCATGATCTGGTTCGTTAGTTACAAGAGAAGCCGCTAACTAGATTTCAATCAGGCCTAGTTCACACAACGGTATGATCTCATCAAATCCTTTGAAGAACGGATCTAGTTATCTAAAAATATCACTACTCGTCATTGGGTTCAGTATTTTCAAAACATAAGACCTGAAGAGATGCTCTTGACAACCAAATGGAATTCAAATGATCAAATGATTAAAGGATGTAAGGGCTTTGAAGCAATTCCTCTAATTAGGTTTAGCACTTACATAGATATCATCCAACTACAATAATCCAACAAGCTAGGCCCTTTTAAGCTTTAGTTTAAAAACCAACAATTGAGTCTATCATGGTTAATTTCCATATCACCCATATCTTTCTAGCTGATAAAGTGGCCCAACTCTTGGACATTAAATCTTTCTAATGCAAAAGGGTAACCACCCCTATCATCAAACGGACACTTGGCAAATCTTGGACAACTAAGGAATTCGTCTACCACCAACTTCAAAAATTAAAGGAAGAGATAGAGATGAAGAAAGAACAAAATCAAGTTAAAGCCACACTAAAGAAGCCAAGAGAAGGAATGCAGAATCTAAAGGCCCAATGTAAATAATTTCAATAGAAGAGAAAAGCCTTGGAAATACAACTCAAGAAGGTTAAGGGCAAAATTCAAGAGTTGAAGGCCCTTAAAGTTCAGAAGAGGAAGAAAGAGGAAGAAAGAGGAAGGTAAGCCAAGTCATTGCCAAAAGAAGAGAGTTTAGGCCTTAGGAATTTTCTTTTTTATGTAATAAAATGAAAAATAATGTAAGCCTCCCAAACTGCGGGAATTAATAAAGGTAAAGTATTTTGCCACATTATGAGTTAATTCTTTACATCTGTGTTCCGTGCATTCTTGCATTTGTGAGTTTATTTCTTTCCAAAAAAAAAAAAGAAGAAGCAGAAGAAGAAGAAGAAGAAGAAGAAGAAGATATTTGTGCTAACTTGTTGAGAAGTGTTCTTTCCAAGCTACAAAGATAGCTCCCAAACGTCAAGCTTGTCAAAAAAGTCTAATCTGCACCTACTCTTAGATCAAAATGACTAACTAAGGAAATGACAACGTCAACACCAAAGATGACAGCAACAATGTTAACCCTGAAATCACCAATCCCACTGAGTTAAGGTTTTGCTATACAAACTGTAGGAAAAATCGTAGATCAGTTGAGCTTCCTGGCCGACATTATTGCTTTACTCAGATCTATAGTGCCATCAAATGAAGAAAGCTCTAAGGCTCGTTGTAGGAAGAATGTTAAAGCCCCACCTCTCAAAGCAAAAGAGAGCTATCCTAAAGTTAATCTGGCTTTTAGGACTTTTGAATCAAAAGGGGTCCATCTAAAAGTTAACCCAACACATACTCATTCCTAATTAACACAAAGCCAGTTAACTTAAGGGCCAAACAGGACGAATTGAAAGAAATGGAAAGGAAGCTGACTTAATAGATCACTGAAAAAATGAAAGCGTTCGACGGCTATGGTGGTTTTGAGTAAGCTGGTATCACAAACTTCTCTTCTTATGATTATCGAAGTTACCCTAAAAAGTTTAAGGTACCAGAATTTGAAAAGTACAATAAGATTGGATGCCCCAAATTGTACACCAAGTTGTACATGTAAAAGATAGGTAAGTACATATAATACGACTAACATATGGTACAAACTTTTCAAGACAATTTGACATATCCTACTTTGACTTATATGCCCAACTTGACTTGAATTAGGTAAATACATGTGAGAAGCTTGCTAAGGTGTTCTATGAAAATACAAGTTCAATGTTGAAGTGGCATCAACCATGATGGACTTGGTTACCTTATGAAAAAGGAACAATAAATCATTTAAGGAGTACACCCAAAGATGGAGATCCCTAGCCACAAGGGTATCCACCCCAATGACCGAAAAGGTGCTGACATCGGCCTTTATTAATACTCTAGAAAAGCCTTACTTCTCATACTTAATTAGGTAAGCCTCCTCCAACTTCGCGAAAGTAGTAGCAGTAAGGTACCGAATTGAAAGTGTTGTCTCTTCTAGTAAACTCCAAAAGCCATTAAATAGAAGACCACCATTTGTGAAGCTAGATACAAGCAAGACAAAAGAGGCCACTATCAGTATGATATATTTGAACATAAGACCCAATACTTAGGTCTCTTTCAGAATGAATCCTCCATAAGTTCAGCAACAATTTCAAATCCAACTTCAAGCCAATAGGGCCCTAAGACAATTCACCAAAACACCAGTTCCCCTCAACCAGGTCCTCAAAAATTTAAAGAAGGTTAATTTGATTCAATTTAAGCTTCCTAATGAAACATATAAGCTAATGGTTTTTTATCCTAATGTGAAGTATCAATATCATTTGGGGTAGGTAGGTCATTCGACTGATACATGCTAGATCCTTAAAAACAAAATTCAGGATTTGATTGATGAGGGTTCGAGCTAACTAGACTTCATAGAAGCTCCAATTCCAAATTTCAATACTAACCCTTTACCCAACCATATATGATTTTTGACGATTAAAATCTTGCCATCAACATGATTGATTCCTACTGGAAACCTAAGGTCTTTAAGTTTTACAAATTAAAAGAGAAGCAAGCTCCAAGAACCAAGAGGTACACTTACCATGTACCCATAGCCCCTAAGAATTATAAAGCTGCCCCATTCAATATCAGGTAGTTAACTAAAGGCAATCAAGTTCTCTTGTAGGTGGAATTACCCACTCTAACAAGGTCTGTGACCCAAAAAAAGACCTCAAAAAGAAGAATGTACTAGAGGAAATAAGCAACAAACCACCTAAATATGAGGAGGGGTTATCTATCTTCACTAAAATGATCAAGTCAAGCGAATATAAGATAATGGATCAAGTTACCAAGACTGTAGCACAAATATCACTTATGGGTTTATTGATGGCATCCAAACCGCATCAAGAAGCTCTATTTCAATTGTGAAATGTTAACTGAAAGGATGGGACTAATCACCAACTCCATCCTCATCATGGATCAAATCTCTTTTTCTACTGAAGAATTGGGAGAGGAGGGTAACCAGCATACTAAACCACTTTTTATAGTGATGAGAAGCAATGACATAATCGTAACTAGAGTCCTTATTGATAATAGATTGTCATTAAATGTCAACCCTTTTACTACCTTTGATCTATTGGGTGTTGACACGACTATGATTAAGCCAAGTTCTACGGCAGTTAGGGCTTCTGATGAATCAAGAAGAGAAATTATAGGGGAGATTGAATTGCCCATTAACATTGGCCCTCAAACTTGCAACAATTGGTTCTAGGTTTTAGACATCCTAAGGTCCTTCAACCTCTACTTAAGAAAACCCTGGATTCATGCAACAAGGGCTATACCTTTAAGTTTTCATTAAAATGTTAAGTTTATCTCAAATGGCCAAGTGATAACAACTTTGGGGAATCAAGATTATGAAATCTATAAGGAAACAGTCATACACTATATTGGCATTGAGGAGTAAGAGGATTTTAGGCTCTAAATGTTTGATGAAGTGTTCATCATTACTAGTCCCAAGGAAAAGAAAGACAAGAGATTGAAGTTCAAGGAAGGCTAGATTGATACTTACGGCCTTTGCTATATTCCAACTATAATGGAAGAGTTGCAAAATAAGCAAGTGAGGGGCAAGAGAAGTGACAGATTGTATTATGCCTCATTGACCTTTCTACCATTGACAGACACATTTATTTAGATTGATGTTTAGACCCCATAATCCACAAAAGAAGACATAAATTGGCGCACAAGCTCTATACACACCTGAATAATTAGTTCTCTAACCTTATAAATGGCAATAGGTCTTCCCTAAGTTAAAGGATGAATCTTAGTCTAGTGCTTTCTTGAGTTTTGTAATCGTTATCTTTGTTCTAAATAATGTACTTGTGAAAACATTTGATTCCAACAAATAAAAGATCCGTTTTCTTCTCTTCATTATGTTTCACTTCTTCTTTACTTACATTCTTTTGTTTACACACTTTTTGCTTAATTCCAATGCTCTGAATGAAAGTAAGTAAATGATGAAAATATTGGTATCACTTTCGACCCTACTAGGTTAGTCATCGGGAGTGATGTCAATAACCATAGTGAAATACAAGAGAGCTGGCGAAAACATGAGATGGGTAGAATTTTTATTAATGAGCTAACTAAGACAATTAATATTAGGGCCGATGATAATACGAAGAACTTGAAGATTGGAGGGAACTTGAAAGAAGAGCAGAAGGTAGAAATAATTACGTAATTATCTATGTACCCAAATGTGTTCGTGTAGTCTTATGAGGATATGCCCAGGTTAGATCCATTAATTGAAGTCCACCACACATGAGAAGACATCAAACCTAAGAAGTAGAAGCCAAGAAGATTTCGACCAGATATCTTATTGAAGATCAAAGAAGAAGTTAAGAAGTTACTTGAGGTCAATTTCATCAATGTATTTGATTATCCTAAGTAGGTGACCAATATTATGCTAGTAATGAAGAAGAATGGGAAAGTTAGATTATATGTGGATTTTTGTGACCTTAATTAGGAAACACCTAAAGATAACTTTCCTTTGCCCTGGTAGATAATACAGTTGGAAACTATCTCTTCTCATTCATGGATGGCTTCTCCGGTTACAATCAGATTCGAATGTCTAAAGAAGATAAGATCAAAACGAATTTCATCACAACTTGGGACACATTTTGCCACAATGTAAAGCCTTTTATACTCAAAAATACTGAGGCAACTACCATAGAGCAATGGTCGCAATTTTTCATGACATGATGCATAAAAAAGTAAAACTATACGTTGATGATATGATTGCGATATCTAAAGAAGAGCAGAATCATATGGATAGTTTAAGGAAGTTATTTGATAGGTTAAGTAGGTTTCAGTTGAAGTTGAACCCAAAGAAGTGTACTTTCGAGGTGACATTAGGGAAATTATCAGGTTCCATAATTGGCCAAAGGGGTATTGAAGTGGATCCTGATAAAGTTAAGGCAATACTTGACATGCCTTCTCTATGCACACTTAAAGAAGTTAGAGGCTTATTAGGTTGTTTGAATTATATAATTTGATTCATATCTTAGCTTACAAATAAGTGATGCCCTTTATTCAAGCTACTAAAGAAGAATGCTGATATAAGATGGGATAAAGAGTGTGAGGACACCTTTACAACAATCAAAGAATACCTTTTGAACCCCTCGATTTTGGTAGCTCCTAAACCTAGGAAGCTATTGTTTTTATACCTCGTTATTTTACTAGAGTCAATGGGATGTATGCTTGGTTAGAAGGATGAGGAGGGGGCTATATACTACTTAAGTAAGAATTTTACAAAAGGAGAGCATAAGTATTTTGAGATTGAAAGAACATGTTGTGCATTAGTTTAGATCATGCATAGACTTAGACAGTATACACTCTATTACTAGATTGAGTCACTAACACAACATGATCCTTTGAAATACTTGGTAAAGAAACCAACCCTGATTAGTAGAATATCAAAGTGGCAAACATTATTGTTAGAATTTGATATCACCTATGTGAATCAACATTCAGTTAAGGAGTCAGCCTTGGCGAATCAACTAGCAAAGTGTCCCGTAGAAGATACTCCCCAAGAGGTGCAAGTTAGATTTCCCAATGAGGATATCTTAATAGCTAAAGAAAATTCTATTAGTGAAACGAATGAGAAGCTCCTGAAATGGAAAATATTCTTCGATGGAGCTGCTAATGTGTTTGGATGTAGAATTAGGGCAATATTGATATCCCCCGAAGGTACACAATTCCCAATGGCTATAAGGCCCATTTTCCTATACACCAATAATGTTGCTAAATATGAGGTATGCATTAGGGACTCAAAATGGCCTTAGATAAAGAGATTTAGGAATTAAAATTATATGGGGATTCTTTACTCGTTATTGGCCAGGCTCGAGGATAATGTAAAACAAACGATCCTAAACTGTTACCTTACCATTAGCACTTGATTGAATTAGTGGAGAGGTTTGAAGAAATCATGTTCACTTACATTCCGAGGACTCATAACCAATTTATTGATGCATTAGCCACTTTGGCATCCAATCCAAATATCTAGTGGAGGTTGAAATTTAGCCGCTCAAAATTGAAGTTAAAGAGAAGCCTTCTTTCTATCTAGCAAACAAAGGTATACATGATGAAAAGCCTTAGTACCATAACATCAAAAGGTTCTTACAACAAAGTACGTATCCCGATAAGGTTGAGAAAAAGGCCACAAAGACAATCAGGAGGTTGGCTACCCAATTCTTAATAAGTTGGTCCACCTTATATTGATGATCGTTTAACGATACACTTTTAAGGTGTATGGATGACAAAGAAGTTGAAGTTTTGATGAAGAAAGTATACGAGAGAGTTTGTGGCCTCCACATAAATGGCTATATGCTCACTAAGAAGATCATAAGACTAAGGTACTATTGGTCAACTATGGAGGGCAATTGCATTAAGTATGTCAGGTACTGTCACTTGTATCAAGTTTATGCAAACAAGATAAATGCTCTGCCTTAAGAATTACATACACTATCTACACCATGACCATTTTTAATATGGGGTATAGACATCGTCGGCCTAATTACTCCAAAAGCATCCAACACTCATCGTTTCATACTAGTCGCCATTGATTATTTTAGTAAGTAGGTTAAAGCCTTATCTTATTCAAATGTTATGTCAAAGGGTAGTCATTGAAGAATCTGGGATACTTATCAAACTCAGAAGTTAACTCAAAGGTTGAACCTATTGTGAGCTTTAACACCCTTATGTTTAAAGAATAGCTCAAAAGCTTTTCCAGTTAAATACTTCAAGGGTATCTCAACTCAAGGAGTAGCTCAAAAGGTAACAAAGGTAAAATAAACTTATATCACCATTCTAAACTTCCAATACTTAAGGCATATGATAATAAATTAACAACTAACCAACTTAATTCTTATATAGATCAGTAAATTAGCAACATTTCATAGTTTATATGCAGAAAAAGTACTATATCGAGATAGATATCGAAGGATCGCCAACAAGGACAAGTCAACAAGCTTAGTTAACGAGCAATTGAGTTCCAAGTAAGTGAGATCTGTGCTTTATCATACTTTGAAGTATTACTTAAGAATACTTAGAGGCCTTAGTATGTATCTTGCCTGTGATTGTAAGTTTGTTGCCTGTGCATATGCAGTATGTATATTTGCATATTGTATTGCTATTCTAGAATGTTGGATTGTATGTGTTGGTTTTTTTATGGTATTACTTGCTTTGAACTATCTAAAATTGTTGATCACCCCAAAAGCAATCTAACCTAAACTCAGGCTAACTTATAACAGGACATACATCACAACCCATTAGGGGAAAAACTAAGATTCTCGGGCCAAAAATGGATCATTTCATGAAGATAGTTGAAATGATTCTCTCCCTACCCATAGTTGAAATGATTCTCTCCCTACCCTTAGTCAAACTAAGTGACAAGAGAGAAGATCGCAACAAGGTTAGGGATAGTGGTTCAAAGTGAAGTCTTGAGTGAAGCACGTTTCTCAATTGCATAAGCCCTAGTTTGGTTCTAATTCGTAAAGTACATGACATCAAAATCCTCAACCTAGATTAGAGCAGGCGCAATTTCTTTGATCTCAGGACAGACCGAATAACGTCATGCAATAGCATTTTCTTGTACATGCATAGCATCTAAATTAAACTTGCTTGAAAGCCCTAGTTGATCTATGTCAAATATGTGCTATTGTCTCTATCGCACTTACTGAGTAAGTCATGGCTCATTCTCCTATAGTTGTTTTGTGAGTTTTCTAATAGACTAACCAGTACTACTCCAAAATGTAGAAGACTACAGAACGGGGTCAAGGAGTGAGATTCAAGACTAATGGGTTAAATTCTTAATTAATTGTCATTTTTATTAACCTATAGGGAAACTAATAGGGTCTTCACTAATAACCCTCTAGTTTTTAACTATTGATATTGCTAGTATGCTTTGTAAACCTATTAACTGTTATAAATCCTTTATTAATCACTTTATTTTCTTAGATCAATTTACTTCTTAGAACTTTTTTGTTAAAATTGAGATTTTGTACTCCATATGATTTATAAAGCCTAATTTTCTTGGTCATTTGAGCCACAAAATTATTTTCCGAAGCTATTTTGAAAAGTTACATCATAAGTTGATATCAAGTACACTTAAAATTAGATAACTCAAAGCGGTGAAGTAATAAATGCATTATATAAGCTATAGCTACATTAGTAGCTAAAGTAACTAACTTCTAGCTAAAGTAACTAACTTCTAGCTTAAGTTAATTTATACGGCGAGACTGTTATAGCTCTTTGGCTTAGGATGTGACACTCAATACAGGACTCCAAAGACCATCATTACCAATAATGGCAAAAATCTCAACAACAAACTCATATTTGAGTTATGTTGGCAATTTAAAATCATCTATAGGAATTACACCCCCTATTTACCTTAGATGAATGAGGCTATAGAGGTAACTAACAAAACTCTCAAGAGAATTATTAAAAAGATGATTGTTACATATAGAGGTTGGCATGAGATGTTACTTCTATCAAAATTTCAATAGGGGCTATGCCTTACTCTTTAGTATATGGCACTAAGCTGATTAGGTAAAGAAGCACATCGAGCAGTTGAATTTGATTGATGAAAAAAGATTAACAGCCTTGTGTCACAACTAATGCTATCAACAAAAAATAGCTCAAGCTTTTAATAGGAAAGTGCGAGCCCAAAATTTTAAAGAGTTTTTATATAGCATTAAGAAAGGTTCTCCCCAATATACAAGACTCTAAAGGAAGCTTTGCTCTAGATTACGAAGGTCCTTACATCATGAAGCAAGCATTACTTAGATAGTCTTTAATTTTATCATAAATAGATGGTCTAAATTTGAGGGGCCCTATAAATGCTTATGCAATAAAGTTTTATTACCCATGAAAATCAGTGGAAATTCTTACTTGAAACAAAAAATGCTAGCAATCTTAAATGTTACCGTAGTTTAATTTTCATTCTCTACAAGCAAAATTGGTATCCCTTACGGTTGTCATGGTTAGAATGATCTCCGTCACTTTCCTCACTCCATCAAAAGATCCTGTTCTCTTACCCTACTCAAATAAAACCCATATAGTGTAAAGACGAGAGAAGATGAAAGCAAGTTATAGAACAATGATAATTAACAATGAATTCATCCTCCTTAATAGAGAGATTTGTTAGGGGCAAGGCCAAATCTAGACAAGGAAACACCTCACAGCAAATAATTATTACTCAGTTGGGGATAAAGGCCTCTGGTTAGAAGAATCCAAAGGGTAGTTCATCTAAAGCCTCAAGAATTGATAAGTGGGGCTCGAAATATGAGACATTGGCTTTTTCTACTTAAAGAAGATAGCAAATCACGAGTTAGGTCGCTTTTTGTAATAATGAGGTCAATAGCAAAACCTGATGCCATGATTAGTTGGGTTGATGATGGAAAATTTGATATCTCTAAGACACTTGAATCCATTTCAGAAGAGTGATTTAGCTAGTTTTGATTGAACTTTTTAAGGAAAGGCTTAACTGTTTAGGTGCTATCGACTAAGCTAGGTAAGTGCTACCATATACTTTAGCATAAAGACTAATTTGGTTTTTAAGCATGGTATTTATATGGTAACAAGTGTATAAACCTCCACGCGTTACCATATATTAAGGCCTTATTGGGCTACATATCAAGGGGAATCCACACACACACAAAGGCATGAGGGTAGTTTTTTTTATCTTTTCCTTTTTTCAAGCTCCACGCGTTACCACATGTTAAGGCCTTATTGGGCTACATATCAAGGGGAATCCACACACAGACGCACACGCGCGCGCGCGCGAGCGCGCACACACACAGACAAAGACACACACACACGCGAGCGCGCGCGCCCACAGGCACACACACAGACACGGACACACACACAGACACGGACACACATACGCACACACACACAGACATACACACAGACACAGACACACACACACACACACACACACACACACACACACACACACACACACACACACACACACACACACACACACACACACAACACACACACACACACACACACACACCCCCCCAACCCCCCCCCCCCCCCCCCACACACACACACACATACACACGCGCACACACATACACAGACACACACAGAAACACACAACACACACAGAGACATAGACACAGACACAGACAAAGACACACACACACCCGCACACACACGCAGCACACACGCAAACACGCACACGCGCACACACAACACACACACACACACACACACACACACACACACACACACAACACACACACACACACGCAGCACATACGCGCGCGCGCGCGCGCGCGCCCACACGCACAAACACACATACACACGCGCGCACACGCACACATATACACACGCGCACACACACACAGAAACAGACACAGACACACAAACACACACGCACACACACACACACACACAACACAGACACACACACACACACACACAACGCACACGACACGCAGCACATACGCACAACACGTACACACGCACACACACACACACACACACACACACACACACACACACACACACACACACACACACACACACACACACACACACACACACACACACACACAACACACACACACACGCACACACACACGGACACACCAGACACACAACACACACACAGACACACACACAACACACACACACACACACACACACACACACACACACACACACACACACACACACACACACACACACACACACCACACACACACACACACACACACACACACACACACACAACACACACACACACACACACACACACACACACACCACACCACACACACACACACACACACACACACACACACACACACACACACACACACACACAACACACACACACACACACACACACACACACACACACAACACGCACACACACACACAACACCCCACACACACACACGCACCACAACACCACACACACACACACCACACCAACACACGCAACACCACACGCGCACTCACACGCGCACATCGTACACACACACACCACACACACACACAACACACACACACACACACACACACACACACACACACACACACACACACACACACACACACACACACACACACACACACACACACACACACACACACACACACACACACACACACACACACACACACACACACACACACCACACACACACCACGCAGACACAGACACACACGCGCGCGCGGCCGCCACACACACACACACTACCACGACAGCACACAACACGCACACACACAGCACACGCACAGACACACAACACACACACACACACACAACACACACACACACACACACACACACACACACACACACACACACACACACACACACACAACAACACACACACACACACACACACACACACACACACACATACCCCACCAACCCCCACCCACACCCCACACACACACACACGCGCGCCCGCAGCCCCACACACCACAAACACACACAACACACCCCACACCGCGCACGACGCACACATACACACACCGCCACACACACACAGAAACAGACACAGACACACAAACACCACACGCACACACACACACACACACACACACACACACACACACACACACACACACACACACACACACACACACACACACACACACACACACACACACAACCACACAACACACACACACACACCCACACACACACACACACACACACACACACACACACACACGACACACACACAACACACACCAACACACACACACACACCACACACACACAACACAACACACACACACACACACACACACACA